>CM072771.1:130687500-133087500 GCA_036936925.1 Cenchrus fungigraminus | reverse complement strand
GTTTCTGCTTGGATCTTCTTGTATCTCCCCTCTCTCAAACAAACTTGCTATTGATTTTCTTGCACTTGACACTGCTCCCCTAGCTCTGGTTGGGTTGGTCTGGCTGTTATTTTGCTCCCCACTCATCTGGTCTTGAGGTGCAGAAACACCCTCTTTGTCTGCCCTTTTCTCTTCTGTTCCTGATGTTTGCTTTTTCTTCTCTAGCTCCTCCATTTCCTCTTGTAGGAGGTCATCATCATCCATTTCTGGGTCATCCCCATCCCCTCCATCTTCATCTTTTCCTTCTGACTGTTGTTTCTGCTTATAGCCTTCCACTTTGTAGGACAATAGGAAAAGATCATCCTGGATTTCCAAGACTCTCTCTAGAGGAATTCTGCTGGGGTTCTTGCATTTCACCTTCAACCTAACCATAGCAAATTGGTTGGAAAACAGGGATTACCAATCAACATCAGTCAACTTTCCCAGACTAGATGCAATCTGTTGGAAGACATTCCATTCACACCATTTTGGAGGGATCCCCCTCACTTGTACCCAGGCTTCCTTCAGTTGGGGGGGCGAGGTCCCCTTCCTCTTCCTCTGCCCCTGCCCGCCATCAAAGCTTGCAGGAATGTTTGTTTTTCTCCTTTCGCCCTGAAATTCTCCGCAAAATCGAGCTTCTTCGGTGTGTCTTCCCACAAATCTCTACCCCCGATCTGATAGCAGTCTTCAGGCTTGAAGGTCTTGTTCTCCCAGAGGACTTTTGGGATCCAGACCAAGCTTCCTACGGGGTCTCCATGAACCCTAGATCCATGGTGATGGTGGTGGCGACGCGAGGGAGAGGAGGGAGATTGGGACGGGATGAGCCACAGTTGGCCAAAAAATTCTTGAATTACCCCTTCCTCCTCCTGCATCTTCGACCCCACATGTCGGCGAGTTCCCCCTTCGATCCACGTCTGCGACCTCTGCTTTCCTGCTTCGCCCTATTGGAGGGTGCCGTGTGGCTTCGCTGGTTCCAAAATCGCTGGAGGCACGACACGGGCGCGAGGCGGGACACCTCTCTCTCGGACGGGGCTGGATGGGATTCGCCCTCTCGCTGGCGGCGGTTGCGGCGGCGCCGTCGCCGGAGAGGAGCACGAGAACGTCATCCACAACAACCACCCTTCTTTACACCCCCCAAATTCCATTTCGTATACAAAATTTAACTGGAAAACTTGCAATTTCTTATTACGTGATGTGTGCACATTTAATTTTTTAATATACCGAGAAAAATTCAAAAAGTTGAAACTTGAACATGAACGAGTGTGTTGTAACACGTAAAGTTGGCTGCATAAGTTCGTTGGTTTGGAAGTCAAAAAAAAAAGTTTGTTAGTATTTGGAGTTTTAAGGATTTGTCCAATAAACCTGGATGTTACGAAATTCTATCTTTGTATAGAGCAATCCATACTCCTTCAAGGTTTAATCAACACATGATAGCATCACACCTTTCAGTTATTTGCCGCCCCCTTCCAAGCTCTAGTCATAAAAGGTTCGAATGTCTTAACAACAGGCGATTTGTGCTCCAATCCGAAAAGCGACTTGGGTTGTAAATGGATTATACGAGGCGCGGTCGCTTTGGACGAGTGAAATGGGTTTGGAAGTGATTTCTCTTTGTTTAGTTTCGAACTAACACATGTGCAGGGGTAGTAGGGGTTGACTGTAACCCGTCTGCTTGCACCCGACGCCGGCGGGTGAGGCGTTTAGCAAACCATCACGCCGTGCAGTGGAGTAAGAGATAGTTTTCTTTGCATGCATGCAGATAGGACAAAAATGCTGATGTCATCCACATGCAAATCGATCTGAAACTTAAAAAAGCTATAAATCATAAACCGATCATCAAATTAAAATTCTGATTGCACCATTGCGTTTCTGACAATAAAAACTTCGAAACAAGATCCTACTTGACTATATTTTGAAAAACTTTTTTATTCATATTTTTAAATTAAAGTTATATATTCTGTTCAATACATAACCATAGAACAAAATTTACAAACTACCAGAACGAAATAAGTGAATGTACCGAACAAATTATATGAAGTGCGGAACAAATATGTATACGTGTTGAAAAAATTCTAATAATGACTGGAACAAAACATTTGTACGTATCGAACAAATTACATGAACTGCCGGAACAAATATGTATACGTGTCAAACAAATTATACAAACTGCCAGAACAAAATATTTGTACGTACTGAACGAGTTATATGAACTGACGGAACAAATTTTAGAGGAGGAACAAATATGACATAGAAAGAGAGAAATAAATACACAGAACAAGTTATTATTATACCCCGAACAAGATATTATTATAACCAGAATAACTTATTATAGTCAGAATAAATTTACATCTCATCTCGAACAAACAAATATTAAAAAGAAAAAATATATAAAAAGATGGAAATAGAAAAAAATAAAATAGAAAAAAGAAAAAAATAATTAAAAAAGAGAAATAAAAGAGAAACAAGAAAAAATAATGAAATAGAAAAAAAGAATGAAGAATAAAAAATGAAATAGAAAAATAATATTAGAAAGGAAATATAAATAAAAAAAGAAGAAGAAACAAGAAAAATAAAAAAGATGGAAATTGAAATAATTAAAAAAGTATAAATAAATAAATAAAAATAAAGAAGAAATATAAAAGAAAAAAAGAAAAAAAAAGAAAACAAAAGAAAAGAATAATAAAAGAAACAAAAAAAAACGACCCAGCCCACCCGCGCTCGCGCCCCGCGGCGGCGTGACGGGTGGCTATTTGTCGCCGGCGGTGGTGGAACTGAACGAACTTTCCTGCCTCGTCAACGCCGCCGACGTGCTCCAGCCGTCGAGGCCCACGGCCGCCGCAGCCACGGTCTTCGGTGAGTAGTACGCTCCCTGATCGGGGTCGTTGTAGGCAGGCCGTCTCCAGAAATGTTAGGCCCGTGAGCGGAATACAAAATGAGGCCTCAATTTTTTTTAAAAAGATCATATGTTCAATACATCTTAGCATATTTTACACAATTATGTTTTATGATTTAAAAATAAACATAGTATAGACCTCATGATCTGCTAAAAAATATCACCCATGCATCTAGTATTAGTGAGATGATACCTCCAATTATATTTTTCATAACTAATATTCTCCGAGATTGCACACTATGTAGCCGCATGCACGCAAATCTGCGTAAGTGTTGTATGCTGGTTGTGGAAATCTTAGACCTTGTTTAGTTGTTAATTTTTTTGGCACAACTAAAGTAAGGTCTATTAGAAGTATTAAACATAGACTAGTTATAAAACTAATTACACTGATAGACGAGAAATCACGAGACAAATCTATTAAGTCTAATTACTCCATCATTAAAAATTGTTTAATGTAGCATGACATTGTCTAATCATGGCATAAATAACCTTGTTGGATTCATCTCGCGATTTGAGTCAGGGGTTATGAAATGAGTTTTGTCATTGATCCACCCGTTCTGTTAAGTGAAAATGAATAGTGAGGTTGCAAATGATTAGTGCTGTAATAGTGTTTCTTGTAAGAGAAGATGTGATGGGTAAACAATATTTTTCACTGTTCCTTTGTGACCAAAAGAACATGACCTAATACTCCTAATTAATGTCCGTAGATGCAATATGATGGTTGTACAGTAGACTTTTTAACTAAAAACAGGTTAATCGTTGAGAGTTTGAAAGGCTCATATGGATTGAGCCATGGACGTGGGCACAACGACGTGCGTGATTCGTGTGAGCACTATGCTACATGCTGTATCAGGCTGTTGATTTCCTCAAGGATTAAGACCACGTTAATGACAGATTAACAAATTAGGGGCCCCATTTTTTTGGGGCCCTGTATGGTCGCTCAGCTGGCACATGCCCGTCGACGGGCCTGCTCATCGTCAGTCCCGGTTGGACTGGAGAGACCTAGGGCCTCTCCCAACCAGGACTAATACCCCCTCTCCACTAGTGTATTGTGTTTGTGTAAAAATATCATGCAATTTTTCATTTGAACCTTGAGTAAAATGGTGCAAATTGGGGTCCACAATCTATATTCAACAAACGACAGTAGTTCTTGGGTAAGGAAAACAAGATTTGGATGTTTAAATTTGAGCTCAATAATTTAAAAATGTGTTGTTGTGACCTTAACTGTCGAACTGAATGGCGTTCGATCATTGAGTTCTCAGGTTCAAAGTTTTGGGGTGTGATTTCGAGGGGTTGAATCGTAAGATGAGTTGCTTGAATGGTAAAAGTTCAAATCAATTAAATAAAGTTTGATGCATCGTCTGCAAGTTTGGTTGTAGGATCGGGCGGAGTTTATATTGAGAAATGAGAGAAAAATCGTTGCAAATTAGGAGGGGAAAAAAGGGAGAGGGAAGGAAAGAGGCAGAGCACGGTTAGCAGCGGTGGTCCTGCAGGGGAACCGGATCCTCTAACATTAATGTATTAATGTAAGAGGGAGGTAAAACTATCTGGCAGGCTGGCAGCACATAGCTGGTCATAATAGAGATGTTGTTCAGTCACACGGCTCATAAACCAGCCAAACACAAATAAACAACCTAGAATGCAATTTTTTTTACTTTTTATGAATTTAAAAAATACTCCCTCCATCTTAAAAAGAATGATATTTTAGGATTATCTTAAGTTAAAGTATCAATATTTATAACATCGAATAGATATATTATAAAAATAGATCTCATGATGAATCGAATAATATAGATTTCGTACCATAAATATACATAGTTTTTTATATAATCTTGGTCAAAGTTTAAAAAAAGTTTTAGTTAAGACAATCCTAAAACGTCATTCTTTTTTGGGCAGAGGGAGTAAATGCTACTAACAAAATTTTACAAAACTAACTCTCAATCGCCGGATAAAATGGCCATAAGGAACCGTCGTTTCATCAGGCTGTTTTCGACACTGTATGAGTCTATCGTCGTTTCAAACGGTGGTAACTCCCAACACATTTTTAAAAAATTATAACTATTTCATATGAACTCTGCTTTTTAAATACTTTACATTTTGGAATCATCTTCATGCTTAAATAATCAACATAATCTTCAGATCTAAAATTTGAATTTTAAATGTGAAATAGTTATGATTTTTTGAGAACATCCGTCGCCGGATTAGCGGAGTTGAGAAAAATAAATTAAAAATAAAATCCTCATATATGCGTGTTTAACTGGGCCGCGTTCTTCTTTTAGGCCATGAGCGGCGTGCTATTTTCTGGGCGTTACTTCCTGCCACCAGATGCGACATCAATAGTAATTCCAGGTTTACCTCCCTCTTACATGAATGCATTCATGTCAGAGGATCTTGTTCCCCTGCGGGGTGGAGGACAGACGTTACAATAGCAGGAGAAGTGCGACGACAAGTGCCGTACCCAAGGGGGCCATGCCCCCCTCCCCACACCCACACACACTGTAATGATCCAAAATTACATGTAACTTTTTAAATTAAAGGCTTGAACACAAGTCTGGTATGATTCAACATTATATTGCTCACCCTCTCCGAATTATAATCCATGGCTATGCCACCGGCGACGTGACGACCGTTTGTGCTGGCGAGAGGGAACGGGCGAACCATAAGTGAGAGATCTTGGAGATGCTTTTAGAGATGATAAAACTTTCGTCGTTCATCAGTTTGTTTCATGGTGGAATAAATTTGTCAATGTTCCCAAGGACTTTGATGAGTTTGAGCTGCTTTACCCACGCGTGCCTCGTCAATCAGAAGATAACATGTATGTCTTTTCCATCCACATAATCTCTTTCTGTACAACATTTCTTTCTGTTGTTTTCGAATCAAATAATTTTCTCAACTCTTGTATTCAAAATTGTATCGTGTATATTAATTTTATGGATTTTGGTATCTTGGTCATCTGATATAGATGGATATGTTTAATCTGTACAAACATGCCTATTTTTATTATTTGCTAATTTTCATCTGCTCAATCTGGTATTTGTGGGTTTCCATCACACCCCAAAATAACATGTTAACTTGAATTACTGATAGAATAATCTGTTTATGTGTTTTTGTTATTTTGGTCATCTGTTACAGATGAATCTGTGTAATATGTAGACATTTGTTTATGTGGTATTTTTTCATCTGCTCAATCTGGTATTTGGGGGTTTCCGTCACACCCCCAAATAACATGTTAACTTGATTTACTGATAGAATAATCTGAGTATTTGTTTTGGTATTTGGTCATCCGTTACAGATTAATCTCTGAAATATGTAATAATCTGCTTAGTCTGCTGCATTCATCCCCTGGCTCTTTTTATTCTAATTTGTTTCCTGTAATTTATTCATTCAGGTTCTGTAAATAGTCCCCTTGACTTGTGTAATTTTTATGGATGTTAACTTTCTCAACTCTTTTTCCAAAAATGTATCTTATATATTTTTATTTTCTGCTTTTTCTAGTGTTGATTTTGGAGTTTTTGTTATGATGTTTCTCGAGAACTGGCAATCACCAAGAAGTATGATCGCTAATTTGTTCAATGAAAAAGATGTTCCAAACATCAGGATCAAGATTGCTAATGATTTGGTGTTCTCGCCGAATAATTCTGGAAACAAGAGTCTGGTGATTACATTTGGTCATGAGGTATTCTCACTGTTACTTAATCCAATGTAATATTTGTTCTTGTAGTATATTTTCTAATATATTTGATTTTGTTTCTTTCGTTATTAAGGGATTTGACAAGCATTAGCCTCTGCAAGCTCAAACAGTTCGTCGATCTTCAAATATTGCTTTCCAACAAGTCATCCAGAATAGAGTAGTCTTGTCCATGAACCATGTCTCACTTAGTGTGTAATAGTCCTTGATTAGCGCTGTCCGGAACTGTCTCATTTGGAACTATGTTTAGAACTATCACTGATCGTGGAACTATGTTTTGTATTATTGCTACACTAGAAGCTACATCTCTGCTTGGTTTTCTCAGTACTATAGTTAATATGTCCTGCACAGGTTTCTGTCGTGCGTGTCGAAGCTGTTCCTTTATTTCTATTGTTTTATGTTATGTTCTCTATATATCACCTAACCATTCTCTTATACTTCTATTATTTGTTTCTATTGAAATTTTTCATTCTACACTTATCGTAATTGTGAAGGTAATTTTGCTACCTATAATTTTAATTATTGTAATTTCTTTTATCTGCCATACACAAAAAAACTTTTTTTGCTGATATATGTTGTGCTATTTTCTACAGGTTTTCTGGTTCACAACAATATTTTTCAGCAACAACGACTTTGTATCCAGTTATTTGCAGGTCAGTTAGACATTTTCATTTATTTATACAGTACTATTTACATAACACAACCTCTCTTTTTACTGTAGCTAAATAATAGTTTGTTTAGCACAACCACCATGTAAATTAGTGCTGATTCGTACATAATAATTTTATCCAACTTATAACATCCATACATTAGTATCAAATATTAATTTTACAACTAATATGGTAAATAACTCATAACATTATGAGGGTACATAAATATTCCATTTATCTGCATACATAAATATATATGAATATTTTTATGCCTAAGTAGTGGTGCCCTTTTTCCATAGTAATTTTGTCTCTTCTTCTTTTTTTCATGCTTTCTGGCTCTATGTAGTGCTGGTGTTGCTTGTTTCCCCCTTTTTCATCTTCTTCTTACTCATTGATTGCGGACCTGTAGAACCATGACTTTTTTCATTAGTTTCTGCATGTAACAAAAATAATATATGTGTTTAACTATAAGAATGTATCAAGCTCAGTCTTACTAGTACTTGCTGGCTTCTTGTTTTTCTTCTTCGCCTCTGCCTTTTTCATTTTTTCACGCTCTTGCTCTACCATTCCCATGAGTCTCTTGGGCTTTTTAGGCCTTCCTTTTTGCTGTATTCTATCTGGATCTTTTAGCACCACTATTTCTTCTGGAAGGTTTCTCCTCAATCCATCTGAACTAACTGTTGCTGTGTTTTCAATACTCACAGAAGAAGATGTTCCTCCCTCAGGTTCTGCCAATATTATTTCCAATTGCTTCTCCAATCACTTGAACTCTTCACATAGGTACTGCGCTGCTTTATCTGTTTTCGATCCCTTTGATGCCAATAATGCACCCTCTCTTGATATCATGTTAAACCTCAACAATTCACGCGTGCCTGAAGTTTCATCAATCGGCTGCATTATGATTTTTATTTCCTTCTTTCTCCATCTGTCAATGAAATATTTATCAGGTATCTTTGTGATCTCTTCTTCCACTATAACCTTTAGTATGTGTGTGCAGAAAATTCTATCCTTGTTGAATTTGGCGCAGATGCGGCTGAATTCCTCTTTTCCTTTTGTAAGGTCAGTCAATAGTATGTATTTCCGTATCACTTGTCTTTCTTTTATTTGATTTGTTTTGTACCACACTTCGAAGACTTTCCCCTTTTCAATCTCCTTGTACTTGTACTTTTCAGTCTGCTGCAGCTGGTTCATGAATTTGATGTAAATATTTCTGTTGTAAACCTCTATAGCTTGCTGCTCTATTGTGTATCTAGACCGTAGTTGTTTAGGCATCTTCTGTTTGCTTTGGTTATCATCAATTTCTTCTTTGTTTTTTTATTACATCAACGATTCTCTGATATTCTCGCAGGAAACTTGTAAGGATGTAGGTTGGCCCTACATTGTCCTTGAACCTCGCATTTGTCCCTTCACTTCTTCCGGTGCTCTGGATGAATGGGAAGAAGTCATTCTTGTAATACACAGGTATGAATCTCTTTCTGTTCTTCCACATCTTATTGAAGTATTTGTTGTTCTCAAGCTTGAATTCAGAAATCATTTTTTGCCAGAGCGTCTCAAACTCATCTTCAGTCACTGAGAAGTTGACAGTATCTTCAAACATTTCTGGTAACCCAATATGCTATGAAAACAGCTTCAGATTCTTGTTGTAGCACTTTGATTTGATGTGGAAAAAGCAATTTCTATGCCTTGTGTTAGGAAGTACTTCCTCTATAGCAGATTTCATTGCTTTATCTTGGTCTGTGATTATTGTTTTCGGGTGTTTTCCTCCCATAGAGTCCACAAAAGTTTCAAACACCCATTTGAATGTTGATGTTGTTTCATCAGATAGGAATGTGCATGCAAACAAGCATGTGTTTGCATGTCCTATTATTCCAACAAATGAAGCAAATGGTAAATTATATCTGTTGGTCATGTATGTGGTGTCAAAGCTTACACAGTCACCGTACTTTGCGTACCATTGTAGTGATATACCTTCTCTCCAGAATAGGTTTTTAACCTTCATGTCTTTGTCAACTTGGAATCTGTAGTAAAAAGTTGGGTCATTTGCTGCCCTCATCTTGAAATAGTTTATAGCTTGTGTCATATCATTGCCAGTCACCTCTCTGTTAATCTTTGTCCTAAGGTTTTGGACATCCTTAGTTTTGTATGGGAGTGCTGTCAATCCCCCTCTTAGATAAGAAAGTATTGTTACCATTTTCCTTGTAGGTATGTTGCTATCATTCAGAGTCTTGATCATCCCTTTTTCCATGTCTGTCATGTATTTTCTTCCGCTGAAAAGTTGGTTTCTATGTTGTGGGCTTAATTCATGATTATGCTCTAAATCCAGTGTAATAACCCTCCAAATCCCTGCAATCTCCTTCACTAGCATCATGCACTTGCAACCCGTTCTGACCTGAACATTTGTTTTCCTCTTTTCTTTGTATGCATTTTCAGCCACAACAAGCAGTGTGTCTTCTGTAACATCCTCCTTTTTGTTTTTTAGCTACTTCCCATACCTATGACATCTCATTTCTTGTTTATATATCTCATTGTTCTTTTTCTTGCTAGATGTCCTCGTCACATGTGAGACCACAACTTCAAACCTAGCTAGGAAACCATAGAAAGAGAAAAAATGGTGTGCGTCATCTCTATTCTTGAACTCCATTCCTATCTGTGGTGTCTATTTGCTATCAGTGTCTGCATCGTTACCCTTAGAAGCTGCCAATTCCTCACCTCGGATGAATTCTTCAATCTCTTCCTCTGTAAGTTCCTGGCTCCCATTTTCTTCTTCATGTATGTTATCATTTGTTGCTTCGTATTGTTTTCCTGACTCCATTTCTTTATGTGTTTCACCATGTTTTTGAGTTGGATCCTGTGAAAACAAAAGCCGGGTAAGTTTATTCATTTTCTTATTCTCAAGCTATCATATGTTTTTCTTTTAGTTTGCTCATTCTTTTTCATCTCACCTCTTCTATCTGTAGTGCACCAAAGATATCACTTGGACCGATTGCATTGTCCTCCCAGTCATTGTTTTGATTATGTGTGGATGTCTCCTCTTCTTCTTGATCCTGCAAAGTATGGTTTCTTATTTTTATTTCTCATATTCAAAATAAGGTCATATGATTTTTATTTTACTGCTAATACCAAGCTATAATTTTTTGTACCTCATATTCTCCCCTTGTCATGCCAGTAGGTGTGCTTGGCTCCTCATTTGCTCCATTGCTGTGTATCTACAAAAAGATTTCCATTTTTAGGTTAGTTTTCTTGTTAATATCTTTCTTATTTTTTCACCATAGATAAAAATGTGTATCAATTTTGAAGTTTTACCTCATTATCATACCCATCCGCATTGTCTTCATTTAAATGTGTTTGCCCAATTTCTGGCATTTGTAATTCCTTGTCATAGTTTAATTTTGTCAGTAAACAGAAGTCTTATATTTTCTATTTCTATTATATTTACATGGCAGATTACTTATAAATGCGCACCTCGGAGTTGCAATCTCCATTCAGAATGCCCATGTATGTCCACATTGAATCCTGTATCAGTTTATGTACTTGTACTATTATATTTACATCATTCTACACTATGTAAATATCTGTCATCTTTGCTATAAATATTTAAAAAAATTCACAACAATAATGTTTTTTCACCTGCGTTGTATTTGGGTTGTATATGTCTTCTTGTGAACATCTAATTTGGTCCAAAAGCAATCCTGTGTAATATCCCTGCACATTAAACGAAATTTAATGTCATAAGCATTAGTTTTCTATGATTTTCACCTTTTTCTTTTTTAGAATATGGTACGCACCTGGTTAGAATTGTATATGTTATTCACATCTATGGAGCTCAAAGCATCAAAATCAAGACTTTGCCATTGTTTGCATCCCATCGCCTTTGGTTGCCCATCCAATTGAGATTGGCTCACCTGCATTTTTTTCACATATTTTTGTATGTTAGTGTGCTGCAATTATTTTACGATTACAAGTAATTCTGAATCATGTAGTCAAAGTATCAGAATATAAACTAACATATTTTTCAAGATTGTAATTGTTTCCATGACTCATAATGTCAAAATTGATGCTTTATTTCATCTATGTTTTTAGGATTTTATTTTTTACAGCTCCTTTTGTCCTGCACATTGCATTATGAAGCTTAATATATGAAGGAAAGTTCATACACTTGCTCTTTTTCTTTTATAATTTTCAGTGTAATCAGCAGTAGCCGCTACCTTTCCATTGATGTTTATGATTCCTTGCTCCGTTGTCATATCCATATTTGATGGCTAAGTGGTTCTGACCTGGTTTGTGTTCACAGCCTCTTCTTTCTTGCCTGCAACCTGTGGGAACATGTTGTACAAAAAGTATACATTATAAGGCACTGCTATATCTGGTAAGCTTATCAGCTCCTTCAACATTATTTTTTTCACACAATACCTTTGATTGTGTACTTGAATGATCTCTTTTGCTCATGCTTTGAAAATAACAATCATCTACTTCGACATTTATCTCTTGATCATCTTGCCTGCACATTGCATTGTCTGTATATCTTTGTATATTGAGAATGTTGAAGCTGTTGCTGCCAATTTGACTCACACTACTTTCTTTGTTTCTATCTATGTTTTCAGGAGTATGCCCTACAAATTCTTTGCCCTGCACATGTTCATTTTATCAATTAGACAATCATTGTGAAAAACTCAGGCAAGCTAATTAAGTTTGATGTATCTATGTTTTTCATAGGCATACCTTTGATGTCCAATCTGAAGTAATCCCTTTGTTTCTTCCCATACACTTATCATCACATAACTTTTCTCCCTTTTCAAGCTCTGTGCTATGATTTTTCTGTGCAATTAGACAGTAGATGTAGGGTATCTTTTAAGTCAAATGATTGTATATATGATAGCATTTATATAGATTTTCAGACACACAACCTCACAATTTTTCTGTTCAAATCAAGACTGATGCACTCACCTCAGCAACAATGTGTGTTTGATCACCCTGACTTTGAACACTCTGTATCTGCACTTTTCTTTGTTCTTGATTTGGGAGCACCCTGATCTGTTGTGTCTTCTTTAATCAGATGTAAAAAGTATATATGTTAGTCAATCCAAACTCTTCTCAAGAACAGAGGGAGGGAGTTATTAGCTAATTCTTTTTTTGATCATGCATCATACCTATGTTTCAATCTTTGCCAATGTGGTTGATCTCTTGTTGCCCCCTCTAATTGCTGTCTTGTACGCAGATCTGCTGTTACCCCCTGTTGTCGCCTGTTTCTTCCCTCTATCGTGGGGATCATGGTCTTTGCCTATTGATTCCATACCTACCAGTGGTGGATTCCCTTTTTTCCTAGATGGAAATCGAGCCCCTGTCGCCTATCAGCACATATTTGTCGAGATAAGTTTCTTTTCTGTGGACCTTCTTCTGTTATCTCCTTTTTTTTCCACGGCTTATATGGTTGACTTTTATGGAGCTTTCCCAATCTCCAGATCCACATCTCCCCCTCTTTTATTGGTGTTTCCTTCCTTTTTTCTCTCTGGATCTTGTAATTGGGCCCTTTTTGTTATTTTGGGCCTCTTTTGTTGTTGTATATGGGCTTTTCGCTTTTTCTGTTTTTCTAAATTGTTATTTCCTTCTCCATGGACTTTTTACACTTTCGGCCCACTTAGATTTTTGCTTCCTTTATGTCTGGGTTTTCATAACCGACACAGCTTCATGGGGCTGTGTTAAATGGGCTGGGAAAACATCTCTACCCCCATTTATCTGTTGCAGTTACCCACGCACACATCAACTCCTCTTTTTTCGTGTTGGTTGTGATCGTTCGGCTTCCGCGCGTATTCATTTCCCTCTTTCTTCTCCCCATTCAGTTTTTACCTGTGCCTATATAACTTCCCACCCTATCCCCTCCCAACTTTCCAAATCTCTGTTACATTCTCTTGTGCTCGTGCTCCTTTCTTCTGCCCAGTTTAGCAGAGGTTCCTTTTTCTCTTCCCCCCGATCATATTTCTGAGTTCCTTTGTTCTGTGTTCTATGTGTTTACATCATTTCGATTGATGTTTCTTCATTTCCCTCATCAATAGATCTATTTCCATTCCTTATATCATATCCTTTTTCTTTTTAATTTCTAATTTTTTCTGTATTCCTTTTTCCCTAGATCTAGTTTCTCTGAGGAAAAAGGTGGAGATAGTTGAAGAAACAGGTACTTTCCTTTTCTTTTCATCTTTTATATTTGTTTTTGGTACACAGATCTTTGCATTTGATTTTGGTTTCTTGTCATCTGTTACACATAAATCTGTGCAATCTGTTCAAATATGATTAGTCTGTTTTTTGATTCTTGCTGGTTGTCCTATTCTAGATCAGACGTTCTCCTTAACATATTTGCCCAGTCCATGCTGGTGACTGGTTAACTTAAATTTGGTGCCCATATTGTCTGCCTATTTGGATTTCATAGAGTTAAATTTTTTATTTGGTTTTGGTGTGAGATTAATCTGAATCTTCATTTGTTTTTGTTTTAGTTGAATACAGCAACAGTAGCAAATCTAAATCTGACAGCGCGCACCCACACAAGTACATATGAAATAGTTTTTATCATTTGTCACTATTATTATATATTTGTTCTCCTGCGATGAATGTTACTCTTCTTTCTGAATCTGATTTTATGGTCACAAATTGTTGGACTTTGGAACTCTAATTTTTAGTACTTACTTTCTGTAGTTACTAGAATTATATTGTTCGTCGCATAGTAATTTAGGAACATTTAGTTGTAAAATCATGGGGGCACATTTAGTTGTAAAAATATGAGCCATTTGCCTAGTGTGCATTTCTTATTGGAAATGTGATAATTTGACAAATATGTCATTTGGAAGTTTAAGTCACACTCCGAATTAAAATGTTAACTTGCATTCCTTAAGAGAAAAGTCTAAGTTATTTGACATGTGAATCTTTATTTGGATTTGGTAGAGTTGAATCTGAACCTGAATCTTAAATGAAATTGTTTTAGCCAAATCTCAAAAATTGCTTAGTAATATTGCATTTGGTTTGAGCTTAGTCTGCTCCCATGATTTTAGGAGGTAGAATGGGTAGTAGTTTGATGGTTCTTAGCTTCTGGCCCCATGGTACACAGATCTTTGCATTTGATTTTGGTTTCTTGTCATCTGTTACACATAAATCTGTGTAATCTGTTCAAATATGCTTAGTCTGTTTTTTTGTTCTTGCTGGTCGTCCTATTCTAGATCAGACGTTCTCCTTAACATATTTGCCTAGTCCATGCTGGTGATTGGTTAACTTAAATTTACCGTTATGTTAGTATTCTCCTTGTATATTTGCAGCTGCATAGCTACTGTAAATGTTTCATGATCTTTGAGTATGTTTTCTAGATTTTGCATCCTGATGCATTCCTTGCTATGCATATACCGTATTTCACAAAGAGAAGATTTGTAAAAATTCAATATACTCCGTAGCTCAGCAATTGACTTCTTCAGTTGTCAATGATCTTAAAATATAACCGATCTTGATATTTTGGACATCTGATATAGTTGAATAAGACTAATCTGTAGAAATCTGCTTAGTCTTATTATTTGGTATTTTTTCATCTGCACAATCTGATTTTTGGGCCATGTGAAAGATGTAGAAATGTGCTTAGTCTGCTTATTTTGGCATCTACTTAGAAGTATGCTTTTTTAGGCTTTTTAGGTGTTTTTTAGAGCAAGGATAGTTGTCTTTCAGATAAATGATACTATGCTAATATGTCTCTTGCTTGATTGCACTGAACAGTTTAAAGTGTACTGTTGTACATTCTGTGATTTTGCTCCAGATCCGTGCTATTTTTTGCCGGTGATTATTTTCTCAAATTAGTTAAGATACATTCATTTCCTAGTCTTTTTACTCTAATATGTTTCATGTAATTTATTAATTCAGTTTCTGTAAAACCAAATGCAATGCTGTTTTTTTCATACACGTTTTCAAGACACCCAGCAATGTCGTCTGTTGCTCCCAAGTAAGTCATTTTTTGAATCTCTTCAATCTATTCCAGTTTGTTGTTGCAAAGTTTGTCAAGTTTTTAATTTTTTGTTTGTTATTTTCTTCCAGAAAAATCCTGTACCTTTCGGACAAACTTGAGTCTGGCTACATCGCCCCCACAGAAGCTATGATCAAGTATCTGGGTCTAACTGATGGCAAAACTGACACTCTTGTGTTCACTTCTGCTCTGAACCAGAGGGGACCGTTGTATAATGACCCAGCAGTGTTGAACTATGTCATTGAAGTTGTCTATTTTTTGCTTAATCATGCAAATTTCAAAGTTTGCAATCTTTATATACTTTTTCAGCTTTGATTTTTTTCCTGTCTACATATGAACTGCCTTTGATCTAATATAGGACAGTAGCTATTGCATGTGACGTTGCAATCTGTTTATCATTCTAAAATGACAATTTTGATATAAGCACTTTTTTGGATCTATCTATTTTATCAATGATTTTAATTCCCTTCTAATAATATGATTTAACTTTTGGATTTTTTAATCAGTTTAATTCATTGTGATTCATATGCTACCCTCTATAGTTATTTTGCAAAATATACTTATAATTTGGTTAATATTTACCAAAAGATGGGTGATGTAATTTAATCAGACATGGGCATGTAAATTATTCTTAATATATATGTAGTAATGCTGATGCATATGCAAGTTTCTGAAAATATGTTATTTCACTTTTTATTAATCTGAAAATCTGTTTGCCAGTTGCTGATGACAGTTCCATTTTTTTCTCAATATCCAAATTATGCGCTTTGTAACTTATTTGTGTTTCCTTGATGACATTCTAAGGTTGGCCAGCTTCCTCTACTTGGTGAAATACTTGTTCAATGCTCTTGTGCAGAAGATGCTAACATACTGCGTGAGAAAGTCAAAGTTGTTAAATATACAACCATAGGATTCAGGAAGTTGCTGTATGTGCACATTGCTCCACAGATTGGAAACTTTGTAGCTAAAAAAATTTGCGATGCAAAAGATGATGAATTCAAGCTCACCAAGTCCAAAGAAGACTATGATAGAGAGATGAAGAAACTGTTGGGGGATGACTACATCCAAGCTGGTGGATCTCCTGCTCGTGGTGATGCTGCTGGTGGATCTTCTGTTCATGGTGATGCCACTGGTGGGTCTGCTGATGCTGAAGTTGCTGGCAACGATGAAGTTGCTGAAGCTGTTGGCACCAAGAATGATGCTGAAGCTGGCAGTTCCAAGAAGAGGAAGATCTGATTTCTTCATGGTATGTGTTCCCTGTTCAGATCATTGTCCTTATATGTGTTGTTAATTTTTGTTTTATTTATTTTTATTTAATCATTTTAGTTTCTTTGTTTGCAGTCCATGGAGTTCTAAAGGATCTGCCATCCATTCCCATCTTTATCAAGGATCTAGCAGCTTTTATGTTATTTTGTTGCTTGATATTTATCACCTATTTTGTGTTTCAATCATCTGCATGTGTGTAATGAACCTTATATTTTTTTATCAGTGGAATCTTTTAAGTGGAAACTATTTTCTATCTCACCAGATTGATACCGCCGAATGCTGCATCTTTTTTTTTGCATAATGTGCTGAATTGTCTGATATTCTGAGCTGTTAGGCTGGTTGGATTTGTGTTCTCTGATATTCAAATTTTGAATTTTTCTCTGTTACCATAGGGAATTTGTCATCCATCATTCGAATATCTGTCATATAGTCCCTGCTAAATACACTCATGTTAAGATGGAATAAATCCTACTTTGGTTACAGATTAAGTTACATTTGTTGTTTCATCTTTTTATTATAATATATTTGCTGTAAGTTATTCATTCAGCATATGCAATTTTGGCCCTTGATCTGAGTCATTTTTTCTGGATCTAAATCTGCTTTGATTTAGATTTATTTTTGTCTTTGAAAATCTGTATGGTTCTTTTCTGGATCTAAATCTGTTTGTTTATCTGTGTGATGGCATGATAAAAATCACACAGATTGGGGTTCTATGAAAATCTGGGTGTTAGGTGGGCGTATCTGTGTGTTTTGCCTTCTTTGGAAATCTGTGTGATGGCATGCCAAAAATCACACAGATTTTAAGTCCACACAAATTCGTGTGATTTGAGGGCTCAAATCACGCGTGTGACAGAGACCCTCAAAACACACGGGTGATAGGTAGACAAACCCCTTTTTTTCTCTCTCAGGATGAATGCCGCTCATCGATGATCAAAGAGTTTGTTCTTGGAAACTAATAAAATGACACCTAAAAGCAAGTGACAAGTATTGATGTGCAACTACATACGTTGGGGGTGATCGATTATGGTTCGCGTTTCGTACGGCGTACAATGTTGTTATCAAGATGTACACAGCAGGCAGCATGTTGTCCATATATCTACCCGCAGTCACTAACTTTGTGCGGCGGTTGCTTGCTGCCGACCTATGTCTAGTAGCAAGCGTTGCATTCACTATGTACAGTGATGGACACCATGAGGCAGTTTGCTTGGTTGGATGGATGTTGATGGTGTTGATTTGTTGGGGGAGAAAAATACTATAGCGACTGATTTACTGCAGCGGCTGGTATACTGTAGCAAAGGGTTACTGTAGAGTCTCAAGCACGACAACATATGATAGTACTGTAGCAACCAGCAGAACTACTGTAGCCGCTGGTCCACCAGCCAGCGAAACTAACAGGCTGCATATGCCTAAGGCTAACTGCAACGGTGGCCTGTAAAATCCAGCCTCCAAAAGAGTATTTGAGGAGCCTTTTAAAAAATTTTGTCCTCCAAATTACATTTTGCTGCAACGGTAGCCCCTATATCCATCCTCCTGTCCTCCATCTGTGGGTCCCACTGCCGCCCACCTCTCCTACCCTTGCGGCCTGCCCCCCACTCCGCCGCCCACTCCGCCGCGCGGTTCGTGTGGCCTTCCCCTACTCCGCCGGCGGCCTCCGCCTCGATGGCCCACGGCCGAGTTCGCCCCGGCAGTGGCGAGCAACAGCGACGGCGCGTGGTACTTCTTCTCCGCTGTGAGGGCCAAGACCCGCGACGGGCAGCGCAGGTGGACACCGGGGAAGGGTGCTGGCACTCGGAGGCTGGCGCGAAGCCCGTGGTCGACGACGCCGGCCGGTGCCTCGGCCAACGCCAGAGCTTCTCGTTCGTGACCAAGGTGGACGACCGGCGCGTCCGGTCGGGGTGGCTGATGGTGGAGCTCAGCCTCGACGACGGCCGCGGCGGCGCGAGCGCCACTGACATGGTCCTCTGCAAGATCTACTTCAGCCCCCCCGCACGCGTCAACGGGGTAGCCGCGCCGTCGTCATTGTCGTTGGCCGGGCGCAAGAGGAAGGCCGCCGCCACGGGCAACAACAAGGACAACCCAGCCTTGGCGGAGCGTGACGAAGTGGAAGGCGATGGACTTCGGGCAGGCGGCGTAGCGGAGCACGGAGAGGACGCCGGCGAGGGAGCCACACAGGTAGGTGGCGTCCAGCGTCATCGCGATATGGATCGTCGGCGCGCCCGCGCAGGCCGCCCCGTTGCGAAACGTCGGCGCCTCCCGGAACTCCGGAAGCTCCCCACCAACGCCGCCGCCCCCGGACGCCACCGCTGCCGCCGCCGCACACGCGGCGGCGAGGACACGCATTGCGGCCCCGGAGCGTCCTTGCGTCACGCTCCTCGGCGGAGAGCTTCAGGCACGACCGCAGGGCGCAGGCCCGCCCTAGCCTGGCGGCGGCGCTGGAGCTGCCATGGACGGCGGTGGCCGCCAAGAGGAGGGCGAGGACAGCACAGAGCATGGCGGCAAGCTCCGGCCTGGCCCCGCAGCGAGCTCCGTCGCGCTACCCGCCGGCAACGCCGCCGCCCACGCCGAGCGGCCGCGCCCTTTCCTCCCGCGCGCCGCGCAAGTTTTCCCTGCTCTGCTCTGCTCTCCTGTGAACGAACTGCAGCAGCAGTGGCAGATAGCCGCATCTTGAGAAGCTGGTCGAGGATCCCAACAAGATGGGGCACGGCAAGATCGAGAACGCGACCAACTGGCACGCAATGTTTTCAAATCGTAAAATCGAATCTTATCGTAAAGGTACCGATAAGATGATAAATCGTGATAAGTCGTCGATAAACCCGATTAATCGAGGCTAATCGACCTTATCGGTAGTATAATCGTCCTATCAGTATAGGACCAATATACATACCATATAGTATATGATCAACATAATTTTGAACAAATATAAACAAAAAAGTATAATATGAAACAACAATCGAGGAAAAAAAGGCTGAGCAACTAGTCAACCATAGCAGAAAGCAATCACATAATTAAACAAGGTCTCAAATGAAGTCTAAATGTCTAATACATCAAAAGCTGGGTGCCCAGTTAACCAATATTACAAATAATTAGCAGTAAAGTCCTTCAAAACTTATCGTCCCCAGTCATATCGGACGACTTATCGTGATAAGCGGACGATTAATCGGACGATTTGATTTCTTATCGCTCAACTCGGGTCGCTGGCCCTTATCGGTATGCGCTGAGCGATAAGGACGATTTATCACGATTTATCGTGATAAATCGGACGATTTGAAAACACTGCTGGCTCGTCAGCTTCTCGCTTCTTTCTCTCGCCATTCGCAGCTCCTTCCTCCTCCAGAAATCTCTGTCGATTCCTCTCCGCCAAGGGCGCACGGCGGCTGGGTGGCCCGGTGGCGGCGGGGCAGCCTTCTCGACTTCCGGCGGCGCTCGTCACGCGGCTCCCCATGGAGGCTCGCGATGGCTGGAATGGCGGCGCACGGGGCTGGCGGCCGGCGATGGGCAGGGCAGAGGACGAGCAACAGCAGCTGGGGATCCGGGGCTCGGAGCGGAGGGGGAAGCTCCCAGGGCCTGGAATTTGGCGGAGGAGCTCAGCGGCCTGGATTTTCCCGGATGCTTTACCAGCCTCCGCTGCAGGCATCCCAGGACGCAATAGCCGTCAATTGTAGCGACTCTGGACGGTATACAGTCCACCGTTGCGGTCAGCCTAAGCCTAACAGTCTAACACCCTTCTATCCGTTTGGTCAGCTGGGTGTGACTACTCGCGTCTCACTCAGGCTTAATCGAATGGCTTATTTGAAGCATGCTTGATTACCGGCCCACCCGCAGACGATGGGAACAGCAACATTTTTTCCCCATTTCCTTTTTTTGCAATTTTGAAAAAGTACATACCCATGCAAACAACTAGCAGAATTAGACCTATACAGTCAGATTTTTCAAAAGTATGTAGCCGCTTCAAACGGTCGATATAGATCAACCAAAAAAAGAATTAAAATAGGGCAGCACCGTTTGAATTGGCGGTTTAGTTTGGCACGTGGTGGCGATGTGGTAGTAGTAGTGACCAGTTCACTTCCACGTGTTTATGTTGTGTGGAACACTATATACGAGTCAGACTTGCATTACTAATTCTTTCGACTCATTCTTAAGATAAAGATATTGAGTCTCAGTTGAAGACAATAATGCTGGAAAAAATGCCTAAGCTGCTTAATGACCCGCCATTCAATTTTATGATCCACAGCGCACCATTCAGCAGGCTCTCATCATCATTCGGGAGTGGATATATATTGTGTAATAATCTTAGAGAATAAAATGATTTTCCAGGATATCTAAAGGAAATATGATATATATCCATTCAGAAGCTCTGGAATTAAATGATTTTCTAGAAAATTGTCTAATAAAAGGAAATAGGATATTGTTTACATATGATATTATGATATATAGGATATCCTAGCGGCAGGTCGATCAGATATGAGTATATCCAAGACCTTGCATGTTTTATTTTGATGTTAATGAGATGAGTATCCAAGATGTTCATCGATTGGTATATCTAATTAATGTTCTGGAATCTTTCGTTTGGATACACGTTGTTAATTATGTATGTAGCTCGAGCAGCCCAGGTAGCATTATAAAAAAAAAAAATCTGCAACGCATGCATGGAGCAAATAAGCAATAGCTACCATATTTACTTTGGTTGGGGGCGCTTGATAAGGCCGCAGCAACATCGTCGATGACCTCCTCCTCGCTCGCCGCCGTGGTGCTCCTTTGCGCCGTTGCTGCGGCGGCGGCCTTCTTCACCACCGCCCACGCCAGGACTAGTGTTGATGGCGACCTGGTGGCCAAGAGTTGTGCCGGCATGAGGAGAATAAAAGACTGGTGGTGGTTCGACGACGACGACAAGTTCTGCGAGTCGAGGCTGCGGATGGACAAGCGAAGCGCGGCGGCCAAGCACCCGCGTGACCTTGTCCTCATCGCCATGGACCTCGCCGAGCGCGCCGTGGCCGACGCGGACGCCAAGGTGGCCGGCGTGCTCCGCTCCGGCGTCCGCGGCCACCACAGCAACGGCACTACGCCGACGCTTAAACTCCGGCACTGCCGGCTCGACTACGCCTCCGTGGTCAGCACCATCCCCGTGTGCCGCGCCATCGTCAACGACTACAAGAATCCCGACGTCGCCGCCAACCGCAGCCAGAAACAGCTGGCGCCCAGTGACTACTTCGAGTGTGCTCGCCGACTGAGGAGAGACACCCATAACTGCTGGTTCAGCCTCATCGTAGAAGATTTTTACGAGCTGATGTCCAAGGAGACCCTGGAGGCTTCTAAGCGGATCGAATTCGTGCATGCCATGCTGGAAGAGATGCTAGGCATCGTGATCAACGATCACGACCCAACACAGTGGCTTTAGGTTGATTGTATTCAAATCAACTTCATGCACTAGTATGTTTGGAGTAACTACTTTACTTGGGATTCTTTGCTTTCTCAGGGCCATATCACTGCTACTACGTACATCCAAAACTCCAAACATGCTTTCTTATTGTTATCATATACAACTATATAGATAGAACCCACTAAGAGATATTAATTATATTTCTCTCAAAATGAACATATTTTCACTAGATCATCATTATCCACTAGATCATCAATTTATGTTTTCCACCGATTTTCTGTGACTATAGCATCCATACATCTTTGCGAGTACCATGCTCCAAAAGTTCAACAATAGAAATACGTGAAAGATTAATCATTTCACAATCGTTTTCTCTCAACAAAATGAACATATTTTCATATACGGTGTCGTTTGAAAAAGAATGTTGCATAGCAATCATCATAGTTTATACTTTGAAATTTTTATCTTAGAACTTTGTTTAAAAATTCCCGCAGCAACGCGCGGGGTATCACCTAGTTATTAAATAAAGATGAAAATAAGATGGAAAAAGACTGCTTCCTTCCTGTGGCGCGACTATCAACAGGGTGTTCATATCTCTAAGTGTAACATTACCTCTGTTCCAAATTACTTGTCTACAACCGTTTTGGTATGTACCTAGATATATATTTATATCTAGATATATAACAAAATGAATGTATCTAGAAAAGTCAGAACAACATTTGGAACAAGAGTATACATTAGTTGCATATGATTGTAAGATTATAAACACCCCGCAAACTGGTGCTTATCGCCACGAACCTCCTCGTCTAGAGCGTCCTCGCCATTGAGTCACATGTAATACGTGATGCGGAGTACGAGCCGGTGCCCGCGGACGTGCATCGTGGAACCGTACGCGAGGAGGAGAAACCAATCGACAAAAGAGATAGGGTTCCAGTTGCAAATATGCCAGATCTGTTAATGGTTTATTAGAGACCTAAATTGAGTTTAGGTACAGATATTACACTTTGAAAGTGCATAGATCAGGATGACACGTTATAGAAAATTAGGATCGTGCCTGTGCGTTGCTTCGGGCAACTAAAGATTTATAGTGACGTCTATATATAGCATTTAACATGACAATAATAATAATATGAAAAATAAGAGCTTAAAATTATTAATTGAAGCACGCTGCATTAAGATCTGCAAAGTTTGAAAGAGCTTACGAATTCAAATCAAAGATACTTATATATTTGTAGATCAAAGTTGTTGGCAATGAGCACATTCATTTCACTTGGCTCAGTTAGTGTACAAGAGTACAATGAAAAAATTAGCAAGTCAGAATATCAGCACATACCAATCAGCCATATGCAAGTATACCATGAATGCAAAGACAGATAAATCACCAAGAGCATGCTTTCATTTTAATGTTTATGGACTTCCATCAGGTTGACAAGAAGGTAGCTCGTGCTCGATCAACACTACAAAACTGAATATATTATCAGCAGTTAGAATTGCAGTCCTTGCATTGAAGAGAGGTGGTGATGTCAGCCTTGGCAATGCTAACTGCCAGCTGCTCCGATCTATCACCTCGTGAATCGATGTCCTATCTGACCCCTCCATCTTGTCAAACTCCTCTATCGCACAAATACCCATATCCGTCAGTACCTGAAACCCAAGAGTTTGCATAATGAGATTAATCATTTGTAGCACTGCAGACCTGTGTTTTACACCAAATAATTGTTTTTATTATGCTAAGTTGATAACTCTCCTGAAAAACAAAATGGAATGTGTACCAGAAAGACGGGTACGGAACCTCATCCAAATGGTTTGATTTAAAAAAGAAAAGATCTACATATTCTCAACAGCTATAGTTAGGACTGAAGAGCAAAATTCATATATATATATTTGTGAAAACATAAACAGGTAGGCCTGAAATTGAATAAAAGAGAAACAGTACAAGATGCCATCAGGTCTCAGCCTTACCAATGCTCCACCCTTGATGACAAACTCACTTTCTAGACAGCAGCAGTACAATCAACACTACCGCTCCCACGTCCAAGGGAATACACTCCTCTTGGAGCAACATTAATGATATGCTTCAGAAGTTGACTCTTTGCAACACCAGGATATCCCATCAATCATATGTGTAGGTCTCCTCTGATCTGTACATTTACATTACACATAATGTTGAGATGTGAGCAATTGCAGGGAGCAAAGGTTGAGTGGGAAATACACGCCATCCTAATTCCCTTGAGTAGTTGTGTACCAGAGTTAATCTTCTCAAGTACTTGCAGAGATATATAGATGCTGCTTTTACGTTTCTCAAAATTGAAAAAAGTAATAATATTTTAAATTGAGATAATAGAAGGGAAATGAGTTCTGCTTAGAACTAACCATAGTAATAATTGAGACTGAAACTATTTACCATCAGTTGTTTTCTTTATTCTCCGTTGTCGGAGACCCAGAGTGCTCAACCTGATGCTGTATGCAGAACTATGTATTGAATCACAACAGTAGTAAATATCCATGGTCATGAAAAAATAGAACCAATCAAATGGGAGCATGATGGCACATCTATTAAATGCCCAAATTAGGTACTGAGTATTTGCATAGGCCATTCAATTACTAGCACTGATTTTTGCCACAGTAGATGTCTATTCATTTTGTCAGAGAATTAGACTAAATTGTCTATTCAACTAAATTGTTTGAGTGAAAATACCTGCTAGGGTTGAATAGTTGTGGCACTCACCGATGTGTTCAACAGCTGTAGTTGGGGAAATCACTATGGGAACAGGCAGACATGTATGCAAGCATTTTGAGCGTGAATCATAACTCTAATGATATCTGTGCACTCTAATTTCAACAGTGGAAAATTCATCATTGCACATGCCAACTTAACAAACAACCAACATCCAAATTTACCTAAAAAAGTTGCATCCAAATTAAAGGATAGAACAAAGTAGCAAAAGAAAAATCATAACCCCACGCACATAAGAACTGATGTCCAAACGGAACTACCAACATGAAATGGGAAATTCACATGGCTACCTGGAGAACAAAATGGGAACCTAATTATCACCAAATAGACCATTGTCCACACTAAATTCTCCATCCACAGCCATAAGCACCCACATTGAAGTCATGAGAATATCAGATTACAACTGTGCAAAATAATCACACAGGTGCCAATTCACCACCCATAATCATGCTGGACACAGAAGGTTTTAATGGCTTGGGTAGAACAATGGTTTTGTCTGATGAGCGCAAAGCATCTGTAGCACATTTATTCACAAAATAACTGCCAATCAGAAACTACAAACTGATAAGGCATACACAAAGCATACATTCATAATAAACCTGGAGGTGAAGGTTGCGATCTAATCGCCACCATTCTCATTCTAATGCTCACTGAAAATTCATCTCTAATCAAACATTATAACATGGATTAATCCACCTTTCCTTTCACTGGGTAGTACACACATCAACCTACACATTTTACCCTAAATAAACATGCATTCGTCCACCACATTACACACATAGCACCCTTCTCAATTAATACATGACGAGTCACTGAATGGGCTTTTAGTAATGCATTATACAACTATAATCTCATGCAATCCCAGAGAGGAAATGAACTAGGGCACGAACCTGGAGGTCCTCGGGGGCGTACTGGTGCTTCAAGGAGAGGTCCATGGCATGCTTGAGGCGCTAGATGCAGGCATAGACGACTTCCCAGATCCGGCGCCGGCGTAGATGAAACTGAGATGGGCATGAAATCACTTTAACTCTGAACATGAAGTAAGAGGAACCTAGATCTGATTTTATTTCAAAAAAAGGAACCTGGATCTGATCGATGAGGGTGATTCTTGCCTACGAATTTTGTCGTGGCCGCCACGGACAACGGTGGCGCGGCCGGGGTGAACCAATCGAATCGTGGCGCAGCGGAGGCAATTCGAGGAGGAGGCAACGACGGGAGGATGGGCGAGTGGCCAGGCTTGGGGGCAACAGGATCAAGGAGGCAGAGGCGGCGCAGTGTGACAGAACCGCCCAAATTAATTTCATATTATTGCCTAAACCATTCCATTTGGTCATTAAGCAATAATATAGAAGTAACTTGTCGCCTCTACCGGGTCAATCCCGATAAATCACTTTAACAAGGATCGAACACTCGTACATCAAAACTCACACGACGGTGAATCCAGAGACAAACATTTCACAAATTATTACATCAAGCTCCATACGGTTTAATATTATAAACCAAGTCTTTTGCATAAGAGTAAATGGTTCAGAGTTCGAAACACAGTGAAAATAAAATACTAAACATCATAACTAACATCATAGGAGGTCATCCATGATGTCACTAAGCACCATCATCCTCCCACTCAACTTCCCAACCGGGTGGGAGAGAACCAGGCCACGGGAACCCATCATCACTCACATCACCTGAAAACAACAACAAAAGCAAGGCTGAGTATACTAATACTCAGCAAGACTTAACCGTTTGGTGATGGAAAATCACCAACTCTCTAGACATGCAAGGCTCTTTGGCTAGTGGGTTGTTTTGCTAAAAAGCAACAAAGAGTATGTCCTTACTTCCAAGTTTTAGCTCAAAATTCTAGTTGATTATCCATTACTAAGTGAGCAACTATTGCAAGCATAAGTTGTGCAACCAATTAAGCATATATCCAAATTAAATCTCAATTCCATCATTACAGGGACATAGAGTGTATGGTTAAGCAATCTCGGGTAACGGTGAGAGGCCGACGATCGATCGATTAATAACCTTGCAAGGTGGACCTAAACACACGGGAGAATGCACACCCCAAAAATAGCCAACTAGAAACCAAAAGGGGGTGGGGTATGCACCAACTAGGTGGTTCCCAACCGTCCTCGACTCAGGATCCATTTCTACAGTCTTTGGTACAAGGTGGTTTGGCCACGGCCTCTGCCGCCCAACCCCACACATGCACCACTCTGTTGCAAGCAGAGGGGACTCTTCCCAGGATTAGTGGTTATAGATCCCTTACCGGATCAAGAAGGTACTAGGCTTGTCGGTCCCATTCCCGGCAAATGTTTAGTACGTTCAAACACTTAACCACAGACCTACTGGCCGGAGCCGGTCCCATGCTCTTACCACATGAGCATATCGATTTTACAAAATCTTATGATTCCAACATAAGAAACTTATAGCTCGCGAGTGACGAACATCACTCGACTTTTTCTGTGTCCTTAGAGCATGGCAACTAGCGACCTATCATGCTAGTATTTGAGCATAGGAACCTATGATCATGCATCTAGGGTTTCAATTCAACTCCTGAAACGTAAATGCACAAACATTGCATAACATAATTGTAAAAGTGAGAAAACTGGGTTATGCTTCGGGGCTTGCCTTCACTAGCAAAGTCAGTGGAGAAATCCTCCGAACTTTGGTTCGGGTCTTGCTGCACCTCCACCACGTTCACTTCTCCTTCAGCTAGCTCTCCCTCGGATTCCAGCACCAACTCGTAGTTTCCGTCCAGAAGTTCTACACGACATGCAGATGCATTAACTTCATGTATTTATAAATGAGGAGTGAGAACATAGTTAGAATTGAAGGGTAAACATGGGGTGTATGGGTGACCACATTCACCTAGACAAAGATATATTCAACATACTCTTCCTACCAAAGTAAGGGTGTGTGTGCGTGTGGTTTAACTTCTTATTTGATGGTGATTGTGTACACATTTAAATTAATTAATTAATTTCTCTTCACCAAAATAAGGGTGATGTTCATGAGTTGAATTGGTGAAGCTTAAACAAAAGATTTAAAATGCACACAAAGGTGATTTCTATTTTCCTTTTATTTCATGGATTAAGCTTGGTTTGCTTCGAAAATTCATTCTGGAAGAAATTCAAACAATGTGACCATGAAACTTTGCAGACAGGAACATCATACTATACATGAGCTACTGCCAAAAATTCAGATTAAACCAAGTCACAGATTTAGCATGAAAAATACAACTAGATTCATCCATTAAAAACACAAATAAATCATACATAAATAAATATACCACATATTGAGCTAGAAATACATGTAGAAGTGTAATACATCTAACCATGCAGAGATATGCACTTACTCAGCAAAGAATATTTAAATTAATTTAAATTCATGAAGGAAGGTTAAACTCGTGCAAAAATTACTTGACCCTATTAATCATGATGAAAACATCTCTACCATTTATCATGGGTGCAAAAACATCAAACAGGACCATAGCAAAAAGATTGGATCCAAAAGATAAGAGATTATTTTACAAAAAAGCATAAATAGGAATATTGCTAAAAATCAACTTTAATTTATAACTAAAGATATATTTGATAACTATGTGCCAAATTTGCACCAGAAGACCAACATGAAATAGCAAACAACATATCCAAAATTGAGATTCAGATCATGCATAGAATTTAAATTATTTCAAATCTAGCCAAACTGGTAATTTCAAAATTATTTAAAATATACATAGAAGTTTGAAAAATTCCTTTGTAGAAATGTTTGTACTAGTCATAAGGATCATAACAAAACTGAGTTTGCATTTTTACGATTTTTCTATGATTTGATATGAATTTTACGAAATTCAGAACTTTAATTCAAAAGTTGAAGAATCTATTTTGCCCATAGGTCCTCGGATAAATATTTCTATTCACAACCATGCCCTCATGTTTACACAAAGGCCCTTGCTTTTACAGTTTAGACCCTGGCAAGATTGCAATCGATGCAAGGCGGTCCTTGGCCATGGATGGCGGCGCGGCCGAGCTCACCGGCGGCGAGGTGGGGCCGGACTTGCTCGGGCGAGCGGTGGGGGAGGGCCAGGGGCTCACCTAGCGTTGGTTCCGGGTCTTGGACGGGGCGGAGGAGCGGCCGGCAGTGAAGTTCGGCGGCGGTGTGGATCTCCGGCCGCGGGCACGGCGACTCCGGCGAGCTGGGAGGCGAGGCTCGACAATGTGCTGCCCGAAGAGCTTCAGTGGGTCGGTGAGGTGCTGCCAGCGGGCTCAGGTGGGCACTGTTTAGCTCGGGAGGGGAAACTCCGCGGCGGCGTGGCAATGGCGGCGGTGGAGCAGGGGAGGAGCTTGCGGCGCGGCGCGCGGTGCTGCTTTTATAGGCGAGGGACGAGCAGGGCTTTGGCGCCACTTTGTCCAGGCCTCTCGCGCGCATGCATGCCGGCACACTAGGCGGGCACAAGCGATACCGAGGCGCGGTGCAGGGCGCGCACGCGGCGCGTGGCGCGGAGGGCGCGGATGCGCGGGCACCTGGCGCGGCCAGCTGGGTCGCTCTCCCCCTGGGGAGGCACACTTGGTGACGGCGACTGACACCCTAGTGGGCCCAGCCAAGCGGCGCAGCACGAACGCCAAGGCGGGAACCGACGTGCGCGCACAAAAGCGCGGGAACCCGCGTGCACCATCGCCCTGGCGTTCCGGCGTGCAAAGTATTTCGGTCAGGGCACGTTTGACCGGCCATAGCTCCAAAAATTTGAACTACACGGAAAAATCACCAATTACCAAACTTGTAGATGGCATATACCTCTAAAACTTTTGTAAAGGTTGACCTATGGAAAACTTCACGGATTTTGAATAAAATCGGCTTGAACTTTGGGTTTTTCTCGGTTTGGTCAAAACACTGCTCTGAACTTTGACCAAGTTCTTGAGGGGTTTCCACTTCGAATTTCAAAAACCGCCAATTGAATAAAGTGTGTCCCATGTAAAAATGAGAAACTTTCATATTGACAGATTTTGAAGTTGCTATATAAAATTAGGAATTTGAGTCGAGCCATCAAAATAGGTCAAAAAGGAGGTTTAGGGGGTGATTAGGATAGCTAGGGTTTTACTCACACTTACAAGCCAAAACTCAAAAAGTGTCAATGGACAAAGTTGTGTCCCATAAAATTCTTGACAACTTTTATTTTGACCGAATTTGAAGTGTTTAGTGAAAATTTGGAGAACGAGCTAGATCATCAAAGAAAGGTATAGTGCTCTAGGGGTTTGACTTGGGCTTTGAGAGGTTTGACCTAGGGTTAGGAGTTTGACCAAGTCAACAATGTTAAGTACCATGATTAGCCTTACTAATGATGGTGATTACTATTACGTAAACATCAGGGATGTTACACGCGGAATCGAACGGAGGAAGGAGGGGGCCGCGAGCGGAAGGCGGTGGCTCCGGCGACCGCGTCGGGGAGGAGACTGGGGCGCCCCTGGTGCGGGTGCGGCGCAGATTGGCAGGACGGCGGCAACGGGGATCCGGCCTGTGGCGGGGAAGTGGACGCGGCGGACGTGCGCCGACGCGAAGCACTTGGCTGAGAGCAGAGCAGGACGGCGGCGACGGGGATGGTGCGGGTGCGGCGCAGAGCAGGACGGCGGCGACGGGGATGGGGAGCAGGTGGGGAGGCGTCGCCCGTGGTGTGGGTGCGGCGCAGAGCAGGACGGCGGCGACGGGGATGGGGAGCAGGTGGGGGAGTAGTCGATGGCGGCGGTGTTAGGGTTAATGACGCGATTATCGGGCAGTGGCCCGTGAGATCGCGCGGGGGTGGGGGAGGCGCGGATGGGCAGACTCACGGAGCGGCAGACTCACCTACCAAGAAATTATCTTCTTTTCATTCTTTTTAGTAGTATATAGATATAGAGATTTATAGACCGGAGTTGCACTTTACTCATGGGTAAGCCTAACAGTCTAACACCCCTTCTGTCCGTCTGTTTGGTCAGCTGGGTTTGACGACTCGCGTCTCAGCCTTATTCGATGGGCTTATTTGAAGCATGCTTGATAACCGGCCCACCCGGAGGCGATGCGAACATCAACTTTTTTCCCATTTCCTATTTTTTTATTTTTCAATTTTGAAAAAAGTGCATACCCATGCAAAAAAAACTAGCAGAATTAGACCTATACAGTCAGATTTTTCAAAAGTATGTAGCCGTTTCAAACGGTCGATATAGCCAAAAAAAAAAGAATTAAAATAGGGCAACACCGTTTGAATTGGCGGTTTAGTTTGGCACGTGGTGGCGATGTGGTAGTATGAGTAGTGACCAGTTCACTTCCACATGTTTATGTTGTGTGGAACACTATATATGAGTCAGACTTGCATTACTAATTCTTTCGACAATTCGACTCATTCTTAAGATAAAGATATTGAGTCTCAGTTGAAGACAATAATGCTGGAAAAAATGTCTAAGCTGCTTAATGACCCGCCATTCAATTTTACGATCCACAGCGCACAATTCAGCACGCTCTCATCATCTTTCGGGAGATGTATATTGTGTAATCTTAGAGAATAAAATGAATTTCCAGGATATCTAAAGGAAATATGATATATATCCATTCAGAAGCTCTGGAATTAAATGCTTTTCTAGGAAATTGTCTAATTTAAAGGAAATAGAATATTGTTTACATATGATATTATGATATATAGGATATCCTAGCGGCAGGTCAGATATGAGTATATCCAAGACCTTGCATGTTTAATTTTGATGTTAATGAGATGAGTATCCAAGATGTTCATGGATCGGTATATCTAATTAATTAATATTCTGGAATCCTTCGTTTGGATACACATTGTTAATTATGTATGTAGCTCGAGCAGTCCAGGTAGCATTATTAAAAAAAAAATCTGCAACGCGTGCATGGAGAGAATGAGCAATAGCTACCTTATTTAATTTGGTTGGGGGCGCTTGATATGGCGGCAGCAACATCGTCAATGACCTCCTCCTCGCTCGCCGCCGTGGTGCTCCTCTGCGCCGTTGCTGCGGCGGCGGCCTTCTTCACCACCGCCCACGCCAAGACTAGTGTTGATGGCGACCTGGTGGCCAAGAGTTGCGCCGGCATGAGGAGCAAAGACTGGTTTTGGTTCGACGACGACGCAAAGTTCTGCGAGTCGAGGCTGCGGATGGACAAGCGAAGCGCGGCGGCCAAGCACCCGCGTGACCTTGTCCTCATCGCCATGGACCTTGACGAGCGCGCTGTGGCCGACACGGACGCCAAGGTCGCCGGCGTGCTCCGCTCCGGCGCCGGCGGCCACCACATCAACGACACGACGGCGCTTATCCTCCGGCAATGCCGGCTGGACTACGCCTCCGCGGCCAGCACCATCCCCGTGTGTCGCGCCATCGTCCACGACTACAAGAACCACCCCGCCGGCGTCGCCGCCAAGCGCGGCCAGCAGCTGTCTCCCAACGACTACTTCGAGTGTGCTCGCCGGCTGAGGAGAGACACCCATAACTGCTTGTTCAGCTTCTTCTTAGAAGATGTTTACAAGGTGATGTCCAAGGAGATCAAGGAGGCTTGTAAGCGGACCGAGCTCGTGGACGCCATGCTGGAACAGATGCTAGGCATCGTGATCAACGATCACGACCCAACACAATGGAGTCAGTGGATTTAGGCCGATTTAATCTACTAGATCAACATCATGTACTAGCAGCTATATTTGGAGTAACTACTTTACTTGGATTAGGATACAAGTTTAATTTGCTTTCTCAAGGTCATCACTGCTACTATGTGGACCCAAAACTCGTTATTGTTAAGTTTTCTTTAGCACCGCAAGGGCGCAAGGTACTCAGTTACCTTGTGTTAAGATTTTTCACCACCTAATTAGCAAAAAAAAAAAGATATTTTCACCAACTAATTTAATAAAAAATAGATATACCCTATTGGTACTTCCTAATATTACCGTTAGGTTTAATCAGATGGATGACGCATGTTAATTACAAACACCCTAAATTCTTATTTTTATTATTAGTTAAAGATAAAAACAAATGCAGAAGGACCGATGATGGCGACGCGACCATTAATCGATCAGATTTCCACTCGCATCCCTATAAGGGCTCCTTTGGATGGTCGGGGCAGATTAGCCTCGGGAAGAAAAGTTCTTATGGGATTTCTTCTGACTTTCCTATCCCCTCCACCGGATGGCTTTGCTGCCCCCCTCTCCCCTGTGGTCGTTTGGAAGCTCAGCCCCACCCTCCCCCGCCCACTGCCACTGCTACTTCCCCACCCACTGCCACTACTACTTCTCTGTTGTCGTCCGTTTATAAAGTACAAATAGTGCAAAAAAAAACCATCAGAAAATATCAATGATACACGTGTGCTCAATGATCAAGTTTAATATTGCACAATTATAAATATGCATCCACCTTGATTTACACTCCATCACACAAACTGGAATTCCTTGGTCCATACATCCACATATATTACAATTCATGCAAAGTTTAAATCAAATACCAACTAAGATCTAGCAATATTTGCTATATAATAAATTATAGCATTTCATCACACCTTTCGGAACGGCCTCATTATCCAAGAGATTAAGACAGCAGAACCACCACCTTCCAGTCTACATTCACTAATTATGAAAAATAAACAACAAAACAATAGTTAGGATCATTTTTCATTATCATGAGAGAATAAACAAGCCAGTTGATATGCATATATATGCTACGTACTTAGCAGTTTTGTGTTTCCTGGCAGGAAAAGAACAAAACCCACAGCTAAACTTGCATAAGAAACAATCTGAATTCTTGGCATTTAACCAAACCATGTTGTAAGGCATAATGCATTCAGTAAATTAAGGATATTTTAGTTATTTTAAGCCAAGTAGAACTGAACTGAGACCAAACAGCTAGATAACACTGAATGAATTTCAAATAGCTAAAACAAGGTGCAAAAAGGTTTCAATGCTGCAGTAATACAGACCATACAGGATAAACTAAGAATCAATAAAACATAATATAATGGACTGAGTGCACATGATCAACAGAAGTTTCATCTAGGACAAAGTAAATAAACTGACACAATAGTAGAACATTAACAAATAATACTGTATGCAATCTAGGACCATCAGTTGATTTCTGCCAAAAGGCATGTCAATATTTTAGATTATTTCAGCTATGGGTAGTGTTTGCTCATTGCAATGTAATCTCCTCAAAACTAAAACCTGCATACGACCCAATGCAGTGTAATCATCAGAAATCAAATGGCAAAATGCATTGAAATTGTTGTTTTCTGTAACTGCAAAGGGTGCACTAAAATCAAATGACATTGCCACACTAGCTCAAGCATTCCAGGGAGATCAATAAACAGTTTAGATGTAGATGCATCTACCTGATCACCTCACTTCAGACAGTTTGCAAATTGCGTGCATTAGCATCTAGTAGTACGTGTATCTAGCACTTTGTGGACAGCAACACGGTCTGGCAATTAACGGAAGTGACAATGTATGATGCAGAATTTCTCCGGCTATGCTGGCCGACACACAAATTAGTTTATCCTACAAGCAGTCCACTCCATCAGAAGAGAAAGTGCAAGAATGCAGGAAAACAGAGGAAGAACGGAGCACATGAAAGAACAGAGAGCAGGTGGTGACAACATTCAAGAATGAAATAGCACAAGGCTAAATTGGGTAAATCAAGTTGAAATGGCTTGCTACTCTACCACTAAATTTTCAGGAATGAAATAGCACACTAATTTCAGCTTCCAGTTAAGACCATAGCACATAATTAATCATGCGAAACCGAGGGACATTGTAAATTATCCTGTTTTCTTCACCAGCAATCAACACTCAGGAAACAACCCACAATGTTTTCTACTCAAAGAACTATCTTACAAAGACTCTACCAATGACAAAGTGACAATGACTGCTCCAAGATGGGGCAATCTGACAATATGTTGAACAATCAGACCAGAAACACAGACAACTCACCAATGCAGCACAGAGCCACTCAAGAATGTGGTAATGCAACTGACAAACACCCGAACAAGATGTAGGAGCCGGTTTCATCTCTGCATGGAGTTCCATGAAACAGCAGTGATAGGATATAATGAATCGACAACATTTATCGGATGGACATAAGCTCCGCTGAATACTTAAATTAACTAGCACTTTCAAAAACAATCAAAAGCCGGGATTAGAGTTGTTGCCATCTTATTTTAACCCCACTTTTGTACTAGGTTTGTACCTGGTTTGCTGCCTTTATATGAACAAATCTGGGCTAGCTAGACACCATCATCACTATCAAAGCTAATTATGCAGTTCCCAAAAAGCAGTCGTACACGAGCTATAACATTACTACCAAAAAGGGGAGTGTGTGTTCTCCAAGAACCCCAGTTGGATTCGCACATCAAAGCAGAGTACTTATGAGCTAGTGAACATCCTCTCAGATTTCACTCATGTTACAACAACATGAACGACGTGCATAAGAGTACAGAGCAATCGATTCAAACATGCAAAACTAAATAAAATTTCTAGAACGCATTTGCCATATGCGTTTCTACCAAGGAGTACTTGGATCTTGGAGCTAATACATCGAGCAGGAGAGTGGGAGGGGGAAACTCACCAAAGATCGGCCAAGATGGACGGCGGCGCTTGGTCGCTGAGGAAGAGGGCGATGTAGATCGAGTTACGTCACGAAGAGAAGATATGGCGTCGGCGACGACGACGGCTGGTCAGGGACGAAGACGAGGACGCGGAGGAGAGGAAGCGGCTGGACGACGAGGAGGCCGGCGACGTGGTGGAGCAGACAGCGAGGGGGTGGTGGAGCAGACAGGGAGGCTGTGCAATGCGTCACCTGGACGACGAGGAGCAGCGGCGGCGTGGTGAAGTGCACGGGGAGGGGCGCAGTGGAGCGTCGGCGTGGTGGGAAGGGGCGCGGTGGAGCGGTGGCGGTGTGGTGGGGAGGGGGTGAAGAGTATCTTGGCCCCTTAAGTGGGTTTTGGTGATTTAATGACAGACCATTAAGCAACTAATGATGTATTGAGTATATGAGCAGGTACTAAAATTCTAAAATGGCATCTAATCGCTTCATTGCTATATAAAAAGGAAGTGATGCTAAAAGAAGGATTCCTTGGAGGTTTATTTATTTTTTATTTTGAATTTGAGTCCTAGGAATGCCGTACTATTAAGAGGGGCATGAATTGTATCTTCCAAGAGTTGAAAAGATGCTCTAGATGACTAACCAAAAATCCTATGAGAGACACCTTGCACTGCACGATCACCGAGGTATCCTTAAGTGTGCTAACTCTGGAAGGCCGGACACTCCGGGTTTATCCCGGACAGTCCGGACTTCCCGGAGTCTCCAGACCTAGTCCGGATACTCCGGGTCTTAGAGCTGTAACGGCTCTTTTTCTGGGTAAGGGGGTATTTATACCCCCTCAACCCTATCCACTCCCTCTCTCTTACCCATTTCGACCTGCAACACTCAGAACTCATTCACTCCTCCTCTTTACTCCCCTTGGCCTTGGTTTGGTGAGTTTTGTTGGGGATTAAAGGAGGAATTGAGAGCAAGATCTTAGAGAGTGCTAGTGAGCTGATTTCCCATCTCTAGAGCACCTCATTCTTCGCTTGGTTGACAATCTCGTGTTTGTTACTCTTGGAGCTTTGAGCTCCAAGCTGGCTGGGCGTTGCCTTGGAGCATCCAAAGGATTGTGACTGCCCAAAGAAGTTTGTATTACCCTGTGATTGAGTAAGTAACCCTAGCTCGATCTTTGTGGTCGCTAGGAGGAGGAAAGTGACCTAAGTGTAAAGGTCCACCCTTTGTGGGTTCCTCAACGGAGACGTAGAGCTCAAGGTGTGAGCTTGAACTCCGGTAACAAATCCCTTGTGTCTCTTGTGCTTGTTGCTTTTGTTGAATGCTTGATATCCTCTTGAGTACATTTCTAGGGTTTGTGGCCGATCTACTCCGTGGTGAGATTTCTACTGTTTCTAAGTGGTGGAACAGGCTTATATCTCTGCATTGCATATCCTATATTCACAGATTTGAGTTTGGCCAAGTTTGATTGCAGTTGATTTAGTCGTCTCCTCAAAAGCCCGGACAATCCGGACATTTTCCCGGATACTCCGGACTTCCCGGAGTATACGGAAAAATATCCGGAGACTCCGGACTTTGATCTGATAATTTGTTTTAAGTTGTGATTTTTGATGAGCGACTATTCACCCCCCCTCTAGTCGACCTCTAGATCCTTTCAATTGGTATCAGAGCGGATTGCTCCATTTGAAGCTTAACCGCTTGGAGAAAAGAGATGTCGACCCCAACTAATCAAGCAACACCGCCCGAAGGTGACTTGACCAACCCCCCGTGAACACACCCGAGGTTCCTACGGGTGCAGCGGGAGGTGCCGGTGGAGCAAGCACAAGTCATCATCCAAGAAATGAAGATGGTGGATCATCTTCATCAAGTGATGACGACTTTGATGATGCAAGATCAAATCGCTCCACTCGTCGGCCTTCGGGAAGGGAGTTTTCTAGAATCCCTTACGATTACTACAATTTAATCTTTGATAAACCACCGAGTTCCCACCACATTGGAAAGATATCCCAATTTGATGGAACCGGCTATTCCAAGTGGAAGAACTCGATGGAGGAGTATTTGATGGCGGTAAACCCCGCACTTTGGACTGTTGTGAACAGGGGAATCACCTTTCCAAGTGGAGATGCTACCTTGACACAAGATCAAGCGATTGAAATTCAACGCAACTATCAAGCCATTCGCATCATCAAGAGCTCTCTCACCACCGAATGTGATTGGTAGAATTGAAGAACATCTTATCACTGTCAAGGAGTCAAAGCTCTCACAAGAAATGTCAAAGATGCATGAACAAATTGAGAAGAACAAGGGAGTAGCTCTCAAAGCTTCAAGCAAAGACAAAGAGAAGAGGGCAAGCTCATCATCCTCTAAGACCGTGGTCAAGGAAGATAGTGATGAAGATAGTGATGACACCTTGACTCCCGAGCAAATGGCTCTATTTGTGAAGAGGTTCACCAAGGTGATGAAGAAGGGTGGCTTCTTCAACAAGAACAAAGACAAGGACAAGATCAAGACCAAGAGAACATCCAAGAGGCCATGCTTTGGGTGTGGCAAGGAGGGTCATTTCATTGCGGAATGCCCTAACATCAAGGTGAGAAGAAGAGACACCAACAAGTATGACAAGAACAAGAAGAAGGAAGTTGGTGAAGCTCATTTGGGTGAAGAATGGGATTCAAATGATGATAGCTCCAACTCTGATGATGAAGTGGGGTTTGCTATAATATCCATTGCTCAACCCATTGACAAGCCATCACTCTTTGGGGATCTCACCGATGATGAAGATGACTTCACCCACACATGCCTCATGGCTAGGGGCACTAAGGTAGACACTAAACCTTCTCCCCTAGATATTGATGATGATAATGATAGTGATGATGAATTTGAAAAAATGATCACTAGCTTTGGCAAGAAAGCAACCAAAAGAATCATGAACCTTCTAAATGAAATCAAGAATAGAGATGAGACTCTTGAGGTACAAGGAGAACTCTTTAGACTTGAGCGAGAGAAAACCATTGTCCTTGAGGATGCCCTTGTAATTGAAAAGAAGGGTTTCAAGGTGCAAGAGGGCTTGCTCAAAAAAAGGAGGATGAAATTCTTAACCTCAAGAACTCTCAAGCTAAAGAGGCCATTATAGTAGATGAATTAACTAGGAAGTATTTCCTAGCTAAGGATGCTTGCACTAGACTTGAGAGTGAAAAGGTTGAACTTCAAGAGAGCTTAAAACGCTTGAAAACTAGTCACGTTGCAATTGAAGTTCAACTTGACAATCTCAAGAATAGTGCTAAAACAACCTCTAATGATGCTACCTCTAACTCAAATACTTCTACAAGTAATGGTTGTTCTAGATGCTATAAACTTGATATAAATGCTTATGCCACTAACATTGTAGAGATGAATGCAATGAAGAAAGAGATTGCTCGGTTGTCAAACTCTCTTGTTGAGGAAAAGAAGAAGGAACCTAAGAGAGGAGAGTTTGAGAACCATACCAAGGGCTTTGGTTCAAACTACATGAAGAAGTTTGGCTTTGAGAATGGGAAGGGGCTAGGTAAGAATGAGCAAGGCTCCAAGGACCCTATCCCATTCATCAAGAACAACCACACAAGAGGTGTGGGAACAAGAAATGTGGTGCATGGGATGAAGCAATTGGGTGCCAAGGTTGAAGGTAAATAACCTAGGCTCAACACTCCCATCAAGTTCAAGAGCTCCAATGGCACATCCCATGAACCACAAGTCAAGACCAAAGTGGTACAAGCCAAGCAAAGCAAGAAGCCCAAGGCACATGCTTCACAAGACAACTTCTATGCCGATTATGTGTTGACTTGGAACCACAAGGGTAAGGTGGTGGCCAACTATGTGGGACCCCGCACACAAGGTTCTATGATCAAAAGGAATGTGTGGGTGCCCAAAGTTCTTGTGACTAACGTAAAAGGACCCAACTCTAATTGGGTACCTAAAAATAAAGCCTAATTTGTTTTGTAGGCATACTCCTCCGGTGGAGCCAAATGAGTGATTGATAGTGGATGCACTAATCATATGACTAGGGAGAAGAAGATGTTTATGTCTTGTGAAATGATGAAAATCCTACGGAAAAGATTGCCTTTGTAGGCAATGGTGGTGGAACGGTTGTTGGTCTAGGTAAAATTGCTATCTCAACCAATCATTCAATTTCTGATGTTTATTTGGTTGAATCTTTGGACTACAATTTGTTATTCATGTCACAACTTTGTGAAATGGGCTACAATTGTTTGTTCACCAATGAGGGTGTGACCGTCTTTAGAAGAGGCGATGACTCTGTTGCTTTTAAGGGTGAACTCAAGGGAAGGCTTTATTTGGTGGACTTTACATCGGAGAAAGCCCAACTTGATACATGCTTAATGGCAAAGTCTAGCTTGGGTTGGCTTTGGCATCGCCGGCTAGCCCATGTTGGGATGAATAATCTCAACAAACTTCTAAAGGGGGAACACATCCTAGGACTAACAAAAGTTCATTTTGAGAAAGATAGAATTTGTAGTGCGTGTCAAGCCGGAAAGCAAATTGGTGCTCCTCACCCCTCCAAGAATGTACTCACTACTACAAGACTATTGGAATTACTTCACATGGATATCTTTGGTCCCGTGGCTTATGTTAGTATTGGAGGGAGCAAGTATGGATTTGTCATTGTTGATGATTACTCTCGGTATACATGGGTTTTCTTTTTGCGTGACAAGTGCAAGGTACATGATGTATTCAAGAAGTTTGCAACTAGAGCCCAAAATGAGTTTGATGTGAAGATCAAGAGAGTAAGAAGTGACAATGGCTCCAAGTTCAAGAACACCAACATTGAAGAGTATCTTGATGGTGAAGGCATTGGTCATGAATTCTCCATCCCATACACTCCTCAACAGAATGGGATTGTGGAGAGGAAGAATAGGACTCTCATAGAAGCCGCAAGAACTATGCTTGATGAGTACAAGACTTCGGATAGTTTTTGGGCGAAAGCGGTCAACACGGCTTGTCATGCTATCAACCGTTTGTATCTTCACAAGCTTCGACACAAGACCGCCTATGAGCTCCTAACCGGTAAGAAGCCTAATGTGTCTTACTTTAGAGTTTTTGGTTGTAAGTGCTTCATTCTCAACAAGAAGCCCAAGAACTCTAAGTTTGCACCTAAAGTTGATGGTGGTATTTTTCTTGGTTACGCCTCAAATGCTCACGGCTATCGCGTTCTCAACAAGACCACCGGTAGTGTTGATATAGCGTGTGACGTGACATTTGATGAATCTAATGGCCCTCAAGTAGAGCAAGTTGATGAAGTGTGTGTAGGTAAGGAAAAGACCTCTACAAATGACATCCTGAAGATGGTCATTGGTGAAATCAAGCCTCAAGAAGAAGATGAAGTCATTGAAGCATCACCAAACCTCACTACCGCTGCGAAACCCGGACACTCTGGAGAAAAGTTCGGAGAATCCGGAAATCCCGGAGACTCCGGACCTAACCCCGGAGAGTCCGGGCCCTCTGAAGATGATGCTCAAGACATTCAAGAAAATGAGGATTTGATTCAACAAGAAGCTTCTGAGCCACATCCAAGAGTTTGTCAGAATGTTCAAAGAGACCACCCCGTCGACAACATTCTTAGAAGCATAAGAAGAGGAGTTACCACAAGATCAAGATTGGTAAACTTTTGTGGGCACTACTCTTTCGTGTCCATGATTGAACCTCTCTCCGTGGAAGAAGCATTACAAGACGCTGATTGGGTGATAGCCATGCAAGAAGAGTTGAACAACTTCACTCGGAATGAAGTCTGGTCCCTAGTGGAGCGCCCTAAGCAAAATGTGATTGGAACGAAGTGGGTGTACCGCAACAAACAAGACGAGGATGGGGTAGTGACCAAGAACAAGTCAAGGTTGGTTGCCAAGGGATATACTCAAGTTGAAGGCTTGGACTTTGGAGAGACCTATGCACCGGTGGCAAGACTTGAAGCAATTCGTATCTTATTGGCCTTTGCTACACATCATGTTTTCAAGCTCTTTCAAATGGATGTCAAGAGTGCATTCTTGAATGGCTCAATCTCCGAAGAAGTCTATGTCGAGCAACCACCGGGATTTGAAGACCCTCAATTCCCCAACCACGTCTACAAGCTCCATAAGGCACTCTATGGTCTTAAGCAAGTACCTAGAGCATGGTATGAATGCCTTAAGGAATTTCTCTTAAAGAAAGGCTTTGAAATAGGCAAAGCCGATCCTACTCTTTTCACTCGCAAAGAAGGGAATGATTTATTTGTATGCCAAATATATGTCGATGACATCATATTTGGTTCTACTAACAAATCTTGGGCGGATGAATTTAGTAGGATTATGACTAAAAGATTCGAGATGTCCATGATGGGAGAGTTGAAGTTCTTTCTTGGATTTCAAATCAAGCAACTCAAGGAAGGCACGTTCATAAGTCAAACAAAATACACTCATGACATGCTCAAGAAGTTTGACATGGACAAGGCCAAACCCATCAAGACCCCAATACCATCCAATGGACATCTTGACCTAAATGAAGATGGAAAAAACGTCGATCAAAAGGTATATCGCTCCACGATTGGATCTTTGCTTTACCTTTGTGCATCTAGGCCCGATATTATGCTTAGTGTGTGCATGTGTGCAAGGTTTCAAGCCAATCCTAAGGAACGTTATCTCATGGCTGTTAAGAGAATCTTTAGGTATTTAGTACACACTCCTAACCTTGGTTTATGGTACCCAAAGGGCTCCACTTTCAATCTACTTGGCTATTCTGATTCGGACTATGCCGGTTGTAAGGTAGATAGAAAGAGTACATCCGGGACTTGCCAATTCCTTGGAAGGTCCTTGGTGTCTTGGAGTTCCAAGAAACAAAATTCCGTTGCCTTATCCACCGCCGAGGCTGAGTATGTTGCAGCCGGCGCTTGTTGTGCTCAACTACTTTAGATGAGGTTCACTTTGAGGGACTTTGGTTGTATGTTTAGCAAGGTGCCACTCTTGTGTGACAATGAGAGTGCCATCAAGCTAGCGAACAACCCCGTAAACCACTCAAGAACAAAGCACATAGACATAAGACACCATTTCTTGAGAGACCACGAAGCCAAAGGAGATATCGCTTTAAGTCATGTGAGCACCGAAAAGCAACTAGCCGATATCTTCACAAAGCCTCTTGATGAACTAAGGTTTTGTGCTTTGAGAAGTGAATTGAATATCTTGGATTCTCGTAACTTGGCTTGAGATCATGCACATGTTTAATTGACTTAGACTAGATCTTTACAAAAGAAAAGAATTTGGAAAATTGGTATGGATTTGCTTTGAAAAATATTTGGATCTTTCTCTAGGTACAACACTTGAACTATTGTTCTCATTGTATGTTTGTGGCTAGTATCAAGTGTTGGAACCTCTCTAGCTCACATTAGTTTCACTCATAATCATCTTTATCCATCTAAATCTCAATTCCTTGAAAATCAGCTGCTCAGTCTCAGGGGGAGCCGGAGACTCTGGGCTTTTCCCCAGATACTCCAGATTTCCCGGAGAGTCCGGGTTCAGCCCGGATACTTCGGACCTTAACTCCTATAAAAATGTTTTTACCACAGTCAAAACCCTACTCTTCACCTTTTCACTGCGTGGACAGTTTTTACTCCCTCTCCCCGTGCTCTCCCGTGCCCCTCTCCTCCTTCCCTTGGTTCCTCCATAGAACCTAGGGTTTCCACCCTTGCAATCTTGAGAGTGTGAGGGATTGAAGCCTCTAAGGTGTCGGAAACAAGGTGCTGCCCTCGATTTGAAGATTTGAAGGACTTCTCCCTTGGTTCCCTCTATTCCCTAAGGTATTCAAAGGCTCTTTTGCCCGATCTCCTCTTCTAGGTCATATCTTGTGAAATCTCTTGGATAGGAACGTTCTTTAGACTATAGAAGTAGTGGATCTACAATATCTCAAGTTTCCCGTGGTGGATTTGTGAGGTATTGTGATTTAGGGTTTCGCCAGGAAAACCCGGAGACTCCGAACTTTTTCCGAACACTCCGGACTTCCCGGACTATCCGGGAATTTTCCCGGAGACTCCGGATTTTCTTGCTGAAACTCCAAATCACCGTGTCACACACCTTTTCCATGGATGAATTCTTATGTACTCCTTGCTACTCATCTCCAGATCATGAGGAAGAAGTACAAGCAAGACGAGCTGGCCACCCAAAGGAGGACAAAGGCTAGGCACGATCCTCAAACCTTGGGGGTAGTGCATGAGACTTTGGGGCTCGGCTCCTCTCAGCGTTCCACTCGTGCTCGTGCCCCTGTCTACACCGAGCAAGAGATTGAAGAAGAGGAAGAACAACAAGTTGTTGGTGAGGAAGAGGAGGAGGAGGAAGAAGACGCTGATCAGTATAGAGTTGCTCCTAGGCGTCACGGGAAAGGTCCAGCTCAGCTATCAAGGAAATCCCGTGAGGCCCCCTACATCTCCCATTCTAGGCCCGTACCTCGTCCATCCATGCCAATGAACCGTCCTACTCCATACTCCCAAATTTGTCCCAAAACTCCACCCCATCTCACCGTCTTTTCCATCAAATGTGAGGGTGGTGACTACTCCTGTCAACCTAAGGGACCCCGAGGCTGTGCAAGGATTTGCCCAACAAATGGTGAGAGACTATGCTAGAAATGCCCTTGCAGTCAGAGAACAAAGGGAGGAGGATGTCTACATGTATATCTCTAGTGAGGCACTTGAGTCGAGGTTTTGGTGTGACTTCCATAGGGACTTCTATCAGACAGTGATAAGGAGTCCACAGATGAAGGCCAAGAACAAGTCACCAATTGTGGAGATGAAGTACATTGATTGGGCATACTATGAGAAGTTGGAGAATCCCACCTTTGATGCCATCATTGATAGGTGCAAGGAACTTGGACTATATGAGATCATGGGTTTTAGATATGGATGGAATAGAGAGATTCTTGCTCAATTCCATTGCTCCTACTTCTATAACTCTCATCAAAACACTATCACTTGGACCACTCAAGGCGAGAAGTACACCATTGACTACATGACCTTCTCTCGCTTGCTTGGTCTTGGCTCAAAGGATGAAGCTCGCACTCCAATCCATAATGAAGACAAGTACAAGCCCAAGGACATGGCATATATGTTCCCCTCCGCCTTTCTTGCTCATGAGGGAAAAGCTGACAATCTCATTCCTTACTACTACTACTTTAATCAGTTTTTCCGTGCCACCATTGATCCAAAGATGGGAGATATCACCGCTCTTAGGCACTATGACGTCAATCTCCTCAACCGTGTGGCTCCTGAAGAAGAAGGCTTTTGCATCTTTGATTTCATTTGGAATGAGCTTCACCGTGCTATGTGTGACCCCATGAAGCATCTCCCATATGCTCCATATATCATGTACATGATTGAGAGGGTCACCAATACCCAATTTCCAAAGGATGTCACTCATGAGCCTCTTAGGCATCTTCGTGCTAGAGACAAGAGAACTCCCATGAAGAAGAGCACAAGGTTTGCCGGATCCTCTAGTGCTGCCCCTCGCCATGATGATGAGCCTCTTCCTTGCCCTTCACAATCATCTAAATCTTCTCGCAAGGTTAAGGGCTCCATGGTAAAGAGGGCATTCAAGATCATCTTCTCAATGTGCAAGCGCATCGTCACCGAGACTAATGAGAACCGTCGTGACATCATTGAGATCAAGTCTCATCTTGGGCTTCCTACAGACACTTATCACGAGCTCCCTGAGTTTGATGACCCGTTTGCGGAGTGGGATGCCCATGATGCCGCTGCTGCTGCACAAGAGAGAGGAAGAAGAGCAAGAGCAAGAGGAAGAAGGAGAAGAAGAAGAAGAAGAAGAAGAAGAAGAAGAAGAAGAAGAAGAAGAAGAAGAAGAAGAAGAAGAAGAAGAAGAAGAAGAAGAAGACGAGGAGGAGGAGGACAACAATGAAGAAGAAGAAGAAGGAGAAGACGACGACGACGAGTGATCACTGCTGCTGCTGCTCCAACACTTCCTTTTTGGCGCTTGATGCCAAAGGGGGAGTGAGTGTCTTTAAGTTTCATGTTTAAGACTTGGAGAATTTGAGAACTATGGTCTGGTCTGTAATAACTTTTATGTGAGAGACTATGTGATGTGAGCTTGAGACTATTTGATTGTGTGCTTGTGATGCTAGTTATCTAGGTTGCATTTTATTTTTCTAAGGATGCGTTTGATAGTTTGAAAATTTTCTGTGATGATTTGATTTCTGCTGAGTCTTCAAAGTCCGGACACTCCAAATTTTTCTCCGGACTCTCCGGGTTTCCCGGATTCTCCGGGTTGGATCCGGACACTCCGGCTTTGACACTACAGCCCCTTTTATCCTTGATTGAGTGTATAAATTGTCATACGCATCACATATATCTTGTTTGCACAAACACAAGCACCCCACTGTTGATCATCTTGTCACACTCTCATGCTTCTCCCTCTTGTGCAAAATTTGGTACTTAAAGCACCTTTGAGATTCAAACTCAATATGCACAAATTAAGGGGGAGTGTTGCAAGATAGATCAAAAGCTCTTTACTGATTTTATTTATCTCTCTTGTAAAAGCTTAAAGGTGTTGTCATCAATCACCAAAAAGGGGGAGATTGAAGAATATCTTGGCCCCCTAAGTGGGTTTTGGTGATTTAATGACGGACCATTAAGCTACTAATGATGTATTGAGTATATGAGCAGGTACTAAAATTCTAAAATGGCATCTAAGCGCTTCATTGCTATATAAAAAGGAAGTGATGCTAAAAGAAGGATTCTTTGGAGGTTTATTTATTTTTTATTTTGAATTTGAGTCCTAGGAATGCCGTACTATTAAGAGGGACATGAATTGTATCTTCCAAGAGTTGAAAAGGTGGTCTAGATGACTAACCAAAAATCCTATGAGAGACACCTTGCACTGCACGATCACTGAGGTATCCTTAAGTGTGCTAACTCTAGAAGGCCGGACACTCCGGGTTTATCCCGGACAGTCCGGACTTCCCGGAGTCTCCGGGCCTAGTCTGGATACTCCGAGTCTTAGAGCTGTAACGGCTCTTTTTCTGGGTAAGGGGGTATTTATAACCCCCTCAACCCTATCCACTCCCTCTCTCTTACCCATTTCGATCTGCAACACTCAGAACTCATTCACTCCTCCTCTTTACTCCCCTTGGCCTTGGTTTGGTGAGTTTTGTTGGGGATTAAAGGAGGAATTGAGAGCAAGAGCTTGGAGAGTGCTAGTGAGCTGATTTCCCATCTCTAGAGCACCTCGTTCTTCGCTTGGTTGGCAATCTCGTGTTTGTTACTCTTGGAGCTTTGAGCTCCTAGCCGGCTAGGCGTTGCCTTGGAGCATCCAAAGGATTGTGGCTGCCCAAGGAAGTTTGTATTACCCCGTGATTGAGTAAGTAACCCTAGCTTGATCTTTGTGGTCGCTAGGGGGAGGAAAGTGACCTAAGTGTAAAGGTCCACCCTTTGTGGGTTCCTCAACGGAGACGTAGAGCTCAAGGTGTGAGCTTGAACTCCGGTAACAAATCCCTTATGTCTCTTGTGCTTGTTGCTCTTGTTGTATGCTTGATATCCTCTTGAGTACATTTCTAAGGTTTGTGGCCGATCTACTCTGTGGTGAGGTTTCTACTGTTTCTAAGTGGTGGAACAGGCTTATATCTTTGCATTGCATATCCTATATTCACAGATTTGAGTTTGGCCAAGTTTGATTGCAGTTGATTTAGTCGTCTGCTCAAAAGCCCGGACAATCCGGACATTTTCCCGGATACTTCGGACTTCCCGGAGTATCCCTAAAAATATCCAGAGACTCCGGACTTTAGTCTGATAATTTGTTTTAAGTTGTGATTTTTCAGGAGCGACTATTCACCCCCCCTCTAGTCGACCTCTAGATCCTTTCAGGGGGAGTAGTGTAACGACGGCGACTCACGAGGGAAAGGACGGGGTGGCGGCGCCAGGAGACGGGAGGTGGGGAGCGACCGCCCCAGGGAAAAGAGGTGGCTAGGGTTCAGACCTCCCGGGTGAAAGGATCTAGAGGTCGACTAGAGGGGGGGTGAATAGTCACTCCTGAAAAATCACAACTCATTGGTGAACGAACAATTGTAGCCTATCTCACAAAGTTGTGACACAGACAACAAATTGTAGTCCAAAGATTCAACCAAATAAACATCGGAAATTGAATGATTGGTTGAGATAGCAATTTTACCTAGACCAACAAACGTTCCACCACCATTGCCTCCAAAGGCAATCTTTTTCGTAGGATGTTCAATCATTTCACAAGACATAAACATCTTTTTCTCCCCGGTCGTATGATTAGTGCATCCACTATCAATCACCCATTTGGATCCACCGGAGGAGTATGCCTACAAAACAAATTAGGCTTGGTTTTTAGGTACCCAATGAGAGTTGGGTCCTTTTACGTTAGTCACAAGAACTTTGGGCACCCACACATTCCTTTTGATCATAGAACCTTGTGTGCGGGGTCCCACATACTTGGCCACCACCTTACCCTTGTGGTTCCAAGTCAACACATAGTCGACATAAAAGTTGACTTGTGAAGCATGTGCTTTGGGCTTCTTGGTTTGCTTGGCTTGCACCACTTTGGTCTTGACTTGTGGTTCATGGGATGTGCCATTGGAGCTCTTGAACTTGATGGGAGTGTTGAGCCTAGGTTGTTTACCTTCAACCTTGGCACCCAATTGCTTCATCCCATGCACCACATTTCTTATTCCCACACCCCTTGTGTGGTTGTTCTTGATGAATGGGATAGGGTCTTTGGAGCCTTGCTCATTCTTACCTAGCCCCTTCCCATTCTCAAAGCCAAACTTCTTCATGTAGTTTGAACCAAAGCCCTTGGTATGGTTCTCAAACTCTCCTCTCTTAGGTTCCTTCTTCTTTTCCTCAACAAGAGAGTTTGACAACCGAGCAATTTCTTTCTTCATTGCATTCATCTCGGCAATGTTAGTAGCATAAGCATTTATATCAAGTTTATAGCATCTAGAACAACCATAATTTGTGGAAGCATTAGAGTTAGAGGTAGCATCATTAGAGGTTGTTTTCGCACTATTCTTAAGATTGTCAAGTTGAACTTCAATTGCAATGTGACTAGCTTTCAAGCATTTTAGGCTCTCTTGAAGTTCAGTCTTTTCATTCTCAAGTCTAGTACAACCATCCTTAGCTAGGAAAGACTCCCTAGTTAATTCATCTACTACAACGACCTCTTTAGCTTGAGAGTTCTTGAGGCTAAGAATTTCTTCCTCTTTTTCTTTGAGCAAGCCCTCTTGTACCTTGAAACCCTTCTTTTCAATTACAAGGGCATTCTCAAGGGCAATGGTTTTCTCTCGCTCAAGTCTAAAGAGCTCTTCTTGCACCTCAAGAGTCTCATCTCTATTCTTAATTTCATTTAGAAGGTTCATGATTCTTTTGGTTGCTTTCTTGCCAAAACTAGTGATCATTCTTTCAAATTCATCATCACTATCAACATCATCATCAACATCTAGGGGAGAAGGTTTAGCATCTACCTTAGTGCCCCTAGCCATAAGGCATGTGTGGGTGAAGTCATCTTCATCATCGGTGAGATCTCCAAAGAGTGATGGCTTGTCAATGGGTTGAGCAATGGATATTGTAGCAAGTCCCGCTTTATCCTCGGAGTCAGAGCTATCATAATTTGAATCCCATTCTTCACCCAAATGGGCTTCACCAACTTCCTTCTTCTTGTTCTTGTCATCCTTGTTGGTGTCTCTTCTTCTCACTTTGATGTTGGGGCATTCCGCAATGAAATGACCCTCCTTGCCACACCCAAAGCATGACCTCTTGGATGTTCTCTTGGTCTTGATCTTGTCCTTGTCTTTGTTCTTATTAAAGAAGCCACCCTTCTTCACCACCTTGGTGAACCTCTTCACAAATAGAGCCATTTGTTCGGGAGTCAAGGTGTCATCACTATCTTCATCACTTTCTTCTTTAACCACGGTCTTGGAGGATAATGAGCTTGCCCTCTTCTCTTTGTCTTTGCTTGAAGCTTTGAGAGCTACTCCCTTGTTCTTCTCAATTTGTTCATGCATCTTCGACATTTCTTGTGAGAGTTTTGACTCCTTGACGGTGATAAGATGTTCTTCAATTCTACCAATCACATCTGCCGAAGTGAACTTCTTGAAGCCTCTCTTCTCTCTAATAAGTGTAGGGAGTTGAACATCCCTAGCCATATAAGCGGAGAGGATCTTATCAACTACTTTCTTTCTTCCCCATCTTGTGCCTCCAAGAGACTTGATCTTGTTGATGATCTTGTTTAAGCGGTTGTATATGTCTTGTGGAGATTCATCTTCTTTGATGACGAAGCGGTTGAGCTCACTCTCAAGAGCTCGAATTCTTCCTTCTCTAACTTGCCTTGTTCCTTCATGGTTGATAAAGAGAGTGACCCACACATCTTTGGTGGACTTCAAGCCATCAACCTTGTCATATTCTTCGGCGGTGAGAGAGCTCTTGATGATGCGAATGGCTTGATAGTTGCGTTGAATTTCATTCGCTTGAGCTTGTGTCAACGTAGCATCTCCACTAGGAAAAGTGATTCCCCTGTTCACAACACTCCAAAGTGCGGGGTTTACCGCCATCAAATACTCCTCCATCGAGTTCTTCCACTTGGAATAGTCGGTTCCATCAAATTGGGGTATCTTTCTAATGTGGTGGGAACTCGATGGTTTATCAAAGATTAAATTGGAGTAATCGTAAGGGATTTTAGAAAACTCCCTTCCCGAAGGCCGACGAGTGGAGCGGTTGGATCTTGCATTATCAAAGTCATCATCACTTGAGGAGGATGATCCACCATCGTCATTTCTTGGATGATGACTTGTGCTTGCTCCACCGGCACCACCCGCTGCACCCGTAAGACCCTCGGGTGTGTTCACGGGTGGTTGATTCCCACCGGGGTTGGTCAAGTCACCTTCGGGCGGCGTTGCTTGATTAGTTGGGGTCGACATCTCTTTTCTCCAAGCGGTTAAGCTTCAAACGGAGCAACCTGCTCTGTTACCAATTGAAAGGATCTAGAGGTCGACTAGGGGGGGTGAATAGTCACTCCTGAAAAATCACAACTTAAAACAACTTGTCAGACCAAGGTCCGGAGTCTCTGGGAAATCCGGAGTATCCGGGAAAATGTTCGGATTGTCCGGCCTTTGAGGGGGCGACTAAATCAACTGCAATCAAACTTGGCCAAACTCAAATCTGTGAAAATAGGTTGTGCAATACAGAGATACAAGCCTGTTCCACCACTTAGAAACCGTAGGAACCTCACCACGGAGTAGATCGGCCACAAACCCTAGAAATGTACTCAAAAAGATTTCAAGCGTACAACAAGAGCAATCAAGCACAAGAGACACAAGGGATTTGTTACCGGAGTTCAAGCTCACACCTTGAGCTCTACGTCTCCGTTGAGGAACCCACAAAGGGTGGACCTTTACACCTAGGTCACTTTCCTCCCCCTAGCGACCACAAAGATCGAGCTAGGGTTACTTACTCAATCACGGGGTAATACAAACTTCCTTAGGCAGCCACAATCCTTTGGATGCTCCAAGGCAACACCTAGCCGGCTAGGAGCTCAAAGCTCCAAGAGTAACAAACACGAGATTGCCAACCAAGCGAAGAACGAGGTGCTCTAGAGATGGGAAATCAGCTCACTAGCACTCTCACTTGCTCAAGCCTTGAATTCCTCCTTTAATCCCCACCAAAGTGAGAGCCAGGTGTGGTTCGAGGACCGGTGGATGGTCGCTTCCTGGTGTGATGAGTGATTGACAACGTGGTGTGGACTGATTCTTGGCTAAGTATTGCAGGTGCAGGTTGCGGCTTGACTGGTGCAGGTGCAGGTGAAGAACAAGCGTGAAAGGTCGTTGCCGGTGAGGCCTCCAGGTGTGGAGAAGACAAGTAGGCTTGGTTCGAGGGACCCGGTGGCCAGCGGGGTCAAGTGCGGGCCGCATGGTGGCAAGAACGGCAAGATGAAGTCATGGACGGTTTCTTGGTTGAGCCTCAAAACCAAGGTCGAGCCGGGACTACGTGGGAGCCGAGTCATGAGTGGTGATTGGCGGAGGCTACACCGAGTTCGCGGGGTTTCCGGTGGTTCACCAGAAAACCACTGGGTTCCTTGGTTGATCCACAAAGCCAAGACCGAAGAACCGAAGACGGAAGTGCAGCAGCTCCAGACCGGTCTGACCGGTGGGTCTGACCGGTCTGACCGGTGGGTACCGGTCTGACCGGTGAGGAGCACCGGTCTGACCGGTGTGCGACGACGCAGTCCGGAATCTTCGAAGCGGAGGACACGCGTCGGGATCGCAAGGCTTGCGTCGAGGCTAAGCAAGTTTGCGGTTGCTGGGCATCCGTCCGATGGTGCGAAGACAAAGACTTCCATTTTCGCCCTCGAGGGGCATGTATCCCTAGTTAGCTAGTAAGGGTATTTTAGTCTTTCGGTTGCCTCCATATAACCCAAGGGGTGAGAGGATGGCAGCCAACTCTTGGAACCCTAGCTCATTTGGTTTTCCTATTTTCCTTCCTATTTTCTTAGGATTTTCGTAGGACTAGCTTGAGAGCTTCATGGTGAGATCTTGTGAGAGGGAAGGATGATCGGGCGGCAAGCTAGACCTTGTATGAACCTCTTTGGTATGTATAGATGATTCGGCGTGGTTCCTCAAGGCTTGGATGTGTCTTTCCCGTTTCTCCTTTTTGGTGATTTTCGGAGCCCTTTCTTAGCGATTTTCTTGGAGCGATTTCGAGGCCTTTCTCTTTGGGATTTGGTGGGGGATGTATGCATGAACCCTTCGTGGTTCTTTTCCCTTTGATTCCCCTTCCAAATCCGTGAGCAAAGGGGCTCGATTTTGGGGTTTTCGTGGCTCTAGGGTTAGAGGCGTTCTTGGTGGGATTTCTTCGATTCCTCTTGATTTGACAAGTTTTGGTGGACCAAATCTTGGCTATGGAGTACCCATGAGGTGTTCCTACTATCCCCAAAGTCTTGTGCAAAACCGTGGAGCGAATCGGGAGATCGGGAGTTGGATTTGGAGGAGTTGACTCGCGGGCGCTGTTCATCCCGAGCTGCCCAGGCACGACCGGTCTGACCGGTGCTCTTGACCGGTCTGACCGGTGCTAGCCCTTGGTGGGTTTTTGTCTCGGGGAACAGCCTTGTCCGTGTGGTTTTGTCCCGTGGTCCTGCTGTTCAGTTCTTGGAGTGTTTGGAGTTGTTTTGCTAGGATTTGTGAGGGGTTCTTCTTCCTCACAGGTTGTGTTTCGTGGTGGTTTTTGTTCCAGGGCCTAGAGGATTCACTGAGGCTTCCTGGAACGTTTGCTGTGCGGCTGCTGTAGCCACCGGCCTGACCGGCTCTGTCCACCGGTCTGACCGGTGTCACCGGTCTGACCGGCGCAGGCCATCGGTCTGACCGGTGTAGCACAGGCAGCAAGCCGTGCAAGTTTCCGCTGTGTGTTTTGGTGAGTTTTGGCTAGGAAGGTTGAGTGTTGGTTCCTAGGACCAGTAGCACTCCAGTGGCTGCGTGGTCTTGACCAACTTGGGTAGTTGAGTCGGAGACGTGAGTTGGAAGCCGTGTTCGTCTTGTTGGAGTTCTCATCTCCTTCGAGAAGAATTTTTATCGGCTCCCATTCACTCCCCCCCTCTCTGGTTCGCCTAATCGGTCCTTCAATTGGTATCAGAGCCGGTTCGGGTCTTTATTGACTCTTACCAGTCTAAGATCCAAAGATGGCGTACCAGGAACGGGGTTCGGGTCCTCCGCACTTCGATGTGAAGAACTACCAGATGTGGCAAAGGCGGATGGCGGCGTTCCTCCGCGGAAAGGGTCAGATCCTTTGGGATGTCACGGTGAACACAGCTTATGTTCATCCGATGAACTTCCTTGCTCCAGGATCGAGGGATATGTTCGAAGCCAACAACAAGGCTGTCGACTACTTGTTTCGTGCTCTGTGTCAGCCTGAATTCGATCGGGTTCAGACAGAGGACTTAGCTTGTAGGATTTGGGAGCAGTTGAAGGATGCTCATGCTGGGAATGCTCAGGTTCAGGCTCGGATGTACGCGACTTACCGGAGAGAGTACGAGAACTTCACTCATCTCCCCGGCGAGTCCGTCGATGCCCTTTTCCAGCGATTTACGGTCGTTGTGAACAACATGAGAGCCAATGTGGACGTCCTCCCATACAATGATCATGATAGAGCCGTGAAGCTCTTGCACTCGTTGGATCGTACCGTATGGGACGGGAAGTTTGAGGCTATTGTTGAGTCCGAGAAGTATGACACCTTGACGGTGAACGAGCTGTTCTCGAAGCTCAAGTCGGCTGAGTTGGACCGTGGTATGACAGCCAAGATCGAGAGCCTGACTGATTCTCATAGTCTCGCTCTCGTTAGTGGTAAAGGAGCTAAGTCTAACGCTAACGCATCCTCCAGGATGTACTCTCTGTCTTCTTTGATGTCTTTGCCAGATGAGGAGTTCGACGTGCTTGGAGAGGACGAGCTGGCGTTGCTGACCAGGCGGTTCGAGAGGCTGCACGAGAACTGGGTGAACACGAGGAGGACAGCACGGACGTGCTTTCAGTGCGGCAAGCCAGGACACTTCGTTGCCGACTGCCCGGAGAAGACGGAGAACAAGGACGGCTACAAGGACGGCTACAGGCACCGATCGAGCAAGGATGGTAAGTACCGATCGAGGCACGATCACAAGCACAAGAACAAGCACAAGGACGAGCGACGGTCGAGGAAGAAGGATGGCCGCGGCAGGAAGGCCCGAGCAATGGTCGGAGCGAGCGACGTCGACTCCAGCTCCGCCTACTCTTCCTCAAGCTCGAGTAGCAGTGAAGATGAAGGTGATCGGCGCAAGAACAAGAAGTCATCCAGGAACTTGAGCGGGTTGAGCTGCTTCGCGAGAGATGGCTTCTGCGGCATGGCCCGTAGCTCCGGCAGCAAGAAGAGCCACCAGAGTGACTCAGACTCTGACTCCGAGGATGAGGTATGTGATGAGCTCTCTTCTTTGCGCAAGGAGAATGATGAGTTGGTTGACTTGCTTGATAACCGCGATCACATGCTTAGAGAGGCCAAGAAGATGAGGAAAGAGCTTAGGGCCTCACTAGAAGATGCTAGGAACCGTGTGGCTGAGCTAGAAACCCAGAACCTAGATGCTAAGCTTGAGATTGATTCGCTTAAGGCTTCTCCTGTGGTTTCTGATGAGATTGATTGCTGTGATTGCTCTGTGTACCTAGCTGATCTTACTGCTCTTAAGGATAAGCATGCTTCTACTTGTGATGAACTAGATATGCTTAGGGTTGAAGTGGCTGAGCTTAAGTCTAGATCTGCTTTGCTAGGTGCTTGCACTTCTTGCCCTGTTTTGCATGGAAAGATTGATGAGATGCATGCTTACACTGTTTCGCTTGAGGCTAAGTTGAAAGAGCCTATTCCCACTTCTTGCTCTACTTGTGAATTGCATGCGGTTAAGAATTTGGAGCTTGCACATTATGTTGATCGCCTGCAGGATGAAAATGATGAGCTGAGAAAATGTATGAGCTGGTTGTCGGGTCAGGAGCCTCAGCTCGGTATCATGATAGCGGCTTTCAAACGCTATGATGGTCAGGCACTTGGGGCTGACAAGCTTGGAGAGAACTGTGGTGAGGGAGTTGAGAGAGTTGGAGAGATTCCTATCCCACCACCAAACAGACACAAGAACAAGTTTGAGCCCAAGCCCAACCATCTCAGAAATAAACTTGACACTACTCCAGATCCACCCATATTCCCTCACCCAACAAATGATTTTCAGAAACCGGTGAAGTTTGTGAGCCCAAAGGGAGGTGAGGAAGGAGAGAAGAAGGGTGAGAAGCCGAGTGGGCAGCCCCAACCCAAGCCTAAGCCTAAGCCACAGCCCATAAAGTTTCATTGTGGGTATTGTGGGAGAGATGGTCACAAGGATGAGTTTTGCTTCAAGAGGAAGCGTGAGGAGAGAATGGCTAGAGAGTGGGCTAACAGGGACAGGTACCACCCCTCTAATGGTGTACCTGAGCCTCGTATGCAGATGCCCAGGGCCAAGGCGATTGTGAGGACGGTTCCGGCTTGGGGAGACCGGAAGGCTGCAGGTGTTGCTGTTGGCCGAGTCACACCGATCAGACCGGTGTACTACACCGGTCAGACCGGTGCAGGTCTGGGCAGACAGCGAGTCAGGTTTCGTGCTCGTGAGGATGCTCGGTTTGGTTCTGGAGGTCGTGGTTCTGGTGGTTGGTCTGGAAAGTTTGCAGGTGGTCAGTTTGCTAGGCGTTCTCCACCTCGTGCTCAATACGAGGGTGAGAAGAGTCGTAGCTTTGAGATGGAGCGGAGGTACGATCCACGGTTTCCCTTTCGTGGTTTTCGTCCTCCTCCAGCTAGAGAGGGTTGGTTCCCTCGTGGTGGTTACCGTGGTGGTAGCTTTGATAGGCGTGATGATTTGGTTTGTGCTAACCCCACTTTGGAGCAAATGGCTCGGCACTGGTTTTACTCTTTTGGTACTAACCCCAGTGCTGAGTCATTTGTTCACTCACGTGCTCGCTTTTGAATTTCAGGTGGGAGACTTGAAGAACATTTGGTTGATTGACTCCGGTTGCTCGAGGCATATGACCGGAGACAAGGGGTGGTTCTCAAGTCTCGTCCCGGTGGTGACAAAGAAGTACATCACCTTTGGGGACAATGGGCGAGGGCGTGTGCTGTCAGAAGGTGAGATTAAGGTAAGCGATAAGATCACTCTCAGGCGTGTTGCTCTTGTTCAATCGCTTGGATACAATTTGCTTTCTGTGTCCCAGTTGTTGGATGAGGGTTTTGAGGTGTTGTTTCGGCCTGGTGGTTCTCGGATTTTAGATTCTCGGGGGGATCTTGTTTGCATGGTCGTTCCCGAGGGTCAAGTGTTCCGAGCTGATTTTTCTCAGTCTTCTGGTGTGGAGCGTTGCTTCTTGGCTGGTTCTTCGAGTGAGTTGTGGAAGTGGCATAGGAAGTTGGGTCACTTGAGCTTTGACCTTTTGTCTCGCTTGAGTAAACTCAATTTGGTCCGAGGATTGCCACGATTGAGGTTTGAGAAAGAGTTGGTTTGTGCGCCGTGTAGGCATGCCAAGATGGTAGCCTCTTCTCACCCGCCTCTCACCGATGTGATGACTGAGCGTCCATGCGAGCTGCTCCATATGGACCTTGTTGGCCCAGCTCGTGTGCGATCTGCGGGTGGGAAGTGGTATGTCCTTGTTGTGGTGGACGACTACTCTCGGTATGCGTGGGTGTTCTTTCTTGAGGAGAAGGGGGAGACGTTTGGTTTTGTTCGAGATCTTGTCTTGAGGTTAAGAAACGAGAGGCACGGAGATGCCATACGAGCGATCCGCAGCGACAATGGCTCGGAATTCAAAAACTCTCGTTTCGAAACCTTTTGCCATGACTTGGGTCTTGAACATCAGTTTTCGAGTCCGTATACGCCTCCCCAGAATGGCGTGGTGGAAAGGAAAAACAGGACCTTGTGCGAGATGGCTCGGACGATGCTCGACGAGCATAGGACTCCGAGAAGGTTCTGGGCTGAGGCGGTCAATACCGCGTGCCATGTGTCGAACAGGATCTACCTCAGGGTTCACAAGAAGAAAACCTGTTACGAGTTGATGCACGGTCGCACACCCAAGGTGAGTCACTTCCATGTCTTTGGTTGTAAATGCTTCATTCTGAAGAAAGGGAAGAAGTTGGACAAGTTCGAGGCTAGGTCTGTCGATGGTATTTTCTTTGGTTATGCATCTCATTCTAGAGCATTTCGTGTGCTCAATCTTGAAACTAACCAAATCGTGGAGACTTGCGAGGTAACCTTCGACGAGACACAGCCACGTAGTCAGCTTGTTTTTGAGTGTGCAGGTGACGACGAACTTGGCGAGGAGATCTTTCAGGAGGAGGAGCATGAACATGGAGATGATGAAGATGGCGGTGTGATGCCCGCGGCTGAACATGTACCTACTACTTCGACGACGATCGAGAATGGACCCTCTCCCACACCTACAACGACAAACCCAGATCAAAGCGAAGCTGCTGTTGAGGGGGAGGTAGCATCAAGGCGAGAACCTCCCCGACGAGTGCAAGTGGATCACCCAGCTTCGAGAATCATCGGCGACATGAATGAACGTACTACACGGTCGAGGGTTCGGAACAATTCTCATTTCGCTCATGCTGCTTTTGTTGCCACTTTTGAGCCCAAAGACATTGGACATGCGTTATCTGATCATAATTGGGTTAACTCGATGCATGAGGAGTTGGAGAATTTTGAGAGGAACCAAGTTTGGGTGTTGGTTGACCCTCCCCCAGGGTGTAAGCCGATTGGGACAAAATGGGTGTGGAAAAATAAAGAGGGAGAGAAAGGAGAAGTGGTGAGGAACAAGTCGAGACTTGTTGCTCAGGGGTACAGTCAGAAAGAGGGGATCGACTACGAGGAGACTTTCGCTCCTGTAGCTCGTTTGGAGGCGATCAGGATCCTTCTAGCTTTTTCCGTGGCTAAAGGGTTCAAGTTGTACCAGATGGATGTGAAGAGTGCTTTTCTGAACGGTGTATTGGAGGAAGAGGTGTTTGTGAGGCAACCACCGGGGTTTGAGAGTGAGAAGTACCCTCACCGGGTCTACAAGTTGAGGAAGGCGCTGTATGGGTTGAAGCATGCGCCTAGAGCTTGGTATGGTAGGTTGAGGGGGTTCCTGTTTGAGAGAGGGTTTGAGATGGGGAAGGTCGACCAGACCTTGTTTCTCCTCAGGCAGGACAGAGATATCCTGATTGTGCAGGTATACGTGGATGATATTGTCTTTGGTGGCTCGTCTAACTCTCTTGTTGCAAGGTTTGCAGAAGACATGAGCAGGGAATTTGAGATGAGCATGATGGGCGAGTTGCAGTTCTTCCTCGGGCTACAAATCAAGCAATCAAAGGAAGGAACATTTGTGCACCAAGCTAAGTACACCAAGGACATTGTGAGGAAGTTCAAGATGGAGGATTCCAAGGCCATGGCGACGCCTATGAGTACGACTACAGTTCTTGATGCGGACGAGGAAGGTGAACACGTGGACCAGAAGGAGTACCGGAGCATGATCGGGTCACTCCTCTACTTGACGGCGACGAGGCCGGACATTCAATTCTCGGTGTGTCTGTGCGCTCGTTTTCAAGCTTCTCCGAGGACTTCGCATCGGCAAGCAGTCAAGCGCATTTTCAGGTATTTGCGACACACTCCCGACTTTGGCCTTTGGTACTCTGCGTCTTCTTCTTTGGTGCTTCATGGATTTTCAGACGCGGATTTTGCCGGGTGTCGGTTGGATAGGAAGTCCACTTCTGGGACTTGCCAGTTCTTGGGTTCTTCTCTGGTATCTTGGTCTTCCCGCAAACAGTCGAGTGTTGCTCAATCCACTACCGAGGCAGAGTATGTGGCCGCAGCTAGTTGTTGCTCTCAGCTCCTTTGGATCACATACACCATGAGTGACTTTGGTGAGGAGTATACCCATGTCCCACTTCAATGTGATAGCACCAGTGTCATAAGCGTTGCAAAGAACCCAGTGCTCCATTCCAAAACCAAGCACATAGAAGTGAGGTATCATTTTCTGAGAGACAACGTAGAGAAAGGGAAGATAGCTTTGATCCATGTACCCACACATGAACAACTAGCCGATATTTTCACCAAACCCCTAGATCAAGCAACTTTCACTCGTTTGCGGGGGGAGCTTGGTGTTTGTTTGATTTCTTGAGTTGGCGTGTGGGAGCTCCTTTGTAGCATATGTATAGCTTTCCTTTGTGCATTTCTTGCATTTGGCATGGCATATGTAGCATGATGTATAGGCATCTTTGTATCTTAGGTTGCATGCATTTTGTATCATATGCATTGTTTAGGAAAGGCTTCTCCTATACACATTGTTCACCATGGAATGACATATATGTCTTTGTGAGCTAATTTGGTAAGCTATGGTTAGTTTGGCTTAGCTCTTGATAATCTTGGTTTGTATCCATGGTTGATGGCTATGTTTTTGAAAAATTTCATATATATGCTCTCTTGTGAGTAAATGCCTTTACATGATCTTGACATGTTTTAGTGGCTTGGCTATGCTTAATTTGTGGTTGGATAGCTTATTTTGATCATATGGGGCCAAAGGCTCATTTGCCATCATGAATGTTTAGCCCCCATGCTTCATCTTGTGGAGGGGCATAAGTTCCTTTTTGTCGCAAAGACATTTCATGTACCAATTATAAATCTGAATATGAAATGTAAATTACTTGAAAAATGTGCTCCCATGTCATATGTGCTAATTTTAATTTGCTTTGGGTGCTAAATCGTTGCATGATGCCTACCAATGAGAAGTCTCATATATAGAAGTAGGCACATGGCTCGGTGGCTTTGACATGACATGAGGTGCTTGTGGGTGTTTATGATGGTCTTATGCTTAGAATGGTTGTCCTAGCATGAAGTTTGTGTGGCTTTGCCATTTTGACATGTTTTGCTCATGTTTAGGACTTTGCTCATGAGAGGGTAATTTTTCGCAAAATTGCTAAATTCTATCTTAGCTTCGCCCACTGGTTGTGAAACTTGGTGATCATGAAGTTTATGTCTTTACGAGGCTATAGAGTATCTAACTTGCTCGTTTGGACATGTGTAGCATCCTATGTTGAATTTTGTCTATTTGAGAAGCTCTAGGTTGCATTTTTTGCATTTTTGGCTTGATTCATGCATTGTCAACAAGGGGGAGAAGTTTGAGCATGTTTTGGCCTACTGAATGCATTTGGAAGGTTTTCAGGTGGTTTCGAGCTATTTTTGGGCTCTGTTGTGCACCGGTCTGACCGGTTGAGATCACCGGTCTGACCGGTCAGAGTGCTGGTCCTGTTCACATGTTGCCCACCGGTCTGACCGGTGGTGTCTACCGGTCTGACCGGTCAGAGCTGAGCTGTTGCAGCTGCTCTGTTTTGTGAAGTGGTTCGCATGCATTTGTCCAGGGGGAGTTGCATGTGTGCAGGGGGAGCTCTTTGTGGTTTTCGAGCTTTGGTTTGACGGTTTGTGCTCTTTGCTTGAGCATGTTTTGTCTCGGATGTGTCGAGCCGTTGCCCTTGCCTAAGGGGTCCGAGACTTGTCTTCTTCAAGTGATCTTGCTCTTTGCCTTTTCTTTGGCTTTCGATCGCTTGTTGGAGTTTCTTTTAGTCGTTTTTTTTCTTTTCCTTTTCTCTTGGTTACCAAAACGTGTGTGTTGTCAATGCACTCATCAAGGGGGAGATTGAGAGCCAGGTGTGGTTCGAGGACCGGTGGATGGTCGCTTCCTGGTGTGATGAGTGATTGACAACGTGGTGTGGACTGATTCTTGGCTAAGTATTGCAGGTGCAGGTTGCGGCTTGACTGGTGCAGGTGCAGGTGAAGAACAAGCGTGAAAGGTCGTTGCCGGTGAGGCCTCCAGGTGTGGAGAAGACAAGTAGGCTTGGTTCGAGGGACCCGGTGGCCAGCGGGGTCAAGTGCGGGCCGCATGGTGGCAAGAACGGCAAGATGAAGTCATGGACGGTTTCTTGGTTGAGCCTCAAAACCAAGGTCGAGCCGGGACTACGTGGGAGCCGAGTCATGAGTGGTGATTGGCGGAGGCTACACCGAGTTCGCGGGGTTTCCGGTGGTTCACCAGAAAACCACTGGGTTCCTTGGTTGATCCACAAAGCCAAGACCGAAGAACCGAAGACGGAAGTGCAGCAGCTCCAGACCGGTCTGACCGGTGGGTCTGACCGGTCTGACCGGTGGGTACCGGTCTGACCGGTGAGGAGCACCGGTCTGACCGGTGTGCGACGACGCAGTCCGGAATCTTCGAAGCGGAGGACACGCGTCGGGATCGCAAGGCTTGCGTCGAGGCTAAGCAAGTTTGCGGTTGCTGGGCATCCGTCCGATGGTGCGAAGACAAAGACTTCCATTTTCGCCCTCGAGGGGCATGTATCCCTAGTTAGCTAGTAAGGGTATTTTAGTCTTTCGGTTGCCTCCATATAACCCAAGGGGTGAGAGGATGGCAGCCAACTCTTGGAACCCTAGCTCATTTGGTTTTCCTATTTTCCTTCCTATTTTCTTAGGATTTTCGTAGGACTAGCTTGAGAGCTTCATGGTGAGATCTTGTGAGAGGGAAGGATGATCGGGCGGCAAGCTAGACCTTGTATGAACCTCTTTGGTATGTATAGATGATTCGGCGTGGTTCCTCAAGGCTTGGATGTGTCTTTCCCGTTTCTCCTTTTTGGTGATTTTCGGAGCCCTTTCTTAGCGATTTTCTTGGAGCGATTTCGAGGCCTTTCTCTTTGGGATTTGGTGGGGGATGTATGCATGAACCCTTCGTGGTTCTTTTCCCTTTGATTCCCCTTCCAAATCCGTGAGCAAAGGGGCTCGATTTTGGGGTTTTCGTGGCTCTAGGGTTAGAGGCGTTCTTGGTGGGATTTCTTCGATTCCTCTTGATTTGACAAGTTTTGGTGGACCAAATCTTGGCTATGGAGTACCCATGAGGTGTTCCTACTATCCCCAAAGTCTTGTGCAAAACCGTGGAGCGAATCGGGAGATCGGGAGTTGGATTTGGAGGAGTTGACTCGCGGGCGCTGTTCATCCCGAGCTGCCCAGGCACGACCGGTCTGACCGGTGCTCTTGACCGGTCTGACCGGTGCTAGCCCTTGGTGGGTTTTTGTCTCGGGGAACAGCCTTGTCCGTGTGGTTTTGTCCCGTGGTCCTGCTGTTCAGTTCTTGGAGTGTTTGGAGTTGTTTTGCTAGGATTTGTGAGGGGTTCTTCTTCCTCACAGGTTGTGTTTCGTGGTGGTTTTTGTTCCAGGGCCTAGAGGATTCACTGAGGCTTCCTGGAACGTTTGCTGTGCGGCTGCTGTAGCCACCGGCCTGACCGGCTCTGTCCACCGGTCTGACCGGTGTCACCGGTCTGACCGGCGCAGGCCATCGGTCTGACCGGTGTAGCACAGGCAGCAAGCCGTGCAAGTTTCCGCTGTGTGTTTTGGTGAGTTTTGGCTAGGAAGGTTGAGTGTTGGTTCCTAGGACCAGTAGCACTCCAGTGGCTGCGTGGTCTTGACCAACTTGGGTAGTTGAGTCGGAGACGTGAGTTGGAAGCCGTGTTCGTCTTGTTGGAGTTCTCATCTCCTTCGAGAAGAATTTTTATCGGCTCCCATTCACTCCCCCCCCCTCTCTGGTTCGCCTAATCGGTCCTTCAATTGGTATCAGAGCCGGTTCGGGTCTTTATTGACTCTTACCAGTCTAAGATCCAAAGATGGCGTACCAGGAACGGGGTTCGGGTCCTCCGCACTTCGATGTGAAGAACTACCAGATGTGGCAAAGGCGGATGGCGGCGTTCCTCCGCGGAAAGGGTCAGATCCTTTGGGATGTCACGGTGAACACAGCTTATGTTCATCCGATGAACTTCCTTGCTCCAGGATCGAGGGATATGTTCGAAGCCAACAACAAGGCTGTCGACTACTTGTTTTGTGCTCTGTGTCAGCCTGAATTCGATCGGGTTCAGACAGAGGACTTAGCTTGTAGGATTTGGGAGCAGTTGAAGGATGCTCATGCTGGGAATGCTCAGGTTCAGGCTCGGATGTACGCGACTTACCGGAGAGAGTACGAGAACTTCACTCATCTCCCCGGCGAGTCCGTCGATGCCCTTTTCCAGCGATTTACGGTCGTTGTGAACAACATGAGAGCCAATGTGGACGTCCTCCCATACAATGATCATGATAGAGCCGTGAAGCTCTTGCACTCGTTGGATCGTACCGTATGGGACGGGAAGTTTGAGGCTATTGTTGAGTCCGAGAAGTATGACACCTTGACGGTGAACGAGCTGTTCTCGAAGCTCAAGTCGGCTGAGTTGGACCGTGGTATGACAGCCAAGATCGAGAGCCCGACTGATTCTCATAGTCTCGCTCTCGTTAGTGGTAAAGGAGCTAAGTCTAACGCTAACGCATCCTCCAGGATGTACTCTCTGTCTTCTTTGATGTCTTTGCCAGATGAGGAGTTCGACGTGCTTGGAGAGGACGAGCTGGCGTTGCTGACCAGGCGGTTCGAGAGGCTGCACGAGAACTGGGTGAACACGAGGAGGACAGCACGGACGTGCTTTCAGTGCGGCAAGCCAGGACACTTCGTTGCCGACTGCCCGGAGAAGACGGAGAACAAGGACGGCTACAAGGACGGCTACAGGCACCGATCGAGCAAGGATGGTAAGTACCGATCGAGGCACGATCACAAGCACAAGAACAAGCACAAGGACGAGCGACGGTCGAGGAAGAAGGATGGCCGCGGCAGGAAGGCCCGAGCAATGGTCGGAGCGAGCGACGTCGACTCCAGCTCCGCCTACTCTTCCTCAAGCTCGAGTAGCAGTGAAGATGAAGGTGATCGGCGCAAGAACAAGAAGTCATCCAGGAACTTGAGCGGGTTGAGCTGCTTCGCGAGAGATGGCTTCTGCGGCATGGCCCGTAGCTCCGGCAGCAAGAAGAGCCACCAGAGTGACTCAGACTCTGACTCCGAGGATGAGGTATGTGATGAGCTCTCTTCTTTGCGCAAGGAGAATGATGAGTTGGTTGACTTGCTTGATAACCGCGATCACATGCTTAGAGAGGCCAAGAAGATGAGGAAAGAGCTTAGGGCCTCACTAGAAGATGCTAGGAACCGTGTGGCTGAGCTAGAAACCCAGAACCTAGATGCTAAGCTTGAGATTGATTCGCTTAAGGCTTCTCCTGTGGTTTCTGATGAGATTGATTGCTGTGATTGCTCTGTGTACCTAGCTGATCTTACTGCTCTTAAGGATAAGCATGCTTCTACTTGTGATGAACTAGATATGCTTAGGGTTGAAGTGGCTGAGCTTAAGTCTAGATCTGCTTTGCTAGGTGCTTGCACTTCTTGCCCTGTTTTGCATGGAAAGATTGATGAGATGCATGCTTACACTGTTTCGCTTGAGGCTAAGTTGAAAGAGCCTATTCCCACTTCTTGCTCTACTTGTGAATTGCATGCGGTTAAGAATTTGGAGCTTGCACATTATGTTGATCGCCTGCAGGATGAAAATGATGAGCTGAGAAAATGTATGAGCTGGTTGTCGGGTCAGGAGCCTCAGCTCGGTATCATGATAGCGGCTTTCAAACGCTATGATGGTCAGGCACTTGGGGCTGACAAGCTTGGAGAGAACTGTGGTGAGGGAGTTGAGAGAGTTGGAGAGATTCCTATCCCACCACCAAACAGACACAAGAACAAGTTTGAGCCCAAGCCCAACCATCTCAGAAATAAACTTGACACTACTCCAGATCCACCCATATTCCCTCACCCAACAAATGATTTTCAGAAACCGGTGAAGTTTGTGAGCCCAAAGGGAGGTGAGGAAGGAGAGAAGAAGGGTGAGAAGCCGAGTGGGCAGCCCCAACCCAAGCCTAAGCCTAAGCCACAGCCCATAAAGTTTCATTGTGGGTATTGTGGGAGAGATGGTCACAAGGATGAGTTTTGCTTCAAGAGGAAGCGTGAGGAGAGAATGGCTAGAGAGTGGGCTAACAGGGACAGGTACCACCCCTCTAATGGTGTACCTGAGCCTCGTATGCAGATGCCCAGGGCCAAGGCGATTGTGAGGACGGTTCCGGCTTGGGGAGACCGGAAGGCTGCAGGTGTTGCTGTTGGCCGAGTCACACCGGTCAGACCGGTGTACTACACCGGTCAGACCGGTGCAGGTCTGGGCAGACAGCGAGTCAGGTTTCGTGCTCGTGAGGATGCTCGGTTTGGTTCTGGAGGTCGTGGTTCTGGTGGTTGGTCTGGAAAGTTTGCAGGTGGTCAGTTTGCTAGGCGTTCTCCACCTCGTGCTCAATACGAGGGTGAGAAGAGTCGTAGCTTTGAGATGGAGCGGAGGTACGATCCACGGTTTCCCTTTCGTGGTTTTCGTCCTCCTCCAGCTAGAGAGGGTTGGTTCCCTCGTGGTGGTTACCGTGGTGGTAGCTTTGATAGGCGTGATGATTTGGTTTGTGCTAACCCCACTTTGGAGCAAATGGCTCGGCACTGGTTTTACTCTTTTGGTACTAACCCCAGTGCTGAGTCATTTGTTCACTCACGTGCTCGCTTTTGAATTTCAGGTGGGAGACTTGAAGAACATTTGGTTGATTGACTCCGGTTGCTCGAGGCATATGACCGGAGACAAGGGGTGGTTCTCAAGTCTCGTCCCGGTGGTGACAAAGAAGTACATCACCTTTGGGGACAATGGGCGAGGGCGTGTGCTGTCAGAAGGTGAGATTAAGGTAAGCGATAAGATCACTCTCAGGCGTGTTGCTCTTGTTCAATCGCTTGGATACAATTTGCTTTCTGTGTCCCAGTTGTTGGATGAGGGTTTTGAGGTGTTGTTTCGGCCTGGTGGTTCTCGGATTTTAGATTCTCGGGGGGATCTTGTTTGCATGGTCGTTCCCGAGGGTCAAGTGTTCCGAGCTGATTTTTCTCAGTCTTCTGGTGTGGAGCGTTGCTTCTTGGCTGGTTCTTCGAGTGAGTTGTGGAAGTGGCATAGGAAGTTGGGTCACTTGAGCTTTGACCTTTTGTCTCGCTTGAGTAAACTCAATTTGGTCCGAGGATTGCCACGATTGAGGTTTGAGAAAGAGTTGGTTTGTGCGCCGTGTAGGCATGCCAAGATGGTAGCCTCTTCTCACCCGCCTCTCACCGATGTGATGACTGAGCGTCCATGCGAGCTGCTCCATATGGACCTTGTTGGCCCAGCTCGTGTGCGATCTGCGGGTGGGAAGTGGTATGTCCTTGTTGTGGTGGACGACTACTCTCGGTATGCGTGGGTGTTCTTTCTTGAGGAGAAGGGGGAGACGTTTGGTTTTGTTCGAGATCTTGTCTTGAGGTTAAGAAACGAGAGGCACGGAGATGCCATACGAGCGATCCGCAGCGACAATGGCTCGGAATTCAAAAACTCTCGTTTCGAAACCTTTTGCCATGACTTGGGTCTTGAACATCAGTTTTCGAGTCCGTATACGCCTCCCCAGAATGGCGTGGTGGAAAGGAAAAACAGGACCTTGTGCGAGATGGCTCGGACGATGCTCGACGAGCATAGGACTCCGAGAAGGTTCTGGGCTGAGGCGGTCAATACCGCGTGCCATGTGTCGAACAGGATCTACCTCAGGGTTCACAAGAAGAAAACCTGTTACGAGTTGATGCACGGTCGCACACCCAAGGTGAGTCACTTCCATGTCTTTGGTTGTAAATGCTTCATTCTGAAGAAAGGGAAGAAGTTGGACAAGTTCGAGGCTAGGTCTGTCGATGGTATTTTCTTTGGTTATGCATCTCATTCTAGAGCATTTCGTGTGCTCAATCTTGAAACTAACCAAATCGTGGAGACTTGCGAGGTAACCTTCGACGAGACACAGCCACGTAGTCAGCTTGTTTTTGAGTGTGCAGGTGACGACGAACTTGGCGAGGAGATCTTTCAGGAGGAGGAGCATGAACATGGAGATGATGAAGATGGCGGTGTGATGCCCGCGGCTGAACATGTACCTACTACTTCGACGACGATCGAGAATGGACCCTCTCCCACACCTACAACGACAAACCCAGATCAAAGCGAAGCTGCTGTTGAGGGGGAGGTAGCATCAAGGCGAGAACCTCCCCGACGAGTGCAAGTGGATCACCCAGCTTCGAGAATCATCGGCGACATGAATGAACGTACTACACGGTCGAGGGTTCGGAACAATTCTCATTTCGCTCATGCTGCTTTTGTTGCCACTTTTGAGCCCAAAGACATTGGACATGCGTTATCTGATCATAATTGGGTTAACTCGATGCATGAGGAGTTGGAGAATTTTGAGAGGAACCAAGTTTGGGTGTTGGTTGACCCTCCCCCAGGGTGTAAGCCGATTGGGACAAAATGGGTGTGGAAAAATAAAGAGGGAGAGAAAGGAGAAGTGGTGAGGAACAAGTCGAGACTTGTTGCTCAGGGGTACAGTCAGAAAGAGGGGATCGACTACGAGGAGACTTTCGCTCCTGTAGCTCGTTTGGAGGCGATCAGGATCCTTCTAGCTTTTTCCGTGGCTAAAGGGTTCAAGTTGTACCAGATGGATGTGAAGAGTGCTTTTCTGAACGGTGTATTGGAGGAAGAGGTGTTTGTGAGGCAACCACCGGGGTTTGAGAGTGAGAAGTACCCTCACCGGGTCTACAAGTTGAGGAAGGCGCTGTATGGGTTGAAGCATGCGCCTAGAGCTTGGTATGGTAGGTTGAGGGGGTTCCTGTTTGAGAGAGGGTTTGAGATGGGGAAGGTCGACCAGACCTTGTTTCTCCTCAGGCAGGACAGAGATATCCTGATTGTGCAGGTATACGTGGATGATATTGTCTTTGGTGGCTCGTCTAACTCTCTTGTTGCAAGGTTTGCAGAAGACATGAGCAGGGAATTTGAGATGAGCATGATGGGCGAGTTGCAGTTCTTCCTCGGGCTACAAATCAAGCAATCAAAGGAAGGAACATTTGTGCACCAAGCTAAGTACACCAAGGACATTGTGAGGAAGTTCAAGATGGAGGATTCCAAGGCCATGGCGACGCCTATGAGTACGACTACAGTTCTTGATGCGGACGAGGAAGGTGAACACGTGGACCAGAAGGAGTACCGGAGCATGATCGGGTCACTCCTCTACTTGACGGCGACGAGGCCGGACATTCAATTCTCGGTGTGTCTGTGCGCTCGTTTTCAAGCTTCTCCGAGGACTTCGCATCGGCAAGCAGTCAAGCGCATTTTCAGGTATTTGCGACACACTCCCGACTTTGGCCTTTGGTACTCTGCGTCTTCTTCTTTGGCGCTTCATGGATTTTCAGACGCAGATTTTGCCGGGTGTCGGTTGGATAGGAAGTCCACTTCTGGGACTTGCCAGTTCTTGGGTTCTTCTCTGGTATCTTGGTCTTCCCGCAAACAGTCGAGTGTTGCTCAATCCACTACCGAGGCAGAGTATGTGGCCGCAGCTAGTTGTTGCTCTCAGCTCCTTTGGATCACATACACCATGAGTGACTTTGGTGAGGAGTATACCCATGTCCCACTTCAATGTGATAGCACCAGTGCCATAAGCGTTGCAAAGAACCCAGTGCTCCATTCCAAAACCAAGCACATAGAAGTGAGGTATCATTTTCTGAGAGACAACGTAGAGAAAGGGAAGATAGCTTTGATCCATGTACCCACACATGAACAACTAGCCGATATTTTCACCAAACCCCTAGATCAAGCAACTTTCACTCGTTTGCGGGGGGAGCTTGGTGTTTGTTTGATTTCTTGAGTTGGCGTGTGGGAGCTCCTTTGTAGCATATGTATAGCTTTCCTTTGTGCATTTCTTGCATTTGGCATGGCATATGTAGCATGATGTATAGGCATCTTTGTATCTTAGGTTGCATGCATTTTGTATCATATGCATTGTTTAGGAAAGGCTTCTCCTATACACATTGTTCACCATGGAATGACATATATGTCTTTGTGAGCTAATTTGGTAAGCTATGGTTAGTTTGGCTTAGCTCTTGATAATCTTGGTTTGTATCCATGGTTGATGGCTATGTTTTTGAAAAATTTCATATATATGCTCTCTTGTGAGTAAATGCCTTTACATGATCTTGACATGTTTTAGTGGCTTGGCTATGCTTAATTTGTGGTTGGATAGCTTATTTTGATCATATGGGGCCAAAGGCTCATTTGCCATCATGAATGTTTAGCCCCCATGCTTCATCTTGTGGAGGGGTATAAGTTCCTTTTTGTCGCAAAGACATTTCATGTACCAATTATAAATCTGAATATGAAATGTAAATTACTTGAAAAATGTGCTCCCATGTCATATGTGCTAATTTTAATTTGCTTTGGGTGCTAAATCGTTGCATGATGCCTACCAATGAGAAGTCTCATATATAGAAGTAGGCACATGGCTCGGTGGCTTTGACATGACATGAGGTGCTTGTGGGTGTTTATGATGGTCTTATGCTTAGAATGGTTGTCCTAGCATGAAGTTTGTGTGGCTTTGCCATTTTGACATGTTTTGCTCATGTTTAGGACTTTGCTCATGAGAGGGTAATTTTTCGCAAAATTGCTAAATTCTATCTTAGCTTCGCCCACTGGTTGTGAAACTTGGTGATCATGAAGTTTATGTCTTTACGAGGCTATAGAGTATCTAACTTGCTCGTTTGGACATGTGTAGCATCCTATGTTGAATTTTGTCTATTTGAGAAGCTCTAGGTTGCATTTTTTGCATTTTTGGCTTGATTCATGCATTGTCAACAAGGGGGAGAAGTTTGAGCATGTTTTGGCCTACTGAATGCATTTGGAAGGTTTTCAGGTGGTTTCGAGCTATTTTTGGGCTCTGTTGTGCACCGGTCTGACCGGTTGAGATCACCGGTCTGACCGGTCAGAGTGCTGGTCCTGTTCACATGTTGCCCACCGGTCTGACCGGTGGTGTCTACCGGTCTGACCGGTCAGAGCTGAGCTGTTGCAGCTGCTCTGTTTTGTGAAGTGGTTCGCATGCATTTGTCCAGGGGGAGTTGCATGTGTGCAGGGGGAGCTCTTTGTGGTTTTCGAGCTTTGGTTTGACGGTTTGTGCTCTTTGCTTGAGCATGTTTTGTCTCGGATGTGTCGAGCCGTTGCCCTTGCCTAAGGGGTCCGAGACTTGTCTTCTTCAAGTGATCTTGCTCTTTGCCTTTTCTTTGGCTTTCGATCGCTTGTTGGAGTTTCTTTTAGTCGTTTTTTTTCTTTTCCTTTTCTCTTGGTTACCAAAACGTGTGTGTTGTCAATGCACTCATCAAGGGGGAGATTGAGAGCCAGGTGTGGTTCGAGGACCGGTGGATGGTCGCTTCCTGGTGTGATGAGTGATTGACAACGTGGTGTGGACTGATTCTTGGCTAAGTATTGCAGGTGCAGGTTGCGGCTTGACTGGTGCAGGTGCAGGTGAAGAACAAGCGTGAAAGGTCGTTGCCGGTGAGGCCTCCAGGTGTGGAGAAGACAAGTAGGCTTGGTTCGAGGGACCCGGTGGCCAGCGGGGTCAAGTGCGGGCCGCATGGTGGCAAGAACGGCAAGATGAAGTCATGGACGGTTTCTTGGTTGAGCCTCAAAACCAAGGTCGAGCCGGGACTACGTGGGAGCCGAGTCATGAGTGGTGATTGGCGGAGGCTACACCGAGTTCGCGGGGTTTCCGGTGGTTCACCAGAAAACCACTGGGTTCCTTGGTTGATCCACAAAGCCAAGACCGAAGAACCGAAGACGGAAGTGCAGCAGCTCCAGACCGGTCTGACCGGTGGGTCTGACCGGTCTGACCGGTGGGTACCGGTCTGACCGGTGAGGAGCACCGGTCTGACCGGTGTGCGACGACGCAGTCCGGAATCTTCGAAGCGGAGGACACGCGTCGGGATCGCAAGGCTTGCGTCGAGGCTAAGCAAGTTTGCGGTTGCTGGGCATCCGTCCGATGGTGCGAAGACAAAGACTTCCATTTTCGCCCTCGAGGGGCATGTATCCCTAGTTAGCTAGTAAGGGTATTTTAGTCTTTCGGTTGCCTCCATATAACCCAAGGGGTGAGAGGATGGCAGCCAACTCTTGGAACCCTAGCTCATTTGGTTTTCCTATTTTCCTTCCTATTTTCTTAGGATTTTCGTAGGACTAGCTTGAGAGCTTCATGGTGAGATCTTGTGAGAGGGAAGGATGATCGGGCGGCAAGCTAGACCTTGTATGAACCTCTTTGGTATGTATAGATGATTCGGCGTGGTTCCTCAAGGCTTGGATGTGTCTTTCCCGTTTCTCCTTTTTGGTGATTTTCGGAGCCCTTTCTTAGCGATTTTCTTGGAGCGATTTCGAGGCCTTTCTCTTTGGGATTTGGTGGGGGATGTATGCATGAACCCTTCGTGGTTCTTTTCCCTTTGATTCCCCTTCCAAATCCGTGAGCAAAGGGGCTCGATTTTGGGGTTTTCGTGGCTCTAGGGTTAGAGGCGTTCTTGGTGGGATTTCTTCGATTCCTCTTGATTTGACAAGTTTTGGTGGACCAAATCTTGGCTATGGAGTACCCATGAGGTGTTCCTACTATCCCCAAAGTCTTGTGCAAAACCGTGGAGCGAATCGGGAGATCGGGAGTTGGATTTGGAGGAGTTGACTCGCGGGCGCTGTTCATCCCGAGCTGCCCAGGCACGACCGGTCTGACCGGTGCTCTTGACCGGTCTGACCGGTGCTAGCCCTTGGTGGGTTTTTGTCTCGGGGAACAGCCTTGTCCGTGTGGTTTTGTCCCGTGGTCCTGCTGTTCAGTTCTTGGAGTGTTTGGAGTTGTTTTGCTAGGATTTGTGAGGGGTTCTTCTTCCTCACAGGTTGTGTTTCGTGGTGGTTTTTGTTCCAGGGCCTAGAGGATTCACTGAGGCTTCCTGGAACGTTTGCTGTGCGGCTGCTGTAGCCACCGGCCTGACCGGCTCTGTCCACCGGTCTGACCGGTGTCACCGGTCTGACCGGCGCAGGCCATCGGTCTGACCGGTGTAGCACAGGCAGCAAGCCGTGCAAGTTTCCGCTGTGTGTTTTGGTGAGTTTTGGCTAGGAAGGTTGAGTGTTGGTTCCTAGGACCAGTAGCACTCCAGTGGCTGCGTGGTCTTGACCAACTTGGGTAGTTGAGTCGGAGACGTGAGTTGGAAGCCGTGTTCGTCTTGTTGGAGTTCTCATCTCCTTCGAGAAGAATTTTTATCGGCTCCCATTCACTCCCCCCCTCTCTGGTTCGCCTAATCGGTCCTTCACAAAGCTCAACAACCAAGTGCCAAGGGGAGTAAAGAGGAGGGAGAGGGTGTTCTGAATGTTGCAGGTCGAAAATGAGGCAAGAGAGAGAGAATGGATAGGGTTGAGGGGGTATAAAATACCTCCTCACCCAGGAAAGAGCCGTTACAACTCTAAGACCCGGAGTATCCGGACCAGGCCCGGACACTCCGAGAAGTTCGGACTGTCCGGGATAAAACCCGGATTGTCCGGCCTTCCAGAGTCAGCACACTCAAGGATATCTCGGTGATCGTGCAGTGCAAGGTGTCTCTCATAGGTTTTTCGTTAGTCATCTAGAGCACCTTTTCAACTCTTGGAAGATACAATCCATGTCCCTCTTTATAGTACGGCATTTCTAGGACTCAATTTCAAAATATAAAATAGATAAACCTCCAAGGAATCCTTCCTTAAGCATTACTTCCTTTTTATAGAGCAATGAAGCGCTTAGATGCCATCTTAGAATTTTAGTATCTGCTCATATACTCAACACATCATTAGTAGCTTAATGGTCCGTCATTGAATCACCAAAACCCACTTAGGGGGCCAAGATACTCTTCACCGGGTTCGTGAGCTTCCAAATGACGGGACAGATTTGGCCCGGGTTAAAATCGACGTGGGATCTTGGCCCAGGGAAAATGGGAGGAACCCTCCGGGATTCTGGGCTTCCAAAGGGGCCCTAAGGCTTCGTTTGGAAACAGGAGGAACGACGGGTATCGGATCCAAAAACCCGCCTCGCGGGGGATGAAACTCGCGCCGAGGTGACCTCACGCTCCTGGCAGAAATGTGCATTTGCCTCCACCGGGGTTGTATCGGACCCAACCCCAATACCCGCCGACCCACGTGGATATCCAGCAACTCCACCGCACACCGGGAAAGGAAGCCACGCTCGCGTCTCTTCCGCTCATTTCTCTCGCGTCGCAAGGCGACGCCGCCGCCACCTCTCTCTCGCAGCGCTGCCGGCGAACGCAACCACAGCAGGCAGGTGCGCCGCCACCTCCTCCTCCCCTCCCTCCATCTCCTCCCCCACCTCACCCCTCCCCATCTCTATTTTTTCTTGCTAGGGTTCGGCAGTGGCGGCGGCGGCAGCGGCGGTGGCGGCGACGACAGCTTCTGCTACTCCCACAATGGCCTCGATTCAGCTCCTCCATATGCATATCCCCCTCCTCCCTTCCCCTCTCCTCCTCTTTCTCCCTTCTTGAATGGTTAAACCCATGCCCATGTCCTATCCTAGATCTGGCAGAACATTCTTGCTAGGTTCTAATTCCTTGCGGTCCTCATCCACCATCTAGCTGCGCACTAGGGGATACATCCAGATTCGTTGGTGTCTCGCTTGGATGAACTCTGTTCTTGCAGTTGGTGTTTTTGTTAACAAGCAAGCTGGTACTATAGTTGTGGCCATTTTTTTGTGATATCTTGTCTCAGCTGAATGCATTTGTAGGCATTTGAAGAGAAGATGAACTTGCTTGCATCTTTTTTACATGTATACATCAAGCAGGGATAGAGTAGAATTGCGAAACACTGTTTTTATGTCACGCTTGGTTCACATTGTTGAAGTGTCAGTAGCATTGTCAGTCTTGGGTTACTGAAATCCTTGTTGCAATCCATTCACGAATTGTTGAAGTTGCCTGTTCATTAGTTCATAAGTGGTTTACTTGATGGAGTACACTTCAGCTACATGCTAATGCTAATTGGTTGGTATTTACTATGCAACCGAAAATTATCCAATGCTAACCTGTTTCAGTCGGTCTGTGTAGTTTGGCTTGATGGTGTTCCGCATGTCCTATTAAAACTTTGCTTATGCATCAATTTGGCAGATATCTTTTTTTATGATAAGTATTATGTTTTGTCTATTCTTTTTTAACTTGAGAAATTATAAGTTCAAACCTTAGAATAGAAAGAGTTTTTCTTACTCATCATCATTGACCATGAGAAAAAAAATCTTTCTCGTTCACACTGCTTATGATCTCTAAATCACATTGTGAGATCATGTGTGTTTGAATTTGCAATGTTCTCTACATACTATTACTTTCTGCAATTCTCGATTGCTGCCGGTTCTTGTGCAGTACAAGTATTTGATGCATTATTGTCTGTCAGTACTACATGATATTACTATGCATGTGTATGTGTATTGTCTGTCAGTGCTAAATTTAAGATCGATTTTACTATGCATGTGTATTGGTACAGTTTTATTTCTTCATTCTATTTTTCTCCAACTTTTAAGAATATATGTTCAGCTTTACTCGACGGAGTACACATCAGCTGCATGCTAATTCTAATTGGTTTTGATTTACTATGCAATTGAGACATTTATCCAATACTTACATGTTTTGCTCTTTTTCTTTTTTTTCAAGACACGTTCTTCTGCTTTTGTGCAAATATAAGTTGGCCCTGAAGAGCTGCTTCTGCAAGCTTTTTGATTACCTGGTTCTGAACGTTATGATGCCCAGGAGAAGAAACATAACAAAAAGATTTAAGGCCTGTTCAGATGCTCGCCATCCATCGCCACGGCTGTCAAACGAAGCCTTCATGTCGTTTTTTCCAGGGTAGCAGCTACCAAGGGTCCTAATCACCACCATGGCAGTCTGGAAGGCTGCGAAGCTCCAGCAAGGAAGTAAATGTTTTGGAATTAGGATGTACTTGGGATGGATAATTTGCTAGTCGTGTAGCTGATTCATGTTCAATGAATTTCCTGACTGGATACAATATATATACAAGGATATGCTCATTATTGTTTTGACTCAGTGCTGATACAATCACAAAATTTTCTATTTTATGATAAGTACTGGTAATACAATTTTCGTGAAATTTGAAGGAAACACATTGATGACAAATTATCACAACAGAAGATACGATTTAAGTCTGAATTTGTTCTGATCACCCAAGTTTGTCCTTTTAGTTGTCTATGCCTTCAGCTTAGTATACCTCTTGGGTGATGTACTGTCAAAATTGTAGAACATATGTTGGTCATAGCAAGTAGTTTATCCAATAGGACCTAGATACTAATTAAAAAAACAATTCTGGTTTTGCAAGTTCTGCAATTAGACTGAAATATGTTATTTCTGTCAGTTGTTCAGTTAGATACTAAGTAACAATATTGGACTTTTAAATTTTTCTGGTCATCCCTAGTGTAGGTTCATGCACTAATTTGTTTCGGGCCAATTACGTGTTCTTCGGTACAGACTGAGTCTCCAAGGATCAACTTGATTCAAGATGTTTTTTTCATCATTATCATGGGTTGCAGCTCTGTATGTCATCTCAAGTGTATTTCAGTCTCTGTTTGCAGAGCAGTACTCTGAACTAAATGTACACTAGTGATTTGCATACCACAATGTTCAATGACAATGCTTTAAGTATTTGTTTCTTCCTTTCATGTTGCATCTTTCCTTATGTGCTTGACTTAAATTTGCTATTTGCTTTAGAAACAGGTTCAAGCTGGAGCTGAAGATGTCGAAGATAGTATTCAAGCTAAGAGAAGAAGCAGAGTTAACATGTAGAGTGTCGATTTTTAGACACCCAATGTTTGTTACGAGAGATAGCAATTATATGTAAATTGTGTTGTACTACTTAAGAGCCAATTCTTTTTAGTCATTTTCATGAGATGTTGTAAGCAACGTTTCATTCTTATTTTTTTTGAAGGATCCTTGTGCATAGAATTGTATAATTCATGAACTATTCTTCTATTTTTTAAAGATTAATAATGGTTTGTGATTTTCAAAAATATTTTACATCTTTTCTCAATTTTTACCATATTTTATTCATTTGTATTCAAACTTAATAACTACTCCACCGTTAGAACGAAGCTGACAAAACTAAGTTAAGATAGTAGTAATTCAAGCAAATCCACGTGGAGGCAAACAGAGCGCCTTGGATTGAATATTGAACCCACGCCGACCCACGTGTGGATTGGGTGGTGGAAGGGTAATCACCCAATCCACCCGTGGAACCTGTATCCGGTGGGTGCAAACCCCCACATGCCAAACGAAGCCTAAGTGTAACACCACGAACCACTGCACCTCGTCGAGAGGGCCACCACCAATCCACCATGAGTTTGATAGTGTCCTTCGCCACCGCTCTCTAGCTTCGTTTGCCACAGCAAGAGTATGGCCACAACTGGAAAGCAAAACATGATTTGTCACGACATTTGCATGTACTCCATCGTACCTTGGATCTTAAAATAATTATTTTACTTTTTGCTCGTACCTCCGATTTAGGTGATTCTTACGGTCATACGTTCATAACGGTAATCTTTATCTTTTAAAATATGATTTATACTATTTTATCACTATTTTTTAATATTATTCTTATGTTGTTTTGTAAAAATAATAAGAATAGTAAAACAAACAGTTAAAAATAATATAAACAACATTTTAAAAAATAAAGCTCATCGTTACGAACGTATTACCACAAGAATCACTTAAATCAGATATAAGAGAAACAACAAACTGAATTATCTATCGAGATGGTCTGATCTGATCGAATGAAATCGAGCTCTGCCTCCCCCTATTGCTTGTCCCCATCCCGCCATGTAAAAAATTTACAAAGGGTACTGAATGCAAAAGAGAGAGAGACTTAACAGTCCTCTGACAGCAAACAAATTGCGTACTGACTGTGCAATTGGCTCTCAAAGAAATTGGTTCAAGCACAGCCTGTGCAAAAAATATAGTTCACGAATTAGTCTTTAGTTCTACTCCAGAACATAACTAGCTTGGTTTTTTTGAAAAAGGGTTCACCCTGCTTTTATTGAAAGCAATATAAGTTCAAACAGACTCAACGGACCACAAGTTCACCGCTGGGGATGCCAGCTTACAACTAGGAACAAAAGGAAAGGCCCTTTTTTAGGGCGGCTACTACAGCCGAAAGTTCCTAGGATGCACATCCAAGTGTAGGAACAGAAGGGGAAAGAAAAGCTAAGCAGCCTCCCGCTCCTCAGGTTTCTCAGAAGATATCTTCCACCGGCCCTGCTTCAAGCTTTGTCTTGAACTGCTTTATCCACGTCTGGACTTGGGTCACCCTCGCATCCATCTTGTTTTGATCAGCACCCCCTAGCAGAATGCGCCAACGCTGCAAGGAGGAGAGGATTTTAAACATTACGTCAGTTGACGATTTCTTCACTAGCTTGGTTAAGGCAGAACACTTTTCAGAACAGAGCTTTGATTGCCTTAAAACGCAGAAACCATGGTCCACGTACAGTAGCTCACTATCACTCGTTTTGCTTGCTATGGGAGAATGGGAGGTTTTTTCTCAAAAGAAACAAGAACTGTGAGTACTTTATAGCTTTAACTTTTACTATCCACGTAGGTATACGCTATATCTAGATAAATAGAAAAATCTTGAATCTAGAAAAGGCAAAACAACTTGTAATTTGAAATGGAGAGAACAATATGTAATCACTGGTAGCTTTTTCACTAACAATAAGCCCCCATTTGTATTTGTTAAAACTTAAACCTAGTAGCCTTTTGTCAAGGTAAAATTCACAAAAAGAGGTCATCATATCCTCACTCATTTATTCTTCATGCTTGTTAGATTATGCATAACATGGTCAGGCCCGTCAAATTATATATTCCTGGACAAGCATCTATGGCAATTGTGTTATGAATGCAGTTTGCTAGCACTTGATGTTGTTGGGTTTACTAATATTATGGCAAAGCATGTGCTAACGCCAGGGGTAATTATATATTCTTTTCGGGAAATGGGTAATTTTCTATTTGTGGACCTCATTTGTGCTTCGTCAACTAATGCGTTATATCTGTTATATGCATTTTAAGTTCTTTCTAATATACTGTGCTCTCTTTAGTACTTGGTACTCCTGGTCAGGCTTACATGGAACATTTGAAGCACATGGATTCTTCAAAATTGATTTGGTACACAAATTGGACACATCTTGGCCATTTATATGACCCAGCACAAAACTCGTATATGTCCAAAAATCGATGCATATATTTCCCACATATATGAAATTAAGCAAAATTTCGTAGACAAACAAAATATTTAAGGTGGTGCAGTGCTTTTAGTGACAAAATTTACAAGGAATATTACTCAATCGGTGCTAAATAAGGCGGCTAGGTTCCTTGCTCCATGTGTGGCCCGTGTGGCCATTACAACGTCCTTGATCTTAACAAAAGAGATTATGCTTCATAAAAGCACTCTTGAGTTTCCAATGGATGGAATAGATAGATAAGCATATTTATTTCATATTAGCACAATGGCCAAGGAGAATAAACTGCGGATAATGAATTATACTTATGTACTCTTGTTACAAATAGCTCTATCAGGGCAATCTCAATGGAAGAAACCATCACAGTTTCCATAATCTAGGATATTGTGTCAAGAAATCATCCTCTACAGTGCAATCATTTTATCTTGAATTAAAATAAAAACTCAACCAATCATTCTTCCTTCCGGTACACAGGATCCTCTGTGCTTGCCTTTGCATCCCGTGAGCTGGGAAGGAAGTGATACTGGGAGTGGGAGTAGCACGTACGGAGATGAGATTCATTCAGATGTGAGGGGAGGGAGATGGAGACCGGATGAGCAAATCTGGCCGTGCGAGCTAGAAGGCTCACGCACGGAGACGGAGACCCTGTACACGGGGGGACGAGATGAGCGATCTCGCCCAGATGCAAGGGAGGGAGACGGCGACGAGATGAGTCAGCTCCAGTCGTGCGAGCGAGGTTGCTCTACCCGCGGCAGCTGCGCGAGCTCCCTGCTAGCAGCCTTGAAGACGTCGTCGAGCGTCGGCATCTGCGCGAACGACTCCGTGGGGGAGCCGTCTTCGTGTTGTACTTCCTGGGCCGGCGCGCCGGCCGCCTGGCTCGTGCGGGAGGGAAGGGCGCCCGCGGCATCCGCCTGGCTTGTTGGCCGCCGCGTCGTAGGGAGGGCTGCGGTGGCGGGCCCGACCCATTCGCATGCTCAGACTCAGGCGGAGGAGGTGCCGCCCAGGGGAGCCGTCTTCGCGCTGCACTTCCGAGGCGGACGCGCCGGTCGCATCGCCCGCGCCGCCGCCGGGGAGGAGCAGCAGCCCTCCGGGACGGCTCGCGCAGGAGGGAGGGCCGCCTGCGCTACATCCGGGAGGAGCAATCGCCATGGAGCTCGCGCGGAGAGGTGCGCGCGAGAAAAAGGCGGTCGCGAGTGGGTACCGCAGCGGATCCGACCGGAGGGGGCAAGAAACGAGTCGTTTCTTCCCAACGCGATACCGCTGGTTTCTTGGTGTCTCGATTCCAGGATAGACGTGTCTCGATTCCAGGATAGACGTCGTTTCTGTATGTAGAAACCGTTTCCTTCTTTTTCTGTTCTCTCTCTTCGTTAATACTTGTGCCACATCAGCAAAATGCTGAGTTGTCAAGGTAATAAATAGAGATAGAAACTGTATTAAATTTACCATTAGGACTGTCCTCAAAGGAGATATCGGTATTGATGTCATCATATACATGCATCATTTATATTTCTAGAAGAGTTACTCCGCACAAGAATCAAACCGTCATCTATGTCAAACACGATGTGGCAAGTCAAATTAGTACTATCAAAAGAGAAAAATAAGTTTTACAAATAGCTCTATCAAATGAGATATCATGTATAAGACACCCTTGCCCATTATATTTCTATATAAAAAAGAATAAAAATTAAAAAAATCACTAAAATAACTAGCAGTAAAATGTCACTATTTTTCCATCCCATGTCACAGTTGAATCATTGGACCAATGACTTAGGCCTTAGTAAACCTAGCGTGGATCCAAGGAAAGATATGGCCACTGAGCTCAACTTGCTGGCCATGGCCGCGATCTTAGTCCTCTCCGTCTCCGAGACAAGAGCACCATTGTCGTTGTCGTCCTCATTGAACCATGGGCACTGGAGCGCGGCGGTCGCCGTTAGCCGCTTCTCGGGGTCACACGTCAGAAGCCCTTTGAGCACCTGGAATCCGTCCCATGACAGCATCTCCTCCGGGAACATCTCGCGCAGCCGGTTGCGGTGCCGCGCTCGCAGCTGCCGAGCCCGCCACACCAGCACCTCATCGCCGTAGGCCTGGGGTTTCATGTCCTGCCACGCCCTCTTGCACGGCACGCCGAGCACGTCGAAGATCCTGAACAGCTGGTGGGTCTCGTCCTTCCCCGCGAACGGCGGCTTGCCGGTGAGGAGCTCCGCCATGACGCAGCCGAGCGACCACGCGTCCACGAGCGCGTCGTGGTCGGCGTTCTTCGCCAGCACCTCCGGCGCCATGTACTCCATCGTCCCGGCGAAGCGGCACGGCGTGTCCTTCTCGGCCATCGACTTGGCGGCCCCGTAGTTGCAGATCTTGGCGGCGCCGCCGCCGACGAGGATGTTTTCGGGCTTGATGTCCCGGTGCACGATGCCGTGCCCGTGCATCACCTTGGCGCCGGCAAGCAGCCGCCGCATGACGCGGCGCACCTCGGACTCCTGGAACGGCCGGTCGCCGCCGCGGTCTGCCATGACGGCCCTGAGGCTCGGCCCGGAGTGGTCCGTGACGATGCAGTAGTCCGTGGTCCCGGGACTGCGCGCGACAGTGCGGAACGCGGCAAGCGAGGGGTGGCCGCCGCAGGCCGCCGTGAAACATGCCTCGCGCAGGACGTCGCCGGCGTGGCTCCGGCCGCTCCTGCGGTGGAGGGACGTCATGGCGACGACCTGGCCCGTGGCGCGGTGGCGCGCCCTGACGACGACGCCGTGGTCGCCCTGGATGAGCCTGCGCCCTTCCTGCTTGTACCCGCGGGCGCTGGCCATTCGGCGCTTCCGCCTCAAGGCCCTCGGCCTCCCCTCGGCGGCGGTGGCGGCAACGTCGTCGATCATTGCGGAGATGACGGCGGCTCGCCTCGCGCTGATCGTTGTTCCGGCGCGGCGGTGCTCTTGGATCATGTCGCAGATGACCGCGACCCGCGTGGCGACCGCGGTCATCTGCGCTGACTCGGCGCGCTCGCCGTCAGCCATGGAGCTTCGTCGGATGGTGTCGAGTTCTAGTTGTGTAGCGGCGACGGACGGAATTGTTAGCTTGGGAAGCTTTTGGACGGTGAACATTGGAGGAAGATTCTCGGGGCGATTATAGGGAGGCGCCCCTGCTGCTGCCGATCGGTTAGTAGTCCGATTCGGATCAAAGCCAGGCACATGAACTCCAAGTCCGAGAGCTGCTGCCGATCGTATCGGAGTCGGAAAGCCGTGCCGTGGCGGCGTGGCGCTGATGTTACCATGGAAGAATCTGAAGCAGTGCTGGTATGATTTGTTAGTTGCGTACACTAATTTAAACCTTTTAATAAAAATCTTCAGAAAATGTTTGGTATGAGTTGACGAGAAGATCTTGCACTTCGGATGAACATATGTACAGTTGGGTTTAGTTTCATAAACATATTCTTAAATTAAATGCAAGTTTAGTAAAATCACTTATCAGGCAGTATTTGTTAGCGGAATTATACTTGGCCATGAATCCTCGAGCAGAAACTACAAATTGGCTTACTTCAGAGAAACAGATACTCAAACTCAAAGTAAACTAGAAACTTGGGCCAGTATGACTGATATGAATTCAATGTTTATTTCTTGTTAATTTTGGGTGAAACTGCAAAGAAAGGGCATAGCTAAATCTGTAAAGATCACGCACTCCTCATACAGGCTTATACCCATAATAAAACCGAAATCTGTAAATCTGTAGAGAGCAGGCAATAGAGAGAAAGCAGGGAGGGAGGTCCTGCTGATCAGAGGAAGAAATAGAACATCCTTTGCTAAACAGAATTGACCTGGAATCAAATCAGCAGCATTGATCTTGAATGACACAGTGACCACAACACAAGCCCGTATCGGACATTTCAACGAGCATTTGGTGAGCAACAGCTGTTTGAGCACAAGAGAAACAACCAAAAAAACTGAGCAATGATGAGGAAAAAAAATCTGAGAAATGTCCCTTAACAAATGGGTACATTCTCACAGGTCATCTATCACCACTGAAAAAGAGCATGTCGATAACAGCTACAACAAAATTATCTAGTGATTGCACTGAGAGCAGAGCAGTCTTGGTTCGTCAACCAAAGGTTCAGAACATGCTGGTCAGTCTTCCTTTGTTACTCACATCACACAAGCAATAGTGAGCAAAAGAAATTACTATCGATCCTACCTCCACCCTGATCCTAGTTACAAAAATTTAGCCCACCTGTGCATTACTGAGAGTGTGTATCAGGTATGCAACAATGCAACATCAGAAGACCAATATGCGCATGCAAACTCTGAAGACGTCTATCCACAAAGGTTGATCACATTCTCTGGTGGTCTGCGCTGCAGGTCCATCCCCATCTTTGGGTCTCAGTTCAGCTACAGAAGGACCAAGATGCACCTCAGTTATCAGCCACCTTGTCGTGCCTCCACTGAACTGCTGCTGGCGACTTCATGGTCACCTTGCCTCTTGCGGAGTGCGAGACCTAGCTCTATTCTGGCCATTTGCCTGAGCTAACTGTCGTTTCTTTAGAATCCTTTTCATAAGATGCTTATCTCTCTCTACAGCCCGCTGTACGGCCTTTATGAGCCTTGACTCAACCACTTCCCACGAAACAAGCTTCTCTAGAACTGCAGCAACATAATCAGCCCTTTGGTCCTGCAAGGATGTAAAGAAAAACGAACAAGTCAGATAAATTGTCTTACTTAATTACTGACGAAACTTTAAGCATCATTCACCATCTAACCTCGTAATCCAGGTAGTATGCATGCTGTTCCCAGAAGTGAGTAGAATTGTCAGTAAAGATGTGGAAAAAGAAGAAAGGGAAAGGAACATATATTGCAGCATACATACCTCCCAAACATCAATCGCAAGGAGTGGCTGCCCAAGAAATGGATTCATGAGACACTAATAATAGATAAGGAGGAAAAAGTTGCAGGATTGAAGATACTCACAGAGTGGCCCCAAACAAGAGGGTTGATGGCATTTGGAGTCTTTGAGATGACAAGCCTACCATAATTGTCAGATGGGATTGGACTTCTTGATTTCACATAAGGTAACTTGCTTTCTTTGTCTACAAGCAGTTATTAGGAAAGAGTTATGTTCATCACACCAACATGTGCATGCTACATCTTAGAACAGTGAAGGTAAGAGACAAGGTCGTTAGCATCACTTACAAGAAAGCCAAACCCATCCAGAACCAAACTGAGTCAGTGCAGCATCCATGAATTGTTGGATCATGTGCTCATAGGAGCCAAAGTCTCTGTTAATAAACTTCAGAAGCCGTTCCGGTGGTTTGCCCCCACCGCCAGGTTTCATGGATCGCCAATAAAAATCATGGTTCCATACCTAAAAACATGGCCAAGAATTAGGCACTTGAAGTATACACATGCCGGCAATGATGCATTGTATGCAATGGTACCTGGGCAGCATGGAAGAAGGGAGGATGGGGCTGCTCCCTGCCCTCGTTAAAAGAGGAAAGCATCATCTGCCCCAGTGACATGCCTTCCCACTCACTGCCACCGATCATGCCGTTGAGCCTATCCACATGCATCTGCTGATGAACTCCCCAGTGCTGCTCAACCGTCTCCTTGCTTATGTATGGCTCCAGCGCATCCTACATTACCATCCCCATTAGTGATTCCATTCACTACTTATTTGAGGTTTTCTTCGGTACACAATACGTCCCAACGGTCATACGATCGTATTGTCGGTTTTTCTGTTTTTTCTCTAAGGGTAAAATGGTCAGTTTTTTCCCAACGGTCGTACGATTTTTTTCGAAAATAATAAGATTCCAGTAAAATGAATGAAGGTATAATGTTAATTAATAAAGATTTGATATATTAAAAAAATAACAGTTTACATTTCCGATAATACCCTTTAATTATCAGTACGACCTTTGAATACTACCGTACGACAGCTAACAAAACCAGTCGTATAGAATTAATCTCAACCATCCGATCCTTACATATAAGTCCTTTTCTGTTACATACGAGTCCTTTTCCAACAAGTCGTCTAGGACGTATACCGAAGAAAACCTCTAATATTTTAGCAAATGGACACGGTGAGTACTTACCAAAGCATAAGGAAGTGGCTGCTGCTTTATCCACTCTGGCAACAAAGACTCTAGTTCGTCTTCGGAATCACCATAAGCATCAAAAGTGTCGTCAGCGTCAGCCTCAAGGTCTGTTTCATCATCAGTAGCATCAGCATCCAAAGTGTCATCCTCAGTCGCCACATTTGCCTCATCGGCACAATGAAAAATCGGGGAGCTCCATCTCCTCGTCCTCTCACCCTGATGAAAAATATTTACTTTATGGCATCAACAAATATGTAATCTAGTTGGGGAGGCCCCATTGACCCAAATGATACAATTGACATGAAGAAAGTGTTCCAGGTGTACAGTGAAAAATTAGTAGTCTTCGGACACAAAATGATCTGGCTAACCTACTGCTTGACATTGGAGAAGAAATCAACAAGTGCGAGGGAAAAAATTGACTTGTTATTGCACAGGTTAACATCACAAAAGTATAAATGTCGTTGCACAGAAGAAAACAAGAATCATTTCCCAGACAAGACGCTAGCACAATAGACCACAGATGCCAAGCCTGGGCTACCTCCCATGTCTAGCTACCATCTAGTGAATGGCAGGACGAGAAAGGGGAAGGGGAAACACTCACCCAGGCACCGCCTCCGTGTAGGACGACGAGGCGGCGGCCGTGCCGTTGGGAGCCGCCGCCGGCGTGCCTCGAGAAGGATGCGGCCGTGGAGCTGCGGCTGGAGGCGGCGACGAGGTGGAGACAGAGGCTTCCCCCCACACCCACCAGCGCGGTGGACGCCATGGAACGCAGCGCTCCTCTTGGGCAGGGGCCAGAGTTCCGAACTTTCCCCCGGGGCGCGCTCGCGTGCAGGCCGACGGACGGCGGCGGCGCGCTCGCGAGGAGCCCCTAGGACGAAGGCGTCGGCGGCGCGGGCGTCGGCGTGGAGGACGACGGCCCAAATGCGGGAGGCCGGCGGCAACTGCGGAGCGGAGGACGACGAGCCTCGCTCGGGTGAGAGATGGGAGGCAGAGAAGAGGAAGGCGGTAACGGATAAGAAAAAATAGAAAGGGAAAAAGAAAAAAAAAGAAAAAGGAAAGCCTCACCATGGTGGACGCTACTAGGTGGGCCTCACATTATTTACAGGCCCATCCTCTGGGCCTCATAGATCTTTTAGTTTCTCGCGGCCCAGAGTGCCCGCTAGTGAAGGCGTATTTCGAAAGTTACGCCTCGCGAACGCCAAGGCGTAAACCGAAATTCTGAAGAGCAAGGGCTCTAAAGTCTGAACCGTGAAGACAAGAAGCACCTGCGCATATTGCCATATTGGTATTGTATCTCCGGATCCTTCCATCGAATATTTCATCTCTAGATCCAATCACAAGCCGCTATTTTCGAATATGATATCCTTGTGTTTGTCCGGAATTATGCGGGCACTGAATCGATCTGAACCTGCTCATCGCATCGACACCTAGGACACTGTCAAAGCTCTGAAATCACTAAACAAAGCTTGCAGTTTGGCACACCGGCGACATCAGCTGGGGATTTAAAGAAATGCGATCACTGAGGTCAGACGATGGATGCGGTCGCCGTCGGGGGATGCGCGTCGTGTGCCGGCGGCAGAATCCGTCGCCGGGGGCCTGTGCCGCCAGGTGCGGCTTGCCGCAATGGACAACAGCTATGGAGCTATGAGCACAGCCTGCAAAGATTGCAAGGTACAGCTTGTGTGGAATAAGTACTTGTTTAAGGTTCTTACTGTAGAATACTTGCTCTATGATCGTAGCTGATGCTGACGTGCCACCTAATCCGGATTATTTTTTTGAGAAATGAAATGACCAGGGATGTATCTGGACAGTCAAGAGAGATCTTGGTTGATTGTCCTGGTCAAACCTCATGGGGTCTTTGTTTCTCTAAATGGAAATTCAATAGGGAAGAGTAGAGTCATTGTCAGTGAAAATCATATGCACATCTGTGCGAATTGATCTATGCTCCTGCAGTCGATTCAAGGGAATATAGAAAGCACAGCTTCTGCTGTTACCTGAACGCAGTAAAATGGTCCTTTGACTCAGGCATCTAAAACAGCATGTGAACTTTTTTATTTGTCTCTTTTTGGTTCCTCCAAAATTTGCAGATGAAGATTTACAGCTCTGTGTTTCAGTTATAGTAGGAAATTAACTGGAACGTTGTCAGCATCAGCAGATGCTTCCAAAGCAAAGCTTTTTTGCTCTTGAAATATCGACAATTAATCATGACGTGAGGAATCAGTTTACCTGACCAGTAATAGAAGAAATGATCTGGTTAGAAGTTAATGTCAGGGAAGCTCCAAACCGGCGCTTTTGAACCTTGCGTCAGTATTATCATTCAATTATGTCGCTGTAATGCCGTGTAGGCCTATGAGCACTTAGAGTGTTAGACTGGCCATGCACTTCCTCCAATTGCTGCATTATATAATGTTAACATGCATATCATTGATGCTATCACCATCTTAGACCAAGCTGCCACAAATTAATCCTTGGACTAGAACTCTCAAAGTGTAAAACAAAAAAGATACAAATAGTTCAAACCTTTCATATTTCAGACTAAGTATAGAACATCACAAGTGAAATCTGGAGCAGCTGCAGAAAGATTTGTCTGATCTTTAACTTGTGTTGCATTTTTTCAGACCAAGTACAGAAGCTGTCAGCATATCAATATGATATCAAGCAATGCACAGCTCCTCTGCCCTGGTATAGACCGTATTCATTCATTGGTGCAAAAGCAGCCAAATTCTTCATAGGCCAAATTTTCCACTGATGAGACAAAATTAGGACAATGGAATCTTTGCCTCCACTGAAGAAGAAGATACCTGCCACCAGCTTTGTTTACTTCCAGCTAGTGCAACACTCAACTATTACATGTCTTCTGTGATTGCACTCTTCTGTCAAGTTCCATTCTATTAATTTTATAAGTGCTTTAGGTGGGATTCTATTTTATATTATCTCATTTGTTTCTTATTTCTGTTGCTTGAATTTCAAGTGATCGCCCTTAGTGACCTACTAGCGCTGTACTACTAAAGACAGCTTTTCGGGACTCCTATTATCAATCTGGTCAAGTGTTTCTTCAGGAGAGGGGAGGTTGGACTGAGAGGGAGTTCATGGAGATGGAGGGCAGGGGCCTGTCTGACTTGTTCAGGAACACCAGCGAGGAGATCTTCCTCAAGGCGATGATGGAGAACTCTATGGGTGTGGCAGCAGCGCCAAGTCTGGAGATGTTGGGGTTCAGGAACACATCACAAAGTTTCAGAGAAGACGGCGAGGAGTTGTTCAACAGCTGGCTTACGAATGGAGAGGCAAGAATTTTGAACCTTACCTGCCATTATTTTCTGTGCTTCAAAGGTGAAATAGTTCATGTTTCAGAAGATAGGGTCCCTTTTGCTGGGGATCACTCACTTCTTCCACCATCTCTGGAACTGGAAGTACATAACAAGTATATTTGTAAGCTATATGAACATGAATAGTGGAGTACTACTTACTACACTGGCTAATCTTTCACTCGAAATCTATCACCTAAAATTGCTGACTGCTTATTTGCAGATCCCAGGATTTGGTCCAGTTAACAATCGCCCTCGACAACCCTCTAGGTAATATATTGGTACATGATGCAAAATTAATTAAATTCGTTTGATCTTGTACATATGAACTGATTAATGAAATTTTGTACTTGGATGGAGTCAGCACCTCAAAATAATGATCAGTGATTGAATTGAAACTAATATCAGAAACGCTATCTGAACTTCATATGCTTCAAGATACCAAATAGATCATATATTACCCATCTGAAGGTCGGAAATCATGAAGTAGCAACTCCTACTGTAATCACAAATTTCCAGGAAATATCTTTCTGTGCTAATTCTATAGTTTATTTACTGTAGATGGTGCTGAACATTTTCTTCCGAGGAAATGGTACTGAACTTTTACACTGCTAAATGAAGTTAACACATAAACTTTCATAAACTTGAGCTATTATCATGGATGCTATATTTTATGGTTAATTGCAATTAATAACTCATAAGGTGTCGTGTAAAACTATGCAGGTTGTCATCAGAAGCTGCGGGCCTTCCGAATCAACAGCATGACCTTGCCCCACAAACTTTTCTCACTGACAACTTGGTTCAACAGAATTCAGCAATTCCTTCTGTTGAATATCCAAATAATCACAACCAGCAATCACTCAAGTACATACTTTGCACACCAGCATCATCATCTAGTATAAGATGTATGCGGTTCATGTAATGTTAATCTTGTCATTTTCCATACAACAGGAATGCTGCTGAGAAAGGAATGCAGGCTAGTGACATACTTCTGGCAAAGGTTAGCCAATATCACTATCCGTGTACAAATAAATAATAATAATTTCCAATTACTTCTACCTAGACAAGATTATCAAGCAAGTAAGGGATTTTTTATTTCTCATTTCCTAATTTGTTCATGTGTAGGCCTGGTTTCATAGCACTCAACCAATGACTAGAAGCCGTTCTTCAGAACTAAGGCAGGAGTTTCAGATTTTGTATGTGCTACTACCTTCCCAGATGATATATATGGTGCTTGATTTGGTTATTTTGCAGGAGGAGATATGCTGCAATGCAAACTCATGTGGCACCAATAACTACGGGATGCATTGAACCAACTAACCAATTAAACCAAGATTTTACAAACACAACAAACAGTACTCTGGTGAGCAACACACCTGTTCAGACTCCAAAATTTGTATCTCCTTCAAGTTCATCAACATCCCCTCTGGATCATATGGTGGCACAAGATGCTGTTACCTCAGTGGTGAGTATGCTCAAGGACACGCTGGAGCGCAAGAAGCTTGGTAGCCATGCTAACAAAGATGCCTCAGTAGGCAATTCTTTTGGATTCTATGACGGCCACCAGTTTCAGCAAAACATTCATGGAGGAACAGATATATTTTCCCTAGTAACAACTGCACAAGTTCAGGATTCCCCAATGCTTCCCAAAGCTGAGAGGCCCATGGAACCAAATAATGGTAACTTCATTGCTCCTGCAATCCAGGTTTGGTTCGGTGCAGCATCTCGAGAGCCTTCCAACAGCGGCTCATCTACTGCTATGACTGCTCATTCAGCTGGATTTGAAGTGTGTGATGAGCTACTTTCTACGGGGCAAGCAATGTCTGTTTGTGAGAGCACTAGAAAAAATGCTGCAAATGGAACAACTGACTGCAGATCAAAAGACAAAGGTATACTTCTATCGATACATTTATCCCTGAGTTGTAGCAAAACATTGCTTGGCTTCATGCCAACACCGATTAGTTGATACAGCATGGATGTGATAATGTTTGATCTGTCCACTTATACTGATGTCATTTTTAGCATGCCATGGGAGCGTAATATAGTTTTTTTCTGTTTAAATGACAGAATACAGGGAGAGGGTACTAAAGGATAATGTGAAAGATGACAAAAAGGTAACCTATGATTGTTACTTCCGGAGCATCCAAAGTTTCGTCTGGTAGAATATTCTAATATGATCATTTTATACATTGGCAGAAAGTGGCATTAACCCGAATGGGATCCATTTCATCAGAAAAAGCAGGTATCTCCAGAAGTCAGCTTTTTTTATATAGGCACCAAATATGTGGCATATGGTTGCCTCTCAAAATAATTACTCACTAGTATATATATACTGGGGAAACATTAAGTATATGAATTATGATACACTTGCGCCAAATGAGAACACTCGACTAAAAAGACGTGGCATATGCTTCGACATGTATACTGTTTTCTTAATCACCAAACGACCTAATTAATGGGCTTGTGCAGCTGATAATGGAGATCCTACCAAGAAGCGTAGGGTTGAGCGCTCACGCAAGTATGTGATGGTTCCCCCTCTTAGAAAAATGGTATTGAACAATATTTCCAATTGGCATGCAATATATGATGTTGGATTACACTTTTCTGGTTCAGAATGGCAGAAGCAAAGGAAAGAAGTTCCACACCAGTAATTCCATCCGACATGCAAGCCGTACTAAAGCGTTGTGAAACCCTAGAGAAGGAAGTCCGATCACTGAAGCTTAACCTATCCTTCATGAACAGGTGAGTCCACTGCCTCAAGGACACATGCTTCTAAGGAAAATTCTTGTCCAGTAATCATAAGCCTTTTTTATGAAGATAGTCACTCAAATATTTCAATCAATTACAGGAAAGATTCAGAACAGACCAAACAGATCGAGGAGCTTCAGAAGCAAAACGAGGAGTTGACAGAAGAGAAGGAGCGGCTACTAGAGGAGATCGAAAGAATCGTCTCTGACTCCAACACATGATCACCCAATCCTTTTTGACCCGTTTTTTTGTACTAATATAATTAGACTTGAAAAAGTCCTAGATACAAATAGATGCAAAATCCAGAAGGGCAGGCAAGAATTACAGTACGGCCCTAAATGTACCATTCTTTCCACATTGTTACCTCAAGTCTACCATATGAGTAGTCCAGTAGCAACAACCAAACGGATCAGGGAATACATTTTACTTCCTATGGCATGTTCGTGAAACTAATTATAGCATGAAACTGGAAAAAAAACAGCATGCTCCGACACATCAGAACAGGAACTGCATTGTTTCAAACTTTATTTCAGAGACAAGCATACCCATATGATGCCTTTGACTAGCCAAATGATTGTGATCCACATTTTCCTTAGATTTTATAGAGTATGCGACAGTCATTTGATGATACATACAGAAGACAACACCTCACAAAACCATTAAATGCAACATGTTCAGACATCAGCTAGCATCAACAACTTCCAGCACTACCTCAGAAACAAAAGCACGCCCTGTTCGTTTGGCTTATCAGCCACCAGCTAGCAGTACTATTCTCTCAGAACAAATCAGCCACCAACTACCAGCCAGCAGTACTTTTCTCTCAGAACAAATCAGCGCCAGCCATCAGCCACCAGCCAGCCGAACAGGGCTATTAGCTTTAACAAATCAAAGATGGTAAATGATTCTCATTTTCTCAAGATGTGATAATCATCATAGCTTATATTCAGAAATCAAGACAGAATATGTTAATACAGGGTTAATCCAGAGATAAACATTCATTCCATTTCATCACCATTCCAACATCCAACACTAACCACACAATCACACATTACATTTCCAAGACTACCATCCCACACAATCAGGGAAAAAGACTTAACAGATCAGGAACTAGATACCATTACTTCCTATGGCATGTGCAGTAAACTAAATTACAGCATCAAAGTGAACAGCAAAAGAACTGATGACAGTCTACACCATCAGAACAGGAACTGCATTTTTTCAAAGCTATTTCAGACATAAACATGCCCATACGATTTATCCAATTGGTCGAATGATTAGGTTCCATATTTCAAATGCAACATTGTTCAGATAGCAAGAACGACTTCACCATTTCAGTAACAATAGCAACACATTCATCATAGCTTTGAAAAACAAAATGGCAGTTAATCATTTCCATTTCTCAAGCTGCGACAGATTCAGATCATACTGCAAAATGAGACCGCAATAAGCAGAGCCCAAAAATGCAACATGTTGGGAAATCAAGGCAGACTATGTATTCCAGGGTTAATCCAGAGATAATCATCCATTTCATTTCATCATTCCAACAACCAAGGCCTTTTAGAATAAGGAATTGCTTTCCGACATCCAAATTCCAACACTAGCCAGACACAATCACGCATTGCTTTTCCACGACAACCAACCTACATGATCGACAAGACCTAACAGACCAGGAACCAGAGTAGCACATACAGCGACCACCGCTCAGTGCTTGTTCCTCGGCGAGGTCCTCCTTGCCTCAGCCACCGGTGCGGACGCGGCAGCCTTCCTCCTTGGCGATGCCCTCGCCGGCGCCCCGGCAGCTGGTGCGGAAGCCTTCCTCTTCGGCGACGCCGTCGCCGGCGCCTTTGCCGCTGGTGCGGAAGCATGCCTCCTCGGGGACGTCCTCGCCGGCGCCGCGGCCGACGCCTTCTGCTTCTTCTCCAGCTGCTGCTGCGCGGCGATGCGGTCGAACTCGTCGCTGAGCTTCCTGGCGCGCTTCTTCTTGGCAGCCGTGGCGATGTTCGCGAGGGGCTCGTCGTCGCCCCCCTCCTCATCCTCTTCTTCCTCCTCCGACTGGTCGGACCCGTCGGAGTCCTCGTCGTCGTCGACGAGCACCCGCTTCAGGATCCGCTCCTGCGCCGCCGCCTCCTCGTCGGAATCCCCGTCGCTAGTGTCGTCGTCGGAGCCGAGCGCGGCGAGCGACGCGGGCTTGTGGCCGGCGGCGCGGGCCTTGGCCCTGGCGTCGCGGCGCACGCGGCGGCGGAGCTTGTCGATGGAGCCCTCGATCCGGCCCTGGAGGCGGAGGCGCTTGACGCCGAGGCCGCCCATGGACCAGTGCGCCTCCTGCGCCCAGGCGAGGAGCGGCTCGGTGACGGACGCCAGCGGGTCGACGCGGTCGCCGGGGAAGAAGCGCGGCCGCGGGAGGCTGCTGCCGTAGAACCGGCCGGGTCCCAGCGCCACCACCATGGTGATTTGCCTGAGTGGTGATCTCCCTCTCTTTCTGTAGATCTGTCCCTCTCACTAGATCTCTGCAAGCGTGTCGCGGTGTGGGGAAGGGGAGATGAATTTGGGGGGAGTTTATAGGAGGAGGAGGGAGCGCGTGGCGGGAAAGGCGAGGCGAGTTTGGCGCCAAGGAAATGGCGGTAAAAGGATTGGGCGGGGTTGAAGCGGCGTTCGTGCGCGGGAAGCCGCCGCCGCCGTCGCGCGCGCGCCCTGCGGAATGGGAAATGGCGGGCGGGGAGAGGAGGCCTCTCGCGGCGTTGCAACTGGGCCCAAAGTGTCCTGTAAGGCCCAGCTAACGTGCCCGTTTAACTGTACCGGCCCAGCCCTTGAAAGTTCCAGATTTAGGTAGGCCTGGACAGACCGAAACGGAGCGCTAGCCAAGGCCTAGTAGGCCCACGCGAGTTTCTGAGAGGAGCGCGTGCCCTCGCCCCGCGCGTCCCTCCCTTGCTCGAGAGAGAGAGAGCGGCGGCGGCTGCTAGGGAAGATAGAGCGGAAGTGCGGCGGCGGCGGACGGAGAGGCGAGCAGATCCAGCGGGTGTGGACACGGGATCGCGATGGGGCGGCGGATCCTGAACGACGCGCTGCGCACGATGGTCAACGCTGACCGCCGGGGGAAGGCGACGGCGCTCCTCCAGCCCATCTCCGGCGTCATGGTCTCCTTCCTCAACATCATGAAGCACCGAGGTATGGAGAGTGTCCCGCTCCTTACTTGTTACCTCACCTCCTCCTTCCTTTCTGGTACGTATTGAGCACGCACCCTCGCCTCGCCCTCTCCCCGCCTCATCCAGACGTCCGGGGTGGGTGTGGGTCTAAACCATTTAGCACCTAGGGTTTCATCAGTGCTGCCAAATGCCCGAAACTAGGTCTTCGATGCTGATTCAAGCCGTTACCCGAGTAATCGATTCCATTTCTAGTATTGGTACATGTATTGCGCGATTTGCGAATGTCATGCTGTTGATTGCTGATAGAGGGATTGAACTGACTAGGCAAATGGGACATGACATCGAAATTGGCTTCTTCAGTACCATGTCCGGATGCCCCTGTTATCGACTCATTGTGCATTGATAAAATGCTCCGGCACCGATATCTCGGTGCCAATTTTAATGCCCATCCAATGCTAGGGTTGGCAAATGCACACATTCAAAGTCACCAGATTTTACCTTACGGTCATCTTCCATCAACTCTTTTTACTTTTGAACAAGTATTTTGTCTTCCTTCATCACTTGTTATTTGTTAAAACTCAAAAAGAATTGAGATTTGAGAGCAGTGTAGTACTGTAGTGGCATGCATACACTCTTTTATATTACTGTCATTTGAGAACTTTCCACCAGTTAGAGCTTTCAACTCCAGGCACTCTTCAGCTTATTTTTTATGGATAGCAGAGCTCAATTGACCACAAAGTGGCATGGAATAGCAGCAAGCTTTTCCCTTTTGTTTAAGCCGCTTAAGCGTGCGGATTCCAAATTGATGTTCTGATATTGTGCATCTTGGTAGTTTTCCTTTTACTGTACTCTTTGTTGTTATGAAGATTTGTGCCCATGATTTGTTTGATGCTTCACAGGGTACATCAAAAATTTTGATGTTGTTGATCCGCATAGAGTTGGGAAAATTACTGTGGAACTTCATGGACGTATCAAGGATTGCAAAGCTCTTACTTACAGGCAAGACCTCAGAGCTAAGGAGATAGAACAATACAGAGTTCGGATGCTCCCAACACGTCAGGTATTTTACCTGCTCATATCAATGGAAATTTGCATGTCACTTTAGTTCCTTAGATTTTGTTGTATTAGCTTCCTCCAAAAACTACTGCAGTCTAAGTTTCAGTTTTGACATGAAAATTCAGCAAAAGCACATACTCTGATGTGAAGTACATCCTGTGTGTGTGTGTGTGGTTTGGGGTACTCCATTCTGATTGTGCTCACCTGTACCAACGGGCAACGGCATCCCTTTAATGGTTGGGGATGGTCCACAGAAAAAGTAACTGATGTAACCGTTGTAGAATCATGGTGTCATCTCACATTATTTACACTGACAATCGTCGATTTTCTATAGAAATTAGCAAATTCTGTTGCTGTACAAGGACAACATGGAATGTCCCTGGCAACACCCATGTTGTCTTTTCAGTTTAGGTTCACATGTGGAGTGTGCTTTTCATTTGTAGCTTAGCATGGTGGTATCACTAACTCCCTTTCCTGTTTGTTTGGTTTGCAGTGGGGCTATGTTGTGATTACTACTCCGAATGGCGTTTTGGATCACGAGGAAGCAATCAGGCAGAACGTGGGTGGGCAGGTCCTTGGTTATTTCCATTGACAAGATCTCTCGCCGTGAATGGCACTATTACAGTGTTGTTATTACTGAACCCATTTTGCTTGGGTTTTGAGCGTGTTTGCTTTCCTTCATGGCCAGCCAACAAGAAATGCAATAACATGTCCGGCTCACGGCACTAGGAAATGCTAGTTGTTAAACAGGAAGACTGTAATTTTTCATTTGAACTGATATATCTTGTACATCTATCTATTGTGTCTGCTTGAGAATTGAGATCCCATGATCCTCTAGGAATGGTAGCTCATTCCTGTGGAGCCTTTAGGAGATTAGGGAATTCCTGTCACGGTCTTCATCTGGGAGCCGTGCAGAAAGGAGAAATTTGGAAATTTGGCACCCAATTTGACTTCCTCTCTATCTCTATATTTGACACCTAATTTGTGACCTTTTCAAAAATTGGCACTCGGGACACGAATTTTTTCAAAACGAGGGACTCTCCTCTATTTCTCCCTTCAGCCTCTGGTGAAAAGACGCTAGTGCCCTCTTCTTCTTCCTCCTCGATCATCTTCAACCTCTGCCATGGTCGTGGGGCACGGCAAGCTCCATGGATCGGCACTGGAGCTCACCCACGCCAAGTCAGGAGCCGGCCCGCGCCAAGTCTGGAGCTCGCCCGCGGCAGGACGGAGCTTGCCCGTGCCGGGCTGGAGCTCGTTGGGGCGGAGCTCGCTCGGACTGAGCTCGCAGGGGCTGAGCTTGTCGGGGCGTAGAACCGAAGGAGGAGGAGTGAGAAGATGAGGACAATATGATCATTTCACTGGGGGTTGAGAGAAATAGAGGAGAGTCCCTCGTTTTGAAAAAAATTGTGTCCCGGGTGCCAATTTTTGAAGAGGTCACGATTTGGGTGTCAGATGTAGAAAAGTTGTCGAATTGGGTGTCAAATTTCCAAATTTCTCAGCAGAAAAGAAGGGATTAGGGAATTTCTAGTAGGGTAATCGAATCCTGAACCGGACGCTTAGATTTGGTACGACAGCGAACCCATCTTGAACCGTGAAGGGAAACCGATTCATGGCCTAGTAGACAGTTCTTATTAATCCACAGAAATTCAACGCCATCATCCATTCTCTCATCTCCCGTCATGTCGTTGATGGCGGTCCTCATACTCCGGGCGGCTGCTCGCGTCTCCAGCTCAGCTGCGTCGGCTGCATATCGCTTTGCGGCGACGGCGACGAGGGCGGCGGCGGCCCGCTCTGGTTCAGGCGGTGCGGTGGCCTCAGATCCGCTCAAGCACTCTTCCTCCGTTGCGGCAGCGCCCCCTAGGAGCAGGCACGACATGGCCAAATCACCCTTCGACGGGCTACCCTTCGTCCAACCAGATTGGGCGAAATTCGAGGCGAATGAGAAGGATCTCGAGTCAGATGATGCCCTATGGAACCTGTATGAGCGCTGGTCCAAGTTCTTTAACCAGGAGCGTGACCATAAGGAGATGGCTCGCCGGTTCAGCTACTTCAAGGAGACTGTGCTGAGAGTGGAGGAAAACAAGAAGTCTGATCTGCCTTGCAGACTTGGGATCAACAAGTTTGCTGATGGGAAGCTAAGAGAACTCTGCCGCAAAAGTTCTACCAGGAACCGTGTTAGAAGGCCTTGTTCTGCTTCACCGATCTATGGGAGTCAAATACGACGTGTTTGGAAACGTGGCTGTGGCCAGCCCGGCTCAACATCCAGGCCGTGGCCAGCCACAGGCCGGTTAAAACGAGCCACCCCCTCTTGTTTGGGTGCTTGGCCCAGCCCAGCCTGACCGCAACGAGATGGTGTTTGGGCAGCACCTGGGAGCCGGGCTGGCAGCCCAACTACCACCAACCACTGAAGCGGGATGGTGTTTGGCGCCCGGCCAGGCTACCCAACCAGCACTTGTAACAGACAATATGACATACACAAGATCAAAACCAACAATTTGGACATACACAATTTCATATATGCATTTACATCACAATTACAATTTCATATATGAATTCATCATGACAATTACAATTTGAATGACTAGAGAAAAAATAATTAGAATGAAATGATAGTTGATAGTTTGCCTCAGATAATTTTTTGTTTCAGATGACCTTTTACCAGAAGCAAAACTACAAGCATAATGAATGTCATCCGACAAGTTACAATTGTATCATCACAGGCAAATTGAGAGAAACAACAAGGAACAGAGAATAGATATAGGTAGCCTCAGATTCATGGCAAAAAGTAAGAGTTCATGGCAACCATGAAACCGTGGGACACGTCCATCCCATGTTTGAAAGCATGGGAATGGACTTGTCTCACGGTTTGATGGGAGACATGACAAGCATAATCAGTCAACATATACAACACAGCTCTAATATCCTCACAAGTGAATCATGATATTATTTAGAGCTCAAATTGAATCATCATAGGCTACTAAGAAATGAAATGAGGCCTCAGCTTTATGTTATTGGGTGGACTCACTGCATGGTTCCTATCATTGGTGGCTGCTGCTAGCAAAAGAATAAAGAAGGCAGAACAAATCATCCAAGAACAAGCAATTCAGAAAAATGGCTGTCATGGAACTCATGAACACAACATCATTCAGTGCCATCATCTGAAGCAACAGCTTAGTGTTGCAACTGAGTGATGGCTCATAAAAGTTTGATGACAGTCATATGAAAACAGAAGCAGTAAAAATATGAAAACAGCAGCCACCTCAATTATTTGTTGCATCATAGGTCAGTTGTAATCCCTCATGATCCACCAATTAAGTAACAGAAATGCAACAGAGTAAGGAAATACTAAATAGACAGCATTGCAATAAGTTGTTCATGCGGCCAACAAAGGCTACAAATAGTCTTACAACACAGCATTTGTATATCAAATAGTTAGCCACCCTCTCAGCAAAATAAAACCCCAAAAGGACAGCAGAAAGTTAGCCAAACTATCTGCACATGCTCTACAGCCCAGTGTGTCAACTGTAGTCAAAAGAAGAGAGTGGAGAAGGGAGTAGAGGAAATATACATCTCTACTTTCCTAGGATGGCAGCTCTAGTGCTCATCTAGCCATAATAGTTCTTGGAGAGGAAGGTCCTCAGCCAAAGGGCTCTATGGTTGTCACTCATACCAACAAAGCCTCTGCCCTGGGCCTTGTTGTCCAACAGGTAAGTGTAGGCAACAATCAGTGCCTCCTCACTAAATCCAGGGGTCTCCATCACAGCTAAGTACAGATTTGCATCAACACAGGCAGGGCCAGTCTCTCTAAGGGCATTGGCAACATTGTTCACAGCATCTGACATGTTAGTCAGCAACAGCTTCTCATCCTCACTAAAGGCTCCCCTCTTCCTTTTTCCACCAACTGCAGAGTTGGTTATGAGCTCAGTTGGCTTGCTGTCCCTCATAGATTTGTTGTTGCTGGGTATCTCAATGGTCTCACCAGCCCCTTCAGTCTAAGCAGGTGCACCAAGTGGTTCACCAGAACCTATAGCAAACTTCCCAGTGGCCATAGAATGGCCAAAGATAGCTTCCATCTCAGTGTAGAACCTAATGGGACAGTTAAGGAACTCAGCATCCTTAGGGTGGTCCTGCACAAGGGGAGCAGGATATGAATCCTAAGTAGCAAGATATGAATCCTAAGTAAAGACAGCATGATATGAATTCTACCTTGATGTGGTTAGAGTAGTGCTCCACATCCAACATGATGGCATTAAGGTCAGCATCCCAAAGAGCCCCACTCAAATCTTTGAGCTTAGCAACCTTTGCCCACTTCTGCCTCCACTTCCTCAGGTGGTTGTAGACCTGAGTGGGGCTGACCACCTCACCATTGAACTCAAACAGTTGCTTGGCAACCAAGTTCACATCTTTGTCTTTGAATACTTTATCAGGCCTACTACCATCACTCACAAGCTGTGCCATTCTCCTAAGCACAAAGCCAGATGTTGCATTGTTCCACCTCATTGGGCCAGCAGGTGCTGCTGCTGCTGCTGCTGGAGCTACAACAGGAGCAGCCTCAAGACCAACAGCAGCAACAGGAGCAACAGGAGCAGCCTCAACACCACCCAAAACCTCCTCAACACTAGCAGCTGCCATCCTAGTATAGTTGCAGGCAAGAAAGAATGCATTGAGGACATAATATAAACAGCACAGAAATAATACATAGAGGATAAAATAGGTCTCAGCTTTGTCCACCACTTATTACAACAGCATAACAAATCCAAGAGTTCTAGATCAGGGCTACCAAACTAGACATTACAATGAATCACTACTCATGGATCAAGTCCTATGAACACCCCTCCCATCCCACATTGCATTGCAGATGTTGTCCCTCTTGGCTGTCATGGCCTGAGAATCTTGGGAGAACAACTCATCATGAGGTGAAGTGTCCTGGTCTACAGGTGGTACCCAATTTTCATCAGGCACAACTTCATCTAACCCAAAATCTATGATCCAGTTGTGCAAGATGCAACAAGTAAGGACAAGCTTCACTTGTGTTTTGAAAGTGTGGAATGGCTTGTTGTCTAGGATCCTGAACCTGTTCTTCAGTGCACCAAAGGCCCTCTCAATTGTGACCCTAAGTGAAGAGTGTCTCAGGTTGAACAACTCCCTTGCATTGGTTGGTCTGTTCCTTGGGCCATACTCTGACAAATGGTACCTTACCCCCCTGTAGGGAGGAAGGAAACCATTGCGGTACCCATACCCAGCATCTACAAGGTAGTATTTACCTACAGATACAGAAAATGAATCCTAAGGCCTCTAAATTGGACATAAGTGAACCATCAGGTACAAATGTTAGTATTTACCTTCAGGTACAACAAAACCATCATTCCTCTCAATTGCATCTGCAAGTATGAGAGCATCATGTGCAGAGCCCTCCCAACCAGCTAGGACATAAGTGAACTTCATGTCAAAGTCCACAGCAGCCATGACATTTTGTGTGGGGTCTTTGTGCCTATCTCTGAAAGGTTGCTGCCTGCTTTTAGGAACCCTGGCCAACACATGAGTGCCATCTATGGCACCAACACAGTCCTAAAAAAATTGTGCATGTGTAGTTAGATCAAGTCAGGATAACTAAATTATCTACTACTTTGGTTAATGTTTAGTTACCTGCAAGTATGGGTTCCATCTGTGGCTCCTAAGGATTTTTGGATGGGTAGTGGTGGAAGGAGGCTTGATCAGCTCATTCCTAAGCTCACCAACAGCAAAAAGAACTTGGTGGAAGTGTCTGTGCAATGTCTCAATGGACCTCCTAAAAGGATGATGGACTACCCTATATCTCTGATTGTGCCCAACTACATGAAGGAACATTGCAACCTGTTCCTCAATACTAACATCAGCATTGTCATGAAGAAGCCCCTTGGACCTAAATTTCTCACACAAACAGAAAAAAGGTTGCCTCCTCATTCTTAACATGGAGACACATTCTACATCTGTGGAATGGTAGATGGCCTGCAAGGTTCTCTGCATATGCTCCTCAGCATCACTTCTAAGGTCATACAGGAGAGGGTTTGGCTCTGAATCAGGCTAAGGCTCAGGTTCATCCCTCATTTTCTTCAAAGTAGAGACAACAACAGACACCATGGACACTATCATGCCAGTAGCTTGTCTCACCATCATATCACGGGTGTCAGCAACATCCATCTACATGCATAGCAATTCAAACAATATCTAAGTAAGGTAGCCCTGCCTAGCATCAACAAGGAAATGCATGCTTCAACATGTTTGTGCACGGCTACTTGATTAAACAAGCCTCCCAGTGCATAGGACAACATCATCGACCACAAGTTCAACAAGTACAAGCAACACATCGAAACAAGAATAATCGTACCGCATCGAAACAGGAATAACCGCAGCACATCGAACCAAGGATAACCGCACAGCATCGATCCAAAAGTAACAGCACCGCATCGAAACAAAATCATCGAAGGCACAACAAAAATCCAAAAGAAGGATGGGGGTTTAGGGATCGATTTCACCTTGGGGAGCTCGGAGGAGGCACAGGAAGCAGAGAAGAAGACGAGGCGAAAGAGGAAGCAGATCGGGTCGACAGCAAACCCTAGGTCAACACCGGCACCGAGGAAGAAGAACCGCACCGCCCGGAGTCCCAGCGAGGACGTGAGGCGTGGCGGCGAGACAGAGCAGATCCGCAGCGGGAGAACGGAGAGGAAGCCGCCGGTCGCGGAGTACGGCTCGCCGCACACCACCACAAAACCCTAGCTGGTGTCTCACGGGAGCGAGGGGGGAAGAAGAGAGGAGGAGACGGCGGTCGGCTTTATAGGCCATGGGTTTCGCGGCGGAGAAGCGCGGGATGAAGTTTCCCTTCTCCCGCGCGAGCCCGCCAAGGCCACCCGTCGCCGGCGCGAATCGCCCCAAAATCGTCCGCCCAGCGCTGCGCGGAGCCGAGCCCTCCTACTACGGTGGAAAATAGCATACGAGAAGAGCCAGGTGGAGGGGGTCGATTTGGCTCCCGCAGGCCAGGCCGAGGGAGAGGAAAAGGGGGCCAACCACGAAAATGGGCTCCCGGGAGCGCAGCCGAGCCCACGAGCCACCCCTTCAAACACGCCCATAGGTTTCTGCCGCAAATGAAACCTCCAATCCATATGCAATTCAATAAGCCATTATCTTTCTCAGGAGTAACTTTTCGTTCGAACCTGTATTAAGTTATTGTATGTGTGACCTGTATTAAGTTATATGTGTGACGTATTTATGCATGATTCCGAACCATATGCATATGTCTAAGAAAAACTATCAGTCACAAATTGATGAAGACTGAACTTACTTGAGGTGCAAAGCACAGTGCACACTCGCACTCACCTGCAGTGTAGAAAAGTTCTCTCCTCTGTGCTACAGCCAAGCATTTCAGTATCTCCTCTCAATTTGATGGTAAATCATCCGCATCTCTCGCCTGTTCCTGCACGATGAACCTGAAGGGGTGTCATCATCAACATGCATGGATGAGTTAGTAGAGTCAATCACACATATACCTCATTTCAATAATCCACGACAACAAAATTACAACCTGCACAATGAACCAGATGGCGTAGCCTTTAAGGAAATCCAACCCAGCAGAAGTTTCTTCCACATTTCCCTGCAACAGACACGACGACAATGAAACAAAAATCGGAAAGGAAACTGATTATCAGGACATTTTTCTCTATGCATAAATTCAACATGCTTGGTGCAGAAGCAAAAACATTAATGGAATTACTTCTGTCTGAGGTAGATTAATGTCTCCCAACACCAACAAGCCCAACTACTGGTTGTGTCTTTGTTCATGTTCACCAGGTAATTAAGTAACCCTAAAAAGACCAAGACAAATGAATACATGGAGATTGCGATTGACAACAGTACGTACTGATTTGCAGGTTCCTTCCCTTGAGTGTTTTTCCTTTTGTTGCCGTTTTGCCGTGGAGTGAAAGAAACAAGAGCTGCTTTACAAGTGCTAATCCCTCCTTGCTTGGTCGATTGATTCATTATTGATTGGTCATGCCAAAAAAAAACAAAAGCCCAGTGAAAGGCCCGGCCTTCCCGGCCGGGCCTATTTAAAGGCCACCTCCCCTGAGGGCACATGCCCTCACTCAACTTCTACACACCAAGCTAGTTGAATAAAATTTACCATATAAAACACTAATCAATTTATCAACTCCTCATGTGTGCGGTAGGAAATGCTAGTTGTTAAACAGGGAGACTGTAATTTTCATTTGAACTGATATATCTGTACATCTATTGTGTCTCCCTGAGAATTGAGATTCCATGATCCTCTAGGAATGGTAGCTCGTTCCTGTGGAGCCTTTAGGAGATTATTAGGGAATTCCTGTCACGGTCTTCATCTGGGAGCCATGCCGAAAGGAAGGGATTAGGGAATTGCGAGTGTAATCGAATGCTGAACCGAACGCTTAGATTTGGTACAACGGCGAACCCATCCTGAAACGTATATTTTTTACATTTTAACCCTTTTTAGTAAGATTTTTACATTTGGATCTTTGAGGGAAAGAATCTCAAAAATGGACCCTCACAAAATCTCCTTGGCCTCCAAAATAGGCTACTAGACAGTTCTTATTAATCCACAGAAATTCAACGCCATCATCCATTCTCTCATCTCCCCGTCATGTCGTCGATGGCGGTCCTGATACTCCGGGCGGCTGCTCGCGTCTCTAGCTCAGCTGTGTTGGCTGCATATCGCTTTGCGGCGGCGGTGAGGGCGGCGGCGGCACACTCTGGTTCAGGCGGTGCGGCGGCCTCAGATCCGCTCAAGCACTCAGGGCCCCCTCGGAGCAGGCTCTCTCACGACATCGCCAAATCACCCTTCGACGGGCCACCCTTCGTCCAACCAGATTGGGCGAAATTCGAGGCAGATGAGAAGGATCTTGAGTCAGATGATGCCCTATGGAACCTGTACGAGCGCTGGTGCAAGTTTTTTAACCAGGAGCGTGACCACGAGGAGATGGCTCACCGGTTCAGCTACTTCAAGGAGACTGTGCTGAGAGTGGAGGAGAACAAGAAGTCTCATCTGCCTTACAGACTTGGGATCAACAAGTTTGCTGATAGGAAGCTAAGGGAACTCTGCCACAGAAGTTCTGCCAGGAACCGTGTTAGAAGGCCTTGTTCTGCTTCACCGATCTATGGGAGTCAAGTAGGTTTCTGCCCCAAATGAAACCTCCAATCCATCTGCAATTCAATAAGCCATGATCGTCTGATCGATCTCAGGATCCACAAGACCCATGAATAACTTTTCATTTGAACTTGTATTAAGTTATTGTATGTGTGACGTATTTATCCATGATTCCGAACCATATGCATATGTCTAAGAAAAACTATGAGTCACAAATTGATGAAGACTGAACTTACTTGAGGTGCAAAGCACAGGGCACAGTTGCACTCACCTGCAGTGTAGAGAAGTTCTTTCCTCTGTGCTACAGCCAAGCATTTCAGCACCTCCTCTCAATTTGATGGTAAATCATCTGCATCTCGCCCACTGGCGAATCCAGAATCGGAGGTAAAGGGGCTCATCTACCCATCCTTCTTCTTCCTCCCTCTCTTTTTCCTCTTTCTCTCCTTCCTCCCTCTTTTCTGTTGGAATTTATTTGGGCTTGGCCCATTTAAATTTAATTAAACTCTGATACGTAATATTTGCATGGGAATAACACTAATACCAGATGAGAATTCCAAGGGACTCTTACTCAGCTTAAATAGTTGGATTTATTTTAATTAATTTGAGAAGCAGAGAAAGAGTGCTAGGGTGCCACACACGCGCACGCGCCGCCGGCCGGCCGAGCTGAGCGGTGCGTGCAGGCTGGCAGCGAGCGAACGGATGGACGACTCTTCATTTTGTCAGTCACTACTCATAAGTGCTAGTGGTGAAGTTACCCCATAAGTGCTAGTGCTAGAGTTACTGGTTGATTGTAACCCATAAGTGCTAGTGGTGGAGTTACTGGTTGAATGTAACCCATAAGTGCTAGTGCTGGAGTTACTGGTTGAATAAAAGTTGAATTTGATGACAACTTCAGTCCTTTCGCATGCCTGCGTGCATGATCTTTCACCTCCCCGGCTCGACTCTATAAATAGCTGGAAACTCTATCTCATATGTCACGGTTGAACAAACACATCACAACTCTGCTGCTTCTCGGGAATCTCCGTCCGGTGCTCCTGCGCGCACGGGATCGCTGGAGGGCAGGTGCCTCCGGAACCGACGCCGTTCGTGAACTCTACTCGAGGCGTACGACGATTTGGTTTTTGGGGAGCGCTCGCGTGACCGCCTGCATCGACGACGACGACACCGGACTGCCTGTGGTGGCTTCTCTACTACAACGACGACGACACCATGGGTGACAACACCGGGCCTTCTAACGTTTCTGGAAATGCTGGGTATCTATTTCTGTCTCTCATCTTTATTTATGTGTTGTTCTTCCTGTCTTTCTTGTCTGCTTCCTTTTTATATATATGCATGGAAATTGTTCTTTTCATCATGATCAATTTTATATATGTCATCACATTTAAGTCGTCATTTATCTGGATTAAAATAATGTGGAAATTGCTTAATTTTCTAACAATCCATAAACCAAATTCTAGGCAATTTTCCGTTACTGGTTTTGCTGCCGTGTTGAAGCCTACTGCTTTTGATAGAAAGAATTTCATGACTTGGCGTGCTAAGATGGAGTTGTGGTTGACTGCTATGAATTGCTATCATGTCGCGGAGGGGAAGCCCGATAACTTGCCTGCCGATGAGGAGGCTAAATTTCGGGCTGCCGATAACCTCTTCAGAGGTGCTGTGATTTGTGCACTTTATACCAAGTATGAGAAAAACTACATATCTTACACATCTGGTAAACAATTATGGGATGCACTGAATGACAAATTTGGAGTTTATGATGCCGGAAGTAAGCTCTATCTCATGGAGCAACTCTATGAGTACAAAATGGTTGAGAACCGTTCTGTTGTAGAGCAAGCTCATGAAATTCAGGCTTTGGCTAAGGAACTTGAACATTTTCCATGTGTTCTTCCTGACAAGTTTGTGGCTGGCGATATCATCGCCAAGTTACCACCTTCTTGGAAGGATTTTGCCACCTCCCTAAAACACAAGAGACAAGAGTTCAATGTGGCTGATCTCATTGGTACTCTTGATGTGGAGGAGAGGGCAAGGGGAAAAGACAACCGTGGAAAAGATCCTGAGTCCTCTGCTACCAACATGGTGCAAAAGAGGAATTTTCATGCATCTCGTAATTTCAAAAAGAAGAACAAGGGAAAACAAGATCACAACCCTAAGCCTAAGCACACCACTGAGTTCAAGAAGAAAAATAACAAGAAAAAGAATGAAGGATGCTTTGTTTGCGGGAGTGATGAGCACTGGGCTAGTCAATGCCCTAACCGCAAATTTGGCAAGGAGAAGAAATCAGCTAACATAGTGATTAATGGGACTGGAGGAGAAACATCTGGGTATGGTAATTTTTTACCCTATATTCTTTCAGTTTGTAATTCACCTGAATGGTGGATGGATAGTGGAGCTAATATCCATGTGTGTGTTGATATCTCTTTGTTTGCATCTTTTCAGGTCGGCATGACTGGAGCCTTGCTGATGGGGAACGGATCGCGTGCACATGTTCATGGTGTTGGTTCCGTCAATCTGAAGTTTACTTCGGGAAAGACGGTGCTATTGAAGCACATGCAACATGTCCCCTCAATAAAGAAGAATCTTGTTAGCGTTTCTTTGATGTGTCGTGAGGGCTATAAAGTTGTTTTTGAGTCCAATAAGTGTGTCGTGTCGAGACATGGAACATTTGTTGGTAAGGGTTATGATTGCGGAGGTTTGTTCCATTTGTCTTTGATGGATGTGTGTAATAATGTCGTGAACTCTGTTAATGTTTGTGATGAGACAGATCTATGGCATTCACATTTATGTCATGTTAATTATGGATGTTTGACGCGACTAGCAAATATGAGTTTAATCCCGAAATTTAATCATGTCAAAAACTCTAAGTGTCATGCATGTGTGCAATCTAAACAAACTTGCAAGCCTCACAAGGCTGCCGAGCCAATAAATTTGACACCTCTAGAGCTAGTTCATTCCGATCTTTGTGAGATGAATGGCGTTTTGACAAAAGGCGGAAAAGGATACTTTATGACTTTTACAGATGATTGTTCTAGATTCTGCTATGTGTACCTTTTGAAAACAAAAGATGAAGCGTTAAATTATTTCAAGGCCTATAAAGCTGAAGCAGAAAACCAACTTGAGAGGAAAATTAAACGATTGAGATCTGATAGAGGTGGGGAATATTTCTCCAATGCTTTTGATGAGTTCTGTGTTGAACATGAGATTGTTCATGAGAGGACACCGTCATACTCACCACAATCCAATGGGATTGCTGAGAGGAAAAACCGCACTCTAACAGAGTTGGTGAATGCCATGTTAGACACTGCGGGATTATCTAAGAAATGGTGGGGTGAGGCGATTTTGACAGCTGTCATGTCCTAAACAAAGTTCCTATGAAAGACAAAGAAATCACACCATTCGAGGAATAGGAAAAGAAAAGATTAAATCTTTCTTATTTGCGTACTTGAGGTTGTTTGGCTAAAGTGAATGTGCCAATCAATAAGAAGCGCAAACTTGGACCTCAAACCGTTGGCTGTGTGTTCCTTGGTTATGCTTTTCACAGTGTGGGATATCGGTTCTTGATTATAAAATCTGAGGTACCTGACATGCATGTTGGTACAATAATGGAATCAAGAGACGTTGCATTTTTTGAAAATGATTTTCCAATGAAATCAACACATAGTAGTTCTAATCATGAATCTATAAGTTCACATGAGCATGATAATCTCATTTCAGATGAACAATTTGAGGAAACCCATGTGCAAAATCTAGAGGAGAATGACACTGTAGTAACTCGAAAGAGTAAGAGACAAAGGGTTGCAAAATCCTTTGGTGATGACTACATTATGTATCTTGTGGATAATACTCCAACAACTATTGAAGAGGCATTTTCCTCTGCTGATGCTGACTTGTGGAAGGAAGCAGTTAGGAGTGAGATGGAATCAATAATGTCTAATGGAACTTGGGAGGTTGTTGATCGTTCCTATGGGTGCAAACCTATTGGATGTAAATTGGTGTTCAAGAAAAAGTTTAAGCCTGATGGTACGATCGAGAGGTACAAAGCAAGGCTTGTGGCTAAAGGTTACACTCAAAAGGAGGGTGAAGACTTTTTTGATACTTATTCACCTGTTGCTCGATTAACGACCATTCGAACCTTGCTTTCCATGGCAGCCTCATATGGTCTTATAGTCCATCAAATGGATGTTAAGACCGCTTTCCTAAATGGAGAGTTGGAGAAGGTGATCTATATGGATCAGCCTGATGGTTTCATTGCAAATGGTCAAGAGAACAAGATGTGTAAGTTATTGAAGTCGTTGTATGGCCTTAAACAAGCCCCTAAGCAATGGCATGAGAAATTCGATAACACATTGACGCCTGCGGGCTTTATTGTGAATGAAGTTGACAAATGTGTGTACTATCAACATGGTGGGGGTGAAAGTGGCATATTGTGTTTATATGTTGCTGACATATTAATCTTCGGATCTAGTTCAAAGTTGTTGAGGAAGTGAAGCAATTCTTGTCAAATAATTTTGAGATGAAAGATTCGGGAGAAGCTGATGTTATTCTTAATATCAAGCTATCAAGAGATGGTGATGGTGGGGTAACTTTGTTACAATCCCACTATGTGGAAAAGGTTTTAAGTCGCTTTGGGTATAGTGACCGTATTCCTTCACCTACACCTTATGATCCAAGTGTTCATTTGAGTAAGAACCGCAGAATTGCAAGAGATCAATTGAGGTACTCCCAGATCATTGGTTCTCTCATGTATCTTGCAAATGCTACACGACCTGATATCTCCTATGCTGTGAGTAAGTTGAGCCGGTTTGTGAAAAACCCTGGATATGTGCATTGGGTTGCTCTCGAGAGAGAGTGATGCGCTACTTAAAGGGTACCATGAGTTATGGTATTCATTATTCAGGACACCCAAAAGTGTTAGAGGGATACAGTGATGCCAACTGGATCTCTGATGCTGATGAGCTTTATACCACAAGCGGATGTGTTTCTGTTTGGAGGTGGCGTTGTTTCCTGGAAGTCTTGCAAGCAGACTATCTTAACGAAGTCTACAATGGAAGCTGAGCTCACTACTTTGGACACTGCTGGGACCGAGGCTGAGTGGCTTCGTGAACTCCTTTTGGATTTACCGGTGGTTGAAAAGCCAATTCCGGCTATTTCCATGAACTGTGATAACCAAACCGTGATTATAAAGGTTAACAGTTCTAAGGATAACATGAAGTCTTCAAGGCATGTTAAGAGACGACTTAAATCTGTCAGGAAGTTAAGAAACTCCAGAGTTATAGCGTTGGACTATGTTCATACGTCGAAAAATCTAGCAGATCAATTCACCAAGGGCTTATCACGTATTGTGATAGAAAGTGCATCGAGAGAGATGGGTATGAGACCCATTTGAATTCTACTTTAGTGGTAACTTGTCCTATGTGATCGGAGATCCCGTGAATTAGGACCGTGAAACAAGCTAGTAGTAGATTGTGAGGAAAGATCCCTTCTGAACTCATCTCTGGTGTACATCTTTCCTTTCTGTAAGGAGGGATGATTCTTATCTTAATGTATTTCAAATGAGATGTTGTCCTATAGAACATATGTTGAGAAATACACCTATATGAGATAGACTGCTGGTCACAGTCTATGAGACTTGGGTAATCTCTAAATTCTCATGAAAAGGTACAGAAGTGTGACTTATATGCTTCAAACAGAGGGGATGCCTTTTTGCAGCCTAGTACCAGTAAAGGACTTGAATGAACCTCATTTCACACAAAACTGTCAATTCAAGGCTTAGTTCATTGTATAGTTGTGATTGAGTAAAATTCAGTTTCTAGATGGATGTTCAACTTAACAATCTCCATCGAAACACTGATATATCAAAGAGTTGTGGTTTTGTCATGCTTTATTACTTACCCTAGAGTTTGGTGGGGATTGTTGGAATTTATTTGAGCCTGGCCCATTTAAATTTAATTAAACTCTATGATACGTAATATTTGCATGGGAATAACACATACCAGATGAGAATTCCAAGGGACTCTTACTCAGCTTAAATAGTTGGATTTATTCTAATTAATTTGAGAAGCTGAGAAAGAGTGCTAGGGTGCCACACACGCACGCGCACCGCCGCCGGCCGGCCGAGTTGTGGCCGAGCTGAGCAGTGCGTGCAGGCTGGCGGTGAGCGAACAGATGGACGACTCTTCATTTTGTCAGTCACTACTCATAAGTGCTAGTGGTGGAGTTACCCCATAAGTGTTAGTGCTAGAGTTACTGGTTGATTGTAACCCATAAGTACTAGTGGTGGAGTTACTGGTTGAATGTAACCCATAAGTGCTAGTGCTGGAGTTACTGGTTGAATGAAAGTTGAATTTGATGACAACTTCCGTCCTTTTGCATGCCTGCGTGCATGATCTTTCACCTCCCTGGCTCGATTCTATAAATAGCTGGAAACTCTATCTCATCTGTCACGGTTGAACAAACACATCACAACTCTGCTGCTTCTCGGGAATCTCCGTCCGGTGCTCCTGCGCGCACGGGATCGCTGGAGGGCAGGTGCCTCCGGAACCGACGCCGTTCGTGAACTCTGCTCGGGGTGTACGACGATTTGGTTTTTGGGGAGCGCTCGCGTGACTACCTGCATCGACGACGACGACACCGGACTGCCTGTGGCGGCTTCTCTGCTACAACGACGATGACACCATGGGTGACAACACCGGGCCTTCTAACGTTTCTAGAAATGCTGGGTATCTATTTCTGTCTCTCATCTTTATTTATGTGTTGTTCTTCCTGTCTTTCTTGTATGCTTCCTTTTTATATCTATGCATGGAAATTGTTCTTTTCATCATGATCAATTTTATATATGTCATGACATTTAAGTCGTCATTTATCTGGATTAAAATAATGTGGAAATTGCTTAATTTTCTAACATTTTCCTCCTCTTCTCCTTCATCTATGTTCACAAATTGTTGGAGGGGCTTAGGAGGAGCTCTATATGGTTTCCAGCGGCAGGGGGGCTTGAGCACCACCCGACCCACTGCTGGATTCGCCCTGGATGAGTTAGTAGAGTCAATCACACAGATACCTCATTTCAATAATCCACGACAACAAAATTACAACCTGCACGATGAACCAGAAGGCCTAGGCTTTAAGGAAATCCAACCCAGCAGAAGTTTCTTCCACATTTCCCTGCAACAGACACGACGACAATAAAACAAAATCGGAAGGGAAACTGATTATCAGGACATTTTTTTCTCTATGCATAAATTCAACATGCTTGCTGCAGAAGCAAAAACGTTAATGGAATTACTTCTATATGAGGCATGTATATATCTGTCTGAGGTAGATTAATGTCTCCCAACACCAACAACCCCAACTACTGGTTGTGTCTTTGTTCATGTTCACCAGGTAATTAAGTAACGCAAAAAGACCAAGACAAATGAATACATGGAGATTGCGATTGACAACAGTACGTACTGATTTGCAGGTTCCTTCCCTGGGGTGTTTTTCCTTTTGTTCCCATTTAGCCGCGGAGTGAAAGAAACAAGAAGAGCTTTACAAGTGCTAATCCTTTTGTTCCCATTTCCCATTTTGCTTGGTCGATTGATTCATTATTGATTGGTCATGCCAAAAAACAAAATCCCGGTGAAAGGCCTGGCCCAGCTTTCCGGCCGGGCCTATTTAAAGGCCACCTCCCGTGCTGTCGAGAATCCTATATATATTCTGGAAGGTGGGAAGAGGTTGAAACCTCCAATACTTCAAGATTCGTGCAGCCAACCACAGCCTTTGGATCCAAGTGCTAACCCTAGCTCACCCCCTCCTCCACCTTCCACCCGCGCGACCGCCGCCACCCGAGCCCGCGCGCCATGGCCGCGGGGACCGCGAGCTCCGCCGCCGCGGGGGCCGCACCGCCGTGGGCCGTGAGCTCCGCGCACCGCGCGCCATGGCCGGAGGTGGAAGAAGATGGAAAAGAATGTTTTCCAACATTTCCAAAGATGTTGCAACGAATAATATTGAAAAAACCAACATTTTTGTAAAATATTGGAAGAGATGGAATGTTTTCTAACATTTTCAAAAAATATTGCAATATTTTGTAAAATATTGACGAAAATATGTTGAAAAAATCAACATTTCTGTAAAATGTTGGAACATTTTTGAAAAATGTTGGAACATTTTTGAAAAATGTTGGAACATAATAGTAATGAGGTGGACTGGTGGGATAATAACTAGCAAGTTAGATGAGCTTTTGGTGGGCTGGAAGTTTCAATACGTATCCACCTTCCACAAGCTATATAGGAGCCCCCTGCTGCTGGCTCCTCACCTCTCGCCTCGCCTGCTATGCCCGGGGGCGCACCCACATTGAGCTTAGTGAGGGCACATGCCCTCACTCAACTTCTACACACCAAGCTAGTTGATTAAAATTTACCATATAAAACACTAATCAATTTATCAACTCCTCATGTGTGCCCTCACTCAAAATATGTGCTAGGTCCGCCCCTGTCTCTGTCAGTGCCCTCTTGCTCGCTGTTGTTGTCGCCACCTCCGTCGGTCAGTAGTATCTCCCTCGCTCTGCTCTGACTATAACCTCTCTGCTCTTACTGTTTGCCTTTTCCCTTTCCTGCAGGTAGGACCTGATCCTGATGGCCGGGAACCATCACGTCGCGGCGACGGTCGCCGTTGTCGCCCTGATGCTGCTGCTGCTTCCTTCCGCCCTCCATACAGCCGCCACCGAGCCGTCCTCCAGCGTCCTTGTGGACACTGCTGGACCCGCAGCACCGCCGCCGCAGCACTCGTCGGGGCACCAGGTCCACAGCAAGGTGGACGACATCTGCCGCTACCTCTGCGACTGTCCCGGGCACTGCAAGACTAGTAAGCTGGGCCTCAAGATCTGCTTGGGCGCAGGGATGGATCCGACAGTGGGGCGGGTGGGGGCTCAAGCCCCCCTACCGCTAGAAACTCCATGGAAACAAGAGGGGAGAAGGAGGAGGAAGAAGAGGAATATGAAGAAGGGGGGTTGGAGGAAGAAGAAGAGAAACGAGCCCCCCCCCCAGCCCACCGTTCCTGCGTCGTCATTGCTTGGGCGTGTGTGCATTCAAGTGTGTCACTAGAGGCAAGCTCTCCGATACTGATGGCGCTCCGGTGGATGGGGAGCTCTGACTGATGATGCGCAGGGGGCCTTTTGGCGATCGAGTCGTCTCAAGTAGTAGTAAAAGAGCAACAATGGAGAGGATGAGTATCCCCACCTAATCTCTTACCACAGATGCCGGCAAGCCGGTAATGGCCTTCGCGAGCTTTGACGGATCTCTATCCAGCTGAATAATAATAAGACTTAGGCTCCGTTCAACAGAACTTATGCTGATTTAGCACACATATTTGGTGAGAGAGGAAAATACAGTGTGTTTGAGCTGGTAGATTTGTTGTGAGAGAAAAATAATGTCATATCGATGAAATTGTAATGTATATATGATCTCAGTGTTGAAATGCATTTGTTGCACTTACCGAAATGAATGGATGTAATCTTGGTGAAAGTGATTAATAAAAGTTTAGAAACTACAAGTTAGGTAGTCTAATCTGCTCCATATTTAGTTGCAAAAACACTCTGTTTCAGGGGCAAATGCATTAGCACCCCCTCCAGCCTCAAAAAAAAAGGAAAAACAATAAATATGCTCAATTTTTCACCATATTTGCACCCTCATGACTCATCTTTATTATCCACATAGCAAACGCACTCTCCGATTTGCTCTAGCTTCGTCACTGCTCTGTTTGATGGCATACATAGGAACATGAGGCATGATATTTTAGTGTATATTTTAGCACTAAAAAGTGGCACTAACTTTTATTCTCGACGAAATTCTATAATTCCCTTCTGAATTTGGATTACACACGCCAACACTCCTGTCCTTGCGTTGATCGTGGAGTTGGGAGGTTTGGTTTGGTTCCCTTAGGGCAACTTTAGTGTTTATTTGGTAGGATGAAGCTAGAGCAAGCCACATATCCTATGTGCTTATTTATCCTTTCCTCTCTAATGTATTGCACCAGCGACGCGAACTCCAAGAAATAAAAAAAAATACCATTCACTCTTTCGCTTTACTCCTTCCGGGCACCATGTCAGCTCCTGGTAGTTGGACAGCAGCAGCCAACTGATAAAATAATCCTCAGCTGGGGTGCTCAATCCAGCTCTGGTGCCAGAGTTTTGCTAACGTAGCACCACCGCTCCAACGTTTATTACCTGAGCTGGCGTTCTCTCTCCCCTCCTCGCACCACCTTAGAAGTAACACTGGAGCTGCCCTTATCATTCCCAACAGAGATCCTTCCTGCTCCTCTGTTTCGCACAAAGGCTGCTGCAGTGCAACTAATTCCCCCCTCCGGCATCCACAAACCTGGAAAATCGTTTCGTGATGCCTGCCTCCCTGCTACATGTAAGTTAGCAAGGGTCACAAATCAAACCCCCACGAAATTTGTTGATGAATTCCCTTTCTACTTCTTTTCCCTTTGAAAGGAAAAGGGATTCGGAATCGTCAACGCTGATGAAAGTTCTCAAATAGAGGGACCAAAACGCGAGACCACGTGCCACGTAATCATCTCTCTTTAGGATTTGCGTTTCTGAAAATCAAAGAGCGAATACCATGATCTAAACTATCCATAAAAATACTTGTGTGCAGACTGAACGAAAAAATATTATTAGAAAAATGCAGGAAAGATGACACATTGCTGACTGTAAAGCATATCAAGCTAATCATGCCACCTAAACTACAGATCAGTCGTAACTGGACGACCATTGATAATGCTGCCATCCGCAGCCCATGGATTACTAGAGTTCCCAATAAAAATATGATATATGTTTACGTTCTTTCATATTTTATATTTCTTTAAAATGTAATTATGATAAAAAAACAAAGAGATATTGGAGGAGCCCAAATTAAAAAAAACAAAGGTTGTGTGCTATGTTAAAATCAATATATTCACATTCAAATACTCGGAAAAAGAATGTTGAATTTTGAGGTGATCATCTAGTCACCATTAAACAACAACGACATCCGATTAGGTACAATTATGGATGAAACTAGAGAGACGACAGAATAAGTTGATGAATCAAACGAAAATGATGTGCAGCATAGAATCCATCCATTCACGTTCAAAATGCTCAAAAAGCAGAGGGATTGGCTGGTTGTCGTGAAAAAAAAATCTGGTATCAATTTTATGATACGTGAGTTCTACAAGCATCAAAATGTCAAAATAATGTATCGCTTTGACTGATAAATTCAGTTATGGGTAAAACTAGAGGGATAAAAAGATTGATTCCGAATGAAAAAGAAAAGAATTATATATTTAACTATAATATCATTGTATTTGCGTTTGAAATTTATTTAAATATTCGGAAGCGCGTTGAACACGGGAGAAGCTCCTCTGCAGTCGACTGCAGAGTGCTGCTCTCACTGCACGCGGGCCCTAGCGCCCGTCGGGCCCACGCGCCAGCCTCTGCAGCCGACTGCAGAGGATCTGAATCCGTTGAACACGGGCATGTGCATGTGGTCGGCTGGCCAAACGTGGTGAGAAACCGCGGCGTGGTCGGTTTCGCGATACACGAGTCGTACAGGGACCGAAATGCAAAAAGACACGCTCCACGTTGGACGGAGTGACGGACGGACAGATAAATTAAACGCGAGGGCGGCAGAAAAATCCCCGAAGCAACCCGTCCCTCCCCCTTTGTGGCCACACCCGTCCGTCGACCACCTCCTCCCCGGCTGCTCACCGCGCGCGGCGGTGTTGACCCACCCACCCGTCCCTCCCCCCACCCCATCAGCGCTGGAGGCGGCGGCGGCCAAGTCCCCTGGACCCTTCGGCGGCGGCGGCGGCGCGCGGTTATGCCGAGAGGCTCTCAGGTGCGTCTCCAATTCGAGCTTTGGTTCGGTCGAATTTGGTGGTGGGGAAGCGTCGAGGGGTCTGGTGGCTGTAGCTGGGTGGGAATTTGGTGAGGTCGATCGATCGATCGGGGCGCGTGGGGATCGTGCGGTGGTTGACCGATCGGCGCGGTGCGTTTGAGATCCGGGGAGGGGATGCGATGAGGGGAGCGTTTCGTGTGATCGGATCCGCGCGAGATTCGTGAGCTCGGGGGGATGTTTCTGATTCGAATTTCATGGGAGGGTGATAGGGGGGTGGAGAATTTTTGTGCCTAGGGGAACATGTGGGTGTCTGATTTGTCAAATTGAATTGGCCATGATTAGCTATGCTGTCGGTGCTCTGATTTGCTTAGGGTTTCGTCTCCATTCTGGTAATCATGCTCAATTACGGAATAGTGAATGATCATACCGATTTATGCTCAAATTGTGGATTACTGCTGCTGCGATGCCTTATTGGTGATTGTGCTGTACGCTTGTACTCCTAGATTCTGGTGTGCCTGTAATTGCGCCCAGTTCCTATGCCTTTGTTGAATCAGAAATATATCTGCTAATTCGGACTCGTGCGAAGACATTCAACATGAGAGAGAGGAGAACATCAATTAAGTCGAGTTGTTGAGGCCTTTGAGCATAACTCTATTGATTCATACAACTCTTGCCATGAACTGTTGATTGCATTCATGCATGCTTGTGCTCTGTTCATTTTATTTTACTGCTCCTACTTAGTTGGGTTCTGTTATGCTGTGTTACTTCTTTTTCACATATTTGTATCCTGCCAAAATTGTTGCTTAATTACCACTTTCTACACTTGTATATGCAGGTTTCATTACCCTCTGCTGGAGTTATAGCATTTTCAGCAAGGATATGGAGTACACCCCTTACACAGCAAGTTCCTCTGTATCCCACATCTCGCTGCTCGAGGAAGTTCTTGGCTGGAGGTTTTGTCTTTACGGAGACTTCCTTGTCATCTCTTTTGTCAACTGCACCTGAGGATCACACCGCTTTTAGCGACTGCCTTGCCTGGTCCCATGCTGTCAGACATTAGAGTCGCCAAGTGATTACAGTGCGGCTGTAGCACACTTATTTGAGCATGGTGGATCTGTTTCTCAGGCAACATTTCGGTAATATTTGTCTTGGCACTGATCAGCCAGCAAAAGTTACCGTCAAGACATCTTTGGACACTTGGATCTAAGCACTTGGAGCTTTCTCGTCACATATAAGCTCTAGGTATGCTTTCATTGGAGAAGCTACTAGTATATATCCTGCCTTTTCCTATTCTCATGCATCTTTTTTTTTCCCTTGACAGGTTCTGGTTTTCTTTGCTTCTGCTAGCTTTCTTCTACCCTATCACCGTAACTTTTCAGTTTGATCAGGCCAAAGTTTGGTGTGTATTGGTTACGCTTCATCAGGCTTGCTTGGGATGGCATAACCTTTGGGTATGTGTGCGTCCTAATGTAGACACGGTCATCATTCTTCTATTCTGCAAAATTGAAAACATTATTGTTTTCCTCTTCCAATACACTGATCCATTATGTGCTAATTTCAGAGAAAAGTTGTTCAAGATTTTTGTTGTCGCAAAGCATGGGTATTATTGCCTACTGGGATTTCAGAAGAGTCTACAGCGCCTTTGGTGTTCTAACATCCAAAGACACTGCCGTCATACATATATGAGTCTTGTTTGTGACTATACAACTGTTCTAAAATAAGGACAGTTTTGTGCACCACCAGCTAATAAAATGGAGAGGTAAATATCCTCTGTCATCAGATGACTACTTAGAATCCTTGTCTAAGCTGTCTTGGATGTCTGCTTACCTTAATTTTTTTGTATTGAGTTCCAGGTATACGATTATCAAGGAAGTTGGTGATGGAACATTTGGGAGTGTTTGGCGCGCGATCAATAAAGAAAGTGGTGAAGTGGTATGTCATTCGTCTTGCCCCCTTTTCTTTTTGCTTTTGTCACACCTTAACTTTTTTTCAGTAGCTACACAGTTTGGCTCCCCATTACTCTGTTACCTTATATCTCTTTAACACACCTGTGTCGATAGGTTGCGATCAAGAAAATGAAGAAAAATTACTATTCTTGGGATGAGTGCATAAACCTCCGTGAAGTGAAGGTGATTGTTGCTTATAACTTATTTATCAGGTGTTATGTGGCATTCTCTTGAGTTACTTATTTTTTTTATCAGTCCCTACGGAGGATGAACCATCCAAACATCGTGAAGCTCAAAGAAGTCATAAGAGAGAATGATATGTTGTTCTTTGTTTTCGAGTACATGGTATGGACAATTTTGTAACTCTTGTTCGGGCATTGTTTCTGTGCTTGTAGTCTGTAAAGTGACTGAACGTGTGCTCTTTTCTTCTTTCTGGTCATTTCAGGAATGCAATCTCTATCAACTGATGAAGAACAGAGGGAAGGCCTTCTCGGAGACTGAAGTCCGAAATTGGTGCTTTCAAATATTTCAAGCTCTGAGTCACATGCACCAACGTGGATATTTTCACCGTGACCTTAAGCCTGGTATATTGTGATTTGCACTGGGCTTTTACATTTAATGTTACAATGGTTGAGCGAGATGTTCTTTTTGTTGCAAAACAGTCCTCAGTTGTCTTTTTAGTGTGCATCTGTTAAGTTTAAGAAACCTTGAATGAATTCCAGCTTAAAATTGCTGTACTTCAATAAGGATGTTGTGGTTGCCATTTGGTGATTTTCAGATGCTGTTAGTAGTTTACCTGTCATTTACCATTTTATAATGTAGTTGCATAGAGATTCACAGAACCAGGAAATGCACCTTGTTAGTGGGCAAATGGATACTAGGACCAGCAAACAAATTTAAAAGGTTGAAGTAAAAAATGCTCAATGTGTTCCCATCTGGGATGTGTTCAGTGTAATCAAACACCTGTGTGTATATAAGATCAAAAACATATAAAAAGTATAAATAGCAAAATGCTGGGTACTGGTCCTTATATTAGTATGTGTATTGTGTTCCCATCTGGAATGTGTTCAGCGTTATCAAACATCAACCTTCATTATTGATCTTTTAAGTTATACAATTTCAGAAAATTTGCTGGTTACAAAGGACCTAATCAAGATAGCAGATTTTGGGCTTGCTCGGGAGATTTCTTCTGAACCTCCGTATACAGAATACGTGTCCACTCGTTGGTAGGATGTTTTTCAAATCTTATGTTGCTTAAACTGCTCCAAATAATAGGATAAATGTGCTAATATTTACTGTTAACTAGGTATCGTGCCCCTGAGGTCCTTCTTCAAGCTACTGTTTATAATGCAGCAGTTGGTAAGTGGAGAACATTTATGCCTTTACCACACAAATCAAGAAAGTGAATCGGTACCATTTTATTAATATGTTTATTTCTCATTGCATTTTCAGACATGTGGGCAATGGGTGCCATAATTGCGGAGCTTTTTTCGTTACGACCTCTTTTTCCTGGATCAAGGTACTCATCATGTCTTTCCAATGAATTGAACATGTACATTCATTCCATATTGAGCTGGGGCTGATTGTTTGGAAAAAGGGCACCGCATAGGTGAAGAATTAATGTTAGCCATTTTAATAATAAGATAATAGAATATAAGGGCGTCCTATTTTGTAATTATCTAGAGTAAAAAATTGTAAATACTTGCTAGCATATAGCTTTTGTCAGAAACAGATTAACAGTTGGTTTACAGAAACTAATTATGTTTTGCCAAAAGTTATTATTCCGTACAGAAAGGTTATTCATAACTCCATGTTTTATCTTCTTCAGTGAAGCAGATGAACTTTACAAAATCTGTAGCATTCTTGGCACTCCAAATCAGCGTACTTGGCCTGAAGGTCTGCAGCTTGCGGCATCTATTGGTTTTCAGTTTCCTCAGGTACAGATATGAATCTCCCTCCCTCCTTCACTCTGGGTTAAGACTTAAGATATTAGTGATTGTTAATGTTACTTAAATGTGTTGCACCATATTTGTACAGTGTGAAAGCATACATCTTTCGGAAGTGATTCCCTCGGCAAGTGAAGATGCAATCAACCTTATTTCGGTAAATGTCAACATTCAATACTCTATTCTTTCTCTGCTCAAAGTGTATCTATCTTTTTGTTATGTTGGAGTGTCCGATGTAAATGATGGGTTACAAATTATCTCCCACAGTGGCTTTGCTCATGGGATCCTCGTAGAAGGCCAACAGCAGTGGAGGTTTTGCAGCATCCCTTCTTCCAGGTCATATATCTGACAGATTTCCATACTAGATGAATTAATTTACTTCATGACCTTACCATCATCATGTGCTTGCAGCCATGCTTCTATGTCCCTCCTTCACTTCGATTCAAATCAACTGGATATGCATCAACACCACCATCAGGTATCTCAATATCCTTTAGATTTGCATATTCATGTTCTTTTTCATAGTACATGTTTTAACAAGTTAAAATAATGGATCTGTACAGTTGGGGCTAAAGGAGCTGTGGATCAGAAGAATGGTAGGAGATACTCCATGGGTACTGTACCCAATGGGAGGCCTGGAGTTAATTACTCATACCTGAGCAATAATGCTCCAGTAAGAGCAGGTAATAATACATTCGTGCTGGCATTGCATACTCAGTTTTCCTTGGAAAGAATTTGTGGCTTTGCTTCTGGGAGTTCATAACTTTTTCTGACTTGTCAATGTTGCAGCTGGTGTGCAAAGGAAATTGGAGTTGGATCATCAGGTGAATACTATTTCACTCTTCATATAAATAGTTCCTATATTTTCAGCAACTCGATATTTATCTATTATATATGCTCTCTGCAGCCGCAGGAGGCTAACCATAAAGTGACGAAGGCGAACGCGATGAATCAGTCTTGGTCCAGAGCAGCAGCAGTAAGGAGCAACGGTTAGTACTGTTTCTGAACACTCTCTTCTCTGTTTGCCTACCTGGAACGAGTCTAGTTGCTCTGGACTAACATTGCAAACTCTGATCTTTAGGCAATTACCTCGTGAAGGATCAGAGCCCCCGTGCATCTGACCTCGCTGAGAAGCTATCTCAGCTGTCAATGGGCCCCAACAGGGTGTCTGGTCTGGGTCCCGAGAGGTTCACAGACCTGAAGCCTAGAACCCACGGCAGCGCCATCAAGCGCCCCTTGCCCGTGGGATCCAGGGCGTGGCAGGGCCCAGCCGACCCCTTCCGGCGCCCATACGAGATGCCAGGTGATAGGGCTCTCCTTCCGAGGAAGCTCGTGAGCTGAAGCTCCAAGAAGCAAGATCTTCGACGCTCCGCCGCCACCCAAGTGTCACAACTACACTTAACCGCCAATAAACCGCCAAGCTCCTTTGCAGCCACGGATGTTACCCAGTACTAGTGTCTATTGCCGTGCTTGTTCGTGATTTGAATAAGAGGCGTTCCGGCTTGTGTATCATCCCATCAACCCAGGAGGTTCTCCAGGGCTTGGGACATGCGAGGCACGGCAGTCAGCGCCTCCATGGTACATTGTGTTTGTTCTGTGTTTTTTGCTATAACATTGTGCCTGTTTGTGAGGCTGTGACTCATGACGCTGGTTCAGTTATTTCTACATGGTTTGCTTGTTCATGATGAGAATATAAGAGGGTGGGTCTTGTATAGTTGTATGGAGTGTGACGGACATGTGTCTCCTACAATCGTTGGAATTTGCTTTGTTCGGTCGTTGGCCTGTTTCTTTTCTCTGCTATCATGGTATATGAAACAGGAGTACTGCTATGATGCCATGTTGATTGCTGGCACTGACAGAGAGGGCAGAAACAACGCATTGGTTTCTGAGCAACAAACAATGCAATGCAGGTGCCGCCGGAGAACACACACAGTAGAGGCATGGTGCCGCCGCTGCTCTGCGGGGGTTTGCTTTGTTGCACGACGTGACGTCGTTGTGAGTACCGATGCTGGTGGTGGCTCTGGGCATTATGGTCGGCGTTTGATTGATTTCCTGCTTCCTCTGGGCATCGCGTTTGACTATGCCCCCGGCTTTTAGACGGAGGCGACACCTGCCAATGACTCGCCAACACCGGCATGCAGGCGCAACAGCCTTTTTCCTTCCGGGGCGGCCACCCAACCCAGCTGCCTGCCTGCCCTCCCCTGCGTGCTGCAAAACAAATACTCCCTCTGTCCCAAAATGTAAGATCTTGGAGGGTTCAAATTCTGTACCAAAATATGAAGTTCTGGAAGGATAAGACAAAATTGAATGAAGTTGGTGGGTAAGTGAAGAGTTGGTTGGTAGTGTAAAATGAGAGGTATAGAAGTCATTTCGCCCCACTATTATTTCTTGAGTTTGAAACCTTCAAGACCTTATATTTTAAGACGGAGGGAGTATCAAAAGCTGCTGCCAACTTCGGAGAGCCATTCCGCCCTTTTCAGCTGCGCACGAGACAGAGACACCAGTCTCACGTGCAGCGCTGCAGCCTGCTGCTTCTTTTTTTTTCTTGTCCTTTTAAAAAAGGAGAAGATAATGAAACGCATCAGAACGTCACGTCCATGTTGAATGCGTACGAGGAGATAGATAAATAAATAAATAAACAAAAGGAGCCTCTAGCCTATCTGTACTGTATCTGCTCTCGCGAATACGGAAGCAGCATCAGATTTGCATACATCTATCATCAGCTAAACTGGATTGGGGGGCACCAGATGCTGCAAATCAGATTCGACATCAGATTGCACAAGCTGCTGCTGGGGAAAAAAAGGCACACAACAATCACTTGCATCATCATCATCATTCTACTGCAACAACGGAACGGTGTTCTGGGTTCTGGAGGTACAGTACAAAGCGTGGTACAACCTTGAAAACAGGATGGGAGTTCTATGCCTCCCAAGTGACTGATCCATAAGGGGATCCTGCTGGCTGGCTCTTACAAATAGTTCTTAGTGGGATACAGTGATGGAGGGAGGGAGGGGCAGACGGCATGGCTCATCAATCTCCCCGTAGAAAACTTGCTTGCTTACGGCGAGTAGTACAATGCTGATGCTCGTCGCGCATTCCCACCTAGCGGCTGCAAGCTTCTCAATCGCCTGCAAGAAGAAAGAACATTGCGATCGCTATGATCAGTACACATCCAATGTGATTCAGAACAGCAAACAGAAAAATACTGAGATGTTTTGAGGTAACACCAAACCAAACCGATAGGGAACTCACATCGGGGCATCGGGATGGAGATTGATAGCTGAGTTGTCGAGAAGGAGGTCCTATTGGACCTCGCGTCGTCCATCTCCGACCATGAATCCCGCGTCCCGGGCCACTCGTCGAAGAAGGGCCTCAGCGGCTGGTTCTCCTGCTTCACATTTCCCAGCAAACCCCCAGCTCCGCTGCTGAAAGAGTGGCGCTCCTGCTCTTGGGACAGGGAGGCAATGGTGACCTGCCCAAGCTCCAGCGGTGTCTCGAGTTGGGAATAGGAGTAGGTGCCGGGCAGGAGACCGGAATCTCTACCCTTCGACATTGTAAATGGGGGAACATTGGACGGCAGCGAGTTCCATGAGTTGTCTGTTGGGGAATCAATAGTGAAGCCCCTGGAGTTTCCTGATGCTCCAGAGAAGAAGCTCAGTTCGCCAGCATCAGCTTTAGCTCCAAGAGGGTACCTGAACAATCAATTAGTTAAGGATACATGACAGTTACAAGTTGCTACAAATATTTATCAACTGATAGAAAATTTGTCAGGCCAGTAGTACTGCTAGGACTATATGATGATTATTCAACCTACAGCAACCAGCTAGATATGGATTTGCTTCGAATGAAATGAAATGGGTCTAGGGTTGATAAGTAGGACATCAAGCTCACAAAGCACCTCAAATTGGGACATCACTACTATCTAGTTTCAGAAAAAGGGAAAAAAGTCAAGAGCAGCATGATAAGTTGCTAATCTCAAGTTACTGCAACTGCAGATCCCCACATCCTCACAAACTTAAAACTATAGCATCTTCAGGACACATGAAAAAACAATGTGTAAAAGAGAGAGAAAAATGGGGGGGCCCAAAAAGCTATTTTGTCTCGAAGACAAGCCTATGTTGTAGACTGTAGAGGGCATGGACATGGCAGCTGCCATCCATAGTTCTTCAGAACATATAAATTTATAGACATCTATAAGGTGGCAGAACCAGCCAGGGCCAGGGCATAGCAGGTAAGGCAGTTGACCTTGTTACAATAAAACTGCAAAAAGATTAATACATTAATAATATAAAGGCTAAAACTGCAAGAAGCGAGCGAGCAGACTTGCTTTTGTCCTGATAATACACCCAGTTTCGTTGGTGTGATTTGCAACAAGTGTAAAGAGAGCCAAGGGAAATCATGGCATCATCGATAATTGGGCTAGCTAAAAAGATATGGTAGTAACAAAACCCCCAACCAATCATGCAAGGAAACCTAGTGTATCAGCTGTATAGTTTGCAACCAAACCACGCAATGTTGGCAGACCTGATCCAATAAGCAGTTTGATAGCGGCAATGAGAGTCAAAAGGGGATGTCAAGTGTAACCATACTTGCTGCCGTAGCGATAGTGAGCATTCGAAGCATCGATGTGAAGCTGCGATGAGCCAGCCCCACCGAGAGACAAGCCATGAGTTTTACCCCCCGCCGTGAGGGAGTCAAGGGGCGCGGTCTCACGGGTCGTCGTCGTCACGGTGGACAACTGGGGCTGCGACGGATGCGCAGGCGAGGCGGTCTTGGATTCCACAGGCTTTCTTGAACGGTTGCGGCCACGGTGCATGTGGCGCTCGCAGTACTTGGAGTCAGGGTGCGCCTCCTTGGAGCACCGCCACTTCTTGCCGTCGGTGCGGCGGCACCGCCACGGCTCCGGGTCCAGCTTCTTCCCGTAGTAGGCGTAGTAACTCACTGCAGGAACCACAGGTGAGAGGCACATCAAACCAATCCACTGCAACTGTCGCCGTCCATTCAATAATATTGAAATGAAAGTGTACTGAAGTTAGATCAAAAGCAAATAAACATTTGACCAACCCGATGCAAAGATGCTTTGCTTTGTTTAAAAGTTTGAATAAAGAATCCCACTGGTTGTGCAAACGGAAAAGAAAACACCAAAGATCCGTATAATAAGCAGACAAATGCTAGTATATGCTTGAGCACCAATAAATCGACACACTATATGATACCAGATCAATCCCAATAAGCAGGCAAAAGATCTATCTATGTATTCTCTCCCGAATGAAAAGGGTGAAAAGAAAATCCACAAGAAACCATTTGTTTTCGCCGCTATCCCAGCAAGCACATCCATTTCAGCGAGATTCCTACTGATATATGATAGAAGGAGGAGACGACCATAATATGCTAGTAAGAACAGAACAGAATAGAACAGAGCAGAGCAGAGCAAGAAGAAGCGAGGGTGAGCTCACGGGACGGATGGTGGTGGTGGTAGAAGGGCGAAGTGGCGGCGGGTCCGGCGAAGGAGAAGGCGGCGGCGGCAGAGTGGGGGCTGGGGCGGACGGGGAGGAGGAGATCGGGCGGGACGGGGACGCCGGCCATGAGGTACTTGTAAATGAGCGCCTGCTGCTCGAGCTCCGCCCACTGCGCGGCGGTGAAGACCGCCGCCCCACGCTGCGGCGGCGGCGGGTACCCTCCACCACCGACTCCCATCCCCATCCCCGCCGAGGACGCCGAGCTCAGCATCGGATGGCCTGGCCCCCCACCTCCTCCTCACCCTTTCCTTCCTCCTTTAGGCCGACCAGCACCAAGAAGGAGCGTGCAGACAGGGGGGGCGCGGTGGGAAACGAAGGGCCGAGGAGGAGGCGGGTCAGGTGGGGGTTGGAGGGTTCTTGGTGGCGGCCATTAATGGAGGAGGAGGAGGAGGGGGGAGTCGGTGGAGGTGGTGGGGGATCTGCAGATAGGAGGGAGGCAGGGAGGGAGTCGCCGCTTTGGGTTGGATTTGCTTTGCTTTGCTTGCGATTGCGGTGGTGTTCACCTCCTCCGCTCCGCTGTCTGCTGCTGCTGCTGTCTTCTTGTACTGGGCTGCCCTGACCTGCCCCCCTACAGGGGCACCCTCGGGTTTTCACCTCTCTTTGTATTTTTCAACTTCCTCCCTCGTGTTTTACTGTATATGCCTACAATACAAAGCTGCTCGCTTTTGTGCAATTGTTACATGTTGGGTTTTGATGTTTGTTTGATTGCCTTTTTGCAAGGAGGCATGAGTATTTGGGAGGGTTGGGAAGGGTTGACCGCGAAATCCTTGTGTGATTTGTATGAGTAGTGTGTGATTGTCATGCTAATATCGAAGACGAGTGTGCTGTCGGTTAAAAAGAGAGAATGACATGATTCGAATTAAGAAAGAAATGAGATCTAATAAAAAGTCGAGTTTAAAGAATGATGTCAAGGTAGGTCAAATCAATGTGGTAAACCGATAGTGGGAAGGGATTGGGCAAGGTCCGAGTTTACCCAAAAAGGTCTAAGAGTACCAGAGTGGATGAGGGTTACGAGAGGTGGATTGAGCAGCATGTCTAGGCTAGAATTGTCGGACATTTTTTTTTACAACGAACTTTCATTGACTTAGCAGCAAGAAGCTGCTAGAATCCTTGTGTGAACAAGGGATACAGAGGTCAGTCCTTCCAAGAGGGAGGGACTGATGTTCATGGTGCTCATAGGAGCAACTGAGTACATAATTCTGATGTTGCACAACAGGAGACGAGTAAGCTAATCTAGCCAACGTATCTGTTGTACAATTAAGTTTCCTATCTACCTTGATCACTTGAGGACTTCTGTTGAGGGTAGCACCATCAAACATCTGAGTGTGAATCTTCATTCTCCAATCAGGAGGATCAGTGCGGTCGTGTGAATTAAGAAAAAACACTAGCTGGGAACCATCAGAAAGAAATGTGACTTGGTAGAAGTTCAGCCTCTGTAGTATAGTAGCCGCAAGCGCAATTGAGTAGCTTTTGCAGAAAGCACGGATTGGGTGTCCTGAAGAGCTGCTCTGATGTAGATTGTGTTTGTGGGATGAACCTGCGAATTAACATTAAGTATACCTAGACTTACCCTTTGTGATGTTGATTGGAGTTGATCTAGTGAGGTAGATGCATCCACATAACATTTGATTCCTGAAAGAGGTGTGAGAATAGGTACATGATAACTTGAATGAACTTGAACTCGCTTGGTTCGGACAGTGTGAAGCAGGAAGGGATGTGTTTGCGGTTTGTGTATGCTGCTGGTTTGTTTGGTGTGTTTCATGTATAGCTGATGTTTGCCTATGTGCTTCTGCTTTGAGAACTTGAAAAGAAGTCTAAGTCTTTCTATGGAAACGATTATCATTACGTGCTTTCCAAATATACCAAGATATCAATAGGAATTGTAAAAGATAGGATTCAGAAGGGGAATGCGAAATAAGTAGGGGTAAAGCTAATTGTACACCATCTTCCTGGGGATCTATTAAATGCAGTGGTAAATGAAATGTTGGGGAATTCCAAACTTGCACAGGTAGATCACAAAGAAAGAACAGGTGGACATCATTTTCAATTGCTCCACAATGAATGCAATGTTGAACAATATGAGTAGAGTTGTAGCTAGAGCTCGTCTAATCATTCTCCATGCAAAAGTTTTGAGAAAGAGAGATGGATTTAGCTTTCCACACATTCTGTAAGATATAGTTAGCTTGAGGAGAAATACTCCTTGTACCTTGTGCTGGAAGATTGTCATGTTGAAGATCTGCCGGGTAGGAGTATGCCGCTTTGGAAGAGCACTTTCCATTAGTAGCTGGAGACCATCTCAAGATATCATGTTGTTGGGATTGAACCACTAGTAATGATGTGATGGACTGAACCATTGGATGATCAAAGGTGGTGGAGAGTAGTTGATGATCCCATGTTGTTGTTCCCTGCAGCCACAGATCTGAAATTATGGCAGGCAAAAGGGGGTTAGTAATGGGTAATTGAATATGATCATGTATGTTTTCCCAATTATCTGTCCAGGGAGAGGACCAAATGGAGGAGCTGCCATTGTGAATTTGCAATGTGGCATTAGAGTGAAGATGATGTTTAATTGCAAAACAGAGGACTAATAAGCAGATCTAAAGGCTGTAGTAGGAGCAGTACAGAAGGTATTCTATGGATAGTATTTAGCCTTGAGAGTTGCTGATAGTAAAGGGTTTTTATTTGTTGCAATATTCCAATTAGATTGAATGATAAGGCTAGTATTAATCAGACCTATATCTCTAACACACAGACCACCTTGTTTAGTAGGCTTACAGATGTCTTCCCAGGAGCGGAAAGCAATGGGATTAGTTTGATTTTCTTCTTGTACACCAGCCCACCAAAATCTACGAATAATGGTGTTAATTTGCTCTATAAAGCTATTAGAAAAAAGGATGGTGGACATGTAGTATACAGGAATAGAAGAAATTTATATACTGCAGTCTACTAGTATGATTAAGCTTATTAGCCTTGATGGTACCAAACTTAGATATAAATTTGTTGAAAATGAATTTGTAAGCCCTATTCTTGTCCTTGTGAGAGAAGATAAGAGGGTGGCCTAAGTGCATAGTATTAGGTTGAAGGGAGGGGACAAGGAAGATACATCTTATCTAACTTTTTATAGGGGAAGGAACATTCCTGCTAAAATAAATAGAAGATTTTTGTAGGTTTGGAGTTTGTCCAGATTGGTGGCAAAATTGATACAAAATGTCTCTTATCAGTTGGGCTTCTTCCAGTGTAGCTTTACCACACAGTATAAGATCATCTACAAATAAAAGAGAATGAATAGGAGGTGCTTGAGATTGTTGTTCGGACGTTGAATATACAAAAAGTTTTTCCTTCAACCAGGACATGCTACCATGGAGAAACTTAGTCTACTTGAGGTCAATTAATAGTGAGATTTGCTTAAAAATTACTTATTATATAAATGTGTACACAGAGAAAAAATATATATCTTAGGCCTCTGCAGGGTATGTTTAGTATTTCTTAGGTTTTGCATAAGCATCAATTCCTAATGTACTGAGCTACTATTCACCGTCAGCAGCGGCAGAGTCAGCGGTGGGTCGGGGGGCTCCAGCCCCCCTACCACCCTGGCTCCCAAGGTAACCCCTCAAGCTTCTCATAGAAATTTTGAGGAGGAAGGAGGAGGAAGAGGAAGAAGAATGAGGGAGGAAGAAGATGAGGAAGGAGAGCCCCCTCTACCACCCAATTCCGAATTCGTCACTGACCGTCAGTTAGAGAAAGGAGAAGATTGAATTGTGTAGATAGCCCTAGGTTGAACATGACAAGTGTCTTCACGGCTACCACGGTATTGCCCAATCTCTCACTGCTCGTGCCCAGTCTCCTCTAGGCTCAGATGTCAGTGCGACACCTTCACCGGTTACTCCTCTCGACAGCTCCTCCGTTGCAAAGAGAGAGAAATAGAAATAGAGGAAGGGTAGTTGTGAGGTTGACGTGTAGAACTCACATGTCAGATTGTGTTGCATTTTATTTTTGAAGTTGGTAGCCAAATACCTACAGCATGTTCGGCTGTCTGGATGCTGATTTGTTCTGCGAGAAAAATACCGCTGCCTGGCTGGTGGTGGGTGGCTGGTTCTGATTTGTTCTGAGAGAAAAATATCGCTGACTAATGGTTGATAATCGAAACGAACAAGACACTATTTTGGACAGCTCCAACTTCACTCGGAGTTCGAGCAAATCCAACAGTTTGCTATCTTAGTTTGACATCCATCTAATTTTGACAAAATATGAAAATTAGTCTCTAACAGTTTGGCAAAACAACTTGACATCCCTCCCCTCGCCGTGGGCATATATGTGCACAGCTATCCGCGGCGCATCCTTGGAAAGGTATAAAAGTAATTTTGTTTTTTTCTTAGTGTTCCTGATTTAAATTTTAAGAGATGGAAGGGTAGAAACATATTTTTGTTTCTCTCTCAGGATTTCTTATGTAAGTTAAATCTAGATTTAGCAAGTGAATTATGTCAAACTGTTGAAAATAAAATTTCTTTTACTTGACATATCTTTTTAGAAGTTGGTAAAACACCAAATTTGTCAAATAAACTTTAGCAAACTCTTAAAGATGGTCTTAGCTCTATCTAAAATTTTTGGAGTAAAACAGCTTAGCTAGGGTTGAAACCATTCCAAACAAATTTATATATTTTCCTGAAAGAAAAACAAACTTATAGCGCTCGACGTTCTTTGTGCAGTTAGTTGCTGATCAATTTCAGCCACCTTCCAAAGTACTTCGAACTCGTCGTGAGGGAGGGAAAAAAGTGCCATAGCTTTATCAAGTCAGCACGGCTAGCCGAACGTGCACGGGCAGAGTGAGAGCGTGTGCGCACCAGAAACGTCTGGTGTGCTTCCCAAACTGTCAGCAGTAGACATCACCCAACCCAACCCAACCCAACGCGGTCGTGGCATGGCACCACCCATGACCCATGGCTAGGCCTGTCAAAAAAAAAAGCTCGAGGTTCGTGAATCGATCGCATTCGACTCGCTTTAAGCTTGATTCGAGATCGACTAGATTTCTAAACGAGTGAAGCTCAAATCTGATTCAAAGCTCGTGAGATTTTCAAGCTCGAGATCGAAAAGCTCGAGTAAGCTCGTGTACTATGATTAGGCATGACTTTATGAGATGTATGCACACATATACTCTAATTTTCTTTTTAAATTGTACTGCGCCAAACTCGATGTTTACAAGTAATGCCATGACACTAATTTAACTATTATGTAGACTTTCTAAACTATATTTATGGATGATATAAATCTTAAAGCTCGTGAATTACTCGTAGATGACTCGTTGCAAGCTCGACTCGAGATCGGATCGAATCTTAACGAGCCAAGCTTGAAGTTCGAATCTTAATGAGCCAAGCTTGAGCCTAACTTCAAGCTCGGATGGTTTTGAGGCTCGGCTCGATGCTTTAACAAGCTCAAGCTTGAGGCGGTGAGCTCGCTCGAGCTCGGCTCGTTGACATCCCTACCCATGGCACAACCAGAGAGTCACGAGGCACATGCAAAGCCAAGCCATGCGAGAGGAGACCCCAACAAAAGTTTGTACACGAGAGAACCCCAGAGGCCCAGTGTACCGTACGTACGTCCGTGCACAGTATGTGTAGCGCATGAAAAAGCATACGTACCCCCGTACACACACAGCAACTGTTGTGTGCACAATAAATGCCAAATGTACTGCACCGTCAACAAGAACAACAACCTCAGAGGCGTGCAGAAATCCAACGCTTTTACTTGTCGCCCGTACACGGGTTGAATGGCCGCGCGGCGCTACAAGATTTTCACTCATGATGACCCCGGTAAAATCTCTCTACTGCCGCGTAAACAAAGGATGGATGGATGGGTGAAGGTGAGGGCTGGAGAAAGGAGACGCAGAGCATTCAAGATACTGAATCCGGTACGCCCAGGTTGTCACAGTTTTAATATCTGATGAATGATCCTAGCTGAAAAAAAAAATCCTAGAAATACCTGTGGTTGGATGAACCTATATACTACCAGATCCTACAAAGAAATTGCTCTACACAGTCTGTATTCTGGTTAGAAAGATTGATATGGCAGTCTGCAATCTGCATCCAGGGTCGCCCCTCCCTCTATGGCTCTATACAAAAGCAATACTACTAGAAAACCTGGATAGGGCAGGGCAGGGCAATGCTATTCTGCTAGAGATGGATGAGGATGAGGAGATACCCAAAAAAAAAAAAAAACTGAAAGAAAGAAAGAAAGCATGCAGCATAGTTGCTGCCCCAAGCTGCAGCAACAGGTGAGGCATGCAGAGGCACTATAAATGGGGGCAAAAGGACAAGCCGAGGCTGGAGTGAATTTACCTCTTACAAAAATGTGGGCACACCACACCCCCGAGATCCTTACATCACCAGCTGCACGTACATGCATACCAGGTACCAGCAGCATAAGCATCCATGGCTTTGCTTTGGCCTTGCCTTTGGGACCATCTGGGTCAATACCAGGCAATGCCATGGGAGATTCAGACCACAAGCAACTGATTGACCTTCTTCAGCTCCAAACAAACCCCCTTGTGGATCAGATCAACCAGCAACAATCATCAGATAAAACTTGAAGGTTTGATAATCAGCAGATGAGCTTGTGTCATGGACTGACTGACAGCATCAGGACACCTGCGAAAAGAAAATCCCATTTGCAATTTCCAGCTGCATGTTGTAGGGTTTGTCAGGTGCAATGTTGGCAGGTCAAGGAACACAAAGACGAGCAGCATGATGAATTCAAAAGGACGGAAAAACTGTCGTGAAAAATGTTAGTACAATGGCATGCCACTTCAAACTTGCTCAGAATGGAGGGCAAAATAAAAAAATAAAAAAATGAAGAACTTCAATCATGCACGAAATTGAACACCATTGAACAGGAACTGAAGCTACTTTTCGATTTCAGAGAACCGGATGATACAACTCACTCTATACAGAGGCGTACACAAACCTAACCTGGTTGCTCCTAGACAATCAGGAAGGACCAAATGTGTCAACACAACTCTACCCTTTTTTTTCTCCCAAAAAATTGAGGCATGTATGAATATGACATCTCTACATCTGCAGCGCTGCAAAAAAGAAAAATTTCTGTGGCGAAGACTTTAGACAGTAGCTGGCCCAGCCATTATGAATATGAGCAGAAGAATCATCTTCAAATCAGCATCACGCTATTCAACCGAACTGCGGCGTTCCCCATATCCAGGCACCGTGTAATCCTCACTCACATAATAGTAGATGAGCATGGCATTCGCTTGGACGACGCCGTCCGTCAACCATTAAAAAAGAGATAGCTATGCATGTCAGAAAATGATCTTCTTCAAAATCAAAAGGACGATCATGATGAAGATCAGAATGACAAGGACAGTGGCACACGTCACCATGCACCCTTTCTTCTGCGTCCTCTCAGCCTGCAGAACAGACAGACCAAGATATTAGACTGCAAGCTTTAGATACTGATGCTGCCAACTATTTTCTTTATTTCAAGAAATGCTATGATCATAAGGTTCTGCAAATGAAGCACAGATGACCACCATGGAACCTCTAAAATAACGCATATAAGTATGTAACACTATGAATGTAGAGAGAGAAACAGAGAGATCATAAAGGCACCAGACAGCGTCTGCGGTGAGCAGTAAACTGAAGGGGTGAATGCTGGTTACAAATTTACTGCCCCTGTTCACGGTAAACGTGTCACCTTTTACAGTGAGGGAAACAAAGCACAAGATGTTGTATTTTAATCAAAACTTGTAAGTTTAAATTATTAAGTTACAAAAATATTTGTTATGATGAATCTAGAAAAACGATCAGGGTATTTAGATATCATATTGGCCAAAAAACAAGTCGAATATTTGAATATATAAACTTCCCATGATGAGTTGACCAAAAAACAAGTCGAATATTTTCATTGTGCAGCCCGGAGTCCTGGAATGTCTGATGCAGTATTTAGTTCATCTTAAAGTTCTTAACAAAAGGTCAATTCTACAGAAATTTACAGAGTGAAAAACTGAAAACAACACTTCTATGTGAGAATAAAGGTGGTTTGAGGACCTTTTGCAATTCTTTGTAGCCCTCCTCAACAGAAGCTGCAACATTCTGTATGTTGTAATCTATCCGATCGATGATAGTTCCCTGTTCAAAGAAGAAATCAAAAGTCTGGCCCTAGCTAGTAATCAAAACCAATCATTGACAATGGATCAGAAATTCATATACCTGATCAATCACAAGAACTGAAAGATCCTTCATGATCTGTGCAAGCACGTTGACTGACTCGACAACCTTCAGACAACAAGCAGACAAGTGCAAACAGACTTCAGGAACATGTGCAACATGTGCTGTTAAAAGGAGAATATATATATAACACAGAATTTATTAGCGGAACCATCAAAGAAATTAAAAAAACTCACCTGTTCAATTTCTCTCTCCCTTTCTCTGGTGAATGCTTCGCTTTTCTTAAGTTTTGACATCTGAACCTCGGTGAAACCCTGGTAATAAAACCCTAGTATGAATTACATCTTCTTAAATTTAAAGAACTGCTTTACTTCTCATCAAGAAGTCGTCTATTAGTCTGAATCCCAATAAGTATTTCTAGCATATCAAATCCAAGTCCAGCCCAATCATTATTCATGAATAATAAAACATTCCAAAAAAAAGAAAGAAAAAAATTACTGATACAATAAATCGATAGATTATGTCAAGAAATTTCCTAAAGTGTCTTTCGTTCAAGTGATCTGAAAGCAGAGTTTTAGTTATACGAGACAACCAATTTGCTGGACTGCATTCTGGATGAAATTAGTGCAGGGGCATTGTGTCATGTTTCATTGTACTAATGCAGTTTGGTAGAAACAACTGAAACTTTTTTTTTAATTTTACTTGCTTACATATATCACATGCTACATATATATTACTAGTCAAGCCCATCTTTTGCAGTAGAAATCAAATATGATACCACAACTTCTACACTTCAAATACAAAATTAACATGTTTTCCTTGTATACTACTATGTCAGTATACACATCTAGTAAGAGAGTCAAATGACTTGAGGAGTTAATATGTGAAGAATAACGAATCCAGTTTAAACTGAGGAGTTAAATGACTTGAGGAGTTAACACTGATCAGGGAAAGCAGCTGCACCTAATAAAACCTAATGAACCATACCCCTCTTAGCCAGTCCAGAAGTTCCGAAGTAAATGGATAGTGGTTATTCTAGGATATGCATGTCAAACATGGTCCTAGTTTGGTGCTTGCCTGTACTCAAGGATATTCAGCAATTGTAATTCTCTTTTATGTTATCCAAAGCATATATGTTTGCAGCACAAAAATATAAGTTCTCCAGACGCAGATGCAGATACAAGTAAGTGCCAAAAAAAGGCTTCAGGGAAGCAGCATAGAGAGTTATCAATCTGGCCATTTGTAGCTCCAATAAATTGATATCAGCAATTCAGCATCTAGAGACAGCCTTAAAAGCAAGCTCCAATGCCGGGGATAGCATATGCAAACTACACAGCCCTCTAATTGGGTTCTCCATGAGAAAGATTCCTGATGCGTACCCACACCCAGTTTAAATGGAGATTCACATTGCCTATATCTATATCTGACTTATGAACCTGTATGACCGAAATCAACAAATCACCATTGCACATAAGGCATAACTATGTCATTGTTATTTTCTCCTTTTATCACCACCTTCAGTTTATTTATGGATATAAAATGAAGCATATAAATTATCAGGCAAATCTTGATTCGAGCAGTACAGAAGTCACAAGAAGTCGCAAAGAGTGAGCGAGTGACAGAAATAAAACATACCACATCCTCAAACTCGTCGTCTTCAAATGTAGACTTTGCCCCATTTATACTCATTTCCAAGTCAACACCATCCTGACCCTGCAAAAGTATTCATCAACAAAGCATCTTAGTCAGGATTCCATAAGCAGCATATCAGCTCATAACATATCTGACCACAACAGGAGGTAACCTCTTTTTGTTGGCGAAGCTGCTTTAGATAAGATGACTGCTTTTTACGGAACTCCATTGAGAGGTTTTGCAGGTCAGTAGCAAGAGAGCGCTGCGCACAACAGTCAAAAGGTATTTTGTCCGTCAAACAAAGTAATAACAGAATTTCACTCTTTAACTTGCAGTAACTGCCGATGATTATTAAGGTTCTATCATCACCTGGACATTCTTTCGGACATTTGAATCCTCCGATGAATCTTTCATGGACAGCTTCTGCAGCCTCTTCTCTGACCTCTTAAGCAAGTCCGTTATCTCATGCGTGAGAACCTCGATTGCTCGCTGGTCGTCTCTGCCGTCGCCAAATGATGGCATCAAGGCTTTGGCGTGTGCCTTAGCCAACTCCCCCATTTTCATCTTTGCCCGCTGCATGTTTGCAGATATCTCTTCGGAAACATCCACCCAGGCTGGGGGCAACCCGACCGTCACAGCACCTCTACTGCAACACAGACACCAAATGTCAGTGTCACATAATTCACCTCATCACCAGTGACGCATCGACGCAAGCAGCTAAGCTTTGCAACCCACCATTCCAGCTAACTGCCTAAGCCACTGATCAACATTCTACAACTCTTCCATTTGCTCGATCTAGTGATGCAAATCCCCATTTCCCAGTAAAGCAAATCGCCCGTTTGCTACACAGGTCGTGTGCCTTGTAATTAGCTAGTATGAAAAAGCTTGACTAGATCAGAGAAGCTAATGGGCGAGTCTAGTGATCCGCAGTCCAACCAATTCCCTTGAATCACCGGCCAATTAGCCTACTCCAGTTGTTGGCAAGGTCACCTGGCACTCGATCTAGCTGAGAAATCCTCATCTCGCAATTTGGAGTCGCGGCTAGCTACGTTACGAATGGCCAGAGGGGGAGACAGATACCAGCCGAGATGCGAGAGGGTGTTGGGTTGTTGTGGCACCTGGAGCCGGAGGGGTCGTCGGTGCTGAGGGGCGCGTAGGGGCGGTCGGAGCGCAGCAGCGAGGCCATCTCGATCACCGGCCCGCCGCCGCCTCCCCCGCCCCCGCCGGACGACGACGACGGCGCCCCGGCCGGCGAGCGGACGTGGCGCAGCGCGTCGCGGTACTTGCGGTAGAGCGGCGTCCGGTTCCGCGTCGCCATGGCGGCGGGCGGGAGGCCCGAGGCCGAGGTTTAGCTCGGGCGCGTGAGATCTCGACGGCGAAGGCGGAGGAGGAGGGAGGAATTGGAGTTGGTGCGCGACAGGAGAGACGAGAACGCCGTGGGGGGCGTTGGGACTTCACCACCAAGGAAGCAGAGGACGAGAGTCGGGCCGGGCCTCTGACTGGGCCAAGATGGGCTACCAGGGAATGTTCAAAGAAAAGCTCTGATTTGTGGGTGCGTGTTTGAGCGTCTACGTACGTCGTAAAAAATATGATATTTCAAAAGAATTTTCCATACTACTAATTTTAATATTGATTCTTCAATTGTAATATTGATTCTTCAATTGCTCTTCCTTTGCATCAACAGAAAATGGTAAATGCGTGTGTATGATGCCTTGGTACTTAGGTAAGTCTCGGTAGAGGAGTTTCTAAAAGTGACACATCATCTTTACTGTATTGGTTTGCGGGATGACACATCCTCTCTCAATGCACAGTGTCATAGCACAGTTTTATAAGTTCCTGTAAATATTTAATTGATGCATGTTAGTTGGTCAATTGTGCTATACAAATTGTGTCAATTGTCTCAGTGTGAAGGTCATGAGGGTGCCATTCCCAGAACTCCGCGCACGACCGGGGGTCACAAGGATGACCCTGGTTTCCTCTCTCCTATTAAATATCATGTCATGTCATCTCTTTTGTATATGTGACACCTTATTCAATTTCTATGACTCTCTCATTGAGACTGGCCTTACAACGCAATGTCTGGGCAGTATAAAGTGTCAACATTTCACAAGCAGTAAACAAGATGAAACTGAATTTCTTTCAAGTTTTCACCGATCCCTGAAGTACAACCATCTTTATTACTCGTACGATTGTACGAAGATCGCCTAATATATGCATTTCACTCATCTGAAGATCACCTTATGCAACTCACTCATCTGATGATCAATCCTAAAGCAGTGCCTTTTGATCGAGAGGAAGGCGCGTTGAATTCTCGCACACGACAGGAAAATTCGATCTCAAACCAGGTTCCTACTAGATAGCATTTCCAGGAATCAAACCACCAGCAGGGAATCAAAGACACCGTTGCAACTGAATCATGTCAGTACAAGGTGATGCCGAAGGACTGGCTGACGAGGATGGCGAGCCCCATGGAGATCGCCAGGAGCGACGCCGCCCACGTGAGCTTCTCCGTGATCCGAGGGATCCTGTCCCTGAGCGCCTCCGTGCACGAGTCGAGGAAGACGGTGTAGCCGCCCATGGAGACGACCGTACCGACGAGGAACATGCCTAGGAACGCGGCGCCGGCGACGCGCGAGGGGAGTGCCAGCGCCGGCAGCACCATCATGAGCGCGTCCGGCTGCAGGCCGTGCACGATCCCGGTGGCGAACGTCGCGAAGTTGACCTTCGTCTTCTCGCCCGGCATCGTCTCCCCCACGGGGTGGTGGTGACGGTGGTCCACCTCGCCGCCGTCCAGCGCGACGCACGGCGTGGGCACCTCGGTGGCGTCCCGGATCCCGAGGGCGCCGATGACGAGCAGCGTGAGCGCGACGACGCGGGTGCTCCAGGTGCGGATGATCTCGATGTGGAGGCGGTCCTTGAGACCGAGGAAGAGGAGGCCGAAGATCACCTGGCCGGCGTCGTGGCCGCAGCCCCAGAGCGCGCCGACGACGGCGCTCTCGACCCTGGAGCGCCCGATGGAGAGCGGCGTCAGCGCGGCGAGGTGGTCCGGGCCGGAGAGCGTGTGCAGGCACCCGGCGAGGAACCCCGTCCACGCGCTGCCGAGCACTTCGGACTTGAAGAGGGTGGTGCCGGCAGCTTTGGCGGTGGGGTGGTAGTGCGCCAACGCCGGAGGCGCCCAGGATGGCTGGACCACCAGCGTCAGGATGATTGCCGAGAGCACAGTGACAGCTGCAGCAGAAGTCACCTGTTAGAATGCACAAAGGAAAACTGTGTGAGCAATATAGCACGCGCCGCAGGAAACTCTGCACACGAATGCGCCGTGACACAACATTTTTTGGGCAAAAAAAACAGAGGATTGTGCTGCTTCCTTTCATCTGCAGTTCAGCAAAGGAAGGATGGCAGAGGATTTGCTACTTGTTGATTCTTCGCGTTCAATTCCTTCGACCTTGAATTGTGGTGATTGGCGATACAAACTCATTACGTTCCGGAACATGGCACAACTGCAGTGTTCTGGTCGTAGTCGTAGTTGCGCGGAGATGAGATGGAAGAATCAGCATGTGCGCTCACCTTCTGGAAGAAGCAGCGGTGCGTGTTGGACGCGGCATCATCCTGGCCTTCCGCCGCCGCCGATGGAGCAGTGCCGGCGCCACCGGAGGCCGCGGGGGCCGGGGGCGTCGTCGGGCGGTGCCGGGACAGGAGCGACGCGAGGGGCGGTGGTCTGAGAGTGGGACCGAGGCCGCCTCCGCGGCACGGGAGACACGCGATGGAGGACGGCCTGTGCGCGCGGGGCCTGGCGGCGGCGGCGGCGGGCGCGCGGCGAGGAAGAGATAAGCCTCTCCATGGCGCTGCGGCTTCTTGGCTCGACGAGGATTTGATTTGTTTCGGGGTCGGGCCGGGACCCGGGAGAGAGAGGCCCGTCGTGCTAAGGCCGCGCGGAGGCGATCGCGCCCGTCCATCTGTCGCTTCCAGATTCGTGCGATCCAACGTTGGGCTGTGCTTGGTTTATAGACCAAAATGGACCCATGAAGCCCACAACGGTAGCGCTGAGTTGGGTGGTGGTGGTTGGGCTGTTGCTGGGTTGAAACTGAGACGGGTGGCAGATTTCTTTCCTCCTCAGAAGAAAACTCGCCGTTGCGAATGAGCTTGTAGTCCAATAGTAAGACGGTCCAGTGGGACGCTACCCACCAAGGTTCAAATCCTGGTGCTCGCACCTTTTCCTGGATTTATTCCGGGATTTTCCGGCGTTATGATTGAAGTGGTAAAGGACGTTCCCGTCGACGACGAGGCGCCAGTGGTGACTTGGAGAATCTCCAGATCTGCCGGTGCTCAGTCCTTCGGAGGTGCTCATAGAGGTAGGGTTTGCGTACGTGTATTCATAGGGGTGAGTGTGCGTGCGTGTTGTGAACGTCTGCGTTGTACTGTGTAATTAAAAAAAAAACTCGCCGTTGGAAATGGAAAAAGGAAAAGAAAATACTAGTACGCTTGCACGGGCTCTCTCCCGTTTGGACGAATCCTCGTGCACAAAAAAAGCTCTTACGTTACGGCTCCGCAATCACTGCTGATTTGTTCTTGAAAAAATAATGTTGTCTGGTTCGTGGTTAATATTAGTTTGTTTTGAGACAAAATATATGGTTAGCTGGTGACTGATAATCCAGCACGTCGTAGGGTTGTTACATATACTCTGTGCACTGGCTCAAACGTAGTCGCCCATGGCATCGGCGATCTGCTGGGAACATATGCTGAAGGTGGAAGACCAGGCAGAAGAATCAATATGCTTTTTGGTTATTATATATTTTGATTGATGAATCGAAACCATATGGTGCTCGTCGTCGTCGCGTCACTGTCAGTTGTACTCTATGAGATTTCTCACTCCGGTTCTCTCATCTTCAATTCAATTTATTGGTTCATTCAACTGACCAAGTCCAAAAAAAACAGAAGAGTCTACACGTAGGTGACCAACCAACGTTATTTATTTACGATATACTATAAGCAGGAAGCAACTTCTTTTTCTATCGAGTATATGTTATATCTCTGGCAATTTTTTGACCGGTCCTTTTTCTTTAAGGGGGGAAAAAGCAGCAAAAGGAAAAAACGTGGTAAGATTTCGGGGGTTTTTTCACCACACAAATGGAACTATCCTTACATTATTAAAGATAAAGAAAATGAAGTCCTTTTCTTTTCTTTCTTTTTTAAGGGGAAAAAAGAAAAAGGAAGTCTAGGTAGATAGACCCTTAGTCGTGCAGGTGATGAAAGAGTTGTTAGTGCTCATCCACGAGGATGTGTTCACGGCGACTTTGTTGCATTGGTTATCCATCTACAAAGCCGAAGAGCCCCAGTCTCTTTAAATACGCTCAAAGTGGCAAAATGATTAAAAACATTTTGTGTGTATATATATATATATATATCTTTACAAGACCTAAAAGGGGGGGCAATTTTTGCCACCCTATTGTGCCACATCAGCAAGAAATCCACGGCCGTCGGATCGCTCGTGGATGGCTCGGATCATTCACAGATACCGTTCATGTGGGACCCACAGTAAGTTTAGGTGGGACCCACGTGCGGGCGGGACCCACAGTATGTTTAGGCGGGACCCACGTGCGGGACCCACGTGGATTCATGAGATATTCGTATGGGACCCACATTAGGTGGGACCCACACATTATTGGTTTGTGGGATCCACAATTAAAAATTTATGTTTTCTCATTCTGTAAGCGGAAAAGACCTTAACAACAATTTTTAAAATTACGAATTCCTAATTTCATTTCTAAATTATATTATTCAATATTTTCCCTCAAATTTGTTCAATTACAAACGACTTCTCAAATTATATTATTCGATATTTTCCATCGAATTTGTGTTCTAACATCTTCAAAAACAGTGCTCTCAAAACTATATATTTACATAAATTATATATAATAGTTCACAAACTTCTTATTTATTTTATTTACATAAAATTATGATGTAAATCATTATGACCGACGCGGTGTAGCGTATGTATCAGCTTATGTAGTATGTAATCAGCCATCACTCATGTAATTTTACAAATACTCCATCGAACTTTGTGAAAATAGTATTTGATCAAACCACCTCTCAGGTTTTGTGGAAAGCACCTTGAGTTTTGAAGGAATGCCAACAGGGCTGCCACTTTTACAAAGTCACCCTAAAACTTTATCAAAATTAATATGTAGTACAACCCATAAAGATAAATTTATTACAGCCCCTCAAACTTTGCAAAAATATATTTTCATTCCAACTGCCTCTCAGACAGCTTTACGAAAACCCCTAAGCTTTGAAGGAACGCCAAAAGGGCTGCCACTTATATAGAAACCACTCAAACTTTATCGAAAATAAATAGTGGTCCAACCACTACTCCGACATTTTAATTAAGCTCCCTCAAGTTTAAAAAACTAACATTTCTGTAAGCTACCTTTCAAAAAATTGACGACATCTACCTCGATCAAGCCACCTCTTATGTAATTTTATTATAATAATTAACCCGCGATCCATGCATCTCCAACAAACTTGAACTTTACAGGAACTAATACATGATCCACAGACTTTTATGGAAAAGACCATAAACTTTCTACAAATCTAACCACAACTCAAAAAATTTGTGGAAAAGTCCCCTAACTCTATATCATAATGAATCCACGGTCCCTGCTTTTTAACTAAGAAATACCATAAATTCTTAAGAAATTAATCCACAACCTAAAATCCTGTAAAATATTCCCAACCTTCCTACCAATCACTGGGCTACATGTCATGGCGATGTAGTGCTGGATTACAAAGCTCTGTACCCTTTGCAAGTTTGTATCTTCACCTTGTAATGCAGTGGTTTGTGTATACATACGCTAATCTTGTTGAACAGAACCGTGTGCAAGTCTGAAATCCTGTTTACAGTGATCCTAATTTGTGAGATTTTGGTGTTTCTTTCATGATTTGTGTGGAGATGCAGGCTGATCTTTACTCCCAGGTTGTAGAAATTCATATGACCGTAAGTACTTTCTTTGCCTTTGTGTCGCGCCCGTCATCGTGAAACTGAAGGATAGGTATGGCAACTAGAAAGACTGGCGCGTCGTTGCCGCGCCATGACCCATAGCCCAGTGATTGGTAGGAAGACGTTATCGGAGTAGTGGTTGGAGTACAATTTAATTTTGATAAAGTTTGAGGTGGGTTCTGTAAAATTGGCAGTCATCTTGGCATTTCTTCAAAGGTTGAGGGGTTTTCCGTAAAACTTTCTGAGTGGTGGTTTGAGAAAATGCTCTCACTACGTGCGAGCCTCTCTCCGCGTCTGCAGCTGGGTAGCATGCCGCAGCCACCCAAGGCGCGGGTACGTATGTGCCCGACGTGGAAGCAAATGATGCATGCCAACAAGTATCTTTCCACCTCGCATTGGTGGTACGCATCAACACTGATTCCCATATTCCCAAATCAGGTATGGGGTTTTGGCCGATGATTCCATCGATCGAGATCTCGTGAAGATTAGAGCTTGATTCCCATTTGCCACCACTAGGCGATTAATCGAGACCATTTCCACGTCCACCAACCAACCAACACACACTCACGTACGTCGACCAAAAACACGCACGAATCAAACCCATACATCATCAATTAATCAATCAATTAGCATTATTAAATTAACTGCAGTCTAGTAGACGTCGTTCCGGTTTGTCGACGTAACCCCCACCGGCCAGGCCAGCATCGAGCCCTCCTTCCCCACGGTCCACGGACGCATCCCGGCCGTCCACGCGTCCGCTCTCCGTACCCCCTGGACGGTGGGCGCGCCGCGCTGGCAGCCACTTGGCTTTGGCTGGCCCCGTACCGTAGCTTTCGAACGGCTCCCGTTGTCCGGAGAGGGGGGACACTAGACCTGAGCATTTCACGGGTCGGGTCGGGTTCGGGTCGAAAAAAAATCCGGGTTTTTCGGGCCGAGAAAATCCTGCTCATGACCGTCCCATAGGACGTGTCGGGTCTCAATTTTCGGGCCGGGCTCGGGCCGGGTCCGGGCTTGGGCGGGCCGCCCGCGCACTTTATAGTGTAAAAGAGCTAAAAACAGCATTACGGGCCGGGCTCGGGCAAAATTTTTTTTCGCGGGCTCCAAGATCTCTGCCCATGCCCGTTCAGTAAGGTCCGTGGGCGGGCCGGGCCGGGCCGAGCCAAAAATGCTCCGCGGTATAGGGGACGCCCTTAACGGCTTCCCGCCCACTCCCTCTCGAATTTCTCCGTGACGTGCCCCTGTGTAACACGCTAATTAAGCACGTGCCCCCCCCCCCTTTAACACGACGCATTGCTTTCCTTTTTGCTGATTAAACTAATTAATCCGTCTGAGACAACGGGTGTTTTGTATTTGAGTTTTGGAAGAAAAAAAAAGTTCTAAGGCACTGTTTAGTTTCTCAAAAATTCTCAAAATTTTCGCATTACATACCGTACCACTTCTCACATAATATATTTCCCAATGAAAAAATTCACCAACTAAACAAGGTCTAAAGGTTACACACAGCCACAGGGCGCTGCCATCTGGCGTCGAGCTATAGGTAAGTCCTCGATCAGGAAAGAGGCTCATCACATGGCGCGTTGGTGTTTTTTTTGCTGGGACAAGGTTGGTGATGGACAGTCTTTTGTCTCTTGCCAAGATTTTCTTACTTAATGAAATCGATATATCACTAGATCATAGTCTTTTCTCCCTATAAACAATAAGTCTCAGGATTTTACTCTGCAAAAGTCTTAGGTCATCCCCCCCCCCCCCCCCCCCCCCGGTAGTTCCAACATCTGCATTCGAGTTTCATTTTATAACATGTTTAATTGACCAGAGAAATACTTACTCCTTATATTCATATATATATTTTTGCCTAGTTACTTATCTGGTGTACCGGAAATGCTTACATTTGGTAAACAAATGGGTCAACAACGAATAATCAGATTCCGATACGTCTGCATAATGCACGGAACAACATTTGGAACCGGGGGGATAGAATTTGTCATATTTGCCGAAGTGCAAATACACCCCCTAAAACTATGTAAAATACTCCAGTCCTGGCTCCTGCTGAGCGTACGTCACAGCAGTCGATTGGAGTAAAACACAAGGTCCAAACAAGAAAACGGGAAAAAAAAAAGAAAAGCAAAAGGGTAATTAGTGATCCAGTAGCAACTTTACTTCACCAATAATAATTCACGTCCGCCTCAAACTCTCTGGCCTCCTTCGGCCTCTCCCCCGCTTCCACCCGCCTCGGGACCCTCCCCCCTCCGCCTCTCGCCGGACTCCGGCCGCCCCGCCCGCAATTCGCGACCCCCACGCCATCCAGGGTGTCCCGCTTCCTCCACCCGCAGCCTCACCTCCAGTGTATGGCCGCTTGACGACTCCTCCAGGGGCGCTACGGCGACTTGAGTTGGGGGGAGAGTACGTGTGGCGCGGAAGATGCTGAGCTCGTCGGTGTCGAGGCGGGACGCCGCGAGGAGCGGCGAGCTCCCGCGGCCTCCTCCGGCGGGGATGGCGCGGAGCGGGGAGCTGCCCAAGGGCGCGTCCGCGGGGCCTCCTGGGCCGGGACCGGCGCCCGCCGCGGCCGCGGTGAGGCACGAGGGGTGGCTGGTGCGGCACGGGCGGAGGAAGATCGGGAGGTCTTTCTTCCACATGCGCTACTTCGTCCTCGACAACAAGCTGCTCGCATACTACAAGAAGAAGCCCAGGGACAGCATGGTATGTATGCGTCGTTGTCGTGCTGAATTCTGCTGTTGGTGGGGTCGTTAGAACTGTTATCCATCTGTTGGGGGAGATCTGCGCTCGTCCTCTGTTGCAAAACTTTTTTCGGCTGCAGTTTTAGTCACTAGAGTTGTCCGTTGAAGGTACAGATTGCTGTCGGAGTTCCTTTGATCGTGATTCACAGGCTTTGGGATTTTCCCTCTCGCTGTTTTTGAATTTTGATTGAGGAGGGGTTGACCAGATTGAGATGCATGGGACTGGGTCTGGAAGTCTGGAACAATTATCATAATTGTTTTCTAATTTTAGGAATCATTCTAGCTGATGCCAATTGTGAACCGTGGAGTTGAGGGGCCAACTGATGTTGGAATTGTTGACCATTCTGGATAATTAGATGCTTTAATGATCAATAGAGTCCAGGAAGCGCTGAATAATGGCACACTTGTTAATTAGCACAGTTTTGGTCCTCAGTTAGTCATGCAAGCAACTTGTTTGGTGGTCTGCCTAGACTTCTCTAGTGTTCCAATCATTCAATATAATGATTAGCTGCAAACCTACTCCTTCCATCAATGCAATGCATATATGTTCTGGGATTACGGATATTACCGCTAATTAAATACAAAATGCCCTTTCTAATAGTAATACGTTTGTTTCCTATTCATGTTGATTCTTTGCCTTAGTGAATCAAATCCATTCCAGTTTCATACTAGAGCATGGTTTGATGCTTGAACTAGGTACACTCATTGAAAATCTGTGGGTTTTACAGGTTCCGCTCAAGTCAATTCTTATTGATGGAAATTGCAGAGTGGAGGATAGAGGGCTTAAGACACATCATGGTCAAGTAAGATTTCTCTCCCCCTTGCAAAATATCTTTCGAAAAGCTATAGTTTGTAAGGAGGGCAGTTTTTTGATCTATACAAATAACCTGCAATGGCTGCGCTAGGATTCATTTCTGTAGCCTATTCATAAATATGATCCACACCCTCTAAACCTTTTTCTGTCATTTACCCACTTGAAATTTCGAGGTAGTTTTCTTAATCGTCTTCTCATTATTACTCCTGTTAACTTTTTCAGATGATTTATTTCCTATGCATTTACAACAAGAAACAAAAGGAGAATCAAATCACGGTTTGTTATAATGCTCAACTCTGCAGTACTTTCAGGACTATCTGACTATATTTAATATGAGTAGTTTTAAAAATTGGATTTGTTGATGTCCTTGTACGGGCACTTAGTCTTTCTTAATTATTCTGTACTATGCCAAGCTTCTCACAGTGGACTGGTCAAAGTGTTGAACTCCAGGAGTCATCGAAACTCGCATTCTGACCCCGATTCGAAGCATGGCACCTTCCTAGTACCGAACCGGGGGGGGGGGGGATTTTCCCCCCTATGGTCGAGTTTTTTTCTAATTATTTTTTACTTTTATAAATATGCTGCAAAGGCAATTGCAATGGCTGGCTGTCAGAGTTTATCCCACATCTGCTTCAATTTTGAAATTTGAGGGTACTAGGTATAAAGTTTTAGTCACCTTTGTAGTTCAAGATGAAAACAAGACTTTTGCAGCTTGCACTGTTTCATCATTTTGCAGCCTGCCGGATTCTCTTGTTTGAACCTCTTTTTTCTTTGTGGCAATGTATATTTATATCACTGATATGAGTACTATGCCAATGCTGCACTTGTTGTGTCCTGGGTGGTGACGGAGGAAGTAGCTGTGCGAGGTGGGAGGCCGGGGCTTGGGCTCCCGGCGGCGAGGCTGGCGAGTCGCCGTGCCGGCGACTCGAGAGGCAGGGGATGCTGGGGAGAAAATCAATCCCCAGCGTGCCCTTTATTGATTGCACTGTTCCGGCTTATATAGCCAATCACACAACTCCAAATCCTAACCAACTCAAGCTAATCCGAATCAACTAAAGCTAAACCGAACTAATCGCTAAGAATCTCAACTAATCGCATGTCTTGCGGAAGATAGCGGCTGCCAACGGCTTGCTCTGTTTTTGCTCAGCCGCCCCCTTTCTTGCGCCTGGTGTATACCTTGCCGACCATAACATCTCTCCCCCCCTCGACGAACAGCTCGTCCTCGAGCTGGAAGGAGGGATGCGCTGCACGGAAGCCCTCCAGTGGCTCCCAGGTCGCTTCTACTGCGGACATGCCCTCCCAGTGTACTAGAACGTGCCACACGCCGCGGCGGAGGTTGGCGCGGAGCACGCGCTCTGGCTGAGGAAGGAGACGGCCGTTCTGTAGAGGAGGTAGTGGCAGAGTCGTTGCCGGTGGTGTTCCCCGGAAAGGCTTGAGGACGCCGACATGGAAAACGTCGTGGATACGCGCGTCCGCCGGGAGTTGAAGGCGGTAGGCGACGGCGCCCACGCGCTCCAGTACCTGAAATGGCCCGGCGAAGCGCGGCCCCAGCTTGCGACGGGCGCCCGGGGCGAGAGACTGGGTGTGGCGGTTCAGCAGTCGCAGCCACACCCAATCGCCAACTGCGAACTCCACGGCACGGTGGTGTGCGTCGTAGTAGCGGCGAGCGTACTCCTGGGCCTGCAGCAAGCGTGTGCGCACCTCCTGGAGAAACTCGTCGCGGCTGGACAGCATGGCGTCGACCACCTGTGTCTGAGCGGTGCCTGGCTTGTACGGCAGCAGGGCCGGCGGCGGCCGGCCGTAGACGACTTCAAATGGTGTAGTGCGGAGCGCGGAGTGGAACGCCGTGTTGTAGCAGTACTCCGCCCAGGGCAGCCACTCGAGTCACGCGCGCGGCCGGTCGCCGGTGATGCAGCGCAGATACATCGCGATCATCTTGTTCACGGCTTCGGACTGGCCGTCGGTCTGAGGATGGAAGGCCGTGCTGGGCTTCAGGACGACGCCTGCGAGGGTGAAGAGCTCCCGCCAGATGTTGCTGGTGAAGACGGGGTCGCGGTCGCTGACTACGGACTCCGGAAATCCATGGAGGCGCACGATGTCGTTGAAGAACGCCCTGGCGACAGAGGAGGCCGTGTAGGGATGGCCGAGAGGTATGAAATGGGCGTACTTGGACAGGCGATCCACCACCGTCAGGATGACGCTCTTGCCGTGGACCTTGGGCAGCGCCTAGACGAAATCCATCGAGATGTCCGCCCAAATGCGGGAGGGCACCGGCAGGGGCTGGAGGAGTCCGGCAGGCTGCAAGGCCTCCGTCTTGTTGCGTTGGCAAGTCGTGCAGGAGCGTACGTAGTCGCGGACGAGGCGGCGATCATGCTCGATGTAGAAGTCAGCGCGGAGTCGTTGCAGCGTGCGTTGATAGCCCTCGTGGCCGGCAGCATGGGCCAGCTGCAGAACGGCCTGAAGCTGTGGCGAGGCCGGCGGCACGAAGATCTTGCCGGCGTGACGAAGGAGGCCGTCCGTGACCTGCCAGGCGTCGCCGCGTTCACCCCTGGAGACCGCGTCGCGTAATGCGCGCAGCTCGTCGGAGGTGTCGATCTCCCGCTTGATGTCGTCGTACAGCTGGAACGTGGGCGTGGAGATGGCGCCGAGCGTGAGCTCCTCGGCGTCGCGCCTGGACAGAGCGTCGGCGACAGTGTTGAGGCGGCCCGGGCGGTACTCAACCCTGAAATCAAAGCCAAACAATTTGCTAATCCAGTGATGTTGCGGTATCGTTGAAAGGCGCTGATCCAGCATAAACTTCAGTGCATAGTGATCCGTGCGCACAATGAAGGCGCGACCCCAAAGGTAAGGCCGCCAATGGCAGACGGCCTGCACGAGCCCAATGAGCTCACGCTCATAGGCGGCGATCTTCATGTGGCGCGGGGCGAACTGGCGGCTGAAGAAAGCAATCGGGCCGGCGTCCTGGTGTAGAACCGCGCCAAATCCGGCCCCTGATGCGTCACAATCCACGATGAAGTCCTTGGAGAAGTCCGGCAGGTGCAGCACGGGCACGGTGGTGAGCGCCTCCTTGAGCGCGCTGAATGCGGCGTTCGCCGCCTCCGACCACAGAAACGCATCTTTCTTCAGGAGCTGCGTCAGAGGAGCCGCGATCGCACCGAAATCCTTGATGAAGCGCCTGTAATACCTCGCGAGGCCGAGGAATCCCCGGAGCCCGCGGGCGGAGCGTGGCTGTGGCCATGACGCGACGGCCTCCACCTTGGCGCCATCCATGGCGACGCCGTCTTCAGAGATCACGTGGCCAAGGTAGGCCACGGTGGCGGCGGCGAAGGAACACTTGGAGCGCTTGACGTGTAGGCTGTTGGCGCGCAGGACGTCGAGGATGGCACGGAGGTGCTGCAGATGTTCCGTCCAGGAGCGGCTGTAGACGAGTATGTCGTCGAAGAAGACGAGAACGCAGCGCCGGAGGAAAGGCTTGAGCACCAGATTCATGAGGGCCTGAAATGTGGCCGGCGCGTTTGAGAGACCGAACGGCATTACCAGGAATTCGAAGTGACCATGGTGGGTGCGGAACGCCGTTTTAAGCACGTCATCGAGGTGAACGCGCACTTGATGATAGCCCGACTTGAGATCAAGCTTTGTGAAGAACTTGGCGCCATGGAGTTCGTCCAGCAGCTCCTCGACGACGGGTATGGGAAACTTGTCTTTGACAGTGCACTCGTTGAGGGCTCGATAGTCCACGCAGAAGCGCCATGATCCGTCGGGTTTCTTGACGAGCAGCACCAGCGCGGAGAATGGCGACGTGCTGGGGCGGATGATACCCTGCTTCAACATAGCGGCACATTGGGCTTCGAGCTCGTCCTTCTGCAGCTGCGGGTACCGATACGGCCGGACGGCCACCGGCGCGGTGTTGGGCTTCAGGTGGATGCGATGATCGCATGGACGCGCGGGTGGAAGGCCGGTCGGCGCCGCGAACACGTCCTCGTAGGCCTGGAGGAGGCGTTCGAGCAGGGCCGGCGCGTCGTGGCGCATGGTGCAGAGGCGACCCGTTGGTGGAACGTCGCGGCGGGTGGAGCCGACGCCCTTCCAGAGCACCCGTCAGCCATGGTGCCAAAACGCCATACACAAGTCATCGAAGTCCCACAAGATGGGGCCGAGCGTGCGCAGAAACGACACGCCGAGCACCATGTCGTAGCAGTCGAGGGGGATCGCGAAGCAGTTGATGAGGAACGTCTCCTGGTCGATGCGGATGTCGATGTCGCGCGCCAGACCGCGACAGTCCACCCTGTCGCCATTCGCCACTCGTACGTAAGCGCCGTTGCCGCTCTGGAAGCACAGGCGGGCGGCGCGCCCCGCGGCGCTGCTGATGAAGTTGGTCGTGGAGCCCGAATCGAGCAGCGCCGTGAACTCCTCGGTGCCCACAGTCACGCGCACCTGCATGGTGCCATCGCCGCGTATGCCCGTGATGGCGTTCAGCGAGATGAAGGGCTCTTCATCCTCCGGAGCGGCGAGCGGAGCGTCCATGAGGTTGGGGACTTCCTCCTCCGGGTCAGCTACCTCCAAGTAGAAGAGGCGCGGACACTTGTGGCCGCGCACGAATGGCTCGTCGCAATTATAGCAGAGGCCCCGGCGGCGGCGCTCTGTCATCTCCGCCGGGGTGAGGCGGCGAAACGAACGCGGCGGCCCGGCTGGCGTCGTGGCGAGTGGCGCCGTCGCGTTCTGGTTGGCGCTGGTGGGCGGGGCCGGCAGGGGAAGAGGTCGCACCATTGGCCGCGGTGTGCGGGCAAATCCCGCCGGCGGCGTGGCGGCCGCGCGGCGCTTGTAGGCGCGCGCCAACGCCATGGCGCGTTGCAGCTCCTGGGGGACTTGAAGCTCGACGTCGATGCGTATGGAGTCCGGAAGTCCGCCGGTGAACAAGCGCGCCTGCTGCTCCGGCGTGAGATACCCGGCGTGCGCCAGGCGGCTCTGGAAGGTTTCGATGTAGGCGTCCACGGTGGAGCGGAAGGGGATGCGCGCAAGGTCCGCCAGGTGGTTGGCGCCCATCGCCGGCCCGAAGCGTTGCAGGCACAGCGCCTTGAAGTGTAGCCAGGTCAGGATGCCGGCGTCGCGTTCCAGCATATAGTACCACTGCTGGGCGGCGCCGGTCAGGTGGAACGCGGCGAGGCCGACCTTGTCGCTGTCGCCGGTGCGCTGCGAGCGGAAGAACTGCTCGCAGCGGTTGAGCCAGCCGAGGGGATCCTCCCGGCCGTCGAACGTCGGGAAGGAGAGTTTGTAGCAGCGCGGCACACCGATGGCTTCGGCGGGTTCCTCATGAAAGGCGGGATGAGGGAGCTGGAGCCCCTGGTATGGCGGTGGTTGCGGCGGGGTGTGGTAGACTGGTGGCGGCTCCGTATATCCCGGGATTGGCGACGGCGAGGGCGGGAACTGAATCTGTGTAATGGGCACAGACCAGAGCGGCGGCTGAGACGCAGCGGAGGTGTGGACAATGACGGCCGTCGTAGATGGCGCGGACGGCACCGCGCCGTAGCTGTAGCCCGGGAGGCCGTAGGGGTAGTGCGGTGTCGAGGACGGACCCGCACCGGCGTAGGGGCCAAAGCCGCCGATGCTCCCGGCGCGCGCGCCCGGAAGGCACGATGCGATCTGCGCCATCTGTTGCTGGAGGCCGTAGATGGCAGTGGCTAGGACGTCAATGGTGGAAGCGTGAGCGGCCGAGGCCGATGGAGTGGACGTGACCGGCGCCCCGGAGAGAGACGGGTAGCCTGAGGACGGCGGCGGCGTAGTGGATTGCGGCGGCGGCGGAGCGGAGGTGACGGGCGTATCCTGGGACGAGGACATGGCTGGCAATCCTGATACCAGGTTGTTGTGTCCTGGGTGGTGACGGAGGAAGTAGCTGTGCGAGGTGGGAGGCCGGGGCTTGGGCTCCCGGCGGCGAGGCTGGCGAGTCGCCGTGCCGGCGACTCGAGAGGCAGGGGATGCTGGGGAGAAAATCAATCTCCAGCGTGCCCTTTATTGATTGCACTGTTCCGGCTTATATAGCCAATCACACAACTCCAAATCCTAACCAACTCAAGCTAATCCGAATCAACTAAAGCTAAACCGAACTAATCGCTAAGAATCTCAACTAATCGCATGTCTTGCGGAAGATAGCAGCTGCCAACGGCTTGCTCTGTTTTTGCTCAGCCACCCCCTTTCTTGCGCCTGGTGTATACCTTGCCGACCATAACAGCACTTTTCTTCAACCAGATGGGTGCATATGATATTGAAGATGCCCTAACCTGGAAGAGGAAGCTGGAGTTTCTGATTGATCAGGTACATTAAGTATGACTTTATCTAATGTTCTTAAAAATAATTATCTGTATGTATGCCATTTCTTAACACGAACAAGGATTAGATATTATGACTGTCTTTTTCAGCATTTTGCTGTTTAGTGGTCATGGTGTGCAAGTGAGTGTGGCTTGTAGTATTCTGTATTCAAAAATCAGAATCTAGACAGTTCTGCTATTTGCCTGTTATGTTCGAAAAAAAGTCTTCAACAGCCAATTTTCAGGAATTTCCAATGCCCTAAGTATATCAGGAATCTGGTTGGTCACTTACCATAACTTCAGATGAATTAGATGTCAAATTGTGTCAAATAGCAAAATATTATGATAAATATTCTGCACATGCCACATGCCATTATGATAAATATTGGTGATCTTTATTGTGCAGCAACAGGATAGTATGACAGCTAAAAACCGTAAAGCTTTTGCTTCGTTGGACTTTGACATAGATCTTGGAGGGCCATTTTCGTTCTCTGATCATGACAGTGGGCAAGTGGTTTTTTCTTCTTTTCCCCCTCCCTGTAGTTGCATGTAAGCCCTTTCTTCTTGTTAACTGGAGATTCATTCTACTGCAGTCCTGAAGATGAAGAAGAGCCCCGGCCCACCTTGCTTCGCAGGACAACTATAGGGAATGGTATGCAGTTCTATAACATTGTTATTCTATTAATCTAGACTTTATTTAATACTTTATATTAATCTATGGCTATGCTGCAGCTGCAGAACCTAATTTGGCTTTTCTTTTGCTAGGCCCTCCTGATTCTGTACTTGACTGGACCAAAGAGCCTGATATTGGGCTGTCAAATCAGAGTGACACCAATCAGACTTACTCCAGAAAGAACTGGAGGCTTCTTAGATGCCAGAATGGCAAGTTTCCTTTACATAATTAATAATTTGTTGACCCTTCCTTGAGAGGATACTTTGAGTTCAAGTCAAATGGTGTTACACTGGGACTAAGTGTCCTGTTTTTTTTCATTGATAGGATTGCGCATCTTTGAAGAACTTGTGGAGGTTGAATACCTTGTATGTACCTCCTCCTACCTCTAGACTGCTGGACAGTGAATGAAACTCCTGCTATTTCTGACAGATAGCAGATTGACAATACTTGTATCAATTCGCAAAAAAAAAAAAAAGACAATACTTGTATCTTCTTATTTATTTTCAGGCAAGAAGCTGTAGCCGAGCAATGAGGGCTGTCGGTGTCGTGGAAGCCTCATGCGAGGCCATTTTTGGGCTTGTAATGGGTATGGATGTAACACGATATGAGTAAGTGTTTCTTGCTTTATTTCCTCGTCATTCATGGATGGATGTTGACCCATGTCCTGTATTCTCCTATGCAGATGGGATTGTAGTTTCCAATATGGGAGTTTAGTTGAAGAGGTCGATGGCCATACTGCAATATTGTACCATCGTTTACAACTTAACTGGTGTTCAATGTAACTACATTTTCCTCATGTTGCTTGCCAGTTATCAATTGCTGCTTCTTTCTAACTACTCCACAATTATAACATTACCCATCCTCTTGAAATAATAATGAACGAACGATGCTGTCCTCTCAATAACTATCTGAGCACATACTTTGGTATATTTAAATTTTGAGTTCAGAATTATGGGAACCAGATATATATATATATATATATATATATATATATATATATATATATATATATATATATATATATATATATATATATATATATATATATATATATATATATATATATATATATATATATATATATATATATATATATATATATATATATATATATATATATATATATATATATATATATATATATATATATATATATATATATATATATATATATATATATATATATATATATATATATATATATTAGTATTATTTAGATTAGCATTGCCTGCACCGATTAGCATTGCCAGCACCCCATAGCAACTCCAACATTGTTTGAATTGCCTGGATGACTGAATGTGCCTGTATAATTTACAGTTCAGTATATCTTGCAGTATCTGGTATATCTCGCAAAATTGTACAGTGGCAGTGTATATCCTAGTCTAAGACTCTCGTGTTACTCCCAAAAGTATAACTTTATGCTGTACCATGCAAAAGCAACTTTCTAGAGTAGCTCTGGAATGCTGGCACTTGAAAGCCTGCCTACTTTGGTACCTCTAGTCAGGGATGAAAACTTGCTACTGCCACGTGCAGCACCATGAGGATTTTTTTCCAAAAAATTTGATTATACTGCAGACTGCACTATTTCAGATTTTGATCCTCATGCTTCCATCTTATGTGAACATGATCATGCAGGGTTGTCTGGCCCCGAGATCTTTGTTATGTACGATATTGGCGTCGCAACGATGATGGAAGCTATGGTATTCTTTTAAAACATTTTTTTTCCTGATTACTCATCTATCAATAGTGCTCTTTAATTTCTGATCCTTGGTACGTAAACTTGCAGTCGTGCTGTTTCGATCTACTGAACATCAGAACTGTGGCCCCCAACCAGGATTTGTGAGAGCTACTATCGAAAGTAATTCACCTTCTGCTTTTGTCAGGATTACCCTTGTTATTTTTAAAAAGTTTGCCACCTTTCTTCCATTTTCCTTAACTGCCTACTAGTTCAGGTGGAGGTTTCAAGATTTCTCCTCTCAAAAGCCTCAATGGGAGACCACGCACTCAAGTTCAACATCTTATGCAAATTGATCTTAGTGGATGGGGCGTGAACTACTTTCCATCATTCCAGTACCACTCTTTGTTGCAGATGCTGAACTGTGTTGCTGGTACAAATTACACACAACTATTTACCTGCAATTACATGATGTCTTGATTATCTATCAATAATAGAGGTGCAAATAAAGCTTGGTGACGGCTCTAAAATGTCCCTTTGCCTGATGGTCTGTGGTTGAGGATTTGACATTACATTTATTTTCAGGATTGCGTGAATATTTTTCCCAAACGGATGAAGTTCACACGGTTCCAAGGATTCCAGTGATGCATGCCATGGTTAATACAATCTCAATGAAAAAGGACCAGAAGCTTCAAGAACCTGACACGAAGACCAAACAAACTGATAAAATCTTAGATATGGTAGAAGAAGAGTCGGAAGATGATGATGACTATCAAGTTCCTGATACTGACTTGGAGGTGAACACTCACCCAATTTCTATAGTTTGCCTAAGGTTTTGCTGTTGGTCACTTCACAATAAAATTTCATTGCAATTCATGTACAGGAAGAACCTACCAAATCTGACAGTGATGCTAAGAGCTCAGGTTTGTTCCTTTTCTAATTCCATTCTTGTAGTCTGATAACTTTGTAAGTTGCTAAGTGATCTGACAACTTTGCCATTATATTTGGTGATCCTTCAGATCCAATAGATTTGTCTTGGTTTTCGGGCATTATTCGTCAGGATGCAAATGAGAAAAGTCGCAACTGCTGGGCAGTACCTGATAACAAGATCTTTAAAGTTCGTAGCAAGAGCTTTCCACATGACAAATCAAAGGTCCAGGCGTTCAAGTGGCACAATCAGTTCTTTTCTTTTTGAAGCATAGCAGGCAATCAGAGACTTAGTATTCTGTCATTTGACTTACAGGTACCTGCAGGGAAGTACCTTATGGAGCTCGTAGCAATTGACTGGTTTAAGGATACCAAGCGAATGGACCATGTTGCTAGGCGGAAAGGATGTGCAGCTCAGGTCAGAAAGTCTGTGATAGTTTGCTTAATTGCATTTTCGTATCTCGGTGACTTTTCTGTAATTTACTGTTACTCGATTACACGGCACCTGAGCACATGTTCCTAACCTGCAAAGCAGAACTTTAAGTAATAGAATACCATTGCATTGGAGGACTGTTGGTTCGACTAAAATTGTGCTTTGAAATACATAGATATAGCTGTTCCCTATTTCCGGTAAACCTTGTGGTAGCAATTCTCTCTTCTTTCATGATGTTTTGGGATTGCGGATCAAGGCCTGCTTTGGGATAGGCTAGGTTGCTGGTCTGGTTAGACTTCTTTGTGCCATGAGTAGGTCAACTTTTCTCAGGGTTGTGGGATATGGGCTGTCCAACATCTAGCAAGTAGTCATGTTAGCTTTGTGCACCCCATGTTCATTCTTGTGGTTCGCCCTCATCTGTTTGTTCTGTGTTCCTGCTGTCTCAATTTCTGTAAGTGTTTTTCTGTGTAAACTCTCTCCTTAATGAAGTACTGCATTGAAAAGATTCTCTTAATGTTTAATCTAGCTATACTTTGCATAGTAGCAAGCACATGACATGTGTCATTATCTCTATCGTACTTGTGAATAGTTAGTATGTGATACAATGTGCTCATATAAGCAGTCAGATGAAATCTGGACCACTACAGGAACTGTTGTTGGCTATGGATTAAGACTAGGTATATTTTAGACTTTTATGCTTTATAGGTCATAAATTCAGAATGATAGTATGAGTGTATGACAATATCTTATGATTATGTGACTGAGGTTGGCACATCTTGAGCTCAAATTGTCTTCATTTTAATATGAACATATATGCCAGCTTTATGTAATGTGTACTGAATACAGGTCCAACCCCTACTTAGTGTTTCTGTTACACGATGATTTCAACTGAACCTTTTTTAGTGTAGGTTGCTGCGGAGAAGGGAATGTTCACTTTTGTTGTGAACATACAAGTAAGCTTGTGTTCTACCCCTCCCCCTGTTGTTCATTTATTTCTCTCCTGCTTGTGCCTTTTCCTCCCAGAAAGGCAACCACAAAAAATTCAAAAAATACACTGAACAGCAATCTGCATGTGTTCTTATAAACATAAACCATAGTTCATAAATATTACAAATAAGAGCAGGTGCAGAGTGCTACAGTAAACATTTACTTATGATAGGCATTTTTTGCATTGTCGTAAATTTCTCGCCTTGGCCACATGATAGTTTCACAACTAAATAAGAAAACGATAAACTTGTGTCATTCTCCTAGCGCCTGTTGCTGTTTCTATTGATGATGTTTCTTCTGCACTTAGGTTATGCTGGTTATTAAGTCACTATTCTCTTGCAGATTCCCGGATCAAGTCATTACAGCTTGGTCCTTTATTTTGTCTCAAGCTCCTTGAAGAAAGGATCATTGTTGCAGCGCTTTGCGGATGGTGATGATGATTTCCGGAACAGCAGATTGAAGCTTATTCCATCTGTTCCTAAGGTTTGTTCGAGTGCAAAGTCATTATAAAGTGTTTATTGGAAGCTGTTCTCATTTTAGCATGTTTGAAACTTTGAATTGTTCAGGGGTCTTGGATAGTGCGGCAGAGCGTTGGAAGCACTCCTTGCTTACTGGGGAAGGCTGTTGACTGCAGCTATCTGCGTGGTCCTGAGTACTTAGAAGTAAGTCTCTACATTAGTAAATACTGTATAGTCGCAAATCCAACTTCATTTATTTGATGAACAGCAAACCTACATCGTGAATGCAAACCTATAATGAATAGGTTCTTACATGGTGACAATTCTGCAGGTGGATGTAGATATTGGTTCATCAGCTGTAGCCAATGGGGTCCTGGGCTTGGTGTTTGGTGTTGTTACCACCTTGGTAGTTGACATGGCGTTTCTTATCCAGGTAAATAAACCCCATCAGACACGATCTCTGCTTCTTTTCAGGCTCCAGCATCCAATCTTTGGTGGTTTCTCTGCCAAATAAATATGTTTTCTTACTGCACCTGCAGGCAAACACATACGACGAGCTCCCGGAGCAGCTTCTAGGCGCCGCGCGGCTGTCCCACATCGAACCCTCCGCGGCAGTGAACCCTGAGCTTGATAACATTTCCTGAGCAAGATGAAATGAAACAAGCTGTGCAGATTCTTGAGCTTGGTAACATTTCCTGAGTGAGATGAAACAAGCTGTGCAGATTCTTTCATTCTTTCCCCCAGTACGCTCCCCATTTGTTCAGCGACTGCAACATTTCGCAGTTTGATATTGGAGGTGCAGACTGGAGACAGACCCTGCAGCAGTCTACAAGTTCGTGTGCCTCGCGTTCATACAGTTTTGTCTTTCTTTTTGTCTTCTTTTCTGGTGTAGTTTGTTTACAGTTAATGCGATGCAGTAGATATACCAAAAGACTATACAGCATGGTTTGGAAACCAATTCATGTACATGTCTCAGCCATGTCATTATATACATGATTAGCTCGATTATCCATCGTCTTTTTTTCCCTCCTTTAGAGGAACGAGCATGCAGCAGTGCTGCCGTATACCGTCTGAACAACATACACCTGTCAGAGCATCAGTAAAAGTGGCGGTTACATTCAGTTAACTTTTATAGTTCTATTCATTGGATATTTGGCCATTGAAGCTGCAACTGGCACAATTCGTAAAATGCGTGAAGCATTTTTTTATTAAAAAACAAAATCTCCATTTTTTTAGAACAAAAAAAAATCAAAATCTCCAACCAAAACGATTGTTTTGTTTCACCAATTGGGCTACATCATTCCCCAGACCCGGTCCATCAAAGCCCATTTTAGGCCCATCTCAACCCAAACACCATCGGGCGGGCCTCTATCTAAACCCCTCTCCATCGACACGAAGCTTTAATAACTTCGCATTCATTCCACCACTACTGTCCCAGCAGCCCGCTAGGGGTTTACCACCATGGCCGCCGCCGCCGCCGCCGTCGCCCGGAGGCTCCTCTCCCGCCGCGCCTCCTCCTCCCCCCTCTCCGCGCTCCTCCGCCGCGGGGTCGCCACGGAGCAGTCGTTGCTGCGCCCGGCCGTCGTCGCGGCGGCCTCCCGCCTCGGGTTCTCGCGCGGGATGGCGCGGCGGCCGGGCGGGGACGGATACTCCCCGATGCGGTCCGGCGGCGGGGACCGCGCGCCCACGGAGATGGCGCCGCTGTTCCCCGGCTGCGACTACGAGCACTGGCTCATCGTCATGGACAAGCCCGGCGGGGAGGGCGCCACCAAGCAGCAGATGATTGACTGCTACATCCAGACCCTCGCCAAGGTCCTCGGGAGGTAACTCGCCTTCTTCTCCAACCGCGGCCCGCTGAGCCGCCGCTACTAATCCCCTTTGTTCGTATTGGAAGTAGTTCCCCCTTTGAGACTGATGATGAGCGGGTTCGTTTTGGGAAATAATCTGGCGGGTTTCTGTGACGCAGCGAGGAGGCGGCGAAGAGCAAGATCTACAACGTCTCGTGCGAGCGCTACTTTGGGTTCGGCTGCGAGATCGATGAGGAGACATCCAACAAGCTTGAGGGTTCGTTGGATCTGTGCCCTATGATGCGTTCATTAGTTTCCTGTCCTTTTACTGAATTAGAGCTTGCACGGGTCTTATTTGCCTGATGCTGTGTTACTTATGTTTTCCTACAGGTCTTCCTGGTGTTCTCTTCGTGCTCCCTGATTCATATGTTGATCCTGAGTACAAGGACTATGGAGGTACCTTTCTTCTCTTGCACTGCCGATATAGGTTTTTGTGGCATCACTGTATGATTGCTTACATCTTAGGATGACATTGGTGGGTGTTCTTTTGTAGATTTGGTTGTTATGAATAGTATATCTTATCATGGAAGCATCATGAACACCATTTTCTTCTTTCAATGGTTATGGAGTACTGACTGATGTCTGCACTTGCTGTTAGTTGTACACTGATGAGAAGGAACATTGTGTATGTCATTGGGTTGGGGTGTTGTTCTATTTCAGTGCTGCTCTGTCAGGTCCAATCCTATCCCAGTAGTCCATCTTGGCAAAGCTGTGAAGCCTCACAGGCAATGCACAGCTTTGAATGCTAATGGACTAATACCAATTGTCTCCCTAACGGTTCTGCGCCTCAATGAAATGGGGCTCAGATCAGTAGGGATGAGACATTACCAACACATTTTTGCCCCTAATCTAGATGCTTCTATTTTTAATTCAGTAGTGGAACCATATACCAATTTTAACCACACTGGTCTTCTAGTCCATCTTGGCAAAGCGTGGAGCCTAGTTGGCAATGTCTTGCTTTGAATGCTAATGGACTAATAATAATGGTCTCTCTAACGGTTCTGCACCTCAATAAAATGGGGGCACAGATCAGTAGGGATGAAACATTTGTTTTTCATCTTCACCAAGTCTGTTATCATTTGTAGGCTTCTTATTATTTATTGATTTTTGTATTTGGTAGCTTGACCAGTGACCATTCTTAACCATGCTTGTCCTCCAGTCCATCTTGGCAAAGCATGGAGCTTAGTCAGCAATGTCTTGCTTTGAATGCTAATGGACTAACAACAAGTGTCTCTCTAACGGTTCTGCACCTTAATTAAATGGGGCACAGATCAGTAGGGATGAAACAACAACAGTTATTACAAAAGACAATGTTACTTAGGTTTTGTCAAAAGTAGGTCTGAAATGCGTCTTTCTTGTTTGATTTTGTTCAGTCCATCTTGGCAAAGCAAGGGAGTCATTTTGGCAATGTCTTGTTTTGAATGCTAACTTAAAGCAATTCTCTCTATCTGTTCTGCTCTCCATAGCAATGGAGTTGTGGATCAATGGAGATGTAACATTAACGCATTCATGTTTCACACTGGTTGTTGCAAGTACTTTGCTTCCCGTCATTTATCCTTGTTGAGTTGTTACTCTTGAAAAAAAATATGTTAACACCCTCTGATCTTTCTTATGTCGCAGCTGAGCTCTTTGTCAACGGGGAGATTGTTCCAAGGTCCCCGGAGAGGCAGAGGAGGGTAGAACCAGTGCCACAGAGAGCATCAGACAGGCCTAGGTACAATGACCGGACCCGCTACGTCCGGAGGAGGGAGAACCAGCGAGCTGGTGTTCAAGACCTGAATAACGAGCCAGGGGTGGTTTCAGCTCACAAATGAAAGGATCATACCACATCCACCTTCTGCCTTCTCTAATGGACAATCTTCCAGTTGCATGTTAGCTTTATTATGCAGTGTATTGTTTCTGGGAGCTCAACTTGGACGTATTGTGCTATGTAATTATTATAACTTGAGATTGAAAGTAACCTGGCTTGGTATTGCATTGATACTTGCACGTTGCACACACTTTTACAACCTTTTGCACTGCACATGTAAATCTGTTTCATGATTGAAAGTTTGAAACTGCTAATTTGCTAGATGGACTATGGAATCCTACAATTTCATTAGTTTTTTTTTGCCCTTCTTTAAAAATCAGTTTTCTGATATGGCATGATGCTGCCATCACTTGTTTTCACACGGTGAATCCTGGGCTTCAGCTGACTGCATGTACAGCTCGACGATCCTCTCCTGGGAGAAGTCGGTGAAGTACCCCTCGCCGACGGTGAGCCCCTCCTCGGCGGCGAGCTGCCGCACCCTCTCCTGCACCTGCTCCGCTCCGACCCTCGCCGGGTCGAGCAGGTTGCAAGCGACCTCGGTGACACCCTCGCCGTGCGCGAGACCCATGGCCTGCACCGACCTCAGTCCGCCGCCGCGTTCGCTGACGGCCCGTGCGATCCGCCGCGCCGCTGTGACGTCGGCCGTGTGCAACGGCACGTTGTAGTTGTCGACCCACGCCGTCGCGCCGATGGCCACCACGCCCTTGGACGGCGACGGCGTCGTGGGGCCCGCGTCCGGGGCGACGGGAAGGGACGACGTGTCCGGCGAGCTGCGCCATTGTTCGCCGGGAGAGTTGGGCGTGAAGTAGCCGAGCTGCCTCCTGATGGAGGCCAGCGTTCTTCCTTCTCTGTGAGCTGCTCCGTACAGATACGTTGGCACTGCAGGCATCAAATTGAGCATTAGCACTAAGCAATGAGCTAATTCCTGCCATTGATTCTTTCAGTAAAATCACACAAATATCAGATGTTTGAACCACATGTTTTCATGATAATACTGTTTGAACTTCGAACAAATGTGTATATCAGGTTCTGCGGATTCAATCTGTTTCAAGGAAGCAGAATTTGGCCGAGGCATTTGGAGCCCTGCAAGATTTTCTACAATTATAGCATAAAAGATGCGTTTTTTTGGTTAAATTTCATGTTAAGAACAGTCAGCCATGAGAAGTTAATCGATGTTCTAATCACATTTTGGGTGATTGGGAGGAGCACAAGAACCTTGAAGCTTGTCTCCGATGTCAGCGGCCACCGCTCTGGTGAGCGCGGCCACGTCGTCGAGGTGTGCTCCGGCCAAGGGATGGAAGGCGATGTGGTCGACGACGCCGAGCCGCGGGTGCGCGCCGGCGTGGGCGCCGAAGTCCACGGCCTCCAGCGCGGCCGCCACCACGCCGAACGCCGCGCGATGCAGCGGCGGCGGGGCCGGGTCACCGCCGCCTCCGGCGAGTGGGGCGACGAGCGTGTACCCGACCCGGTTGTAGGCGTCGTCGGCGAAGGCGTTGACGAGCACGGCCGCCGGGCTTTGCGCCGCCGCGGCGCGCTCGATGGCGCGCAGCGCCGGCGCGTTGCGGGCCTCGGAGATGTAGAGCTTGCAGCACGCCAGCGCCGGCCTCAGCATCGTCACGCCACCACCATTTTTCTGGGGGAATTCGAGATGGCAGCAACAAATTTGTTGGTGAGGAGATGACGGCAGCATCTGGTGGATGAGGCTGTGGACAGAATCGATTAGCGGGGACATGCGGCCGGCCGCAGATTTGCATCAAAAGCAAACCTTTCTGTATGGAGATGCGTCCATCATATATTGCGTAAAAGACTCTCATATATATGTATATATTCTTAGGAAACATATAAATAAGAGGGAAATCTTTCATCAATTGAAGATTGAAAATTTTGCCAGGCACTACAGTAGTTCATCTTATATCTTAGAAACCGAAACCTCAACAGGTGACATGAATTTGTCATCAGTACCGTGTGTTATAATACATAGTCACCCTGATCCACAAAATTTTACAAGAGACCCTGCACGTCTTGCTAGCATTACGCTTTTACACACATCGGGCAGGGAGGTCTGGTATTATTCCAGCTACAAAACCTCAAACAAAGATCTATATGTTGCGATTGGAATTCCGCGCAACCAACTATTATATCTTTGCCCCCATGAAATTCAGGCACAGCCTATTTCTACCTCTGATGTAAGATCAGCTAAGACGCTAGTGAAGAGTGGATGGCTCCTAAAACCAGCTATCCTGATGCACTGGCTGCCTTTGCATCCTTCTCGTCTTCACTTTGCTCTTCCTTGGCAAATTCCTCAATCAGCTCCCGCTGTTTCGGCGTCAAATTCCTGCAGGGAGTGTTTATGTCAGGCTCGCCTGTTGGAGACTACACAGTGCAGGAGACCAGTATTTCGTTTTGAGGGGGAACTTACACAGGGATGTTGACATTGAAATGGACATATTGATCACCATAGTATGATGAGTTTCTTGTCTTGATACCTGCAGGATACATAGTATTTAGGTTTATATGAACACGCTAGTTTCCAAAACTACAAAAGCAATGGCATTGGTACATTGTTTCAAAGGCATATTGGCAGTTCACTTAAGTGCCAGTTAAATTTTCAATTCTTACTACACATAAGTTTAAAAAATTGACCCTAGTGAGATGATAGTCCAGAATTTATTTATTTAATCATTGTTTAGTTACTTTGCCACAAGAAAAAAAGCATAAAATTACTGTGTTACAATTGTCACAACAGATTAAACAATGTACACAATTTACCTTTTCCTCTCAGAACTACCTTCTGACCAGGTTGAGTGCCAGGCTTGACCTGTGATAAGATAGTGAGGCCAATGCTGATTTCACTGCTTATAAACATTTAGAGAATAGACCATGAAAGCCATCAGTTCTGAACATAATACCTTTAGAACAACATCTCCACTGAGAGTCGGGACTTGAACTGTCCCTCCCAATATTGCCTATGTAGCATATAAGAGTAATCAAAATCAGTAAGCCATTAAAATATAAGAGAACAGTTGTGCAAGAAATATTTATGCATATAGGCATATAGCCTAGCCTATACCCGACTGAATGAGTTAGTAGTAGACAACTGTTTAATATAGAAGATGCACATAAGGTTGTATGTCCCTTGTTAGTGCTAACACAAGGACTCCATCAAGAGCCAGTGAGACCAAACTTAGGAGATATTGTTCTCTGTGCGACAGAGAGTTAACAAATATTTTCTATTTTTCTGTTTTTGGTAGAGTGCTAAAGAAGCTGGAGATACCGCCTTCAATAAACACAATCTATAAATAGTAAATTGTTACACAATCTTAGCAATGCGGAAAGAGGGCTAGCACCATATGAACCCTTCATTTAATTATATCCGTAGGGTGGACGTCAACAAATTGTAGGAACATGCAATAAATTACCTGAGTCACATTCAGGGCAGCATCAACATGAATATCACCTTTCTCTCTTCGAAATACAGGATCCTCATGAACCTGGAGAAAAAATAGCCTCGAAAGGTTAATTATCTTCGTTCTTTCATCATCATGATGAGCTACTAAATTGTACTTGATGAGCACTGAAGAGACTGACCTTGAGGGTCACATAAAGATCACCCGGACGGCCATCTGGATCTGCTCCACCTGATCTCGTCACCTTTATAGTATCCTCGTTGTCCGAACCTACAACAATAGAATAAAATTTACATCTTGCAACACAGAACAAGAGCATCCTAAAACCACTTTAACATTATAATGAATGACAACAAATTGAAACCCACCAGGCAGTATATCAAGGCGAACTGACTTCGATCCGGTCACAACCTTGTTTCCATTGCATGTCTTGCAGAAATCCTAGAAGAAGAACATAAAAGCATAACCACCAGGTTGCGGTAATTAATCAGAATTCATAAGATAAACTGTATAAATAAAGTCCATAGTGCACAGAATAACTCAACTACCTCTCCTCTTTTAGATAACATGATGGAACTAACTTTAGGTGCAGTCAGGTTGAAAGTAATTCAGGCTTCAGAATCATCAGCCTCATTGAAATATATATGCTGAAGTTGTATACTATAATGATTCATAGGAGGCCTGATACCATAGCTGTACTACACTCATTTTTTTTGGAGTTGCAGTTGGTGTCTATCATTAAAAAGGGAAAAAAAATTCCTACCTTCAGTCTTCCCAGAACCACCACATTTTGTGCATGTCGATTGCATCCTGAAGGGTCCAGTTTGCATGAATATCTGTCAACAATACATAAATAAGCTCACTAGTTGAATTGAATGGATAAATATATAAGCTTGCTGGAGGAAGAACTAACAAATCCTGTTCCCCTGCAAGATACACATGTTTCAGGTTTGGTTCCTGGAGGCACACCAGCTCCACCTGGAAAAAGAAGTTATTGTCAGAAAAAACCAGATTTCAGAAGGCATATACCATAAAAAATGCAGTCATGCGATAAAACTGCATCTACGTACTGCAGGTGTCACATATTACAGAAGTTCGGAAGTTGATAGTTTTGGTGCACCCTTGAACTGCTTCCATAAATGACAATTCAAGCTCAACCTGTAAAATGGGATCAATGGAACTGCAATTCAGAGTACAATTGGATGTGCAACGGAAATGAGTATAGAAATTACCTTAACATCATGTCCTCCAAATTCCCTATCCCTGAAAATGTTCCTAAAGAACTTCATAGCAAACAAAAAAAAGAATTAGTTTTCACAGATTTAAAAAGAAGACTAAAGTACATGTACCAACGAAAAGTCATTCGTTTTGAAGCCATGAAACAAGGTAATGGAGACAAGAAATAAAAGTATAATAACCAAGTAGCCAATACAATGCCTGGTGATGAAAGAAACTAACAGTTATTTCCCAAATAAAAGTTGTATATAATAAAATCATCCAGTATTGATGCCAGATCAGTTATGGTAGAATAAATTTAGCATGTATAAGATAAGAAGACAAAATTACAATGCCTGGTGAACACAATTTTTGTGTTTAGACCAAAGAAGTTCATGAAATAATATCACAAATGAAATAAGCTTCGACAGAAGACAGTTTTTTATGTACAGTCAATGGCATATTATAATAAGTTGAAAGAAAGCAAACCAACAACTGAAACACGAAAGCTAGCTATCATGAATAAGTTTATAAAGGGATGGCATACATCATTCATTCCGCCACCGCCGCCGCCACCACCACCACCACCACCGAAAATATCCTCAAATGGATTTCCAAAACCACCCTCAAATGGGTTTCCAGTTCCGCCTCCAGCAGCAGAAGCTTTCTCATATTGATCAACGCCAACCTGCAGGCAAGGAGAGGTCAATGCTGATTCCATGCTTGAGACTCCAGGTAAGCTTACTCTAAAAGGTTACTATGGTGACTCTTTGTACAGTGTAGATAATATAATAAGTTATAAACATTTGACTGGTAACAAATCATCAAAATATCTGTGATAAGAACGAGAAGTAGAAATGTAAACATACATCATCAAAGACATTACCTGATCATAGAATGATCGTTTTTGCTCATCCTTCAAAGTCTGCATTGAAGACGAATAGGTATTCATCAGAATCCACAGAAGTTGCAAACCTTTAAGTTAGGTAAAAACATACCACAGTAAACAGACATCGAGTACCTCATAAGCTCGTTGAACCTCTTGAAACTTCCGTTCTGCATCTGCATCACCTTTATTTGTGTCTGGATGAAGCTTTTTTGCAAGCTTTTTAGGGGAAAGGAAACAGAAAAAAGTAGGCATGTCAAGGGAAGTTGCAGAATGGAAAGTATAATAACAGCATGCACCATCCTGAGAACACTATTGACATATTAATTATATCAAACACACTGAGCAGAGATCAACAAATTTGTGGCTAAATTTGGTGAATGCTGCTGCGCTTTCTAAACAACAGCGCTAACGTCGGACATCTTCAACATTAAGATATTTGTAATTGGAACCCTGAACATCTACCAGTTATCCTTGCAAATTGTAACTAAGTCCAAATTGTAACATCTACCAACATTGCATGCAGTAACGATATCTATCAATGACCACACCGCAAGCAATTCTCCCAAAATGTAGTAAAATAAGCTTGCAGCAGAGTGCCTTGCAGAACGTTCATGAGGCATGTAAACCATACCGCATAATAAGCCTTCTTTATCTCGGCCTGGCTCGCATTCTTGCTGATGCCGAGCACATCGTAGTAGTCCCTTGCAGCCACCGGCCTGGTCCCTGCACCATCGCTCCACCGTCAGCCCCACTCCCGGCCAGCCGAGATCACTAACCCTCCAAATCAAAGGACAGAAACGGGAACGCTTTCCACCATCACTGGCCCACTCACCGTGGAAGAACCTGCGGGCGGTGCACGGCGACGAGAAGGGGGAACTCCGAGAGGGCGCCGCGCGAGCCGCCGCATCGCTCCAAATCCCTGCAGGGGGGCGGAAGCAGCTGAGATCAGGTGATGGCGGCGCGGGACGGCGAAGCCATGCCCGAGGAATCGGGAGAATCCGAGAGACCTAGTGGGAGATGAGGGGTGGGGGAAGTAAGGCTCACCTCTGTGCGCGCGAGGGAAGTGGGAGGCGGCGGCGGCGGCGGCGGTGGAGGAGGAGGACGCGGAGGAGAGGGAGCGGCGGGCGAGCAGGAGCGCGAGGCGTGCGCCGGCGGGGAGCCGCATAGCGATGGAAGTGGCGGCGGCGGGTGGACGGCGGCGGGGGGTGGCCTCGCCGGCGCCGCGCGTGTGCGTGCGGGTTAAGAAGAGGGCAGGGAGGACTGCGAGCACCGAACGTTCTGGAAGGCGCTCGGGGACGGACGCGGAGGGTCTCGAGATGGGCCTCCTTGCTGGGCAGCCTGGCCCGTCGGACCTGGCCCAGGCTGACTGGGCTGGGCTGGATGGAGTAGCACTCAACATCCTCACAAAAAAAAAAGGTTTTGCACTCAGCACATATACTTGTATTTATGAAAATTATTTATTTATTAGTCGGTGGATGTCATCATTTATTTGATTGAACAAAGTGGAGACATCACATATAAATACAAAAATGAAAAAAAAACGGCATGTGCACAGTGTGGAGAGGGAGCAGGGAAAAGGGGCTTGTTTAGCCCTCTTTAGCCTACTTTGGGTGGACTAAGAATTTTTGGAGAACGAGCTGTAGCTCGGTTGTTAGGCGTTGCAGATGGGCACGCTGCCGGTCTGGGTTCGAATCCCATCGAACGCAGGTTTATCTCAGCGGGGATTTATTCCTCGAAAAAAATCCCCTCGCCGGTGAAGTCGGGGTTCGGAGGTTTTCTAAGTCGGTAGGAGACTTTCTTCTTTTAATGAAAACCGTGGGGGCGGTCTTAACCCCACCGGCTTAGTTTTTTAAGAATTTTTGGAGGCTAAAATTTAGCTTTTACCTTTTAACTCATCTGTTTGGATGCAAAAGAGTTAAAATGAGGTTAAGGTGAGAGGACAAAAATTTAGCCCCATGTAAACAAACAGAGCCCGGAGTGAAAAGAGACTCCAACATATCGCAAAAGAGGTGCTCCCAATCTTTTGATTGTCCAAAAAAAAGAGCCAAATTGAGCCAGATTTTTGGGGCAATTTGTCGTGCTCCCGATCCTCCTATTCTCACGGTATCGTTCATGCAGGGAAAAAAAATTAAGTGATGGGCAAATAGATTGATGATGTCGTGCTCCCAATGTTTTTAGAAGAGATTTTACTTCCATCTTAAGAGTAGCTCCAAGAGTCCGTTAATAAAAAAATTCTTCTTCAAAACTATGTATTGAGGGTTTTGTTAAAAATTTTTCTCTTCAAAATCATGTCACCCCACGATATTGAGCTCCCCTCCTGTGTATTCACTGGAATCGGGCTCGTCTCGTCCCCGCATCTCACTGTCTCTCATGCACCCTCTTCCTCTTCTGCGGCAAGCCGCCCCGTCCCTCCCTGTCCTTCCTCTGCAGGTCCTCCCTTACCCCGCTCTGCCGATGAGCCGTCACTCTTTCCCTACCTCCCTCCACAAGCGACCCGCCCCGCTCCTTCCCTGCCTCCCTCCTCTGGTGAGCGACACCGTCACTAGAGGGCTGCGCCATCCCTCCCCAACCTTCCTCCGCGGCGAGCGACGCCACCTCTCCCCTACCTCCCTCCACCAACAAGTCATCCTGCCCCTTCCGTTCCTTCCTCCTCCGGTGAGCGTCGCCGCCACTAGAGTGCTGTGCCGCCCCTCTCCTACCTTCCTTCACCGGTGAGCTCCGTTCCTTCCCTACTTCCCTCCTCAAGTGAGGCGTGCCGCCCCACCCATACATCCAATCTCCGTCGTCGATCCCCTCCCCCCCACCCTCATCAAACAGAGCGACGACGACTCTCCTCGTGTCCATGGACGATAGCTCTTCATGGCTGGTGGATATGGGCATCCATGGCACATGGGGATGTGCAGGTAGTGATCGTGGTATCATGAGCCATTACATTTCCAAAACTACTCTGATTTGGTACTGAGAGCAATACAATACCAAACCTCTCAGTATCGACATCCAAACAAAGCCTAAGGTTCATGTCTCCCACTCAACAACACATATGTTTGTGTTTATGGCAACTATCTTTCTAGCGGTCTTACAATTGGAAATACTATGGTCTTTCAATTGACGAATCCACATATAACGACACGGGCCACATTGAGAAAATTGGGTCAATAATATTTTTTTAGATTAAGGAACCAATGAGTTCCGGCCTCAGCACAAGTGCTCACAGCCAGTGAAAACAACACACAGCTATCAGACCGATCCCCACCAGGACCTTAGTCCTGCTCCAGGCTGCCTTCAAGCGCTACAAGCACCGAGGCCGGATAAAAACTTCCAGGTACAGACCCACATAAAACAAACAAGTTTCACAACGTAAAACAAAAAACTCTAATCTAACACCAACTAATCCATGATACGCTTCTGAACGTTCCAACCACTCTCGTTGAAGAACTTCAAAGACATCGTTTCTAACCACTAGCAACCTTTCTTCAAAATGTTTCTTTCCTCTTCTTTGGATAATATAGACCAGCGCCTCACCCAAAATACTCCTCTAAACATCAGTTGCAAAATTGACACAAATTTTGATCTTCGTGACACAATTTCATTCCTACAGAGCCATAAAGACCAATAGAAGTTGCCACTCCGGCCAATACTTGGCCCCTTTGCTTTTTAGAAAAACTCTTAAGCCAAGGACCAAAGAGGTTAGAAACCATTATCGTTGCTTTAATACCAAAATTAAAACTTATCATCATCCACATCATCCTAGCCATTGGACATTCAAAAAAGAGGTGTTGAATAGTTTCTTGCCTACTACAAAAGCAGCAACGAGTGCACCCCTTCCATTGTCTCTTAGCTAGATTATCTTTGGTCAAGATCACACCTTTCCTAATATACTAGAGGAAGATCTTTATTTTCAAGGGGATTTTGGCTTTCCAAGTACAACAGCTAAAAGGAATCCCAGTCCTCATCACTAAATCACTGAACATGTTCTTAACTGGAAAATTGTTACTAGCGGTCCAAATAAAATAATCCTTTTGTTCATTAAGCCGTGCTGTGAGAATACTTCCCACCACACGTAACTAATTAACCCAATTTTCTCCCGCTAGAGCTCTCCTAAAAGAGACATTTAGAGGGGTAGTACTTAGTACCTGAGCCATTGTAGCGTTTTTCTTCCTAACAATATTGTACAGGGCCGGATATTTCTTCAGTAGGGTTCATTACCAATCCATAGATCCTCCCAAAACCTAGTTTGGGTGCCATCCTGGACCTTAAACCTACATCTTTCTATTAGCAGACTTTTAACCTCCATTAACCCCGATCAAAAGTGAGAATCCCCTTTCTTCCTCTCTACCTGAGCGATAGTCTTATTTTTAAGATAATTTTTCCTAAGTATTTCTTGCCACATACCCTCTTCATTCATCAACTTAACTAACCACTTACTCAACATGTATTTATTCTGGATTTCTAAGTCTACCCCCTAACCCTCCAATGTTTTTAGGTTTATGGAGTATACTCCACCTAGCCAGTCTGTATTTCTTTTTATGCTCATGATATTGTCAGAAAAATCTAGATCTGTAATAGTCCAATCTTTTAGGAACACCTTTAGGTGTTCTAAAAAAAGACATCATGTACATCGGTAGACTTGAAAGCACCGAATTAATTAAAACCAGCCTGCCTCCAGTCGAAAGCAGCTTTCCTTTTCAGCTACTGAGTTTCTTCTGAAATCTTTCCTCAACTCCCCTCCAATCTTTATTCGAGAGTTTGCGAGGACTCATCGGAATACCTAGATATTTGAAGGGTAAAGCCCCCTCTTTACAACAGAAAAGCTGCACATACTCTAAAACCCTCTTCTTTGTTTCCCCAAAGCTGAACAACTCACTCTTATGGAAGTTGATCTTAAGACCTGATAACTTCTCAAAAGCACTTAGTACTAGCCTCAAGTTCTTAGCCTTCTCTAAATCGTCCTCCAAAAGGATAATCGTGTCGTCCGCATATTGTATGATGGAAAGGCCGTCCTCCACTAAGTGAGGGACCAGACCATCGATGTAGCCCAAATTCTTTGAGCGCTCAATCAAAACTGCTAGCGTATCAGCTATGAGGTTGAAAAGAATCAACGACAGGGGATCGCATTGTCTCAAGCCTTTCTTGGTTTGAAAATGATGCCCCGTCTCATCATTCACTTTAACACAAACACTACCCCATGACAATTTTCTCTATCCACTGACACCATTTCACTAAGAAACCTTTCAGCCTAATGACTTGTTGCAATAAGGTCCAATTGACCTTGTCATAAGCCTTTTCAAAATCTAGATTAAGAATTAGGCCCTTTTTATTTTTCCTTTGTAGCTCGTAAATTGTTTCATGTAAGATGACCAATCCTTCCAAGATGTATCTCCCAGGAAGAAAGGCAGTTTGAGACGGCCTTATAATCTTAAATGCTATTGCTGAGAGTCTGTTAGCCAGGACCTTAGTAAAGATCTTGAAACTAACATTTAGCATGCAAATGGGCCGTTATTGCTGTATTTTTTGACCTCCTGCTCTTTTGGGAGTAACGCTATTGTTCCAAAATTAAGAGAAAAGATTGGGAGGTTACCAGCATGAAAGTCTCTGAACATGGCCATTAGGTCGTCCTTAATGAGACTCCAAAAAACCTGATAGAATTCAGCTGGGAAACCATCCGGTCCCGGGGCTTTGTTATGCTTCATCTGAAAGACAGCCTCCCGAACCTCCTTTTCAGAGAAGTCAGCCACCAAATGTTCATTTTCCATGTGTGTTACTTGAGGAATATCCTCCACCATGGATTCGTTAAGCGATAGATCATTTCCCTCTGATTTACCAAAGAGATTTTTATAATAGTTTGTGATGTAATTGGTCAACTGCTCCTCACCCTCCACTATCCCATCGTCCTGTTCTAGCCGAAGAATTCTAATCTTTATCCTTTTTCCATTTGCAATCATTTGGAAATATCTCGTGTTACTGTCTCCTTTTAAAATCTTAGTGGTTTTAGCCCTCTGGAACCACCTTATCTCCTCTTCTCTCAAGAGTTGAGCAATTCTACTGCTAATGCTTTGCTTAAGATCCCATTCTTGCTGAATTTGATTCTGGGTCTCCGCTTTTTTATCAAGTTCCTCCGCTTTTCTCATTAATTCCTGCTTTTCCTTTTTATAAGCACCATTCATATTCTTTGCCCACTCTCGTGAGAATTGTCTTAGCCCTCTAATCTTATTTTGCCATTTTTGCATACGAGTTACCTCTTTATTTTCTTTCTTCCAAACCTCGGAGACCAACTCGAAAAAACCATCCTTCAGGAGCCATCTAAGCCCGAATTTAAAAGGCGGTTGACTCCCCTCTTGGTTTTTCCCCCACACTAAGCAAAAGAGGTGTATGATCTGAAATTTCCCTGCTAAGCGCCTCAACTGTCGCCAGCGGGAAGTTTTGTTCCCATTCAGTGCTAACCAGCACCCTGTCCAATCTCTCATATGTAGGTATCCTACGAGAGTTTGCCCAAGTAAATTTGCGACCCATCTCTCGCAAGTCTAGGCTGTCAATAACTGCATTGAACAGGAAGGGTCATCCCTCATCAATTCTATCATTGTTCTTTTCTGAACTATTCCGGATAATATTGAAGTCCCCACTATGCATAGGGGTAACTTTTCATCTCTGCAAGATTGCACCAGCTCATTAAGAAACGATTCCTTAAATTCGGGTTGAGCTGCTCCATAGACAGCTACCAGCACCCACTTAAAGTCGTTCTTCCTGTCTCTCAGTCTAAACTTCACAAAGAAGTCATCATCATCAATGCTCCCAACGTCCATCACATCTAGGTTAACCCCTAATAATATGCCTTCAGACCTCCCGTGAGGTGCTATCCAATGCCATACAAAATTTCTCCCTCCACTAAAATTATTTAGTGTTTCTTGGGAGAAATCTTTCTTGCATGTTTCAAAAAAAGATAAAATCTAAGTTTTGCTCTTTGGAAGTATCTCTTAAAAATCTTGTTTTAGCCAAGTCGCTAAGACCTCTGCTATTCCAAAAAAATTCTTTCATTTGGAACCATTCTTAAAAAATTTTACCCTTCTAATTTTACAAGTCTTCAACAAACACGACTTAGCGTGAGACTTGCCTTTGCGCTTGAACCCATCAAGTTCACTGTTTAAAGAGAAACTTGATTCGCCAAAAACCTCCTCCATCATATAATATATTTTGACAAGTTATCTGTGTCAATAATATATTTTGACAAGTTATTTAGTTTTTGATATTTACGTTGCTTGATTATAAAATTTGTATTTACATATAGAAAAGCTGATGTTTATAATATAATCTTAATTGGGAACGTATCAGGTGGAAACCACCCTATCCATACAAACTATGCAAACTCAGATCTGGAGCGCCGGATCTAGATCTAACGGCCACGGAGAAGGGTGGGAACTTTTACATCCAGCTGCCCGCGGGGACTGCTAATTTATGGGCGCCCGCACGGGAGGAAGCCAGCGGTCGATTTCCGACCGCGGCTACCACTCCCACGTGCGTGGTCCCCCGATACCCATCCGCTGGCTACGCAGTCAAAACGCGTGGTCATCCTTCACTCGCTTACTCCGTAGGCAGAAAAAAACAAAATTAAAAATATATAAGAAAAACTTTTGTCAAAAAATTGTTACAAAAATATAACTTTTTGGCAAAATCTTATGCACAAAAGTTTTGTGAGAAAATTTGGCAAAAAAAAACTTCAGAAAATTTGGCAAAAAATTTTGGGGAAGCACAAAAGTTTTTGGCAAACCTGATTCACTAAAGTTTTTGGAGAAACTTTGGCAAATTTTTTTTAGCAAAATCATAGGATTCACAAAAGTTTTTAGAAAAATATTATGCAGAAAAAAGGAAACCGAAAAGTTTTGGAAGTCTAAAAGTTTTATACAAAACGTTTTGCATAAATAATCAAAGAAAAACGACAAAACTTCTAAAAAAAACGACAAAAAAAAAAAAACTCGGCCGCCGCCGCCGCCCAGCCCGGTGGTCGGCCACCGCCGAGTGCGCCCGCATTGGCGCCGCCGCTCCCCGCACTCGGAAGCTCGCCGGTGGAACCCGCATCAGGCAGAAGCTCGCCGGGGTGAGAGAGAAGGGCGTCCGCACCGCCACTCCCTCACGGGGGCTGCGTCCGCGCCGCCGCTCCCCGCCGGCGGAAGCTCGCCGGGGGAGCCGCGTTCGCGCCGTCGATACCCGCGGGCGTAAGCTTGTAGGAGGAGCGCCCCCGCGTCCGCATCCGCGCTCTGTCCCTCTGTTGGTGGTAGAACCGGAGAAGAGGAAAAAACGAGTGGTGGGAGTAGAGATAAGGTTGGCCTGGGGCTCCCGCGCACATGGATGGACTCGGCTCGACCGTGAGTACCCAAGATTCAGCCCGCCGTTCGTTTGGCTTATCAGTCACCAGCCAGCAGTACTAATCTCTCAGAACAAATCAGCCATCAGCTACCAGCCAGCAGTACTTTTCTCTCAGAACAAATCAGCGCCAGCCATCAGCCACCAGCCGAACAGGGCTCAGGTCGCTGGTAAACTCAACATTGCGGCCGCCCGCCAGCCCCCTCACTTCTCAACATCGTTTTGCATTTACCCCCCCCGACGCCCCCCACCCGCGACTGTTCATCTCCGAGCCGCGCCACAGGACCCCTCTCCGTGGCCTCGAAGACCAGACGCCGCCGCCGCCGCCCACGAGTGACCAGGAAACCGGGTCGCCATGGACGCCGGCAGCCGCGAATCGCCCACCCCCCGCGACGGCAAGCAGTCTGACGACTCATCGGAAGCCTGCGACGTCATGTACTCCGGCAGCCCTTCACGCCATGGTTGGTTTCTCCTATTGCTGCTAGCCCACGATCCAAAGTAATAAAAAATTGATTAAGCTGATTTCGTAGTGCACACAAACCACTTGTTTTCACCCTTGTGACCACGATTCAAAGCCATCTATCAATTTATGTGTCACTGAATTTCTGTGAAGAATTGGCTGGCTGAATTTATGTGTTCCAGTTAATTTGCAAGTGCACAGGTCCTATGAAGAATTTTCATCGACTTAATAATAACCAAGAGGTTTATTGCAGTGTTCCTTGCATCATCAGTTAACAGCTCTGAGAGTGACACAGACACACCAGTTGCTCTGCTGCTGTTGGACTAACCAGCAAAGAAGTTGGTGAAACTTGGCACTCCTGTTCCCATGAACCATGCACTTCTCAATCAAACTCAGCTCGAGAAATGTTTTCCATTCATTTTCAGCCGCATACAGTGGCGTAGCTAGGATTTTATCATAGGGTATGCCATGGTAAATTATTTATACATAACTTGGTTTGATAAATATATAAACGGTAAATTCCATATATAATTCGGTAAATAATTTTAAAAAATTAGATACTAAGTCTTAAATTCAACATTTGAGTAGTTGCTTATAGTAGTATAATACAAATAGTCCAAAATATGTCTCAGTTCCTCTTCATAATTCAACACCAATATTTGTTTTAATTACAGTAGTATGAATGAAGAAGAATTGAGGATTACTCCATGCATCAATAAATTTTAAGAGTATGATTGTATGAATGGAGAAACAAAAGCAACACAAGAAGTACTTCTTAGTGCACCTGCGTGGGTCCTGCAAGATGCATGAATGGCCGAATGGGGCAACCACAGCATGGCTAGCTGCTGCCGGGTACGCGCCCTGTGTGTGGTGATGGTCGAGTGTGAGTGCCTCTGGGCAGCTGGGCAGTGGCGGACACCGGATAGCCTGATCCATGGTCGCGCGAAGACACACTGGACGACAGGCATCACTGCTACGCGCATACCTACTGCTCTACTGGGCCAAAATACAGGGTATGCCGTGGCATACCGGGCATACCCTGTAGCTACGCCCTTGGCCGCATAAACAATCTGCTTTCTCAATTCATTTGCATTCATGGTGACAGAAATGTTTTCCATTCATTTTCCATTCCTGGTGACACAATGGTTTTCATTTTTTCAATGTTTCAATCTATCAATTTCACACATGACTTATCCATTTTCATGATCCACACAACTGCCATACACAGATAGACAGCAACACAATTGCCTGCATACAGCACCACAGCAGATTACAGCTCCTGCTCTTGTTCATGCACAGAATACAGTATGTGATTTGTATGTTCCTGCAACACACAATTGCCATTGCACAGAATACAGATCAAATACATTTTATTCATTTTCATGCACAAATTCATTACAGGATGCACAATTGACATTGCTTCTTTTCTTCTTTTCAGCTCCTGCAGGCTCTCTCTTGCCTTCCGACTGCTGTGGTGGGGGTGCGCGAGCCGGGAATCTGCCGGAGGCCGCAGCGCAGGAGGACGCCACCACCTCTGCGGCAGGAGGGAACCCCAATCCGGCCGCCAGACCCCGCCAGCGGACAATTCGGGGCGCCCAGAACGCGCGCTTGCCGGCCCCTGCTAGCCTCGGTGGATCGAGGCGCGCGGGGACTCCAGGGGCACAACGCGCGGGGACTCCAGGAGGCGGCGACGCGCCGGTGATCCAGAAGCGGCGACGGGCGGGGAATCAGGGGCGCGGGGACTAAGGGGGCGGCGGCGCTAGGGACAGGGGGCGGCGGGGCTAAGGCCAGGGGCGGCAGGACCCCCCTCGCCCGCGCCCTTCGCGCCGGCGTACCCCATCGAGGATGTCCTCGCCACCATGCGCCTCTCCGACCGTTACGACTACCCGCAGTCGCCCTCCGTTCCCCCGCCCTCGACGCCCTCCTCGGGCGGCGGGATGCAGATGGTTCCCTACGGCGCGCCCGCGGGAGGATCGCAGCACGGAGGCGGGATGCAGGTGGTGCCCTACGGCGCGGCCGGGGGAGGGTCGCAGCACGGGGGCAGCGTTAGGGTGTCTCTCAAGGTGGTGCTGCTCCACGGCACCCTCGACATCTGGGCGCTACAGTAGGGCAGGGGGATGAGAGGCGGGGGGTTTTTTGCAAAAGAATATGGAAGGCGGAGGAGGCTGGCGGGCGCCGATTTGCAAAATTGCGATAGCTCTCTCCGCGGCCGTTAGATCTAGATCCGGCGCTCCAGATCTGAGTTTGCATGGTTTGCATGGATAGAATGGTTTCCACATGATACGTTCCCATCTTAATTAGCCTCAAAATGTTATTTCCCGTAACAAGGCACAAAGTCCTTCTAGTTGAATGAAAAGAATAAAAGGCGCAAAAAAGCCAAACCCCAAAGTAAACAAATTGTTCCGCGTGCATATACACATGCACGTAAGGCGAAATCAGACATGATCGATCGACGATGACGATGGATCCGACTGAACACGAGCCGTCTGCGGCAGCCGACGAGGCGCAGTCGTCGCCACGGCCGGCCTGCGGGATATGCCGGTGTGGGTGGCCAGCGCCCACAGCAGGGTGATGAACTCGCCGCCCCGTGCGAGCGCCTCCTTGTGCGCCTTGACGTGCTGCTCGCTGCCCGTCGGCGCCGCGTACACCACCACCTCCGTCCACAGCTCGGCCAGCAGCCTCCACACGCGCTCGCTGGCGGCCTCGTCGTTCGTCGTCGTCCCCGTTCGGCACTTGCGCACCAGAACCTTCCCCAGCCTTGATCCCCTGCCCAACACCGTCGTCGCCATCGACGGCGACGTCTCCTTCACCTTGCACTCCCGGCACAAGTAGTACCCGTAGCATCCCAACTCCTTCTTCACCTCCCCCTTCAACTCCCTGTACACGCGCCCCGTCGCGTCCTTCTCGTCGGGGAGGAGCTCCGGGTGGAAGGCCACCAGGTAGGCGCAGTACCTGGACAGCGCCACGGCCACCTTGCGTTCGGGTCGCGGCGGCGTTGTCTTCGTCCCCGTCAGCGGGAACCCAGCCTCCAGGAGCTCGGTGGCGATGTGCCACGTGAGGATAACCTCGGCGAGGTCGGGGTGGTCGTCATTGTCCTTGCCGGGTAGTGGCGCCCACGAGAGCTCCTTGACGAGGTCGTCGTCGTCGTCGCTGCCGCACGCCCACGAGTAGAGCTCGTCTGCCGAAGACAAGACGGGAAAGGCGACACCGTCGTCGTCACGGAGAAGACGTTCCGTGATGGCCTTCTTAGCCTGCAAGGGCACGGCCTCGTTGGGCAGGAATGGCGACGTCCGGCAGCGCCAGAGCACGGAGAACTGCTTGAAGCACACGTTGGGGTGGCTCAGCATGTTGCGCACCCACAGGATGCTTCGGAGCCAATTATGAACGAATAACGTGGTCGTCTCAGGGCGTAGCTGCAGAGCAGCGACACGACGAACCGGTTGGAGAGCAGGAACACGACGAGCTCCCCGACCTGCTCGTAGGCGAAGGTGAGGAGGAGCAGGGTGGTGGTGGACAGGTTGACGATGGAGAAGAGGTACGGCGGGGACCTTGTGACCTCGTCGATGAGGCATCCGGTCATCCTCATGATGCCCACCGAGACGACGGTGTAGTCGGACTGGAAGCTGCGGAAGGCGTAGAGCACGTCGCCATTGCTGCACAGGATGATCATGAGGATGCACAGGGCACACACGGCTACGGGGAACATGACGTAGTTGGTCAGGAGGAAGAAGGGGCTCGCGAACACGACGGGGTGGGTGGAGTGGTAGTACTCGCACAAGAACTGGACCTCGTCGTGGAGCACTTGGAAAAGGACAACGGCGACGGCGCTGTCGTCCTCCCTCTCCGTGCCTCCTCCTCCTCCTCCGCACAAGCCTTCGAAGATGAGGTCGTGGCAGTTGCGTGCTTCGTCGGCAGTGATGGGGAGCTCCTCCAGCCGCCGGCGCAGGATCTTGTGGAGCGCAAAGGAGAGGCTGAGCCTCTTGAGCTCAGGGTTCTTCTGGAGCAGCTGGCTGTCGAGCTTCCAGATGTCGCCGACGGTGGTGACAACCGTGGAGTTTGTTAGTTCCAGCAGGTGGTAGCCCCCTGACCTAGCCTTCCTCTCCAAGTTCTCTTCGCCCATCACTGCATACCTGCACTCCTTCAAGAGCTCCAAACCTGCAGACCGGCCATTATTGGTGGTGACTTGATCTTGTTGCTGCTGCTGAATCGTCTGGGCCATGTAGGAGGCGACAATCTGGGGGTTCTTGCCATGGGCGAAGGAACGTTTTCCTAGCTCCAAGATGACGATCCTCTGCCCCAACTTGGTAGCAGCAACAACCCAAAGGATGCCATAGAATGCGTTCTTGCCGGTGCTTCTGAGGTTGAAGAAGACGAGGTAGCCCAGCCAGGAGATCCGTGCGGCGCGCGCGACGGTGCCCGAGTACGCTTGAGTGGACAGGATCATCTTCTCCACCTTCTTCCAGAGGAGCTCCACTAGGAGCATCCACATGAGGATTGTCCGAGCTCGCAGCGAGAGCTCACCGGTCTCGTTGGTAGCGCTGCCGACGTTCTTGGCCTCAGAGAAGAGGTACGACATGACAGGGAGGAACAGGGTGAGGGAGAAGGTGAGGAAAAGGCGGATGCTCGGCTTGAGGAAGGCGCTAACGTCAGAGAAGTGGCTGAAGAGGTTGAGGTTGAAGAAGACCGTGGCGAGGATGAACATGATGATGGAGGTGGCCACCATGGTACTTTCATTTCCCTGGTCAATGTAGGAGGATGTCAGGTTGTACACATAGGAATGTAGTGTGCGATTGCAGTATTCGCTGCTTGCATTGAAGTAGTATTTCATCTTATTTAGCTACGAATGGGTGTATGTAGTAGCTGCTGGCGGTTGATTGCATTGGATTGGCATCAAGAGCTAGCTTTCATATATATATATATATATATATATATATATATATATATATATATATATATATATATATATATATATATATATATATATATATAGTTATATACACACATGTTAATTATAACGCTAGCTATCTGATCCAACACACCATGTGCCCAAATTGTGAGCATGCATGTGACCATGCATCGCGCCTACCTGGAAGGCTGTAATCAAATCATGACAGCAACTTGGTCTTTGTTTATTAGAGATTTAAATCTGCCATGATGCAATGATCTTTAGTCTTTGTTTATCTTTCATGCTTTATTTTAGCCTGCACACACGGCATCCCACTTTTAGTTTAGCAAATGTGGGTCACGATCGAACCCCTGGACAACTTTTTTTGATTAAATTTACTTTACTTTGGGAAAGGGGGATAATAAAGGGCCACCCTGCATGATTTTATTTTCACAAAAGAAAAGCTCCAAGGAATTTGCCGAAAAGCATATGTACTGCTATTATGACATCCATCATGAAGGGACCCTGACACCGGCCCTAAGAGGGGTGAATTGGGTACGGTGTTCTAAGAACTTAAGCTCTGAACCCACATATAAAAACCTATTTCAACTTCTATCTATATATGTGCGCTAGATTTTTCTATGTGTTGCTATCTCTACCGTAAAAAGGTTTGCGCCCTATGTTCCGATCCTAGCAACTACACATGGCAATTCTAGGAAAGGTAAATGTGGAATGTAAAGACACACAGTAATGCGGAAGTAAGGGTAGAGAGGAAGCAAGCTCCCGTGACGACAATGTGGTTTTTTTTGAGGTATCAAGAAGTAAAGCTTCCCACTAGTCCTCGTTGTTGGAGCCCCTCTCAGAGGGTATGCCCGCACAAGGGCATATACTCTCCGGCCAAGTCACTCCGTATGATAGTCAATAGGTCTTCCCCACGCGCAAGCGGGTCTCCTCCTAGCCTCTCTCGGACGCTACTTGCCGCTTCTCTATTTGGTAGAGTTCTTGGCACTAACGTCGTGACCCTCTCCTCCCACTCACAATGTGACGCAGCCTCTCCACAAACTCGGTTGGAGGGTTTCACAAGACTTTCTTACCTCCTGCACTTCACAATGGTGCGCGCAAGCACCGATACAAATGAGGTGTGCAAACCTCACCTAACTCTAGGCTAATCTGTAAAGCAATGCTCTAATGGAGCTAAACTAGCACTAATCAGGACCTAAGTCTTATGTTAATTCTCTTACTCTTCTCTTTAGCACTTTGGTGGTTAGAGCATGTGACAACAATGCTTCCAACTTCTCTAAGCTCTAACACCCTTTGATATGGTCGGGCAATAGGGTATATATAACCCCAACTCCAAGAACTAGCTATTGCACTTATCTACGTAGCACCAAAGATCCGGTGCTCATATGATGCACCACCATATGAATCGGTGGTTCATTTATCAGCTAGCCGCTGGGCTGTTCAGTGCCACTGCCACTGGGCCAAGTCATCGACTGATTCAGTGGCTTGCCCTAATGGTCACCGAATGGATTGGTGCCACTCTGAGTAGCTGCCTTACTATTCTCCATCAACTCATCCGCTGCCCGCCTCCTTGGTCAACCGTATAAAAGGACTAAAAAAATCAATAAAGTATTACATTCCAAATTTGGAGGGGGGGTAGTCGTATCAAATAAAAAAAGAAATATTCTATTTAATGAATAGCATAAGATTCATTGAGTTCTTGTCGCAGTTCTTTGTGAAAGAAAGAGTAGAATGAGAAAGCTAATGAATCTTAAACCCATTGATAAAAAAAAAAGGGTGGCTGAAATCTTCTCCACAACAACCCGAGCCAATGCAAGTTGAGCCATGCAGCACCGACTGATCTGCTGGTACCCAAGAAATGTGTCGGTGCATCTCTGATAATTGGCCTTGAGATTCCGTTATCCCAATTGCCATAGTGCATGGGTAGCTTTGTCACTGCAAAGGATCGTTTCCTGCATTTGGCCCTGCTGCGCTTTGTTCACCGATAGATTTAGTGACGTTACCCAAATGCTACGGTGCAAAGGCTTGGTGTACTTCTGAGCAGGATTCACTTTTTCATTTTTTTCTTGTGTTTTCTTACCGGCTTTGCTTCTATGATGTTTTGGGTTGCTTCTAAGATCTTCTAGGGTCTTGTACTTATATTGTTTTTTTTGAGCCCTTGTACTTATATTGTTGACCTTGATTCATCGTGTTTGATTCCCCAAGTCCATTTCCTATGCAACCATAAGACTATTCCTTGTATACTAGCAAACTTTGTTAGTACATGGGTTAGTGTTGAACCTCAACCACCGAATCACACTAATCCGTCATTAGAGATTGTTTACTGTAGCACGATATTAATTGTCTAATCATGGTATAATTAGTCTCATTAGATTGGTCTCGCAATTTTATATGGAGTTATGGAATGGATTTTATCATTAATATACATCTAATACTCCTAATTAGTGTCAACATCCGATGTGATGAGTGAAATTTTTTGGGTAGAGAAGGACCTGGCATCGCGGCCAGATCTGTCTGGACTGGCTGGTGGCACAACAACGCGGGTGGGGTTTCTTGGGGGCATGGCTGATGAGGCTTGGTTCAACTGGAGCTTGATAATTGGTTACTAAAGCCCATCAATATACTCACTACCAGAATCTGTCTCTTTGCCGAGAGCTGGGTCTTTGCCGAGAGCCACCAAAAAACTCTTGACAAAGAAGGTTTTGCCGAGAGCCCCACAAAAAACTATCGACAAAGAGGAAACACTCAGCAAAGAGGTCTCTTTACCGAGAGCCACGCAAAAAACTCTCAGCAAAGATGAAACACTCGGCAAAGAAAAATTAAAAAATCACTTTCTTAGCTCCAAATTTTTTGTATCCTCAACATACACATATACAAAACTTATGTTCAAATTTGGCACAATTTTAGCTTTGTTTGCTATATTTAACAATTTTACATCATTCTAGGTAATTTTTCGTATACGTCCGATATGAACTGCAAGTGCATGACATCATAGAGTAAAGTTGGTGAAAAAATGATATTCATGTTCATGAGACATCTCTAAGACTATGTATATGAAATGATGCTAAATTTCAAGCATTTGGTTCTCGGATCATGGTGAAGATCGTGAGGTAGAAAGGTTTTAAAATTGTATAAAATTCAAATGAAGTTTGAAAATCACGAAATTTGTCAAGTGATCATAATCTCATATGTGAAGGTTTTGGTAAAAAATTGAGAATGTTTTGAACACTTCACCACGTACACCGTTTAGAAACCGGAACATCTCACGAGAAGTTTCTAAGAATTTGAACTAATGTCACTAGGTTTGGAGTCTTAGAGAAATTCAAATTTCAGTTTGGCTATAAAAACTTTTCTATAAGTAATATACAACATAACTGGTGTCATGTTAAGTTTTGGAAAATTTTCACATCTGTTTGCTATTTTTAAAAATTATTTTAATGAAAATTGTCTTTGCCGAGAAAACCTAACACTCGGCAAATTGACCTTCTTTGCCAAGAGCTATAGGCCTGGCTCACGGCAAATGCGACCCATTATCCTGCCGACCCAAATATGGCCCATCAGCCTGCCACCCCTCCCCCTCCCCCCGCAGCGCGCTGCCTCCTACCGCCGCCAGCCTTCCCTCCTACTCCAGCCATGCCACCTCCCCTCCTCCTCCGACGGCCGCGCCACCTCCCCTCCTCTGCCGGCCTCCCCCTCACCCCGCAGCGTGCCGCCTCCTACGCTTCCTACTACTATCGCGCCACCTCCCCTCCTCCTCAGCCTCCCCTCCCCTCCCCCTCTGCTCACCCCTCACTGGCGGTGAGGAGCAGCGGCGGGGTGAGGTGTGGCGGTGACACATCTCGAGATCCAGCGGTGACGACGAGATCTTCACCGGCGGCTGCAAGATCAGGAGGCTCGCGGTCGGCTTCTTCCTTCTCTCTCTCATCTCTCTCCTCCTTGTTTTGTCCCATAGGTGACAACGGCGGCCGGGTGCTGGTGGCGTCCTGGTGGCGGCCGGGTGGTGTGGAGGCAACCGTAGCGGCGAGGAGTGCCGAGGTCGCAGGATCCGGTAGCTGCAGCGGCGGGCAGCACCAGATCCGAGAGCTGCGGTGGCGGAGGTGCATGGGATCCGCCCCCTCTCCCTCTGTCTTGCGGCATCTAGATCCGACGGTGGTGGTGCTGGTGGCAGGCGGCGGTGGTGGGCGGCGGCGGCGGTGGTGCTGCTGCTGGTGGTGGCGGGTGGTGGTTGTGGCAGCAGCGGTAGTGGTGGTGGTGGCCGCGCGGAGGTCTGGCGGCCGACCGGTGGGCCCGCGGTGCTGTCGGTGGATTGGATTTTTTTAATATTTTTTTAAAAAACTCTTTGTCGAGAGCCATCTGAGCTCACGGCACAGATGTGTCATGGGGCCGGCTTGTGGCGGCATAGAGGTCTTTGCCGGCTAAATTTTGCCGAGAGGCTTTGCTGAGAGTTTCCTCTCGGCAAAGTCTGTGCCGAGAGGGAAGAGCCCTCTGCCGTGGGTTCCGGTAGTGACTCTTACTCCCCATCGATCTAGTTAAGACATGCAATATAATGTTCACGTACTTCAACCAATAATCATGCATTTAATTTTGGAGTTGGGACGACGATGTGCATTATTGTCACACCACACGCACACTCAGCATTTGGCAAGGGTCGAAAGCAAAGAGTCTCATTTTTCTCTTTCAGAAAACAGCAATTAAAGATGCATAATATAACCAATATAATTAACCATCATATGCATAGCACTCTCTGAAGAGAACAAAAGAAGGGGAAAGTGATATATAAAATTAAAGAAAACAGATACATATATGCCAGATGGCATTGATCTTCAGCCAGATCCATCCATGCATGTAGCTATCTATCTACATTTTACCGGGACATGATGATCAGTTGTACGACTGGAGGAGACGAAATTCACTTGCAAGCAGGTGGCCCGGACGGTGTACTTCCTGGTGCGCAGCAGCAGGCCGGACTTGAACCAAACCTTGGCCTCCACCAGCACCCGGCAGCCGGCGGCGACCTTTACTGCCTCGTCCAGCTCCCGGTTGGTCGCCGCCGCGGTGCCGTTGGCCGGGTCGCTCGTCTCGTCGTACTGCCCGAAGTCGGCCCAGATGGCGACGCCGGCGACGTTCCGCGGCGGCCGCCACCCCGGCAGCGCGGCGGCGGTGTTGACCTCCTCGGCCAGGATGTACCCGGTGGCGCTGTACCATATCTGGGTGGTGAGGGCGCGGAACCTCACCTTGGCGTGCCGGCTGGTGTTTTCGACCACAAGGGTGAAGTTGTAGAAGCCATTCACGAGGTGGCTCGTCGTCGTGTTGTTGGTGTTGTTCACCGGAACGGTGGACGCCGTCGCGTTCGCGATGGAGAAGAAGATGTGGGCTGGGGCGAGGCTGATGGAGATGCCGGCGACGGCGGCAGCGGCGACCATTACTCCCACCAGAGCTGCCAATATTTGCTGCTTGCCGCTCCACCTGATGCTCCTCCAGGGACAAGGAACAGTAGTCGTCGGTGTCGCCATATTGTACGTACGTATTCGATCGGCGGCGGCGTCTAAGCTTGCGACCAAGTGTGGTCAGGGTTTTTAATACCGAACCGGAAGGTCGAACAGTCGCCCTTCGGTACCGGTATACCGAGCGGTACATCACGGAAACCGCTCAAAACTGGACAAATTTAAAAACCAAATTCGAACCCTCGTTCATTCGGTACGGATCGGTATACCGAGCAATTTGAGCGGTTTGCCGGCCGGTTTCAATAGTTTACTAGTGAATTAACCTAAATTACCGACTTAATGAAAAATTTGGCATGTTTTCAAATTTGAATTAAAAATTGAAAATAAAATAAAAAATCTTTAAAATATTTCAAGATGCGTACAATCTAATGATGTCAAATTTTTTCAAATATTAGTGCATTTAGTATTTTTTGCGGGCATTAGAAGTTCAACTGATAACTTCTAATGCCCACAAAAAATAATAATGAACTAATATTTGAAAAAAATTGACACCATTAAATTTTATAAATCTTGAAGTATTTTTAGAATTTTTCTTTTCATTTTTCAATTTATTGAATTCAAATTTGAAAATTTAAAAATCAGGTGGTATGGAACCGGCTGGTACCGCTACCGGTCCGGGCCGGTACCACCAGTTTTCGTGGTATACCGGCCGGTTCTAAACAGTTTGGTAAACCCTGGTGGTGGTAGGTTGTGTGTGGTTGTATATATATTTTTGGCTTACGTACGTGATGACCATATCTGGCACACCGATAGATGAAAAGAAGAGCTGGCGAGGCTGATCGAGGCGACAAGATCTAGTGCCATGACCCACGAGAGAAGGAATGAACAAAACCCCTTTCATCTTTCCCCTTTTTCTTTTTCCGGTTTCCACGACCTCGATGATTTAGCTAAAGTTTCCTGGTGAGAGTGAAAGGCAAATGCCATGGACCCCCATCAAGAAAAAGATCGTGCTCAAGGCATATACAGCTTGACACCCTATCTAGCTCATCAACAACTGTCATGCTTGGTCTGCATTTTTTTCCGAACCACACACAGTACCGATGTACGTAGACACTCACATACACCCTCAGTCAAAACAAGTGTTTTGTTTTGGACAGTCTTCATCAATAGACTACTTTGTTAATTTGCTATTAATTCGCTAATATGAAATATAGTTACTGTAAAAGTTGCAACACATTTTCAAACAAAATTTCAAGACTACACCATTCACATAATGAAGTTCCGTTTGACAAATTTGAACCAATAAACTTGATAACTCGTGCTGAGGAAGGAGTTGATTGAAAATCTGTATCTGTACCGTGGTGTTCCCAAAAAAGCTACTAAGCAACTAGTACGTACCTCAGTATATCTAACCACTTCAATTTTGCTCATCCTCAGCTCAGCCGGTAGCTAGTGTCTTCCCCGCCGTACTGTCGTAGCAGTAGGGATCGATTAGAGATGGCTACCGTCGACGGCGGCGGCAGAGAGAAGCAGCGCACAAGGTTCCCGTGTCTGACCGTGGTGCGCTACATGGTGGCCACCGTGGTGACTGTGCTCGCCGTGGTGGTGGTGGTGGCGGTGACCGCCGTCGACCTCCGCCCCGAGGACATCCGCCTCTACATCCTCCAAGGCCCAGGCCCGGCTCAGGCACCATGCAGCCGAGGCGACGGCCGGGGGCCTGGCCACGGAGAGGGCCCAGCAGCTATACGTACAGCAAGGGCCAATGGTGGCATGGGTGCTTGACACAACACACAATGCAAAATGATATACGTACAATAAGAGAGAAGCTGCGTGTGGAAATGACATTAGGCCCTGATGCATCTTTTAGTTTGCAATGTTCAGAGATTCTAGTTTTTTCTTTCGTAAAATTTTTTGTAACCTTAAATTTGCTTCTTCTTTTTATATTACATAGTATTACTTCAGCTTTTTTTTTTAAAAAAAAGCTTTAGGGCATCACTACGAATCTATGTGTGTGAGAGAGAAGCTGAGATCCTTACACTCAAATCTTTTGACACATCCAACATGGCTTCGGAAACAACGATTGTCATTGTACTCGGCATCGACATCATAGCCTCCCCCTCCGCCACTAACAATTATTTTTATGTATAATTTAAATCTGAAATGTTGCAGAAAATATTTGTGGTGCTAAGAAAAGATAGAGAATAAATTATTTGACTTAAAGTTCGTAAAAGGCCTATAATAATATTCGCTCGAGGGCCCTCAAAATTATAGAGCCGGCCCTGCCAAGGCCACATCGAAGCAAGCGCGCTGTGGTCGAGGAAGGAGACGGTCATCTACCCCCGCGGGCGAGGAGGCTCTTTCCGGCGGCCATGCGGGTCCTACCACAACACCGCCGCCGCCGAGGAGGAGAGGTGTCGCCACCACGACATGGACAACACGATCGAGACGTACTCCGCGGCGGAGTCCGTGGACCCGTGGGTCACGCTGAGCGCCTACAACCCCAGTGGCCGCGTCGACGTCAACTGCACCGACATCGCCGTCCGCGTCGTCGACATGCCCGACGCCCCTAACAACGTCACCGGCATGGCGGAGATCGCCCGGGTCACCCTGGACAAGGGCTTCCTGGTGCGGCGGAAGAGCTCGCACACGGTGAAGAGCTGGATGGGGGTCCGCGACGCGCGCGTGCTGTCCTACATCGCGACCACGTACGCCGGGAGGGTCAGCTTCCCGGCGATCGTGGAGGTGAACGCGACCATCGCCTCCGTGACGGTGCTGAGGGAGACGGCCCCGGAATCCGTCAGCAAGTGGTGCCTGCAGGTGAGCGTCGGCGTTGACGGGCTCAGAGCCACCGCGGATGATGCCGCCGCCGTCGCTTGCAAGCCCAGCGACGAGTTCTACTCCGCTGGGACCGCCACGCTGCCGCAGGCGCAAGCGCCGGCTCCGGCTCCGGCTCCGGCAATGTCTGGTATTCAGTGAGCTAGTAAATGAATTCTGAAAAAAATGTGTTAATTGTGAGCTGCTGTGCATTATTTGTGTTCATTGTTCTTCTGTTTATTTGAAGTTCCTCATCGATCTGGCCGGCCGGCCCTTTGTTGATCGAGCAGTGTGGATTGATTGTGAAGTTAAAAACAGTCATGTACGTCTCGTCAACCAGCAACGATTGAAACGCAATTTTCACGAGTGTTAATCTTCCTTTCTTTCTATCTTTTGCAATAATATTATGGCTTCCGTTGATTAGAAATTTGCAAGTCATTTTGGACAGTGAAAAATGTGAAAAAAATCCGCAACATCGCAATTTAACTTATTGAAATATGCATATACAGCATCAAATATATCTTATGTTCTTAATATGCAAATTTTATGATTTTTTTAGATTATGGAACAAGTGTTCCGTTCTGAGCACCCAAGCGGTGCCTGCAGCTAGACCTGAGCATTCCACGGGCCGGGTCGAAAAAAATCTGATTTTTTCGGGCTGAGAAAATCCTGCCCATGACCGTCCCATGGGACGCGTCGGGCCTCAGTTTTCGGGCCGGGTCCGGGCTTGGGCGGGCCGCCCACACATTTTATAGTGTAAAATAGGTAAAAATAGCATTTCGGGCCAAGATTTTTTTCGTGGGCTTCAAGATCTCTGCCCACGCCCGTCCAGTAAGATCCCTGGGCGGGCCTGGTTCGGGCCGGGCCCGGACCGGTCCGAGCTAAAAATGCTCAGGTATACCTGCAGCCACGGATTAGAGCCAGCACCATCAAAGCTGCACCCCACAAAATATGTCCTGCAACCCCATGTCTACCAGCGCTATGACACTACAGGCAAAGGGAAAAACCGACAGAGAGTACACAAGGTTCGAAATTCAATCGAAACACACAAGCCACTACTAGCAGAGAGAGACGACACACCTAATCCATAATTCGATTCAGGACATTCCATCTACTTTTGTTGAATAACTCCAACGCCACTGTCTCTAGCCAATGGCACCCTTCCTTCATAATGCTCCATTCTTCTTCTTTGGGTAGGATGGACCAGCTCCTAATCCAAAAAGTTCCCCTAAACTTCACCTGCAAAATTGATTTAGACTTTGATCTTTGGAACACAATCTCATTCCTACATAGCCATAAAGCCCAACAAAAAGCCGCCACCCCAATTAACACTTGACTCCTTTGCTTAATTGAAAAAATTCTAAGCCAAAGACCAAAGAGATTACATCTATTTGCAGGTCCTCTAATACCAAAAGCTACACAAATTGTCATCCACATCAGCTTAGCCATTGGGAATTCAAAAAAGAGGTGTTGAATACTTTCCTGCTTATTACAGAAGCAGCAGCGAGTGCACCCCTTCCATTACCTTTTAGCCAAATTATCTTTTGTCAAGATCACACCCTTCCTAAGATACCAGAGGAAGATTTTTATCTTTAGAGGAATTTTAGCCCTGCACATACAACAATTAAAAGGTACCTCCATTCGCATCACCAAGTCATTGTACATGTTCTTTACTGAAAAAATCTTGTTAGCCGTCCAAATGAAAGAATATTTATGCTCATTAAGGCGCACATAGAGAATACTCCCCGCCAGATGTAACCAATTGTCCCAATTTCCCCTCACTAAAACTCTTCTAAAAGAGGCATTTAGTGGAGTGGTACTTCATACCTGAGCCACCATAACATTTTTCTTTCTTACTATATATTGTAGAGAGACGGAAATTTCTTCATCAAAGGTTTGTTACCAATCCAAAGATCCTCCCAAAATCTAGTTTGGGTGCCACTTTGAATATTAAATGTCCCTCTCTCCATTAGCAAACTCTTGACTTTCATTAAACCTGACCAAAAGTGTGAGTCCCATTCTTTACTCTCTACCTGAGAGAGAGTCTTATTCCTAAAATATTTTTTCTTGAGAATGTCCTACCACACCCCCTCTTCGTTTGCTAACTTAAACAACCACTTACTCAACATGCACTTATTTTGGATGTCCAGGTACACTATACCCAACCCCCCGAAGTTCTTAGGTTTGTTAAGGATACCCCATCTAGCAAGTGTATATTTATTTTTGTGCTCATCACATTGCCAGAAAAATCTTGACCTATAACAGTCCAGCTTTTCCAAAACTCTAGGGATTCGGAAAAAGGACATCATGAACATCGGCAAACTCGAAAGCACTGAATTAATCAAGACTAATCTCCTTCCTGATGAAAGTCACTTGCCCTTCCAACTACTGAGCTTCTCCTGAAATCATTCCTCCACCCCCTCCAATCTTTATTTAATAGTTTTTGCAGGAAAAAACAAAATCCCCAAATATCTGAACGGTAACGTTCCTTCCTTGCAACCAAAGAGATTCACGTACTCAAATGTTCTTTCTTTGGTTTCCCCGAAGTTGAATAGTTCACTCTTATGGAAATTGATCTTAAGACCTGATAACTTTTCAAACGCACTTAGTACTAGTTTCACGTTCCTAGCCTTTTCTAAATCATCATCAATAAGTAGGATTGTGTCGTGTGCATATTGCAAGATGGAAAGTCCGTCCTCAACTAAGTGAGGCACTAGACCGTAGAAGTGACCTAAATTCTTTGATTGCTCAATCAAAATTGCCAGCATATCTACTATCAGATTGAAAAGGATGGGCGATAGAGGGTCGCCCTGCCTCAAGCCTTTCTTAGTTTGAAAGTAATGCCCCGTCTCGTCATTCACCTTCACACACATGCTACCCCCCTTAACAATTTTATCTATCCATTGACACCATCGAGAAACCTTTCAGTCTCAGAACCTGCTGTAAGAAGGTCCAGTTGACTTTGTCGTAGGCCTTCTCAAAGTCTAGCTTAAGAATGAGGTCCTTTTGCTTTTTCCTCTTCAGCTCATGAATTGTTTCATGTAGAATAACTACTCCTTCTAAGATATATCTTCCAGGTAGGAAAGTTGTCTATGAAGGTTTCATGATCTTACATGCTATTGATGAAAGTTTGTTAGCCAACACTTCCGTAAAGATCTTGAAACTAACATTTAGCATGCAAATCAGTCTGTATTACTGAATTCTCTTGATCTCCCGCTCTTTTGGAAGTAAAGTTATTATTCCAAAATTAAGGGAGAAAATTGGGAGGTTACCAGCATGGAAGTCTCTAAACATGACCATTAGGTCATCCTTAATGAGACTCCAAAAAACCTGGTAGAATTCAGCCGGAAACCCGTCCGGCCCAAGGGCTTTATTATGTTTCATGTGAAAGACCGCTTCTCTCACCTACTTTTCGTTAATTCTGCCTCCAAAAACTCATTCTCCATGGGTGTAATTTGAGGGATATCCCCCACCATGGATTCATTTAATTTTAGATTGTTACGCTCTGATTCTCCAAAGAGACCTTTATAGTAATTTGTGATATATTCATTCAATTGGCCCTCACCTTCCACAATTCCACCCTCCTGCTCGAGTCGGAAAATTCTAGTTTTCCTCCTCTTTCCATTTGCCACCATTTGAAAATATCTCGTATTACTATCTCCCTTTAAAATCTTGGTGGTCTTAGCCCTTTGGAACCACTGTATTTCTTCTTCCCTCAAAAGCTGAGCCAACCTGCTGTCAATACTTTGCTTAAGATCCCTTGCTGACTTAGCAGCTGGGTCTCCGCCTTTTTGTCAAGTTCTTCAACTTTTCTCATCAATTCCTATTTTTCCTTTTTATAAGCGTCATTCATATTCTTTGCCCATCCCCTTAAGAATTACCTTAGCCTTCTAATCTTAGTTTGCCATTTTTGTATAGGGGTTATCCCTTTATTTAAAATTTGATGATGGACGTGAGAAACTTGGCTGATGAGCATCTTCACGAGTTTCTTAAATGCCTTCCTAATGCCTGGTTTTTTAAAAAGATGAGAAAAAATCTCTCTCCAACAACTTCTGATCCATCATCCTACTAGTATTATAGAACTTTGAAGAAGTATTCTGTTCCACGTAAAGTTAGATGCTTTCGAGTCTTGCGTATCTAAAGGTGGATTCTAAAGATAATATAGGGTGGGTTTGATACAGCTCCAAAAGCAGCTCCTGAAGTTATTTTTGCAGGAGCTGTACCAAACAGGGTAAAAAAACAACTTCCCCACGGAAGCTGTTTTCGAGCCCCCTCTCTGGAGCCGTTTGACATGGGCGAAGCTGCAAAAACACAGCTTTGCCCGCTCCGCCCGCAGCTCCTCCCCCTCTTTCCTCTTTCCGCCCAAGGGCGAGGGGCCTGTCGGAGTTTTATATCCGGCAACCTCCATAGGGGGTACCCGTCGGAGAGTAGATAGTGGGGGATCGCCAAATCTGGAACTCGAAGGTATGCGTGAGGACACAAGACACGAGATTTATAGAGGTTCGAGTAGCCAGAGTAGCGTACCCTACGTCCTGTTTGGAGTAGTATTGCGCCCTGCGCTTGGGTGTTTCCCGGAGGGATTGTGGATGTGTTCCTAGGTACCTGACCCTCCTTTATATAGTCCAGGGGGCGGGTGCCTAGTCGGTTATAAGGTAGGAGTCCTAGTAGGATTACAGGGGAATTCTAAGAGGAGTCCGCCTTCCTCCTTCCTTGCAGGTACCCGGGGTGTATGCCCAACAAGCCCCCGAGCACGTTGTAGTCGAGAGTAGTAGTTCGAGTAGTCTTGAAGCCTCTTCGAGTAGTTCTTGAGCGTCCTCGAGTATTGCTTGGAGAAGTCTTCAATAGTACTTGAACTGCCACGAGGCTGGAAGGTGGTCCAGCTCATCTGTCTTGAAGTCGAGATTATATGGAAGTGCGATTGCAAAATCGCACTCCATATGGAGTAGCCCCCGAGCCTTAGGTTGAGTTGTGGACTCTGGCTGAGGGTCAATCTTGATTCTGCTTCCGTCTTTGAAAAAATCAACTGATGGGTGTAGCCTAGTAGCCCCCGAGCCTTGAAATGATTAGGTAATCAATCCAAGGGTCTTCAGTGTTCGCGAAAGCCATCATCCGAGTACTCTTGCAGCGTTCAGCCCCCGAGCTCGTCGCCAGGTGAGCCATAGGAGCCACGTCGAGTAGTTGTTGGTGCTGAGCCCCCGAGCTTGAGAGCGAGCGAAGCCTGCTGAAGTTATGTTCGAGTAGTAATTTGAGTGCAGCCCCCGAGCTGGAGAGTTTCCGAGTAGTAATTTGACGTCGAGCCGTGTAGCTTGAGAAGCAGCCGTGCCGTCAGAGCAGACTTTAGATGCGACCGAAGTCGACTTTAGATGCCGGCAGAGCGGACTTTAGAATGCGACTTGAAAACCGAAGTCGACTTTAGATTGCCGCGCGGAACGGACTTTAGATGCGACTTGAAAACCGAAGTCGAATTTGTGCCGCGCGGAGTGGACTTTGAGATGCGACTTGAAAACTGAAGTCGACTTTGTACCACGCGGGGTGGACTTAAGATGCAAAAAACGAAAAGCACTTCCGGAAGGCAAAATCGAACGAAAAATCAGAGAAAACGAGTAATTTTGCTGCCGGAGCGGGCTTAAGATTGCGACTGTTGAAGTCGACTGGTACCACCGGAGTGGGCTTGGGTGCGACCGTTAGCGTCGACTTGTGCCACCGGAGTGGGCTTGAGTACCTGAGCCATGGATTTCAGACCCAAGGTACGGTTGCTGCAGGAGCGAACTTGAAGGTGCGACCGGAGTCGACTTGTGTACCTGGGCCATGGATTTCAGACCCAAGGTACGGTTGCCACCGTAGTGGACTTGAGATTGCGACCGAAGTCGACTTGAGTACTTAGGGTACTAGGACCTATGGTGCGGAGCGCGAGTACTTGGGGTGCAAGACCCATGGTACGGAGAGCGAGTACTTAGGGTGCGAGACCCATGGTACCGTTGCCGCCAGAGCGGGCTTGAGATTGCCTTCTTGGGATACAACCATTGTGACCTCCGAAACTCGGTACACCCAAAGTCGTGGCCAGAGCCCCCGGGATGCAATGTACCGAACTCGTGGTGAAGCCCTCGAAACTTAGTGTGCCAAACTCGTGGCCAGAGCCCCCGAGATTCAGTGTTGCAAGCTCGTGGCGGTTTGGTCGATATACCCCAAGAGTAGTCGGCAGAGTGTAGCTCTCGTGAAAACCCGTCGAGGAGCATACACGAATGAGTAGTCGACATGTTATCTTGCATGATGAGGAGAACAAGCCGAGGAAAGAAAATAGTAATCATTTAAATAAATGACTTAGCTGTTGTTGACTGGGCAGACTGTTGATGAAGTCGTGGCGGTCGGCAATAGAGCCGTGACGGTTGTTGCTGAAGTCGACTAGTCAGAGGTGGATCCGACTAGTTGTTGATGGCGCGGGAGTCGTCCTCGACTAGTTTTCTAGTCGAAACTAGTCGAGATGACTAGTCGGCGAGTTGATGCGGCTGGACGGCGATGTAGTAGTCGTACTCGTGTACATCTTCCGTGTACTTGCAGCGAAGGATATTGAAGCTTCCCCTGGTAGCCCTCGTGTGCACATAGCAGGATTGTTGTCCAATTTAATTTGCACGAGCTGGTTATTTGCTTCGATCCGTATACAAGCAGTGACTTTGAAATTTTGTGGTAGCTCCGTCCAAACAGCAAGATGGCTTGGATATGCGTGTAGCACTAAGCTCTAGGATTTGTTTTCCACGGAAGTACTCGGACACACCAGAGCTGGATTTTGTATTAGCTTCCGCTTCGATCTGCGTGCGCATGCCTTCGGTGGAAACCAGCTTCCTAGAGCACGTCGATCCGAACTCGGCGTACTGCACCACAAGAAGTTGGACTTCGAAACGGACTCAACGAATCCTGGATTGCCTTGGCGCACCATGTGCAGCTCCGTAATTGATTTTTTTTTTGCCTCCCGCACACAGAAACAGTATGCATGGATTAGGATCAACCAACCAACCAATTTGCTTTGCACGTGATGCTGTCAATGCTATGGTCCATGGAGTTGGAAAAGGAATCGGAGGGGCAGCTTTGGTTTGCGTGCAAAATCCCTGGTGCCCTTAATCTTGATGCGGAGTTGGCTTCGAATTTGCTTTGCTGAGTAATTCCGTCTCGAACTCGGAGCAGCGAGTACGAGAGAGTTGATGCGGAGCAGCAGGTCAGCGCTGGCCTCGAAGTCGACTTCATCTTGATCTCGCGTGTGGAGAGATTCCGCCGAATTAGCCAGAGCAGCCGCTTCCAGTAGATTGATTTTGAAAAAGTCCTTCGAATTCGCCTAATGATCGTGACGATCGCCCCACGGTGGGCGTCAATGTCGGAGTTTTATATCCGGCAACCTCCATAGGGGGTACCCGTCGGAGAGTAGATAGTGGGGGATCGCCAGACCTGAAACTCGAAGGTATGCGTGAGGACACAAGACACGAGATTTATACAGGTTCGGGTAGCCAGAGTAGCGTACCCTACATCCTGTTTGGAGTAGTATTGCGCCCTGCGCTTGGGTGTTTCCCGGAGGGATTGTGGATGTGTTCCTAGGTACCCGACCCTCCTTTATATAGTCCAGGGGGCGGGTGCCTAGTCAGTTACAAGGTAGGAGTCCTAGTAGGATTACAGGGGAATTCTAAGAGGAGTCCGCCTTCCTCCTTCCTTGCAGGTACCCGGGGTGTATGCCCGACAGGGCCCACGGGCGCGGTGGAGGCGGTCTCTGCCGGTGGGCGCGGTGGAGGTGAAGGAGGCCGGAGGTGGCATAGCTCGGAGCTAGACGGAGAAGTCGCTGGAGGCTGGCGGCGCGGACATAGTGGAGATGGAGGCCGGCGACGGAGGAGAGGATGGCGGCGCAGGCGTGGGCAGGGAGTTGAAGGACGGCAACGACACAGAGGAGTTGGAAGGAGGCGACAGAGACGTCGAGGGCAGCGGAGGAAGAGGGCGCCGCAGCGTAGGAGGCCGCGACGCAAGAGGAGGCCGCCCGGTGTGGCGGAGGAGGCCACGACGGCGCCATCACAGAGGAGGAGGACGGCGAGGCCGGGGCTGGGGGAGGCCGCCGGTGCGGGCGAGGCCGGGATGGGGTGGACGGCGTCATGGGCGAGGCGGGGCTGGAGGAGCCTGCAGCGTGGCTGGAGGTTGCGACAGAGAGGAGGTCGAGGAGCCGGCAGCGTGGCATCAAGCCGGTGGGGGAGGACGACGGCGTGGGGAGGTGCGGGAGAGGTGGGTTGCACAGGGGAGCTGAGGCTTGCGGTAGAGAGGCGACGGCGACAGATGTGATGTGCGAATGGATAAGGCCGGTGGAAATAAGGGAAGGGAGAGGAGAAAAAAATAACAAGGAAAAAATAAAAGAAAAAGGAAAAAGGAAAAATTGGAGGAAATAAAATGAGGAAATAAAAAAAAGAAAAAGGGAAGGGCATTTTGGACATTTCATCCTCTTATCCATGTTACACAGATAGGAGAAGCTGTTTTGCCAAACATTTCGTTAAAACGGTTTTAGATCTGCTTCACCAACACAGCCACAGCCGGAGCTGCCACAACCACAACTATGCCAATGCACTCATAGATGAGAAAATATATAAGTTAGAATAATTTATAAATAGTTAGGATTTGTAATGTAAAATTATCTTTTATTTTAGGAGTGGATTAATAAAAACTTTTGCAGATGGACTCCTTTGTTCCTTTCAACACTAGTTAACGAGTTGTAAAATTCCATATCTTTCGGAAGAAAATATTAAGAACTCTTGCAGATGGAGTATTTACCAACAACCAACTTAAGTGCCAAAAGACTGATCGACTAAAATTGTGGGGATTATGGTTATTGCTTTGAGTTAGAAATTACTCAACAGATGAGTTCTGTGTTATACATGTGTTGATTGTGTGCACGTACTATATATCTCTTCAGAAAAAAGGAAGTTAAAGAAAAGGAAAACGAGGCTATTCAGTAGGGATGGCAGTCGGGCTCCTCGGTGCGGGTGTCCACGAGTTTCACACCCAATGAGTGCGGACGCGGGTGCAGAATTTCACCCATAGGTCTACATCCGACTTGACCCGTATTAAGTGGGTGTGGGTGCGGATGTAGATTTTAACATGCGGGTGACCCAAGAGGCTCAAAATAATAATTCATTTTTATTTTTTATAGGTACTGTTAGTGGGTGAGACCTGTACAGATCCGCTAGGGGGTTACCCTAGAGGTTTGTAGGTTAATGGAGGATCGGGACCTAAGAGCGTAGGTGGTAGTCCACATGGTGAACTCGGAACTAGGTGAGTATGGCGGCGAAGACAGGGAGACAAGGGGGTTTATACTGGTTCAGACCTCCAGAGAGTAAAACCCTACGTCCAGTTGTGGTGGTGGATTATGCGAGGATGAGTTGAGTTGTCCCCTTGAATGGAGCCCTAGGCCGCGTTATATGGGGAGGACGGGCTAGGGTTTCCATTCAAGGTCGGTTGACCCGTGTCGGGGTCAGTTACAACTGTGGGAAGCTTATCTCCCGGATTACAAAGAGTATCCAGTGATACTCGGAGCTACAGGCGGCGGCGCGCCAGGTCTTAGTGTCTTGGCTTGCACTCCAAGCATCGCGGGTCTTCCGGGATCTTGATCAGGTCGCCTAGGATCGTCGGCGCTGTGAATAAGGTCGCTGGGCCCACTCGGCAGGTCGACGGGTCTTCTGGAAGGTCGGGTCCACTTGTCAGGGGCCCCTAGGACCCTGGCCAGTGGGGACCCATGGGTACCCATGTCTCTCAAGCCCCCGATCGACGTGTAGATGTAGCGGCCGAGGCGAGGTTGTGTCGAAGAGCGGCGAAGGCGCGGCACCGTCGAGGCTGCGAAGGGTGCACGGGGATCAAAAAAGAAAAAACCCCTCCGATGCGCGCACGAAGTTGAACGTCGGGCTTCTGGGTCAAAGGACCATAAGGTCGAAGTGAAGACGAAGCGTAGATCTTGAAGAACCGCCGACCTGACCTGGATCAGGTGTGATGAAGTAACTGCCGCGACCTTCAGAAAGGTCGCCATGCCTACCAAGGGTAGGTCGAGCAGAGATGTGATGGAAGCAGGCTTCCATTAGGTCGAGGCGACCTGAAGAAAATAGGGCGTCGAAAGATGTACTAGTGTAGTAGCCCCCGAGCAGTAAAGCGACCAGCATGACCGGTTTGATGCTCCAAAGAAGAAGAAAAAAGAAATAGCCGAACCTACGACCTTCTGCTGAAGAAACATATGCTCTTGTGATATCAATCCAATAGGACAAAAGCTCTAGACTCTTGCAGAAGTCATCAAGCACCAGGACTGACACGGCCAGAGTCACGAGTGCACTGTACGATTACGGGCCAACCTCCAGGCGAAGCACACGTCGCTGTCACCCGCAAGAGACAAAAATGTGCCAAAGTGTGGTCAGGGAGGGGAAAGGCGCGCCAATGCCTCCCACGGGCGAACAGTGACCTCGTGCCCCACGAGGGTACATGGATCTTGTGGATGAGAATGCCACGCAAGCTAGCTTGCGGATAAGACCAAGCAGCAGGTGCTGGAGGTATAAATGGGCACCCATACCTTGAAGCAAAACCGCCCAATCGTGAAGGGTGAACCAAGATGATCCAGTGTAGTAATATTTTCGTGCTAGGGACTTATGTCCGCCCACCAGAGCACAGAGTCGATGTAGTTCATGCTTGAAGCTAGAAGAATGCTTACGAAACTCGAAGAACTCTATCGGCCTCTTCTCCCGGTCCCACTGAGGAACCTAGGCGGAGTATGAAGCAGCAGATGCATCGTCGGCCCTGACACTCTCAGGCCGGATGTGATGTTGGTGAACACAACGCTCCTCCCGGCGACGCTGGTGTTGAAGCTCGTCCCACTTGGAATCTTATGGTTAAGCTCAGATTTAATGCTGGGTACCACAGGAAACCTGCTGGAGCTCGAGTAGAGGTGGCTGTGTGGCAGCTGCCTTGAGAGTGACTGTAGAGGTCTTCAAGTAGGTCCTGAAGCTAGGAGAAAGCTTGCGATGTGCCTTATTAGTGTAGACTGTGTCGTAAGCACTTTGGAAGGTAATTCAGGGCCTTTAATATCTTTGTATCTTGTAATTGGCCAAGGGCCAAACTCCTTGTAGCTTATGAAGCTGTAAATATGCATTTACATGTTAAATGTCACTTTGCAAATAGTTGGAGGGGCACCTGGGCGGCAATGGTATGGCTACCAAGGTCCCAGCAGGGCTGTGATAGCACGCCGACCTTCGGGAGGTCTTTAGTAGAGACGGTGATCCCGTGTCGACCTGAATCGACACGACCATTGTGCAGTGACACAACGCAGGTAGTCAGCCTGGAAAATCTAGGTTCGGACGACCTAGAAGGCAGTAGGGCCTTAGCGACCTCAGGGAGGTGCTACTTGACCAGGAGGTCGCGAATGGGCAGTAGGGCCATTAAGCACGGGGTTGTTGGTATAAACTAGCCATAAAGGCTAAGGTAATCCAGTAGGTAGCAGGACCTAGGAGTCGGGGTGTGAACCCGTTATTGAAAGCTGAGGTGACCTACCAAGTGGTAGTGCTTTGTCGACCTTGTGAAGGTGATGTCATGGACCCGGAGGTCGTCGGAGGTCAAGAGACCTTGAAGAAAATGCTGATACGGGGGCTTGAAGTAGGGCATAACAAGTCCATGGACGCCAGGCCGTTGAGAGGAGAACCAACAAGCATGGATTCCCGCACGGCACGAGCCGTTACTGCCTGTGACTGTAGGCCGAAAAGAGCCGTTGGGCGATGTATCCGTTGGGTCACCGGGGATGTCGCCGGACCCGAGGAGACGTTTGGGGCACCGCGGCCCACCGCACTGATGCGGCCCAGTTATAAAAGGCCGAGTGAGGGGTCGGGGACCCCACTCGCTTCTATTTCCCCGCAACCCTTAGGGTTTCTGAGCTGCCGCCAAGAGCATTCCGCGCATATTCGCCAGCGCCACCGTGCTTAGATCCACCACGCCGCGCACCGTCGTATGCGCAAGAATTCCTTGGTAGTTTTTAGAGCTAGATCCACCGGTTTCGACGAAGAAGAGATGGCCCCAGAGATTGCACCGGTCCCGGAGAGCGTTTGGGAGCCCTCGACGGTGACGGAGGCGCAGCTCCAAGGTCTGGTGGAGCGCGGGCTGCTGAAACCCAAGGAGCAGGTGGGCAGGAGGCCAGCCGCCGGCGAAGCCTTCCCCTCTGAGGGGACCGGGGAGACGGTCGCCTTCATCGCGCACGTCGAGCGCGGTTTTGGAGTCCCGGCGGGCGACTTCTTCCGCGGGCTGCTCCACTTCTACAGGATCGATGTCGGGGTTCTCTACCGCCGACAATGAATTTTTATCGATCGTGTGTCGGGCTCGGATGGTTAGCGTAGGAGACGATGGGGTTTATACTGGTTCGGGCCTCCGAGGAGTAATACCCTACGTCCAGTGTGTTGCAGCCGTGTTCCTGAGCCAAGTGTGCTCGTAGTAGGGGTTACAAGCTAGTCGGGAGAGGGAGTTCGTTCCCAAGTCCCGGGTGGTGATGTCTGGTCATGTGAAGATCTAACCCTTGTGAACATTGCCCTCCTCTCCCTTTTATAGTCTCAAGGGGAGGGGCACAAGGGGGAATACAAAAGAGTTACAGTGCTTGGCAGCTGGTACGTCCCGTCGTACGTCGCTGTCCGCCGGGGCGCATTGAAGCCGAGTCGTGATGCCTTGTCGGGGAAGCCGCCGCGTGGCCGGGTTGGACTGTTCCCTCCGGGACGCTTGGCCTTCTCCCCGAGTAGTTTGGGCTTGTCTTAGTCTTCCCGAGTACTTGCCTAGCTTGCCACGCCCGAGCCTAAGCCTAGGCTCGTGCGCGTCGTAGAGGGTGCTTGAGTGCCTCGGGTTGAGTCTTGCGTGTGGCAGAGTAGGAGATGATGGCGATGTGATGGCTGAGCGGCTTGTCAGACCTGCATTAAGGATCTTGCCGGGGCGGGCCGCTTGCATGGCCTCCAGCTGTTGTTTCCGCGTGACGTGGAGATTCGCTCCTCCCCGCGCATCGGTAGCGCCGTCCGAGTAGTGCGCCCGGGCCCACGTACTAGTCAGAGCCTGGACTTGTCGTGCGAGGTGGAAACTACTCGGAAGGACTTCTCCGAGGAACTCCTCGGAGGATCTTGTCGTGCGAGGCGGAGAGTACTCGTGCGAGGCGGAGACTTGTCGTGCGAGGGTTCCTCTAGTGGGAAACTAGTCGGAGATGCAGCCGTCCGGCCAAGGACTGGTCGACTTGCCGGTGAGGGTCTTGACGAAGATCTGCATGCCTTCCCTGAGACGCAGCTCCAGGTGAAGGGTGGACTCCTTCTAGATGTTGTTGTCAGCAAGGGTACGACCATCCTCGAGCTGCTTGCCAGCAAACAGTTGACTCCACCTCGAGGGTTGTGGTTTTGCCGTTGTTTTTAGGAAGATAATCTTGCCGTCAAAGGGGACCCTAATCTGGGTCCTCGTCAGTAGCCCCCGAGCCTGAGTGGGAGTCAGGGAGTCGCGTTTAGGCTCAGTTGGTGGATCTTGGAGTTGGAGGTGTTCTTCGGGTTCTCGGTGGGTGCGCGCGAGCGCATCTGCCGGATGTAGCCCCCGAGCTCGTGAGTGAGTTGGAGACTCGCTCGCGAGCTTTTATTTGTAATTGTAGCCGTTGCAGCCTTGGAGGTTTCGTCGGGGCAGTTACGGCCGTAGTGATGACGTGGGCATGGTCATGAGTGCGGGTATCTCGGCCGACGTGACCGATATGACCGCCCCATCAAGACCGCGCTCAGGCTCTGCAAGTCTGCACGTCGCGGGAATCAAGGCGTCGCGGTTGCGTGCGGCTGTTTCACCGGGACACGCGCGTGAGCGGGCGAAAGTCTTGCTGACACAGCAGGCCCGGCGCCGAAGATGAAGAGTCAGGCCTGTCCCCTTTAAAACCGCGCATCGAGCGCTGGTTCGGGACTTTGCTTTCCGTTCGCTTCCTTTCTCCCTCGCGCTTGCCCCTTGAGCTCCGAGTTCTTTCGCTTCCACATTGCCACCGCCGCCTGCGTTCCCAGCTCGCCCGAGACTCCGCCGGCGTGATGTCGAGCTGGGCGCGCTCCAATGTCTCCCGCGAGCAGCTCCTTCGTCTCGTTGAGGCGGGCCAGCTGCCTCCCCTCACCGAGGCTGTCGAGTGGATCGTCCCTGCCGACGAGTCCGTGCCACGCCCTCCTAGTGGGTACGTGGTGTCGTTCGTGGTCTTCCATGAGTGCGGCTTCTCCGTCCCCGCCGGCAGGTTCATCCGCGGGGTGCTGTTCGCGTACGGGCTGCAGCTTCAGCACCTCAACCCGAACAGCATCCAGCAGATGGCCGCCTTTGAAGCGATGTGCGAAGGGTTCCTTGGCATCGGCGCGCACTGGCATTTGTTCCAGTACTTCTTCAGGTTCACCTGTCTGAGGGAACGCTCCCGCGCGGCGACGATTGGCTGCGCCAACCTTCGAATGAAGCTAGGCCGCGGCGATGACTACATCCCGGCGCCGCTGACCAGCTCGAACAGCGGCTGGCACAGGGGGTGGTTCTACTTGCGGAACAACCCCGAGCACGCGCTCCCGTCGTACACCGGGTGCTCCATCGCGAAGTCGCAGCGGAACTGGGCCGATGGCCCGGCCAAGAAAGAGCAGGAGAAGATGCTCAAGCCTCACTGGGCCGTGCTCGGGCGTCTTCGGAACGCCGGGATCACCTTGGCGGAGGTGGTCGGGCAGTACCACGCCCGAGGTGTTGTGCCGCTCCGGAGGCGGCCGCTCCGGCTCTGCGACATGACTGCCGACAGGGCCCCATGGGTCGGGACGGTGACCGCGCCGGAGCTTCTGTCGCCACTCGAGGTTCAGCGCCGCGTAGCGCAGGCGATCGGGAGAGCGACCTACTCGTGGCCGCCGTCGCGGATGCTCCCGATGCTCCCCAACGCGGGGACAGAGAAATTTGTAAGTTGTCCGTCTTCTCGGCCAGTTTCATTCGCCTTTTGTCGTGGGAAGATCTTCTCGGATTTGACCTTGGTGCGTTCTTGTTGCGGCAGTTGAAATGCGCCCACCTCGTTCCGGCCAAGGCGCCTCTCCTGGAGGAGGCGATCTTCAACCAGAACCAGGCCGCGGCGGAGAAGAGGCGCGCTGTGTGTAAGGCGCAGCATAAGAAACGCCAGATCGCCAAGCGCGATCGCAACGACGACCGCAACAAGAGGCGGAAAGCGGGGGAGCAGGGCGTCTCCTCCGATGAGGATCCGTCGCCCGAGCCGTCGTGGAGCGGCGATGTCGCCAGCGCGGCGGTCGACTGGAGCAACATGTCGGGGTCGTCCTCGTCATCGCCGCCCCGTGGCGGTGAAGTGTCGTCGTCACGTCGGCCGCGAGAGGAGGGTCACGACAAGACTGTGGGCTCGAGCTCTCGTCCGGCGGCTCGCCCTGCCCGAGTGGACCCGCGGTCGACCCGCTCCCGTACGGTGCCCAGCGGGACGGGCGCTCCCGAGCCGTAGAGATCCACGCCCCGTCAGATCGATCCCCCGAGGAGGTCGGAGGAGTGATTGGTGTCCGTCCGCCAGTTCTATGATGGCTCGGACCGCCTGGACTCCGACTCCTTGCAGAGGCGCCAGTCGCGGGGGAGGTCGTCGGATTCGGTGTCGACGCCGAGCGCTGCGCCGGTGGCGGAACCGAGCGCTGCCCCGCGGCGCTTACAGTCATTGCTTATCCGGGGTGGCGGGGCCCCGGATGTTCATGTACCCCTAATCGCAGGCGGGGGCCGAGGTCCAACCCCAGCCGTAGCGGAGGCCGAAGGGACAGCCCCCGAGCGAATGGGGGAGAACGTTGCCACCGTAGAGGCGGCCGACCGAAGCAGAGGAGCGCCCGAGACGGTGGACTCAAGCCACACCGTTCCCGAGCAGGGCTCGAAGCGCACCGCCCCTGAGCAGGGCATATTGGACCGCCCAGTGAAGAAAACCTGGGTGCGCTCCAAGATGTAAGTCTCCGACTTCAGCTTTTGCCTGTCATGTCTCTTCCGACTTGTTTGTTGATGCTAGCATTTGTCTTCTCACAGTCATGCTGATACTGGCGTGCTTAGCCTGGGGCCCCTGAAGCGACTGGCACTGAGGGCACAGGTGATCTCTCCCGAGCCTCAGCCCCAGCCCCCGAGCGGCAGGCCGGTGTCGTTACAGGCCGAAGAGGCACCGTCGGTGGTCGTCGAGATGAGGACGCCAACCGCGCTACCTCCACCAGTCCCCGCCACCACCATCGAGGAGGGTGAGGCGGCCACGGAGGCGACCGTCACTCGGGCGGCCCTAGAAGCGCCGTTCGAGGCTGGCCCGAGCGTCGAGGGGGTGGTGGTGGTCTTGGATGAAGACTCGGCGCCTCCCCCAGCTTCGGAGAGTCACGATGCCGCGGCGACCCTAGCGTTGGAGCCGGCCTAGGCGCAGGTGGCGTCGAGCCTTCTCCCGGCTGTGGAGGTGCCGGTGCCCTCTCCGGCAGCGACAGTTCAAGGTCCTCCCCCGACCGTGGAGGTGGCGGAGTCCTCTTCGGTCCGAGCTTCCCTTACGGTCGAGGAGATGATGGATTTGGAGACGTGCCGGTTCATCGACTTCCCCGGTGTCGGGGTAATCGACATCGAAGCGCCCCAACTCCCGGAGAACGACCGTCACTCGGGCGGCCCTAGAAGCGCCGTCCGAGGCTGGCCCGAGCGTCGAGGGGGTGGTGGTGGTCTTGGATGAAGACTCGGCGTCTCCCCCAGCTTCGGAGAGTCACGATGCCGCGGCGACCCTGGCGTTGGAGCCGGCCCAGGCGCAGGTGGCGTCGAGCCTTCTCCCGGCTGTGGAGGTGCCGGTGCCCTCTCCGGCAGCGACAGTTCAAGGTCCTCCCCCGACCGTGGAGGTGGCAGAGTCCTCTTCGGTCCGAGCTTCCCTTACGGTCGAGGAGATGATGGATTTGGAGACGTGCCGGTTCATCGACTTCCCCGGTGTCGGGGTAATCGACATCGAAGCGCCCCAACTCCCGGAGAAGGAGTACGAGGTGGCGGCGGAGCAGAGGTCCAACGAGCCAACGACCATGGAGACGATCGCGTCGGTCTCGAAGGCGCTGCAGGAGTACGAGCGCGCCGGCAGTGTCGCCTCAGCCGCTGCAACAAACGCGGAAGATGTGGCCCTCGCAGCGCCCGCGGCTCGTGTGGAGCCGACAGAAGACGCGTCCGCACCGCCGCATGTCGATGAAGGTCGGGAGGCGTCATCTCCCGAGTTGGTGGAAACCGCCGAAACTCCAGCCCCTGTGCCGGAGCCTGGCGTGGCGGAGCCCGTTGCCGGGGAAGAGGGGGCATCATCGCCCGGTCCGGTTGCCGCTGAGGCCGAGGGTGTCGAGGCTCGCGTGCTTGACGAGCCGGCCGCCATTGCGCAAGAGTCGGCCATCCCCGAGACGGTGGCCAGGGCCACCACCTCGGAGATCCAGGTGGCCGAGGAGACGGGTGCGTCTCTTTCTCAAGGCGCGGCAGGCGGCGAGCCCCGAACGCTTGAGCTCGCGTGCACTTCGTGGGCGGCTACCTCCGGGCTTGACTTCAACTCTGAGGATGACGAGGAGGCCGCGGCGCGCCACACCTTGGAGCGTGGGATGACCTGGGCGCGCCGGGCCTTTGACGAGCTCATCCTCCCCGCGACCTCGGTGAGTTTTCCTGTCAAGGATTCTTTTTTTGATTCCGCGATCTTCTCGAGCTACGCCAGTTAATTCGGTTCTGTTGGCTGTAGACCCTCGAGTCTTCAGGTCGGAGACGCGCCCGCGAGGTGCGCCAACTCCGCGCGGAGTGGACCCAGCTGGAGATGCAGCTTGTCGTGGCTCGGGTAGCGGCAGCCGGTGCCGTGGCGAGCGAGACGTCCGCGCGGGCGTCCCTTGAGGCCGCCCGTCAGTCCACGGAAGACCGAGCCATCTCCGCCGAGACTGCCGCCGCAGCGGCTGCCACCGAGCGGGACTCGCTGGCATCGAGGCTCACGCTTGCCGAGGCTGAGATCGAGAAGATCCGAGCGGCCGCAGCGTCCGCGGAGGAGGCGGCTGAGAGAGCCAAAACCGCCGTGGCCACGGCGGAGACCACCGCCCGAGAAGCCTCCCAGACCACCGCTCATGAGAAGGCGGCCCTCGAGGCAAAGGTGTTGGAGCTGGAGAGTGACTTGAGGATGGCCACGACGGACTTGGCGACGACGAGCCGCCAGTTTTCCCAGGCCACGAACCAACTCCAGGTGGCAACCGAGGAAGCGTCGCGGCTTCAGAACTCCAACGCCAAGTTGTCGCAGGATCTCGAGGGTAAGTCGGACGATCTCCGGTTCTTGTCCAGTCCAGCGCTTGCTTCTTGTCGGGACTTGACTTGATGACCTTGGTTGCAGGGTCGCGCGTGATCCGCGCGGGGATGGTGGTGCAGCTGACGACGGTCAAGCAAGAGCGGAACGCCGCCATCCTCAAGGTTATCGAGAAGGACGGTGTCCTTAAGCGCTTGTCGGAGCAGCTCTAGAGTACGTATCGAACTTTGGTGTTATCTTGTTGTCCTTTTTCTTCTTCTCGAGCTCTCCGTGACTCCCTGTCTCCGCTTGTTCTTCAGAGGTCCAGGCCGAGCTGGAGCAGTCCCGGGCATCTCGAGAGCAGGACGCGTCCGCCCTGAACCAGGCCCGCGAGGCCCGGCGCAAGTCGGATGCCATTGCCGAGAAGGCCATCGGGGACATCGCCAAGCTGGGCAGGGCGATGAGTTCGGCCATGGCCGCGCTCGGTGTATCGCTTGGTCCGCGGACGCCCGAGACGCTGATCGAGGAGGCTGGCCACCTTCCCGGCGTGGTGCGAGAACTTGAGTTGTCGACGGCTCGTCGTGCGGTGCACCGGATCCTCGCCATGATCGAGTCGCACTACCAAGGGCTGGACCGCATGGTGCTAAGCGGCGGCTGGGCCCCTGGCATCTCCGACGACCAATGCGACGAACTGGAGGTGGACTGCGCCGTCTTCGCCCGCGAGATGGCCGACGCTGCATTGAAGGATCTGGAACTGCTGCCACAAGACGAGTCAGAGGCTCCAGGAGTTCCCGGGCACCCGAGTTAAACATGCCACAAGCTATTTGTAATAATTTGAACACGTTGCCAGGTTATCGCGTAGCTAGGCTATTCATCTGGCGTTATCTCTCGATCGCTTCCGAGCGCCCGAGGACGACTGCAGCCACGCGCAGTCGAACTTAGAGAAGCGAAACAGTCAAACCGTGCTCCGGAGCCGCGGGGGCGTAAGAGTCGTAAGGCTTGGCCCCTTCGAATCGCTAAGCTCAACCGTTCGTTCGCAGCCCCCGAGTCCTCAGAAGGTTCGGGAGATAACTGAGGTTTTAGTTGCGCAAACTCCTCTTTTGGACCGGAGCCCGAGTGGTCACTCGAATGTTCTCGGAAAGGGGTTGGATGAAAGCCGGAGACTAGAGAAGTACTCGCAAGTCTTCGTGCTGTAGCCGCGGGGGCGTTAGCACTAGGAGCTTTGAACGAATAGGCGACTCGCCATCTCATGCAAACTGTCATCCTCACCTTTCCCGAGTTCGAGTTTCCACCAAAAAACTTCTCGCTCGTGCGATCGGTCTCGACAAAGTTGTCGGAATTTTTTGAAAAATTTCGAAAAAACGTTGAGGACTACTCGAGGGCATTGTGCCCTTGGTAGCCCCCGAGAAGGGAGCGCCTTTGACTTGGTGCAAAGACGCTGCCTGCTCAAGCATAAGTATTGCTATAAAGAAATAAAGCGCACAACCGAATATAAACTTGAACTCGGAGACAGGTGCACAGAGGCAAACAGCATGTATTTATTGACGTACGAGTTCAGAACATTTACTCAAGGGTAAAACGGGTGCAGGTGTTCGATGTTCCATGCGTTGGTGACAACCCTCCTGTCCTCGTACTTGATCTTGTATGTCCCTGGTCGGAGCACCTCGTGGATGATGAAGGGCCCCTCCCAAGGTGGCGACAGCTTGTGCCGGTCCTTGCTGGCTTGAACCCTTCGGAGAACGAGGTCGCCGACGTGGAACTTGCGCGGGTGCATGTTGCGCTCGTGGTAGTTTCGTAACGCCTGCTGGTACTTGGCGCTCCTCAGCGGTGCCACGTCGCGCGCCTCGTCAAGCTGGTCGATCGCGTCCTCGAGCGCGACTTGGTTCTCTTCTTCAGTATATGCCCGCACTCGCGGGCTGCCGTAGTCGATGTCGGTTGGCAAGACCGCCTCGGAGCCATGTACCATGAAGAATGGCGTGAACCCCGTGGCCCTGCTTGGCGTAGTGCGTAGACTCCACAATACGGACGGCAGTTCGGCCACCCATCTTGCTCGAAACTTGTCGAGCCGCTTGAAGATTCTCGGCTTCAAGCCTTGCAGGATCATACCGTTCGCCCTCTCGACTTGCCCGTTCGTCTTCGGGTGAGCTACAGCTGACCAGTCCACACGGATGTGGTTGTCGTCGCAGAAGTTGAGGAATTTCTTCCCCGTGAACTGGGTGCCGTTGTCAGTAATGATCGTGTTGGGGATGCCGAAACGGTAGATGATGTCGGTGAAGAACGAAACGGCCTCCTCGGAGCGGACGTTGACTATGGGTCAAGCCTCGATCCACTTTGAGAACTTGTCGATCGCCACGAGGAGGTGAGTGAAGCCCCCGGGTGCTTGTCGGAGCGGTCCCACCATGTCGAGGTTCTAGACTGCGAAGGGCCATGTGATGGGGATCGTCTGCAGCACTTGCGCCGGGAGGTGAGTTTGCCTTGCATAGAATTGGCAACCCTCACAACGCCGCACAATGTCCTTTGAGTCGGCGACCGCTGTGGACCAATAGAAACCTTGTCGGAAAGCTTTTCCGACAAGGGTTCTCGGCCCGGCATGGTGACCGCAGGTGCCAGCGTGTATCTCTTGCAGCAGCTCGCGGCCTTGATCTCCGGGAATGCACCGCATGAGTATGCTGGCCGTCCCGCGCTTGTAGAGCTCACCATCAATGATGACGAAAGCTTTCGCGTGGCGGGCGATGCGCCGGGCTTCTGTTTGGTCAGAAGGGAGCTTCCCCTCGATCAGCCACTCGAGGATGGGGAAACGCCAGTCGGGATCCTCAAGGTTTACCTCCGGTGGCTCATCGATTGCCATGACCTCGGGCCCCGGCTCTTCAGGTGGTTTCTCGCCCTCTTCTCGTACGGACGGTTGATGTTGATCCCTCGCGAAGACGCTGTGTGGAACCGGGCTGCGACTGGATGCCGCTTTCGCAAGCACATCGGCCGCTTTATTGTAGTCGCGCAACACGTGGTGCAACTCGAGGCCGTGGAATTTGCCCTCCAGATCTCGTACGGCTTGGCAATATGCCGCCATCTTCGGGTCAACGCAGTTCTTATCCTTCATGACTTGTCCCAGGACCAATTCTGAGTCACCCTGATCTCGAGACGCTTGATCCCGAGCTCGACAGCGATCCGGAGACCGTTGATCAGGGCTTCGTACTCGGCGGCATTGTTTGACGCCGGGAAATGTAGTCGGACCATGTACTCCATGCGCACGCCCTGGGGCGAGATGAAGACAAGGCCTACACCGGCTCCTTCCTTCATGACCGAGCCATCGAAGTACATGATCCAGGTCTCGTGCTCGATTCTTGCTGGTGGAGTCTGCATCTCCGTCCATTCGGCCACGAAGTCTGCGAGTACTTGGGACTTAATCGCGCTGCGCGGAGCATACGTGATGTTTTGCCCCATCAACTCAAGCGCCCATTTAGCGATTCTTCCTTCGGCCTCGGGGTTCCAGATGACCTCCCCAAGTGGATACTTGGACACCACAGTGATGGGGTGTGCGTCGAAGTAATGCCGGAGCTTGCGCTTGGTCATCAAGATCGCGTACACGAGCTTTTGCATCTGTGAGTAGCGCGTCTTGGAGTCAGAGAGTACCTCGCTGACGAAGTACACTGGTCGCTGCACCTTCTGGGACCTCCCGGGCTCTTCTCGCTCTACCACCAAAGCCGCACTGACGACCTGGGTCGTCGTTGAGATGTACAGTAACATTGGCTCTTCCGTGGCCGGAGCAGTCAATATCGGGGGACTCTTGAGGAGGTTCTTGAGTGAGTCGAGTGCCTCTTGTGCCTCGGGGGTCCACGTAAAGTGGTCGGACTTCTTCATTAGCTTATACAACGACAGGCTGCGCTCTCCGAGCCGCGCTATGAAGCGACTCAAAGCCGCGAGACAGCCTGTGACGCGTTGCACGCCCTTCAGGTTCTTGATCGGCCCCATGTCCATGATGGCCGAGATCTTCTCGGGGTTAGCTTCAATGCCGCGTTCCGACACGACAAAGCCGAGGAGCATTCCCCTCGGAACCCCGAAAACGCACTTCTCGGGATTCAGCTTCACCCCGTGTTGTCGTAGCTTCACGAAGACTTCAGTGAGGTCGGGGACTAGATCCCTTGTTCTCTTTGACTTGACTACAATGTCGTCGACGTACGCTTCTAAGATGCGGCCGATCTGCTCCCCGAAGACGCGTCGCATGCATCGTTGGAAAGTTGTGCCCGCATTCTTGAGCCCGAAGGGCATCGTTTGATAGCAGTACGCGCCGAACGGTGTGATGAACGAGGTTGCGAGTTGGTCCGCTACACACATCGCGATCTGGTGGTACCCGGAGTACGCATCGATAAAACAGAGGGTCTCGCACCCTGCCGTTGAATCGACTACCTGATCTATGCGAGGCAAAGGAAACGGATCCTTGGGACACGCCTTGTTAAGGCTCGTATAGTCAACACACATCCTCTATTTTTTGTTCTTCTTCTTTACAAGTACAGGGTTTGCTAACCACTCGGGGTGGTAGACTTCACGGATGAACCCTACACTAAGGAGCTTCAAGATCTCCTCGCCAATCGCCTTGCACTTGTCGTCGTTGAAGCGACGTAGGCGCTGTTTCACCGGCTTCGATCCCGGCTTGATGTTGAGTTTGTGCTCGGCAACCTCTCTCGGGATCTCCTTCATGTCGGAGGGTTCCCACGCGAACACGTCGAGGTTCGCTTTGAGGAAGTCGACGAGCGCGCTTTCCTATTTAGGATCGAGCGCCGTCCCGATACGGAGCTTGCGGCCATCGTCGGAGACGACCGCGTCCTTGACATCCTTGGCGGGCTCGAAAGAGCAGGCCGCACGCTTGGACGACTCAGGGACGTCCTGGTCCTCGGAACGAGGCTCAGCATGGAGCCTCACGGACCGGACAGTTGCTTCAGCGAACTGAAAGCACTCAGCGTCGCACTCGTATGCACGCTGGTACGTAGGCCCTACTGTGATGATACCCCTCGGTCCGGGGATTTTCAATTTCAGGTACGTATAATTAGGCACGGCCATAAACTTCGCGTATGCCGGCCTCCCGAGGATCGCATGGTACGTCCCCGAGAACCCCCACCACTTCGAAGGTGAGGGTTTCTGTGCGGAAGTTCCGCACATCCCCGAACGTGACGGGCAGATTGATCTGCCCGAGGGGAAGCGCCTCAATTCCAGGTACGACCCCATGGAACGGCGCCATCGACGGCCTCAGCGCGGACCGCGGGATGCCCATCTCGTCAAGTGTTGACGCGTAGAGCACGTTGATCCTGCTCCCCCATCCATCAGGACCTTGTGGACCCTTCTGGTTTTGAACAGGGGGGCTACCACTAGTGGGTAGGATCCAGGTTGGGGTACGGTGTCGGGATGGTCCTTGCGATCGAAGGTTATTGGAACCTCCGACCACTTTAGGTAGGACGGCTTCGCAACATCGGCGTTCATGACTTCACGCCGGATGAGCTTCTCGCGCCGCCTCGAGGGCTTCGCCGGTGATCCTCCAAAGATCATATGCACCGCTCCGTCTTCACCGGGGAACACAGCCCCCGTGCCATCATCATTGTCGTGGGATGGGCCTTGCTTGTCGGGGTGGTTCGCCGTCTTCGGCTTGAGGGTGCTCTTGACGTAGTTCTTCATCAGCCGGCACTCCCTAAGCGTGTGCTTGACGGGGACCTCGTGGTGCGGGCATGGTGCGTCCAGGAGCTTCCCGAAGTGGTCCCTGGTCGGTGCAGGCTTACCCGGGTTGCCCTTTGGGCGCGTCGTCTTGCGCTCCGCTGCCGCGACAAAGTTGTCATCGCGGCGGCGCTTGTCATTTTTCTTCTTCTTTTTGAATCACGAGGACGTTCCTTCGGCATGGTCCACGACTTGCTTCCCCTTGCCCTGAGGGGTGTTGAGTGTCGCGGCCACTGCCTCCTCACCGTCGGCGTGATTGCTTGCGATGTCGAGGAGTTCTCGCGTCGTGCGCGGCATGCGACGTCCGAGTCGATGGATGAGGGAGGTACACGTCGTCCCATTCTGAAACGCCGAGATGGCGTCGTTGTCGGTTGCGCCGGGGAGCTCGGTGCAGTGCTTGGAGAAGCACTGTATGTACTCGCGAAGACTCTCCCCGGGCTGCTGCTTGCAGTTGCGCAGCTCCCACTGTTTGCCAGGGCGCGTGTACGTGCCTTGAAAGTTGCAGACGAAAACCCGTCGCAGGTCGGTCCAGTCTTGGATCTTGTCGCGGGGCAGGTGCTAGAGCCACGTGCGTGCAGAGTCGCCGAGGTAGAGTGGCAAGTTCTTGATCACGAAGAGATCATCGGTCGCTCCTCCGGCATGGCACGCAAGTCCGTAGTCCACGAGCCATACGCTGGGATTGGTGTCCCCGTCGTATCTTGGCACATTGGTCGGGGCCCGGAAGCGTGAGGGGAACTTCGCGTCGCGAATGCCCCGACCAAAGGCCCTCGGACCACGCTGGCTTGGCGACCAACTGCGCTCGCGGTCATCGTCGCTGTCGTGGTGTCGGCGGCACCCACGGTCGTCGTCGTGGCGCGAGTGGTGGTCGTGATTGCCGTCGACGCTTTTCGCTTGTCGCCGGGCTTCTAGGGTATTCCGAGCGTCGCGGTTGGGTCCTAGACGACTCTTGACCGCCGATGCCGCGGCCGCAACCCCGCCCCCGTGTCCTTGCTGCTGAGGAGGAGGCGGGTTCGGACCGTGGGTGGATGGTGCTCCAGCTCGTCCGCGCTCCGAGCGCTGGCGCGAGGCGGAGCTTTCCGCTTGCTGCGCCGCTGCAGCTTCGAGCAACGCTTTGAGCTGCTGGCGTACTCGTTGCTCTTCCGAGGTTGCTGGCTCCGGGCAGCCGCGCAGCAACATGGCCGCGGCGGCCAGGTTCTGGGATGCCCGCCGGAAAAGCGGCGGTGCGTCGGCGTTGACGTTCGCGCCTTCGTTGGCGCGCTGGTCGTTGTTGGGCTCCGGTGCGCGCGCGGGTGGTGTCGGCGCACGGCCGTGCAACTGGCTTGCGGCCGGACGGCGCTCCCGCCGGTTGCCGTTCGTGTTGCCGGGCTCGCCCTGAACAGGTTGTCGATCGCGAGGCTCGGCGTCAGTGCTGAGTTCTTGATGCAGAAGGACCAACTCCTCATCGAGCTGGCGCCTTGCCTCCGCTAATTCGTCGAGTCGGGCCCACCGCTGAGCATCGGCACCACGATGGCGTGGTGCATGCTCCGATTCGGAGCTGCTCGACGCAGTGGCCACGCAGACGTTACACTCCCTTGTGGGGTCGTGACGTCGCGCAGTTGGCGCCCTCCGAGTAGCTGCAGACCCGGGGACGATGCTCGTGGCGCGGAGGCTGTCGACGTAGGCCGTCACCGGGTCGTCCGGTAGGCTGGGTTGTCCACGAGGGTACATTGTGGAGTACCGCTCCATGAATTCCCCCCAGCCCAGCGGTCCATCTCCGCTGGCCTGGAAGGCGAGGTCGGTGAGGTAGTAGGCGGCGAGCCTAAAACGCTCCTGCGTTGGGTTTGGCCCCAACATGCCGATGATGACGTCGCCCGAGTAGCTTCGGACGAAGGCCTCGCGCGCCGCAGCCCCCGAGAGGACATTGGGGCGAGGCGGCCGGTCGAAGGTACGGCCGACAACGGACTCCGCCGGCCCGGTGTAGACGCAGCCGAGGGAGCCGAAACGCAGGGTGGTCCCGGGAGTCAACGTGACCCCGCGACCGTCCATCCGATCCGCTGAGTTCGTCGAGACACACGATGTGCCCCTACCTGGCGCGCCAACTGTCGGGGTTCTCTACCGCCGGCAATGAATTTTTATCGATCGTGTGTCGGGCTCGGATGGTTAGCACAGGAGACAACGGGGTTTATACTGGTTTGGGCCTCCGAGGAGTAATACCCTACGTCCAGTGTGTTGCAGCCGTGTTCCTGAGCCAAGTGTGCTCGTAGTAGGGGTTACAAGCTAGTCGGGAGAGGGAGTTCGTTCCCAAGTCCCGGGTGGTGATGTCTGGTCATGTGAAGATCTAACCCTTGTGAACGTTGCCCTCCTCTCCCTTTTATAGTCTCAAGGGGAGGGGCACAAGGGGGAATACAAAAGAGTTACAGTGCTTGGCAGCTGGTACGTCCCGTCGTACGTCGCTGTCCGCCGGGGCGCATTGAAGCCGAGTCGCGATGCCTTGTCAGGGAAGCCGCCGCGTGGCCGGGTTGGACTGTTCCCTCCGGGACGCTTGGCCTTCTCCCCGAGTAGTTTGGGCTTGTCTTAGTCTTCCCGAGTACTTGCCTAGCTTGCCACGCCCGAGCCTAAGCCTAGGCTCGTGCGCGTCGTAGAGGGTGCTTGAGTGCCTCGGGTTGAGTCTTGCGTGTGGCAGAGTAGGAGATGATGGCGATGTGATGGCTGAGCGGCTTGTCAGACCTGCATTAAGGCTCTTGCCGGGGCGGGCCGCTTGCATGGCCTCCAGCTGTTGTTTCCGCGTGACGTGGAGATTCGCTCCTCCCCGCGCATCGGTAGCGCCGCCCGAGTAGTGCGCCCGGGCCCACGTACTAGTCAGAGCCTGGACTTGTCGTGCGAGGTGGAAACTACTCGGAAGGACTTCTCCGAGGAACTCCTCGGAGGATCTTGTCGTGCGAGGCGGAGAGTACTCGTGCGAGGCGGAGACTTGTCGTGCGAGGGTTCCTCTAGTGGGAAACTAGTCGGAGATGCAGCCGTCCGGCCAAGGACTGGTCGACTTGCCGGTGAGGGTCTTGACGAAGATCTGCATGCCTTCCCTGAGACGCAGCTCCAGGTGAAGGGTGGACTCCTTCTAGATGTTGTTGTCAGCAAGGGTACGACCATCCTCGAGCTGCTTACCAGCAAACGGTTGACTCCACCTCGAGGGTTGTGGTTTTGCCGTTGTTTTTAGGAAGATAATCTTGCCGTCAAAGGGGACCCTAATCTGGGTCCTCGTCAATCGACCTGGTACACCTCGTCCCCAATGACGTCACCACCATTTCCTCGTTCGTTCACTTGTGCGAGGCCTACTTGGGGATACCACCACACTTCGACCTATGGCGGTACTTCTTCGAGTTGAAGAAGACGGGGAAGAAGGACGTCGTTGGGTCCGTCGGCTTCATGCTACGCCGTCACATGAAGACGGTGTACATCGACATGGAGCTGCCCGACAACACCCAGGGCTGGAGGCGAGGGTGGTTCTTCATCGACAACCCGAAGCCGGCGCTGACGACCAGGTCGGGGCTCGCGCCGGTCCCGGTGCCGGAGTGGACCAACCAGTTGACGTCGCAGGAGACGGATGCCATCAAGCCACTGCTGGAGGACCTCAAGGCACTGAAGGCAGGAGGGCTGACGGGCGGCGCCGTGGCCATCAGCTTCAGCCGGAGGCTACTGCAACTGATCCAAGATCGGGTGCATCCAGCCTACGAATACTGGGGCCAGACCGACCCAACCCGCGTGGCGCAGCGCAAGGTTCTCCAAGCAAGAGATGGTGGCACGGGTGAGGGAGCTTTTCAATGGGGTGATTCGAAACCGGATGTGCCCCAAGGCGTTTTCCCTTAAGCGGCCCACCGAAGCGGTAAGTCACCTATTTTGCTGATCAACCTTGATTCCTTTTGCTTGAGTTTGTTTTTCCCTGACTGAGGACGGAGGTCGCCTGACGCAGGGTCGCGAGGGCGTGTTCTGGAGCCCGGCTCCCCTCCCTGACGAGGGGGAGCGAAGCTTCAAGGTCCGGGTGGTGGAGGACATCCGAGCTCCGCCGCAAGAGTACGTCGACAACTACCTCTCCGACTCGTCGGTGGGAGGTAGTGATGATGAAGACCCCGCCGCGGGAAGTTCTGCACCGGTCACGCGCGGTTCGCGGCGGGTTGCTTGCAAGATGCCGGCGCACAAGGCCGCCAAGATCGTCTCCGCCACCGTCGAGGCGGAGAAGAAGAAGAAAAGGAAGAGGAAGGACACCACAACGTCGTCGGAGACGGTGACGGTCAGCGTCGAGGTCATCGTCGATGAGGACGATGACGTGAGGTCGCGTGACGTCGGCACAGGGGCAGGCGCCATGGCGGCCGCAGGAGAAGATGAAACCCCACTTGGGGTTATAGATGAACAACACCCGAAGCCAAGTGCTGAGGGTATGAGCGACCAAGGGTCGCAGAAGAAACCGAGGCGGGTGCCACCCAGGCCGCTACAGCTTCGATTGAAATCTGGCGGCGGGTACGTCGATGAACTTGACTTTGAGCTTGCCTAGCCTTCGTAGTTTTTCGAGTAGTCATGCTGACAAACTCTGTGCCTTGGACAGGGGAACTCCTGCTGCATCGGGCGACAACAAGAACGCCTCAGGCCAAGGGGCCTTTGGGCGCAAGCTCGAGAAGACGCCAGTTGGTCAATCACCGGCGACCTCAGGTGGAGACGTCACCAGCCAGGTCCATGAGATCGTGGGGGCGGCATTGTCGGCAGCGACCAAGGTCGCTGCTGATAGCGCTCAACAAGGGAAGGGCCTTCGACAGGAGGACCAACCCGAATCGGGGCTACTGCAGACGCAGAAGGTGGAGGCCGAAGGGAGGGACAAGCTCGACAACCTGAATCGGTGCCTCAACTCCGGCACCCCGTGGGAACACTACTAGAAGAAGAGCTATTAACGACGGGATATGTTGTCGTTAAAAGTGTAGATGTGGTCGTTAAAAGTTATTAACGACCACAAAAGCGTGGTCGTCCATGGTCGTTACAAGCTCCTTCGTTAATACTATTAACGACCACATACAATTTCCCGTCGTTACCTTTTCAACGACGACACGGTGTGTGGACGTTGATGCTTTAATAGCAACGACCACATTTCTAATATAATAACGACCACAATTTTCATCGTTAATATTAGTACACCACGTTGCTTGAGGGATTAAGGACGAGTTCTTAGTAATAACGACCACAATTTTGTTTTCGTTAACAATATTCTAGGTCCCCTCACATTTTTAATGACCAATTTCACAACATTAACAATCACACTGTTATGACTAATATTTTGACATCGGCTACTTGTGGAGAGTTAACCACCACTTTGCACTCGGTAGAACAATGATATTTCTTTTGATCACATAAGAATTCATGTCAAATGTATAAATTTTCAACGATAAACATGATTCAACATCACATGTTCCTTTGAGATGGAGAAAAAACAATCTAAGACATGAACATAAGACAGACTAACTTAAGGCCATCCTGTACAGAAAAGCGAGAAGCAAAAGCATGGGCATATTCATGCAATGCTGACATCCTCATGAACCCTTTACTTTTCCTGCTTCTTATATTCATCATGATCTTTTGTTCCCTATATTATGAAAGTTTCATCAGAACCCAAACAAAGGAAAAGGAGATCAGGAAAAAAATGATGTTTTTTAAGAGAACATGCTTACAGCTGATCCTGATGAGTCATGTTGCCTATAGTTAGCACTCATATGCTTCTTCATCTGTGCCAATTATTGTTGCATTCAGCTCATACGATTGTTAACCTTTCGATTTTCTCCATGAAGGACTTGATTATCTTCTTGAAGTGCTTCTCTTCAGACTGCTAGTTTTTCTATCAGTTCAGTCTTTATGGACAAGTAAACCTTCTCGTTATCAGCAAGATTCCTTTGTCATACATGTGCCTCTATACTTCAGTATTGGTCTGCAAGTAACAAGGAAAACATAAGACAAAGGTTACGCCAGTTAGTACTTAATTTAGAAGTTGTCCTAACTAGAAGAAATATTAATTTCAGAGTATATCAGTATGTGTAGATTTACCTCTACTCGGATATTGCAATGGAAAAAACTGGGCAAAGGCTTTTCTAGATGTCTGAAAAATTCAGGTACTTCCTTAACTTCAATGTATCTAAATGATGTGCAAATGGAAGCAGTTTTCCTGTCATGCAAAACTATCTGTTCAATTCGCTAGCACTGAGCCTGTAGTTCTAGGAATAGATTACTGTAGATAGTGATTCACTCAAATTTCTCTGACAATCTGTATGTGTGGTTATCAAAACATGTGCATTCCTTCCTGTGTAGTGCTAAGAAATTAAGACCTTAGACAGTATTTATTTACTTGAAAACTGAGTAGATATGATCCTTGGTGAATATGCTATCCTTAAATAACTGTTAAGAATCTAAGAACAAAAAAAACATCACCAATCAGGGTTAAAGTTGCACCGGGAAAATTGAAAATAAATCAGCACATAAAAAACCATTCGGGAAGCTTCTGTTTAATACTACTACTTTTAAGATGTAGGGCGAGCTATTTGCTGGGACTAGTCCAAAATTACGGCATTCACACATAAGTCACAATTTGTTTGAGCGGCAAAAGGCACAGAAGAAAGAAGATGCATAGGCAATATTACAGATCGATAGGGGAGATGAGTACCAGATAATCACCCAGCCAATCCAGGACGCGACCATCTTTTGCTGCTTGCTCGTGGACCATCTTTGTCCTGCGCCACGGCACCCATCCCCTGGCTCTGTTGCAGTCCGCCCGCCGCCGCCAAGTTCCGAACCGCCGCCACTGAGTCCCAATCGAGATCTAATTTGGGATCGCTAGAAGTTGTTGCCGCCGTGTGGGAATTAGGGTTGTTTATTTACTTATTAATTAACCCTTTCAGTGCAGTAGCCAGCCTAATAACCAGCACACATCGCAATTACGACCACTTTCTGTATTTTCCCGACGACGGGAAAGCTTTTGGTCGTCGGGGCCGGATATGTGCGCGTGGCAAGGACCAAAAGTGCTTATAACAACCGCATATTTCTAGTGGTCGTTAAGTATTGGTTGTTACTGCTTAGACTTGTTGTAGTGGAAGAGGATATCCTTACCGACGACCGGGACCTTGAAGACTTCAAGGTGGCGCAGACAACGATCAAGGCAGCGGCGCAGACGATTGGGAGGACCCTCATGGTGAGTCCCTATTGCTTTTAATGCTAGGTCTCCCATTCGCTCGGATGACTTGATTTGACGACCTTTTGCGGTGTATTGATGCAGTCTCTCGCCGAGCGGGCTCAAGGCACGGCGGACCTGCTGAAGGAGGGCGTCAAGCTTCACGCGGAGCTGTCGACGACCCGGGAGGTCGTGCTGCAGGCCAGGATTGAGGCCGCAGAAGAAATAAAGCGCCTTAAGGACGAGGCGGCTTTGAAGGACAAGGCGATGGCGGCCTTGAAGCAGGAGCTCGAATTCGCCAAGCTGAAGGCGAAGGAGGCGGAAGACGAGTTGAAGGTCGCCGCTGCAGGTACGTCTTGGAATGCCCTTATGCTTTGTACTTGAAGTTTACGTCGGGATGTACTAATCCTGACCTTGCTGATCGCAGAGGCCAAGAAGAAGGAGTCCACATTGAAGAAAGACCTCAAGGAGTCGAAGGACCAGGTGAAGATCCTCAAGGAGAAGCACAAGGAGGTCGTCGCCAGTGAGTATTACTATACTCGGAAGGCTGCATATGAATTTGGTGTTCGCAGGGATCTGGAGATTGACCTGGGCCGGGCGATGCAAACCCTTATTGATCATCAAGAGATGACTGCAGATCTTCAGAAGGAACTGGACAACCTCAAGGAGGCCGCCGAGTACCTTGTGGACGTATACGTCCCCAAGGTCGAGGGCGGGCCGCAGGAGCTGGTCGCACGGCTGGAAGATGCGGAAGGTCGCATGAAGACCCTGCTGATGGATAGCGGCAAGCTCGCCGCTGCTGCCACGCTGGCCACGGTGAGGCACCATGTGCCGACGTTCGACCTTGAGAAGGTCAGGGAAGAGATCGACCTGGCCCCACTGGTGGGTCTTGAAGATATCCAGGCCGCCGCGGAGGAGATTGTAAAGAAAATAGACCTGTAAAGTGTAACTTAGGACGTAGCAAACTGTTAGCGTCAATGGGTCGCGGACCCTTTTGATGTAAGATAAACCTTGCACGAATGAAAAAGACATGCTTGATTAATTGATATGATCCCTTATTTGACTTATACACTCTTTATAAGAACGCAAAAGTAATGGAGCTGCACGAACCCTTTCCCCCTGCTGACCCAACTCAGTGGAGGAACGGCTTACCGACTACACAGCTCAGCGTGGAGGCTTAAGTGCAGCCGACGCACGGAGGGGGGTCCTGGACCCAAGGTCGAGCAGCCACACGACCTAGGAATACTTATAAAGTGCACAAAAAGTTGTGGTAAGGGAACACTATTAAAAAGGAAGGTAAAACCCCCCAGGTCGATCAACCCTTAGGTTGGCAAAGCCAAGCCCCGAGCGCGAGGGGTCCAGTTTTAAACCAAGCCCCCGAGCGTGTCGAGGGGGAGGGGTGAGCGAAAAGTAAAGAGAGACCCGTAAAAGTAGGTCGAAAGGAAATCTTTATATATATATATTAAATTACAAAGGATAGATTACATAGCTTTTATTGCGATACAAGGCTCCTAAGGATAGAAGCGACGTAAGTGCTCGATATTCCAGGGGTTCGAGACGCCCTGGCCATCGGCCCATTGGAGGCGATAGGTCGCCGGTCCAATGACCTCCTTAACTATGAAGGGGCCTTCCCAAGGTGCAGAGAGCTTATGCATGTCCTTGGTGCTCTGGATCCGCCGCAGAATTAGGTCGCCAACGTTGAAGGAACACTCCCGCACGTTGCGGTCATGGTAATGACGTAGCTGCTGCTCGTGGCGAGTGTGGCGCATGAGCGCGGCCACACGATGTTCCTCGATGCTGTCAAGGTCGAGCCTGCGGGTTTGCTCCACTTCTCCTTCATCGAAGTTCTGGATGCGGGGAGCCCCGAAGGCAACGTCGGTGGGGAGGATGGCCTCTGACCCGTAGACCAAGAAGAAGGGTGAGTACCCTGTAGCTGAGCTGACCTGGGTCCTGAGACCCCAGATGACGCGAGGTAGCTCTGAGAGCCACCTGGTTGCGTAGGGCGATGAGCCATCGAAGATGCGATCCTTGATGGCCTGTAGGACCATGTCGTTAGCCCGCTCGACCTGACCATTGCATCGTGGGTGCGCCACCGAGGAGTAGTATACGTCGATTAGGTTGTCTTGGCAGAAGTCCCAGAAGTCGGCTCCTGTGAAGGCCTTGCCAAGGTCGGTGACGATCCTGTTGGGCACCTCGAAACGGTGGGTGATCTCCTCGATGAACTTGGCCGCCTCTTTCGAGGTGACACTGGATATGGGACGGACCTCGATCCACTTGGTGAACTTGTCCACCGCCACGATGATGTGTTTGTAGCCGCCAGGGGCGGTCTTGAAAGGTCCCATAGAGTCGAGGCCCCACACTGCGAAGGGCCAGGATGGAGGGATGGTCCGTAGGGCCTGAGCCGAGATGTGCTACTGCTTGGCGAAGAACTGGCACCCCTTGCAGCGACATACAAGTTCTTGGGCATCAGTCATGGCCTCGGGTCGCCAGAAGGTCGCCGCCTAGATCGGATCTGGGGAGGCGTCGACAACTGGCTGAGGCGAAGGCTAGGTGCAGACTGTAGGCCGAAGGGGAACGTGTAGTGGCGTAGCACTGTCTGCGCCGAGCGCTGAGCTCGTTCGCAGATCTCCAGAGTTTCCCTCATCGTGCCAATGATGTTCTCCATCCCCTGGACAAGGTCACAGGGTTTGGGTGGGTGGGTCTCCGATACTAGATCGGGAACGGGGGTGACGACGGGCGCCGTGACGACCTGCTCTGGGGTCGCTGGAGGAGTCACGGCTACCGGAGCAGGAGAGGTCGACGTGAAAGATCCAAAGCAGATCTCCACGGGGTTGGCGAGGATGTCCGCCATGCTCGCCGGGAAGACGACACCAGGTCGGACCACCATGCTACACAGCGAGTTCCCGATCACCCCTACCTGGCGTGCCAACTATCAGGGGGTGAGACCTGGACAGATCCGCTAGGGGGTTACCCTAGAGGTTTGCAGGTTAATGGAGGATCGGGACCTAATAGCGTAGGTGGTAGTCCACATGGTGAACTCGGAACTAGGCGAGTATGGCGGCGAAGACAGGGAGACAAGGGGGTCTATACTGGTTCAGGCCTCCGGAGAGTAAAACCCTACGTCCAGTTGTGGTGGTGGATTATGCGAGGATGAGTTGAGTTGTCCCCTTAAATGGAGCCCTAGGCCGCCTTATATGGGGAGGACGGGCTAGGGTTTCCATCCAAGGTCGGTTGACCCGTGTCGGGGTCGGTTACAACTGTGGGAAGCTTATCTCCCGGATTACAAGGAGTATCCCGTGATACTCGGAGTTACAGGCGGTGGCGCGCTAGGTCTTAGTGTCTTGGCTTGCACTCCAAGCATCGCGGGTCTTCCGGGATCTTGATCAGTTCACCCAGGATCGTCAGCGCTGTGGATAAGGTCGCTGGGCCCACTCAGCAGGTCGGCGGGTCTTCTGGAAGGTCGGGTCCACTTGTTAGGGGCCCCTAGGACCCTGGCCGGTGGGGACCCATGGGTACCCATATCTCTCAGGTACTAAACCTATTTGATAGATTTATGATGATTGATGCTGTAATCTATACCCAGTGTTTTCCATCTTAAAGCTAGGTTTAAGTCTTTATTCTATATTTGCTTATGTGATGTATTGAGTATGGTGACTAATTTACTTTCTCGCTGGAACTATGAACATTTATGTGACGTGATGTGACTATAAGTTGAAAGTGTGGCTTGTTAGAATTATCTATTTGTGACTTTCATGATTTTATCCTATTATATTGTTTGATATAATGTCATATACTGCGATGGACCCAGTGGGTGCCCGACACCCAGCGGGTGCGGGTGTGGGTGTGAGTGTGAAATTTCACCGATGGGTGTGATAATAGGTGGGTATAACTAAATGTGGTAAGTGTCATTATAGGTGAGTTATTTGCTCCACCCGCACCCGACTCGACCTATTGTCATCCCTACTATTCAGTATGCACTCTGTGGGCCGAGGATGTTGTTGCCAACTTTGGTGTGCCTCGGAATCTTTCTTATTCCTTCCCTTAACATCATCATGAGAAGCAGCCAGCGATAAATAGTATTACTGCACTGTGAAAATTATGAACACAGCGGCTTCCATGATGTATTTTGCAATTGGATTCAAACTTATGGGTGCTTTGTTAATTTCTAAAAAGATATGCTAAGTAAAAAAAAGCTTCATCTCTAATAGTTTGGCATAATTCACTTGTCAAACTCAGATCTAATCTACATCAGGAACCAGAGAGAGAAAGAATTATGTTTATGCCCTTCCACCTCTTGAAAACTTACATCAGGAACCCTTCTTTGTTATTTATTTCTTTTTTCACCCTCCCACCTAGAGGGAAAGGTCGTGCAAGTCGCGATGGCAACCGGAGTCGCGACGCGTATATTTGCGTGTGGGGAGGCCTGAGATGCCAAGTTGCTATTGATGTCAAGTTGTTTTGCCAAACTGTTGGAAGCCATTTTTTAGTATTTTGTCAAAATTAGATGGATGCCAAGTTGAGATAGCAAACTGTTAGAGTTGCTCTTAGAGCATATCCAAGAGTTTGCCAAATTTTACTTGGCAAATCTTGTGTTTTGCCAACTTCTAAAAAGATGTGTGAAGTAAAAAAAGAGCTCATCTCCAAGAGTTTGGTATAATTCACTTGTCAAACTCAGATTTACCTTACATCAGGAATCTTGAAAGAGAAACAAAATTATGTTTATGCCCTTCCACCTCTTGAAAACTTACATCAAGAACCTGAGATAAAAACAAAATTATTTTTATGTCATTCCACCTCTTCTGATATGACGGATACACCCTGGATCGGCGCGCGCATATATGCACGCGCGGAGGCTCTTTTTCCCAACTTGGGATAAATGTCAACCTAAGATGAGGAACTGTTGGAGAAGATTTTTTCTGCTTTTGCTAAAAACTAAAAATGACAACTTGAGATGGAGAACTGTTGGAGATGCTCTATTTGTGATGCTCTGTTTGTACGGTGGGGCAAAGCTGGCCGTTTTTAAGAGGAAGTCTATTTTACTCCCTTGAATTAAACCACGAACAAAACCAAGGTTTGATTTACTACTGATAGGCGATGGCCCGATCTTCCGAGAGGTAGATAAGTCGATTGGTGGAGACTCGATGTTGGAGATCTTGACTTCGAATCAACACGATTCGGACCCCGCAACCATTACACCACTACTTCGTTAGTTATCAACCAAGCACAACTTGATTGACCTCGCCACAAAGGCTTTTTCCTGCAAGCGAATCGAGAACACAAGTAAGAGAACGGTAAACGCGCAATCGAAAATTGCAGATGTAAATGAAGCAAATATCAATGGTGTTCAAGCACTTAATTCGAAAGGACTAGTCGACATAGTCGAGGAGATACAAGAACTGAGGCCCTGGATCACAGTAAAAGAACTTGGCGTCACAGTTATAATGAATCAACAAAGTTTCGACTCCGAAAACTTCAACTAAACAAAACCCGATCCTAAACGGCGGCGGCGACTAAGTTTTAATGACTAAGGGGGCGAGCTAGGGTTGGAGGGCGACCAGGGGGGCGTCCACAACCTGGGCTTAAGGTCCGACACGATACACGGCCAAATTAACCCAAAAAGGTGGCGCATCACCTTGTCATGGTCACACAGCATGATCCACGAATCTTCTGGAGCTGGGACCAGAACCGAAACGACGGCGTCGTCGTCCCCTTTCCAACGCATCCTTATACGCCTCATTTCGATGGCGGACGAGGGAGATATTGCCGAAATCGTGCAGAGGTGTCGGCTAAATCCGAACCAAACGTGGTAGCTGAGTTGGAGAAGACTTGTAGCGTGGGGAAGGACGTGACGTGCGTGTATCCAGCGTGGTGATGTCCTCATCAACTACCCTAAACAATTAAAGCTGGTGCAATATACCTCTAATGAAGTCCGTCTTTTTTTTTATCATCATATATGTTGAATGTGAAACTTAAATTTTTCTTCATAATAGGTGACATAATAATCTATGTTAAATAATTATAACATATTTTTAATATCATTTATATGTATATATAGCGAATTACTACTAACAGAGGCAAATATTATAAAAATATGTTATATATTTTTGGAGTATTGTTTGTTGTGTCAATTTTCATTTTGCAAAATTCCAACTAAATTCAACTTTATGTTGAGAAACAAAAAAGACAAATTGTGACAACGGAGTACATTGGACTGAAATGAATCGTTTGAGGTAGTAAATTGAGTCAAGATTTTGTTTAGGGTGTAAATAATTAGACAAACTGAAATCTTTGAGGGAGTAAAATGGACTATTTCTTTTGAAGATCAACTTCAAAATATGGTCTTGGAAGCTCTTGACATTCTGTTTTCTCTTTTTTTACGAGATTGAGAATTCTTCTTTCAAAATAAAAATCCTGCTGGATTCGAGTTTTTGAAAACCTTTGGTAGTGTACATGTTCAGAGGCTGAAATAACACTTTACAACAGTGCATACACTGTAGGGTTTACAACGGTGGTACACACTGCAGAATAAAAAGGTAAACGGTTGTGCGAAGTGGTGCTAAAAAAAATAAATGCTAAAATTATTCCAATGATGTGAGTATCTGAATCTCCCACTTATAAATTATGTAATTTTATTAAGGGAGAAGCGGCCACATTGCGAAGAGGAAGACCAAGAAGCTGGAGTAACTGAACTGGGTTCCTTGAGAAGCGCCATTGACTGATTTTGAAGCTGAAATGAACGAAACTATGTGTGTTAGTAAGGTAAAAAATATTAAATTAGACCTCTAAAAAATATTAAATTAGAGACAGAATAATTCTGGAACGCAGCATGACTTACATGACGCTGGAGGGTGATTGGCTGAAGCTGCGAATAAAAGAGAAAGAGAAAGGTATTATTTCCACATACCTGACAGCAGCTGTATATACTATATATAGAATATATAGTTTCAAAAGAAAAACCGATTTCAACGAAATCCTAAAGAGAAATTCTTTACTTTATTTTTGAGGATTATTGGTATGTAAACGATATTGAATACAGTAAGGTACAGTACTATTCTAGAGCAAGTCGCTGTCGCTGAACACAAATTATTAGCAACAATATTATCATTACATTGACATACCTGGATCATCACTGCAGACGTTGTCGGGAAGCTTGACGCCGCAGCTGGGAAACATGGTCATCCCCTTCTTCACGTCGAGGTCAATCTTGTCGACGAGCGCCTGGTTGTTGAGCCCGTCGCATAGGCAGCACATATCGCCGTCCATCACCTTCCTCGCCGGCGCGCAGCACATATCCAAGGGATCCTGCGCCTCTGCGCCCGTCGTCGTCGTGTTCTGGTAATACAGCATGCACCCCAGCAGCATGGAGGTGCAGGTAAAGTTCCGCGGCAGCATCACACCCGGGACGGTGGGCATCGACATGGCAGGATCACCCTGCGCCGCCGCACCGGCCGCTGCGGCGGCGGCGACGACGACGGCTGCGAGAGCTGTGAGCAAGGCAACACGCGCCATTTGTGGTTACTAAGGTTGTTGTTGAACATATGGCACCGTACCGTACTATAAATACAACAAGCAAGAATGCAAGACGACAGCCAGGGAAGAATTCTATCTGTAATGACAGATAATCATAGGTCAACCCCTGAACCAGATCATGAGGAGTGGAGGGCATGACATGTTCCCAACTGACGGTGGTTCCGTACGTGCTCGCCATTACAATTCTCGGTCAACTCTAAGGTGTGGTGTCCATGTGATCATGTGTTGTCTTGGTCATCGGTAACTGCCTGCTACAAGCTGGCATGCGCTTGAAGAAATGCTATTTCTGATCCAAGATATCGGGAGTCAAGCTGTACTCCAATCATTGTCCCTGCGTTTACAAATTAAACCGCCGCTCTTACCGGCCTCCATACTGCATGTGGAACATATATAGGGAAAGCTAGGAATTCTCACCGCCGAGTTTGCACACCCACGACACGCTCCTGATGATGAATAGTAATGATATGAAACTTTACTTTTCTTCCTCGGAGGAGTCAGTCAATATTCTTGCATGTTTTTTAATCGATTATAAGCAGTAAAATATCTATTATTTGTGCAGCATATAGTCATATATGATATGAACATTACTTTTCTTTTTACTGATCAAATTTTCTATGTACAATGTGCAGGCGGGGGCTGATGAGGTAAATGAAATCTTGCCGGACATAAGAAAACCTGAAGACTCAGTCACATGTTTAATTATTATCGTGTTATTCTGCATACAGAACTTCAACAGCAGGAAGCCACTGGAAAGCAGTGTCCAGACAAAGGGAAGATCATTTGTTTGCAAACACCTTCAAATGGTGAAGATCAAATGCTCTAAGGATGATGTAAGAGTCCATAAGCTGGCAAATTTGTTCGAGGCAAATGGTGTGCCTGTTGAGAAGATTTTCGTCCGCCGTACTGGGAGCATGCACCTGGCCACCTGCAAGTCATACCGACACTTCACATATTTGATGTACTTGTTTACAATGCCAGATATATTACTTTTTTTTTTTTGCTTAACCAGCTGTCCTTTAAAAATCAAACAGAATGGTTGAATCCTTATAGAAGAAGTAGCGGTTGAATTGGTTTTCAGTATTACCATATCAGCTACAACTTTTGTCGGTGTCCGGAATAACACCGGCACCAACTAGTGATTTGCGCTGGAATCTGCTTCTCGATGGGCGGCGCTAAGCTAAGGATGCACGGGGTTTATCCTGGTTCCGACCACACGGCCGTACGTCCAGCAGGGTGTGCTTGCGCACTGTATTAGCTTGCACCGGTGGTGCCTGTACAGGGGGGCTACAAGCAAGGCGGGAGAGGAGGAAATCCCCCCAAGTCCCTTCTAAGGTGATTGAGGCAAGTGCCAATATCTAGAACGGGGTGGTGTGCTGTATGCAAGTGAAAATGAGCGTCCTCCCCGCGCAGGGGCTCTGCCTCTCCCTTTTATAGGCCAAGGGAGGGCAGTTACAGTGATGGCAGCCGGCACAGTGGCTGCGTATTAACAGGTATGGCGCCGGCGGTCTTGTCCCGCACGTCATGGTTCCTGGCGCGAGTCGGATGGCGCCCTCCGGCTTCAGCGGGCGGCATGGCGGTTACTGTGACCTGTCCTGCTTTTGACTTCGAGGGGCTGCCCCTGCTGAATCGAGGGCCTAGCCGCCGGGGGGAAGGACCGGAGTTGGTGGTGTAGGACTGCGGCGCGTCACCGGCTTGTCCGCACAGCGCTGCGTGTCCTGTCGCACAGTGGCAGGTGTGGTGGCACAGCGCCGGGGATGGCCGCACAGCGTCCGGGATGGCCGCACAGCGCCCGGGATGGCCATGCGGCGCCGGAGTTGGCGGAGGGGACGTGGCGCACATCGCCCGTACGGCGGCGTCAGTCGGGGTGCACGCCCGCTCACCGCCCGTACACCCTTCGAGGGTGCACCCATGCCCGTTCGAGGGTCTTGCTGCAGGGGAGGACGGGAGCAGGTGGTATAGTGCCAGGAAATGACTCCTGCTTGTCTGCACAGGGCCGCGCAGCGCCCGCACAGTGCCAGGGATGGCTACATAGTGGCGGGTTAGGCCGCACTGTGGTGGTGTCAGGCGGTCTGACCATGTCAGATGCGCGGTGTGGGAGAAGATTCACCCTTGACTTCGGTGTCCCACCGCGGGGCTGGGCATTAAATGCCGTTGTTGGGCGGAATGGAGACGGCTGCCCGCTCGAGGGGGGCCGAACCCCTCGAGCGAGGCGGAAACCTGCTCGAGGGACCGGGGCCCTCGAGCGAGGCGGAAATTCGCTCGAGGGACCGGGGCCCTCGAGCGAGACGGAAATCTGCTTGAGGAGCCAGAGCCCTCGAGCGAGGCGGTCAAGCGTGTCTTCTCGGTGTGGCTGCTGCTGGGCCGTAGCAGGCCGTGGGCCCGTGATGTCACGTGATCGGGGCTCGGGGAACGGTCCTTCGGCGGATTGCGTTTAACGAGGGTGATTATCCCCTTAGTTAGGGGACCCCTAATTACCGTCCCCGACAGTAGCCCCCGAGCCTTTGTCGGAAAGGGGACCGTTCCGGCAAAGGATGTCGCTCTTGGGTGCTATGCGCAGGTCTCGTCCCCCTTGATTGTGCTTGTTTTCCTGTGGGGGCGCGCTAGCGCACCCGCGGGTGTAAGCCCCTGAAGCCCTGCAGGAGTGCGTGCACTCGTGCAGGGGTTAAATACGTAGGGTGACATGGCTCGCCTTGCGTTTGTTTCAGCCGGCTTCGGCGGTATTTCAGCCGGCATCGGCAATCTACGCAGGTGGGGAGGCATCGTGTTGACCCGAGACGTTCGGGCAGCCTGACCGTTTTCGGGGACGCAACCCTGGGTAGGTTGATGCGGCGATCATTAGGGTGGTCGTGGTGCGAGGAGCCCCCGAGCCCTGGCCCAATCAGGGACGATCGGATAAAGACTCTCGGCTTTATTACGACCCTCGTTGCCCTTCCGCAGGGTAGAGGGGTGAGGCAAACCGTGCTACCCTCGAGCGGGCTGCGAGCAACGGTTGCCTCGGTGAACTGTTAACGGATAGTTCAAGTGGGCGTCCGTGCCCCGTTCGATAGGGGTCGGCTCGTGGTCCGGAGACACATCCATGTAAGCGCTTGCAGAGGTTTGCCAAGCAGGGATCGGCCCCGTTCGCTAGGGGCCGAGGGCGCGGAAGCACTCCCTCGATGGGATCCCTCGATTGGCTGCCTCTGTCTCGGCCTTGAACAAGATATGTGGGGCGCCCCCGAACTTCGCGTTTGGGGACAGGCTCGATTGCGCGCGCCCCGATCGTTCTTGACTCTGTCGATCTGAGGTGCCTGTTCGAACCCGTCGAGGGTCAGGCTCCGTACCTCTGATTAGTAGGGCATTTGCGGGGGGTGCCGGGTGCTCCCGTCTTGGTGGACCTGTGGCGCTCGCCGATCCATTATCGAGCCGAGCTTCGAACCACTGATCAGTACATCCCCAAGTCGAGGGGCATCTGCGGCGCCCGTCGCACCCTCAGCGGGCCAGGCCTCGAGCCGCTGATCAGTAGAGCCCTGCGGGCCTGAACCCTGGACTTCCTCGAGTTCGTCTACGAGGGTATGCTGACAGGCCGTGGCCCTGTGGCCTCAACCTGTTTCGGATTGGGACGCCAGCCGCATCCCTTCGAGGGATCAGGCCTCGAATCCCCGGCTCGGGGTTACTTGGGGCTTTCCTTATGCGAGAAGGAATCCCTGGTGTTTGAAATTCGTCCGGAGGACGGCTTGCTGCCACGCCCGCTCGATCGTGGCTGACATGGCACGGGGCCGGCAAGGCGGGCGCGCCTTTTAAGGCGACGCAACGTGGGCGACGCGCGATGGTGATAAGACGGGACGCGGCGTCCCTTGGATCACCGTGCGGTAATCATAGCGCACGCGCGTGCGCGCGGCAGTTTCGGTGCGGTGGGACCCTACTGTCAGCGACGAGCGGTGCCTACCGCATTAACTGCCGCTGCCTGCTGCGTTTCCAGGGGCTCCGCCCCTTCCTACTCTATAAAAGCAGGGGAGCGCGGGCGAGCTCCTCACCTTTGCCATTCGCATCCGCCTCTTGCTCTTTGTCTTCCCCATCGCCGCGCATCCCGCCACTTCGGATTCGCTCGCGCTCCGCCGCTCCGCATTCGCTCGCGCTCCGCCGCTCCCGTCATGTCTGCGGTTCGAGTGCTGGACGCTCATCCGTGGCCCCGGTCGTCGGTGGACCTGCAATCCATGGAGGGGCTAGTCGTCGGCGGTCAGTTGGCGCCGGCTGGTGACGAAGCGAACCCGGCGTGGATCATCCCGTCGGCGTCGCACCGGGAGTCGTCCCCTCCACTGGGCTACATCGTGAGCTTCGTGCGGCTGCACGAGCGAGGATTCAATGCCCCCGCGAGCAAGTTCATGTGGGGGTTGTGCCACCACTACGGGGTGGAGCTTCACAACTTCGCCCCTAACGCCATTTCGTAGGCGGCTTCCTTCGTCGCCGTCTGTGAGGGGTTCCTGAGGATCCCGGCACAGTGGGACTTGTGGATCCACCTTTTCCGAGAAGAGCTCCACATGCTTGCCGCCGGGGAGAGGAGGACGCGCTGGGCCGTACGCGCCAGCGGCCTTACATTTGCAGTGCGCGACTCCCGGAAGGAGTTGTACCTGCTCTGCACAATGATGACGAACAACGCCGACTGGGAGAAGGGTTGGTTTTATCTACGCAACGACGGCGCCGGGCTCCCGCCGTACACCGGGAAGGTGGTGAAGGAGAGACCGGTGTCTTGGGCGCATGGGGTGTCGTCCGCGTTGAGGCAGGCGAGGCTCGAGCCTCTTACCAGCGCCCTGCGCCAGCTGGCGAACGCCGGGCTGACTGTGGCGGCCGTCATCGCCAACTTTCACCTCTGGCGGGTGATCCCTCTCATGGAGAGGGAACTTCTCATCTTTGAGATGAGGAGCGACGCCGACCCCGCGGCCTTGGCGCGCTCGCGGTTGCTGGAGGAGCCGCTCCCTCAGGCGTACGCGGCCACGAGGGTGAGGCGCGCGGTGAACCTCAAGGTGGTTCCGCACAGCGACGACGACTTGTGGTTGTTCGCGATGCTCCCGGATGCCGACCTGGTGAGACTCAATTCCTTGTTTTTGCCTGTTTTATTCCAGTGTTCAATCTAACCATGGTTGCCGGTGACAGGGGGTGCGCGTTAACATCCCCACCTCAGATCCACCGATGCCCAGGTCGCACGCTGCCAACCGCGCCAGGCAGCAAAGGGAGAAGGGCCTGGCGGACCAGACGAAGGAGAAGAAGATCCGGAGGCAGGAGCACCTCAACAGGTACAATCAGGAGTACCTGGTGTGGGAGTAGTAGGGTCTCTCCCCCCGCCGGAGCCGGTGGACACGTCTTCGGACAAGGAGGAGAGCGAGGGGGTGCGGACCGTCTCCGACAGGTGGGAGGCCGCGCCACCCCCATCACCGAGGAACGAAGAGGTCCTCGTGGAGCCCATTCGAGGGGCGGATGCGGTGCCTCTCGATGAGGGAGCGCTGTCAGAGGTGCCGGCCGGGTCTGGGGTGGCGCCCCCAGAGTCCTCGAGGAAACGCAAGCGGGGCCTCTCCGGCATAAGGTGAGCCACATTTTGCTCTCCGTGTTCTTGATATCATGTGTTGGATTGCCCATTCTTCCTCTCTTCTGTTGTTAGGTCGGCACCCGCTGTCCCTGGCCTTGCGCCCGTCAAGGCGCTCAAGGTGGGGGCGCAAGACGCGCCGCGCACGATGAGGCCTCGCTCGGTGAGGACCTCACGGGCGACGGCGGGTACGGCAGCGGCGGGCGAGGCGCCGCGAGTCACGACCGTGGCCACGGGGCCGCAATGGCGGGAGGAGGCAGCAGCGGATGCCCAGCGGGCGGCGGTGACCCGTGGTACCCGACGGGGCCGAGAGCAGGCCCGTGCCGCGGGTCGGGGGGCAGAGGGCCGCGGAACGGCCGGGGCTCCTGCTGATGGTGATTCGGCCCCCAGTGGGGGCCGGGCGGTGGTGGCGGCCGCGCCAGCCCCTGGGCCCGCGCCCGAGGTGCTGGTGGTGCGGTCCGATGGCTGCGTGATGTCGCAGGCGCCGGCGACCGGTGCCGGGGCGTTGACGTCTGGCGTCACGGCCCCGACGTCCGGCGCCAGCGCGCCGCAGTGGGAGCAGAGGCTCCATCTTCCCGGAGTGCCGCGAGGCCTGGTGGAGGAGGCGAGGTCGGAGAGGGAGCTGTGGCAGGAGTTCAGCGCCCTTGGCACCTCCCTTCAGACTACCCTGGCCGATACGCTCCGAATCCACGGGGGCAGATCGCTCCAAGTCTTTCGAGTAAGTGTGTTCGCCCAAGGGCCGCTTGGTTCGCTTTCCTCGTCTGCGTGTCTTTCGTTTGACTTTCTTTCTTCTTTCTCCCCTTCGTCATCCGCAGGAGCTGCGGGAGCAGGCGGGTGAGAGGCTCGCCCACATTGCTGAGCTGAGCTCCGACCTCGACTGGTACCAGACGCAGTACGACGCCCTGGACGCGATGGTAGAGGCTCTGCGGACGGACAACGGCTGGCTCGTGTACAACCTCCTCTGCGCGGAAGAGGAGCATGACTCCCAGCGGGCTGCAGCGGTGCAGAGAGCCAGGGAGGCCGAGGAGTTGAATGTCGCGCTCCAGAGGAAAGAGGAGGCGCTGATGGCAGCGAGCGAGGAGCTGCGGAAGGCGCGTGCGGCGCACGGCGAGGTCCAGGCCGCGCTGGCACAGAAGGAGACGGCCCTCACCGAGGCGCAAGCCCAACTCCAGCAGGATCGCGCAACCCTCGAGGGAGCGAGGTCCTAGCAGACCCAGGCCGAGCAGAAGACCCAGGAGGTCGAGAAGCTAGGCGCTGCTCTGCTGGAGAAGACTGAGGGGCTCACCGTGGTGGAGGGCCAGCTCCAGAAGGAACGCGCCACGCGCGTGGAGGCGCAGACCCAACTCCAGCAAGAGCACACGGCGCTCGAGGATGCCCGGTCTGCCCTTCAGCGTGAGCGCTCAGCGCGGGAGGAGGTGCAGTCCCAGCTCCAGCAGGAGCGTACCGCCCTTGAGGAGGCTTGGACCGCACTCCAACTCCGGGAGGCGGAAGCCGAGCGGCTCACCGAGGCCCTGGTTCAGGAGAGTGTCACCGTCGAAGCCCTGAGGTCCACCGGTGGAGAGAAGGACGCCTCGATTCTGCAGCTGCGGCAAGAGGCTGGAGCCGCGCGTGCAGAGCTCGAGATGGAGAAGAAGGAGGTCGAGGGTAAGTTGCAGCCCCGAGCCTTGTTTATCATTCAGGCTCGTCGATATTCGCTCTCGACTCACCCTTTCTCCTCCCAGGACTGCAGAAAGCTCTACGGGAGTCGACGGCGCAGGCGGAAGCTCTTCAGGCGGCCTACAACTTGTCGCAATAGGAATTCCTGACCCTGGAGCAGGCGGCCCTCGAAGCGTGCCAGAGCATCGACGAGGGTACCGGCTTGTCAGGGAGCTCGCTGGCAAGTCGCCTTCGGGCTCTGAGCAGCCGCGTCATTGAGCACATGAAGGGTGCTCTCCGTCTCGGCGTTCAGAAGACCCTCGGCGTGGTGTCAACGCACTACATTGTCGACTTCGCGACGCTAGCCACAGGGTACATTGTCGCGAATGGCCTTGACGATGATGGAGTGCAGGATGCCCTGGATCAAGCCGATGCTGCCGCCGCCGATGCCGCCGCCGATCTTGCCGACGTGTTCGAGGAGGACCTCTTCCCGAACGCTGCTCCTGCGGGTCCCCTCGAGCCCTGAAAGTAGCTGGGCGTAGAAGTCCTTAGGTCATAGCCAAGATTTGAGTCGGGTGGCTCATGTGAATAAACAAACCATCTTTTGAAGTTTGTAACTTTAAGTGTGGCTCGTTTTATGCATGCCGTTGCGTCTTTCCCGTCACCTAGGCAGATTTCAGCTGGGATCGATCGTTTTCGCGAGTAACTTGAAGGTGAAGTGGTGAGAGGGAAGCCGTATCCTGCTGGAGGCGTAGGCCGTCCCTGGCTCGTCCGGCTTTACCTTTTAGCTACTTGCGCCCTGCTTTTGTCTGCCTGAGCTTTCGAGGGGCAAGATGCTTGGCATTTTCAGAAAAAAAAGGTTTTTGCGAAAAAATGGGACCGTTTAGGGGGGGTGCCCCCCATAGTAGCCCTCGAGGGGGACTTGGTTTTCAGAGGAAAGCCGAGTCTCCCTTGTCCTTATTCACAACCTTAATGTATATACAACCGACTTGGGTGCCGGATATGCACAAAACGACTTGGAACTTAAGGGTAAAAGCTACGTAGCTGTTGGATGTTCCAAGCGTTGGCGAAAACTTCACCGCTCTCGTTCGCGAGCTTGTACGTGCCGGGCTTGAGGACCTCGGTGACGATGTACGGCCCTTCCCACAGTGGCGTGAGCTTGTGGCGTCCCTCATTCTTCTGTCGAAGTCGAAGTACCAAATCTCCCTTGTTGAGGTCTCGAGGCCGGACCTTGTTCGCTTGGTAACGTTGTAGGGATTGTTGGTACTTTTCGGAGTGCAGGACCGCCACGTCGCGGGCCTCGTCGACGCAGTCCAGCGCGTCTTCGCGATCTTGCTGGTTCTGCTCCTCCCAGTAGGCCTTTACCCTCGGAGACCCGTAGTCCAGATCCGTGGGGAGGACGGCCTCTGCGCCGTAAACCAGAAAGAATGGGGTGAGACCCGTGGCTTTGCTCGGGGTGTTCCTGAGGCTCCAAACGACCGACGGCAACTCTTGAATCCACTTCCAGCCAAACTGGTTGAGCTTGTTGAAGATCCTTGGCTTTAAGCCTTGTAAAATCATGCCGTTGGCACGTTCTACCTGGCCGTTAGTCTGTGGATGTGCTATGGCCGACCAATCCATGCGGATGTGGTAACTATCGCAGAATTCTTGGAACTTCTTGCTGGTGAATTGAGTGTCGTTGTCCGTTATGATGGAGTTGGGTACCCCAAAGCGGTGCACGATGTCCGTGAAGAACAACACTACCTGCTCAGACCTGAGGCTGCTGATGGGGCGGACCTCGATCCACTTTTAGAACTTGTCGATGGCCACCAGTATGTGGGTGAAGCCCCCGGGCGCCTTTCGCAAGGGCCCGACCATGTCCAGTCCCCACACGGCAAACGGCCATGTGATGGGGATGGTTTGCAGCACGTGAGCCGGGAGGTGGGTCTTCCGCGCGTAGTACTGGCACCCTTCGCAGGTGCGTACTACCTTGTTGGTGTCGGTGACCACCGTCGGCCAATAGAAACGCTGGTGGAACGCTTTGCCCACGAGGGTACGCGGGGCGGCATGGTGACCGCATTCGCCCGCGTGGACGTCCTGGATCAACTCCCGACCCTTGGGGATGGAGATGCACCGCTGCATGATTCCCGAGGTGCTGCGCTTGTACAGCTCACCGTCGATGACGACAAAAGACTTGGCCTTCCTGGCGATACGCCTCGCCTCGGTCCGATCCGGGGGTAGCTCACCTCGGTCTAACCAGGCAAGGTACTCGTCGCGCTAGTCCCGCGGAGGGGGCGGCAGGTCGTCGATTTCCATCGCCTCGGCCTCGTCCGCCTGGGACCCTTCGAGGTACGAGTTCTCGAGTTCCCCGTTCGAGGGGTCCTCGTCCATGGGCTCGGCGCCCGTGGCCTTCGAGGGGCCAGCCCCCGAGGCTTTTCCGGAAGCTTCAGCAGGTTTGTCGAGATCGATAGAGGGCTTGGCGAGGTCGCGGGAGAAAACATTCGGGGGAACGGTAATCCGCCCCGAAGCAATCTTGGCCAGCTTGTCCGCCTCCTCGTTGTACTTGCGCGCGACGTGGTTGAGCTCGAAGCCAAAGAACTTGTCCTCGAGTTTACGCACTGCGGTGCAGTACGCCTCCATCTTCTCGTCGTGGCAGCTCGCGTTCTTCATCACCTGGTCGATGACCAGCTGAGAATCTCCCCGGATGTCAAGGCGCTTGATGCCGAGCTCGATGGCGATGCGCAGGCCGCTGAGGAGTGCCTCGTACTCCGCCATGTTGTTCGACGCGGGGAAGTGCAAGCGCACCAAGTACCGCATGTGCTCTCCAAGGGGCAAAATGAAGAGCAGGCCCGCGCCTGCGCCCATTTTCATTACCGAACCATCAAAGTACATGGTCCAGCACTCAGCTTGGATCTGAGGGGTGGGTAACTGAATGTCGGTCCACTCAGCTACGAAATCTGCCAAGATCTGCGATTTGATCGCCTTTCGTGGTGCGTAGGTGAGGGCTTCACCCATGAGCTCCACGGACCACTTAGCTATCCTGCCCGAGACGTCCTGATTGTGCACAATCTCCCCTAAGGGGAAGGAAGACACCATGTTGACAGGATGGGCCTTGAAGTAGTGCCGCAGCTTGCGTCGCGCGAGCACCACCGCATAGAGCAGCTTCTGGATCTGGGGGTATCGCGTCTTGGTGCTCGACAACACTTCGCTGATGTAGTACACTGGCCTCTGGACAGGCAGGGCGTGGCCCTCTTCAGTTCTCTCCACTACGATGACCGCGCTGACCACTTGGGTCGTGGCAGCGACGTAGAGGTGCAGAGGTTCGCCTTCCTGGGGTGGGGTCAGTATCAGAGCGTGGGTAAGTGTTGCCTTTTACTTGTCGAGGGCCTCCTGTGCCTCGGCAGTCCAGGAGAAACGCTCGCTCTTTCGAAGAAGTCGGTACAGGGGTAAGCCCTTCTCACCGAGACGTGAGATGAAGCGACTCAGAGCTGCGAGGTAGCCCAGGACCCTTTGTACTCCCTTTAGATCGCGTATCGGCCCCATCCTCTCAAGGGTCGATACCTTCTCCGGGTTGGGCTCTATGCCTCGCTGGGAGACAATGTAACCCAAGAGCATGCCACGCGGCACCCCGAAGACGCATTTTTCAGGGTTTAGCTTAACCTCGTTCGCCCAAAGGCAATCGAACGCAATGCGCAAGTCGTTCACCAGGTCGTCCGCCTTCCTAGATTTTACTACGATGTCGTCAACGTATGCCTCAACAGTCCGCCCGATGTGATCCACGAAGACGTGGAGCATACATCGCTGGTATGTTGCCCCAGCATTTCGGAGACCGAATGGCATCGTCACGTAGCAAAACATCCCGAATGGTGTGATAAAGGAGGTCGCGAGCTGGTCGGACTCCTTCATCTTAATTTGGCGATAACCAGAATACGCATCAAGGAAGCATAGCAACTCACACCCCGCGGTGGAATCAACTATTTGATCAATCCGTGGCAAAGGAAAAGGAACTTTGGGACATGCTTTATTTAAACCGGTATAATCTATGCACATCCGCCACTTCCCATTCTTTTTCTTAACTAGTACAGGATTAGCTAGCCACACTGGATGAAACACCTCCTTGATGAATCCGGCCTCTAAGAGCTTTCGCAGCTCCTCTCCAATCGCCCTGCGTTTCTCTTCGTCAAATCGTCGCAGACGCTGAGATACCGGCTTGGAGTTGGGGCAGGATATCAAGTGAGTGCTCGGCGACCTCCCTCGGAATGCCCGACATGTCCGCGGGACTCCACGCAAAGATGTCAGCGTTGGCGCGGAGAAAGTCGACGAGCGCCACTTCCTATTTCGGGTCGAGGGTGGAGCTGACCCTCAGCACCTTGCCCTCGGGGGCACTGGGGTCGAGGGGTACAGCCTTGGTGTGCTCCGCGGCCTCGAAGCTGCCGGCGTGCTTGTTGGTGGAGTCGAGAGCCTCGTTGGCCAGCTTCTCCAGGTCCGCCACGAGGGCCTCATCATGCGCAAGCGCCTCAACGCGCTCAACACACTCGACGTCACACTCGAACGCATGTTCGAAGGATGGGCCCACCGTGATGACGCCTTTGGGCCCCGGCATCTTGAGCTTCAGGTAAGTGTAGTTTGGGACCGCCATGAACTTAGCGTAGCAGGGCCGGCCAAGGATGGCGTGGTACGCTCCCCGAAACCCTACCACCTCGAAGGTGAGGACCTCCATGCGGAAGTTGCTCGGTATGCCGAAGCAGACGGGCAGGTCGATCTGCCTGAGAGGCTGGACTCGCTTGCCCGGCGCAATGCCGTGGAACGGCGACTTGCTTGGACCCAGTTTGTTAAGGCTGCTGCCTCCGTCCATCAACACCTTTGGAAAACTGTGTGTTGTCGATGATGGGGTCGACAACAAGCGGGTATTGTCTCGGATTGGGGATGTGATCCGGGTGGTCTTCACGGCCGAAGGAGATCGTCTCCTCCGACCAGTCGAGGTACGACGGCACGGCCGGGTGAACGGAGTAGACCTCTCAACGTTCACGCCTGCGCTGCCGCGACGTCATATTGACGGTGGGCCCCCCGAAGATGAAGAACACGTTCTCCACCTCCGGGAAACCATCCTTGCCCCCGTCACTCGCATCCTTCTTGGCGTTGTCCTCCTTTGCGGAGATGCGGCTCTAGTACTTCTTGAGCATGTCACACTGCTCGAGGGTGTGAGCGATAGGGGTCTTGTGGTACGGGCAGGGCTTCTTCAGCATGTCGTCGATGACCCCGCCTCGAGGGGGACCTCGAGCCCCCTTGTTGGCGGCGTCGATCGCGTTGACCTCTTCGGGGCCCTCATCTTGTTCCATGGGCTTCTTGCCTTGGTTCTTCTTGCCCTTCTTGCCCTGCTTCTGCTTCTTCGAGGGCTCTTTGGGCTTGCTGCCCTCCGCGGGCGCCTCCTCGGCCCGCTTGCCCTTTTTGCCATCGAAGATCGCCCCCACCGCCTCCTCCCCGGAAGCGTAGCTGGTGGCAATGTCGAATAGCTCATTGACGCTGGTGGGAGGGTTCCGCCCCAACTCGCGCACCAGGTCCCGGCAAGTCGTGCCCTCCAAGAAGGTGTGCACGACCTCGGACTCACCGACGCTCGGAAGCTCGGTGCAGCGCTTGGAGAAGCGGCGGATGAAATCCCTCAAGGACTCACCAGCCTTCTGGGAGCAGCCTCGGAAGTCTCAGGAGTTCCCGGGGCGCACGTACGTCCCCTGGAAGTTGCCCATGAACGTCCTGACCAGGTCGTCCCAGTCATGGATTTGGTTCGCGGGCAAGTGCTCGAGCCATGTCCGCGCGGAGTCTGCCAGGTGCAGCGGCAGGTTGCGGATGATCATGGCGTCATCTGTGGCGCCGCCCAGCTGGCACGCTAGGCGGTAGTCGTTGAGCCACACCCGGGGGTCCGTCTCCCCCGAGTACTTGTTCACGGTCGTCGGCTGGCGAAAGCGCGGGGGGATCGAGGCCGTCCGGATCGCTTGGCCGAACACACGCATGCCCGGCAGCTCCGGCGACAGGCTCTTGTCCTCCCGGCTGTCGTATCGCTCACCGCGCCGTGGGTTGTAGCCGTGCAATGGAGTGGTGTCCTGCCTCTTCTTGTTCAGGATGTTGCGGGCATCGCCATCGTTGAGCGCGCCGCGCGTATCCCGAATTCGTTCCTTGGGAGGGGTCCTCTGGTTGCCTTCGTGGACGGTAGGCGCTCGGTGCGGAGTATGAACCGATGCCTCCTGGTCCCTGCCGCCCCCACCAGCCTTTGTAACAGGCTGATGGCGCATGCGGGACGCGGAGCTTTCGGCTTGCTGCACCGCAGCCTGCTCGATGAGGGCCTGCACCTCGCGGCGCAGGTTACGTCCCTCGGGCGTCGATGGCTCGGGCATGGCCCGAATCAAAGTCACCGCAGCCATGAGCTTCTGGCTGGCCCTTGCCAGGTTTGGCATCTCATCTACGTTGGCGTCGGTGTTGATGCGCTCGCGGGCCACGCGTCTCGCAGCGCGCGCCCCCGGTGTCGAGGGGCCGGCCTTGTCTTTTTTGAGCGTGGCCTTCAGCGCAGCTGCTCGCGCTCTGCGTTCAGATTCGCCTCCAGCTCGTGAAGTTGGGCCATCTGTGCGGCGCGCACCGCGTCAGGTGGCGGTGCCGTCGCCCCCACCGGTGGGGTTACTACCACAGTGTTGCGGACCGCAGCATCGCCTGCTCCGCCTTCCTCGTCTTCGTCCTCGCCGAGAACGACGACGAAGCACTCGCGAGTGGGATCATAATCCCTCTCGCTAGAGTCGTCGAAGCAGGTGAGGCAGTAGTCCGCCGCGGCCTGGAACCGCCTGAAAGCGTCGGGGTCTCGCAGTCCGGAGTAGTCCCACTCCGGCGCTCCGCGCCTGTATCCTTACTCCTCGCCGTCGGTGTCGCGGTAGGAATCGTCGGGCGAGGTGGCGATAAGGTTCCGGATGGACATGTAGTGGTGGTCCGGAAGGCCCTCGTATGCCGCCAGGTCGGTGCCGGCCGACGAGGAATATGCCATGGCGGCGCCGCGCATCCCGTGTGGGAATTGCGGCTGCGCAGCCACGGCCCCCTCCGCGGGGCGCGCCGTGGAGTTCGCCGGTAGAGGTACGTCGCCTTGCTCTGCCCCGACAGGTGGGAGCTCGCCAGCCTCGACCCCCTGGGGGGAGCCAGCGTCCGCCGCTTGGCGCCGCGCCGTGCGCGCTCGTCGTGAGCGCTTCCCCGAACGCTTGCGGCATAGGGGTGGCAGTGGAAACACTGCTGGCATTGGGGCAGCTGACGTTCCGGGCGGCGCCGCCTTGAGCGCGTCCCTGTTGAGGATGCGCATGTGGTAGCCGTTGCAAGTCGCCTGGTAGTGGATGCTCCCAAACCAGATCTCGAATCCGGCCGGGAAGAGTCGCATTGGCCCCAGGCGGGCCTCTCCGACGTCTGCTCGGTGACGATCACCATCGAGAGAGCGGGTGGACGATCACATCGCTCCCCTACCTGGCGCGCCAACTGTCGGTGTCCGGATTAGCACCGGCACCAACTAGTGATTTGCGCTGGGATCTGCTTCTCGATGGGCGGCGCTAAGCTAAGGATGCACGGGGTTTATCCTGGTTCCGACCACACGGCCGTACGTCCAGCAGGGTGTGCTTGCGCACTGTATTAGCTTGCACCGGTGGTGCCTGTAGAGGGGGGCTACAAGCAAGGCGGGAGAGGAGGAAATCCCCCCAAGTTCCTTCTAAGGTGATTGAGGCAAGTGCCAATATCTAGAACGGGGTGGTGTGCTGTATGCAAGTGAAAATGAGCGTCCTCCCCGCGTAGGGGGCTCTGCCTCTCCCTTTTATAGGCCAAGGGAGGGCAGTTACAGTGATGACAGCCGGCACACTGGCTGCGTATTAACAGGTATGGCGCCGACGGTCTTGTCCCGCACGTCATGGTTCCTGGCGCGAGTCGGATGGCGCCCTCCGGCTTCAGCGGGCGGCATGGCGGTTGCTGTGACCTATCCTGCTTTTGACTTCGAGGGGCTGCCCCTGCTGAATCGAGGGCCTAGCCGCCGGGGGGAAGGACCGGAGTTGGTGGTGCAAGACTGTGGCGCGTCACCGGCTTGTCCGCACAGCGCTGCGTGTCCCGTCGCACAGTGGCAGGTGTGGTGGCACAGCGCCGGGGATGGTCGCACAGCGTCCGGGATGGCCGCACAGCGCCCGGGATGGCCATGCGGCGCCGGAGTTGGCGGAGGGGACGTGGCACACATCGCCCGTACGGCGGCGTCAGTCGGGGCGCACGCCCGCACACCGCCCGTACACCCTTCGAGGGTGCACCCATGCCCGTTCGAGGGTCTTGCTGCAGGGGAGGACAGGAGCAGGTGGTATAGTGCCAAGGAAAGACCCCTGCTTGTCTGCATAGGGCCGCGTGGCGCCCGCACAGTGCCAGGGATGGCTACACAGTGGCGGGTTAGGCCGCACTGTGGTGGTGTCAGGCGGTCTGACCATGTCAGATGCGCGGCGTGGGGGAAGATTCACCCTTGACTTCGGCGTCCCGCCGCGGGGCTGGGCATTAAATGCCGCTGTCGGGTGGAATGGAGACGGCTGCCCGCTCGAGGGGGGTCGAACCCCTCGAGCGAGGCGGAAACCTGCTCGAGGGACCGGAGCCCCCGAGCGAGGCGGAAACCTGCTCGAGGGACCGGAGCCCCCGAGCGAGGCGGAAACCTGCTCGAGGGACCGGGGCCCTCGAGCGAGGCGGAAATTCGCTCGAGGGACCGGGGCCCTCGAGCGAGACGGAAATCTGCTTGAGGAGCCGAAGCCCTCGAGCGAGGCGGTCAAGCGGGTCTTCTCGGTGTGGCTGCTGCTGGGCCGTAGCAGGCCGTGGGCCCGTGATGTCCCGTGACCGGGGCTCGGGGAACGGTCCTTGGGCGGATTGCGTTTAACGAGGGTGATTATCCCCTTAGTTAGGGGACCCCTAATTACCGTCCCCGACAACTTTGTCCCTACATTCATCTATAGTATCGGATATTCTACCAGATCTTGGTGGCAAGAAGAGATGACGAAGGAACTTGCCAGGCATGAATCGGAGTTTTGGGGATTTGGTCTTATGTGATGAGTGCAATTAATCAGGAATCTCATGATTTTACTAACACCCTGGGTTTATCAAACTGCTGATCTTGCTACCAAAACATTGACAGAATTTCTGATGCCTTTTGGTTATCATGTAAGAGGAACATATATAGCGTATGGCTTTCCATAGGCTGTAAGATCTATATGTATTGTCTGTGATAAACCCATGGCCTTTGCTTTTTATTGTTGAAGAGTAAATTTGCTATTTTCTCTAGTGTTCCAACGGTTTGTTGCTTGAGCTGAGAAAGTGCAGTGCCATGTCTCAGTTTTTCTGTAATAAATCCTGTAGGAGTTGGCAGGATAATCATTGTTGTGAAAGATATTTTTTTTACGGGAATCAGCAGAAAAGACCCCTACCTCTATTTTTATATTAATAAAAATAAAATATATACATTTTACAAGGCCCAAGGCTCAAAAAATCAAAAGGCAAAATGCTACAACAGCTTACCCTTAAGGTAACCGCATTCATCTCCTTTAGAAAAAGTCTTCTCCAGCTAGAGAAAGATAGAGACTCATTATAAAAAATGATGTTATTCCTGTGACACAAAGAGACCATCTGCCAATGACGAAAACTTCCCTAAAGATCGTCGAGTTGAATCTTTGTCTTGCATTGAGAATCATAGACTGAAAATCCAAAAATGAATCCCACTCCACTCCTAACACTACCGGAAACGGCTTCTTTGCCGTGAGCCGATTCCTCACGGCAAAGAGCGGTCTACTCACGGCAAAGAGTTTGCCGTGAGCAGCCGCCGGCAAAGAGCTCACGGCAAAGTTCTGCCGGCAAACAGCTCTTTGTCATTAGCCGAACCAGAAGCTCACGACAATGGTTTGCCGTGAGTACACTTAGACTCTCGGCAAATAGATTTTCAAAAGAATAAAAAACCAAAACCCCCAAAGGCCGGGCCCACTGCCGGCCGCCGCTGCCCGCTGCCACCGCCGTTCGACCACCAGCATCACCACCTGATGACGGCAGATCCAGGGAGCCGCCGTCCTCGAGATGCCGGCCGCTGTGGCTCTCCGCCGCCCACGCCCGCGCCGGAGGGGATGAAGTGGAGGCCGCCGGGATGAAGAGGGGCACCCCGCCGCAGATCCGGTCTCCACGCGTCGAATCCACTGCCGGGTCCCCTCGTCGGAGGAGAGGAAGAGGAGGCCGCGGCCCCCGTGGCTCGTCGCCGAAACCAAGCCCTCCCCTTCACCGCCGACGCGCCGGAGCAAGGAGAGGAGGCTGAGGAGAGGAGGCTGCCACGCCGGAGCAAGGAGAGGAGGCTGACGAGCCGAAGGAGAGGAGGTCGCCACGCCGCCGGATCTGTAGGTCGCCGCGCCACAAGGGGAAGGAGGTCGCGCGCCACGGCCGGGGGAAGGAGGCATGCGCCACCGTCGTAGATCCCACCGCGCCCACCGCCGGGGGAAGGAGGATGCCCGCCGCCGGGGGAAGGAGGCCGCTCGCCGTCGTAGATCCCGCCGCGCCCGCCGCCGGGGGAAGGAGGTCGCGCCCGCTGCTGCTCGCGCCGCCGCTGCTCCTCCTTATGCACTGCCGCTGCACCTCGCCCCACCGCTGCTCCTCACTGCCGGTGAGGGGCGAACGGAGGGGGGAGGAGAGGGGAGGCAGGAGGCACCGATGATGGCCGGAGAGGAGGCGGATCCGCCGGGAGGGGGAGGTCGGGCGCGTCGCGGGAGAAGGGGATCTAGGGCGCGGCGGAGAGGAGGGAGGGGGAGGCGGCTGCGCCGGGGGTGGGAGGGAGAGAGGAGGCAGGGGAGGGGAGGGGGGCGCGTTATATATGGTAGGGTTCGAGGTCTGGTGTGGGCCGGCTGGCCCGTTAGGCTTTGCCGTGAGCTCAAGTAGAGGCCCACGACAAAAAAAGATTAAAAAAAAATATATATCAAATGCATTTAATTATTTAAATATAAAAAATGACTTCAAATTATAAAATTGTCAAATACAAAGTTTCATAACTTTTTGAGATACACAACTTTCATATTTCGAGTTTCTCCATTCGAGATAGTTTACAAAATTTAAATTTCAAATTTGAAACAATCAACTTTGTTTTTGGTTGACAATATTTTCGTTGACAATCAAAATTTGTAAACAACAAAGTTTCATAACTTCTCAAGACTTGTTTTGATATACAAGTTTTATTTACAATGTTTCTCCATTCGAGGTCGTTTTAAAAATACAAATTTTCAAATTCTAGAAATTCAGATGTACTTTTCGTTGATGAAAGTAATTCAAATTAGAAATTATTGAACTACAAAGTTACATAAGTTCTCAAGACCGCAACTTTTATTTTGGTCATTTCATCATTCGGTGTTGTGATACTAACAATCTTCGCAAATTTTATACATCTCTCATATAGTTTCATGAAAGTTGTTCATCTTGAGAAGTAATGAAACTTTGTAATTGAAAGTTTTTTGATTTGAATTAATTTACTTCTTCAAAATTTGATTTGAGTTTATGCAAAGCTCGTTTTGCCGTGAACTAAAAAAAAAGCTTACGGCAAAATATATCTTTTTTTTGCTCATGGCAAAGTTAGCCGTTTTTGTCATGAGCGAAGTCTTTGCCGTGAGCTATTTTTTTGGCTCACGGCAAAGAGGCTCTTTGCCGTGAGCACGATTTTTTGCTCACGGCAAAGTCCAGTGCTCACGGCAACAAACCGATTTCCGGTAGTGTAAGTAGGTCCAGCAAACATCACTGAAAAGCAGTGGAAGAAAAGATGCCGAAGATCCTCTTCAAGATTGATTTCCTGCGTTGCAAAACACGTTTAACATGAATTTCTATACGAATCTCTTGCTACGTGAGTGCAGATCCCGAGTAGAAAAAGATGATGTGGCGCACTGGTAGGAAGGCATTCTTTCAGATTTCGTATTTGAGAGACTAAATTGGAAATTTAAGTGGTAGTTTTTTTAGTACACCGACCCTTTCGTTCTTAAATTTATGACACTGTTGATTGTTTCCGTTATGTTTGACCATTCATTTTATTCAAAATAGTTTTTCAAATCTGTAAAATTATAAGTCGTTTCACCCTATTTGGTGATAAAACATATCAAATAAAAATATTCAATAATTCTTAAACTGTTTTGAATGAAACGGATGGTCAAACGTAAATAAAGAAAAAGCCAACAGTGTCATAAAATTTAAAACGGAAGAAGTATATTAACTTGGGCCATAGACGTTTTTAAAAAGAAATATTACGCCGGCCCACCTTCAACTGGCCCAATGTACGCCCGCTGAATACCCTAGGCCCATTCGGAGCTCTAAACTGCAGCAAGATGATGCCGCCGCACCGCCCGCCATTCATTCGCTCCACTCCATTTCGAACTTTGGGGGGACTGCGGGAGGCGAAGATGCCCATCTCCATTCCGATTCCGTGAAGATCATCAGAAGAAATCTTCTCTCCCCGTAAGTTCGATACGTTCCTCCTCTACTCCTCGACTTATCTCCTGTTCTTGCGTTCTGTGATTTTTTTCTTTAGTTTGTTTTACAAAATCTTGACCCGATCGGCGGAAATCCTAATTCGCAGTCACTCTTGCTGTAGATTTACGATCCCCTTCACTGATGTTTCGTGCAGGAATTCCGACGTAATAAATTCCCTGATCTTGGGCTGGTGCCACTGGCCTTCGTGGCCGCGCAGGGCACCTGCTCGACGGAATGCCGCCCAAGGCCACCAAACGGTGGGTGCCGGTGAACCGGGCGGGGGGAGCGGCCCCGTCCGGCGGGCGCGGGGGAGGCGCCCCTGCTGGCGCCGACAACAACAGCACGCTTGACCAGCGCGTGGTGCCCCCAAAGGCCACCACCGCGCGATGGGTGCCCGTCAACCGGGCCGGCGGCGGGCGTGGAAGAGGCGACCCTGATCCTGATGCTGACCGCCTCAGCGCGCTGCCGGACTCCCTCCTGCACCACATCTTGTCGTTCCTCAAGGCCTGGGAGGTGGTGCAGACCTGCGTGCTGTCCCGGCGCTGGCGCCACGTCTGGGCATCTGTGCCCTGCATCGACCTCCGCGTTGGTCAGGATGACTGTGGTATGACGCCAGAGGACTTCCCTGACTTTGTGCACCAGCTGGCCTGCCGCCGCGACGCGTCGGCGGCCCTGGTCACGCTCCGTCTGCGGTCGAGCAATGTTGATGACATCTATGATGAAGAGGATTCCAAGCTGTGGATCCGTGCTGCCATCAGGCGTGGGGTTCGAGCTATTCATTTTGTTGGGCATCGTCAAGGCCTTGCGAGGCTGGAGCACAAGGCTTTTGTTTCTTCCCACCTCAAGGTATTGAAGCTGTCCTATGCTGTGCTGGATGACAAATTCCTCAAACAGATTTCGTCTCGGTGCCCGTCTTTGGAAGAACTGATACTTAAGGATTGCTTGATGACTGGCCATGAGATCTCCTCTGCCTCTTTGAAGGTTTTGACCATGTTCAAGTGCCCGATCAATGTGAACCTGTCTATTGCTGCTCCAAATCTTGTACTGCTCAAGTGCATCTTACCAATCACCCAAGCTCCATCATTTAACAACATGGAGTCACTTGTATCAGCCACTATCATACTTGATGACTTTTCCTTCAGTGATGATTTTGAAGATTTCAGCAAGGATGAATTGGATGAAACCACTGATGATGATGATGACAGGAAGGGGAATAAGAAGAAGACTAAGTCTAGATGTGGATTTGGTGACCCTGTATTTGAAGGATGGCTTAGTCATGATGATGGTTATGATTATGGTAGTGACATTAATAGTGATGATGGCACCTATGAATATAGTGAGATTGCAACTGATTATGATGATCATGGTTTCAATGGTCATGGCCACAATTCCAGTAAAGATGGCCGCAGTGAAAACTCTGGATGCAGTGATAACAAAATCATAGGTGGCCATAATGTTCTGTGCAGCCTTTCAAATGCTACAAGCCTGGAGCTAATAGCTGATGCTGGAGAGGTATACAGATATCACCATCTTTTGCTTATGTCCATGACTTCATTCATTTTTCAGTATATTCGTTTTTATTTCCTCTTTCCCTTATTTTTAAAAATCTAATCCTATTAAAGGCATCAGTTGGTTCCTCTCCTACTGTATTTACCATTCCCCTATTGTATTTACGGTTCCAAGAAAATAAATAAGTAAATACTGTTTTAGTTTGTCCAGATACAAGATGTCTGTTGTACAAATGTTCTAGTACAATTTACTTATTCTTTATAGCATCATTCCATCTCCTGATATAATATTCGGAGATTACTTTGGGAAGTGTCTTGAGAAAGTGAATACATTGTTGTTTCGTTTAATGTCTGCAAAAACTACTATATTGCTCAAAAAAGAGAATTATTCATTGCGGATGACCACAAGCTTGCAAAACTGTACCCACTCAAATAATAGCTATCATGTATTAGTGCAGAATTAATTCCTGCAAATCTTGTGTCATACCGATAGCCTATGGAAAATCACTGTTTCACAGACTAGTACAGAAATAAAGATGTGTTCTATTATAGTTGATTATGCCCTTACATCATTGTGTTATTATTTTTCTTCCATGCGTACTGATAAGTTGATTATTACTCTGATTAATTACTGTTTCTGTTGCTTAAAACTCATTATTCTGCTATGAAGGTGATTCTGAATCGAGAACTGAAAAGGTGCCCAAGTTTTAGCAACCTGAAGACCTTGTCCCTTGGTGAATGGTGTATGGGTGCTGACTTTGATGCCTTGGTTTTCTTACTACAACACTCACCAAAAGTGGAGAGGCTTTTTCTTGAACTCAAATTTGTATGACTATATGCATATTTTGTACATGTTACAGTTAATTACTTGTGTTTTGAATATCTGGGAACATGTTTAATACCTATCTTGTTCTGCACCAGAGCTTCAAAACCACAAAGCCACTGAAAGGCAGTGTCAAACCAAAAGGAAGGTCATTTTCTTGCGAACACCTTCAATTGGTGAAGATCAAATGCTCTAAGGATGATGTAAGAGTTCATAAGGTGGCACATTTGTTCAGGGCTAATGGTGTGCCTATCAAGAAGATTTTCGTTCGTCGCACTGGGAGCACCCGTGAGTTTCACTTTTGCTTCACATATTCGTTTATTTATCTATTTGCAATGTCAGCGCTATATTACTAGTTCAGTAGCATGTCCATGTGCTGTGGGCTGCCCATGACACTGTAAAAGGCAAGTTTCACGATGAATGGATCGATGTACGTCACTCGATGTTTTTCCTTGCTAGTGCCTAATGAAATGGTCAAAAACTGAAATTTAGATCTTTTATTCTTGATGATCTTAGTCTAGGCTCTCATCCACTATTTGATACTGTATTTCTACCAGATCTTCGCAGCCAGAAGATGATGAGAGAGCTTGGAAAGCAGGAAATGGAGTTCTGGGGTAATGATGAGTTATGGGGTGATGACATGTTCTGTGGGGCTGACGGATTCTCCGATGATGATGATGATGACGAGTTCTGGGGAGACTACTAGTATCCAGGTGTTGGGCTTCATTTGTCTATCAGTATGAATTGGTGTGCGATGATTGGCATCATCTATCAGTCGTCGCCTTCTCTAAATTCTTAGTGCATGACTATTGTTGCTCGCTTGCTGCCTTGTAGCAGGCTTCGTTCATCTGTTTGAGTTAAGATTATTAAGACCCACTATCTGTGCCTCCTTGAGTGTATGTTCGTGGCTTGCAGTCTTTTGAAGTCCTGGGTTGCCAGTAGTATTTTGACAATAAAATTCAAACGTAAGCATGTGGAGATGTGTCCACTACACTCGGGGCGTTTTGCCAACAGAGCAGGCTTATGGAAACTCTTGAACCACTTTGGCAACCAACCCAGGGTAAATGATTATGTATGTATACTTAATTACTTATTATGGCTGCGTGCGACCACGAATTATAAAGTCATGTGTATCCCCTAACCAAGATTCTGGTGAATCACCCTGGCATACTGACCTCGTGATGAAGCGCAACGTGGTGGAGTTAGCTGTGAGGCATGAACCAAATGTTCTTGCACAATTTCAATTTTGTGCAAGAGGATTGAAGAAGTTGCATCCCGTACCAATTGGTTCACCGTGGCTTCTTGATGCCTCCCATTTCTAAAGAACTATACTAACTACATACATTACTGCACCTCTTATCTATTGTTGGAGCGGTAGAAAACATCATTTCTAGGCACCGGGGGTTTGCCAGATTAAGAAGATCGTTTGGCTTCGGCCCTTTTCAAAAAATCACACATAAGCTTTGGGCTTCGCAATCTTCCGGGGGAGCAAAATCTAACAAGAGGGCGCAAGGGTTAGCGCGAAGAAAATTTGCTGGGCTTCGGGATGTTTTTTGTTGCCGCCGGGGGACCGGATGTCTTACTTAGGGTATTTAATCTCAACAGACCTCTTCTTTTTCAGAAAGATCAAGGAATCTGGGCTTCGACAGGATCATCGCGTATCAAGATGCATAAGGATAACCCGTATCAAGCTTTTTTGCAGGAAAGAGCTCGAAGCTCCTAGAGTTATATCGGGGCGAGCAGGGGGCAAGGATCGGAGGTCCAATGCCTCCTGGTTTCAGGGCCGAGCATCGAAGCCTAGGAATCCCCGATGAAGGCAGCGTTGGGAAGAACAAGATTGCGAAGCCCGGGGCTCCTCGAAGATTTGGCTGCGACGACTCAGTCAAAAGCTGTTACAACACGGAACTGTCTCCGGTTTTCGCGGCGCATCCTCCGCTCCGATGTCTCCGGCGTGATTCGTGCTCTGCCAACTGCGGCGCCAAATCCGCATCAAGTGTAAAAGTCCAAGTTTACCCCCGAATATTCTTCTTAGATGCTGAAGGTGTAGGGCAAGATTTGAATGTAATTTTAGTCTTTGGGCACTATAAAAGGAGACCCCGACCCTATTGTAAAGGGGTCGCCTTTTTGGAAAGTTGAATCTGTAATGTTCGAAGGGAAGCTAACTAATTAATATACGTGATTGCGAACGAGTTAATTGTGTGTTTTTTCATTAAGTAACCCTATCTCTGTTTGGGAGTCTTGAGCTACCCAACAGAGACACCCACCGTGTTCTTAGCCACTAAGGAACCCACGATGGCACCCTCAAAGAAAAAACCTGTTGACCAAGAAGAGCCCAGAGTGGCCGCTAAGGAAAAAAAGATCATAGTCGCTCCGGAGCCCAGGCCGGAGGACGAAGACTTCGCACGAACTCGCAGTGAAAAAAGAAAAGTGGCGGGGAAGGCCACACAAGATTCGGACCCGGAAACCAGTCTCACGAACGACAAGGAGGGCGCAGCCGAAAGAGAGCTGGACTCGGTTTTAAGGCAAATCGAAGCCATGAAGCAGGAGAAAGAAAGAATAGCCCTAGAGCTCGAAGCCCAGAAACAAGCTGACGAGAAGATCAAGAAGTTAAAGGCCGCGAAGCAGTTCGGATGCAGCAAGAGCTGGATGAGTTGCATTCTCATCGGCACACGCCCCCAAGTCCCACCCCAAACAACGAAGAAGACCCGTGTTGGTGTCCGGATTAGCACCGGCACCAACTTGTGATTTGCGCTGAGATCAGCTCCTCGATGGTCGGCGCTGGCTAAGGTGACACGGGGGTTTATCCAGGTTCCGGCCACGCGGCCGTACGTCCAGCAGGTGTGCTTTCGCACTTGTATTAGCTAGCACCGGTGGTGCCTGTAGAGGGGGGCTACAAGCACGGTGGGAGAGGAGGAAATTCCCCCAAGTCCCGTCTAAGTGATTGAGGCAAGTGCCAATATCTAGAACGTGGTGGCGAGTTGTGCGTGGTAAGCGTGTTGCGTCGTCGCGCAGGAGGCTCTGCCTCTCCCTTTTATAGGCCAAGGGAGGGCAGTTACAGATGCTGCACAGCAGCCGATACAGTGGTTGCGTACTAATAAGCATGGCGCCGGCGGTCTTGTCCCGCGCATCATGGTTCCTGGCGCGAGTTGGTGGCGCCCTCCGGCTTCCGCGGGCATCGTGGCGGTCATCGTGACCCGTCCTGCTTTGACTTCGAGGGGCGGCCCTGCTAAATCGAGGGCCTATCCGCCGGAGGAAGGACCGGAGTTGGTGGTGCGGGATGGCGGCGCGTCATCGGCGTGTCCGCACAGTGCCGTGTGTGCCGTCGCACAGTGGCCGGGATGGTGGCACAGCGCCCGGGGCAGTTGCACAGAGCCCGGGATGGCCAGGCAGCACCGGAGTTGATGGAGGAGACGCGGCGCACGCCGCTCGTACGTCAGCGCCGGTCAAGGCGTGCGTCTGCTTGTCGTCCGTACACCTTTCGAGGGTGCCCCCATGCCCTTTCGAGGGTCTTGCCTTGGGGGGAGGACGGAAGTAGGTCGCACAGTGATACGGAATGCTGCCGGCCTGTCCGCACAGGGTTAGGAATGGCCGCACAGTGACGGGTTAGGCCGCACTGTGGCTGTGTCAGACGACCTGACCGTGTCAGGTGCGCAGCGTGGGGGAAGGTTTCCCCCTTGACTTCGGCGTCCCGCCGTAGGGCCGGGCATTAAATGCCGCTACCGAGCGGAGCGGGGGCGGTCGCCCGCTCGAGGGTGTCCGAACCCCTCGAGCGAAGCGGAGATCCGCTCGAGGGACCGGAGCCCTCGAGCGAGGCGGAGATCCGCTCGAGGGACCGGAGCCCTCGAGCGAGGCGGCCAAACAGGCCTCCCAGGCCGTTGCTGGGTCGTGGCAGGCTGCGGGCCCGTGTGGTCCTGTGGCCAAGGATAAACAGTCCTTGGGCGGTTTTGCGTTTAATGAGGGTGATTATCCCCTTAGTTAGGGGACCCTTAATGACCGTCCCCGACAGTACCGCTCCGGCAAAGGGTTCCGCTCTCGGGTGCCGTGGGCGAGTCTCGTCCCGTTTGATCATTCGCGTTTTTCCTGCGGGGGCGCGCTAGCGCACCCGCAGGTGTAAGCCCCCGAAGCCCTGCAGGAGTGTGCGCACTCGTGCAGGGGTTAAATACGTAGGGCAACGTGGCTCGCCTTGCGTTTGTTTCAGCCGGCCTCGACGGTGTTTCAGCCGGCATCGACGATGTACGCAGGAGGGGAGGCATCGTGTTGACCCAAGACGTTTTGGGTAGGCCGGCCGTTTTTTCGGGGGCGCGGCCTTAGGCGAGTTGGTGCGGCGATCGTTGGGGCGGTCATGGTGCGAGGAGCCTCCGAGCCCTGGCCCAATCAGGGGTGATCGGATGAAGACTCTCGACTTTATTACGACCCTCGTTGCCCTTTCGCAGGGTAGAGGGGTGAGGCAAGCCGTGCTACCCTCGAGCGGGCAGCGAGCACGGTTGCCTCGGCGAGCTGTTAACGGATAGTTCAAGTGGGCGTCCGTGCCCCGTTCGATAGGGGTCGGCTCGTGGTCCGGAGACACGTCCATGTGAGCGCTTGCAGGGGTTTGCCAAGCAGGGCTCGGTCCCGTTCGATGGGGGCCGAGGGCGCGGAAGCACTCCCTCGATGGGATCCCTCAATTGGCTGCCCCTGTCCTGGCCTTGAACACGATATGTAGGGCGCCCCCGAACTTCGCGTTCGAGGACAGGCTCGATTGCGCGCGTCCCGATCGTTCCTGACTCTGTCAATCTGAGGCGCCTGTTCGAACCCGTCGGGGGTCAGGTTCCGTACCTCTGATCAGTAGGGCCTTTGCGGGGAGGCACCGGGCGCTCCCGTCTTGGCGGACCTATGGCGCTCACTGATCTGTTATCGAGTCGAGCTTCGAACCACTGATTAGTAAACCCCCAGATCGAGGGGCATCTGCGGCGCCCATTGTACCCTCAGCGGGCCGGGCCTCGAGCCGCTGATCAGTAGAGTCATGCGGGCCTGAGCCCCAGGTTTCCTCGAATTCGTTCTTGAGGACGTATTGACAGGCCGTGGCCTCGTGGCCTCAACCTACTTTGGATTGGGGCGCCAGCCGTATCCCCTCGAGGGGTCGGCCTTCGACTCCCCGGCTCGAGATTTATAGGGGGTGATCCTTATGCGAGAAGGAACCCCTGGTGTTCGAAATGCGTCCGTGAGACGGTTGGCCGGCGCGCTCCTCCAGCCGCGGCTGACGTGGCGCGGGACGTGCGGAGTGGGCGCGCCTTTTTAGGTGATGCGACGTGGGCGACATGCGAGGGTGATGAGACGGGGCGCTGCGTCCCCTGGGTCACCGTGCGGTAATCATGGCGCACGCGCGTGCGCGCGGCAGTTTCGGTGCGGTGGGGCCCGCCGTCAGCGACGAGGGGCGCCGGCCGCATTAACTGCCGCCGCCCGCTGCGCTTCTGGGGGCTCTGCCCCTTTTGATTCTATAAAAGCAGGGGGCGCAGGGAAAACTCCTTACCTCTGCCATTCGCACCTGTCCCTCGCTCTTCGTCTCCCTCAGCACTACGCACCTCGCCGCTCTAGATCCGCCCGTGCTCCGCCGTTTCCGCAGTCGCTTGCACTCCACCGCCCTCTCCGCCATGTCTTCGATCCGAGTGCTGGAGGCGTTCCTGTGGCCTCGGTCAACGGTGGATCGGCGGTCGTTAGAGGCGCTGGTGATCGGCGGTCAGCTGGCGCCGGCCGGCGACGGGCCGAACCCGGCGTGGATGATCCCGTCGTCGTCGCACCAGCAACCGAACCCTCCGCCGGGTTACGTCGTCAGCTTCCTGCGGCTGCACGAGCGCGGCTTCAATGCCCCCGCGAGCAAGTTTATGCGGGGGCTGTGCTACCACTACGGGGTGGAGCTTCATAACTTCGCCCCCAACACTATCTCGCAGGCGGCCTCCTTCGTCACCGTCTGCGAGGGATTCTTAGGAATCCCGGCTCATTGGGACCTGTGGGTCCACCTTTTCCGCGGCGAGCTTCACACGCTCGCCACGGGGGAGAGGAGGACGCGCCGAGTGGTCCGTGCCGGTGAACTCACACTCTCGGTGCGTGACTCCCGGAAGGAGTTGTACCTACCGTGCACGATGACGTCGAACAACTCTGACTGGGAGAAGGGGTGGTTCTACCTTCGTAATGACGGCGTCGGCCTTCCACCGTACACCGGGAACATGCTGACGGAGAGGCCAATCTCATGGGCGCACGGGGTGTCGCCCCCGTCGAGGCAGAGGAGGCTCGAGCCTCTCACCGACGCCATAAGTCAGTTGGCGAACGCCGGGCTGACTGTGGCGTCCGTCATCGCCAATTTCCATCACCGACGGGTGATTCCTCTCATGGAGAGGGAGCTTCTCATCTTCGAGATGAGGAGCGAAGCCAACCCCGTGGCCCTGGCACGCTCGCGGTTGCTGGAGGAGCCGCTCGCCCAGGCGTACGCGGCCATGAGGGCGAGACGCGCGGTGAACCCCAGGGTGGTGCGGAACAGCGATGACGACCTGTGGTCGTTTGCGATGCTCCCGGTCGCCGGTCAGGTGAGTGTCAGTTCCTCGCCTCTGCTCTCTTTATCCCCGTGCTTGACCTAACGGCGATTGCTGGCGGTAGGGGGTGGACGTTAATGTCCCCACGTCGGATCCGCCAACGCCTCGGTCACAGGCCGACAATCGCGCCAGGCAGCAGGGGCAGCAGGACCGGGCGGCCCAGGCGAAGGAGAAGAGGATCAGGAGGCAGGAGCGCCTCGACAGGTACAACAAGGATTACCTGTTGCAGGAGCAGCAGGGCCTCTCCCCCCGCCGGAGCCAGTGAACACGTCTTCAGACGAGGAGGAGAGCGAGGGGGAGCGGACCACCTCCGATAGGTGGAAAGCCGTGCCGCCCCCATCACCGGGGGCCGAGGAGGTCCCCGTAGAGCCGACCCCAGAGGCGGACACAGTGCCGCCTGTCGCGGGGTGGCCGCCGAGGATGTCGGCAGGCTCTGGGGAGGCGCCCCCAGAGCCCTCAAGGAAGCGCAAGCGGGGTTACTCCAACATAAGGTGCGTTGTCTTCCTCTCTCCACGTTCTTGATATCATGAATCCGGTCACCCACCTTTCCTCCCTCCCGTTGTTAGGACGTCGCCCACTGTCCCTGACCTTGCGCCCGTCAAGGCGCTCAAGCTGGGGGCACCGCGCGTGACGAGGCCCCACTCGGAGAGGACACCACGGGTGGCGGCGGGCACGGCGGGGATGGGCGAAGCGTCACGTGTCACGACCGTGGCCACGGGGCCTCGGCAGCGGGAGGAAGCGGCGGTGGAGGCCGTGCGGGCGACAATGACCCGTGGTGCCCAGCAAGGGTGAGAGCGGGCCCGCACGGCGAGTCGGGGGGTCCAGGGCCGCGGGACGACCGAGGCCCCTGCTGATGGTGATTCTGCCCCTAGAGTGGGTCGGGTGGAGGCAGCGGTCGGATCAGCCCCCGGGCCCGCGCCTGGGGTACTGGTGGTGCGATCAGACGGCTGCGTGATGTCGCAGCAGCCGGCGTCCGATGCCGGGGCGTCGACGTCCGGCGTCGCGGTCCCGGCGCCCGGTGCTGACGCGCCACAATGGGAGCAGAGGCTCCGTCTCCCTGGGGTGCCGCGGAGCTTGCTGGAAGAGGCGAGGTCCGAGAGGGCGCTGTGGCAGGAGTTCCGTGCCAACGGCGCCTCTCTTCACGCCGCTCTGGTCGAAGCGGTCCGACTCCACTGAGGCAGGTCATTCCAGATCTTCCAGGTAAGAACATCCGCTTGATCACCGTTCGCTCCCCTGTTTTCCTATTTGAATGTTCCTCGTTTGATTCTTACTCCCTGCTTTCCCTTCGTTACCCGCAGGAGCTGCAGGGCCAGTCGGGCGAGAGATTCGCTCGTATTGCCGAGTTGAGCTCCAACCTCGACTGGTATCGGACGTAGTACGACGCTCTGGACGCCATGGTGGAAGCCCTGCGGACGGACAACGGTTGGCTGGAGTATAACCTCATGGGCATGGAGGATGCTCACGCCGACCAGCGCTCCTTGGCGGCGCAAAAGACTAGGGAGGCCGAGGAGATGAAGGCCGTGCTCCAGGGGAAGGAGGAGGCGCTGGTGGCGGCGAACGGTGAGCTGCAGAAGGCACGCGAAGCCCTCGCCGAGGTTCAGGCCGCGTTGGCGCAGAAGGGGACGGCCCTTGCCGAGGCGCAGGCCCAACTCCTGTAGGATCGTACGACCCTCGAGGGGGCGCGGTCCAGGCAGACCCAGGTCGAGCAAAAGACCCAGGAGGTCGAGAAGCTGGGTGCTGCTCTGCAGGAAAAGGTTGAGGCGCTCTCCGGGGTGGAGGGCCAGCTCCAGCAGGAACGCACCGCGCGCGCGCAGGTGGAGACCCAGCTCCAGCAGGAGCGAGCCGCGCTCGAGGATGCTCGGTCCGCCTTCCAGCGTGAACGCTCGGCGCGGGAGGAGGCACAGTCCCAGCTCCACCAGGAGCGTACCGCGCTCGCGGAGGCCAGGACCACGCTTCAGCTTCGGGAGGCGGAGACCGAGCGGCTCACCGGGGAGTTGGTCCAGGAGGGCGTTACTGTCGAGGCCCTGAGAACCGCCGACGCGGAGAAGGATGCTTTGGTTCTGCAGCTGCAGCAGGAGGCTGGAGCCACTCGTACGGAGCTCGAGAAGGAGATGAAGTAGGTTGAAGGTAAGTCGCTGCCCCCCGGGCCTTTTATTTGTTGATCAGGTTCGTCGAGATTCGCTCTCGACTCACCCTTTCTCCCCTCAGGACTGCGGAAAACAATGGGGGAGTCGGTGACGCAGGCGGAGTGCTCCAGGCGGCCTACACCTCGTCCCAGCAAGAGCTGGGACTTCTGGAGCAGGTGGCCCTCGAAGCGTGCCAGAGCATCGACGAGGGTACCAGTCTGTCAGGGAGCTCACTGGCGAGCCGCCTTCGGGATCTGGGCGGTCGCGTCGCCGAGCGCATGAAGGGCGCCCTCCGTCTCGGCATCCAGAAGACCCTTGGCGTGGTGTCGACACATTACATCGTCGACCTTGCGGCGCTGGCCACGGGATACGTCGTTGCGGACGATCTCGATGATGACGGGGCGCAGGACACCGTGAACCAGGTCGATGCTGCCGCTGCGGACGCTGCTGCGGACCTTACCGACGCGTTCGAGGAGGATCTCTTCCCGAACGCTCCCCCACGGGTCCCCTCGAGCCCTGAAAGTAGTCGGGCGCCGAAGCCCTTTAGTCGTGGTCAGGATTTGAGCCAGGTGGCTCTTGTAACAAAACAATCCGCCTTTTGAAGTTTGTAACTTAAGTGCGACTTGTTTTATGTATGCCGTTGTATCTTTTCCCGTCGCCTAGGCAAATTTCAGCTGGGATCGATCGCTTTCGCGAGCAACTTGAGGGTAAAGAGGTGAGGAAGGGAAGCCGTATCCTGCTGGAGGCATGGGCTGTCCCTAGTTCGCCCGGCTTTACCTCTTGGCTACTCGCGCCCTGCTTCTTTCTGTCTAAGCTCCTGGGGCGTGACACGCTTAGCATTTTTGGGAAAAAGGTTTTTTTTCGAAAAAATGGGACCGTTTAGGGGGGGTGCCCCCCGTAGTAGCCCCCGAGGGGGACTTGGTTTTCAGAGGAAAGTCGAGTCTCCCTTGTCTTTATTCACAACCTTAACGTATATACAACCGACTGGGGCGCCGGATATGCACAAAACGACTTGGAACTTAAGGGTAAAAGCGACGTAGCTGTTGGATGTTCCAAGCGTTGGCGAATACTTCGCCTTTCTCATTTGCGAGCTTGTACGTGCCGGGCTTGAGGACCTCAGCGACGATGTATGGCCCCTCCCATGGCGGTGTGAGCTTGTGGCGTCCTTCATTCTTCTCTCGGAGTCGGAGCACCAAATCCCCCTTGTTGAGGTCTCGGGGCCGGACCTTGCTTGCTTGGTAGCGTCGCAGGGATTGCTGATACTTCTCGGAGTGTAGGACTGCCACATCTCGGGCCTCATCGATACAGTCCAGCGTATCTTCGCGATCTTGTTGGTTTTGCCCCTCCTGGTATGCTCTGACCCTCGAGGATCCGTAGTCCAAATCCGTGGGGAGCACGGCTTCCGCGTGTAGACCAAGAAGAACGGGGTGAGACCTGTGGCCCTGCTCAGGGTGTTCCTGAGGCTCCAGACGACTGATGGCAACTCCTGGACCCACTTCCGGCCAAATTGGTTGAGTTTGTTGAAGATCCTCGGCTTCAAGCCTTGTAAAATCATGTCGTTGGCACGCTCTACTTGGCCGTTAGTCTGTGGGTGTGCCACAGCGGACCAATCCATGCGGATGTGGTAGCTGTCACAGAACTCCAAGAACTTCTTGCCGGTGAATTGAGTGCCGTTGTCCGTTATGATGGAGTTGGGTACCCCGAAGCGGTGCACGATGTCTGTGAAGAATAGCACCGCTTGCTCGGACCTGAGGCTGCTGATGGGGCAGACCTCGACCCACTTTGAGAATTTGTCGATGGCCACGAGTATGTGGGTGAAGCCCCCGGGCGCCTTTCGCAAGGGCCCGACCATATCTAGCCCCCACACAGCGAAAGGCCATGTGATAGGGATGGTTTGCAGCACGCGGGCCGGGAGATGGGTCTTTCGCGCGTAATACTGGCACCCTTCGCAGGTGCGCACCACCTCGTTGGCGGCGGCGATCGCCGTCGGCCAATAGAAGCGCTGGCGGAATGCCTTGCCTACGAGGGTATGCGGAGCGACGTGGTGACCGCACTCGCCCGCGTGGACGTCCCGGATCAGCTCCCGTCCTTCAGGAATGGAAATGCAGCGCTGCATGATCCCTGAGGCGCTGCGCTTGTACAGCTCACCATCAATGACGACGAAGGACTTGGCCTTCCTGGCAACACGCCTTGCCTTGGTTCGGTCCGGAGGTAGTTCCCCCCAATCCAACCATGCGAGGTACTCGTCGCGCCAGTCCCGCGGAGGGGGTGGGAGGCTGTCAATCTCCATCGCCTCGGCCTCGTCCGCCTGGGACCCTTCGAGGTCCGAGGCCTCGAGTTCCCCGTCTGAGGGGTCCTCGTCCATGGGCTCGGTGCCCGTATGCCTCGAGGAGTCAGCCCCCGAGGCCTTTCCGGAAGCGGCGGTGGGTTTGTCGAGGTTGACAGAGGGTTTGGCGAGGTCGCGGGCAAAAACGTTCGTGAGAACGGTGATTCACCCCGAAGCGATCTTGGCCAGCTCGTCCGCTTCCTCGTTGTACTTGAGCACGATGTGGTTGAGCTCGAATCCAAAGAACTTGTCCTCGAGCTTGCGCACCTCGGCGCAGTATACCTCCATCTTCTCGTCGTGGCAGCTTGCGTTCTTCATTACCTGGTCAATGACCAGTTGGGAATCTCCCCGGATGTCAAGGCGCTTGATGCCGAGCTCGATGGCGATGCGGAGGCCACCGAGGAGGGCCTCGTACTCCGCCATATTATTCGACGCGGGGAAGTGCAAGCGCACCAAATACCGCATGTGCTCCCCAAGGGGTGAAACGAAGAGCAGGCCCGCGCCCGTTTTCATCACTGATCCATCGAAGTACATGGTCCAGCACTCGGCTTGAATCTGGGGGGTAGGCAGCTGAATGTCAGTCCACTCAGCCACGAAGTCTGCCAAGACCTGCGATTTGATCACTTTTCGCGGTGCGTAGGTGAGTGCCTCACCCATGAGCTCCACGGACCACTTTGCTATCCTACCCGAGACGTCCTGGTTGTGGACAATCTCCCCAAAAGGGAAAGAGGACACCACGGTGACAGGGTGGGCCTCGAAGTAGTGCCGCAGCTTGCGCCGCGCGAGCACCACCGCGTAGAGTAGCTTCTGGATCTGGGGGTATCGCGTCTTGGTGTCCGACAACACCTCGCTGATATAATAGACCGGCCTCTGGACAGGCAGGGCATGGCCTTCCTCCGTTCTCTCCACTACAATGACCGCGCTGACCACTTGGGTTGTGGCGGCGACATAGAGATATAGAGGTTCGCCTTCCTGAGGTGGGGTCAGTATCGGAGCGTGGGCAAGTGTTGTCTTTAACTTGTCGAGGGCCTCTTGAGCCTCGACGGTCCAGGAGAAACGCTCGCTTTTTCGAAGAAGTCGGTACAGGGGTAAAGCCCTTCTCACCGAGACGTGAGATGAAGCGACTCAGAGCTGCGAGGCAGCCCAGGACCCTTTGTACTCCCTTCAGATCACGTATCGGTCCCATCCACTCAAGGGCCGACACCTTCTCCGGGTTGGGCTCTATGCCTCGTTGGGAGACAATGTAACCCAAATGCATGCCACACGGCACCCCGAAGACGCATTTTTCGGGATTTAACTTAACCCCGTTTGCCCGAAGGCAATCGAACGCAATGCACAAATCGTTCACCAGGTCGTTCGCCTTCCTGGATTTGACTACGATATCGTCGACGTAGGCCTCAACGGTCCGCCCGATGTGGTCCCCAAAGACGTGGAGCATACATCGCTGTTATGTCGCTCCGGCGTTTCAGAGACAGAACGGCATCGTCACGTAGCAGAACATTCTGAATGGGGTGATAAAGGAGGTCGCGAGCTGGTCGGACTCCTTCATCTTGATCTGGTGGTAACCAGAGTATGCATCAAGGAAACATAGCAACTCACACCCCGCGGTGGAATCAACTATTTGGTCGATCCGTGGTAAAGGAAAAGGAACTTTGGGACATGCTTTATTCAAACCGGTATAGTCAATGCACATCCGCTACTTCCCATTCTTTTTCTTAACTAGTACAGGATTAGCTAGCCATACTGGATGAAACACCTCCTTGATGAACCCGGCCTCCAAGAGCTTTCGCAGCTCCTCTCCAATCGCCCGGCGTTTCTCCTCGTCAAATCGTCGCAGACGCTGAGAGACCGGCTTGGAGTTGGGCACGATATCAAGTGAGTGCTCGGCGACTTCCCTCGGAATGCCCGGCATGTCCGCGGGACTCCACGCAAAGATGTCAGCGTTGGCACGGAGAAAGTCGACGAGCACCACTTCCTATTTCGGGTCGAGGGTGGAGCTGACCCTCAGCGTCTTGCCTTCGGGGGCACTGGGGTCGAGGGGCACGGCCTTGGTGTGCTCCGCAGCCTCGAAGCTGCCGGCATGCTTGTTGGGGGAGTCGAGGGCCTCGTTTGCCAGCTTCTCCAGGTCCACCACGAGGGCCACGTCATGCGCGAGCGCCTCGGCACGCTCAACACACTTGACGTCACACTCGAACGCATGTTCGAACGAAGGACCCACCGTGATGACACCTTTGGGCCCCGACATCTTGAGCTTCAGGTAGGTGTAGTTCGGGACCGCCATGAACTTGGCGTAGCAAGGCCGGTCAAGGATGGCGTGGTATGCTCCCCGAAACCCCACCACCTCGAAGGTGAGGACCTCCTTGCGGAAGTTGCTCGGCGTGCCGAAGCAGACGGGCAGGTCGATCTGCCCGAGAGGCTGGACTCGCTTGCCCGGCGCAACGCCGTGGAACGGCGACTTGCTGGGCCGCAGCTTGTCCAAGCTGATCCCCATGAGCTCCAAGGTGGGGGAGTACATGATGTTGATGCTGCTGCCTCTGTCCATCAACACCTTGGAAAACCAGGTGTTGTCGATGATGGGGTTGACAACAAGCGGGTACTGCCCCGGATTGGGGATGTGATCCGGGTGGTCTTCTCGGCCGAAGGAGATCGTCTCTTCCGACCAGTCGAGGTATGACGGGACAGCGGGGTGAACGGAGTAGACCTCTCGACGCTCTCGCCTGCGCTGCCACGACGTCATATCGACGGTGGGCCCCCCGAAGATGAAGAACACGTTCTCCACCTCCGGGAAGCCGTTCTTTCCCCCGTCGCCCGCATCCTTCTTGGTGTCGTCCTCTTTCACGACAGCGCAGCTGTAGTACTTCTTGAGCATGTCGCACTGCTTGAGGGTGTGAGCGACAGGGGTCTTGTGGTACGGGCATGGCTTCTTCAACATGTCGTCGAACACTCCACCTCGAGGGGGACCTGTAGCCCCCCTGTTGGCGGCGTCGACCGCATTCACCTCCTCGGAGCCCTCGCCCTACTCCATGGGCTTCTTGCCCAGGTTCTTCTTGCCCTTCTTGCCCTGCTTCTGCTTCTTCGAGGGCTCCTTGGGCTTGCTGCCCTCCGCGGGCGCCTCCTCGGCCCGCTTGCCCTTCTTGCCGTCGAAGATCGCCCCCACTGCCTCCTCGCCGGAAGCGTAGCTGGTGGTGATATCGAACAGCTCGTTGACGTTGGTGGGAGCGTTCCGCCCCAACTCACGCACGAGGTCCCGGCAAGTCGTGCCCTCCAAGAAGGCATGCACGACCTCGGACTCACCGACGCTCGGAAGCTCGGTGCAGCGCTTGGAGAAGCGGCGAATGAAGTCCCTCAAGGACTCACCGGCCTTCTGGGAGCATCCTCGGAGGTCCCAGGAATTCCCGGGGCGCACATATGTGCCCTAGAAGTTGCCCACAAACGTCTTGACCAGGTCGTCCTAGTCGTGGATCTGGTTCGCGGGCAGGTGCTCGAGCCACGTCCGTGCGGAGTCTGCCAAGTGCAGCGGCAAGTTGCGGATGATCATGGCGTCGTCGGTGGCGCCGCCCAGCTAACATGCCAAGCGGTAGTCGTTGAGCCACACCCGGGGGTCCGTCTCCCCTGAGTACTTGTTCACGGTCGTCGGCTGGCAGAAGCGCGGGGGAATCGAGGCCGTGAGGATCGCTCGGCCGAACACACGCGTGCCCGGCGGCTCCGGCGACGGGCTCTTGTCCTCCCGGCTGTCGTATCGCCCGCCACGCTGCGGGTTGTAGCCGTGCGACGGTGTGGCGTCCTGCCTCTTCTTGTTTAGGATGTTGCGGGCGTCGCCGTCGTTGAGCGCACCGCGTATATCCCGAATCCGATCTTTGGCAGGGGTCCTCTGGTTGCCTTCGTGGACGGTAGGCGCCCGGTGCGGAGTGTGGACCGATGCCTCCTGGTCCCGTCCGCCCCCACCAGCCTTCGTGGCAGACTGATGGCGCATGCGGGACGCGGAGCTTTCGGCTTGCTGCACCACTGCCTACTCGATGAGGGCCTGCGCCTCGCGGCGCAGGTTGCGTCCCTCAGGCGTCGATGGCTCGGGCATGGCCCGAATCAAAGTCGTCGCGGCCACGAGCTTCTGGCTGGCCCTTGCTAGGTTTGGCATCTTGTCCGCGTCGGCGTCGGCGTTGATGCGCTCGCGGGCCATGCGACCCGCAGCACACGCCCCCTGGGTCGAGGGGCTAGCCCTGTCCCTCTCGAGCGTGGCCTTCAGCTGTCGCAGCTGCTCGCGCTCTACGTTCAGCTTCGCCTCCAGCTCGCGGAGCTGGGCTATTTGCGCGGCACGCGCAGCATCAGACGGCGGTGGCGTCACCCCCACTGGCGGGGTAACCGCCACATTGTTGCGGACCGCAGCATCGCCTGCTCCGCCTCCCTCGCCTTCGCCCTCGCCGATGACGACGACGAAGCATTCACGAGTGGGATCGTAATCCCCCTCGCTGGAGTCGTCGGAGCAGGTGAGGCAGTAAGTCGCTGCAGACTGGAACTGCCTAAAAGCGTCGGGGTCCCGCAGCCCGGAGTAGTCCCACTCCGGCGCCCTTTGCCCGTACCCGTACTCCTCGCCGTCGGTGTCGCGGTAGGACTCGTCGGGCGAGGTGATGACCAGGTTCCGGATGGACATGTAGTGGTGGTCCGGGAGATCCTCGTACGCAGCCAGGTTGGTGCCGGCCGACGAAGAGTACGCCGTGGTGGCGTTGCGCATTCTGTGGGGAAATCGTGGCTGCGCAGCCACGGCCTTTCCCGCGGGGCGCACCGCGGAGTTCGCTGGTGAGGGTGCATCGCCTTGCTCTACCCTGGCGGGTGGGAGCTCGCCGGCTTCGGCCCCCTGAGGGGAGCCAGTGTTCGCCGCTTGGCGCCGCACCGTGCGCGCTCGTCGTGAGCGCTTCCCCGAACACTTGCAGCGTCGGGGTGGTGGTGGGAACACCGCCGGCATTGGGGCTGCCGACGTCCCGGGCGGTGCCGATCTGAGCGCGTCCCTGTTGAGGATACGCATGTGGTAGCCGTTGCCAGTCGCCTGGTAGTGGATGCTCCCAAACCAGATCTCGAACCCGGCCGGGAACGAGTCGGATTCGCCCCAGGCGGGCCTCTCCGACGTCTGCTCAATGACGGTCACCATCGAGAAAGCGGGTTGGTTGATCACAGCGCAGTCCCCTACCTAGCGCGCCAACTGTCGGTGTCCGGATTAGCACCGACACCAACTAGTGATTTGCGTTGAGATCAGCTCCTCGATGGTCGGCGCTGGCTAAGGTGACACAGGGGTTTATCCTGGTTCCGGCCACGCGGCCATACATCCAGCAGGTGTGCCTTCGCACTTGTATTAGCTAGCACCGGTGGTGCCTGTAGAGGGGGGCTACAAGCACGGTGGGAGAGGAGGAAATTCCCCCAAGTCCCGTCTAAGTGATTGAGGCAAGTGCCAATATCTAGAACGTGGTGGCGAGTTGTGCGTGGTAAGCGTGTTGCGTCGTCACGCAGGAGGCTCTGCCTGTCCCTTTTATAGGCCAAGGGAGGGCTGTTATAGATGCTGCACAGCAGCCGATACAGTGGTTGCGTACTAATAAGCATGGCGCCGGCGGTCTTGTCCCGCGCGTCATGGTTCCTGGCGCGAGTTGGTGGCGCCCTCCGGCTTCCGCGGGCGTCGTGGCGGTCATCGTGACCCGTCCTGCTTTGACTTCGAGGGGCGGCCCTGTTAAATCGAGGGCCTATCTGCCAGAGGAAGGACCGGAGTTGGTGGCGCGGGATGGTGGCGCGTCATCGGCGTGTCCGCACAGTGTCGTGTGTGCCGTCGCACAGTGGCCGGGATGGTGGCACAGCGCCCAGGGCAGTTGCACAATGCCCGGGATGGCCAGGCAGCGCCAGAGTTGATGGAGGAGACGCGGCACACGCCGCTCGTACGTCAACGCCGGTCAAGGCGTGCGTCTGCTTGTCGTCCGTACACCTTTCGAGGCTGCCCCCATGCCCTTTCGAGGGTCTTGCCTTGGGGGGAGGACGGAAGCAGGTCGCACAGCGGCACGGAATGACACCGGCCTGTCCGCACAGGGCTGCGCGGCTCCCGCACAGGGTTAGGAATGGCCGCACAGTGACGGGTTAGGCCGCACTGTGGCTGTGTCAGATGACCTGACCGTGTCAGGTGCGCGGCGTGGGGGAAGGTTTCCCCCTTGACTTCGGCGTCCCGCCGTAGGGCCGGGCATTAAATGCCGCTACCGAGCGGAGCGGGGGCGGTCGCCCGCTCGAGGGGGTCCGAACCCCTCGAGCGAAGCGGAGATCCGCTCGAGGGACCGGAGCCCTCGAGCGAGGCGGAGATCCGCTCGAGGGACCGGAGCCCTCGAGCGAGGCGGCCAAACAGGCCTTCCAGGCCGTTGCTAGGCCGTGGCAGGCTGCGGGCCCGTGCGGTCCTGTGACCAAGGATAAACAGTCCCTAGGTGGTTTTGCATTTAACGAGGGTGATTATCCTCTTAGTTAGGGGACCCCTAATGACCGTCCCCGACAACCCGCCTCCGCAAAACGAGAACACAATGTTCAACTACCCAACCCACAACACTGCGGGAATGTTCATGTCTGTCGACCCAACCTCGCCTTTGTCCATCGGGCTGCAAATAGAACCACGGCCTTTCACCTACAAAACAATCTCCCTGCCAAAATATAACGGACTGACAAACCCAAGGCAGTTTATCATGAGTTACGAAGCTGCTGTGGCTTTGGCCGGTGGTGACAATGTCGTCTTAGCTAAATCATTCATCATAGCGTGCGAAGGCGCGACTTTGAACTGGTACTCGCTGTTACCCCCACACTCAGTCTACAGTTGGGTTGACCTCAAAACCAAACTCATCCAAAACTTCCAAGGCTTCCAAGCCGCAACCACATATGAGGGAGACTTGTTCTATTGCATCCAAAAGGACAAAGAACCTTTAGCAAATTATGTAAGAAGATTTCTCCAGCTAAAATCCTAAACTCCAGATGTATCGGAGAAGTGTGACGCCCCAGGTTTTTAATTAACCTTAATTGCCGGTCAAACTTGTTGACTAGGGTCAAAGCACGGTCAACCAGGGTCATCACCTCGAAAACCTCACCAACACTCACCCATTAGCATCTTAAGCAAGTCTAGCACACTCTTCTTGGTCAAAACCCTAGCTAAGGGGGGACACACCCCTTGATGTCTTTGTGTCGATCTGGAACTTTTGCCGCGTTCTCCAAATTTCACCTAAACACTTCAAAATCTCCCAATATAAAAGTTGTCCAGTTTTTCATGAGACACAACTTTCATGTTGAGTGGCATTGCTAGTTTTGAGTGGAAAAGGTGCTAAATGGCCAAACAAGCTCTAAGTCACTGTTCACCGAGACATGAAAATTCCCCAACTTGGCATTCGAATTTCTCCTTTGATTTGAATCCAATTCAGAATCGGTTTCAGCCATTATTTAGAGAATCCACTCATCTACAACTTTCTTATCTACGGGTTTTGAAGTTTACATGCAACTTTTCGAGAATCGTGCCAGCCAACAGAGGTACTTGGAACGGACCGGGCCGGAGACGCGCTCGGCGCGACGTCACGCGCGCGCGCGCGTCCATGCGTTGCCGCCGCGCCGCCGCCGTGCGCCGGCCGTACAACGGCCGCCTGGGAGTCAGCGCGTGAGCGCGGCTGACGTCCGCTTCATGCGCGCGCTCCAAGACGCGGCCTCGGCCAGTGAGCCCGCGCGCCACGCGGTGTGCGCGTGCTCGCCGCAGCGCCGTCGGTCCGCCCGCCGCGCACGCACGCCAAGGCCACCGTACCCGCGCATTGAAGCGGTGGGAAGGCTTAGCCTCGAAGCGAGGTGCCTCTGCGCGCGCTCGGCTATAAAAAGCCGCCTCCCTTTCTCATCCCGCGCGTGAGCACCACCGCCGCCGACCCGCCATTACCGCCGCCGCCGCGAGCTCGCACTCCCGCTTGCTCCCGCCGCCGGCCAAAGCTTCCAAGCCCTTCTCTAGACCTCACTAGAGCTTCCACCGCCGCTTGTTGCCTTGCTTTTCACCCACACTCGCCGGAACCCGAGCCGCAGCAGGTGCGCCGCCGCGACCTCGCCGCCGCCGCTCGTCGGTGACATCCCCGACCGCGCCACCACCACCAATCGGCTAGGGGTGAGGCCAATCACACGCCCGTGCCGCTTGTTGGTCTGCTCCGGCCCCACCTCGCCGCCGGCGAACTCTCCCGCCGCCGCAAGGGCATATGTGTGAAGGCCAGGGGCATGTTTGTAAACTAGGGGCCCGATTGCAATGAAAGTTAACTTAGTTTCTTTACAGCTTGGTCCAGTGCCTTAGAAAAAGAATAGAAATTCACAGAAAATTTAGAAAAATTCAAACCCAATTTTGTTGGTCTCAGTGAGAGTAGATCTACAACTTATACAAAGCATCACCATAGTTTTGACTTATAGATTTTGAATGAAAATTCAAATTCAGTTTGACACATTTGTGCTATAATTCAAAATCTAGAAAGGCTATGGAGCTTAATTTTGGATATGTTGCTAGACTTGTCATGATTAGACTCTGGACCAAAAATTGCACAAAGTTGTTGAGCAGATCTGTTATTATGAATTACTTTGTATTTATGCTATTTCTTCTTTACTGATTTTTGTAGCAAAATATATATTTACTTTTGTGCTCAACTTGTGGATATGCTCATGTTATGCCTAGATGAAACTTTCCTGAATTTATCATGAATTTTTCTCTATTAGAAATATTTAATCTTGTTTTATGCTTAGTTTTGCATTTAAATGCATAGTTTAATTTTCAGAAATGTTTGTGGTGAACCTATGGATGTTCTGATCTTGTTTAGGGTCAGAGTAGCTGTAGGCTTGTTGTGGAATGCAGGAGCCTTATATTTATTTATTTATGCATTTCCTTTAATTCAATTAGCTAGGAAATGTTATTTTTGCATATATAGGTTTTGTAGCTCTTTTAATGACCAAGCTTGAATCCAGTGGATGCTTAGGAGTAACTAGGCCAGCAAGGACCCCTGTCCTTGTTTGTGTGTTTTGTTTGTGCCTTTAAAAGATAGGGTGCACATGAGTTTGTTATAGGTTTTAATTAGGAAAATGTGTTCCTTTAACCTTGTGACCTTGTGATTGGGTACCTAGCCTAGTTTTAGGGTCTAGTTTATCACCCTTGCTGTTTTAAGAATTTAAATGGAAGTATCTACATTTATGTGCACACCTTTGCTATTGAAAGATTGAATAGTGCATCTCACATGAAATAACAATCATGAAAATGAACACTAATTAATTGTTGGGCAATGATTAAACCCTGGTCCATAATAACCTTAATGAAAAAGAATTTGTAATTAATTGTTTGTTAAGGTGAATGTGGCCAACAAGAGTTGGATGAAATAATTAATCTATCACTCCACCTGAACCCTGCATTGCATTCCGTGTAGAGCTTCCTGACGGTAACTACGCGCTCGTGCCGGAAGCCGAGGAAGGAGGAGCTGACGCGGAGCTGCAGTACGTGGAGGTGATCGACGACACCGAGGACCCTCAGGCTAACCCTGCTGACGAAGGCAAGCCCCGGTGCATTAACCAAGTGTTTTTGAAACTTTATGCAACTATCTATGGATGATTGTGCATTTACGTTCAGGAGTTGAAATGAAACCCTAGATGCATGATCCCTAGGTACCTATGTCCTTACTAGTATGATAGGTCGGTAGCTGCTATGCTATAGGACCGCTACAAGTCGAGTGATGCTTGTCACTCGCGAGAATAGGTTCTTATGTTGGAATCATAAGATCTCCTTAAATGGATTGCTCATGTGGTAAGAGCATGGGATGTGGGCTCCGGTCCAATGGCTTTCGTGGGTTAAGTGTTGAACGTACTAAACACTTGTCGGAAATGGGTACGGTAAGCCTAGTACCTAAATGAGGCGGTGCGGGAACTTTGCGCTACTAATCTTAGGGTTGCGGCCCCGGGCTCGCCACCTGAGTACATGTGTGAGGCTAGGTGACCTTCGTGGCGTAGCCTAGCAAGCCTTGTACTTAAGACTGTAACATCTGATCCCAATCCGAAGATTTTTGGGAACCGCCTGGTGGTTGTCCTCGCGGGGGCACCCTACCGTGTGTTTAGGTCTACCTTGCAAGGTTTAAATCAATCGATTGTCGGCCTCTCACCGTTATCTGAGACTACTTACTCCACTGGCCATGAGATCCCTAATGATGGAAGTTGATGAATATTATGCTTGATTAATTGTTTGCACAACTTATGCTTGACTAGCTTGCTAATTTAGAAAGGAATAATCAACTAGAACTTGTGCTAAAATATTGAAAATAAGGACATACTCTTTGTTGCTTTTCAGCAAAAGAAACCCCATTGGCCAAAAAGCCTTTCATGTCTAGAGTTGGTGATGTAGTTGTCACCGACGGGTAAGTCTTGCTGAGTATTAGTATACTCAGCCTTGCTATAATCTGTTGCTCCAGGTAATGCCTTTGCTGATGTGTGGCCCGGAGAGATCCCGCCTCGCTGGGAGCTGGAGTGGGTTGAAGACGATGACTGAAGGCATCATGGCAGGCCTCCCGTGATGTTTCCTCGTGCCGTTTAGTTTAATTCCGCTGTTTTCAAAACTCTTGTGACACCCTAAAATTCCATCACTAAAATTTACCTAAGCAACATGTTGTTATAGTTTTAAGGATTTAAATTTGCCTTGCTAATTAAATTGAGCTCTAGAGTATTTAATTTAATTTAATTAATTTAGAGACAACAAGTGTTTGTGCATCATTATTTGGATAGGCATGGTTTTTGGTTGCTTGTGTGAGGTTTGAAAAGTTTACAAAATTTTGTGAGAAAGTTTGAAAAAGTTTTGAATGGTTTTGAGTTTAAAAGGTTTGATTTAAAAGAGTTTGAAAAAGAAAAAGAAAAAAAAAAGAAAAGGACCTCCTACCTTTCAGCCCGAAGCGGCCCACCGGCCCACCTTCCTTCTCCCACAGCGGCCCGCCTTCTCTTTCTTCTTTTTCTTTTTCCTGCGGACGCTGACATGCCGGCCCCACCTGTCGGCGCTTCCCCTTCCTCCCGCCTCCCTTTCCTTCCTCTGCTTCGCCCGACCGTGCGCCGCCGCAATTCTCGCCGCGCCTGGCCGCCTCCTCCTCTTTTCCCTTCTAGCCCGAGGGTGCCAATTAAGGCAATAAATCGCCCACTTTCAATCCCCGGCCGTTTTCTCCCTTCCCCTTGCCCTCTTTACGCCCGGACGGCCCGCCGGCCATCAATGGCAAGCTTGCCGGCCGCCCCGTCCCCTTCCTCCCCCTGGCCTTACTTAAGCCGTGTAAGAGCTCCTGCCGTCCCTTTTGCTCTCGCACGTACACCCCTTCACATTCCAGCGCCCTTACCCACCAAAGCCGCCGCCTCTGTTCCGCCATTGCCGTCGGTGAAGCTCTCGTCGTCGGTGAAGGGTCTTTCTTCCTTTCTTTTTCCGCTCTGATGATGCACCCGTCGCTCATGGAGCTCTCGGTGCCACAGGTTTTCATCCCCGTCGTCGGATCGAGCTGCGCCCCTGTCCGCCGTAGCGCCGCCCGAGCCCGCCGCCGTCGCTGCTCACCGTCGCCGCCACTTCTTCCTCGCCAGTGAACGTCTTTGAACCATCCCTGCGTGGTGATCAAAACCGCCCCGCTCTTTTCCCTCTTTTGTGTGCACAGCACCGCCCCCATGAGCTCGCCGGCGAGGCCGATCCGCCCCCTTCCGGTGCCGGCCGCCGTGGACGCCCGAACCGCCCCCTTGAACCTCTGTATGTGCGCGCGAGCTCCCCCGCTATGCGTAGCACCCACCCGCGCTCGAAATGGCAGCCGGGAACCCCTTCCCGGGCTCACACCGGCGAAGCGCCGCCGCGCGCCGCTGCCCCTCTCTCTGTCCCGGTGTGCTCGCCGCCGCGCGCCGCTTGCAGGCCACCAGGGCCGTGCGATCGCGCACGGGCGGTCCTGATCTAAACAGGGGAGTACCCCTTCGGCCGGTCCACCGTGGACCCGTGCACCGAGCTCACGGCGCGGTCCACGCCACCGCGACCGTTGGATCGAAGATCCACGGCTCAACCGAGCCGTTTTCTTTAAAGAGCCCCTGAACTTTCTTGTTTTTGCATGCCGGTCCTTCCACCTATAGAAACCTTCACAAACAGGTCCTGATCTTTATGTTTTGACCCCTGTATTTCTTAGATTCCTTAACCAGAGGTCTTTTCGCTTCTTTTTACATATAAACCCCTCTGTTTTTATATGAAATTATGTTTTTAGTCCCTAGTTTCTTTCATATTAGTCCTGTAGGCTTAGTTTTCTTACAGAAAAGTCCCTGTAACTTGTTTTAATCATATCTTTCATGTTTTAACTCCGTTTTTAGTGTTCTATATACCGAAATGATCGTCTCAGCGAATAGAATCTTTTAAACAGCGTGTTTTTAGCTTTTGGAACTGTTTGGTGTACTGTTTATTTATTGTTTGTTTGTTTGTATATGCTTGTGCGTAGATATCGTGCCTGTTTCGTCTGAGCTCCCCGTTGGAGACGATCAGGAAGAGCCTGTCTACGAAGAAGAAGATACTCAGTTTGTAGAGGAAGGCAAGTGGATTTCCCCCCCTCTGCATATTCTTTTTGAACCTATATAACTGCATGCTTACACAATGTTTACTTTTACTTGTTGCTATGCATTAAATTGATGGGCAAACACCTTTTTAAGGACTTGACTAGATGTTTCACCCTGTTACCTTGATCAACCCTGTTTAACAAATGCTTTGGGTAGATAATTGCTTAGTTGCTAAACTTGGGCTGGTTATGTGGGTTATGTATTGCAATCTGTTATGTTTATGAAATGCTGGATGTGTTTTAAGACAAGATCACATAACTAAAACGGAACATGGAGAACCACCCAAGATAACAGTACAACCACAGTCCATATGGCTCTGGCTTAGCCAATTAATTAGGAGAGTGGGTTTATCTGATAGCCTTTTTCCGAGAGGGGCACAGGGGGCTCGGGGTTGCAGGGGTATAGCCCGGTTCTTCTGGGGTAGCAACCTTTGCTAAGGTGCTGACCATTAGGGAGGGTTATGGTCCGCCCTGAGCTGTAACTGTCGCGGGCTGTTGGTTTCTCTGCTTTCCTTTGTAAAGGCTTCGTAGTGGACCCCTAGCCACTCACCTTGGAAGTGTTTAAGGGTCTAGCTAACCCGGGCAACATGGGGAACACGAGCTGTGGGTAAAGTGTACAACCTTTGCAGAGTTAAAACTGATCGATCAGCCGTGCTCACGGTCAAGAGCGGCTTGGACCCTCACATGATAATCAAACTTAAAGATGGATGTAAATCGTGGATCTTGTGGGTCTTTGGGTTTGAGATGTCTTTTAAAGCTTAAGTGGGTTGGTATAAACTTACATCTAGTAACTAGGTGCTGTTAACTAAAATTTGACCAACTTATAAAATGCTAACCGATGTAAACCATAGCCTATCCTTGGTAGCCTTGCATATTTCCCCCACTTGCTGAGCTCCAACCATAAGAGTGCTCACCCTTGCTTACCGCTGTTCAGAGGAGAACATCGGTGAGGAGTACTGGAGCGACTTTGAGGAGTTCTAAGGCATGCGGATCCCCCAGTCATGTGCCTGTGGAAGATGAAGCTGAAGTTGCTCGTTTAGTTATCGTTTGTTTTGTTGGACCTTCGTGTCCACCGTCTGAGTGTAATAAATGAATATTGTATCAGTTAAACTCTTGTACGTTTGAATTACAGTTATGGTATTACACTCTTTTGTCTATCGTATGTGTGTAATCTGATCCTGGCGCACATATGAGATGCATTCGGTTTTCCTTGTAAAATCGGGTGTGACAAAGTGGTACCAGAGCCGTAATGACTGTAGGTCGTAGCCTTAGTTAGAAATGGTCAAAATTAAGGATTCATGTTCTAGAAAGCCATGTCATGCTTCAAATTGTCTTATTTACACATAAAAATCTAATTTATTCTTGTTTATTATTAAAACTCTATCATTTTGATTTATTCCATACTGAGTTCAGTTTTGTTTTGTCAGATGGCCAGAACAAAGTACACTGCACGCAAGAGCACTGGTGGCCGTGTTCCCCGTGGTCAGTTGGCACCCCGCTACCCGGTGATTGCGCCAGTGCCAGAGCCGCAGCCAGAGCCGCAGCCAGAGGTTGAAGTTGAAGAGGATCCCGAAGAGGTGCAGCCGGAAGCTGAGGTTGAAGAAGACCCTGAAGAAGTGCAGCAGCAGGAGGATCCAGTTGAGCAGCCACAGCTGTATGATGGTACTGTCCTGGAGGCCGATGCAGATGGTGACATTGTGATTCTGCCAGCACCTGAAGCAGCAGAAGATGCACCACCTTCGCCAGTTGCTCCCGCACCCAATGCTATGGGTGGAGATCCAGATGACTCGGGGGATGACAGTGGTGAAGATGAGGACGATGAAGACAACAACAATGATGGTGAAGATCCTGAGGAGGAAGAGGATGATGATCCTCGCTATCGTGGGGCTGAGTACCACAAGCACTCCACTGAAGATGAGAATGGCCAGTTCTGTGTCCTACTGCAGGAGGTACTGCAGCACCTGGGGTACACCATGAAGCCACTCTATGTCACCAAGCATTTCAGTGAGCCTGGTATGAGGGATTACTACACCAGCCGAGTCTACATCCGTGTGCCTTTGATTGACACCAATGGGTGGAGGAACCGCTCATCACACCACAGCACAGCTCACTTCTCCACTGATGAGGCTGCGGTCAATGATGCAGCTAGGAGGGCTCTCTGGTCACTCTGCAATGCTCAGCGTGATCGTCTGCATGAGTCTGAGTTCCGCCACGTTCCTCGTCGTGTGAGTGGCTCAGAGGATACCATAGTACCTGCTGGAGGAGATGACCGTATTGACATCCTGGCTCGGGTGACAGCTGCACTAAACACTGACCTTGAAGGTGCAACAACTGAGATGGATAGGTACCATGAAGAACTGCAGACTGCTCAGGCTAGGATTGCCTATCTGGAAGCACAGCTTGCTGGTCAGCAGCCACCTGAGGAAGCAATGCCGTACCAAACTACAGCCTCTCCTCCACGCAAGAAGCTCCGTTACGGCACACCAGAAGCTACAACCCGTCTGGGCTAGGATCTTAGGATACCTGCCTTTACCTTTTTATATGTTTCGACAGACCGTTCCTGTGAGGACGAATGCTTGTAATAATGGTTGTTGCTTGAACACATGTTTGATTTGGATTTTGCTTGTGTGTGAGTTGTATGGTGGAGTGATGGCCACAATACAACAAGAAACCATTAAGTTAAATAAAGTTAGTTTGGGTCCAAATCTGGTTGTCTTCTATTTTATCTCTCATGCAAGATTGGAATGATGCAAATCTGTTCTCGCAGTTATTTGACATAGCAGTAATGTTTTAATTTTATCTCGAGCTACAGAGCTCCGTTTGATATGAAACCAGTTGGGTCAGTTCAAAAATTTTGAGGATAATTTTCTGTCAAAAATTCAATATCATACAGTATGTATTCTGGGAGTTATGCACAAAGTATTGAGCACATCAGAATCTGTAATCTCTGCTGACACAGCTGCACTGTTTGAATTTTATCTCGAGTTGTAGACCTCCAATTGAGATGATTCCAGTTGCATTAGTCTCATAATTTTGCACGTCACAATCTGGTAAAAATTCATGATTTTTGGATAATAGCACAGAGAGTTACACCTGAATTATTGAGGTCAACAGAATCTGTCCTAGTTGGAAGTTTGTGTTGCTTAATCGTTTTGAGTTCATCTTTTTTATGCATCAGTTCAATACCCCTCTCTGAAATAGATTTCTCTAACAATCAGATGGTAAAAACCAGGTCTGGAGGAGGTCAAGACGTTCCGCCTGTGATTCGTGCTCATATTGCTAATCAACAAAACCAAGCACCACCTCCGCCGATCAATCAAGCAATGGATCCGGCAATGCAGCAGTTCTTTGAAGCACAAATGCAGCTAATCCAGAATCTCACCAACACTGTTCAGAACATGCAGGCTCAGCAGAACCAGCAACCACAGCCAGCTCCACCGCCACCCAGGGATAGGCACAAGGAATTCATGAGCCACAACCCTCCTACTTACTCTCATTCAACTGATCCGCTAGATGCAGATGATTGGTTGAAGACAGTTACTAAGAAGCTGGAGATTGTTCAGTGTACTGACAGGGAAATGGTCTTGTATGCTGCTGGGAGACTTGTTGGACAGGCTGGTGATTGGTGGGATGCATATTCAACTGCACATCCCAATAGGCACAACATTACTTGGCAAGAGTTTCGTGACAACTTCCGTACTTATCACATACCTTCAGGGGTAATCAAGCTTAAGCAGAAGGAGTTCTTGTCACTGAGGCAGGGAAGCATGTCGGTCACTGAGTACTTGGACAAGTTTACTCATCTGTCTCGTTATGCACCTGATGAGGTGAACACTGATCCTAAGAGACAGGAAAGGTTTCTGGATGGGTTGATTGGGCCTCTCAACTATCAGCTGCAGAGTCACACCTTTCCAGATTTCCAGACACTGGTGAACAAGGCAATTGGACTGGAGAGCAAGAGGAAGGAACTGGGCGAGCAGAAACGCAAGTTCCAGTCACATGGGCAGTCAAGCAGTAACACTCGTCCTCGCTACAGTTCACAGCAGAGCTCGTCTCAGTATCGTCCTGGTGGACAAGGAGGAAAGTATCCACAGAACTTACAGCTGCAGCACTCGTTTCAACCACAGCGTTTCAACCCTCAGACACCACGAACCCCTACACCTCAGCATAATCGCTCCAACAATGGCTCTGGGGCACCTGTCAGAAACACTACCCCTGTTCAGCCCAGTGGGTGTTTCAAGTGTGGAGAGCTGGGACACTATGCTAACAACTGTCCTAAGAGAGCAGTGCAGACCCCTCAGAGGGATAACAGTCACAGGTCTGGGCAGTCATCTTCACAGCCTCACACTCCACAAGCTCCTAACAAGAGAGGCCAGCAGAACTATGTGCGTGGTCGGGTTAATCATGTATCTGTGGAGCAAGCCCAGAATGACTCCGGCGTGGTACTGGGTACGTTTCCCGTCAACTCTATACCCGCTACAGTATTATTTGATTTGGGAGCATCACATTCTTTCATAACTGATCAATTTGTGACAAAACATAACTTATCTATGAGTTCTATGAAGAATCCACTGATAGTTAGCTCCCCGGGAGGAGAAATGAAAACTGGTTACATATGCCCACAAGTAAAGATTAATATCATGGGAGTAGACTTTCTTGCTAATCTGGTAGTCTTAAAGTCATGGGGGATAGATATCATCCTAGGGATGGATTGGTTACAAAAACATGATGGGATTATTCAGTGTCGGAAGAAGTCTGTATTGTTGACCAGTCCACAAGGAGAGAGAATAGAGTATGTGGGTACACCCTCATCCAACAGTGGAACTGTGAATTCAGTAGAAGGCAAGGCCTTGGAGGATATAAGAGTAGTGAGTGAATTCCCTGATGTATTTCCAGAGGATCTGCCAGGTATGCCACCTGACCGTGACATTGAATTTAGTATTGAACTTATACCTGGTACTGCTCCTATATCAAAAAGACCTTATAGAATGGATGTTAAAGATTTAGCTGAACTAAAGAAACAAATAGAGGAACTACTTAGTAAAGGGTTTATCCGTCCTAGTTCATCACCATGGGGAGCCCCCACACTCTTCGTTGATAAGAAGGATGGATCTAGGAGATTGTGTATAGATTATCGATCTCTTAATGAGGTTACTATCAAGAACAAATACCCTTTACCCCGGATCGAGGATTTGTTCGATCAGATGAGAGGAGCAAAAGTTTTCTCCAAGATAGATCTTAGATCAGGTTACCATCAGTTGAAAATCCGATTGGAGGATATACCAAAGACAGCATTCACATCTAGATATGGGTTGTATGAGTTCACCGTGATGTCTTTTGGTTTGACCAACGCTCCAGCGTACTTTATGTACTTGATGAACAAGGTATTCATGGAGTATCTTGATAAGTTTGTTGTGGTATTCATTGATGATATTCTGGTATTCTCTCGGAGTGAGGAAGAACATGAAGAACACTTGAGGCTTGTGTTGCAGAAGCTCCGTGAACATCAGCTGTATGCCAAGTTCAGCAAGTGTGATTTCTGGTTGAAGGAGGTCTCTTTTCTCGGACACATTATCACTGATGGAGGAATTGCAGTGGATCCAAGCAAGGTTCGGGATGTGTTGAACTGGAGTCCGCCTAAGAATGTACCGGAGATCAGAAGTTTCCTTGGACTTGCAGGATACTATCGTAGGTTCATTGAGGGATTTTCTAAGATTGTGAAACCCCTTACAACTCTACTTGAGAAGGGTAAGGAGTTTAAGTGGGATGAGAAGTGTCAGGCTAGTTTTGAGGAATTAAAGAAAAGATTGACTACAGCTCCTGTATTGATAATGCCAGATATACACAAAGGGTTTGATGTGTATTGCGATGCTTCTCGGCAAGGATTGGGTTGTGTGTTGATGCAGGAAGGAAAAGTAGTAGCATATGCTTCAAGGCAGTTAAGGAAACATGAGCAAAACTATCCTACACATGATCTTGAGCTAGCAGCAGTTGTTCATGCTCTGAAAATCTGGAGGCATTATATGATTGGGAATAAGTGTCAGATTTTCACCGATCATAAGAGTCTGAAGTACATCTTTACACAGAAGGATCTTAATCTAAGGCAACGAAGATGGTTGGAGCTAATCAAGGATTACGATCTGGATATTCAGTATCACCCTGGTAAAGCAAATGTGGTAGCAGATGCTTTGAGTCGGAAGAGTCAGACCAACATGCTGATAGGGCACTTGTTACCACAGGAGTTATGTTGGGAAATGGCACAGCTCAACTTGGGAATAGTTGCTCAGAGTGAGACTTTGACACTGGAAATTGAGTTGACACTTGAGCAGGATATTAGGAGAGGGCAGTTGACTGATGAGAAGATCGCAGAGTATAAGAAGCTGATAAAGTTGGGTAAAGTTCCAGAGTTCAGGGAAGATGAGCAAGGAACTGTGTGGTTCAAGAACAGAATATGTGTACCTGAGATCAAGGAGCTGCGAGAAACTATATTAAGGGAAGCACACGATTCAGCTTACTCTATTCATCCTGGAAGTACTAAGATGTATCAGGATTTAAAACAAAGGTATTGGTGGTATGGGATGAAAAAGGATGTAGCAGCTCATGTAGCTTTGTGTGACACACGTCAAAGAGTGAAAGCTGAGTATCAAAGACCAGCAGGATTGCTTCAACCTTTAAAGATACCTGAGTGGAAGTGGGAAGAGATTGGTATGGACTTCATAGTGGGATTACCCCGTACTCGTGATGGGTATGATTCTATATGGGTTATTGTGGATCGGTTAACCAAGGTAGCACACTTTATTCCAGTAAAGACGACTTATACAGGAGTCAAGTTGGCAGAGTTATATAATTCAAGGATAGTGTGTTTACATGGGGTACCGAAGAAGATAGTGTCAGATCGGGGCACTCAATTCACTTCACGGTTTTGGCAGAAGTTACATGAATCAATGGATACAAAGCTAAACTTCAGATCAGCATACCATCCTCAGACAGATGGACATACGGAAAGAACAAATCAGATCCTTGAGGACATGTTGAGAGCTTGTGCGTTGAAGAATAGTGGCAGCTGGGATAAGAGTTTGCCTTATGCAGAGTTTGCTTATAACAACAGCTATCAGTCCAGCATCAAGATGGCACCGTTTGAAGCTTTGTATGGAAGAAAGTGCAGAACACCGTTGTTTTGGAACCAGACTGGAGAGAGTCAGCTCTTTGGACCGGATAGCATAAGAGAAGCAGAAAGACAAGTTGAGATCATTAGAGAGAATCTCAAAGCCGCACAGTCACGTCAAAAGAGTTATGCTGATCCTCGAAGAAGAGAAGTGGTTTTGGAAGTTGGTGACTATGCATACCTCAGAGTGTCACCTATCCGTGGTCTGCGAAGGTTCAATGTCAGAGGGAAGTTATCACCTCGGTTTATAGGTCCTTTCAAGATCGTGGAAAGAAGAGGAGAAGTAGCCTACCAGTTGGAGTTGCCAGCACAGTTGTCAGGTGTACATGATGTGTTTCATGTATCACAGTTAAAGAAATGTACAAGTGAGGTCAGAATAGAACCAGTACTGCTAAAAGACATTGAAATGGGGAAAGATTTGACTTACAAGGAATATCCTATCAAAATCTTGGATACCTCGGAAAGGGTTACCAGAAGTAAGGTCATCAGAATGTGCAAGGTACAGTGGAGTCACCATACAGAGGAAGAGGCAACCTGGGAAAGAGAGGATGAACTCAAGGAAGATTTTCCTCAGCTGTTCTCTAAATCTTCTAAATCTCGGGGCGAGATTCTCTTTAAGGGGGTAGGATTTGTGACACCCTAAAATTCCATCACTAAAATTCACCTAAGCAACATGTTGTTATAGTTTTAAGGATTTAAATTTGCCTTGCTAATTAAATTGAGCTCTAGAGTATTTAATTTAATTTAATTAATTTAGAGACAACAAGTGTTTGTGCATCATTATTTGGATAGGCATGGTTTTTGGTTGCTTGTGTGAGGTTTGAAAAGTTTACAAAATTTTGTGAGAAAGTTTGAAAAAGTTTTGAATGGTTTTGAGTTTAAAAGGTTTGATTTAAAAGAGTTTGAAAAAGAAAAAGAAAAAGAAAAGAAAAGGACCTCCTACCTTTCAGCCCGAAGCGGCCCACCGGCCCACCTTCCTTCTCCCACAGCGGCCCGCCTTCTCTTTCTTCTTTTTCTTTTTCCTGCGGACGCTGACATGCCGGCCCCACCTGTCGGCGCTTCCCCTTCCTCCCGCCTCCCTTTCCTTCCTCTGCTTCGCCCGACCGTGCGCCGCCGCAATTCTCGCCGCGCCCGGCCGCCTCCTCCTCTTTTCCCTTCTAGCCCGAGGGTGCCAATTAAGGCAATAAATCGCCCACTTTCAATCCCCGGCCGTTTTCTCCCTTCCCCTTGCCCTCTTTACGCCCGGACGGCCCGCCGGCCATCAATGGCAAGCTTGCCGGCCGCCCCGTCCCCTTCTGCTTCCCCTTCCTCCCCCTGGCCTTACTTAAGCCGTGTAAGAGCTCCTGCCGTCCCTTTTGCTCTCGCACGTACACCCCTTCACATTCCAGCGCCCTTACCCACCAAAGCCGCCGCCTCTGTTCCGCCATTGCCGTCGGTGAAGCTCTCGTCGTCGGTGAAGGGTCTTTCTTCCTTTCTTTTTCCGCTCTGATGATGCACCCGTCACTCATGGAGCTCTCCGTGCCACAGGTTTTCATCCCCGTCGTCGGATCGAGCTGCGCCCCTGTCCGCCGGAGCGCCGCCCGAGCCCGCCGCCGTCGCTGCTCACCGTCGCCGCCACTTCTTCCTCGCCAGTGAACGTCTTTGAACCATCCCTACGTGGTGAGCAAAACCGCCCCGCTCTTTTCCCTCTTTTGTGTGCACAGCACCGCCCCCACGAGCTTGCCGGCGAGGCCGATCCGCCCCCTTCCGGCGCCGGCCGCCGTGGACGCCCGAACCGCCCCCTTGAACCTCTGTATGTGCGCGCGAGCTCCCCCGCTATGCGTAGCACCCACCCGCGCTCGAAATGGCAGCCGGGAACCCCTTCCCGAGCTCACACCGGCGAAGCGCCGCCGCGCGCCGCTGCCCCTCTCTCTGTCCCGGCGTGCTCGCCGCCGCGCGCCGCTTGCAGGCCACCAGGGCCGTGCGATCGCGCACGGGCGGTCCTGATCTAAACGGGGGAGTACCCCTTCGGCCGGTCCACCGTGGACCCGTGCACCGAGCTCACGGCGCGGTCCACGCCACCGCGACCGTTGGATCGAAGATCCACGGCTCAACCGAGCCGTTTTCTTTAAAGAGCCCCTGAACTTTCTTGTTTTTGCATGCCGGTCCTTCCACCTATAGAAACCTTCACAAACAGGTCCTGATCTTTATGTTTTGACCCCTGTATTTCTTAGATTCCTTAACCAGAGGTCTTTTCGCTTCTTTTTACATATAAACCCCTCTATTTTTATATGAAATTATGTTTTTAGTCCCTGGTTTCTTTCATATTAGTCCTGTAGGCTTAGTTTTCTTACAGAAAAGTCCCTGTAACTTGTTTTAATCATATCTTTCATGTTTTAACTCCATTTTTAGCGTTCTATATACCGAAATGATCGTCTCAGCAAATAGAATCTTTTAAACAGCGTGTTTTTAGCTTTTGGAACTGTTTGGTGTACTGTTTATTTATTGTTTGTTTGTATATGCTTGTGCGTAGATATCGTGCCTGTTTCGTCTGAGCTCCCCGTTGGAGACGATCAGGAAGAGCCTGTCTACGAAGAAGAAGATACTCAGTTTGTAGAGGAAGGCAAGTGGATTTCCCCCCCTCTGCATATTCTTTTTGAACCTATATAACTGCATGCTTACACAATGTTTACTTTTACTTGTTGCTATGCATTAAATTGATGGGCAAACACCTTTTTAAGGACTTGACTAGATGTTTCACCCTGTTACCTTGATCAACCCTGTTTAACAAATGCTTTGGGTAGATAATTGCTTAGTTGCTAAACTTGGGCTGGTTATGTGGGTTATGTATTGCAATCTGTTATGTTTATGAAATGCTGGATGTGTTTTAAGACAAGATCACATAACTAAAACGGAACATGGAGAACCACCCAAGATAACAGTACAACCACAGTCCATATGGCTCTGGCTTAGCCAATTAATTAGGAGAGTGGGTTTATCTGATAGCCTTTTTCCGAGAGGGGCACAGGGGGCTCGGGGTTGCAGGGGTATAGCCCGGTTCTTCTGGGGTAGCAGCCTTTGCTAAGGTGCTGACCATTAGGGAGGGTTATGGTCCGCCCTGAGCTGTAACTGTCGCGGGCTGTTGGTTTCTCTGCTTTCCTTTGTAAAGGCTTCGTAGTGGACCCCTAGCCACTCACCTTGGAAGTGTTTAAGGGTCTAGCTAACCCGGGCAACATGGGGAACACGAGCTGTGGGTAAAGTGTACAACCTCTGCAGAGTTAAAACTGATCGATCAGCCGTGCTCACGGTCAAGAGCGGCTTGGACCCTCACATGATAATCAAACTTAAAGATGGATGTAAATCGTGGATCTTGTGGGTCTTTGGGTTTGAGATGTCTTTTAAAGCTTAAGTGGGTTGGTATAAACTTACATCTAGTAACTAGGTGCTGTTAACTAAAATTTGACCAACTTATAAAATGCTAACCGCTGTAAACCATAGCCTATCCTTGGTAGCCTTGCATGTTTCCCCCACTTGCTGAGCTCCAACCATAAGAGTGCTCACCCTTGCTTACCGCTGTTCAGAGGAGAACATCGGTGAGGAGTACTGGAGCGACTTTGAGGAGTTCTAAGGCATGCGGATCCCCCAGTCATGTGCCTGTGGAAGATGAAGCTGAAGTTGCTCGTTTAGTTATCGTTTGTTTTGTTGGACCTTCGTGTCCACCGTCTGAGTGTAATAAATGAATATTGTATCAGTTAAACTCTTGTACGTTTGAATTACAGTTATGGTATTACACTCTTTTGTCTATCGTATGTGTGTAATCTGATCCTGGCGCACATATGAGATGCATTCGGTTTTCCTTGTAAAATCGGGTGTGACAACTCTGAACTCCGTCATCATGTCAAAGACTTCGGTTTGTAATAATTAAACCCTTCGGGGTAAATTTGGATGTAAATCTTATGTTGTTCTCTGGACTCGCCCTCGCGTGAGTTTTAATGCATATATGTCGATCCTTGTTGCTTTGTAAGTGATTTACCGGGCGTTAACCCGGCAACTAACGACAGGATGATACCTTATTATTGCTTAATGACCAAAGTGGATTGGTTTAGGCGATAGTACGGTATGTTCCTGGGCGGGTTGTCACAAGAAGGTTGCCATAGCTGCCTGTATCAAGGGGCTAACTCCAGGACAAACAGCATCACACCTCTCAAGGAAAAAGCCAAAGACAATGCAAGCACTCTTGGCGGAGCTCGAAGAGTATTGCAGATCCGATGAAGATCACAGGAGAAGAGTAGCCGAGAGAAATCGCCTAAGGCAAACCCAGAGAGAGCAAGAATGGGTTCCCTCACACCAAAGTATACAAAATAATAGAGCTCCATACCCACTAAACCAAGTACTCCCAATCGAAGCCGCGCAGGATACCCAAAATCAAAACCAAGACCAAAACCCACCACAAAACCAAGCTCCGCAGCGGGCTCCGCAAACTCCAAACCGGGGAGGCCATAACCAGAGAGGAAGAGGTAGGGGCAACAGACCATCTCCTCAAAACCAAAACTTTCTTCCTCGCTTGTTTTATTATTCATTCCACGGAAAACAAACTCATCATTCCACAGACAACTGTCCCAAAACCAAAAGAACCTTGCAGAGGATGGCCGAGGAAAAGAGGGCCGCCCAAACCCAGCATCAATCCGTGCCGCCTAAACCTGTCAACCACACTTGGCCTCAGCAATCTTTCCAGCAAAACCCATATCCCACCGCACCTCCGCTGCATCCTTACAACCAAGGAAACCCAAGCTTCTTCCAAACTAGCACATACAATCAACCACAGCCAGCATGGCAAGCACCACCACCACATCAATACCAGCCACAAAATATACAAAACACTCAACCCATGCAACAAATCCCACCTCCGCCGCCTGTTATGCCAAACGTGGTTCCAAAAGCGGAGCCGGCCAACCCAAGAAATGATCCAAAAGCTCTGCCAACCTTCGGCTCAATCATGGCCATCTCTCAGACTGAGGCTCAGAATCAGGAGAGTTCTTATCGCCAAATGTTCCCAATCGCGGGAGGGTCATCCCTTCAGTTTGAGAACAAGAAGATGAGAAGGAACTATTTTAGAGAAGTACATACCATAGTCCAAGACGGACCTCCGGTAAAGCCACCTTGGGCGCATGTGCCCATCACCTTCACGGAAGAAGACTTCACTCTAAAAACAGCCGCACATAACGACGCCATGGTCATCAAAACGATCATTGCAGGATGGGAAACTGGAGAAGTCCTAGTTGACAACGGCAGCTCCGCGGGCATTCTTTTCGCCAAAACTTTCAGAGAAATGAAGATAGACCCACATTTGTTGCAAGAAGCAGATATACCACTTCTGGGCTTCGGGGGGAAACCAGTCAGAGCGCTGGGAAAAATCACATTGCCCGTTTCCTTCGGGAATCTTGATAATCCAAGAACGGAATTGATCACATTCGATGTAGTGGAAATGCATTATCCTTACCTGGCCATCCTAGGCAGAGGTTTTATCAACAAGTTTGACGCAGCAGTTCGGCAGTTGTTCTTGTGCATGAAAATACCGGCACTCAATGGGGTTATCATCATATTCGGTGATCAGTAGACCGCCAGGGACATCGAAAAAGGCATAGCACCGGGCCAAAGAAGCATTCATCATCTCACTCAAGCCAAAGCGGACAAAGCTGATGAAAAAGAAAAATAGAAAAAAGTTCGCAGAGCCTAAAAGAGACAAGGAAAAAGTAAACATCAGTGCCGATGGCGAGACCAAAAGAATTCAGTTAGATGCACACATGCCGGACAGGGTAGTAACAATCTGAGCTGAGCTAAGCCTGGAAGAAGAATGGGAATTGTTGACATTCCTGGCCAAAAATCAAGATGTGTTCGCATGGTCAGCCCACGACTTGAAAGGAGTTGATCGAGACATCATCGAGCACAGGCTAGAAATGGACAAGAACATCAGGCCCAAAAAGCAAAAGCTACGCAAAATGTCTGATGAAAAGGTCGAAGCTGTGAAAGCAGAAGTACAAAGGCTACTGGATGCCAACGTGATTCGCGAAGCCAAATACTCAACCTGGCTTGCGAACACAGTCCCAGTGAAAAAGAAAAACGGAAAATGGAGAATGTGTATAGACTTCACAAACCTAAACAAAGCTTGCCCAAAAGACGATTATCCATTAGAAAGAGTGGACAAAATAGTCGATGACGTAGCAAACAACGAAATGTTGTCTTTGCTCGACATGTTCTCGGGATATCACCAAGTCAGAACAAGAAAAGAAGACGAGGAGAAAACCAGCTTCATCATTCCCTTCTGTATCTTCTGTTTCTTGCGAATGCCCGAGGGGCATAAGAACGCAGGACCAACTTTAACCAGAATGACAGCTTCGGTGTTTCCCGAACAATTGCGCGGAAACTTGTTGGCATATGTGGACGATATAGTCGTCAAAAGCAACAAGCGCAGCGACCACATTTCTGACCTTGCAGAAACTTTTGCAAATCTTAGAGCCGCAAACTTACGATTGAATCCCGAGAAGTGTGTATTCGGAGTGCGCTGTGGGAAAGTACTTGGATGTCTCGTAGAGACAAAGGGAATACAAGCTAACCCCGACAAAATACAAGCAATAATCAAGATGGAGGAACCCAAGTCCCTGAAAGATGTGCAAAAGCTCACAGGGAGAATAGCGGTGCTAAACAGATTTGTGGCCGCGGAGCGAAGCCTCCACTTCTTCCAAGTGCTTAGAAACAACAAGAAGTTCGAGTGGGGGGCAGAGCAGAGCAGAGCAAAGCGTTTGCGGAGCTCAAAATTTATCTCACCAACCTGACCAAACTATGTCCCCCGGAGCCCGGTTCCCCCTTGCTACTTTACATCTTGGCTTCGAGAACTGCCGTATGCGCAGCTTTAATACAAGAAAAAGAAGTGGAAGGGAAGACAACCCAAGTCCCTGTATATTTTGTCTCCGAAACACTCACGGGGTCAAAGGTGTTCTATTCAGAGCTTGAGAAAATTGCATAAGCAGTGGTCATGGCAGCACGAAAACTTAGGCACTATTTTGAGTCCCACAGAATCATAGTAGTGACAGACCAACCTCTGCATGAGCTTTTCAACAACAGAGAAGCTTCGGGAAGAATTTCAAAATGGGCTCTTGAGCTATCAGAGCATGTAGTCGACTTTGAAAGAAGAAGTGCCACTAAATCTCAAGTCCTAGCAGATTTTGTTGTGGATTGGACTTCACCAGCAAGCTCAAGCTCCGCAGAAATTGAACAGGCATGGATCGCATACTGCGACGGGGTGTACTGCCACAAAGGAGCCAGGGCTTCGGCAGTTATCACCTCCCCAACTGGGATCAAAATGCGATTCGCAGTCAGGTTAGACTTCCCAGAGAATGAAAGAGCAACAAACAACACAACCGAGTACGAAGCATTGTTCCTTGCCCTGAGAAAAATGAAAGCACTAGGGTAGCAGAGTTTCATCGTGAGATCGGACTCAAAAGTCATCCAGGGCCACGTAGAAAAAGACAGCGAAGCCAGGGAGCCAGAGCTGGTCAAATATCTCGCCATTGTAAGATCCATGGAAAAGCATTTCAAGAGGTTCACGGTTGAACATATCCCAAGGAACTCGAACAACGAAGCCGACGCACTGGCAAAAGCCGCAGCACAAAATCAAGCCTTACCTCCAGATGTTTTCTATGAGGTCCTCACCACGCCTGTTGTGAAAGAACCCAAAGTTAAAACAATCAGTGTCATAGAGAAATATGATTGGAGGGCTCCGATCTTGGCTTTCTTAAGAGGTCACTACGAACCCACTGAAGAAGTTTCCTTGAATCGCATGAGGCAAAGAGCCCGAGGCTATGAGATAATTGATGGAGAGCTATACAAATCTGGCATATCAGCTCTTACCCTGAGATGCATTAGCTTTGATGCAGGAAAGGAACTGCTAAAAGAAATTCACACGGGTTTCTGCGGTGCTCACATAGGCTCCAGATCTCTGGATCAAAAAGCACTAAGGCAGGGTTTTTATTGGCCATCCATTATCGATGATGCTCACCACTTGGTAAGAACATGCGAAGCTTGCCAGAAAAATTCCAGCAATCAGAGAAGTCCTTCGATGCCCACACAACTGATACCACCTTCCTGACCTTTGCAAAGATGGGGGATGGACTTAGTTGGACCACTCCCGGCAGCGCAAGGAAACTGCAGATTTGCGGCTGTCGCCATAGGCTACATCACCAAATGGGTTGAAACTAAGCCGCTGGCAAGCATCACGTCTCGCAACATCCAAAAGTTCTTTTGGCAGAGTATAATTTGCAGATTCGGGGTTCCTAGAGAACTAACTGTGGACAATGGAAAGCAATTCGATTGCAATGGTTTCAGGGAATTTTGCCTAACTATGGGAACAAAGTTAAAGTTCGCCTCCGTGTACCATCCACAGTCAAACGGGGCGGTGGAAAGAACAAACAGCCAAATATTTTCTAGCATAAAGAAATGCTTGTTCAACCAGAGAAAGGGGAAATGGGTAGAGGAGTTGCCGAAGGTAACTTTGTCTCACAACACTAGCGTCTCAAGGACCACATGCTTCTCACCTTTCAAGTTGTTATTCGGCTCTGAAGCCATGACACCGGAAGAAATCAAGAACCAAAGTTTGTGAGTCCTAAAAGCACAAGACATAGGCTTCGAGGAAGAAGAGAAAGATTTGATCGAGGTAGATGTACTTCAAGCTGCTGAGAACTTAGAAAAATATCGACAAGAAACCAAAAAAATGGAGGGATAAGAAAGTCGTGAGAAAGGAAATACAGGTGGGAGACTTAGTCATCAAGAAGAAGAAAAATTTTGACAATCCGGGAAAATTGCAAGAGCCCTGGGAAGGCCCGTTCATAGTAACAAAAAGCCTCGGACCAGGATCTTTCTATTTGGCAGATCAGTTGGGTAACGCGTTGCCACACACTTGGAACGCGGACAGCCTTCTCAAGTACTACCCTTAGAAGTAGACAGTGTAAAACTCTAGCTTCGTAAGATTATAAACGGAGCCGGAGCTTAGGTATCTTACGCTTTTATACATTTTTAGGACTTTACATTTTCAAGGGCCGTACTCTTTTCCTTGCTAAAGGGGACTCCAAATCAGGAGGTAAGGTTTTTAACGAGGCGGATCCATGTACTCAATTTCAGTTTCAATGAAATTACTTTCCCCTTAAATTCCTTCGCTTGCTATTCGTTATTTTTAGCAATTTATTTCCAGTTATTTACTTACTGCAAGGGGGTTTCTGCCCAATGAGCAACGAAAAGCAACAATCTTATACACGTTGTCTCGTGAAAATCTTAGCACTCATGCCTAAGTACCAAAAAAATTCCACACAGCAACAGACTAAGTTGCAGGATTAGTCGTTTATTAATTCTAAGATTTTTGCAAGTTCGAACCAATCTTTCGGTCGAAAGGCAACAAGATTGCTAATATTCGACCATCAAAGAAAAGTCTACGAAGCTCAGAGCAAGCTTCGCTAGACTTCGGGGTTTCACGATCTCCGTAAAAAATCATGAGCTTCGAGAAAAAAGCAAAAACGGGGGGTGGTGATGTTTTCTTCAAAAACAAGATTGGTTTTTGCTATCTTCTCGAAGTCGGAAGATATGGTAAACAAAAAACAAGGGAAAGAAAAATAATCTTATAAAACATCGTCCTTTTTAGAAAAAGCTTTCAACAAAAGAGGGTGACGTTCTCTTCAAACACAGGCTGCCTCATACCACCACTATATTTAAACTAGAAAGGATAGCTAGTCCTTGAACGAAAGAAAAGGCAGCGAAGCCAAAAATATGTTACAATATTCCAACCAGCTTAATGTTTTCTCACAAATACACCCGCCACACAGGGCGTTTCAAGCGCACAGTTTAAGTAAGGCAAAGAAAACATTCAAGCTTCGCCATCTCTATCTTCATCACCCTTCTGTGCACCAGAGCTTGTCTCACCAGGGTCTGCTTGGGGGGAGTCATCGTCCTCGCTCTCATCCTCGGACAAGCCAGATCATAACGCCTCCTTTTCCTTAGCCTACAAAGCAACAAAACAAGTGGTCTTAAAAATAAACAAACTCGGGAATCAGAAATAAGAAGTCTGCGAATAAAAAAATCTCTTACCTCCGCAAGGTATCACCGCGCCACGGCCTTGGCGTGCTCTTGCCCTGATACTTCCCAGAATAAGGCTAGAAAGTTCTTCTTAACAATTTGAACGTTTTTTGAAGGAATCTTGCATTCAATTTCTTCTGCCCTCGGGAACTTATAGTTTCTAGCACCCAAGTCCAGAAAGTGAGAGCACTTACTCTTCTCTAACAATTCAAGCAAGATTTCGACACACATCGAAGCTGCGTAATCACTGGCTCCGGTCATCACACTGGGAAGATGGTCGAACTCCTGTTCCATCCACTCGAAAATCGCCATAGCGTCCTTGTCATCAGGAAATGGAAGGGGCTCCGCACCAAACTCCCCTAGTGCGCGAGAGTACTTCTCGTACAAAACTTTGAAGTGTTTCTTCAAGACTCCTTCAGCTGCATTTATGAAATTATTTTGCCCCTCAACTTCCTTCCTAAGTTCTTCAATAACAGTCTGTTGGTCTTCTTTTTCTTTCTTCAAAGAATCTATGACCCTGGTGTCATCTTCCACTATCTTGCTCAAATCTACTGCCACTTTTTCTAGCCTCTCAGTTTCCTAGGTCAGATTTTCTGAGGCAGTCTTAAAAGTGTTAACATTGTCCTCAAGAATAGCGATCTTTTCTGTCTGAAGATTGAACATCTTTTCCAAAGTCGCATACTTCTCCTTAAGTCTAATGACTTCCCGGCTCAGTTCGATGTTCTCAGCTTCGGCAGTCGAAAGCTTCTGCTCCTGAAAGCGATATTTTTCAACAACCTTTCTGCTAGAAATCATCGACTTATAACAAAGCTCAGTTGATAAACTAGCAAACTGACCAGCCTCCATATCTTCCAAAGATTTCTCATAAACTACAAAAAATACGCGCGAAAAGTTTCACCCCCGTTAGCACAAGCAATTACAAAGCAAATAATAAAAACCAAAAAGCAGGAAGAAACCTTGAGGGTCAAAGGGCACCGATGGCCCGACACTGGTACCGGTCCCTGACTGCTTCACAATTACAGAAGAAGCCTGGGCTCCGGGGATTTCTCCGTCTTCCAGCTCTTGATTGCCAGGAGCCCTGCCTTCAACCTGCAGAGCATCCTCTGCTGTCGCGCCTGCAAGCCGAGTAGAATCCCTTAGCTCCCAGAGAACATGAGACTCTATTACCCCACTCTTCTTATAAAACGACAAGTGAACAGACAATAAAGTTTGTAAATCCTCCATACCAATAGCCTTGTTATAGGAATAGGTCGAAGGGTCGAAGGTGCTCCGCTCCGCCAAAACCATCTCCAGGGTGTGACCATCCACAACACCCGATGAGCTCACGGTCTTAGCTAGGGATTGCATGAACTCAGGCGACGCCTTTGTATCACCCGAAGCTTCAGGATGGTCGCCCAGGCGTGAAGGATCGCCACCTTTACCCTAATCATTCTCGGCTCCGGGAAGTTTGACACTTTCTTCGGCCTTGCCCGAACCACCGGCGTTCCCCGCGACAGGGAGGTCCGCAACAGTGTCTTTTGAACCAGACACAATAGCCTTCTCCACCTCAGGCACGACCAAATGATCCTTGTTCTCTCCATCACCATCAGTCCCCGAATCTAGGAATTCCAAGGTATCAGAGGAGACAAGAATATTCACCATGCGGCACGCATGCTTCAGCTTAGAGCCAGCTTTCTTGTGACGAAGCCCAGGCTTCGACGTCGTCTCAGTAGCAAGGTTGGCTTCTGAAGGACCGATTAGGCGAACCAGAGAGGGGGGGAGTGAATGGGAGCCGATAAAAATTCTTCTCGAAGGAGATGGGAACTCCAACAAGACGAACACGGCTTCCAACTCACGTCTCCGACCCAACTACCCAAGTTGGTCAAGACCACGCAGCCACTGGAGTGCTACTGGTCCTAGGAACCAACACTCAACCTTCCTAGCCAAAACTCACCAAAACACACAGCGGAAACTTGCACGGCTTGCTGCCTGTGCTACACCGGTCAGACCGATGGCCTGCGCCGGTCAGACCGGTGACACCGGTCAGACCGGTGGACAGAGCCGGTCAGGCCGGTGGCTACAGCAGCCGCACAGCAAACGTTCCAGGAAGCCTCAGTGAATCCTCTAGGCCCTGGAACAAAAACCACCACGAAACACAACCTGTGAGGAAGAAGAACCCCTCACAAATCCTAGCAAAACAACTCCAAACACTCCAAGAACTGATCAGCAGGACCACGGGACAAAACCACACGGACAAGGCTGTTCCCCGAGACAAAAACCCACAAAGGGCTAGCACCGGTCAGACCGGTCAAGAGAACCGGTCAGACCGGTCGTGCCTGGGCAGCTCGGGATGAACAGCGCCCGCGAGTCAACTCCTCCAAATCCAACTCCCGATCTCCCGATCCGCTCCACGGTTTTGCACAAGACTTTGGGGATAGTAGGAACACCTCATGGGTACTCCATAGCCAAGATTTGGTCCACCAAAACTTGTCAAATCAAGAGGAATCGAAGAAATTCCACCAAGAACGCCTCTAACCCTAGAGCCACGAAAACCCCAAAATCGAGCCCCTTTGCTCACGGATTTGGAAGGGGAATCAAAGGGAAAAGAACCACGAAGGGTTCATGCATACATCCCCCACCAAATCCCAAAGAGAAAGGCCTCGAAATCGCTCCAAGAAAATCGCCAAGAAAGGGCTCCGAAAATCACCAAAAAGGAGAAACGGGAAAGACACATCCAAGCCTTGAGGAACCACGCCGAATCATCTATACATACCAAAGAGGTTCATACAAGGTCTAGCTTGCCGCCCGATCATCCTTCCCTCTCACAAGATCTCACCATGAAGCTCTCAAGCTAGTCCTACGAAAATCCTAAGAAAATAGGAAGGAAAAAGGAAAACCAAATGAGCTAGGGTTCCAAGAGATGGCTGCCATCCTCTCACCACTTGGGTTATATGGAGGCAACCGAAAGACTAAAATACCCTTACTAGCTAACTAGGGATACATGCCCCTCGAGGGCGAAATTGGAAGTCTTTGTCTTCGCACCATCGGACGGATGCCCAGCGACCGCAAACTTGCTTAGCCTCGACGCAAGCCTTGCGATCCCGACGCGTGTCCTCCGCTTCGAAGATTCCGGACTGCGTCGTCGCACACCGGTCAGACCGGTGCTCCTCACCGGTCAGACCGGTACCCACCGGTCAGACCGGTCAGACCCACCGGTCAGACCGGTCTGGAGCTGCTGCACCTCCGTCTTCGGTTCTTCGGTCTTGGCTTTGTGGATCAACCAAGGAACCCAGTGGTTTTCTGGTGAACCACCGGAAACCCCACGAACTCGGTGTAGCCTCCGCCAATCACCACTCATGACTCGGCTCCCACGTAGTCCCGGCTCGACCTTGGTTTTGAGGCTCAACCAAGAAACCGTCCATGACTTCATCTTGCCGTTCTTGCCACCATGCGGCCCGCACTTGACCCCGCTGGCCACCGGGTCCCTCGAACCAAGCCTACTTGTCTTCTCCACACCTGGAGGCCTCACCGGCAACGACCTTTCACGCTTGTTCTTCACCTGCACCTGCACCAGTCAAGCCGCAACCTGCACCTGCAATACTTAGCCAAGAATCAGTCCACACCACGTTGTCAATCACTCATCACACCAGGAAGCGACCATCCACCGGTCCTCGAACCACACCTGGCTCTCAATCTCCCCCTTGATGAGTGCATTGACAACACACACGTTTTGGTAACCAAGAGAAAAGGAAAAGAAAAGAAACGACTAAAGGAAACTCCAACAAGCGATCGAAAGCCAAAGAAAAGGCAAAGAGCAAGATCACTTGAAGAAGACAAGTCTCGGACCCCTTAGGCAAGGGCAACGGCTCGACACATCTGAGACAAAACATGCTCAAGCAAAGAGCACAAACCATCAAACCAAAGCTCGAAAACCACAAAGAGCTCCCCCTGCACACATGCAAGCTCCCCCTGAACCGATGCAACTCCCCCTGGACAAATGCATGCGAACCACTTCACAAAACAGAGCAGCTGCAACAGCTCAGCTCTGACCGGTCAGACCGGTCGACACCACCGGTCAGACCGGTGGGCAACATGTGAACAGGACCAGCACTCTGACCGGTCAGACCGGTGACCTCAACCGGTCAGACCGGTGCACAACAGAGCCCAAAAATAGCTCGAAACCACCTGAAAACCTTCCAAATGCATTCAGTAGGCCAAAACATGCTCAAACTTCTCCCCCTTGTTGACAATGCATGAATCAAGCCAAAAATGCAAAAAATGCAACCTAGAGCTTCTCAAATAGACAAAATTCAACATAGGATGCTACACATGTCCAAACGAGCAAGTTAGATACTCTATAGCTTCGTAAAGACATAAACTTCATGATCACCAAGTTTCACAACCATTGGGCGAAGCTAAGATAGAATTTAGCAATTTTGCGAAAAATCACCCTCTCATGAGCAAAGTCCTAAACATGAGCAAAACATGTCAAAATGGCAAAGCCACACAAACTTCATGCTAGGACAACCATTCTAAGCATAAGACCATCATAAACACCCACAAGCACCTCATGTCATGTCAAAGCCACCGAGCCATGTGCCTACTTCTATATATGAGACTTCTCATTGGTAGGCATCATGCAACGATTTAGCACCCAAAGCAAATTAAAATTAGCACATATGACATGGGAGCCCATTTTTCAAGCAATTTACATTTCATTTTCAGATTTATAATTGGTACATGAAATGTCTTTGCGACAAAAAGGAACTTATGCCCCTCCACAAGATGAAGCATGGGGGCTAAACATCCATGATGGCAAATGAGCCTTTGGCCCCATATGATCAAAATAAGCTATCCAACCACAAATTAAGCATAGCCAAGCCACTAAAACATGTCAAGATCATGTAAAGGCATTTACTCACAAGAGAGCATATATATATGAAATTTTTCAAAAACATAGCCATCAACCATGGATACAAACCAAGATTATCAAGAGCTAAGCCAAAACTAACCATAGCTTACCAAACTAGCTCACAAAGACATATATGTCATTCCATGGTGAACAATGTGTATAGGAGAAGCCTTTCCTAAACAATGCATATGATACAAAATGCATGCAACCTAAGATACAAAGATGCCTATACATCATGCTACATATGCCATGCCAAATGCAAGAAACGCACAAAGGAAAGCTATACATATGCTACAAAGGAGCTCACACACACAAAGCTCACAAACGACCGGCTCCTCGAGGGGAGGCAAAAAGGGCTCGACACCACCGGCAAAAGAGCAAAGGAGAACAAAACTCACAAGCTCCGTCTAAACACATGCACTAGGGCCAAAGAGCATACAAAGCTCACCCTTAGCACACATGATAGAGCAAAGAGCACACTAAGCACACAGGCTCCCCCTAAACTCATGCATTAAGGTCAAAGAGCATACAAAGCTTACCTTACATACATGAGATAGGGCAAGGAGCAAAACGAACCAAGTGGCTTGACCAAGGCCACACATTTGAAGATCACAAAAATACTTACCTTGATCATTTCTTCAGAAGTCACCCATCCTTGTCCACCGTCCCCGAAAGTGATGTACCTCCATATCATCACCGGGGTATGAGGCCGGAGAACCACCCCCGATATCAACCAAATGTTCTCCGGGTCTCCCACCTGCAACTCAAAACCAAGAGCGAGAGCGAGCAAACGACTCAACACTGGGGTTAGTACCAAAGGTGTCAAACCAGTGCCGGGCCATTTCCTCAAAAGTAGGGTTAGCAACATCCATCCTACCGCGCCTATCAAAACTGCGATCCATCCCGTCTAACCTATCAAACCTGGAACCACCATGGGAAAACCACTCCCGTCTCACTGGAGGAGTACGAGTACCACGAAAGGGAAACCGTGGTCCGTAGCCCCTCTGAGACTCAAAGCTGCGACCTCTCCCAAACTCGTATTGATCACGAGGTGGAGAACGTCCAGCAAACTCAACACCACCAGACTCAAAGCGCCTACCACCTGTTCCACGACCAAACAGGCTGAACCCTCTAGCTTCACAATCCCGGAAACCAAACTGTCCAGCACTCTGCCTAGCACCGGTCTGACCGGTCACTCTGACCGGTCTGGCCGGTGGTCCTCGGCCAGCAAACCTGCCTCCACCTGAAGCTCTTCTATCTCTCCATGCTGGAACTGTATGCACAACACCCTTTCCCTTAGGTAGTGGCATACGAGGCTCAGGCACACCATGAGAAAGGTGGTACCTGTCCTTGTTTGCCCACTCCTTAGCCATTCTCGCCTCTCTCCTTCTCTTATAGCAAAACTCTCTCTTGTGACCATCCTTTCCACAAAACTCACAATGGAAACGGATTGGTCTTAGCTTAGGCTTGGGGTGAGGCTCTTCACATGGCTTCTCACTAGACTTTTCACTTGCCTTCTCACTTGGTTTTTCTCTCGGTTTAAGCAACTGGTTTGGATTGGGTGTAAACCTGTCTTTGAGCGTGGGTTGTGGTGGGACTGGAATATTCCCAAATTTCCCTTCTCTCTCATCACTGCTCTCACCAAACTTAACAGATCCCAAAGCCCAACCATCAAAGCGCTTATAACCGGAAATCATCATGCCAAGCTGAGGTTCCTGACTAGACAACCAACTCAGCACTTCACGCAACTTACTGTTCTCATCCTGCAAATGATCAACACATTTTGCAAGTTCCAAAATCTTCACAGCATGTAATTCACAGGTAGAGCAAGCAGTAGGAATAGGCACTTTCAAATCAGCCTCAAGCGAAACAATGCGAGAACGAAGCTCAGCAATTTTTTCATGCAAACCAGGGCAAGAAGTACATGCACCAAGCAAAGTGGGTCTAGATTGCAGCTCAGCCAACTCAACCCTAAGCACATCTAGTTCCTCACACTTGGAGGCATGCTTTTCCCTAAGAGCAGTCAAATCAGCTAGGAAAACAGAGCAATCAGCACAATCAATCTCATCAGAAACCACAGGGCTAGCCTTAAGCGAATCGATTTCAAGCTTGCCATCAAGAACCTGTGTTTCTAGCTCAGCCACTCTAGTCCTAGCATCTTCAAGCAAAGCTCTAAGCTCCTTCCTAAGCTTCTTAGCCTCTCTAAGCATGTGATCGCGATTATCAAGCAAGTCAACCAACTCCTCATTCTCCTTGCGTAAAGAAGAGAGCTCATCACATACCTCATCCTCGGAGTCGGAGTCTGATTCCGAGGCGTTCTTCTGGCTTCTCTTGCTGCCGGAGCTGCGTGCCATGCCGCATAGCCCATCCTTCTTGTTGCAGCCTCTCGAAGTCTTGCTTGCGGTACAGCAAAGGCCGTTCAAGTACTTGCCGAAGTCCTTCTTCTTCTTTCTGTGCTTCCTCTTGCTGTCCTCTTCTTCTTCTTCTTCACTCGAGCTTGATGACACATCCTCAGAGTCGGAGTCGATGTCGCTCGATCTCTTGATCTTTACTCGGGTCCGTGTCTTCCTCCCATGTTCATGTTCCTTCTTCTTGGATCTTCTTCCTTTGTCCTTGGACTTATGCTTGTCGTGGTTGTTCACCTTCGGACACTCGGCGAAAAAGTGTCCGGTCTTGCCGCACTTGAAACACGCTCTCGAGTTCCTCCTTGAGTTCACCCGGTTCTCGTGCAGCCTCTCGAACCGCCTGGTCAGCAACGCCAGCTCGTCCTCTCCAAGCACGTCGAACTCCTCGTCTGGCAAAGACATCAAAGAAGACAAAGAGTACATCCTGGAGGATGCGTTAGCATTAGACTTGGCTCCTTTGCCACTAACGAGAGCGAGACTATGAGAATCAGTCGGGCTCTCGATCTTGGCTGTCATACCACGGTCCAACTCAGCCGACTTGAGCTTCGAGAACAGCTCGTTCACCGTCAAGGTGTCATACTTCTCGGACTCAACAATAGCCTCAAACTTCCCGTCCCATACGGTACGATCCAACGAGTGCAAGAGCTTCACGGCTCTATCATGATCATTGTATGGGAGGACGTCCACATTGGCTCTCATGTTGTTCACAACGACCGTAAATCGCTGGAAAAGGGCATCGACGGACTCGCCGGGGAGATGAGTGAAGTTCTCGTACTCTCTCCGGTAAGTCGCGTACATCCGAGCCTGAACCTGAGCATTCCCAGCATGAGCATCCTTCAACTGCTCCCAAATCCTACAAGCTAAGTCCTCTGTCTGAACCCGATCGAATTCAGGCTGACACAGAGCACGAAACAAGTAGTCGACAGCCTTGTTGTTGGCTTCGAACATATCCCTCGATCCTGGAGCAAGGAAGTTCATCGGATGAACATAAGCTGTGTTCACCGTGACATCCCAAAGGATCTGACCCTTTCCGCGGAGGAACGCCGCCATCCGCCTTTGCCACATCTGGTAGTTCTTCCCATCGAAGTGCGGAGGACCCGAACCCCGTTCCTGGTACGCCATCTTTGGATCTTAGACTGGTAAGAGTCAATAAAGACCCGAACCTGCTCTGATACCAATTGAAGGACCGATTAGGCGAACCAGAGAGGGGGGGAGTGAATGGGAGCCGATAAAAATTCTTCTCGAAGGAGATGGGAACTCCAACAAGACGAACACGGCTTCCAACTCACGTCTCCGACCCAACTACCCAAGTTGGTCAAGACCACGCAGCCACTGGAGTGCTACTGGTCCTAGGAACCAACACTCAACCTTCCTAGCCAAAACTCACCAAAACACACAGCGGAAACTTGCACGGCTTGCTGCCTGTGCTACACCGGTCAGACCGATGGCCTGCGCCGGTCAGACCGGTGACACCGGTCAGACCGGTGGACAGAGCCGGTCAGGCCGGTGGCTACAGCAGCCGCACAGCAAACGTTCCAGGAAGCCTCAGTGAATCCTCTAGGCCCTGGAACAAAAACCACCACGAAACACAACCTATGAGGAAGAAGAACCCCTCACAAATCCTAGCAAAACAACTCCAAACACTCCAAGAACTGATCAGCAGGACCACGGGACAAAACCACACGGACAAGGCTGTTCCCCGAGACAAAAACCCACAAAGGGCTAGCACCGGTCAGACCGGTCAAGAGAACCGGTCAGACCGGTCGTGCCTGGGCAGCTCGGGATGAACAGCGCCCGCGAGTCAACTCCTCCAAATCCAACTCCCGATCTCCCGATCCGCTCCACGGTTTTGCACAAGACTTTGGGGATAGTAGGAACACCTCATGGGTACTCCATAGCCAAGATTTGGTCCACCAAAACTTGTCAAATCAAGAGGAATCGAAGAAATTCCACCAAGAACGCCTCTAACCCTAGAGCCACGAAAACCCCAAAATCGAGCCCCTTTGCTCACGGATTTGGAAGGGGAATCAAAGGGAAAAGAACCACGAAGGGTTCATGCATACATCCCCCACCAAATCCCAAAGAGAAAGGCCTCGAAATCGCTCCAAGAAAATCGCCAAGAAAGGGCTCCGAAAATCACCAAAAAGGAGAAACGGGAAAGACACATCCAAGCCTTGAGGAACCACGCCGAATCATCTATACATACCAAAGAGGTTCATACAAGGTCTAGCTTGCCGCCCGATCATCCTTCCCTCTCACAAGATCTCACCATGAAGCTCTCAAGCTAGTCCTACGAAAATCCTAAGAAAATAGGAAGGAAAAAGGAAAACCAAATGAGCTAGGGTTCCAAGAGATGGCTGCCATCCTCTCACCACTTGGGTTATATGGAGGCAACCGAAAGACTAAAATACCCTTACTAGCTAACTAGGGATACATGCCCCTCGAGGGCGAAATTGGAAGTCTTTGTCTTCGCACCATCGGACGGATGCCCAGCGACCGCAAACTTGCTTAGCCTCGACGCAAGCCTTGCGATCCCGACGCGTGTCCTCCGCTTCGAAGATTCCGGACTGCGTCGTCGCACACCGGTCAGACCGGTGCTCCTCACCGGTCAGACCGGTACCCACCGGTCAGACCGGTCAGACCCACCGGTCAGACCGGTCTGGAGCTGCTGCACCTCCGTCTTCGGTTCTTCGGTCTTGGCTTTGTGGATCAACCAAGGAACCCAGTGGTTTTCTGGTGAACCACCGGAAACCCCACGAACTCGGTGTAGCCTCCGCCAATCACCACTCATGACTCGGCTCCCACGTAGTCCCGGCTCGACCTTGGTTTTGAGGCTCAACCAAGAAACCGTCCATGACTTCATCTTGCCGTTCTTGCCACCATGCGGCCCGCACTTGACCCCGCTGGCCACCGGGTCCCTCGAACCAAGCCTACTTGTCTTCTCCACACCTGGAGGCCTCACCGGCAACGACCTTTCACGCTTGTTCTTCACCTGCACCTGCACCAGTCAAGCCGCAACCTGCACCTGCAATACTTAGCCAAGAATCAGTCCACACCACGTTGTCAATCACTCATCACACCAGGAAGCGACCATCCACCGGTCCTCGAACCACACCTGGCTCTCAGCTTCCTGAATTGCAACCTGCTTCTTCTTGGCATGCTCAAGCTGACTCGTCTTTGACGAAGACGACGGAGCCACGGTCTTCCGCGAATCAACAACAACAGCTTCACCGGCTGGCTCCAGAGAAGTCACAGTTTTCTTCTTTTTCTTTGCGGCGTCGGCTGAATCCGACGCAGCTTGAGCAGAATCGTGAGTACGTTTAGATGACGCCTTGGGCTTTGGACGGTCGTCCACTTCAATCCCAAGTTCAGAAAAAATACGGTTAACACGGCGACCCCCGGTGGCTAACTTCCGCGAAGCCTGATACTCCGCCTCCGTGTAGGGGCCAAGTAGATCCACCACACGACGCTCCACTTCCCCCACAAACTCATGAGCATTTTTTCCCAGTAAAATTCATGAGCGGTCTCTAAACTTGCGCGGTCATGTCATTTGGGTCCCAAACTTAGGATTTTTAATCTTTGGGTCCCTAAACTTGAACAGTTGTGTCATTTAGGTCCCAAACTCCTGATCTCTGATATTTGGTCTCTAAACTTGCATGATAGTGTCATCTAGGTCTCAAAACTTAACATACACATAAAAACTTTTGTACAAGTTTCATGTTTTTTATTAAAAATGAATTAAGTATGATTTTTAGATTAACATAATTCTATTCGAAGTTCCATATATAGGTGTAAATTGAACTTTTTTGAATAAAAAATGCTGTCTTTGGGATCTAGGTGACACTACCATGTAAGTTTAGGGACCTGAATATCAGGGTTCGTGAGTTTGAGACCTGAATGACACAACGGTGCAAGTTTAGGAACCCAAATATCTAAAATCCTGAGTTTGGGACCTAGATGACACCACCATACAAGTTTAGGGACCGCTAATGAAATTTACTCTTTTTTCCCTCAGGCATCTTTAGCCCGAAACGAGGGAAGGGGATTTCCTTTGTAAACCAGTCAACCGAGAGCCATTTGACGTCCCGGGGGTTCCAACCTGCAGAGAGCGGCCAAATATCGGCGGCCACAAATTCCTCCGCAACATCGCGGCCGGGAATAAATTGCGAAGCCAAGCAAAAAGCTTTCTCGCAATCTTTGAAGCCTCTAGTCTTCGCGAAGTCAGGGCCCGTGACATAACTCAAAGGTGTCATGGTTGAGATGCTGAAAGGATAGTACGCGGTCCCATCGGAGCCGCGAGGCATGTTTACCTTCACATAGAACCAGTAAGACAGTCAGTCATCATCCCACTTATTCTTATGAGCGGGGCTGAGCTCCACTCTTTCGATATCTTTCTTGGTGTTCTTCCTCTGGGTTGTGAAGGTTATGCACCCAAAGTGATTCTCGTAGATGGTAGGATCCCCATCCAACCGAAAGTTTTGCTTCTAGACATGGAGCTCGTAGAACCGAACGAAAGCTTCGGTATCAACTCGCCTGTCGCAAGAACGCACAGCAAAGAAAAACTTGGACAGCTGAACGAACGCATTAGGTGTCAGCTGGTGCAGTTTAACACTGTAATGATCAAGGATCTCGGGGAGGCACCGAGAGCAAGGAAATCTCAAGCCGGTGTTGAAGAAATCACGAAACACTACAGCTTCGCCAGTTTTGGGCTTCGGAGTTGTCTCCCCCTTCGGAACACGGGCAACACCTTCGGGGAAAAATCCTTTCTATTCATCATACTTGATTAGGTTCTCAGAAACCAGCGAAGCTCCGAGAACGTAGGACGGTGTCTTCGGCTCCCATCCGGCCATGAGATCCAACGGCGAAGCCTCCACCGCCGAAAGATCGTCACCAAAAGAAGTCTCCTTAGTCTTCGGCGACGGCTCGTAATAAACAATATCCCCAGCTCGCTCTTCTGGGGCTTCGGCCGGAGCAACGGAAGCAGCTATCTCTTCCTCAGTCATTGGCCGCGCAGTTTGCTTTATACGAGCCAGAACTAATAGAAAATTTTAGGCTCCACAAAAGAACAAGCTCGAAAAGCAGTGGCTAGGCGAAATCTCGTAGCAAGCACGAATCCTAAAGCAGCTGAAGCACAGCAAACCAGGGGATGAGGCTTCGGCGGGAGTAAGAAAGCAGGGGACCCCGACCCCCCCTTATATAGCCCCGAGGAGAGAGAAGAAGGGTAATGGTCTTGAAATACGAATAGACGCCTCAGGAAGGAGCGATTTGTGTCGGTCAAAGAGTAAACACGCGAAGCCAACGCAAAAGGAAGCCCACAAAACTCCCCGTCGCCGAAGGTGACATTTTCTTCGTCTTAAGGTCGCGAAACAAAATCGAGGAGAAGGTTAATCTTGTTGCTTAGCACTTCTCCTCGAGGGGCTACTGTTGGGGCGGTAGAAAACATCATTTCTAGGCACCGGGGGTTTGCCAGATTGAGAAGACTGTTTGGCTTCGGCCCTTTTCAAAAAATCAAACATAAGCTTTGGGCTTCGCAATCTTCCGGGGGAGCAAAATCTAACAAGAGGGCGCAAGGGTTAGCGCGAAGAAAATTTGCTGGGCTTCGGGATGTTTTTTGTTGCCGCCGGGGGACCGGATGTCTTACTTAGGGTATTTAATCTCAACAGACCTCTTCTTTTTCAGAAAGATCAAGGAATCTGGGCTTCGACAGGATCATCGTGTATCAAGAAGCATAAGGATAACCTGTATCAAGCTTTTTTGCAGGAAAGAGTTCAAAGCTCCTAGAGTTATATCGGGCGAGCAGGGGGCAAGGATCGGAGGTCCAATGCCTCCTGGTTTCAGGGCCGAGCATCGAAGCACAGGAATCCCCGACGAAGGCGGCGTTGGGAAGAACAAGATTGCGAAGCCCGGGGCTCCTCGAAGATTTGGCTGCGACGACTCAGTCAAAAGCTGTTGCAACACGGAACTGTCTCCGGTTTTCGCGGCGCATCCTCCGCTCCATTGTCTCCGGCGTGATTCGCGCTCCGCCAACTGCGGCGCCAAATCCGCATCAAGTGTAAAAGTCCAAGTTTACCCCCGAATATTCTTCTTAGATGCTGAAGGTGTAGGGCAAGATTGGAATGTAATTTTAGTCTTTGGGCACTATAAAAGGAGACCCCCACCCTATTGTAAAGGGGTCGCTTTTTTGGAAAGTTGAATCTGTAATGTTCGAAGGGATGCTAACTAATTAATATACGTGATTGCGAACGAGTTAATTGTGTGTTTTTTCATTAAGTAACCATATCTCTGATTGGGAGTCTTGAGCTACCCAACATCTATCCTCACCTCCCTCTTGCATTGCGCTCAAACAGTGGGAGATACGAGTTTGGTTCTGCCGCTATGAGAATCATGAGCTGCGTGTCCATGTTTAGCTACTAGCTATATATAAATACAAATCTTGTGGGAACCTCTATAACACACAATATCTTGTAGTGGGACTTACTCTCTTTGTCCCAAAAAGAATGATGTTTTAGAATTGTTCTAAGTCAATCTTTCAAAACTTTGATCAAATTTATAAAGAAAAGTATAAATGTTTATGACCTCAAATAGATATATTATAAAAATAAATCTCATAATGAATATAATGATATGTATTTCATACCATAAATATATGTAGTTTTTCTGTAATCTTGGTCAAAGTTAAAAAAGTTTGACTTAGGACAATCCTAAAACGTCATTCTTTTTTGGACAAAGGGAGTATTTCTAATTATCAACTCTATCCCTATGTGGATGTGTGTGTGTGTGTTGGACTTAATGAAACAATTATAGTATCCTACTGACTTAAATAATCCCCTTAAATGCTAGTGATGTGGTGGGCGACACACCCACACACCCCAATGGCATATCAAGTATTAGAAGTTTTTTCGGTGATATGTACAAGGGATTTGTGTTAGAGTTTGGTTTCAGGAATGGTGTGTCGGTATGATAGCCATTTGGCTTATCTCAACCAATCTGCTGTAAATGGATGAAAGCATTTACGTCTGTAGTAGTTTGTGAAACAATGGGTACGGTAGAGGGAGAGAGCATTCCCAAATGTTACAGATCTCTGTCTTGGGCACCAGGTCAATGCAATCATCAATCGCTAACTTATCTTGTTTGCGAAGTTTTGCAGAACAGTAATCAATCCTGAATTGCGAGCTCCAAATTATGGAAAACTATGTCATTGAACAAGGCATAGATACAAGGCATAGCTCAAAATAACACTAGTCTCTTAAATACAGAGTAGAAGTGACTTCCTATCCTAACTTCATTAGTAGAACAAGTCTACAATTAATTCCTTTTACTGGCTATCCTACCATTATATTTTTAGTTTATTAGTAGCTGGTGCATGAAAGGCAAAATATAATTAATGGATGTATAGTTTCCTGATCTTTCTCTATGCTAATGATTTACGAAATTGTCAAACAAGCTAATCAGTTAGTTAACTCAAACTTTTAGATCTTTTTGTTCTACCAGATCTCAGAAACGACACGTGAGGGCTCGCGGCCTCACGGGCCGCAAAATTGGAGGTGGGTTGGTTATAGTTAGTTGTTGTGTCTTTTTTAGTCCTCTCGCCATTTGTTGTTGGACCAGCAGGATAGTCACGCGGGCCACACTATTTTAACGCAATTCCATGGGTTATTGGGCTTTCAAATTTACATCTTCGTAGAAATTATTTTGAGTAAAATTCATGACCGGTCTCTAAACTTGCGCAGTCATGTCATTTGGGTCCCAAACTTAGGATTTTTAATCTTTGGGTCCCTAAACTTGAACAGTTGTGTCATTTAGGTCCCAAACTCCTGATCTCTGATATTTGGTCTCTAAACTTGCATGATAGTCAAAAAGTTGGGTCATCGACAACAAGCAGGGTGAGGTTTGAATTTTGAAATCCGCTTTTCCCGGACTGGCGATCGGCAGGCGATCGAGGCCAGGCCGTCCGGCGCTCGACGGCGCCTTGGCCGGCGGATCCAGCCGGTCGTGGCAGCACCGCCGTCAGTGCGCTGGTTCTTTGCCGGCGGTTCCTGCCAGCCGCGACAAGCTGATCTTTCGATCCATGGATCACTGATGGAGGAAGTCTGCATACCGGCGGTGACGCAGGCTCGTCGCCGGCGGGGGGGTTCTGATCCCCTTGTCGACAAGCGCGCCTCGTCTAAGTTCTGGTGCGATGATGAAGATTGGATTGAAGCTGCATCTGTGGATTGGGGTAGCCCGTCGTCTGATGGTGGATCGAAGGCCTGCATTCCGGTGCTTCACTGTAGTCCGTCCGGCAACGGAGGTTCACCTGTGAGGGCGCCAGAACACACAGGCACAGGCCGCCGACGACGTCTCACCATGGCTCCGATGCAGGTATGTTCTCTTTTTACTGACTCGGCAAATTTTGCTTGTTGCCAGGAAGACGACATCGCTTCGGAGAGGAAATCATCGACAAACTTAAATCAATCTGATCATTCTGATTTAGCTAGGGAAGTAGCCTCTCATGAGTGTATCATGGAGGATTCCTCCCTTGCAAAAAGTTGTAATGTTACCAGTGAGCTTTGTGCCAGTGAGTTATGTGCTCAACTTCCTAGCCATCTTGAGGAGGCCTACCATGACTGTATCATGGCAGGATTTACCCCGGATGAAGCGAATGACTATGTCAAATTGAAACAGGCTGCAGTAAAAGATAGTTTGAATCGTGAGTATGATGAAACGATAATCGAAAGTTTCTGGGACCAAGTAGGATTCCCGAAGGGTACGAGATGGTGGGAATATGATCAGACGACTGATGACGAATCGGCGTATGATGGTCAAGTCCATACCAATTCTAACTCTATCTCTAAGAAACATGTTTTGCAACCAAAAGGTTTCAAGGTGCGTTCTTGGAAGGGACCCCTACCAAAGAAAAAACCGGCCCAAATCACGATGCAGGCTTTTCTTCCAGATCGATTACGATCTTTTTTGGAGTCTCACGTGCCAAAAACCGGAAATAGCAAACTGATTTTGCGGGCCCTTGGTTGTGGGCGCGAGACTTGGCGGACTGTTTTTTCCGATCGGCAACCACACCAAGGCCGTCTGCAACCTCCCTCAGCGCCGCCTAGGGTTTCTACACTGGTCGGCGGCGAACTGCGGGAACAACGGCGAACTTTTGCTGAGGTTGCTGCGGTACCGCCCATGCCTCAAAATTACCCTAGGGCTCCTCCCTACGGTCGCCGCCCTGTTGGAGGACGTGCTGATGGTTTTGGCCGCTGGCCGGGGCGCGGTGTGCACCCTGGGCGTGGCCCGTCAGGACATGGAGATGGGCGCGGTCGAGGTATACATGGTCGTGGGGATGGTCCTGGCCGAGGAGAGGGTCCAGGACGTGCCGCGGCTGGCCGTGCTGATGCTCCTGATCGGGGGCCTCCTGGTCGTGGTGATGGCCCTGGCCGGGGACCGGGCGGCCGTGGCGACGGCCACAGTGCTGACTTTGGACGCAACCAAGTAGGAGAGGGCGGTGGCCAAGTCGGCTTTCCAGGACGCGGACAGTCCGGCGATGGTGGCGGCCAACGTGCTGATGCCGGAGGTAGAGGAACTGGAACACCGAGCGTTGTTGCAGGTCGAGGAGAAGCTCGACGTGCTTGGCAGCCGGTGCAAAACTCTGATCCTCCACCGCATGCTGAGTCAACCACTCAAGGCGAGGCAAGGCTGCAACATGGCCAACAACAAGGAACCGAGCAGGCTCTGAAGAAGAAACGAGCATTCTGTTTCCGCTGTAAGTGCAATGGCCATATTAATGATGAATGTCGGGCGGATCTTGACTGTGTTATCTGTAACAAGAAGAATTCTCATTTGTCTGCCAAATGCCCCATTCTGAAATGGCCTAGAGATATTACTTCTTTACATGGATCTGTCAAAAAGGAACTGGCTTTTGTTCAAGTAAATGATGTGGATTACAAATTAGAGACACCGGATCCGGCTCCTACGGGGCTTGTATCAGTGGATGGACCGATGATCTCGGCAGAGGCCATACAGACAGAGATTGCAAGGATCACTAGAGTGGAGTGGGGTTGGGAAGCCTTGCCACATGGCGAGAAGTCTTTTCTGGTGGCCTTTCCTAATGTGGAGACTTTGCGCAGTATGGTTGACATCGGGTATCAGCTGAAGAATCATGGTGTTACCATCACAATTTCTGAATGGCAGATCGATCAGGACATTGTTCCAGCTTATGAGTTAGATGAAGTCTGGGTTCACATTACCAATGTCCCGCATAAGTACAGGCATTTTCTGGTTTTTTGGGCTTTGGGCCAAGAAATAGGAAGTACCAGAGATGTTGACATGTTGACTTATAGAAAGCAAGGAATTATCAGGGTGAAGGTTGCAGTTGTGAATAAGAGTTTCTTACCTATCACCACTGATTTGGTTTTTGGCAATATTGGTTATAATATCACTTACACTTTGGAAGCTAAGGAGTTCATGCCTGCTGTCCCTTCACCACTGGCTCCTGATTACATGGATCAGGATGGTCCTGGATCGGACAAGGGTAATGGCGAAGATGATAAAGAGCCATCTGCTGCAAAGAAAATGAGAGGTGATGTTCAGTTGAAGGATTCTAACATTAACCAAGGCCAGCAGGCAGGTAATGGGCCAGAACCATTGCAGGTGGCGCTCACACCGCTAGGGAATTACCGAACATTAGCAGTGACTCCTCCAAAGGGAGGGTTTCGCAATGATGACGGTAATAAAAGTAAGTATTTTGAGCGATTATCACCTCCGTGTCGTTCCAATTTATATAACAGAGTCTCACGTTGTGAAATTGGAATTGCAGGCGAAACTTTGACCTGTGCAGTATTGAAGGGGTCTGATGAACGGAATTTTGATGGCTTATCTACGACCGGACAGGCAGCGGTTGGTCTGATGGAGGATAGCCTGGCTCCTGGCGACTTTTGCCAGGCTGCTGCTGCTGTTGCCGGGGGTATGGCCGGCCTCCCCGTTCACAGCCAGGCCGCGGCCACTTTGGTGGCCAGCAGCCAGAGCGCAGCCACCCCCAGCCAGGCCACTGCTGGCTATGAGGTGGTCCAGCTGCCGTTTGCCGGCCACGAGCAGGCCTCTGTCGGCCATGAAGTGGCCGTGTTGGCTGCTAATGGCCAGGAGATGGCCAGGAGGGCCTTGAGCGATCAGGAGAATGCTGATGGCCAGAAGACAGTGGAAGAAAAGACAGGAAAAGGGCTGGCTGCAGCGTCACCGGCTTCTCCGATCTTGACTACTGGAGGTGAGGGTGCCAAAGTTCTAGCGGTAAATGAGTTATTAAGTTCCGTTCATCACAATATTTCACCACCACCTACAGTGTTTTCAGATGGCCCAATGGAAAGGTGTCAGCCAACTACCGGCTGTGGAACACCATTGGGATCGCACAACACAGGTCTGACAACTGATAAGTTTGGCTCTTTTATCGCTGAAGGAAAACGGCGTAGTGCGAGAGCTAACAATACTTTGGTTGGTGGATTACCGGTTGCAGATGAGCTGGTGTTGGAGAGAGCTATGAAACGTGCAGCGGCTAGGCACCTGGATGGCGTCCCAGCATCGCAGACCTCGGCATCTCCGACACACTCCAGCGGTGGTAAGTTTTTGAAGGACACATGTATTGATAATTTAAATTCTATTGGAGTTTCGTTAGGACATACCTCCGATGCAATTAACCTATCCTATAGTGCTCTTAAACGAATTCATATTGACAAAACAGTAGTACAACATAAACCTCAGAGCGTACGAAAATTCAATCTAGAGGATAACCCATTTGACCTTAGTGATGGAGAAGATTATGAGATTAATAATGATCTTCTATCGCACTTGGTGAAGGATTTAACGGACGTGGACCTAGATGATTTGGACTTGGACACAAAGATTTGTGATCTCCAGGTATCTGGTCGTAGGACTAAGTCTGCATCTAAGAAAAATAAAGGCCGGCATAGGCAGCAAAAACAAAACAACAAGGTTACTCAATGAAAGGCTTTTACTGGAATAGCAGAGGTCTTTCAGACTTGGCTAAATACCGGTATATTTCAGAAGCAATAAGGGATCATCATCTGGATTTTGTTGCAATTATGGAGACTGGTAAGCAAGATATGTCTCGAGCGAATCTTAATCGGCTATCAGGGGGAGCAGATTTTGCTTGGCACTGCTTGCCACCTAGGGGTCGATCTGGAGGAATTCTCTTAGGCATCAATTCCCTAGTACTTGATCTTTCTGTTATCGTGGAAGGGGAATTTTTTGTTAAATTCCATCTGCGAAATAGACAAGATGACTTTAAATGGATACTGATGGCGGTGTACGGTCCGGCTCAGGAAGACTTTAAGACTGCCTTTCTGTCGGAATTAGTACGAACTTGCCAACAGAACCCTTTGCCTGTTTTGATAGGGGGGGATTTCAATATAATGAGACACAGCAGAGAAAAGAACAAAAACAATTTTAACCCCAGATGGCCTTTTCTATTCAATGCAGTCATCGATAGTTTCGATCTTCGGGAGATCGAATTGTCAGGTAGACAATTCACCTGGGCTAATTCACTTCCGGATCCGACCTATGAAAAATTGGATAGAGTTTTGATGAGTACTGAATGGGAATTGAAATACCCCTTGGTTACAGTTCGAGCTTTAGACCGCGGGATTTCAGATCACACACCGTTGATTCTAGAAACGGGAGACCCAGCCTTTTCTGGTCAGCCTAAGCAGTTCAAAATGGAACTTAGCTGGCTGACTCAAGAGGATTTTAAAGAAAAGGTCAGAGAGATTTGGAATCATCCAGTCCAAGGGCAAAACTCAGTCCAACGTTGGAACAGAAAAATGGGAGCATTAAGAACACATCTCCGGGGATGGGCTCGCCATCACCATGGGTTGTATAGAATTCAAAAAGAACAATTCCAACATATTGTGACAACACTTGACACGCAAGCCGAACAGAGAACTCTAACCGAAGGGGAGCGAGAACAACTGGAAAATGCTCGTGATGATCTCACAAAGCTCCTGAGAGAGGAGGAACTGAGATTTTATCAACGAGCCAAAGTGAATGACGTCCTTTTGGGGGATAATAATACCAAGTATTTCCAGATGGTGGCAAATGGCAAACATCGGAAAAAACGAATATTTTCCCTGGACCATGAAGGCGATAGAATAGAAGGACAGCAATATCTCAAAGAGTACATTACCCAATTTTACAAAGGTCTGTTCGGTCCTCCGGAAGAGAGTCACTTTAGCTTGGATGAGAACATAGAGGATATTTCGCAAGTGAGTCAGCCAGAAAATGAATTTCTCATGGCCCCTTTCACTGAAAAGGAGGTTCGGGAAGCAATTTTTAGCATGGAACACAATAAAGCACCAGGACCGGATGGTTTTCCGGCTGAGTTTTATCAGCATTTTTGGGAAACAATCAAAGGGGACTTGATGAATATGTTCCATGAATTACACACCGGAGAACTCCCGCTGTTCAGTCTCAATTTCGGAGTCATAACTTTGATACCCAAAGTTAAAGAGGCTAATAAAATTCAGCAATATAGGCCCATCTGCTTACTGAATGTCAGCTTCAAAATTTTTACGAAAGTGGCAACAATCAGAATTAACTCAGTGGTAGATAACATTATCAGTCCTACTCAAACAGCCTTCATGAGAGGTAGGAACATTTTGGAAGGGGTAGTAATCCTACATGAGACAGTACACGAACTACACAGAAGAAATCAGAACGGGATTATATTTAAAATCGATTTTGAAAAGGCCTATGACAAAGTCAAATGGGACTTTCTGACACAGACGCTCCGGTTAAAAGGTTTCTCCACCAAATGGATTGAGTGGATTAAATCTTTTATTTCGGGTGGAAGTGTCGCGATTAATATCAATGATGAAATAGGTCCATTCTTCCAGACAAAAAAAGGACTCAGACAAGGAGATCCACTATCACCCATCCTTTTCAACATAGTTGCAGATATGCTCACACTCCTTATTAAACGGGCTAAAACGAATAATCAGATACAAGGTGTGGTGCCCCACTTGATTGATGGCGGCCTTTCCATACTACAGTATGCCGATGATACAATTTTGTTCTTAGATCACAACCTGGAACAAGCTCAGAACATGAAAAATATTCTTTGTGCGTTTGAGCAGTTATCGGGACTCAAAATAAATTTTCACAAGAGTGAAATTTACTGTTTTGGTGAGGCTAAGAACTTTGAAGACCAATATAAAGAACTGTTTGGTTGTAATCCCGGAACTTTCCCAGTCAAATACCTAGGTATTCCTATCCATTTTCGGAAATTGGCTAATAATGACTGGTTGAGGATCCAGGAACGTTTTGAGAATCGCCTCAGCAGTTGGAAAGGGAAAAACCTTTCATACGGAGGCCGGTTAACTTTAATCAACTCAGTTCTTAGCAGTCTACCGATGTATATGATGTCTTTCTTCCAAATTCCAAAAGGGGTTCGTAAGAAGTTGGACTACTACCGGTCTAGATTTTTTTGGCAAAGTGATGAGCATAAGAGAAAGTACAGATTAGCTAGATGGAGTATTCTGTGTCTTCCACGAGATCAAGGAGGACTAGGGATACATAATCTAGAACTCAAGAATATGGCCTTACTCAGCAAGTGGCTGTATCGTCTGCTTACAACAGATGGCACCTGGCAACAGATCCTTCGCAACAAATATCTAGGGACAAAACCTCTGGTTCAGGTCCAATGGAAAAGCGGGGATTCACACTTTTGGGCTGGGCTTATGAAGGTTAAAAATGACTTTCTAAAATTTGGCACCTTCACTATCAAGGATGGGTCTCAGATAAGATTCTGGGAAGATAAATGGTTAGGCAACAGGCCTCTTCGTGATCAATATCCTCAACTCTATAACATTGCTAGGAAAAAGCAGGATACGGTGGCAGAAATACTTAGTACAGAGATTCCCAATATATCCTGGCGGAGAGATCTGATTGGACCTAAATTGGTAATGTGGAATAATTTAGTAGCAAGGCTGGCAAATATAAACCTCACTGACGAAGGAGATGAATTTAATTGGAGTTTGGACCCGACAGGTGTTTTCTCTGTGAAAACACATTATTTGGCCCTGATTTACCAAAATGTACCTAACACAAATAAAAAACTATGGAAATCAAAACTTCCATTAAAGGTTAAAATTTTTTTATGGTTTTTAAAGAGAGGAGTTATTCTCACTAAGGACAATCTGGCCAAACGAAATTGGAATGGCAGTAAACAGTGTGTCTTCTGTCATGAAAATGAGTCAATTCAGCATCTATTTCTCGAGTGTAGATTCACACGTATGGTATGGGCTTCGGTCTATGCGGCATGGGGATTACCTAAGCCATCTAGTGTGTCTAATATGTTCAATGGTTGGCTGAATTTAGTTCCACAAAATTTTAAACCTCTGGTATTTGTAGGCGCGGCAGCCTTATGTTGGGCGGTCTGGCGATGCAGAAATGCAGTGGTTTTTTATAACAAATCTCCAAATTTTTTGCAGGTTATCTTCACAACGTCGCATTGGCTCCGCACATGGTCTATCCTTCAACAGCCATCATCGCGGGACAGTCTTGTAGCGGCGTCGCAGTGCTTGGTCCAAGTGGCCAAGGCTATTTTTGCCCGGGCGTTTGGGTGGCAGCCTAGTCTTAGGATTGGCGGCTCTTAGAGTCCGGAGGTGGAAAAAAACTGTTTGGCTGTGTGTCGTTTGACAGAGGCCGGGATCTTTTTCAGGCGGGTGTATCACCTCGATGTATCTAACTGAAAATTTAATAAAGCATCCCTTTTCGAAAAAAAAAACTTGCATGATAGTGTCATCTAGGTCTCAAAACTTAACATACACATAAAAACTTTTGTGCAAGTTTCATGTTTTTTATTAAAAATGAATTAAGTATGATTTTTAGATTAACATAATTCTATTCGAAGTTCCATATATAGGTGTAAATCGAACTTTTTTGAATAAAAAATGCTGACTTTGGAATCTAGGTGACACTACCATGTAAGTTTAGGGACCCAAATATCTAAAATCCTGAGCTTGGGACCTAGATGACACCACCCTACAAGTTTAGGGACCGCTAATGAAATTTACTCAATTATTTTACTTGCTAACAGAGAAGTATTGAAATTCTCAAAAAAAAAACAGAGAAGTATTGAGCACGAATGGTTCTTCCAGTGCACATACATCATCATCTCGGGTCACAAGAAAACACTGCCTCAAGATTGCAACAGAGAGAATTCTCAAGATTTTTCCCCTGATAAGAAAACACACGCAGAACCAGATTTTTAATTGTGCCGCTAACTGCTTCAGCACGCGCGCGGCACCCAACCCATTGCTTAGCCAACTAGACGCACTTGACAGGCAGCCTACTAGCTCCGGTGCCGGCGCCGCCGCCGCCGGCGGGTTTAGCAGCTTTTGCGGCGGGGAAGAAGAAGTTGACGGGCGTGCAGGAGACCTTGATGTCGTAGAGCCGCGACCACGCGACGCCGACCTTGAACCTCGCCTGCGCGGTGACTATCACGGTGAAGCTGCTGCTGGTCATGTTGCCCGTGAAGGCCACGTCCGACCCGGCCACCAGTTCCACCGTGGCGCGGACGGTCGGCGTCGGCAGGCTCGGCGGCTGCCGCGGCATGGCCGTGGTCACCGTCGCCCGGATCCAGCTCTCCGACGGCGCCGCCGTGCTGTTGCTCACGTCCACGAACATGCTCTCGTACGCCACCGTCGCGCTCCGGCTCGGGTTCTCGATGGCGAGGGTCAGGTCCAGCAGCAGGCTGCTGGTGGGCTTGGATCTGTGCCAGCTCGTGTGGGAGACGGAGAAGGTGACGCGCGCCGGGCATAGCACGACGAAGAAGACGGTGACGACGGTAGCCACGGCGAGCGTCGCCGCGAGAACCGCCACGGTGTACTGCTTGGCTGTCAGCGCCGTCAGGCCCGCCGCCGCCGGAGGCGGCGCCATGCGCGCTGTTGGCGGATATCTCCTACTGCCTGTACCCGTCACGCGTACGACGCGGACCCCATACGCTCCCGGGCATCTCGCCACGGCTCGCCACCAGGTCGCGCTCAGCTCCACAAGACTCGGTCTCTAGGGGCTTCACGCACCGCACGACGCACGCGAGTCCATCGCCTCGCGTCCGACATCCTAGGGATAGTTTTGATCTCTGTTGAGTCCTGTAACTTGTATATAAGGCTATGCCTTCGATCAATGAAGTCACGGTTGATTCAATTCTCTCCTTCATGGAATCAGTTACCCTCAGATCCTGAGCTCTAGCTTCCGCATCCTCCTTCCTCTGCGGCATGGCGCTCTCGCCAGCCCGTTCTTCTTCCTCCTCTGATTCCGGTGCCACTGATGCTTTTTTCTCGACGCACCGCAGCCTGCTTCCCTTGCCGTCATCCAAACCGTGAATATCCGAAACCACATCCCTGTCCTCCTCGATCTCTCCGAGTCAAACTACAGCCAGTGGCGGTGCCTCATCGACTCCGTCTTCGGCAAGTTCGGCCTGGTCAGCCATGTCCGCTCCCCACCTCTCATCATCGACCGTGATGCCGAATGGCGTCAGGTTGATTGCTGCATCGTCAATTGGATCTACAATACCGTCACCAAGAGCGTCTTCGACCTCATCTACAAGCCCGACGCCACTGCCTTAACCGTTTGGTCCGACATTGAGGGCCTTTTTCGAGACAATGAACTCCAGCGCGCGGTTCTGCTTGAAGCAGAGTTTCGCAATGTGGTTCAAGGCGATCTCTCTGTCTCTGACTACTGCAACAAGCTCAAGAAACTCGCGGACAACCTCCGCGACATCGGCCATCCCGTCTCCGAGCCGAGCCAGGTCTTGAACCTCATCCGCGGCCTGCACAGGAAGTTTCGCCATGTCAAGCCCGTGCTCACCTCGAAGTCTCATACCTTCATGAGTGCGCGCTCCTACCTCCTTCTCGAAGAGATCCAGCTCCAGAACGACGACAAAACGGAGGCTGCTCAGGCCTTCGTTGCTGGCCATGGCGATTCCGCCAGTTCCGGCGGATCCAGCGGTTCCAGCGGCCGTGGCGGGTCCTCTTCCGGCCAGGGCGGCGGCTCTTCTTCCGGCACTGGTGGCTTCCCCAACAACGACCCCGGCGCGAATCGCGGCTCCAAGGGCCGGAACAAGCGCCGCAGCCGTGGCTCCAACGGCGGGAACAATCCCACCGGCGGTGGCGGCGGTGGCTCCCAGGCTCAGCAGCGCCTCGCGAGTCCCTGGGCTGCCAACTATAATCCCTGGACCGGGCTTGTCCAGGCTTGGCAAATGCCCTTCTGTCCACCAGCAGCTGGTGTCTTGGGCCCTCGTCCGCCGGCCCAGCAAGCAATGGTGGCCCAGCATCCTTTCTCTGCGCCGCTGCATCCTTCCTCAGCCGGCGCCTGGGACAACGGCGCCCTGTACGCTGCCCTGCAATCTGCCGGCGTCGCCACCACTCCACCGAGCTCGTCCGAGTGGTTCTTTGACACAGGAGCAACGTCCCACATGTCCAACAATGCTGGTATATTATCCTCTACCGCCCCCTTTCATTCTTTCATCACGGTGGGCAACGGTGCCAGGTTACCAGTCACCCATACAGCTGCTGCCACTATCCCTACTGCATCTACTCCTTTGCATCTGAATAATGTCCTTGTTACTCCATCCCTTGTCAAAAATCTTGTCTCTGTTAGACAACTTACTCGTGATAATAATGTATCAATTGAATTTGACCCATCCGGTTTTTGTATCAAGGATCTGCACACTCAGGCGGTGAAGCTCCGATGTGACAGTGCCGGTGATCTTTACCCTCTTCGGTTGCCCTCCCACATGGCGCTCTCTGCATCTTCTCCGGCTTCAGTGGAGTTGTGGCACAACCGACTAGGGCATCCTGGCTCCAACGTCTTGCATCAGGTCCTAGATAGTTTGAATTTCCATTGTAATAAGTCCACCAAACATCATTGCCACCATTGCAGCGTTGGTAAACATGTTAGACTTCCATTTCAACCCTCTGAAACTGCTGCGTTTCTCCCTTTCCAACTCTTACACTCAGATGTTTGGACGTCGCCGCTTTACAGTTTCTCCGGTTATAAATACTATGTGGTGTTTATTGATGCCTACACTCACTATGTCTGGACTTATCCCGTGCGCCAAAAATATGATGTTCCAGCAGTGATTCGTACTTTCTTCTCTTACGTTCACACTCAATTCCGCCTACCTGTTGTTGCTTTTCAGACAGACAACGGTGCTGAGTACGACAACAATGCAACACGCTCTTTTCTTGCAGCTCTGGGAACTGTTTTTCGTTTAACATGTCCCTACACCTCACAACAAAATGGCAAGGCAGAGCGTATACTGCGCACGATTAATGATTGTATTCGTACTCTACTAATTCAAAGTGCAGCTCCGTTGTCCTTCTGGGTTGAGGCGCTCAACACGGCGACGTTCCTCATTAATCGCCGTCCATGCCGTGCCACGGGCTCGATCACACCGCACCACCTGCTCTTCGGTGCCCCTCCACGCTACGACGAGCTGCGAACCTTCGGCTGCCTCTGCTACCCCAACGTGACGGCGACAACAGCACACAAGCTCAGCCCTCGATCTGTGGCGTGCGTCTTCATCGGATACCCGGTGGACCATCGTGGCTATCGCTGCTACGACATCTCCACCGGCCGCGTCTACACGTCTCGCCACGTAACATTCGTGGAGCACCAGTTCCCGTTCCGCGGCGTGCCATCCTCTTCACCGGCTTCCTCGACGCCCGCGCTCGACGACGACACGCCCACTCTGCCCCGTCATGCAGCACGTCATGCAGCACCTGTCCTCGACGTCACCGCGGCTCCGCCTCATCTGTCGCCAGCACCCATGCCGCGTAGCACACCTGCTCCGCCAAGACCACGTGCCCCACGCGCAGCGTCTGCATCACCACACGCGGCCTCGTCGTCCACATCGTCGCTCGCAGCGTCTCCCGTCGTCTCGTCGCCCGCCGTCTCAACGCCCGCCGCGTCGCCTGCCGTCTCGGTGCCCGCGGCCTCGGCGTCGCCCGTAGCCACGACGTCGCCTGCGACCTCAGCGTCGCCCGCGGCCTCAGCGTCGCCCGTGGCCACAACGTCGCCCACGGCCACGTCGCCACCGATCCTGGTCTCGCCGACATACACGGTCTCGCCCACTCCGGCTCCAGCGCCACCAACGCGGCAGCACCACATGATCACTCACGCGCGTGCAGGGGTCTTCAAGCCGCACCCCAAGTATGCGCTCGCGACGTCATCAACCGTGCCGGTCGTCCCTCAGTCTGTCCGCGCTGCCCTTAGAGAACCCGCCTGGCGTGCTGCTATGCAAGAGGAGTTCGACGCACCAACCAGACATGGCAGTTGGTTCCACGACCGCGTGACGCCAGAGTCATCTCCGGCAAGTGGGTGTTCAAAGTCAAGACCGGCGCCGACGGCTCCTTCGAGCGGAACAAAGCGCGCTGGGTTGTGCGTGGCGATGTTCAGCGCCCGGGGATCGACTTCGGCGAAACATTCTCCCCGGTCGTCAAGCCCGCCACCATCCGGACTGTGCTGACCATCATCGCCTCCAAGCACTGGCCGGCGCACCAGCTTGACGTGTCCAATGCCTTTCTTCACGGCAACATCAGCGAGCGCGTGTACTGCAAACAACCAACAGGGTTTGAGGATCCCGCCCGCCCAGACGACGTTTGTCTCCTCTCGCGCTCGCTCTACGGCCTCCGTCAAGCACCTCGAGCGTGGTTCAACCGCTTCGTCGAGCACGCCGTCTCCATCAGCTTCAAGCAGTCCCGCACCGACTCGTCCTTGTTCGTCTACCGCAACGGCACCGCCATGGCGTACCTCCTCCTCTACGTCGACGACATGATCCTGTCGGCCTCTTCACCGGAGCTCCTTCGACACTTCATCAGCAGCCTCCAGTCGGCCTTTGCCGTCAAGGATATGGGTCCCGTGCACTACTTTCTTGGCATCGACGTCAAGCGCACGAACGGCGGCTTCTTCCTCTCCCAGTCGGCCTACGCTCTGGAGGTACTCGAGCCAAGCCATCCAGCGCCGACGGTGAACTGCTCAAGGACGCCTCCTGGTACCGCAGCATGGCGGGCGCCTTGCAGTACTTAACGTTAACTCGTCCGGATATTGCATACGCGGTCCAACAAGTGTGCTTGCACATGCACGCTCCGACGGTAACACATGCTGGCCTCCTCAAGCGTATCCTACGGTACCTCAAAGGTACAGCTTCACTCGGGATACATCTATTCGCCGCTCCTACACCGACGATCACCGCCTACACCGACGCCGACTGGGCTGGCTGCCCGGACACGCGCCGTTCCACGTCCGGCTACGCCATCTTCATCGGTGACTCACTCGTCTCTTGGTCCTCAAAGAGACAGACGACGGTGTCGCGATCCAGTGCAGAGGCGGAATACCGCGGCGTGGCAAATGCTGTCTCAGAGTGTACGTGGCTTCGCCAGCTGCTGCGCGAGCTCCACTGCGACGTCCCCAAGGCCACCGTAGCATACTGTGATAATATTTCCAGCGTCTACATGGCTCGGAATCCAGTACATCATCGGCGCACAAAACACATAGAGATCGACATCCACTTCGTCCGGGAGAAGGTTGCACTTGGCGAGGTCCGCGTTCTACAGATTCCAAGCGCGCGACAATTCGCTGACATTTTCACCAAAGGACTTCCTACGGCGTTGTTCGAGGACTTCCGCGACAGTCTCTGCGTCGGCACGACGAGCTGAGACTGAGGGGGGGTGTTGGCGGATATCTCCTACTGCCTGTACCCGTCACGCGTACGACGCAGACTCCATACGCTCCCGGGCATCTCGCCACGGCTCGCCACCAGGTCGCGCTCAGCTCCACAAGACTCGGTCTCCAGGGGCTTCACGCACCGCACGACGCACGCGAGTCCATCGCCTCGCGTCCGACATCCTAGGGATAGTTTTGATCTCTGTTGAGTCCTGTAACTTGTATATAAGGCTATGCCTTCGATCAATGAAGTCACGGTTGATTCAATTCTCTCCTTCACGCGCAGTGTATGGCCTGGGTGTGTGTGGCCGCGTGGGATGCCTATGCACGCTGTTCAGCAGTAGAAGGGTTTATGGGTTACTGCCGGAAGAGATATATTTGAGCCCGTCTCCATGCGTACGGTAGCTGAAAACTTGTTTGCAACTCTCTGAAATGTGATGACCGAAATCACTAGATGCCATTTCTTTTAAGGAAACCATTATAAAATGCAGTGATTTTTCTGCAAACAGTCCATGCTATATATTAATATATACATGATTATGATTAGGAAGGACTACAGATAGTAGAAGTTGTACACTGCAGGCTCCAATCTAGGAATTATTTCAGCAAAACATTTTGTAAAGAGTAAAATTCATGAGCGGTCCCTAAACTTGCGCGGTCGTGTCATTTGGGTCCCAAACTTAGAATTTTTAATCTTTGGGTCCCTAAACTTGAACTGTTGTGTCATTTAGGTCACAAACTCCTGATCTCTGATATTTGGTCTCTAAATTTGCATGATAGTGTCATATAGGTCTCAAAACTTAACATACACATAAAAACTTTTGTACAGGTTTCATATTTTTTTATTAAAAATGAATTAAGTATGATTTTTAGATTAACATAATTCTATTCGAAGTTCCATATATAGGTGTAAATCGGACTTTTTTGAATAAAAAATGCTGACTTTGTAATCTAGGTGACACTACCATGTAAGTTTAGGATCTGAATATCAGGGGTCGTGAGTTTGAGACCTAAATGACACAACGGTGCAAGTTTAGGGACCCAAATATCTAAAATCCTGAGTTTGGGACCCAGATGACACCACTATACAAGTTTAGGGACCGCCAATGAATTTTAATCTTTTGTAAAATATGCATGCTCCAAGTTAAAGGATTAGGAACGAGCGAGTATTAGTAGGAGTCGGTCGTTTCCCTGCTAGCATTTCCCGATCGAGATGGCATCAACGGCAGCTTTTAGTACAATCATCAGAGCTGGATCGAGGCAGCAATCAGTGGATGGTGCGGCCATAGGCGTTCGTCGAAAACGATCGATCGAGCTGCCGGTGCCGGAGACGAACGACAGCGAAAGAGGCGGATTGATGGAGAGCACACGTACGAATGCAGGCACAGGCAGAGCGCATTATTGGTCGTCCCAGGCTGATGCTGGCGTGCCTAATGGATGGGAGACCGTTCATGGTGAGAGTTACTCCGAGCAGTTCAACCCACTGGCCGGCCTTCTTCAGTCCGTCCGCCAGATCGGCAGAGACTTGAATTGGATAGTACGTAGCTGCATGCAACTCATTTAAGTTGTGAAGACAAACTACCTACTATATAGACGGAATGTGATGCTGAAGTTCCATTGATCAATTATTCTCGATCAAAACACAAACTAAGGGTGCTTTTATTTGGTAGAGCTCCATCTAATTCTGAATCTAGGAGAGAAGTGATTCTGTGACTGAAAGTGGTTCTCATTGATTCTCTAGCCTAAACTTTTCAAATCAAGATGGATGGAGGATCACTTCATAGAATAAAAAACTACTTTTTTCCTGCTCACAGCCCCCTCTTAGTTCATTTTAGAGAATCACTATCAGCAGAGAATCACTTCTCTCTGAAAAATTATTTGGCTGAACTTCTACTGAAATCAGTAGAGAATCAACTCTAAGAGCTCTGCCAATCACTTCACATAATCAGCATAGAGCCCTCTTTTATTGCATGAACACAAAGAACGCCACATACTTACGACTCTATAGTCAGCAACCGTGTCGATTTGCACTCAAGCAGCCAGTAATCACCATCTGTCTATAAATTCTGATTAGGAAGATTTTACTAGTAGTATAGCTACATGTACAATATAAAACCGTATAGATTATTTGTACCTTTTAACTCGTTGTTGCTCTGACAGAAAAAAACATATACTCCCACCATCCTTATAAATATATGTATATAGTTTATTTTTCAACTAACTAGTTTATCCTAAATTTAATGTTTTTAAGAGTGGAGGATTTCGTGCGAAGAATTGCGTTAATTGATCTAGAAGCATATAATAAGTAGTGCACGTGGATTGTCATTATCATTACTAGTCCATCAACCCATGCATCCGCACGGACCAGTACATTTAGATGACATATAATAAATATTATAAATTATTATTTAGATTCGATTCGAAGAACAATCAAAAGTATTTTTACTTAAATAGTGTATAATACATTAATGAGCATTGGCTAAAGATCCTATAACGATATATTCTTTTTATAATTTAAATATTGGAGATAGATCGAGGACAAGAGATTAGTTGTGTCACACATGATCAGCAAGGTAGGATAGTTTGATGATTTTTATTATATTTGATTATGTATGATGTGATCGGTGGATCGTTTAAATTTAAATTTTTTATAGAGACATATATGGGTAATTTAGACATAAATATAAGGGTTATTTTTAATTCTTCATATAATAGCATAGGTGGGTAATTTTCATTAGAAACAAAATTGATTTTTTGAGAATTTCTAGGATTTCTCTCTCTTTTTAGAGTGTCCACTTAGGATTCTTATGTGGCCTTATGTGGAGGTTTTCATGAGTTTTCTCTTGCCAGGGGGTGAGACCTGGACAGATCTGCAAGGGGGCTACCCAAGCAGTTTGCAGGTTAAGGAGAGGATCGGGAACAAAGAGCGTAGGTGGTAGTTCACGTGGCGAACTCGGAACACGGCGAGTATGGCGAGGAACACGAGGGCACAAGGATTTAGACTGGTTCAGGCCTCCGGAGAGTAAAACCCTACGTCCAGTTGTGGTGGTGGGATTATGCGAGAGAGATGAAGGTGTCCCCTCGAATGGAGTCCTAGGCCGCCTTATATGGGCCACGGGCTAGGGTTTCATTCAAGGTCGGTGGACCCATAACTGGGTCGGTTACAATTTGGGAAGGTATCCTTCCGGATTACAAGGAGGATCCCGTGATACTCGGACCTACTGGCGGCGCCGAGCCGCGTGCTATTGCTTTGGCTTCACTCCAAGTACTGCGGATCCTTCGGGATCTGGATAAGGTCGCCCGAGGTCGTTGGGTCTGTGGATAAGGTCTTCGGGCCCACTTGCAGGTCGGCGGGGCTTCTGGCAGGTCGGGGCCACTGGGTAAGGACCTCTGGGACACTGGTCGGTAGGGACCCAGGGGTACCCATGTCTCTCAAGCCCCCGATCGATGTGTAGGCGTAGTGGCCGAGACGAGGTCATGTCGAAGATTGGCGAAGACATGTCGCCGTCAAGGTCGTGTAGGGTGCACGGGGATCCAAAAACGAAACCCCCCTCCAATGGGCACATGAAGTCGAACATCGAGCTCCTGGAATATGAATCCAGAAGGTCGAAGTGAAGGCGAGACGTCGATCTTTGAGGAACCGCCGACCTGACCTGGATCAGGTGACACAAAGTAGCTCTCGCGGCCTTAAGAAAGGTCGCAATGCCAACCGTAGGTAGGTCGAGCAGAGAAGTAATGCAAGCAGGCTTCCAATAGGTCGATGCGACATTGGAAAATAGGGCGTCGTAAGACGCACTAGTGTAGTAGCCCCCGAGCAGTAAAGCGACCAGGATGGCCGGTTTGATGCTCCTAAGAAGAAGAAAAAGAGAACCTACGACCTTCTGTTTCCAGCATGTTGCGCTGTCCACTGAGCCATATAGGCCAAAACGTCTAGAATCTAGAGGAAAGCGCCAAAACGCCAAAGGCTGACATGACCTGAGTCATGAGCACACTGTACGGTCACGGGTCTGCTTCCACGCATGACACAGGCCACTGTCCATCCACAAGGAACAAAAGGCACCAGGATGAGTCAGGTAGGGGAAAGGCGCACCAATGCTCCCCCACGAGCGAATGATGACCTCGTGCTGCATGTGGGAATAGTGACCTTGAGGATAAGAATGCCGCGCAAGGGGGCTTGCGGATAAGATCAAAGGCCGAGTGCTGCGGGTATAAATAGGCACACACACCATTGAGCAAAGTACCCACACTTCTTGTGAAGCCATGGCAATGTTGCATAGTAATTTTTCCATCCTTTGGACTTGCGTCCATCCACCAGAGCATAGAGTTAAAGCCGATCATGCTTGGAGCTAGAAGAATGCTTGCGAAGCCCGAAGAACTCGATCAGCCTCTTCTCCATGCCCACCGAAGAATCCAGGTGCAGCATGGGGCAGTACATGCGTCGTTGGGCCTTACACGCTGAGGCCTTATCTGATGCTGTAGAACACCACGCTCCACCCGGAAAGGCCCGAGATGATGCTGGTTCCATTTGAGATCTTGTGGTGAAGCTCAGACCTGATGCTGGGTACCACAGGAAACCTGTTGGAGCTCGAGTAGAGGTGGTTGTGTGGCAGCTGTCTCTACAGTGACTGTAGAGGTCTTCAGCCAGGTCCAGAAGCAAGAAGAAAACTTGCGATACGCCTTATTAGTGTAGACTGTATCGCAAACATTTTATAGGGTAGCTCAGGGCCTTTAATGTCTTTGTATCTTGTAATTGGCCAAGGGCCGAAGTCCTTGTAGCTTATGAAGCTTTAGATACACATTTGTATGACAAATGGTATGTTCCTACGTAGATGTAGAGGCGCCCGGGCAGCAATGGTATGGCTACCAAGGTCCCAGCAGGGCTATACTAGCACGCTGACCTTCAGAAGGCCTTAAGAAGTGACAGATAGCCCGTGTCGACCTGAGTCAACACGACCGTTGTGTAGTGACACAACGCAGGGCGTTAACCCGAAAGTTGTAGGTCTGGGCGACCTAGAAGGCAGCCGGGCCTTAGCAACCTCGTGGAGGAGCTATAGTTATGACCAGGAGGTCGCCAACGGGCAGCAGGGCCTTTAAGCACAGAGCTGTTGGTGTAAACCTGCCGTTGTAGGCCGAGGTGACCTAGAAGGCAGTAGGGCCTAGGAGCCGCGGTGTGAACCCGCCGTCGTAGGCCGAGGCGACCTAGCAGGCAGCAGGGCCTAGGAGCCGCGGTGTAAACCCGCCATCGTAGGCCGAGGAGACCTAGCAGGTGTCATCGACCTTGCTAAGGCAATGTGGTAGATCCAAAGGTCGTCAGGTGGTCAGGAGACCTTGAAGCAGATATCGGTTGCATTGTAGTAGGGGGCTTGATGTAGGGCATAACGGGTCCGTGAACATCGGGCCGTTAATCACAAATCCGGCGAGCCTAGATTCTCGTATGGCGCGAGCCGTTACTGCCTGTGACTGTTAGGCCGAAAGAGCCGTTGCAGAGGGATCCGTTGGGTCGTCGCGAGTCTCGCGGAGGAGACGTTTGGGCGCGGCGGCCCGTGACGCCGCTGGGGCCCATCCATAAAAGGCCGAGTGAGGGGCAAAGGACCCCACTCACTCCCATTTCCCCCAGATTTAGAGTTTCGCTGCCGCCGCTAGAGCACTCCGTGCAGATCCACCAGCGCTGCTGCGTTTAGATCCGTCGTGCCGTGCGCCGCCGTATGCGCGTGAAGTCCCTAGTGGTTTTTAGAGCTAGATCCACCGAGGTTGTAGAAGAAGAGATGGCATCCGAGCTTGCGCCCGCACCAGAGAGCATCTGGGAGCCTTCGACGGTGACGGAGGAGCAGCTCCAAGGTCTGGTGGAGCAGGGGCTGCTGAAGCCGAAGGAGGAGGTGGGTTGGAGGCCAGCGACCGGCGAGGCCTTCCCCACCGAGGGGACCGGTGAGGCCGTCGCCTTCGTCACGCACGTGGAGCGCGGGTTCGGAGTCCCGACGGGCGACTTCTTTCGCGGGCTCCTCCACTACTACAGGATCGACCTGGTACATCTCGTCCCCAACACCATCACCACGATCTCCTCCTTCATCCACCTCTGCGAGGCGTATTTGGGGATACCGCCACATTTTCACCTGTGGCGGTACTTCTTCGAGCTGAAGAAGATGGGCAAGTCAGGGGTCGTGGGTAGTGTCGGCTTCATGCTCCGGCGCTACTTGAAGCCGGTGTACATCGAGATGGTGTTGCCGGACAACACCTCAGGCTGGAGGCAGGGGTGGTTCTACATCGACAACCCGAAGCCGGCGTTATCGACAAGGTCGGGGTACGCGCCGGTGCCAGTGCCGGAGTGGAGCAACCAGCTGACGTCACGGGAAAACGACGCCATCAAGCCGCTGCTGGACGACCTAGCGAGGCTGAAGGCGGAGGGGCTGACCGGCGGCGCCGTGGCGATTAGCTTCAGCCGACGGCTCCTACAGCCGATCCAAGATCGGGTGCACCCAACCTATGAGAACTGGGGTCAGGCCGACCCCACCCGGGTGGCACAGCGTAAGGTCTCCAAGCAGGAGATGGTGGAGTGGGTCAAGGAGCTGTTCGCCAGACGGATCCGCAACAGGACCTGCCCTAAGGTGCTCTGCCTGAAGGGGCCCACCGAAGCTGTAAGTCGCCTTTATCCAGTCGACCTTAATTTGTTACGCATGTAGTTGGATGTTTGATGCTGATGATGAAGGTCGTCTTATGCAGGGTCGTGAGGGCGTGTACTGGTGCCCGGCTCCGCTTCTTGACGAGGATGAGCGGAGCTTCAAGGTCCAAGCTGCGGAGGACATCGGGGTACCTCCACTGCATGTAACGCCCGCGTTTTAGCCTCTAATAAATCACCTGCTAAAACACACGTGTTTTTCAAAATCTTTCCGCTGAGCTCGACCTTATCCTAAAACCCTGATCATCAACCCTTTTACCCGACGATAACTCCCCCTTTTACCCGAGTTACCCGACCGTAACTTTTCTTTTTACTCAGGTCAATCGACCGTCGATCGACACCATCATTTCTCCCATCGTCCTTCTTACCCAACCCACGTCCCGGCGAATGCCTCGGGTTCACCCGGACCGCCCGACATCATCATCAACCCGCATTCTGATGCTCGGCACGGATTCGCTCGCCCCGGCACGAATCCGCTCGTCGCGCGATTACCGCCGACGACGGGATTCGTCCGGCAGCGCGACAATTCGCACGGACGACGGAAAATTCCGGAAAAAAAAAATCTTTTCCTTCCTTTTTCCTAAAAATTTTCCTAAATCTTTTCCATTGTTTTGAGCACAATTATTCTTGTTTATCCATAATCCATCTCAAGTCTAATCTTTCCTTAATTCATTTGTCATCCCAAATCAATGGCAATAGCAACCTTTATTTCTCCCTAAGCCATCAAACAGCTATCTTCTCCTTCACGTATATCATCTTTCGTCTCCTAGCTGTTGAGCTCATACGTATGCAACATGCATACACACGAACAGAGGCAAGCAACGTAGAGCCACAGATAGCAACAATGTGAATCGTATGCACATACGAGCATCTCATGCAGCAGCAGGCACGTCGCCAACTCTCTCTGTTCCCTGAGCACGCACACAATGTACACAGCAGCAGCCCGACACCACCTGCAAGCTCGCACGCCAGGACCCCCTTGTCATACTCACCTCGCTCGACCACGGTGAGCTGCCACCGGGCCCCAGCAGGCCGCACGGCCGGCCCCTTCCCGCCAATACTCCGCCTGGCCGCCTCATTCACCACACCGCGACGCCGCCGAGCCGTCGCGTCGACACCATTAACCCCACCCCGTCGCCTCCGCGCCACCGCCGCTGCCGCAAGCCGCCGCGCCGCATCCCGCCACCACAGCACCGCCAGCTTGCCCGCCACCGCGTCGCTGGCCGTCAAGTCCTGTCCACAGCACCACCATTTACTCACCTGCCGCGAATCCCGGCCGAGGCCTCGCCGCTCGAGCCCGTTGGTCCCGCCGGCCGAACCGCCTCACCGCGCCGCCCATATTTTTTCCCCTACGAACCGCCTTACGCAGCCTATAAAAGGCCCTACACCCTGGCCGCCTCACCACCAAGTCGCCACAAGCCGCCTTCCTTCCTCCCTTGCCCTCCACGGCCGCCGCCATTGCTGCCTCTGCTCTAGCTCGCCACCGCTCTTCGATCTCCCTCTCCGAGCTGCCCCTGCCCGAGGTAAGCTTGGGAAGAGCTTCCCCATCCACTCCTCTCTCTCCCCATACCCATAGATTTGGAAACGGCTGCCGGAATCGCCGTGTTGGCCGAGCTCCAGGAGCTCCGGCCGCTGCCCATGGCGGTGCTGGGAAAACGAACGGGACGCCCCTGTTCCGTTCCGTGTCCCTGTCTCTATCTCTCTCCCTCTGTTTGCCTTTTATTCCAATCAGACCATACACATCACCCACCGGGCCATGTGATGCACAAAAAGCCCAAAACTCCACCCACATCAATCACGTACACTGGCACCATCCATCTTTATGAAATTCATTTTCGAAATTAATTAGCACTTGCACCGTACAAATACCATATCCAAACCATTTCTACTCCGAATCACCTGTTTCTTTTTCCTAAATTCCTATGAAATCATATTCTATCTAATTGAGTCATTCTCCAATTTTTTTTAAATAATATTTAATCATTCATTTCCCATTTATTTTTCCTCGAGCTCAGCCGATAAAATCCTGTGTGCTTGTATCGATTACATGTTTGCTTGTGTGTGCACTATAGCCGACGGAGTGAACGAGGAGGAGTACCGTGAGCCGGAGCCTGGAGCCGAGTACTGCGAGCAGGAGACCGGAGTCCCGAACCACGAGCAGGAACTCCCCGAGGACTTCGAGGACGGCAAGTTCAATCTCATCCTTTGATGCATGCTTTGATCCCAGTTTTATAAATACAACCCTATGACCCGTCTTATATAAATTGCATATTGTTTTACTGTTAAAACCCAGTAGGATAGCCACCCTTGATTGCTATGATTGATCTTTGATTACCCTAAATGATTTCTTTGAAAATGTGTGAGTGCTTTAAAAATGGGAATGGGATATTTTGGAAAATGAGTAAAGAACTGGGTAGACGGGATGGACGTGTGTGTCAGGAGTATGGGTGAGCTCGTACCTTTGTGGTTGAGCGTGTTGGAGATGTCCATCTTATCGTTAAGGACCGGGTTGCGTGACATCTCACCTGACCCAATTATCGTACTACCACTCGACCGTTGTATGTGGCAACGGCTTAGCATAAATCCCACTAGTTAATCTACTTACCATCAGGAGTGCGGGTGAGCAGCGGGAGATCAAGGAGTAGGGGTACGATCTGTGTGAGGTACGCCCTGGTTATGTGAGATAACCCCTTGGTTGCTTCCGTGGTGGCTCGTAGGGTTAGTTAAGGTGGGTAATGGCTTTGATAGGATCCGCGCCGACACTAAGGTGTTCGTGTGGCGGTACCCTACTTGTGGGTAAAGATGTACAACCTCTGCAGAGTGTAAAACCTATTCGAATAGCCGTGTCCACGGTATTGGACGAGTCACGGTGGGGTCACAAAGCCAGTGTTTGGGTTTGGGATGTTTTCATGGCGTGAGTTGTTTTCTGGAAAAGTGTGTGGCTGTGTGCCTGGGCTACTGCGGACGGGGAGTCCAGTAGTCCCTAATTGGTTTTCTCAAAACAACTGAGTTACTTGGGTTATAAAACTTGTTTGCGAAAACCTTTTCGAAAATGAACCCCTGCATGAGTAAATGTGTTTGCAAAATAAACCTTGACCTGATCCTTGACATATCCTGTGCATGATCTGCTTATAAGCCCCTCCGTGGGTGGGGTTGAACTTGTTGAGTACGTATGTACTCACCCTTGCTTAATTAACTGTTTTTTAGTGGAGGATCCCGACTTCGTCCCCGAAGACGCCGAGTAGGTTGCTGTCCTACACCCAACCCGTGCCTGTGGATTCAGGGTCTCCACAGGAAGCTTCCATGGTGCTAGACTCTGATGAGGCTTTAGAAGCCTTTACTATCGTAGTTTGGTCAGTAGTTCTTATGTTGCTTCTCGTGGCAGTGGCGCTCCCATGCCCACAGCCTCGACGTGTTGTACGGTAATGAACCATCTGATGTAATAAATGTGGTACCAGCCTCCTGGGACTGGTATTTGCATCACATTTAGTCACCTCTGATGAGGGGACGCTTCAGGTGGTATCAGAGCCGTATGTTGGCCGTAGGACGCGACCCCTAGGACCCGAGACCTTTCTAAAGCCTTCTCCTAAATCTTTTCCCTGCTTAGCTCACCTTTCCACAAATCTCTTACCTTAACCCTTGCCTGGTTCCAGATGGCTAACTTGGAATGGAGTGGAGGCGTCTGCCCCGCAGAGCCTGGCCTCCCTAAGTTACTGCTACTCAGCCTAGAGCGCATCGGAGTAAGGGACCCACCGGAGTACATCTATCGGGAGTACGAACACAGTGGCACCCTTCGGTGTAAAGTGATGATCTTCGTGGGGAGGAGCACACTCTACCCCGACATAGATCCTTGGTTCATCTCCACCACTGGGTTTCGCTTCACCGACGCATACCCAAAAGCTGCCCGAAAAGCCCTGCGACGCCTACGAGTGGTCTATAGGCAACACCTTCGACGGACTCCGATGGGATTTTTCCCACCCTCTGGAGGAAGAGGACGCTCATGGATCGCCCGGATGAGAGGACTTGGAAGAGAAGAAGAAGACTTAGAAGATACGATTTCTCACCTGTCCATTTACCTCAATGGCTTGGACCACCTTTTCCATGAACAGGCCGGGCAGCTGAAGCACCAAATCGACAGGGCAGAAAGAGCAGAACAAAGGATAGAATTAGAGAGGATAAAGACGAGAACGGCGGAGGTTTCCCTAGCTAACCTGCAGCGAGATTACGCCAGGGAAAGGGAACGTTCTGAAATATTCCACAAGGACCTATGGGATGAGCTCCACAAGGAGCGCAGGAGAAGAGAAGAAGCTGGGTTGATGGATGATGAACCTGAAGAAACCCACTGGGATAAGGGAACCCAGATCGAGGATGTGATATTGGAACAAGACCTCCCACCAAAGAAGCGTCGCATTCAGCCTGAGGAAGAATCCCCATGAAGAGGGAATATAGTACCTAAGTAAAGAGCTATGGTATAATAAGAATAAAGTGTACCCCTGAGGAGTGTACCCAACCTTGTTGATAAATAAAACTATCTATCTTTTGTACCCTACCCTTTGCACAACTTGTTCAACTCTACCCTTGTTTTCAGATGGCCGAAGATGGATGGACCCAAGGCGTGTGCCAGGAGGAGCCTGGTTTTGCTCGCCTTCTTATCAACTCCCTGGTGCGCCTCGGTATCACTGAGCGCCCAAGGTACTACAGTAGAGAGTACGAGCAACTCGGCACTCTTCGCTGTAGGGTGGTCCTCTCCATCGCCAGAAGCACCCGCTACCCCAACATCGAGCCGTGGCACGTGACCGCCACAGGTTTTCGACATCGGGATACCTATCCCTTGGCCCTCCGGAAAACTCTCCGTTACCTGTGCAGGATCTACGAGGAGCACCTTGTCTCCACACCGATGAGGCTTTATCCTCCCGCCATCCGGACTTCAGTCTGGCAAGCCCGCATGAGAAACCTGGAACGGCGCCGTCACCAAGAAGATCTTTTGTACCATGTAGTTGCCTACCTCGTCTCCCTGGATGAACTCTTTGATGATCAGGCCAAGTTCCTAAGAGAGCAAATTGGTCGGGCTGAGCAAGCGGAAGTCACAGTAAGGATGCACCAGGTTCGAGTAGCTCAAGCTGAAGCAAGGACCGCGGCCGCCATAAGCAGTGAAGCTGTTGCCCATGAGAGCCTCAGGCGGATTCAGGATCAGCGTATACAGGAATGGACCAACAGTGGAACACCCGTTCCGGCTGTGGGAGAAGCACAAGTCCTAGTTGGGACAACCCTCATAGGATGGGGAGGAGTTCCTAAGACCCCAACACCGTCTGTAGCCGCCGAGCAACCAACATCAACCGTCGAAGAAGGAACTTCCGCCCAGCCCCAAGAGAACGGGAACCCCCAGGATGATGACGGTGATGAGCTGCTCATTCCGCTGGAAGCACACTCCGCCCCGGAAGATGGCTCGCCCCGCGAGTAGCATGCCGCAGAAGCCCTTGCCAAGGAATGAAGCCGTGCTGGTCTGAGCTTAGAGCCGCACCCTTAGCTTTTGTCGTAATGCCAAGTCGTGTAGTGTACCAGCGTTGTACCAGTCGAGTAGTTCGGGATGTATCCTCCTCTCATGGTTGAAGTAAAGTTGTTTGTGCTTGTTTGTCATGTGTGCTTGTTGTGTGCTTGACGGCAGGAATCAGATCCTGTCTTTTCAAAAACCCGTCTTAATCAACTTAAACATCACATAAAATCTTATAGAAACCCGCTCCCCTACAGATGGTTTCAAGGCGTCCCACCAGGAGCTTCCAAGGCTCCGGTCGCATGGACCCAAACGCGGAAGGATCGCATGCTGAACGAAGGGAGCGCCCTAACGACCAAGAAGTGAATCAAGGCGAAAATGGAGGAGAAAACATGGTTCCGCCACCACCACCACCTGCCGTAGACTTAGCGCAAGTGTTGGCCAACCAGACACTGTTGCTGGAAGCTATAGCCAATGCCATCAACCGCCCAAAGCCCCGTGTTCTGGGCATGAATGAGAAACTGATAGAATTTCTCCGGACAAAGCCACCCACGGGTCCGTGAATCCCTTGGATGCAGATGACTGGCTGAGGGCCATCCTAAGGGAACTAGAGCCATTCAACTGTGAGGATCGAGACAAGGTTCTTTTGGCCACTCACCAGCTCACTGGAACAGCCTTAGCCTGGTGGGAAAACTACTGTGCAGCGACCAAAGATCCCTCCACCATCACTTGGGATGAGTTTGTGGAAGAGTTTCGTCGCTACCACATCCCAGAAGCCACACTGAAGCGCAAGGCAGACGAGTTCCGTGAACTTCGCCAAGGCAACAAGTCCGTGGAGTAATACACCTACCAGTTCATAGAGTTAGCCCGCTATGCCCCTGAAGAAGTGGACAAGGACTCGAAGAAGCAGGACATGTTCAAGAAGGGCTTGACTCCGGAACTGAGGACTCTGCTTACCCCTCAGATCTATCCGGATTTCAATACCCTCATGAACATGGCCATCCTCACCGAGAGAGCCAAGGCAGAAGAGAAGAAAGAAAACAAGCGCAAATTCATGGAGAACAAGGCTCAGCAGCAAGAACGTTCCCAGAGACAGAGAAGCTTCGGTCACCCCATGTCCAGGTTCCATGCCCCCATGCAGTACAAAACCCAGTCACAAGCCATGAGCTCTCAGGGCCCCAGAACCCAGTTTAAACAGTACAACAACCAGAACTCCATGAAGCCTCCACAAAACAACACTAGCCAGGTCACTGCCAACAACAGCAACACACGAGTATGTTTCAACTGCCGTGAGACCGGACACTTCATTGCCAACTGCCCATACGCCAAAAAGCCAGCAACCTCAGCCTTCTCCAACTCAGTGCATGGGCCGAGACCGGTTGTATCTGGAGCCAACCGCGTGCCAGTTCGCAGCAACAACAACTTCGGCAATAACAACCAGCAGATGAGGCAACCCCAGCAGTCCTATGGACGAGCCCGCGTCAACCACATCAACGCACAAGAGGCTCAAGAAGCACAAGGCGTAGTGCTCGGTGAGTTCCTGGTCAGCTCAGTCTTGGCAACTATATTATTTGATTCAGGAGCATCACATTCGTTCATATCTTCAAGTTTTGTGGAAAAGCATAATATACCTACAGTACTACTAAAAGCACCCCTGTTAACCCGAACACCCGGAGGTGACATCAAGTGTCAACTGGGTTGCTCCCGGGTGAGAATCATTTTAAGTGGGGTAGAGTTCCTAGCGGACCTGGTAGTACTGAAGTCCAAAGGGATAGACGTGATTCTTGGGATGGACTGGTTAAGCCTTCACCACGGCCTTATAAGTTGTGCCGATAAGGTAGTACACCTAACCAACCCAGACGGAGTGCAAGTAACCTGCCGTACCCGAGGAAGCAGACCAGACATAATGGTTTTTAACATGGAGGTTAAGTCCTTAGAAGAAATCCCAGTAGTACGGGAATATCCAGATGTATTCCCTGAAGAACTCCCCGGAATGCCACCAGATAGGGATATAGAGTTTGTCATCGACCTCATCCCCGGAACCTCTCCCATAGCCAAGAGACCATATAGGATGGCAGCCCCTGAGTTGGCAGAGTTAAAGAAGCAGCTGAGAGAACTTCAGCGAAATGGGTTCATCAGACCAAGCTCGTCACCATGGGGAGCCCCAGTGCTCTTCGTCGAAAAGAAGGATAAAAGCCTGAGGATGTGCGTGGACTATCGCTCACTAAACGAAGTCACTATCAAGAACAAGTATCCTCTCCCCAGAATAGATGATTTATTTGACCAACTGAAGGGAGCCAAATATTTCTCGAAGGTCGACTTAAGGTCAGGATACCATCAACTCAAGATTAGGGAGAGTGACATCCCAAAGACCGCCTTCGTCACCCGTTATGGACAATACGAGTTCACTGTGATGTCCTTTGGACTCACTAACGCACCGGCATACTTTACGAACCTCATGAATAAGGTGTTTATGGAGGAACTAGACAAGTTTGTCGTAGTTTTCATTGACGACATACTTGTTTACTCCAAAAGTGTGGAGGAACATGAGCAACACCTTCGAGTGGTACTGGAGAAACTGAGGGCGCACAAGCTGTACGCTAAGTTCAGCAAGTGTGAATTCTGGTTGGAGAAAATATCCTTCCTTGGACATATTCTGATAGTAGAAGGAGTAGCAGTAGACCCTGGGAAAGTCGAAACAGTTTCCAACTGGCGACAACCAACCAATGTGAGCGAAATCAGAAGCTTTCTTGGTTTAGCAGGATACTACCGGAGGTTTATTGAAGGATTCTCCAAGATTGCCCGACCCATGACAGAGTTGCTCAAGAAGGAGAAGAAGTTCGTCTGGACCGAGTCGTGTGAGAAGAGTTTTCAGGAGTTGAAAAGAAGACTGACAACCGCCCCAGTGCTAACCTTGCCGGACATTCAACGGGATTTTGTCGTCTATTGCGATGCATCCCGACAAGGACTAGGATGTGTCCTTATGCAAGATGGGAAAGTAGTGGCGTATGCTTCCCGCCAACTCAAGCCTCACGAGCAGAACTATCCCACCCATGATTTGGAGTTTGCAGCCGTAGTGCATGCCCTTAAGATTTGGAGACATTACCTGATTGGAAATAAGTGCGAGATCTACACGGACCACAAGAGCTTGAAATACATTTTCACCCAGCCTGACCTAAACTTAAGGCAAAGAAGGTGGTTGGAATTAGTCAAAGACTATAACCTAGAAATCCATTACCACCCAGGAAAAGCCAATGTAGTGGCAGATGCCTTAAGCAGAAAGTCCTATGAAAAAACAGTGCCTAAGAGTGCCCAGTTGCAAGAAGAAATGGCACGACTCAATATGCACATTGTTCCCCAGGGCTACGTCTGCCAACTAAGTGTCCAGCCCACCCTGGAAGACAAAATCAGAAAAGCCCAAGGGTCCGATAAGGAGTTAATAAAGATCCGCAAGCACACGGGAGAGAATAAGGCCCCAGATTTTAGGGTGGACAGTCACGGTACACTATGGTATAAGAACAGGATATGCGTACCTGAAGACGGAGATTTCCGGCAGACCATCATGGATGAGGCACACAACTCAGCGTATTCCATCCACCCGGGATCCACTAAGATGTATATGGATTTAAAGCAGAAGTATTGGTGGAATGGAATGAAAGCAGACATTGCACAGTTCGTCGCCCACTGTGACACTTGTCAGAGGATTAAGGCGGAACACCAGAAGCCCGCAGGACTGTTGCAACCCTTACCCATCCCAGTATGGAAGTGGGATGAGATAGGCATGGACTTTGTAGTAGGCTTGCCCAAGACACAGAAGGGATATAATGCCATATGGGTAATAGTAGACCGACTCACTAAAGTCGCTCACTTCATACCCGTACGAAATAATTATGACGGAGAGAAGTTGGCCAAGCTGTATATAGCAAACATAGTGAAGCTGCATGGAGTACCTAGCAGGATAGTTTCAGATAGAGGGACCCAGTTCACCTCTAGGTTTTGGGAAAGTTTGCATAAAGCCATGGGTACCAAGTTGGATTTTAGTTCGGCTTATCACCCGCAGACGGACGGACAGACTGAGAGGGTGAATCAGATTATGGAAGACATGTTGAGAGCGTGTGTCCTTACCTATGGCAAAGATTGGGAACAGAGCTTACCATATGCAGAGTTCTTGTACAACAACAGTTATCAAGCCAGCCTAGGCATGTCACCATTTGAAGCCCTATACGGGAGAAAATGCAGAACCCCATTGATGTGGTCAGAAGTGGGGGGAACGTGCCTTGGTTGGACCCGCGCTTATAAAGGAAGCCGAGGAACGAGTAGCGGAGATCCGAGAAAAATTGAAGGCTGCCCAATCCCGGTAGAAGAGCTATGCAGATAGGAAGAGGCGAGAAGTAAGCTTCAGTCCAGGAGACTTTGCTTATCTCAAGGTTTCACCTATCCGAGGGACTCGAAGATTTCAAGTGCACGGGAAATTAGCCCCTCGGTACATTGGACCGTACAAAGTGCTGAAGAGAGTTGGAGCAGTAGCATACCGGTTGAAGCTACCAGAGGAAATGGCGGATATACATCCAGTGTTCCACGTTTCTCAGCTGCGGAGGTGTTTGAAAGTGCTCGAAGAGAAACGAGTGCCGGTAGAAACAATTGATCTGCAGTCAGATCTTAGGTACCAAGAGGTGCCCGACAAGATTTTGGACACAGTGGCCAAAAAGACAAGGACATCAGAAGTACGGGTGTGCAGAGTCCAATGGAGCAGACACGGAGTAGAAGAAGCCACGTGGGAACGAGAGGACGCGCTGAAGAAAGAGTTTCCCCACTTGTTCAGGAGCTAGCCGAATCTCGAGGACGAGATTCATTTTAAGTGGGGTAGGTTTGTAACGCCCGCGTTTTAGCCTCTAATAAATCACCTGCTAAAACACATGTGTTTTTCAAAATCTTTCCGCTGAGCTCGACCTTATCCTAAAACCCTGATCATCAACCCTTTTACCCGACGATAACTCCCCCTTTTACCCGAGTTACCCGACCGTAACTTTTCTTTTTACTCAGGTCAATCGACCGTCGATCGACACCATCATTTCTCCCATCGTCCTTCTTACCCAACCCACGTCCCGGCGAATGCCTCGGGTTCACCCGGACCGCCCGACATCATCATCAACCCGCATTCCGACGCTCGGCACGGATTCGCTCGCCCCGGCACGAATCCGCTCGTCGCGCGATTACCGCCGACGACGGGATTCGTCCGGCAGCGCGACAATTCGCACGGACGACGGAAAATTCCGGGAAAAAAATCTTTTCCTTCCTTTTTCCTAAAAATTTTCCTAAATCTTTTCCATTGTTTTGAGCACAATTATTCTTGTTTATCCATAATCCATCTCAAGTCTAATCTTTCCTTAATTCATTTGTCATCCCAAATCAATGGCAATAGCAACCTTAATTTCTCCCTAAGCCATCAAACAGCTATCTTCTCCTTCACGTATATCATCTTTCGTCTCCTAGCTGTTGAGCTCATACGTATGCAACATGCATACACACGAACAGAGGCAAGCAACGTAGAGCCACAGATAGCAACAACGTGAATCGTATGCACATACGAGCATCTCATGCAGCAGCAGGCACGTCGCCAACTCTCTCTGTTCCCTGAGCACGCACACAATGTACACAGCAGCAGCCTGACACCACCTGCAAGCTCGCACGCCAGGACCCCCTTGTCATACTCACCTCGCTCGACCACGGTGAGCTGCCACCGGGCCCCAGCAGGCCGCACGGCCGGCCCCTTCCCGCCAATACTCCGCCTGGCCGCCTCATTCACCACACCGCGACGCCGCCGAGCCATCGCGTCGACACCATTAACCCCACCCCGTCGCCTCCGCGCCACCGCCGCTGCTGCAAGCCGCCGCGCCGCATCCCGCCACCACAGCACCGCCAGCTTGCCCGCCACCGCGTTGCCGGCCGTCAAGTCCTGTCCACAGCACCACCATTTACTCACCTGCCGCGAATCCCAGCCGAGGCCTCGCCGCTCGAGCCCGTTGGTCCCGCCGGCCGAACCGCCTCACCGCGCCGCCGATATTTTTTCCCCTACGAACCGACTTACGCAGCCTATAAAAGGCCCTACACCCTGGCCGCCTCGCCACCAAGTCGCCACAAGCCGCCTTCCTTCCTCCCTTGCCCTCCACGGCCGCCGCCATTGCTGCCTCTGCTCTAGCTCGCCACCGCTCTTCGATCTCCCTCTCCGAGCTGCCCCTGCCCGAGGTAAGCTTTGGAAGAGCTTCCCCATCCACTCCTCTCTCTCCCCATACCCATAGATTTGGAAACGGCTGCCGGAATCGCCGTGTTGGCCGAGCTCCAGGAGCTCCGGCCGCTGCCCATGGCGGCGCTGGGAAAACGAACGGGACGCCCCTATTCCGTTCCGTGTCCCTGTCTCTATCCCTCTCCCTCTGTTTGCCTTTTATTCCAATCAGACCATACACATCACCCACCGGCCCATGTGATGCACAAAAAGCCCAAAACTCCACCCACATCAATCACGTACACTGGCACCATCCATCTTTATGAAATTCATTTTCGAAATTAATTAGCACTTGCACCCTACAAATACCATATCCAAACCATTTCAACTCCGAATCACCTGTTTCTTTTTCCTAAATTCCTATGAAATCATATTCTATCTAATTGAGTCATTCTCCAATTTTTTTTAAATAATATTTAATCCTTCATTTCCCATTTATTTTTCCTCTAGCTCAGCCGATAAAATCCTGTATGCTTGTATCGATTACATGTTTGCTTGTGTGTGCACTATAGCCGACGGAGTGAATGAGGAGGAGTACCATGAGCCGGAGCCTGGAGCCGAGTACTGCGAGCAGGAGACCGGAGTCCCGAACCACGAGCAGGAACTCCCCGAGGACTTCGAGGACGGCAAGTTCAATCTCATCCTTTGATGCATGCTTTGATCCCAGTTTTATAAATACAACCCTATGACCCGTCTTATATAAATTGCATATTGTTTTACTGTTAAAACCCGGTAGGATAGCCACCCTTGATTGCTATGATTGATCTTTGATTACCCTAAATGATTTCTTTGAAAATGTGTGAGTGCTTTAAAAATGGGAATGGGATATTTTGGAAAATGAGTAAAGAACTGGGTAGACGGGATGGACGTGTGTGTCAGGAGTATGGGTGAGCTCGTACCTTTGTGGTTGAGCGTGTTGGAGATGTCCATCTTGTCGTTAAGGACCGGGTTGCGTGACATCTCACCTGACCCAATTATCGTACTACCACTCGACCGTTGTATGTGGCAACGGCTTAGCATAAATCCCACTAGTTAATCTACTTGCCATCAGGAGTGCGGGTGAGCAGCGGGAGATCAAGGAGTAGGGGTACGATCTGTGTGAGGTACGCCCTGGTTATGTGAGATAACCCCTTGGTTGCTTCCGTGGTGGCTCGTAGGGTTAGCTAAGGTGGGTAATGGCTTTGATAGGATCCGCGCCGACACTAAGGTGTTCGTGTGGCGGTACCCTACTTGTGGGTAAAGATGTACAACCTCTGCAGAGTGTAAAACCTATTCGAATAGCCGTGTCCACGGTATTGGACGAGTCACGGTGGGGTCACAAAGCCAGTGTTTGGGTTTGGGATGTTTTCATGGCGTGAGTTGTTTTCTGGAAAAGTGTGTGGCTGTGTGCCTGGGCTACTGCGGACGGGGAGTCCAGTAGTCCCTAATTGGTTTTCTCAAAACAACTGAGTTACTTGGGTTATAAAACTTGTTTGCGAAAACCTTTTCGAAAATGAACCCCTGCATGAGTAAATGTGTTTGCAAAATAAACCTTGACCTGATCCTTGACATATCTTGTGCATGATCTGCTTATAAGCCCCTCCGTGGGTGGGGTTGAACTTGTTGAGTACGTATGTACTCACCCTTGCTTAATTAACTGTTTTTCAGTGGAGGAACCCGACTTCGTCCCCGAAGACGCCGAGTAGGTTGCTGTCCTACACCCAACCCGTGCCTGTGGATTCAGGGTCTCCACAGGAAGCTTCCATGGTGCTAGACTCTGATGAGGCTTTAGAAGCCTTTACTATCGTAGTTTGGTCAGTAGTTCTTATGTTGCTTCTCGTGGCAGTGGCGCTCCCATGCCCACAGCCTCGACGTGTTGTATGGTAGTGAACCATCTGATGTAATAAATGTGGTACCAGCCTCCTGGGACTGGTATTTGCATCACATTTAGTCACCTCTGATGAGGGGACGCTTCACTGCAGCACATCGACAACTACCTCTCCGACTCGACGGTCGAGGGTAGTGACGACGGAGACTACCGTGCCAATGACACGGCGCACACGGTTGGCAAGATGGCGGCATCCAAGGTCGCCAAAGTGGCCACCGCCACCCAGACGGCGGAGAAGAAGAAGAGGAAGAGGAAGGATGCCACTGCATCGTCGGAGACGGTGACCGTCAGCACCGAGGTCGGGACGGACGCTGGTGAAGATGACGACGCAAGGTCGCCCACCACGCTGCCTGAGCAGGGGAGGGAGAAGGTCCCCAAGGTCACGGAGGAGGTGCTCCCGAAGCCCGACGCTGGGGGGTCGAGCGACGCAGGGTCGCGGAAGAAGCCGAGGAAGGCTCCACCTAGGCCAGTAAAGCCCGGGTTGAAATCTGGCAGCAAGTAAGTCGGCGAACATTGAATCATTCATGTTTGATCTTTTTGTATACCCTGTATGCGTCGATGTTGACAGAATGTGCCTTTGTGGCAGGGCGACCCTTGCTGCGTCGGAGAGCGGCAAGAACGCCTCAGGCCAGGAGGCCTTTGGGCACAAAGGAGGAAAGGCGCCGGCGGAGCAATCGCCGACAGCATCGGTAGGGGACGTCTCAAGCCGATGCCTTGGGGCCACAGGGACAACAACGCCGGCGGCGACGAAGGTCGCCTCTGATGATGTGCAACAGGTCGAGGGTCTTCAGCAAGAGGACCTACTCGTGACTGACCCGCCACCAACGTAGGAGGCGCAGGCTGAAGGGGGAGCAGACCTGGCAAAAAAGACGCAACGACAGGTGCCTCTACGCCGGGACCCCTTGGGAGGAGGACATCGCCGCTAACCGTCGCGACCTTGATGAGTTCAAGGTGGCACAACAGATGATTGCACGGACGCTTGCAGTAAGTTTTGTTCTTCGCAAGAAGCCACCACTTGGATTTGTTCTTGTGATGCACGGGGCTGACATTAGATGGTGTAGTCTATCGCAGGGCGAGCGCAGTCCCGGGCCGACCAGGTGAGGGAAGGCGCCATGGCGCAGATGGAGGCTACCGCGGCCCGAGAGGCCGTGTTGCAGACCAAGATCCAGGCCACAGAAGATATCCAGTGCGTCAAGGACGCTATGGCGAAGCAGGCGGAGAAGGAGATCACCGCCCTGAAGGAGCTGGAAGTCGCCAAGGAAAAGGTGAAGGATGCTGAGGATGACCTCAAGATCATCGTGGAAGGTATGTCTGAGCATACACCCGACCTTGATTTCTGAAGGTTGTATCATTCTCTGACCTTGGTGGTGACCTTTCCAGATGCCAAGAGGAAAGAGGCCACCTTGAAGAAGGAGCTCAGGGAGTCGAAGGACCAAGTCAAGTGCCTCAAGGAGAAGACCAAGGAGGCCCAGGACAGTGAGTATTACTTTTCCCGGAAAGCTGCATATGAGTGTGGTGTACGTCGGGACCTGGAGATCGACCTCTCCCGGGCCATACAGACCCTCATTGACCATCAAGAAATGACTGCAAATCTTGAGAAGCAGCTGACCGACCTCAGGGAGGCCTCCGAGTACCTAATGGACATCTATGTCCCTCAGGTCAGGTGGAAGGGGGAGAGCCCAAGGAGCTCGTCGCCCGCTTGGACGAAGCAGAAGGTCGGATGAAGGCCTTATTGCTGGACACCGGCAAGCTCGCCGCGGCCGCAGCCCTGGCCACGGTGAAGTTCCACGAGCCGGCATTCGACCTACGGAAGGTCGCAGAGGAAATCAACCTGGCGACGTTAGTGGAATCTGAAGACGTCCAAACCGCCGCGGAGGAGATCGTCAAGAAGGTCGACCTCTGAAATTGTAACTCAGGATGTATTAGGTTGTCAATGTAGATAGGTCATGGACCCTTTTGATGTTGTAAATAAACTTGCATGAATGAAAAGGACGCTTTTAATTAAACAGCATGACCCCTTATTTGGCGAAAATACTTGTTATGAGAACACAAAAGTAATGAAGTTGCGAAACCCGTCCCCTCCACTAACCCAACTCAATGGAGGAACGGCTTACCGACTTCACGGCTCAGCGTGGACGCTTAGGCGCAGTCGGCGCGCGGAGGGGGGCCTTGGACCCAAGGTCTCACAACCACACGACTTAAGAATACGCATAAAAAGCATAAAAGCTGTGATAAGGGAGGACACTTTAAGAAGGTAAAAACCCTCAGGTCATAAGACCCTTAGATTGGCAAAGCCAAGCCCCCGAGCGTGTCGGGCCTGGCTTTAGACCAAGCCCCCGAGCGTGTCGAGGGGGAGGGATGAACAGAAAGTAAAGAGAGACCCAAGAGTAGGTCGACAGGAACCCTGCCGAAAGGGAATCTTTATATTTATTGGACTATGAATTACAAGAGAGTAGAGTACATAGCTTTTTTATTTGTGATACAATGCTCCTAAGGGTAGAAGCGACGCAAGTGCTCGATGTTCCAGGGGTTTGGGACGCCCTGGCCATCAGCCCATTGGAGGTGATAGGTCATCGGTCCAATGACCTCCTTGACTATGAAGGAGCCTTCCCAAGGTGCCGAGAGCTTGTGCATGTCCTTGGTGTTCTGGATCCGCCGCAAGACTAGGTCGCCGATGTTGAAGGAACGTTCCCACATGTTGCGGTCGTGGTAGCGACGTAGCTGCTGCTTGTGGCAGGTGTGGCGCATCCGCGCAGCCACAAGATGCTCTTCGAGCCTATCGAGGTCGACCCTGCGTGTTTGCTCCGCTTCGCCCTCGTCGAAGTGCTGGATGCGAGGAGCCTCGAAGGCGATGTCGATGGGGAGGATGGCCTCGGACCCATAGATCAGGAAGAATGGGGAGTACCCTATGGGCGAGCTGACCTGAGTACGAAGACCCCATATGACGTGAGGAAGCTCGTCTAGCCACCTGGTGGCGTAGGCTGACGAGTCATCGAAGATGTGATCCTTGACGGCCTGCAGCACCATGCCATTGGCACGCTCGACCTGGCCATTGCACCGTCAGTGCGCCACCGAGGAGTAGTATACGTCGATCAAGCTACCTTGGCAGAAATCCCAGAAGTCAGCCCCTGTGAAGGCTGTGCCCAGGTCGGTGATGATCCTGTTCGGGACTCCAAAGCGATGGGTTATCTCCTCGATGAACTTGGCCGCCTCCTTCGACATGACGCTGGATACAGGCCTGACCTCAATCCACTTGGTGAACTTGTCCACCGCCACAATGATGTGCTTGTACCCGCCTGGGGTGGTCTTGAAAGGTCCTACCGAGTCGAGGCCCCATACTGCGAAGGGTCAGGAAGAGGAATGGTTCGCAGGGCCTGGGCCGGCATGTGCTGCTGCTTGGTGAAGAACTGGCATCCTTTGCACCGCTGGACAAGGTCCTGAGCGTCAGCCATGGTAGTAGGCAAGCAGAAGCCAGATCGGAAGGCTTTCCCCACCAAGTTAGTAGAAGCGGCATGGTTGCCGCACTCACCGCCGTGGATTTCCTCTAATAGCCCGAGACCCTCAGATCGTAGGATGCACTTCATCAGCACACCGTTGGAGGCGGACCTCCGGTACAGCTCTGTGTCGATGACGACATAGTTGGCACTGCGCCTCATGACCTTCTCATGTTCCGCCTTCTCCTAAGGGACCCGATGCTCGAGGATGAAGGCGATGATGTCAAGGCGCCAATCATCTTCGGCCTCAGCCATGAGGACGTCGCGGTCACCTGGCGGGGGCACATCATCAGCTAGTGGTTCTAGGTTGGAGAGGAGCTTGATTGTGGGCTTGCGTAGGTCTTGAACAAATACACCGGCCGGAACCAGCGCACACTTGGAGCCCAGCTTAGAGAGGACGTCTGCCGCTACGTTGTTGTCGCGACAGACGTGATGGAACTCGAGCCCTTCGAAGTGACCTTCGAGCTTGCGGACCTCAGCACAGTAGGCATCCATCGTGTCCTTCTTGATGTCGCAGGCCTTGTTGACCTGGTCAATGACGACCTTGGAGTTGCCGTACGCTATGAGACGCTTGATCCCGAGGGAAACAGCGATGCGTAGTCCGTGGATGAGGGCTTCATACTCAGCGCCATTGTTGGATGCTTTGTAGTGGATCTGCAGGACGTACTTCAGGTGGTCACCCTGGGGGGAGATGAAGAGTACACCTTCTCCCGCGCCTTCGAGGTTCAGGGAACCATAGAAGTACATCTTCTAGTGCTCCAGCTTTTCCGATGACGAGGGTTGTTGGATCTCTGTCCACTCGAAGACAAAGTTAGCGATGACCTGGGACTTGATGACCTGCCTTGGGCAGAAATCTAGGTTGAACTCGCCTAGCTCGATAGACCACTTGACGATGCGTCCAGTGGTGTCGCAGCTGCGTAGAATCTGGCCAAGGGGGAAGGCCGAGACGACCTTGATCTTGTGTGACTGGAAGTAGTGCCGGAGCTTGCGCGAGGTGACGAGGAGGGTGTAGAGCATCTTCTGCAGCTGGGAGTACCTAGTCTTGCTATCTGACAAGACCTCGCTGACATAGTAAACATGTCGCTAGACAGGGTAGGGTTGACCCTCTTCAAGTTGTTCTGCCACCAGTACTGAACTGACCACCAGGGTGGTCGTGGAGATGTAGAGCAGTAGCGTTTCCTTCAGCGTTGGGGGCACCGTCACCGGGGCGACGTGAGGAAGGTCTTGAGTTGTTCCAGGGCCTGGTCAGCTTCTTCTGTCCAGGCGAACTTGTCCGCCTTTCTCTCCAAGTTTGCTGATGAATCGACCTAGGGCCGCCATCATGCCGGTGAGCTTCATGACGTCCTTCTTCCCAGTAGGTCGCTTCATCTAGCGGATGGCATCCACCTTGGTGGGGTTCGCTTCGATGCCCCGATTGCTGACCATGAAGCCAAGGAGCTTGCCGGACGGGACACCGAACACACACTTCTCTGGATTGAGTTTCCAGTGATAGTGGCGGAGGTTGGCGAAGGTCTCGGCGAGGTCAGCTATGAGCTTATCCTCTTCGGTGGTCTTGACGACCACGTCGTCGACGTAGGCTTCTATGTTTTTGCCGATTTGGGACTCCATACACTTCTAGATGGCCTTCTGGTAGGTCGCGCCGGCATTCTTGAGACCGAAGGTCATGGTCGTGTATCAGTAGATGCCGTGCGGTGTTATGAACATCGTCTTGTCTTGGTCCGAGACCTTCAGGGCTATCTGGTGATACCCTGAGTAACAGTTGAGAACATAGCAGGATGCTTCCAGCCGTGGAGTCCACGACTTGGTCGATACGAGGAAGAGGGAAGGGGTCTTTAGGGCAGTGCCTGTTGAGATCAGTGTAGTCGATACACATTCTCTGTTGACCGGTTTTCTTGGGTACAAGCACCGGGTTGGCGAGCCAAACCGGATTTTTACACTCGTGGATGAATCCGGCAGCTAGGAGCTTTATTATTTCTACCCTAATGACGTCCTTGCGATCTTTTGCAAAACGGCGTAGCTTCTACTTGACAGGCTTGGTCGTCTTGCTTACATCCAAGGAGTGCTCAGTCAGCTCCCTCGGGACACCCGGCATATCTGATGGACTCCATGCGAATATATCCGCGTTATCCTGGAGGAAACTGGTGAGCGTGAGTTCCTATTTCTCCCCAAGGCTGTCGCCGATCACCACCATCTTCTCTGCATTAGGCAGGCCGAGGCAGACTCTCTTTGTGGAAGGTTCGGCGTCTAGGGCGGTGTCAGTGCGCTTCTGCTCCGGGATCGGCAGGTCACTCAAAGCGATCTTCTTGGCCTCATCGACCAAGACTGGAGAGGCGTCGACGCAGGCGGAGGTCACGGCGATGTCGAGGGCCTCGGAGTCGCACTTGAAGGAGACCATGAGGTCACCGTAGACGGAGAGGACCCCGTTTGGAGCAAGCATCTTCAACACCAAGTAGGTGTAGTGTGGGATGGCCATGAATCTAGCCAGCATCGGGTGACCCAGGATCCCGTGGTAGGAGGACTTGACGTTAGCGACCTCAAAGTTGAGCTACTCCGTGCGGAAATTGTCCTCGGTACCGAAGGTAACGGGGAGGGAGACCCGACCTAGGGGGTAGGCTGCTTTCCCCGGGACGATGCCGTAGAAGGGCTCGTTGCACGCCGTGAGCTTGTCGAAATCGAACTTCATCTTCTTCAAGGTCTCAACGAAGATGATGTTGAGCCCGCTCCCCCCCCCCCATCAATGAGGGTCTGGGAGAGTAGGGCCCCCTCTACTGTGGTCGTCGCGGCGGTCCCGGTTGTCACGATCGTCGCGCCGGTCCCGCCGGTCATCGCAGCGGTAGTAGTTGTTGTAGCGACGGGACGGAGGTTGGTCATCATCTTTCTTGGAGCGCTTGGGGTCCTCAGGAGTGCTAAAGGTCTTCTTGAACTGCGAGCACTCCCGGAGGGTATGATTAGACCCCTCGTGGAACCCATAGAGACTGTTGAGTGTCGCATCGAACTCCTCCTGGTTGAACGTCGAAGGTCGACGCCCATCAGCCGCTAGCACCTCAGAAAGTCGCTTGCGCAACTTGGCCGGAGTCCCTTGCTGCGTCGGATGTACCAGCATCGCGCCCGGTGTTGGCGTCGAACTGGTTCACCATCGCCTCTTCAGTGTCGATCAGCTTATTGACGACCTCCATGAGGGCCTTGACTGTGGTGGCGCCAGACTCGTGGATCTCTCAAAGAGCTTGCGATCTTTGATGCCCTTCTTGTAGCTTTCGACGATCTGGTCGTCTCTGACGCCAACGCAGGTGTTGCGGTTCTCGAAGAACTGATTGTTGTAGTCGCGGAGCTGCTCCTTGGGCTTCATAACGATCCTCCCGAGGTTGAAGGCGTTTCCCGGGCGATTATAGGTCGCCTGGAAGTTGGAGGTGAAGGCCTGGGACAGGTCGGCCCAGGACTTGATGCTGCCTGCCGGGAGGTTGTTGAGCAAGAGCGAGGGAGCCTCGCCCATCACCAGCGGGAAGTAGGCCGCCATGTGGTCAAAGCCACCGCCAGCCGCCTTGACGACGACGTAGTAGGTCGACAACCAGATGTTGGGGTCGGAGCGCTCGTCGTACTTCTGGATGTTTGGCTTGAAGTTGTCGGGGTAGTCCACCGACTTGAGTCGGGGAGCCAGGGCGGGGAAAGCGTTGATGGCTAGGTCGTCGTTGCTGCCTCCAGCTTGAGCAGTGTCCCTGGGGGGTGACGGAGCGCTGCGCACAGGAACAACGACCTGTGATCGTGGCTGGCGGTCCCGGTTGGCAAGGGTGACCTCTGGGTTTCCGTACTCGGTGTCGTACCCGGCACGCCGCTGGTTCTCAATGTCGTGATGGTCGCGCTGCTCACGATCCATGATGCGATGTATAGCACCCGGGGGGCCGTACTCGCGGTCATACTCCGTGCGATGGCGAAGCTCCCGCTCCTTGCGCTCGCGGTGACGTTGGTCGATGTAGCCACGGGCGTCGCGGGCATGCCTGTTGGCGTCGATGTTGACGCGAAGGTCGCCGTCATTGGCGCCGTTAACCGGGCGGTTCGGCTGCTTGGGGTTGTGCTGATCGACCTCCTCATGGATAGGTGGGAGGTTGTCACACCTGATTTCCGAAGAGAAACCAAATGCATCTCATATGTGCGCCAGGATCAATTTACACACATATGATAGATGTCATAAGTGAAATATCCATAAACAGTAATCAAATCATACAAGAGTTAAACCATTACATTATCTCTTTATTACACTCAGATGGTGGACTCGAAGGTCCTTAAAACGAACAAACGGTAGCTAGACGAACAACTCCGTCTTCAGCTTCCACAGGCACATGACTAGGGGATCGCATGCCTCAGAACTCCTCGAAGTCGCTGAAGTACTCCTCACCATTGTTCACCTCTGAACAGCGGTAAGCAAGGGTGAGCACACTTATGGTTGGAGCTCAGCAAGTGGGAGGAAAAAATATGCAAGGCTGTCAAGGGTAGGCTAAGGTTTTGCAGCGGTTAGCATTTTAAGTTGGTCAAGTTTTATTAGCAAGCGTCTATTTACTAAGTGTAAGTTTATACCATCCCCAAAGATTAAGCATTTGAAACATTATCCCAGAGCCAATATGAAACCATGATTTAATTTCATCTTCAAGTTCACTTATCATGTGAGGATCCAAGCCGCTCTTAACCGTGAGCACTGCTGATCGATCAGTTTTCACTCTGCAGAGGTCGTACACTTTACCCACAGCTCGTGTTCCCCATGTTGCCCGGGTTAGCTAGACCCTTAAACACTTCCGAGGTGAGTGGCTAGGGGTCCACTACGAAGCCTTTACAAAGGTAATGCAAAAGACCAACAACCTACGAGAGTTACAGCAGCGGAGCGGACCATAACCCTCCCTAGTGGCCAGCACCTTAGCAAAGGCTGCTACCCCAAAAGAACCGGGCTATACCCCTTCAACTCCGGCCCCCTGTGCCCCTTTTGGGAAAGGTTGTTAGATAATTCACACGCCTAATTAATTGGCTAAGGGCAGAGGCATATGCCACTGTGGTTGCACTGTTTTCTTGGGTGGTTCTCCATGTTCCGATTAAATCATAGTGTTCTTGTATTAAACAAATTCATCATCATTTAAGCATGAAAGCCTTTATCATGAAACCACTTTTAACCAACCCATGTTAAGCAACTAAGCAATTATCTACCCAAAACATTTATTAAAAGGGTTGTTCAAGGTAATAGGGGTAAAATTCTAGTCATGTCCTTAAGAAAGGTGATTTCCCATTAAATTAATGCAATATATCAAATAAAAGTAAATATTAATTAATATGCAGTTATTTAGGACAAAAAGGAAATGCAGAGGGGGAAGTCCACTTGTCTTCCTCTACAAACTGAGAGTCTTCTTCCTCAAAGAAAGATTCCTCCTGATCTTCTCTGAGAGGTTGCTCAGTTGAAACAGGCACGAGATCTACGCACAAACACAATGCATACAATAAATAAATAAAATAGTAAACCAATCATTGCTATAAACTAATAACACACTGATAAAAAGATTCTACGTGCTGAGACGATCATTTTGATACCTTATACGCGAAAAACGGAGTTAAAATGTGAAAGATATGATTAAAATAAGATGCAGGGGCTTTTTCTGTAAGAAAACTAGGCTCTCAGGGGCTTATTTGTAAGAAACCAGGGACCCAAAACATAATTATACATAAAAACAGAAGGTCTATTTTGAAAAAGAGTTAAAATGGATCTCGGGTGCTATTCTATAGAAAAGACAGGGGCTAGAATATAAAAGAAAGGACCTGGATGTAAGGATTTATATAGGTGGAAGGACCGGCTTGCGAATCTGTTAAAACAGAGGGGCTCTTTAGCAAAAACTGCAGCGCTGACCGTTACGGTCAAGTTTGACCAGTGGCTGGATGAGATCTGGGCCATCCATCGCGAAACCGACGGCCCACGTGAACTACAAGCGGTGGGAGCGGCGGCGCACGGCGGCGCGCGACGGCGTGCGGTGGCGAGAGAGCACGCACACCTAGCCAGAGGCTTAGGGGGGCAGCTCCGGCGACCTTGGCGGCGCACGTCGAAAGGGGACGGCACAGCCATCACCGGTGTGCGGGCGCCGGTGCTGCAGCACACGCGCAGGGGAAAATGGAGGGGGAAATGACGCTCACCACGCAGGGAGGAGCTGGGCGAAGAAACAGGCGGAGGAGAAGCGTCGGCGAAGGAATTTGACGACGGTGGCGAGCTTCAGGCGGCCCTCCGGTGGAAGCAGAGGAGCTCCTGGGCGCGGCTCGGTCCGGCGACGGTCCTGAGACAAAGAGAGCTCGATGAGCTTTGCACGCGAAAGAGAAGAAGGGAAAGAGGGGCAGGGGCACTCCACCGACGGCGTGTTGCTCCGGCGGCCGGCAATGGCGCAGCGGGCATTGGAGCCACTGGCGGCGGTGCGTTTGAGAGGCTCGAGTGATGCGGGAGCTCGGGAAAGTGCAAAGGGGACATGACAAGGCTCCCGCGGTGGCTTATGTAGAGCCGAGGGGGAAGGATGAGCGACGGCCGGCGAGGGCGCCATCAATGGCCGGCGACTTCAAAGGCAATCAAGGGGCCGGCGGCTTGATTAGGGGAAACTGAAGGAAATGATGGAGGGGAAATGCTCCCGGTGCTTCACTGCATTGATTTACGGCCTTGAAGAGGAGGGGGAGCGAGGGAGACGCCGGTAACGGCCGGCGGATGTCACGGCGGCTGCGGTTGTGCAGACCAGGGAAGGGGACGGGGGGAGAAGAAGGTGCCGACAGGTGGACCCGGCGTGACAGTGAGAGAAGGAGGGGGAAGGAGAAGTTGGCCGCGCGGGAGAGGTTGGGCCGGAGCTTGGCTGGGCCGCCTGGGCCGGAAGGGGAGAAGGTAATGGTTTGGTTTTTTTCTTTTTTTTCAAATCCTTTCTTTCAAATTCAAACACTTTCAAACATTTCAAACTTTCAAACAAATTTTAAAACTTCACACAATCAACATAAACACCATGCAAGGCCAAAAGATGATGCACATGCACTTTTCTCATAAATTTTATTAAAAGAATATTTAGTTATTCTTAGGTTCATTTTATTTGATAAACTTAAATCCAACTTTTTAGTTAATTAAATCTACTAATTTTGTTGCCTATATTAATTTCATGTGATGGAATTTTAGGGTGTTACAGAGGTTGCTGCGCCAAGGTCGATGGGATCGACTGCATGAGTGATGCGTTGATGAAGATACGGCGGACTTGGAGGCCGCGCTCTTTTCATCCACCAAGGCCGTGGCGACCCGAAGGTAGGCAATGGCCTCCTCGACCTCAGGTGTCAGCTGAGCTTGCTGTAGACACATAATGGCGGTGCCCAGGTTGGCATGGGGGCTATTGAACATCGGGATCCCCGCCTCTTTGAACTCGATGCGAAGGTCGCGAGCGCAAGGGGGAACAGCGCGACACTGTTCTTCCGCACGTCGCTGGGCACGAAGGGTGTTCCCTTGGATGCGTGCAGCCTCCTCGGAGTCTGTGGCGCCATGGCATGGTGGCTTGTTCTCCGAGACGACAAGCACCTGACGGAAGACCATGTCCGAGTCGTTGGGGGAGACTCGAACCCGGACCTTCTGGAATTCACCGCAGTCCGGGGACTGGGGAGGTCGCGTAGCACAGCGGGGCTGCTCTTGGTCGATCCACTTCCACAGGCGACATCCGCGGAGAGTATGCCTCGCACCCTTATGGTAGGTACAAGGTACGTCGAGGGGGTCGCGCCGGGCGCGAGGTGCGAGCCTTAGGTCGCCAGAGGGCCGCCGCCCAGATTGGATCTGGGAGGGCTTGGACAACTGGCAGAGACGAAGACCAGGCGAAGATTGTAGGCCGAAGGGGAAGGTATCGTGGCGTAGCGCCAGCTGCGCCGAGCGTTGAGCTTACTCGCAGATCTCCAAGGTCTCCTCCGTCATGTTGATGACGCGCTCCATCCCCTGAACAAGGTCGTAGGGTCTGGGCGGGTGGTTCTCCGACACTAGATCGGAAACGGGGTTGGCGCCGGGTGCCATTGCGACCTACCCCACAGCTGCTGGAGGAGCTGCGGCCGCCGGAACAGGAGAGGTCGTCGTGAAGGATCCAAAGCAGATCTCCACGGGGTTGGCGAGTATGGCGCCATGCTCGTCGGGAAGACAACACCAGATCGGGCCACCATGCTGCCCAGCGAGTTCCCGATCGCCCCTGACTGGCGCGCCAACTGTCAGGGGGTGAGACCTGGACATATCTGCAAGGGGGCTACACAAGCAGTTTGCAGGTTAAGGAGAGAATCGGGAACTAAGAGCGTAGGTGGTAGTTCACGTGACGAACTCGGAACACGGCGAGTATGGCGAGGAACACGAGGGCACAAGGATTTAGACTGGTTCAGGCCTCCGGAGAGTAAAACCCTACGTCCAGTTGTGGTGGTGGGATTATGCGAGAGAGATGAAGGAGCCCCTCGAATGGAGTCCTAGGGCACCTTATATGGGTCACGGGCTAGGGTTCCATTCGAGGTCGGTGGACCCATAACTGGGTCGGTTACAATTTGGGAAGGTATCCTTCCGGATTACAAGGAGTATCCCGTGATACTCGGACCTACTGGCGGCGCCGAGCCGCGTGCTATTGCCTTGGCTTGCACTCCAAGTACTGCGGATCCTCAGGGATCTGGATAAGGCCGCCCGAGGTCGTCGGGTCTGTGGATAAGGTCTGCGGGCCCACTTGCAGGTCGGCGGAGCTCCTGGCAGGTCGGGTCCACTGGGCAGGGACCTCTGGGACACTGGTCGGTGGGGACCCAGGGATACCCATGTCTCTCATCTCTCTTTTCAGAGCGTCCACTTAGGATTCCTAGGTGGCTTCATGTAGAAGTTTCAAAAGAACTCTTCAATTAGTAGTAAATAGTAAGATTATTATATTGCGTAGGAGGCAATGATGTAACCCACCATGGCCGGGGTCCGGGGAGGAAGACAGACTTGAGGGATGAGGGGACTTGTCAAGCTCCTGTGTATCGCAACTAGGGATGGAAATATGAAAATGGAATCCAAATTATCCGATATCCGTATTCGTTAAAATGTAAATATGGATATCTGTATCCGTATTCAAATTCAAATGTGGTAGTAAAGTGGATACATCCGAATTCGTTTTTGTCAATTTTTTCTCTATCCGATTCCATGCGTATTCGGCAATATCTGGCACTATCCGTATTTGACTATATATAAAACTGTAAGTTATCTCTATAACTAATGACAAATTAAGTTCAATAGAATACTAATAATGGTAGTGCATAATTGAAAACAATTATATCCATAACTAATGATTATGACATTAATTTTAATATTAAAAATATTGCATCCATAAAACAATTTAAAAATTATATTTAAATTTAATGACCAATATCATTAATTTTAATGATAAAAATACATTAATATAAAGTTGAATTAGTTACCCTAGTTTATTTATGTATCGATGAAAATATTTTTCATGGATATTTATTATTATTTTGATAAATGTATATATATTAAAAATATGTATTTATTAATAATTTTACTTATTATATGATTAATTATTAAAATAAATATGAATGAATGTGATATTCTTAATGAACGATCTCTTATGTACTAATACTTTAGTCTTTACATGATTTTGTAATTTTAAATTATCAATAAAGAAAATTGGTACATGCTGTCTTCCGAATCGAGTAAATATCCGATGCGTTTCCGAATTCGAGACATCCGTTTTGTATTCGTATTCGAGAACATTTGAATTCATATTCGTATTCGAGTAAAAATGTGATAAAATATTTTATCCGAATCCGATTTCATACGAATCCGATCCGTTTCCATCCTTGAGAACATGCACGTAGAGGGCCAACACATCGATCATGTGCCGCACTCGTCAATCGCCTCCGTCGTCGTTAGTGTACACACTGCTGATGACAGGACCATGCACGTACGTGCAGTGGTTTCGCTGCACAGCCATCGACCGGCAGCTTAGCGACGATCGAGCCGACGACGACGACTACAGCAAGCGGTCAATGCAAGCGCGCTGCCGCCGCCGCACGCCTCAGTATCGCAGTCGAAGCACGCAGTAGCAGGCTTGCATGCAATGATGAATACTATCTGACGACGAGCCAGAGTGATTTACACGCTGCTAGCTCGCTCCCAGCTGGGCAGCTGACAAGCGGCGGCCGGATCGATCGTGCCCGCCGTCGACGGCCGCGCTGCCGTCTCCGGCCAGCTGCCAGTCCACTGGTGATCGAGTGGTGACACGACGGCCTTCTCTCGATCGAGGACGACGATCTCACATGGGCCGCCCGGGATGCCTGGTCGGTCTTCAGCAGCGTCAACGTACCAATATCGGGCCATCTAATCTATCCCGTGCGGCAAAAGCCTGGACTTGAAATGAATTGGGTTGGTCCCGTGTGTCGTCCCATCCCATTGCATGAATTACACGATTGGCGCAGCCCTGCTGCCGTGGGCGCCAGTAGTAGTACTGCGTGCCCTAGCAATATAATGGTGCCCGTCCTACCCCTCGTATAGTCGTATAGCCTGCTGCTGGCTGTTTCTTCATCAAGTCGCGGCACGGCGGCAGAGCCAACGTACGTACTGCATGGCGCCGGAGCATTATATTGCATGCTTCTGCCCTGCCCAGTGCCTCACCCAGCAAGAGTCTCCAACCGGGGTCTCCGCCGAGTTATGCCACCCCACCCTGGCATCTCTGATCCGTACTTTGACTGTTTTCAACTTTAAATTTGACTATTCGTCACTAATACACAAGACATTTGTAGGAGCGAGACCTTTTTTTTCTAGGAGCGGGCGAATTTGCCGTCCGATCTAAGAAATCCGCGTGACACTGTAGCAACTAAATCCGCACCTAGAAATCATTTTTGGGAGCGGGTGATAGGGTCATCCGCACCCAAAAATAATTTTTAGGTGCGGATGACCTCATCACCCGCTCCTGGAAATATACTCATTTCTAGGACCGGGTGATGGCGTCACCCGCAACTAAAAATGATTTTTAGCAGCGGGTGATGGCGTCACCCGCTCCTAGAAATGGATTTTTAGGTGCGGGTGACGTCATCACCCGCTCTTAGAAATGGTCGTGTGACAAAAAAAATTCATAACTTTTGCATATGATCTCGGATGAAGACAAATTTTATATGAAAATTGTATAGCTCGACGAGACCTAAATTTTTGTAGTTGACAACTTTTTCATTTGAGATTGTTTAAAATTTCAAAATATCCATTTAAGTTCTATGATATGTTCACAAAACATATATCTCTTATATAGTTTAATGCAACTATATGAGAGGTATATAAGATTTGTGAAGAATGTTACTACCACTATACCGAATGAGCAAACCTTCAAAATAAAAGTTGTATATATTGAGAAGTTATGAAACTTTGTAGTTGAAAGTTTTTTAATTTGAATTACTTTTGTCAACGAAAAGTACCTCTGAATTTTTAAAATTTGAAAATTTGAAATTTTCAAACAACCTCAAATGGAGAAATATTCAAAATAAAAGTTGTAGATCTTGAGAAGTTATGAAACTTTATAGTTTACAAATTTTTTATTTGAAATCATATAGATCAAGAAAGTTCCCCTCAAATTTGAATCTCTGAAATTTGAAATTCAAATTTTGTAAATGACCTCGAATGGAAAAACTCTCAACATGAAAGTTACATATCTTCAAAAGTTATGAAACTTTGTAGTTGACAACTTTTTCATTTGAATACGTTTGAAGCCTTAAAAAAGCAATGCGTAGTATAATATGAGTAGAATGAAAACGGGATATGGACGCATATGAGTGTGTGGTGCAGTGGCAAGGGAGGCTTCGCGCGAACCCGGAGGTCGCGGGTTCGAACCCCACTGAGCGCATAGCGTCGCGACTTTGCGCAATAAATAATTTTTTTTGCTATTTATTTCGATCGTTTTAACACAGTTTTCAAACTTTCTTTTTAATCAATTTCTAGGTGCGGACCACCCCGTCACCCGCACCTAGAAATTGATTTCTAGGAGCAGACTAAGGCGTCACCCGCACCTTAAAATGCGTTTCCAGGTGCGGGTCGATAACCCGCTCCTAGAAATCGCTGTTTCTAAAAGCGACAGCTAGGAGCGGGTTTGGCGCCCGCACCTAGAAATGCAATTCCGCCCTGTGCTAAAAACGTTTTGTGTAGTAGTGCGTCTTAATCGAAAAAATTTATGTAAACATAGTAAAATTTAAGTCATTGTTGAACAACTTTCATTAATGAAGCAAGTCAAAACAAAAAATATAATATTTTACACAATCTGTTTAATAAAACAAGTGGTCAAACTTGAGGGGAAAAAATCGAATGAACTACTATCATTTGGAAAGGAGAGATAGCAAAGACACAATAAGTTGCCACTACTAGGGAATGAGGCTTTCATCCCAGGGCAAATTTGACATTAGTACCGGTTATTTTGCCCCCCGGTACTAATGTGAACAAAAACCGGTACTAATGTGATAGAGCCTCGCTGCGCTCCCGTAAGAACACATTAGTACCAGGTGGGAGCTAGCCCCGGTATTAATGTGTTCACATTAATACCGGGGCTAGTTCCCACCCGGTACTAATGTGGCTTGGCCACATTAGTACCGGGTGGGAACTAGCCCCGGTATTAATGCAAACACATTTGTACCGGTGCAAAAACACCCCTGGTACTAATATCCCCCACCGTCCTGCGCTCCAACACTAAGGGCTTGTTTGGAACGAAGGAATGGAAAACGCAGGAATGAAAGAAAACACAAGAATGGCATGTAGAGTTTGTGACGAAACAGAGGAACGGAAAACAAAGGAATGGAACGTAGATAGCTGTTTGGAACGCAGGATTTGAAATAAAGGAATCATACCTTGGACTCCAAGAATGAAAAAGAAAAAGATAAACTAAAATGTGCCTCTATTTCATCTCATGTACAACTACAAGGTGCATAATCCTAAAAGGACATCAATGAATTTTCTATTCCATTTTTCATCCTTTTTGCCTTGCCAAGGATCTCCTTATGCTTATATATCTCCACTAAGGGTTATATTGTAAGATAGCAATGATATTTCTCCACCGATTGCATTTCATGCTCTCAGCTCATCTCATCTCTTCGGCATTCTCTTTCGTCTCTCTCGCGTTGACTCTATCATTGGCACCGTAGCCAATAGCTCAATGCAAGGCAGCAGGATAGGGGTAAAGCTCGGCGTTGTGCGAGAAGCAGCCCAGAGGCCGACGGGTAGTTCTGCGAGGGCGGCTCGACGGCCGGCGCACGACCGGCAGCATGGACAGGCAGCTCATCGGGGAGGAATGATATGGAAGATGGTGGAGCCATGGCGGGAGGGAGGAAGCAAGGGCAGGAGAGAGAAGATCGACTGCGGCAGAGCAGCTGGATTCGGGCGTTCCTCCGTTCCCTCGAGTCGGACTGGATTTTGTCTTTCCTGCGTTTTGCTTGCACACTGCGGTCTTTCCTCTGGAATGGAAGGAACCATTCCTTTGTTCCAAACGCGAATCCTCCATTCCTTTCCTCTGGAATCATTTCCTTCAAAATTCCTGTAAGTTTCCTATGTTCCAAACGGGGCCTTAGAAATTCCAACCGGTCGCCCCCCTCTGTCTCATTATTTCTTCTCCATTCCTTTCGTTTCTTTCTCTATCCCTCTCTTATCTCTAACTCTCTCTTTCTTCTCTCATGGGCAGGGGCGGGTCTCTTGGAGGGGATCGCGAGGCGCGCGGCGCCTGGCCCCGGTGGCCGGCGCGGCCTCCGCCCGGCGCGGCACCTGGCCCCGGCGGCCAGCACGGCTTCCGCCCGGCGCGGCACCTGGAGGCGCGGGCCGCCTGGATCGGAGCCGGCCACCAAGAGGCGCGGGCCGGGAGGCCAGCCGGCCGGCCGGCGCAGCACGGCGGCGCCCGTGGCCAGCGCACGGCGGGCGGGGCCTGGAGGCCGGCCGGCTGGCGCGGCACGGCGGCGCCCGTGGCCAACGCGCGGCGGGCTGGGCTGGAGGCCGGCGGCGCTACGGTTGGTTGTGCATGTTCTGTGTTCTTTGTGGATTTAGGATTGCAAATTTTTTTTTGTAAAACTTGTGTTGTCATTCTTGTTGTGGATTTGAGGATTGTTGTCAATCTGTGATTTGAGGATTGTTGTCAATCTGTGATTTGAGATTTGTGAATCTGTGATTTGAGGCTTGTTGTGAATCTGTGAGATGAGATTTGTAAATCTTGTGATATATACTAGATGAGATGAGATGAGATGTTGAATGTCATGTGAATGTAGTTGAGATGTTGAATGCTATGTGAATGTGGATGAAAGAAAGAAAGGGAAAAGAAAAGAAAAGAAAAGAAAAAAAAGAAAAAAGAGACAGCGGGGGCATCCAGATTAGTACCGGGGCTCATCCCCACCCGGTACTAATGTGGACATTGGTACCGGTTTCAGAAACCGGTACTAATGTGTTTTCACATTAGTACCGATTGAACAATACCGGTTTCAAAACCGATACTAAAGGGGGGTTCCCAACCGGTACAGATGTGTGTTTGCCTAGTAGTGTGCAGACAGTCGAATATGATTACGGAAGGAACAGTAGCTGCTCTACCCAGGACGGCGCTTCAAATTTTATCATCGAATGTGATGATCTATATATATATCACATTTCACATCTTCTCATGGCTATATATGTAGGTAGGTTCATAAAATAGAGAGTCAAAAATAAAATAGTTAGTTAACAATGAATAGTAGAAGTGCAGTGAAACTTAACATTAGTAAGGTTTGTGAGGAAAAAAAGAAAATAAAAATGGGCTTTGTTTGAAAAGAGATTATACTGGTTGTTTAATGGTTGCTTCTATTTTGCGGCTTTTAAGGTATCAAAGTTAATTATAATAATCTGAAGTTGTATCTCATGTTACTCCCCTCCATCTCGTAAAAAATACAATTCTAGTAATTATAGGAAGAATTCATCTCGACCGTACGTGAAGGTGGGTTTAGTAACTTTTTGGTTGTGCATGCACATGTCGAAAAAATGCAATTAAGCAGGCACTACAAGCTATCAAAAAACTATAATATTACATCTATTATCTTAATACTACAGTGTTAAAAGAAGCCACCACGTTCGCCGAGAGGGTCTAGAAATTCTCACGTTAATCTAAAAAAGAGAAGAGTTTAGACCGTTGGATTTTATGAAGATCTAAAGGTCGAGAATAACCTAGAAAGTCCATGTCTAATACAATTCAGAATTACGAGAATAACCTAAAGAGTCCATGTCTAATATAAAATAGAGAAGAGTTTAGACTGTTGGATTTTATGAAGATCTAAAGGTCGAGAATAACCTAGAGAGTCCGTGTCTAATACAATTCAGAATTACGAGAATAACCTAAAGAGTCCATGTCTAATACAATTAAGAATTAAAAATAAAGAATAAGAGAAGAGTTTAGACCGTTGGATTTTATGAAGATCTAAAGGTCGAGAATAACCTAGAGAGTCCGTGTCTAATACAATTCAGAATTACGAGAATAACCTAAAGAGTCCATGTCTAATACAATTAAGAATTAAAAATAAAGAATAAAAAACAACTATTATCTTAATACTACAGTGTTAAAAGAAGCTACCGTGTTCGCCGAGAGGTCTAGAAATTCTCACGTTAATCTAAAAAAGTGAAGAGTTTAGAATGTTAGATTTTATGAAGATCTAAAGGTCGAGAATAACCTAGAGAGTCCATGTCTAATACAATTCACAACTAAAAATAAAGAATAAAAAAAACAAGAGCTGTGCTACACTTAATGGCAACAACTATATATTTGCTAAACAATTTCAGGAGGCAATACATGGATTCGTACTACATATGAAATCTAATATTATTTGGGAGTCAACATTCACATAATAAATGTAGGGGCTTGTCGCTCCCGTTCTTAAAACAATAGTAGCATAATAAATGAAATGACATCACAACAATCAAGGTTATATATAGAGAGATAAAAGGGCATCTAGAAATGATTATGTTAATCCGAAAAAAAGAGAAGAATACTCACTCTTAAATTTAATGAAGATCTGAGCTATCTAGATTAATCCAAATAATCTACGTTGAAGAAAATACAAAGTTAGAATTAAAACAAAATTTTGCAATACAAAAGGAGTGCCTTAAGTAAAAAAAAATCTTTCACTCTAACTACGTTGGAAGACAAATTGGAAGGAGTGCCCAAAATAACAAAATACATCTCACCTTTCCTATGTTGGAACACAAATTTGGAATGAAAAATAGAAAAACTTATACAGGTGGAGTAAAGTACGTCGAGTCAAAAAAATCTTTATGACTCTCTAAAGTAAGACACATAAGTATACTCACGGTACATTTTGGTGCATATATTCGAGGCTGTGGTGTCAAATTAGATTCAATATACCTAATCCGCCATGGTACTGAAATGGACTACAATTCCAATTCTATTGTTTGGATGACCACTAACTTGACTTTTGGAATTTTAGAAAGCAATCCAATTCAATTCATGTTTGCATATCAAAAGCATGGAATTGAAATTTTGTGTGGTGCTTTTGTGTTGAGCTTGCTCGCAGATCTCCAAGGTCTCCTCCGTCATGTTGATGACGCGCTCCATCCCCTGAACAAGGTCGTAGGGTCTGGGCGGGTGGTTCTCCGACACTAGATCAGAAACGGGGTTGGCGCCGGGCGCCATTGCGACCTACCCCACTGCTGCTGGAGGAACTGCGGCCGTCGGAATAGGAGAGGTCGTCGTGAAGGATCCAAAGCAGATCTCCACGGGGTTGCCGAGGATGGCGCCATGCTCGTCGGGAAGACAACACCAGATCGGGCCACCATGCTGCCCAGCGAGTTCCTGATCGCCCCTAACTGGCGCGCCAACTGTCAGGGGGTGAGACCTGGACATATCTGCAAGGGGGCTACACAAGCAATTTGCAGGTTAAGGAGAGGATCGGGAACTAAGAGCGTAGGTGGTAGTTCACGTGGTGAACTCGGAACACGGTGAGTATGGCGAGGAACACGAGGGCACAAGGTTTTAGACTGGTTCAGGCCTCCGGAGAGTAAAACCCTACGTCCAGTTGTGGTGGTGGGATTATGCGAGAGAGATGAAGGAGTCCCCTCGAATGGAGTCCTAGGGCACCTTATATGGGTCACGGGCTAGGGTTCCATTCGAGGTCGGTGGACCCATAACTGGGTCGGTTACAATTTGGGAAGGTATCCTTCCGGATTACAAGGAGTATCCCGTGATACTCGGACCTACTGGCAGCGCCGAGCCGCGTGCTATTGCCTTGGCTTGCACTCCAAGTACTGCGGATCCTCAGGGATCTGGATAAGGCCGCCCGAGGTCGTCGGGTCTGTGGATAAGGTCTGCGGGCCCACTTGCAGGTCGGCGGAGCTTCTGGCAGGTCGGGTTCACTGGGCAGGGACCTCTGGGACACTGGTCGGTGGGGACCCAGGGATACCCATGTCTCTCATCTCTCTTTTCAGAGCGTCCACTTAGGATTCCTAGGTGGCTTCATGTAGAAGTTTCAAAAGAACTCTTCAATTAGTAGTAAATAGTAAGATTATTATATTGCGTAGGAGGTAATGATGTAACCCACCATGGCCGGGGTCCGGGGAGGAAGACAGACTTGAGGGATGAGGGGACTTGTCAAGCTACTGTGTATCGCAACTAGGGATGGAAATATGAAAATGGAATCCAAATTATCCGATATCCGTATTCGATAAAATGTAAATATGGATATCTGTACCCGTATTCAAATTCAAATGTGGTAGTAAAGTGGATACATCCGAATTCGTTTTTGTCAATTTTTTCTCTATCCGATTCCATGCGTATTCGGCAATATCTGGCACTATCCGTATTTGACTATATATAAAACTGTAAGTTATCTCTATAACTAATGACAAATTAAGTTCAATAGAATACTAATAATGGTAGTGCATAATTGAAAACAATTATATCCATAACTAATGATTATGACATTAATTTTAATATTAAAAATATTGCATCCATAAAACAATTTAAAAATTATATTTAAATTTAATGACCAATATCATTAATTTTAATGATAAAAATACATTAATATAAAGTTGAATTAGTTACCCTAGTTTATTTATGTATCGATGAAAATATTTTTCATGGATATTTATTATTATTTTGATAAATGTATATATATTAAAAATATGTATTTATTAATAATTTTACTTATTATATGATTAATTATTAAAATAAATATGAATGAATGTGATATTCTTAATGAACGATCTCTTATGTACTAATACTTTAGTCTTTACATGATTTTGTAATTTTAAATTATCAATAAAGAAAATTGGTACATGCTGTCTTCCGAATCGAGTAAATATCCGATACGTTTCCGAATTCGAGACATCCGTTTTGTATTCGTATTCGAGAACATTCGAATTCATATTCGTATTCGAGTAAAAATGTGATAAAATGTTTTATCCGAATCCGATTTCATACGAATCCGATCCGTTTCCATCCTTGAGAACATGCACGTGGAGGGCCAACACATCGATCATGTGCCGCACTCGTCAATCGCCTCCGTCGCGTTAGTGTACACACTGCTGATGACAGGACCATGCACGTACGTGCAGTGGTTTCGCTGCACAGCCATCGACCGGCAGCTTAGCGACGATCGAGCCGACGACGACGACTACAGCAAGCGGTCAATGCAAGCGCGCTGCCGCTGCCGCCGCCGCACGCCTCAGTATCGCAGTCGAAGCACGCAGTAGCAGGCTTGCATGCAATGATGAATACTATCTGACGACGAGCCAGAGTGATTTACACGCTGCTAGCTCGCTCCCAGCTGGGCAGCTGACAAGCGGCGGCCGGATCGATCGTGCCCGCCGTCGACGGCCGCGCTGCCGTCTCCGGCCAGCTGCCAGTCCACTGGTGATCGAGTGGTGACACGACTGCCTTCTCTCGATCGAGGACGACGATCTCACATGGGCCGCCCGGGATGCCTGGTCGGTCTTCAGCAGCGTCAACGTACCAATATCGGGCCATCTAATCTATCCCATGCGGCAAAAGCCTGGACTTGAAATGAATTGGGTTGGTCCCGTGTGTCGTCCCATCCCATTGCATGAATTACACGATTGGCGCAGCCCTGCTGCCGTGGGCGCCAGTAGTAGTACTGCGTGCCCTAGCAATATAATGGTGCCCGTCCTACCCCTCGTATAGTCGTATAGCCTGCTGCTGGCTGTTTCTTCATCAAGTCGCGGCACGGCGGCAGAGCCAACGTACGTACTGCATGGCGCCGGAGCATTATATTGCATGCTTCTGCCCTGCCCAGTGCCTCACCCAGCAAGAGTCTCCAACCGGGGTCTCCGCCGAGTTATGCCACCCCACCCTGGCATCTCTGATCCGTACTTTGACTGTTTTCAACTTTAAATTTGACTATTCGTCACTAATACACAAAACATTTGTAGGAGCGAGACCTTTTTTTTCTAAGAGCGGGCGAATTTGCCGTCCGATCTAAGAAATCTGCGTGACACTGTAGCAACTAAATCCGCACCTAAAAATCATTTTTGGGAGCGGGTGATGGGGTCATCCGCACCCAAAAATAATTTTTAGGTGCGGATGACCTCATCACCCGCTCCTGGAAATAGTTAGTTAACAATGAATAGTAGAAGTGCAGTGAAACTTAACATTAGTAAGGTTTGTGAGGGAAAAAAAGAAAATAAAAATGGGCTTTGTTTGAAAAGAGATTATACTGGTTGTTTAATGGTTGCTTCTATTTTGCGGCTTTTAAGGTATCAAAGTTAATTATAATAATCTGAAGTTGTATCTCATGTTACTCCCCTCCATCTCGTAAAAAATACAATTCTAGTAATTATAGGAAGAATTCATCTCGACCGTACGTGAAGGTGGGTTTAGTAACTTTTTGGTTGTGCATGCACATGTCGAAAAAATGCAATTAATCAGGCACTACAAGCTATCAAAAAACTATAATATTACATCTATTATCTTAATACTACAGTGTTAAAAGAAGCCACCACGTTCGCCGAGAGGGTCTAGAAATTCTCACGTTAATCTAAAAAAGAGAAGAGTTTAGACCGTTGGATTTTATGAAGATCTAAAGGTCGAGAATAACCTAGAGAGTCCATGTCTAATACAATTCAGAATTACGAGAATAACCTAAAGAGTCCATGTCTAATATAAAATAGAGAAGAGTTTAGACTGTTGGATTTTATGAAGATCTAAAGGTCGAGAATAACCTAGAGAGTCCGTGTCTAATACAATTCAGAATTACGAGAATAACCTAAAGAGTCCATGTCTAATACAATTAAGAATTAAAAATAAAGAATAAGAGAAGAGTTTAGACCGTTGGATTTTATGAAGATCTAAAGGTCGAGAATAACCTAGAGAGTCCGTGTCTAATACAATTCAGAATTACGAGAATAACCTAAAGAGTCCATGTCTAATACAATTAAGAATTAAAAATAAAGAATAAAAAACAACTATTATCTTAATACTACAGTGTTAAAAGAAGCTACCGTGTTCGCCGAGAGGTCTAGAAATTCTCACGTTAATCTAAAAAAGTGAAGAGTTTAGAATGTTAGATTTTATGAAGATCTAAAGGTCGAGAATAACCTAGAGAGTCCATGTCTAAAACAATCCAGAATTACGAGAATAACCTAGAGAGTCCATGTCTAATACAATTCACAACTAAAAATAAAGAATAAAAAAACAAGAGCTGTGCTACACTTAATGGCAACAACTATATATTTGCTAAACAATTTCAGGAGGCAATACATGGATTCGTACTACATATGAAATCTAATATTATTTGGGAGTCAACATTCACATAATAAATGTAGGGGCTTGTCGCTCCCGTTCTTAAAACAATAGTAGCATAATAAATGAAATGACATCACAACAATCAAGGTTATATATAGAGAGATAAAAGGGCATCTAGAAATGATTATGTTAATCCGAAAAAAAGAGAAGAATACTCATTCTTAAATTTAATGAAGATCTGAGCTATCTAGATTAATCCAAATAATCTACGTTGAAGAAGAAAGGATTGCACCGAGAGAGAGAGAGAGAGATGTGCCACTCCTGCACGAGCCAGTCCGTAGATTGATAGAAAGCTTCATGCATGGTTGGCTACGATAGCTAATGACACCGCCGCCAGGTACAATGAGCTTATCGAGTGGATTTGGATCCGCACGGTGGGAGGTGGAGCACCCAAACTCTCTACGCAAGGTCAACGTCTGAGCCGGACTCAGAAGCAGCGAGATTAGAGAGGCGGAGTGCAGAGAGAGAGATAGAGGTAGGTTCGTGGAGGGATCGAGATTTGCAAGAGACGATTTCAGTCAAATATGGAGCTGTAGGGCTTGCAGTGTATGCGAAGGTATGGTGGAACGTCGAATGCCATTCGGTAATGGGTTCAATTTTCATCCAACAATACAAGACCATCCACACAATAAAACTGAGATGTATCAATACCAATTTCGAATTATAGGATTCAGGTTTCAATGATTTAAAAAGATGATTAACTAATCAAGAGGGATTTAGAAATATATAACAACATAGTATCTTAAAAATTATAATTTATCAAATCTAGCCGTGCTATTAGCGCGGGCCAACTTGCTAGTTCTTTGTAAGACAGTTTGAATTGTAGAATTGTGAATAGTACAGAGGGAGTATAAACAACTATGAACATGTATGAAAAGACTAAGAATTTCAATACGGATTGAAATGGGCTAAAAATTTCTATACAAATTAAAGATTTGCATATATGCAGTGGGTTGTCAAATGTACTCCGGCGGAGATCGCCCTAACCAGGCGTGAACCGTTGTATAAATTGGTGGGTGCTCAACCACTGCACCGATCCACCTTGCTTTAGCTATATACACATATAGTCAAATCGAGTACGCAGTTAATCTCAGTGGCGTAGTAGTACGTAGCTATGGCGGCGGACGGCGGCGACGAGAAATCAAGATTCCGGTGGCTGGACGCGGTTCGTTACGCGGTGGCGGCCGCGATGACCGTGCTCATCATGGCCGTCATCGTCAACGCCATCAAGGTGGTGCTCCGGCCCGAATCGCTGCAGCTCTTCGTCAGCAGAGGCTCCATCTCCGCGGAGCAGTTCAAAGAAGCACCACCGCCGGCGCCGGCGCCAGAGCGCGTCGCCGTCTGCCTCAACCTCCGGGCGCGGAACCCCAGCGGCCGAGTCCGCATGTACTACCTCGACATCAACGCGTACCTCTTCGAGAACACGTCCGCGTCGGCATCGTTGAGCCCGGAAGACGATTCCATGTTCAACTTCAATCCGAAAGACATCGCCGTAATCCAGAAGGAAACGGTGGACTCCACGATCGCGATGAAATTGACTAAGGGGAATATGCCATCCTACTTCGACGAGCTGTACAACAATGGCAGCCGATTCAGCGGCATGACGCTGCGACTGGATGGCAACCTCATCACCGAGGTGACGTCCGAGCTCAACAAGACTAGCCGGACCACCTACTACTGCGAGGAGCTATTCTTCGGCGGCAGCTCGGATGATGAGGATCTCAAGAACAGGCAGGATGTGATTTGCAAGCAGCGACGGGGCTTAAACTAGTCCAAAGGATTCTTCATTGTCCATTGGGTTGATTCAAAATTTGTATCTTGCTTGTAGCTAGTGTGTAGTACTAGCTTGGATCTTGCTTTTGGTAGATGAACAGTATGATATTTCCATATTTCTATTAATGATATTCAGCTCCATGTACCACTTGTGTTACCAAAACTTTGTTGGCATACTGAGATGAGAGTTCGAATTATTTAGAGTCTATGGAAAGCCAAGATGACATGCAGTCATGGGCTTATTGTGCAGTACTTTTCTCTTCTTTATTTCCACTTCTTGCATAATATTTTTCTCTCGTAACAAATCCGTCGTACAAATCAACGCATAATACTTTTTCTTTCCGAACAAACCCGCTGTACAAAACAACAAAAGATCTGTCGAACAGAGCCATAGTGCAAACCTCATTAACATGAGGGCTCTTAGTTCCATGATCGAGATATATCCTAACTGTATCGTCTTGCAAAGCCCTTCCCCATAATTATTCCTCTCCTCCAAGATGAAATGAAACCTCATTAACTTAATGTTCATTTTGTTGCATTGCTAGCTCAATCAGAACTCTTTCATCTTATTTTTTAGTATAATCAACACTTCTCCGGATCCTGCGTGGTTCAATTCGTTTTAAGAAAAAAAATATCACCTCCTACAATCTCACTCCCAACAGTTTGTTGCTACTAAAGGTGTGCATACACTCTCAACAGTTAGTTTTGCATGAATTTCACACAAAAAAAAGAGAAAAATCTTCACAAATTTTGAGCCTGTCCATGGCCTATATATACGTAGCCTGTGGAACTATGCGAGCTTGCGAGCACGATCGAGTGAAAGCTCGATCTGCACACAAAAGCATTATGGTTATTGTTTTGCCACTATTACTCCTCTGGTTCGGGTCCTCGCCAACTACCCGTGCAGCAGCTAATGGCGACATGAGCTTGCTGAAACCACACGCCGCCTGCTCCGGACACAGGGGTACGTACACCCGGCCCGGGTTCCAGCATCTTCTGCATATATATAAATATAGTATAGTACATATGGTTGCAAGATATAAATATTTTTTGTTTTGTTTTGTAATTTTGCAATTATCTGTAAAAAAAACTCTGTTCTGTGTCTCTGCTGAATTATCTGTGGTTCTTATCAGTAAATTCTGAATTATTAGCTGTATGATAGATCTGTGTAAGCAATGTTTGATCGACCCACAATGGCAGTGATCCCTCCTCACCACGGCAGCTGGGTACCCTTGTATCGCCATCTCGGCCCGTGCTCGCCGGCGGCGGCGTCGTTTGCCGGTGCGGCGGAGGCGAAGCCGGCGTCGCTTGCCGACCTGCAACGCCACGACCAGCTCCGCGTCGACCACATCCACAGGAGGATGCTGCTGTCTGAATCCGATGATGTCGGCGTCAGCAAGAAGGGCCCCTCCAAGGAGCCGGTGCGCTTCGAGGCAACCTACCTCCACGACCAGCCGGTGATCCAAGTCACGTTGGGCTCACAATCCAAGAGCACCGAGGTATACCAAAATCTTGTTCCTTTCTTCTTCAGTGCTTCGTCTTGGTAGCTGTTAGTTGAAATGTTTGTCCCCGTAATCGATCTCATCATGTCTGGTTGCCGGCAGAGTCAGCCGGCGGGAGTGATCCAGACGGTGGTGCTCGACACGGCGAGCGACGTGCCGTGGGTGCAGTGCGTTCCCTGTCCCGTGCCGGCGCCGTGCCACCCTCAGGCGGACACCGTCTACGACCCGACCAAGTCGAGCACGTACGAGGCCGCGCCGTGCGGCTCCGCCGCCTGCGCGCGGCTCAGCCGCATCCACTCCGGCGGCTGCGCCAACAGCCAGTGCCAGTACCGCGTCCCGTTCCCCAACTCCAACAACGCCTCGTCCTCGTCGGGGACGTACGGTACCGACCTCCTCGCCGTCGGCCCCAACGCCGAAATCACCTTCCGGTTCGGGTGCAGCCACGCCGAGGCCGCCGCCGGCGCCGACCAGGGCAGCGGCGGCAGCGCCGGCTTCGACAACGCTACCGCCTGGGTCATGGCGCTCGGTGGCGGCCCGGAGTCGCTGGCGTCCCAGGCCGCGGCCGCCTACGGGAGCGCCTTCTCCTACTGCATCCCGGCGACGAGGAGCCGCCGCCGCGGGTTCTTCGTGCTCGGCGCGCCGCCACAGGGCGCCGCCGCTCAGTACGTGGCGACGCCCATGGTCCGGTACCAGCGTGTCCCCACGTTCTACCTCGTGCGCCTCATGAGCATCGCCGTCAACGGGCAGCCGCTCAACGTGACGCCCTCGGCGTTCGCCTCCGGCCTCGTGCTGGACTCCCGGACGGCCGTCACCCGCCTGCCGCCGACGGCGTACCGGGCGCTGCGCGAGGCGTTCAGGGGGTGGATGGCCGTGATGTACACGGAGGCGCCGCCCAAGGGGGACCTCGACACCTGCTACGACTTCACCGGAGCATTCTTCGTCGTGCCGCCGAGGATCGAGCTGGTGTTCGACCGGGGCAACGTCCTGGAGCTGGACCGGTCGGGGGTCCTGTTCCACGACTGCCTCGCCTTCACGTCCAACCGCGACGACCGCATGCCGGGGATCCTCGGCAACGTGCAGCAGCAGACGATGGAGGTGCTCTACGACGTCGGCGGTGGAGCCGTGGGGTTCCGCCGCGGCGCATGCTGATGAGCTAGCACGACCATTGGAACTTGGAAGGCTGCCGGCGCTGCCCCACAAGCACCGGATGGATCGGAGGAACTATCTGCAAAGAGATTTAGCATTTGACATTTCAGAATTAAGTTAGTACTAATTGTTCTTAATTCAGTAAAGCCCAAGTAAATTGGTAAACATAGCTTAGAAAAGATAAATTGATTGGAGTTTAGATTTTAGAATGTGGCTTGTAATCAAAACACATGAACCTTAAATTGCCAAGTATGTCCTAGATTTTATAACTGTGGGGCTCCGTCATGGCGCATGCTGATGAGCCAGTTGTAAAAACTATTTCCACAATTTGATTGGATCAAAATAAGTCTAGTTTTTTACAATACAAATTTTAACAGTCAGTCTTTGAGGAACCCACAATCTACAAACTAACTTCTTGTATTTGGCCTGCATCCAAACAGGGTGTCGGTGTTTCGAACCGCCGATTAGTGATTACGGATTGCGCGTCAGGCTTGGATGATGTGCAAAGAGGACACATGGATGTATACTGGTGCAGTGGGAAGACCTTACGCCCATTTCGCAACTACTCATGTTACTATGCACGTGTTTGTAGTAGAGGGGAAGGCTCCTGGGATAGTGGTGTATGCGAGGTGACATGTGAATCGGTCGTCCTTTGCGTAGGAGGGCCTGCCTCCCCTTAGGTGCCTCTCCTTTTGTAGCCCAAGGGGTGACACTAATAAAGAAAGGAAACACAAGAGGTAATTTTATTTCCTCACCCACCATATTAATATAGAATTATCTGCTAATGTCCTCCATGAACCTTGAACAAGTGTCCTTTCATATGAATGAGATGTAAATATGTGTAAATTGCTAAATGCTCTATCATGTGGTAGATAATCTGAGTTTAGACTTTCGAAATGAATGAGTTCTAAATTTTATGAAGTCAATGCTTTGTTGCTTGCAAAGATTAATTATGTTCAGGTGAAAGCTTTCCTTGATTCGAGGTCTATTGCATATGTCAATATATACTATATTATTCATAACATCCTTTTATATGGATGAGATGTGAATATTTGTACATTGTTAAATTCTCTGTCATGTGGTAGATAAGCTGATCAAGTTTAGACTTCTGAAATGAATGAGTTCTAAATTTGATGAAATCAATGCTTTGTTGCTTACAAAGATTAATTTTTTTAGGTTATAACTTTTCTTGATCAAAGATGTTACACATGTCAATCTATATTATGTTATCCTATAAGGGCTGTTTTGTCATTCGCTACATAATTTATTATCATAGTGTATCTTACCATCATTTCCACTTAAGACCATAATATAGCTCAATGACGTTTTTCATTGATTAGAGTTTATCGACTGCATATGTCAATCTATACTATGTTATTTCTGTAAAGACAATTTGTTTCATGTATAATATAATTTTTTATTGCAATTATTGCAGTGTATGAAGCTATGATTATGCCTATAACTCATGAGATCGCCTCGACATATACAACATCTGTCATTATGTGGTTTCACCCTAGTAGGAGTAGACTGAGATGAATAAAAATGTGTGAAGAAGAATGTAGACGTCTAGATGACTGGAGTGATTAGCATACGGGAGTCGGGGTAGCAAATAAAAAGAGATTTACGTAACCCTACTTGTGCAAAGAAAGAGATCTCGATATGTGGTTCGGGCTCTTTCCTTCCTCTCGTATCTCATCATGATAACTATTCATATTTTGCTGATTCGAAAATCAGCAAACGACACATGCACATTGCATGCGGTACATATGTGTATATGGTTCATGACAAATAATCTAGCATTATATTCTAAGTATAAATGTTATCTATGTTATTGAAAGAAATATTAGAAGGAATAAAAAAGGCAATCTTCAAAAATTTCTAATAATTCACTCTTATAATATATAAAATAATTTGACATCTGGAATCTTATATTATTTCTAAATTATCCTAATCATTTTTATATATTCTTCTTCTTGTATATTTGCATCAGAAACCCTTTTTGAATCTTTATTCTTTACACGCCTTCCACATCTAGATTTGGAGAAGATACACGAGACTCACAATTGCGTAACTTTACATGGAACGAGGTAACGTTTCCAAATTCTAAAAGATTAGGAGGATGGATTAGGAGTTGTTTGAGAGGAGTTTTTTTTTCTCATCTAGCTAAAAACCAAAGATTATGAAGGGATTTAGAGAATTCTTGGATATGCCACAACACCTAATATACATCGAATCGAATCCACCCTACTAAGCCTGAGCAAGCATCATCGTGTTGTGCTGACCGTGACCTTATTAGTTGTCTATTTTAAAACTGGTTTTCTTTGGAATGGAAAAGTAGGCGTCGAAAACCCTTAATTAGTACATATATGTATGCTACTGTACTAGTTATTTTTTATGAAGTTTGTACTTTGGGAGTACTTTGTATGTGTTGCACGAAATTTACAAAAGAAATAGTGAGCATACTCGAGTAATGAGCAGAGTATACCACTAAATCACTGAACCGGACTTGGCCCCTGACCATGGCGCCTATATATAAGAAGCCAGGAAACCATGGGAACCGCGATCCAGTAAAAAAAATCTGCAGGCTTCTAGACACACACAACCATGGTTGTTGTTCTGCCACTATTGCTGCTCCTCTTGCTCGGTTCTTCTCCAACGACTGCCCTGCTTGTAGCTCATGAAGAACACGAGGAGTTCACAGTCCTGGACATGAGGTCGCTGAAACCACAAGCCGCCTGCTCCGGACACAGGGGTACGTTCGCCGGGCCCCCCGGGTTCCAGTAGTAGATCAATAAAATTTCGCTTAATAATTTGCTAATTTTCAGTCACCTAAAAATTTAGAAAAAAATCTTGTGTGACTGATATGTGTGTGAAATGACAGTGACCCCGCCCCACAACGGCAGCTGGGTGCCGCTGTATCGCCCTCTCGGCCCGTGCTCGCCGTCGTTAAGTGGTGCGGCGGCGAAGGCAAAGCCGCCGTCTTTGGCTGACCTGCTCCGGCAGGACAGGCTCCGAGTCCAGCACATCCATAGGAGGGCGTCGGGCTCGGGCGACGCTGTCCGCGAGAGCAAGGGCTCCAGAAAGGATCCGGTGACCGTCGAGGAAACCCAGGTCCATCACTTCGCTTCTATTACTGTCCAAATGGGCACACAGTCCATGAGCCCCCAGGTTCGAATTGGTTCCAGTCTTTAGTTCCTTGTTTTGGTAGCTGTTGGTGAATTTGGTCTTTTCAGTCTTACTGTTTGTGTTGCGTTGATGCAGGGCTCTCACTCTCAGGTGAGCATTGATCGGCCGGCGGCGACCGACGGCGACGGGACCTCCACGGGGGTGTCCCAGATGGTGATGCTGGACACGGCCAACGACGTGCCGTGGGTGGAGTGTGTGCCCTGCGCCCTGGCAGAGTGCTCCTACTACGACCCTGCCAGATCGACCAACTACCAGGGTTTATTTTCTCGGCGAAAAAAAAATGAGAAACACGATTTTCACGTTTCTCGGTTGGGAGCGGTTTTTTATTTTCTCACCGAAAAATCGTCCGAACCAATTAATACAACCTTCCGACCTTCCATGACTCTAAAACTTATCTAATTTCTATGCATTGCTTTCATGTTAGGTTGTTTGGAAACAATCAAGGTTGTTTTGTGTATAAATTGAAGATTTTTTTTCTCTAAATTTTATCCGAAAGGAAAACGAAGAATCCGAAAAAATTCCGAGAAATCCGATAAACACGTTTCTCACCAACCTTCGGTTTTTTTTCCAAACCGGTAAAATAAACCCTGCCAACTACACCGCCTTCGCCTGCAACTCCTCCGCCTGCAAGCAGCTCGGCCCCTACGCCAATGGCTGCGTCAACAACCAGTGCCAGTACCGCGTCACCAACGACAAAGACGGCTCGGTCTCGGCAGGGACCTACAGCTCCGACGTCCTCACCATCAACTCCGGCAACACGTCGGCAGCTTCAGGTTCGGCTGCAACCAGAACGTCCAGGCCGGCGGCGACTCGACCATCGGGAACATGGCGCTCGGCCGCGGCGCGCAGTCGCTGATAGCCCAGACCTCCTCCACCTACGGCAACGCCTTCTCCTACTGCATCCCGCAGAGGGACACCGAGAAGGGCTTCTTCAAGATGGGCGTGCCCAGCGGCGCCGCCTACAGGTACATCATGACGCCCATGCTCCGGGACAGGATTGGGGCCCCCACCCCTGTGTACCGGGCGCTCATGGTCGCCATAACCATCAACGGGCAGCCGCTCAACGTGCCGCCGGAGGCGTTCGCCGCCGGCACGGTGCTCGACTCTGTCACCATCTTCACGCGCCTGCCGCTGACGGTGTACGGCGCGCTGCGGGCGGCGTTCAGGGACAAGATGGTCGCGTACCGCCGGGCGCCGCCGCAGTACGAGCTGGACACGTGCTACGACCTCACCGGCGTACGGTTCTGCACCAGAGCTTCAAAACCACAAAGCCACTGAAAGGCAGTGTCAAACCAAAAGGAAGGTCATTTTCTTGCGAACACCTTCAATTGGTGAAGATCAAATGCTCTAAGGATGATGTAAGAGTTCATAAGGTGGCACATTTGTTCAGGGCTAATGGTGTGCCTATCAAGAAGATTTTCGTTCGTCGCACTGGGAGCACCCGTGAGTTTCACTTTTGCTTCACATATTCGTTTATTTATCTATTTGCAATGTCAGCGCTATATTACTAGTTCAGTAGCATGTCCATGTGCTGTGGGCTGCCCATGACACCGTAAAAGGCAAGTTTCACGATGAATGGATCGATGTACGTCACTCGATGTTTTTCCTTGCTAGTGCCTAATGAAATGGTCAAAAACTGAAATTTAGATCTTTTATTCTTGATGATCTTAGTCTAGGCTCTCATCCACTATTTGATACTGTATTTCTACCAGATCTTCGTAGCCAGAAGATGATGAGAGAGCTTGGAAAGCAGGAAATGGAGTTCTGGGGTAATGATGAGTTATGGGGTGATGACATGTTCTGTGGGGCTGACGGATTCTCCGATGATGATGATGATGATGATGATGATAATGATGATGACGATGATGATGATGACGAGTTCTAGGGAGACTACTAGTATCCAGGTGTTGTGCTTCATTTGTCTATCAGTATGAATTGGTGTGCGATGATTGGCATCATCTATCAGTCGTCACCTTCTCTAAATTCTTAGTGCATGACTATTGTTGCTCGCTTGCTGCCTTGTAGCAGGCTTCGTTCATCTGTTTGAGTTAAGATTATTAAGACCCACTATATGTGCCTCCTTGAGTGTATGTTCGTGGCTTGCAGTCTTTTGAAGTCCTGGGGTTGCCAGTAGTATTTTGACAATAAAATTCAAACGTAAGCATGTGGAGATGCGTCCACTGCACTCGGGGCGTTTTGCCAACAGAGCAGGCTGCATACTGGAAACTCTTGAACCACTTTGGCAACCAACCCAGGGTAAATGATTATGTATGTATACTTAATTACTTATTATGGCTGCGTGCGACCACGAATTATAAAGTCATGTGTATCCCCTAACCAAGATTCTGGTGAATCACCCTGGCATACTGACCTCGTGATGAAGCGCAACGTGGTGGAGTTAGCTGTGAGGCATGAACGAAATGTTCTTGCACAGCTTCAATTTTGTGCAAGAGGATTGAAGAAGTTGCATCCCGTACCAATTGGATTCACCGTGGCTTGATTCCTCCCATTTCTAAAGAACTATACTAACTACATACATTACTGCACCCCTTATCTATCCTCACCTCCCTCTTGCATTGCTCTCAAACAGTGGGACTGTGGGAGATACGAGTTTGGTTCTGCCGCTATGAGAATCATGAGCTAGCAAGTCCATGTTAGCTACTAGCTATATATAAATCGATAATGCTAACAGACAGGCGTCCAGAGGCGGCACAAAAATCGGACGGCGGGCCCACTCTCGACACCGCTGTCCCCCGGATGCCTTTTCTCCCATGACCGCCCCCCTCCCCGTTCATTTTTTCCATCCGCACGCCGCGCCTCCCTGCTTCGTCTCCTCCGCCATTCCCCTCCCTCCCGTGCTCAATCCTCCACAACCCAGCGCAGATTCGGTGGCCGATGCGGTTCCTCTCCCCTCCCACGGTGTGGATTTGGCGGCGGAGCACCCGGATCGTGGCGCGGCGTGGCGCGACGGCTGCAGATCGGGGCACAGCGGTCGCGGATCGAAGCCGGCGACGGGTCATAGGGAGGAGCTCCTCCGCGGCTAGGGGGCGAGCCGCGCCGGCGAACCTCTCCAGCGCAGATCCGGTGGCCGGCCCGCCTCCTCCCCCCTTGCACTGTGTGGATCCGGCGGCGGAGCGCCCGGATCGGGCCGCGACGGCCGCGGATCGAGCCGGCGGCGCCGGTCAATGTCGAGCGGGCGGAGGAGCTCGCCGGCTCCATCGACGGGTGACCGCTCCCAGGCAGACGGCGGTGGAGCTCCACTGGAGGCGTCTGCTGCCTCCCGCGGAGCCACCGGCGCGGCTAGGCGCAGATGGAGCTCCCTCCGTCCCCCGTCGGCGGGCCGCCCTGCCAGGCGGAGCTCCCTGCGAGGGGGAAGGGGGGAGGTCGAGCCGCGCCGTGTGATGCTCCGTGGCTAGCGGCCGGCGTGTGGCCAGGAACGCCACACGGCCGCACCTCAGGGAGATGTTCCCTTTTTCTCTCGCCCCCGTCTTGACTTAGAAGATTTTTTTGATGTTGCAACCGGTATTTAGAGATGTTGCAATGGTTGTCTGCAAATGTTGCATGAATATTCTTAGTCATGTTGCAATCATTTTCAAGAGATGTTTCAATAGTTGCCTGTAAATGTTGCATTAATATTCTTGGTCATATTCTCATATACTCCTATGTTGTAATCAATGTTAATCTCTGTTGCATTAGTGTCCTCTACATGTTCCAAAACAATTACTCCCTCCGTCCCAAAATAAATGCAATTCTAGAGTTTGAAATTTGTCCCACAAAAAATACAACTTTGACCGACCAACGACAAAAGACAAGATACTCTAGAAGGTTCCCACACAAAAAACAAGTTCATGTCTAGATCTTTCTCACAAAAGACAAGGGGTAGTTTGGTCATTTTACACTCACATTGGTTTGTGTGTCCGGTCCTAGAATTGCATCTATTTTGGGACGGAGGGAGTATGGGGGTGTTGCATCTTGCATGTGCTGTGGTGGCAAGCGTGTTTTTGTGTCAAGTGTTTCAACTATTCTTGGTGTATGTTGTGAGGCTTTCTTCTGGATGTTGCAAGGTTTTCAGCTGTTCTTCGTGTATGTCGCAAGCTTTTTTTTCTAGATGTTTCATCTGTTCTTCGTGTATGTTGCAAGCTGTTTTTCTGGATGTTTCATCTGTTCTTCGTGTATGTTGCAAGCTGTTTTTCTGGATGTTGCTGGGTGGATCTGACGCTGTTCGCAATGGAACCCACCGGATTTACAACTCACGCGTGAGCCGCCCGGTTGCTGCTCACGATCACGGGGTGAGCAGTGGTGCGGTGTGGCAGGGGTGGGCTGTGCACAGTACGATGTGCGCGGGGAGTGCGGACGTTTGTTATTTAATGTGATGCACTGTAGATAGCTGTCAACCGTCAGATTTTTAGCAGACGGTAATAGATGCGTCCGGCGGGAGTAAGTCGGACGTCCGGGCGCTAGCAACGCCTTATATAAATACAAATCTTGTGAGAACCTCTATAACACACACAATATCTTGTTAGTGGGACTTACTCCCTCTGTCCTAAAAAGAATGACATTTTCTAAGTCAATCTTTCACAACTTTGATCAAATTTATAGAGAAAAGTATAAATGTTTATGACATCAAATAGATATAATATAAAAATAGATCTCATGCATGCATGCATGCATGCATGAAAGGCAAAATATAAGTAATGGATGTATAATTTCCTGATGTTTCTCTATGCTAATGATTTACGAAATGGTCAAACAAGCTAATCAGTTAGTTAACTCAAACTTTTAGATCTTTTTGTTCTACCAGATCTCAGAGACGACAAATGAGGGCTCGCGGCCTCATGGGCCGTAAAATTGGAGGTGGGTTGGTTATAGTTAGTTGTGTCTTTTTGAGTCCTCTCGCCATTTGTTGTTTGACCAGCAGGATGGTCACGGGCCACACTATTTCAACGCAATTCCATGGGTTATTGTATAGATGTCCAAATGGGCTTAGCCCGCTGGGCCGGCACGGACACGGCCCGTTTAAACACGGCCCACGAACGACACGGCACGGTCTGCCCCGTGCCCGTGCCTGGCACGGCACGGCCCCCGTGCCAGTGTTGGGCTGGAATCCCAGCACGCGAACACGACACAGGCACGGCCCGCTCCAACGGCCGGCACGGGGCAGGCACGATAGCCGTTGGATCCCGGCTGCCCCTCCCTTGTGATCGTTGATCCCGGCCTCCCCTCCCCTCCTATATAAAGGCGAGCGTTTTCTTTCTGTGCTGTGACTTTGAATGAATGAATTTTTGTGTTTGAACACTTGGTGAATCTATGTTTTGTTTGAACCTGGGCACCTGCATCGTGCCTGGGCTGGCACGGGCACTGCTGGGCTGTCATGCCGAGTAACACGACACGACACGCTCCAGCTTCCTTAGTGTCGTGCCTGGGCTGGGATGCCGGCACGCCAGCACGTCTAGGCACGGCACGGCAGGCACGCGTGCCTGATAGTGTCGTGCCTAGCCGTGGCACGACACGGTCATGTCCGTGCCCGTGTCGGCACGGCACGCACGTTTGGCCATCTATAGGTTATTGGGCTTTCAAATTTCCATCTTCGTAGATTATTTTACTTGCTAACAGAGAAGTACTTGAGTGAGCATGAATGGTTCTTTCAAACACACTGCCTCAAGATTACAACAGAGAAGAATTCTCAAGATTTTTTCCCCTGATAAGAAAACACACGCAGAACCAGATTTTTAATTGTGCTGCTAACTGCTTCAGCACGCGCAGGCGGCCATCCCATTGCACAGCCCAGCTAGTAGACGCACTTTACCGGCAGCATACTAGCTCCGGCGCCGCCGGCGGGTTTAGCAGCTTTTGCGGCGGGGAAGATGAAGCTGACGGGCGCGCAGGAGACCTTGATGTCGTAGAGCCGCGACCACGCGACGCCGACCTTGAACCTCGCCTGCGCGGTGATTATCACGGTGAAGCTGCTGCTGGTCATGTTGCCCGTTAAGGCCACGTCCGACCCGGCCACCAGTTCCACCGTGGCGCGGACGGTCGTCGTCGGCAGGCTCGGCGGCTGCCGCGGCATGGCCGTGGTCACCGTCGCCCGGATCCAGCTCTCCGACGGCGCCGCCGTGCTGTTGCTCACGTCCATGAACATGCTCTCGTACGCCACCGTCGCGCTCCGGCTCGGGTTGTCGATGGCGAGGGTCAGGTCCAGCAGCAGGCTGCCGGTGGGCTTGGATCTGTGCCAGCTCGTGTGGGAGACGGAGAAGGTGACGCGCGCCGGGCACAGCACGACGAAGAAGACGGTGATGACGGTCGCCACCCGAGCGTCGCCGCGAGAGCCGCCACGGTGTACTGCTTGGCTGTCAGCGCCGTCAGGCCCGCCGCCGCCGGAGGTGGCTTCATGCGCGCAGTGTATGGCCTGGGTGTGTCAGTGTTTGTGGCCGCGTGGGATGCCTGGGCACTGCCTGTTCTCACTTCCCACTTTCTCAGCAGTAGAAGGGTTTATGGTTACTGCCGGAAGAGATATATTTGAGACAGCCGTCTCCATGCGTACGGTCGCTGAAAAACATACTTGTGCAACTCTGAAATGTGAAAACCGAAATTACTAGATGCCATTTCTTTGAGGGAAACCGAATACATGCCTATAAAGGATTAGGAAGGGCTACAGATACAAGTGTTGTACTGCGCAGGCTCCAATCTAGGAATTGTTGAAGCAATTTTTTTTATTTGTAAAATATGCTCCAAGTTAAAGGATTAGGAACGAGTACAATGCAATTATTAGGAGTTGGCTCCCTGCTTTTCCCGATCGAGATGGCAATATAGCATCAACGGCATCTTTCAAAATCAGAGCTGGATCGAGGCAGATGCAATCAGAGTGGATGCTGCGGCCACAGGCGTTCGTCCAAAACGATCGATCGAGCTGCCGGTACCGGAGACGAACGACAGCGAAAGAGGCGGATTGATGGAGAGCACGAATGCAGGCACAGGCACATCGCATTATTGGTCCCAGCAACAGGCTGATGCTGGGCTAGCTGCCCCTGATGGATGGGAGACCATGGTGAGTTACTCCGAGCAGTTTAACCCACTGGCAGCAACCCACCTCTCCATCTGCTGCTCGAGGACGTAAGGGTGTTGCCTGCCCTAGAGCAGACGAGGTGGCCCGAGCTCTCGATCGAGGGCGTGCAGTTCACATGGGCCGCCTTCAGTCCATCCGCCAGTTCGGCAGAGACTTGAATTGGATAATTGAATCGATGCTGTGTGTCTAATGACTGTTGGAGGAGGAGGACTACGGACTGGCGTAGTACGTAGCTGCATGCAACTCATTTAAGCTGTGAAGACAAACTACCTACTAGATAGACGGAATGTAATGCTGAAGTTCCATTGATCACCAATTCGATCAAACACAAAAGGAAAGGGTAAGTTTGGTAGAGCTCCCATGATTCTCGCTAAGAGACTGAAAGTGATTCTCTTTGATTGTCTAGTATATAAACTTTTCAAATCAGTAAGGAGAATCACTTCACATTGTGAGAATTGATGGAAGCGTCGTTGCCCATCTAGGGTCGCGCTCTACGTGTTGATATAGGCCGAGAATCACCCTCGGCGTGGTGTACACGGTTTGGAGAACAACCCAGCCATCTCATCTCCTATTTACAAGGGTTTAGGCCTATCCAATCTAACTAACAGCTCAGGGTTGTTCTCCTTGTTACAACAGATGCACACGCACACATTTTACATATCTAACACCCCTCCTCAATCACACCCTATCTAGGTTGAGATTGTGTCTGAATTCTTCTAACTGTCGAACTGAAATAGGTTTTGTAAACCCATCAGCTACTTGATCATTTGTAGATATAAATCTGATCTGTAAAAGTCCTTGTGAAACCCTTTCTCTGACAAAATGAAAATCCACTTCTATATGTTTTGTTCTAGCATGGAAAACATGATTAGCTGATAAATATGTTGCTCCAAGATTATCACACCATAACCTTGCAAACTTGGGTCCTTTGATTCCTAACTCTTTGAGCAGAGTTTGTACCCACATAATTTCTGCCGTAGCATTTGCTAAAGATTTATACTCAGCTTCAGTACTTGATCTTGAGACTGTTGCCTGTTTCCTTGCACTCCATGATATGAGATTAGATCCAAGGAATACTGCAAAACCACCTGTAGACCTTCTATCATTAGAGCACCCGGCCCAATCTGCATCAGAGAAAGCACTCACAAGAATAGATGGTGATTTCTGTATCCTGAGACCCATGTCCACTGTATACTTTAAGTATCTCAGTATACATTTAACTGCACTCCAATGAACTGTAGTTGGTTTATGCAAGAATTGACAGACCTTATTAACAGCAAAGGAAATATCTGGTCGAGTTAAAGTCAAGTATTGCAATGCACCGACAATGCTTCTGTACTCAGTTATATCTTTCGGTCCAAGAAGTTCACCATCATTAAGTGATAACTTATCAGCAGATGACATTGGAGTATGCATGGGTTTGCAATTCGTCATACCTAATCGATGCAGCAGATCTGATGTGTACTTTTGTTGTGTCAACAATATCCCATCTCGTGTCTTCTTTACCTCAATGCCTAGAAAATAATGAAGCTCACCAAGATCTTTAAGAGCAAAATCATTTTTAAGATCCTTGAGGAGTGCTTCAGTAGCTGCAGCCGAAGAACTTGCCACAATAATATCATCAACATAAACAAGGAGAAATATCACAACTCCCCCTTTGTTGTACACAAACAGAGACACATCAGCTTTGGAGGGTTTAAAACCAAAACTTATCAGCTTAGAACTGAGTCTAGAATACCAAGCACGTGGCGCTTGTTTCAAACCATAGAGAGCTTTATCAAGTTTACAAATGTAATTTGGATAAGTCTTACTTTCATACCCAGGAGGTTGCCTCATGAACACTTCTTCTTCAAGATTTCCATGAAGAAACACATTCTGAACATCAAGTTGACGAATGGTCCATCCAAAAGATACTGCAAGAGAAAGAACAAGACGAATGGTGGCTGGCTTCACCACAGGACTAAATGTGTCCTCATAATCAATCCCATAACGTTGCTTGTACCCTTTAGCTACTAAGCGAGCCTTGTGTTTATCAAGAGTACCATCAGCTTTTCGTTTCTCTTTATAAACCCATCGACAATCAATAAGATTATGACCATAGCTTGGAGGAACTAAATGCCAAGTTTTATTTTTCATAAGAGCTTCATATTCACTATCCATTGCCTTCCTCCAAACAGGATCAGCCAAAGCATCATTAACAGACTTGGGTTCAGCAGCAACAGCCATGCCATACCTGATGGTGTCGTCGGTGTACTTTTTGGGCTTATGAATTCCATCTTGTGCTCGAGTACGAGGGCGGAGAGGATGTTGAATTGGAGCCACGGACGGAGCCACAGGAGTGGGAGGAACACCGGATCCTGCTGCCGCATCAGATCCAGGGGATGGAGCAGCAGCCGAATCTCCTGCGCCGCCGGAGCCCGTAGCAGCGTGGCGCGTGTCGTCGGTGGCAGGCACCCGCACATGGGGTGCGCACGCGGAGACTGCGTCCGCACGCGTGGCATCCACTGGCTGCGTCACGGACGCCGAAGGAGATTCGCCTAGAGACGCCGAGGTTGCAGGCAGATCAGCCTCGGATCTAGCGCCTGTTGCAACTGCAGCTGCAGGCGAATCAGCTTCGGGTGCTGCGCTGGTCTCCCCCTGCGAAACAGCTTGCAAAACTGGCACTGCTCCTTGAGTTCCATCCAGATATTGAGCAGGGTTAGCATCAGGATTAACAGAACTATTAGCCACATTAGTATGAGATGTTGTAGTACTCCCAAAAAATATAGGAGAATCAAAAAGAGAGGGAGAAAGAAGTTCAATTTCAGAATGAAGGCGAGCACCGGCATTAGCATGAAGGGCAGCAAAGGGAAAAACATGCTAATCAAAGACCACATCTCGGGATATATATATACGACCAGTAGAGATGTCCAAACACTTAAATCCTTTATGCATATTGCTATACCCCAAGAAGGCACACCGTTTAGATCGAAAAGCAAGCTTGCGGGTATTATATGGTCGAAGATTCGGCCAACACGCACAACCAAACACCCTAAGCATGGAGTAATCCGGTTTTTCCTGAAATAGAACTTCTAGTGGAGAGGAAAATTGCAAGTTTTTGGCAGGAATTCGATTAATGAGGTAGGTTGCAGCAAGAAAAGCTTCATCCCAATACTTTAACGGCATAGATGAATGAGCCAAAAGAGATAGGCCGACCTCAACAATATGACGATGCTTACGCTCGGCAGCACCGTTTTGCTGGTGAGCATGAGGACACGACACCAGATGAGTTATCCCAACCTTGCGAAAAAAAGAATTGAGTTTTTCATACTCTCCACCCCAATCAGTTTGGATAGCAACAATTTTCCTGTTAAACCTCCTTTCAACAAGTTGCTGGAATTCATGAAATTTTTCAAACACCTCAGACTTATAACGCAGAAGGTAAATCCAAACAAACTTGCTATGATCATCTATGAAGCTCACATAATATTTATTTCTCCCAACAGAATCAGGAGCAGGCCCCCATACATCAGAAAATATTAAATCTAAGGGAAACTCAGAAACACTAGAAGATTTTAGATAGGGAAGTTGATGGCTCTTGGCTTGTTGACAAGCATCACAAACCATATCTGGACGATCTTCCCTAACACAAGGTAAATTATTCTGGCTAATGACTCGATTAACAATGGGAAAAGCAGGGTGACCCAATCTACTGTGCCATCGAGCCGCAGAGGGTTTGACAGCACTGTGAGCTTCTCGTCTCGACTCAGGAAGAGGATATAGACCGCCTCTACATTTGCCTTCCAAAAGAGTTTTCTTCGTGACCTGATCCTTGATCAAGAAAAAATTAGGATGAAATTCAAGGAAAGCATGATTATCAGTAGCAAGGCGATGAACAGAAACAAGATTTTTCTTAGCATTAGGGACATGGAGAACATCTTTAAGCTGGAGATTGCAACTGGGAGTACTAACAACAGCTTTACCAATGTGATTAATGTTCATACCTGCCCCGCTTGCTGTACGGATCTGATCGTTGCCATGATACTTGTCGTGGATGACCAGCTTATCAAGTTCACTTGTGATATGATCTGTCGCCCCAGTATCCGTGTACCAGGTGCTATCAGCCCCATATGCATGAGAGACTGAGTTGGCATTCTTCTCATCAGCGACATAATCAGCATCAAAACGATGCCAACAATTCACTGTACTGTGCCCTTCCTTGAAACACACTTGGCAGCGCCCATTAAACCGAGGCTTCTGTCCTCCGGAGTTGGGAGAGTGTGAGCCGCGCCCACGGCCACCAGCGCCACGACCACGCCCTCCTGGTGCGCCACGGCCACGTCCACGAGCGCCGGGGTTCCGACCACCACCACTGCCGCGGGAGGCCGAATTGACAGAGGATTGGGATCCACTGCCACCTTGCATCAGGAGGTCGAGGCGGCTCTCAAAACTCAGCATCTGAGCCTGAAGCTTGCTGTAGGGCACCGGCTCTTTCCTGGCCAGCATGGAGGTGACCAGGGGGTTGTACTCCATGTCGAGGCCGGCCAGGATGTAGGACATGAACTCTTCAGCACCGAGAGGTTTCCCGGCGGCCGTCATCTCATCAGAGAGCGACTTCATCTTGGATAGGTACTCAGACGCCGTCATGGCGCCCTTCTTTGTGGTGGCGAGGGCAATGCGCGTATTCACCGCCCGTGCACGGGTCTGCGAGGAGTAGATTTCTTCCACCGCAGCCCAAAGCTCGGCCGCCATCGTCGCAGCGCCGACTTGAAGGAGAGCTTCACGCGTCATGGTGGTCAACAGATAGCTGAGAATCTGCTGATCTTGAGCAAGCCACTTGGCGTACTCCGGGTTGGCCTCATGGGTGACAACCTTGCCGGTCTTGACGGTGATCTCCTTTGATGGTGCAGGAACCGATCCATCGAGGTACCCCTCCAGTTGGGCGCCGCGAATGGTCGGGAGCACTTGCATCTTCCAGATTTGGAGATTATTCTTGGACAGCTTCTCGGAGACAGGAAGGCCGAGTGGAGCCACAAGGCCTAACGGCGGCGAAGGTTGGCCTCCGGCGGAGGAGGTGGATTGGTTGATCAACGACATGTTGGATGGATTTGTGGATTGGTTTGAGGCTAGACTCGTGATACCATGTGAGAATTGATGGAAGCGTCGTTGCCCATCTAGGGTCGCGCTCTACGTGTTGATATAGGCCGAGAATCACCCTCGGCGTGGTGTACACGGTTTGGAGAACAACCCGGCCATCTCATCTCCTATTTACAAGGGTTTAGGCCTATCCAATCTAACTAACAGCTCAGGGTTGTTCTCCTTGTTACAACAGATGCACACGCACACATTTTACATATCTAACACACATGACACATATAATCGGGAGAAACTACTTTTTTCAGCTCCCAGCCTCTTTTTAGTTAATCTTAGAGAATCACTTCACAAAATCAGCAAAGAATCACTTCTCTCTAAAAAACACTGTTTCGCTGAATTTCTGTTGGAATAAGTAGAGAATCAACTTTGAGAGTTATGCCAAACACAACATAATATTTTCTTTTATTGCATGCACACAGAGAACGGCAGACTTGACGACTCTATTGCCAGCAACATCATATCGATATGCAGTCAAGCACAGTAAGCACCATCTGTCCAAATTTTGATTAGGAAGATTTTACTAGTAGTATAACTACATGTACAATATATAACCGTAGATTATTATTTGTACTTTTTAACTCGCTGCCGCTTTGACAAAAAAATATATACTCCCACCATCCTTATAAATACTCTCTCTGTCCAGAAAAGCAAATTCTAGTCTTTTGCACAAAGACCAATAAGAAGGTGAAAAGACGAATATGCTCCTGGTACAGTGAGGAAGAAAGGAGTCTGTAATTCTGGAGTATGTTTCTGTTGGGTCCTAGGTGGCTACGGAAAAGAGTATTGTGGCTTTTTTACTCCCGCAGCGTACTCTCTCTTGATTGTGCTGTCGATTTTTTTTATTTGGCCCAAACCAGTACACGTGGTTGCCATATAGCATGTGAAAGGTAAAATTACGTTATTTTATGGACAAAATTCAAACGTTATAGTTGTAAGCATTTCTGGACGGAGGGAGTATATGTATAGTTTATTTTTCAACTAATAACCAGCTTATCTTAATGTCAAGTTTCTAAGGGCGGAAGAAATTCGTACGGAGGATCGTGTTAATTGATCGAGGAGCATATATGTAGGTTCAAAGTAGTGCACGTGGATTGCCATTATTACTATTACTACATTGCGCCGGAGGCGAGATGATATGTAACCCACAATTGCCGGGGTTCGGCCGGGGAAGACGACTTGAGGGAGGGGGACTTGTCAAGCTACTGTATATCGGAACAGGAGAACATGCATGCATGTACAGAGCCAACACACATGGACGATCGATCATGTGCCGCAGTCGTCGATCGCCTCCGTCGTCGTTAGTGTACACACTGCTGATGACGACAGGACCATGACGACGTACCGCATGCTGCACGTGCAGTGGTTTCGCTGCACAGCCATCGACCGGCAGCTTAGCGACGAGCCGACGACGACGACTAGGGCACATCAAGCGGTCAATGCAAGCGCTGCCGCCGCGGCGCCGCCGCACGCCTCAGTACGTATCGCAGTCGAAGCACGCAGCAGCAGCAGGCTTGCATGCAATGAATAATATCTTTTTTTTTAAATTACACAGTACAACACAGACGCTCACAACACGCACGCACACTCACCCCTATGAACACACGTACGCAAACCCTACCTCTATGAGCACCTCCGAAGGACTGAGTACCGGCAAATCTGGAGATTCTCGAAGTCACCACTGGCGCCTCGTCGTCGACGGGAACATCGCTTACCACTTAATGTATAACGCCGGAAATTCCCGGAATAAATCCAGGAAAGGTGCGAGCATCAGGATTTGAATCCTGATGGGTAGCGTCCCACTGTACCGTCCTACCATTGGACTACAAGCCCATTCGCCAATAAATAATATCCGACGACGAGCCAGAGTGACTTGCACGCTAGCTAGGTCCCAGCTGACAAGCGGCCGGATCGATCATATATCGGACCGTGCCCGCCGTCGACGGCGGCGCTGCCGTCTCCGACCAGCGGCCAGTCCACTTTGGTGAGCTGAGTGGTGACACGACTGCCTTCTCTCGATCGAGGACGACGATCTCACATGGGCCGCCCGGGATGCCTGGTCGGTCTTCAGCAACGTACGTCAATGAATTGGGTTGGTCCCGTGTGTCGGTCGTCCCATCCCATTGCATGAATTACGATTGGCGCAGCCCCTGCTCTCACCATGCCGTGGGCGCCAGTAGTAGTACTGCGTGCCCTAGCAATGGTGCCCATCCTACCCCTGTTCTCTTTTACTTGTATAAACTCTGATCACAATGGTTCTTGCCCTATTCAATTAGCTTTGGCAAACCATCACTGGGATGACTTCAATCCCACCATTGTAAACTGCTTATGATTGCAATATAATTTTCAAGCATAAACAAAACCGGGGTCTCTGCCGAATTATGCCACCCCACCCACTCGGCACCCTCATGAACGAGGACTCCATCCGTATAGTCGTTTGACTTTTTTTCAACTTTAATTTTGATCGTTCGTCTTCATCAAAAATTTGTGCAAACATAGTGAAATTTAATTAAGTTATTATTGAAGAACTTTCATTAATAAAGCAAGACACAACGAAAAATATTATATTTTACACAATTTTTTGAATAAGATGAATGGTCAAACTTGAGGAAAAAGTCAAACGAACTATAATTTGGAATGGATGGAGTGTAGCAAAGATAATATAAGTTGCAGACAATCGCATATGATTATGAAACGAACGGTAACTGCTCTTACCTAGGACAGCGCTTCAAATTTTAATTTATCATCAAATGTTTTTATATATGCATCACATTTCACATCTCTCATGGCTATATATATATATATATATATATATATATATATATATATATATATATATATATATATATATATATATATATAGGTTGGTTCATAAAATAGTGAGTCAAAAATAAAATAGTTGGTTAACATTGAATAGTAAAAGTGCAATGAACTTAACATTAGTAAGGTTTGTGAGAAAAAAAAATTAAAAAATGTGCTTTGTTTGAAAAGAGATTATAATACTGTTGATTGCTTCTATTTTGGGGCTTTTAAGGCATCATCAAAGTTAATTATAATAACGTGAAGTTGAATCTCATGTTACTCACTCTCCATATCGTAAAAAAAAAATACAATTCTAAGAATTATAGGAAAGAATTCATCGATCGTGAAGGTGGGTTTAGTAACTTGGTTTGCATGCACATGTCGCAAAAATGCAATTAATTGGGCAATATACAAGCTATGGGTTGTTGTGCAAAAGGAGTGTAAACAACTAGTAGTATGAATATGTATAAAAAAGGCTAAGAATTTCTATACGGATTAAAGATTTGCATGCAGTGGGCTAAAAATTTCTATACAAATTAAAGATTTGCATATATGCAGTGGGTTGTCAAATGTACTCCGGCGGAGATCGCCCTAACCAGGCGTGAACCGTTGTATAAATTGGTGGGTGCTCAACGCACCTTGCTTTAGCTATGCATATACACATATAGTCAGATCGAGTAAGCAGTTAATCTCAGTGGCGTAGTAGTACGTAGCTATATATGGCGGCGGACGGCGGCGACGAGAAATCAAGATTCCGGTGGCTGGACGCGGTTCGTTACGCGGTGGCGGCCGCGATGACCGTGCTCATCATGGCCGTCATCGTCAACGCCATCAAGGTGGTGCTCCGGCCCGAATCGCTGCAGCTCTTCGTCAGCAGAGGCTCCATCTCCGCGGAGCAGTTCAAAGAAGCACCACCGCCGGCGCCGGCGCCGGAGCGCGTCGCCGTCTGCCTCAACCTCCGGGCGCGGAACCCCAGCGGCCGAGTCCGCATGTACTACCTCGACATCAGCGCGTACCTCTTCGAGAACACGTCCGCGTCGGCATCGTTGAGCCCGGAAGACGATTCCATCTTCAACTTCAATCCGAAAGACATCGCCGTAATCCAGAAGGAAACGGTGGACTCCACGATCGCGATGAAATTGACTAAGGGGAATATGCCATCCTACTTCGACGAGCTGTACAACAATGGCAGCCGATTCAGCGGCATGACGCTGCGACTGGATGGCAACCTCATCACCTAGGTGACGTCCGAGCTCAACAAGACTAGCCGGACCACCTACTACTGCGAGCAGCTCTTCTTCGGCGGCAGCTCGGATGACGAGGATCTCAAGAACAGGCAGGATGTGATTTGCAAGCAGCGACGGGGCTTAGACTAGTCCACTGTAAGGATGTGATTTGCTTGTAGCTAGTATGTAGTACTAGCTATAGCTTGGATCTTTCTTAATTTTGGTAGATGAACAGTATGATATTTCCATATTTCTATTAATGATATTCAGCTCCATGCACCACTTGTGTTTCCAAACTTTGTTGGCATACTGAGATGAGAGTTCGAATTATTTAGAGTCTATGGAAAGCCAAGATATGGCATGCAGTCATGTGCTTATTGCGCAGTACTTTTCTCTTCTTTCCGCTTCTTGCACGGTACTTTTCTCTCAGAACAAATTCGCTGTACAAATCAACGCACAATACTTTTCTCTCGGAACAAACTGTTACCCACCGTACAAAACAGCAAAAGATCTGCCGAACAGAGCCATAATGCAAACCTCATTAACATGAGGGCTTAGTTCCATGTTCGAGATCCTAAGCGTATCGTCTTGCAAAGCCCTTCCCCATAATTATTCCTCTCCTCCAAGATGAAACCTCATTAACTTAAATACTTAATGTTCATTTTGTTGCATTGCTAGCTCAATCAGAACTCTTTCATCTTTTTTTTTTACTATATAATCAGCACTTCTCCGGATCCTGCGTGGTTCGTTTTAATAAAAAAAATATCACCTCCTACCATCTCACTCTCAACAGTTAATTGTGTGGTTAGAGGCAGCCGAGCATAACCAGTAAGTTTTGCATGAATTTCACAAAAAAAAGAGAGAAAAATCTTTACAAATTTTGAGCCTGTCCATGGCCTATATATACGTAGCCTGTGCAACTATGCGAGCTTGCGAGCACGATCGAGTAAAAGCTCTGCACACAAAAGCATTATGGTGATTGTTTTGCCACTATTACTCCTCTGGTTCGGGTCCTCGCCAACAACCCGTGCAGCAGCTAATGGCGACACGAGCTTGCTGAAACCACATGCCGCCTGCTCCGGACACAGGGGTACGTACACCCGGCCCGGGTTCCGGCATCTTCTGCATATATATAAATATAGTATAGTACATGGTTGCAAGATATAAATATTTTTTTGTTTTGTTTTGTAATTTTGCAAATATCTGTAAAAAAAAGGGAAAAATCTGATTTACAACCTTGAACTAGCACACAAGTCTGGTTTTCAACCTTTGAGCGGTTTTGGAGGTAGTTTTCCATTTTGTGAAAATGTTAAAAAAATAGTTTCATCTAAAAAATCATAACTAATTCATTTTAAATCAGAAAAATATGAAACTAATACCCAAAGTTTTATAAAAATGTCACCTATCTATTGGTGCACTATTTGGAGTTTTTTAAAATATTATATGTTCAAGTTTCTAGTTTTTATTGCTTTTTCTAAAAATACTAGGAATATGAATAATAAGATGCAGATGACTCCAAATAGTTCACCAATAGATAGGTGACATTTTTATAAAACTTTGTGTATAAGTTCCATATTTTTCTGATTTAAAATGAATTAGTTATGATTTTTTTAGATGAAACCATTTTTTTAACATTTTCACAAAATGGAAAACCACCTCCAAAACCGCTCAAAGGTTGAAACTTGCACGGTTTTGATAGTTGGATGGCCTTTTATGTCTGGTTTTGTCGTTTAAGGTTGAAAACCAGACTTGTATGCTAGTTCAAAATTGTAAATCGGACTTTTCCCAAAAAAAAACTCTGTTCTGTGTCTCTGCTGAACTATCTGTGGTTCTTATCAGCAAAATCTGAATTAGCTGTCTGGTCTGTGTAAGCAATTAATGTTTGATCGACCCACAATGGCAGTGATCCCACCTCACCACGGCAGCTGGGTACCCTTGTATCGCCATCTCGGCCCGTGCTCGCCGGCGGCGGCGTCGTTTGCCGGTGCGGCGGAGGCGAAGCCGGCGTCGCTGGCCGACCTGCAACGCCACGACCAGCTCCGCGTCGACCACATCCATAGGAGGATGCTGCTGTCTGAATCCGATGATGTCGGCGTCAGCAAGAAGGGCTCCTCCGTCAAGGAGCCGGTGCGCTTCGAGGCAACCTACCTCCACGACCAGCCGGTGATCCAAGTCACGTTGGGCTCACAATCCAAGAGCTCCGAGGTATACCAAAATCTTGTTCCTTTCTTCTTCAGTGCTTCGTCTTGGTAGCTGTTAGTTGAAATGTCTGGCCCCGTAATCGATCTCATCATGTCTGCCGCCGCTGCAATTCGCGGCAGAGTGATCAGCCGGCGGGAGTGATCCAGACGGTGGTGCTCGACACGGCGAGCGACGTGCCGTGGGTGCAGTGCGTTCCCTGTCCCGTGCCGGCGCCGTGCCACCCTCAGGCGGACACCGTCTACGACCCGACCAAGTCGAGCACGTACGAGGCCGCGCCGTGCTCAGCCGCATCCACTCCGGCGGCTGCGCCAACAGCCAGTGCCAGTACCGCGTCCCGTTCCCCAACTCCAACAACGCCTCGTCCTCGTCGGGGACGTACGGTACCGACCTCCTCGCCGTCGGCCCCAACGCCGAAATCACCTTCCGGTTCGGGTGCAGCCACGCCGAGGACGCCGCCGGCGCCGACCAGGGCAGCAGCAGCGGCGGTGGCTTCGACAACGCGACCGCCGGGGTCATGGCGCTCGGCGTCGGCCCGGAGTCGCTGGCGTCCCAGGCCGCGGCCGCCTACGGGAGCGCCTTCTCCTACTGCATCCCGGCGACGGGGAGCCGCCGCCGCGGGTTCTTCGTGCTCGGCGCGCCGCCGCAGGGCGCCGCCGCTCAGTACGTGGCGACGCCCATGGTCCGGTACCAGCGTGTCCCCACGTTCTACCTCGTGCGCCTCATGAGCATCGCCGTCAACGGGCAGCCGCTCAACGTGACGCCCTCGGCGTTCGCCTCCGGCCTCGTGCTGGACTCCCGGACGGCCGTCACCCGCCTGCCGCCGACGGCGTACTGGGCGCTGCGCGAGGCGTTCAGGGGGTGGATGGCCGTGATGTACACGGCGGCGGCGCGGCGCCGCCCAAGGGAGACCTCGACACCTGCTACGACTTCACCGGAGCATTCTTCGTCGTGCCGCCGAGGATCGAGCTGGTGTTCGACCGGGGCAACATCCTGGAGCTGGACCGGTCGGGGGTCCTGTTCCACGACTGCCTCGCCTTCACGTCCAACCGCGACGACCGCATGCCGGGGATCCTCGGCAACGTGCAGCAGCAGACGATGGAGGTGCTGTACGACGTCGGCGGTGGAGCCGTGGGGTTCCGCCGCGGCGCATGCTGATGAGCTAGCACGACCATTGGAACTTGGAAGGCTGCCGGCGCTGCCCCACAAGCACCGGATGGATCGGAGGAACTATCTGCAAAGAGATTTATCATTTGGCATTTCAGAATTAAGTTAGTACTAATTGTTCTTAGACCATCCACACTCGTGTTCCTTCATTTTCTCCTTCAAAACAGAATATTCCGTTCTAGTCAGCAATATTCTCTCCTTCATATCCACTTCTCCCACACTCATCATCCTCCATATCTCCTCCTCTATCCCAACTACCCGCACCGGGCCCCACATGTCAGCTTCTCAATCTTTTTTTAACACCCTCCTCCCCCACCCAGCCTCTCTCTCCTTTGCTTCTCCTCTCCACCTCTGCTACTCTGCGCCGGGAAGGGGAGAGAGCGACGGGAGCCGTTGCCGCGGAGAAGCAGGCCGTGGACGGTGCGCCGCTCTCCCCCTCCCTCCCCTTCCCGACGCGGCGGCAGGATCTCCAGCGGCCGGCGCGGGCGACGCGCATCCAGGGGCGTGCCGACGCTCCCCTACTCCCGGCGACCATGGCGGGCAGACGGGCGGAGATCCCCTCCTCCTCGAGCTCGGGCCGAGGTGGACGAGCGGCGCCCATGGCGCTCAAGCAGAGCTGGCCCCCGCGCGGCATCCACAGGGAGGAGGACGCGGGATCCTGGGCCGACTCCCTCTCTCGATTTGTGACGCCGGCGGCGGACGAAGCTCCTCCCCTTCCCCTACTCCTCCAAGCCAGCGGGTGACCTCCCTCCCTGGGCGGCGGATCCAAGGTCGGCGGTGGCCTCCATCCCGACATCCTGCGCGGCGGCGGACGGCGACGTGCAGAGTCGTCGGAGGCGAGGCCGCAGGAGGCGGTGACGCGAGGAGGAGCAGGCGTGGACGCGCGGAGCAGAGCCTCCTCTTCTTGCTTCCGGCGGCGGCGACCAGCGGCTCCGGCGAGCTCGAGGAGGAAGCTCCGGCGGCTGCTCCCCCTCCCCTACTCCAGTCTGCGTCGCTTCCGAGCAAGGCGCGAGGCAGTTGGGGCGGCGGCATCGAGACAGTGGTGGGCCCTCGCGGAGCCTCTCGATTCCGCCGGATTTGGAGGAATCGAGTGCCCACGGGAAAATCCCGTGAGCGATGCCGTCCCCCGCTGCGGGGTCACTTTCCTCCATAGTACAACGCGACAGGGATGGCGGGGCTTTTGCCATCGCCCAGTGTGGGTGGTCTTAATCCAGTAAGGCTTGTTTGGTCTATGTTGTACACAAGCTAGCTGACATCTAAATTATTGACCAAATAAATCCAACTTATGTTCCTAACCATGCCTATAAAGCCCAAGTAAATTAGTAAACATAGCTTAGAAAAGATCCATTTAGATAAACAGATTGGAGTTTAGATTTTAGAATGTGGCTTGTAATCAAAACACATGAACCTTAAATTGCCAAGTATGTCCTAGATTTTATAACCGTGGGGCTCCGTCATGGCGCATGCTGATGAGCCAGCTTTTACAACCATATCCACAATTTGATTGGATGAAAATAAGTCTAGTTTTTACAATACAAATTTTAACAGTCAGTCTTTGAGGAACCCACAATCTACAAACTAACTTCTTGTATTTGGTCTGCATCCAAATAGGGTGTTGGTGTTTCGAACTGCCGATTAGTGATTACGGATTGAGCGTCAGGCTTGGATGATGTGCAAAGAGGACACATGGATGTATACTGGTGCAGTGGGAAGACTCTATGCCCATTTCACAACTACTCATGTTACTATGCACGTGTTTGTAGTAGAGGGTTACAACCCGACGAGAGAGGGAAGGCTCCTACGATAGTGGTGTATGCGAGGTGACGTGTGAATCGGTCGTCCTTTGCGTAGGAGGGCCTGCCTCCCCTTGGGTGCCTCTCCTTTTGTAGCCCAAGGGGAGGGAGAGACACACCAATAAAGAAAGGAAACAAGAGGTAATTTTGTTTCCTCACCCACCATATTAATATAGAATTATCTGCTAATGTCCTCCACGAACCTTGAACAAGTGTCCTTTCATATGAATGAGATGTAAATATGTGTAAATTGCTAAATGTTTTATCATGTGGTAGATAAGCTGAGTTTAGACTTCCGAAATGGATGAGTTCTAAATTTTATGAAGTCAATGCTTTGTTGCTTGCAAAGATTAATTATGTTTAGGTGAAAGCTTTCCTTGATTCGAGGTCTATTGCATATGTCAATATATATTATATTATTCATAAAATCCTTTTATATGGATGAGATGTGAATATTTGTACATTGTTAAATTCTCTGTCATGTGGTAGATAAGCTGATCAAGTTTAGACTTCTGAAATGAATGAGTTCTAAATTTGATGAAATCAATGCTTTGCTGCTTGCAAAGATTAATTTTTTTTTAGGTGATAGCTTTTCTTGATCAGAGATGTTACATATGTCAATCTATACTATGTTATCCTATAAGGGTTGTTTTTTTCATTCGTAACATAATTTCTTATCATAGTGTATCTTACCATCATTGCCACTTAAGACCATAATATAGCTCAATGACGTTTTTCATTGATTAGAGTTTATCGACTGCATATGTCAATCTATATCATGTTATTTCTGTAAAGACAATTTGTTTCATGTATGGTATAATTTCTTATTGCAATTATTGCAGTGTATGAAGCTATGATTACGCCTATAACTTATGAGATCGCCTCTGACATATACAACATCTGTCATTATGTGGTTTCACCCTAGTAGGGGTAGACTGAGATGAATAAAAATGTGTGAAGAAGAATGTAGAGGTCTAGATGACTGGAGTGATTAGCATACGGGAGTCGGGGTAGCAAATAAAGAGAGATTTACGTAACGCTACCCGTGCAAAGCAAGAGATCCCGATATGTGGTTCGGGCTCCTTCCTTTCTCCCAGTATCTTGTCATGTTAACTATTTATATTTTGCTGATTCGAAAATCAGCAACGACACATGCATATTGCATGCGGTACATATGTATATATATGGTCCATGACAAATAATCTAACACTATATTCTAAGTATAAATGTTATCTATGTTATTGAAAGAAATATTAAAAGGAATAAAGAAGGCAGTCTTCAAGAATTTCTAATAATCCACTCTTATAATATATAAAATAATTTGACATCTAGAATCCTATATTATTTCTAAATTGTCCTAATCATTTTTATATATTCTTCTTCTTGTATATTTGCATCAGAAACCTTTTTTGAATCTTTATTCTTTACACGCCTTCCACATCTAGATTTGGAGAAGATACACGAAACTCACAATTGTGTAACTTTACGTGGAACGAGGTGACTTTGCCAAATTTTAAAAGATTAGAAGGATGAATTAGGAGTTGTTTGAGAGAAGTTTTTTTTCTCATTTGGCTAAAAACCAAAGATTATCAAGGGGTTTAGAGAATTCTTGGATATGCCACAACACCTAATATACATCGAATCGAATCTACCCTACTAAGCCTGAGCAAGCATCATCGTGTTGTGCTGACCGTGACCTTATTAGTTATCTATTTTAAAACTAGTTTTCTTTGGAATGGAAAAGTAGGCGTCGAAAACCCTTAATTGGTACGTATATCTGCTACTGTACTAGTTATTTTTTTTATGAAGTTTGTACTTTGGGAGTACTTTGTATGTGTTGCACGAAATTTACAAAAGAAATAGTGAGCATACTCGAGTAATGAGCAGAGTATACCACTACATCACTGAACCGGACTTGCCCCTGACCATGGCGCCTATATATAAGAAGCCAGGAAACCATGGGAACCGCGATCCAGTAAAAAAAATCTGCAGGCTTCTAGACACACACAACCATGGTTGTTGTTCTGTCACTATTGCTGCTCCTCTTGCTCGGTTCTTCTCCAACGACTGCCCTTGCAGCTCATGAAGAACACGAGGAGTTCACAGTCCTGGACATGAGGTCGCTGAAACCACAAGCCGCCTGCTCCGGACACAGGGGTACGTTCGCCGGCCCCCGGGTTCCAGTAGTAGATCAATAAAATTTCGCTTAATAATTTGCTAATTTTCAGTGGCCTAAAAATTTAGAAAAAAAATCTTATGTGACTGATGTGTGAAATGGCAGTGACCCCGCCCCACAACGGCAGCTGGGTGCCGCTGTATCGCCCTCTCGGCCCGTGCTCGCCGTCGTTTAGTGGTGCGGCGGCGAAGGCGAAGCCGCCGTCTTTGGCTGACCTGCTCCGGCAGGACAGGCTCCGAGTCCAGCACATCCATAGGAGGGCGTCGGGCTCGGGCGACGATGTCAGCGAGAGCAAGGGCTCCAGAAAGGATCCGGTGACCGTCGAGGAAACCCAGGTCCATCACTTCGCTTCTATTACTGTCCAAATGGGCACACAGTCCATGAGCCCCCAGGTTCGAATTGGTTCCAGTCTTTAGTTCCTTGTTTCGGTAGCTGTTGGTGAATTTGGTCTTTTCAGTCTTACTGTTTGTGTTGTGTTGATGCAGGGCTCTCACTCTCAGGTGAGCATTGATCGGCCGGCGGCGACCGACGGCGACGGGACGTCCTCGGGGGTGTCCCAGATGGTGATGCTGGACACAGCCAACGACGTGCCGTGGGTGGAGTGTGTGCCCTGCGCCCTGGCAGAGTGCCCCTACTACGACCCTGCCAGATCGACCAACTACACCGCCTTCGCCTGCAACTCCTCCGCCTGCAAGCAGCTCGGCCCCTACGCCAATGGCTGCGTCAACAACCAGTGCCAGTACCGCGTCACCAACGACAAAGACGGCTCGGTCTCGGCGGGGACCTACAGCTCCGACGTCCTCACCATCAACGCCGGCAACACCGTCGGCAGCTTCAAGTTCGGCTGCAACCAGAACGTCCAGGCCGGCGGCGACTCGACCATCGGGAACATGGCGCTCGGCCGCGGCGCGCAGTCGCTGATAGCCCAGACCTCCTCCACCTACGGCAACGCCTTCTCCTACTGCATCCCGCAGAGGGACACCGAGAAGGGCTTCTTCAAGATCGGCGTGCCCAGCGGCGCCGCCTACAGGTACATCATGACGCCCATGCTCCGGGACAGGATTGGGGCCCCCACCCCTGTGTACCGGACGCTCATGGTCGCCATCACCATCAACGGGCAGCCGCTCAACGTGCCGCCGGAGGCGTTCGCCGCCGGCACGGTGCTCGACTCTGTCACCATCTTCACGCGCCTGCCGCTGACGGTGTACGGCGCGCTGCGGGCGGCGTTCAGGGACAAGATGGTCGCGTACCGCCGGGCGCCGCCGCAGGACGAGCTGGACACGTGCTACGACCTCACCGGCGTACGGTTCGTCAGGCTGCCAAGGATCGCGCTGGTGTTCGACCGGAACGCCGTCGTGGAGCTCGACCGGTCCGGGATCCTGCAGGACAACGGCTGCCTTGCCTTCGCGGCCAACAACGACGACAGCGCGCCGGCGATCCTCGGCAACACGCAGCAGAAGACGATCGAGATGCTCCATGATGTCGGCGGCGGGAACATCGGGTTCCGCCGCCAAGCGTGCTGACGGAGACTAGGCTACTCCTTGGCATTCGGCATTATTTCTGAGCATGCGATCGTTCTTGCGCTCGATCTCTGTTGTTAACTGTGTTGTAACTTGTAAAACCTGTTTGGTCATTGTCCATGAATGTACCCTCAGGCCTGTTTAGTTACCAAAAATTTTCCCAACTACCCGTCACATCAATCTTCCGACTCTAATTAGGAGTATTAAATGTGAATCTTACCTATTATTAAAGTGAGGAGCGCTTCTGCCTACTTTTTGGTTTGGTCCAACTTAATCTCGTTGACGGGTGGGTCCGAAAGACTTTTTCTCTTGACTGCCCGCAACGCAGCGTCCGCACTCCTCTCCGTATCCTTTTCTGTCCCGTCTCTCCCGTTCGTATGCAGCACACACGCATGCAGGATCACCGGATTAAAGTTTGATTAGAACATACTAAATATATATTGGAACCGTAGATCGGAAAAGGAAAACGTGCCCAACTCACCCTAGGCCATGGGACATCGATGTGTTTCCCTCAATCTTGTGCTGTACCATATGCTGTCAGCCCTTCTCCTCCTCTGATCCTTTATGCATTTCGGTCGTACTCCGTACTTGCTACGGCAATGCGGTGGCCACTGCCAAGCTCATGAACTTGGGGCAGCTGCTTCAGCGACGGCCGACGGTGGGAAGGCGCAGTCCATGCGCTTGGTCTTGGTCAACTGCTTCCACGTCGGCGGCACCGCGGCACCCACGATGGTTCGGACCTCGATGGACTCTCTACTAGAGGTGGAGGTGACCTGAGACGTCTACAGTCGCTGCAGCACGTCGGCCCGCTCGCAAGTCGCAACCATAAGGCAGCGACGGCAGCACCACCCCGACGCAGAGCTACCCCAGGCCAATAGTACTTCGTCGGCGGCGCCCCGAGCAGCTACCGCGCGCCTACCAGAAGGGCGAGTGCCTCCTCCTTGTCATCATATGCTGAGAAGCATGGCGTTGGCAGCCTGGCACATGCAAGGCCTCACGCCAGCACCGGCTAGGCACCGGACCGAGGCTGAGTTCCCTCTAGACACCAATTTTGTCGAGGCTATGCTGCGGCACCAGCGTCGGCCACCGAGGCGGCGGCTCGTTACTCAGATGCTTCTGGCACCGCTACCGCTGTTGTGCAAGGCCGGTGTGAGTGGATGAGTACGCCGCTAGCTTGTCCGTGGTCAGCCTGCTGCCGCTCCCCCTCCATAAGGTTGAGCTGAAGCACATTCGAAGAGCTCGATAATGATGTGGAAGGCGAGGTGGGGAGAGGTCAAGACAGGAGTGGAGAGGGTAATGCCCAATCCTACAATGGAGAGTTGGAGATGGGTGACTGTTTGCTGACGAACAAAGAAAATCTCTTGAGGCCGAGGGAGGTGCAAAGAAGCTTTGCGAAGTTCTCACGACATCGTCTCCACCGGCGTACGTGCCTCTTGCACTTGCAGTCAGTGGTGTAGCCAAGGGGGAGGTGGCAGAGGCCATGGCCCTCCTATGGTTTGCAAATATTCACTAAAAATTCGATTTCGATCAAATTTTAGATAAATTAGCACTATATTGCCCCCTTCAACAATGAAAAAAAAACAATTCAGGCTACGCCAATGCTTGCAGTTAACATGCTGGTGATTAGGCACTTGCTGCCCGCGTTCCAGCTATCGAGTCATCCCCACAATTTCAAGCTGATTAGATTCGCAAGTCACGGTATCCTACCAGACCTCGTGGCACCGAAATGTACTTTGACTTTTTTTTCCTTCAAGAAGATAAGATTTTGTGGCTAACGGGCTGAGAATAGTGCAGTAGTTTTTTTTATACCAGTTCTTTTTCTCAAAGTTTTAATAATATTATTATTATGATAATTAAGAAGATTGGCTAAAATATTTCACTCATATTCCTATACATAGATCAGTAAAGACTAAATTTGTATTAACTGATTAACTGTGAATGTGTTGCAAACAACATTTTTATTTTGTTGCTCACTTTTTTTTTCTCCCGTTGCAACGCACGGGCATATTTGCTAGTTAATGACAAAACTCATTCCATAACCCCTACCTAATTTTTCGATACGAATCTAACGAGCCTAATTAAGCCATGATTAGACAATGCTGTGCTACAGTAAATAATCTCTAATGACAGATTAATTAGGCTTAATGGATTCGTCTCGTGATTTCCCATCCATTCATGTAATTAGTTTTGTAATTAGTCTATATTTAATCCTCCTAACAGGTCTCTAAAGGGACCCCAAATATTTTTGGGAGCCAACTAAACAGGCTCCTAATGGGGAGATTGTTAGGTCGTTTATGACCAAATAAACCAAACATTTGCATTTGAGGTGGTAATTTTGCCTTGTTAAGTACAATCCCAAGCACAAATGTTAAAAATGTTTTGTTTTGTGAACATTTTTTAACCCTGAATTTTTAGAGAATAGGAGTTGTGATATTTCATCAATCAATCAAGCAAGCAAGCCAGTGAAAGAACCTTGCTTGAAAAAAAATGTGACCTTGCCATTGATTGACTGAGGCATTGACGAAGACGGCGACCTTGCTGAGCAGCCTATATGATGGCAAGCCTATAGTATATAGTATGCGGCGTGCAAGGCTCCAAGGCACAACCAAGCCATCCATCTTCCTAGCAGGACTATTCCTGAAAAATCTCAAGCTCGTGTGAGGCAGCAAGCCAATCTCAAGATGGGCTTCAATCAGACAACGCTGATGGTGTGCCCACCGGCCATCGATATGTACACCCAGAACCTCACGTCGTCCTACACAGAGAAGAGCAACGAGGCGGGCATGGTGTCCGCCTCCGTCATCATGTTCGTCCTCGCCGGCCTCTTCTTCAACCTCAACCTCTTCAGCGGCATCTCCGACGTCAGCGCCACCCTCGACCCCAAGGTCCGCCTCTTCCTCTCCTCGGCGCTCTCGCTCCTCCTCCCCGTCATGTCCTACCTCTTCTCCGAGGCCAAGAACTCCGCCGCCGCCTCCTCGACGCCGACGACCTCCGCCGCCGCCGCCGCTACCACCGAGCTCTCCCTGGGTGCCATGGTGATCCTGGCATGGATGGTTCTGGTCGAGCTCCTCCGCAAGAAGGTGGACGAGATCCGGATGCGCGGGTTCTCCGGCTCGATCCAGCGCGCCGGCCGCGTCGTGTGGCTCGGAAACCTCATCTTCTTCAACATCAAGACCGCCGGCCGGAAGGCGGTGTTCAGCATCCTCTGGATCATCTGCGCCACGAGGGTGGTGCAGAGGATCGCCTACACCGAGATCGGCAAGTACTCGTACGCCCATGGCAAGAACGCCCGCCTCATCAACTCCTACATGGCCAAGATCCTGCTGAAACAAGAGCACCACCAAGCTGCTGCTTCTGAAGCCGAGCAAGATGTCCAGGCGCATGATGGCCACGAGATCTTGAAGAGCTGCAAGTACATTGTGATGGGAGAAGAGAAGTTGGTGCAGGAACCAACTGCAGATGGCTACAGCCTGAACATGACCAACCTTGACGACGATGGTGATGGTGGCAGCGTCATCACTGTAGGCAAAGTTTGGAAGCTCGACGAGAATAACAGCGGGTTCTTCACCTCCCCTGATCAAGTCCAACGGCTGAAGAGGCTCTGCCTCTCGTTTGCTCTCTTCAAGCTGCTGCGCCGGAAGTTCGAGCACCTACCGGCGGTGACCAGCGAAGAGGAGCAGGACTGCCGGGACCTCATCTTGAAAGGCCTGCTTCGCAGCAACAACAATGGTGGGAGTGGGATCGCCGCAGAGGAACTGTTCCAGGTGATCAACGACGAGGTTATCTTCCTCAGCGAGTACTACCACTCTGTTGTCCCGGTCGTCCTTGCAAGCCCCTTCTTCCTCCTCGTGAACTATTTCCTTGTCCTCCTAGTCGTAGCCGTCTTGTGCATCATGACCATCATTCTCTGCGGCAATGGCGACGCCGTCTACGCGTTCTGGAGCATCGGTGCAGACAACTACACTTTACACTCCGGCATCGGCAACGTAGCCGTTTGCCTCCTGCGCAAAGCCAGAAACTCGCCGGAAGCCTTCTTCTCCATAGTGGACATTTCCGTCACACTTCTTCTGTTCATCATATACTTCTACGAGGAGATATGGGAGTTCTTCGTCTTCATACTCTCCAACTGGTTCATGGTCTCACTGGTCTGTAGCTACATGGCCAAGCCCCAATGGCGCGACGGCCATCCCGTTCTCCGGTACGCCGTCCACCGCATAATCTGGCTGCGCAGCAAGCTGAACCATGGCAGCCTTAGCTTCCGGCAGTTTTCGGTGTTGAACCTCCACTGGCCACTCGGATTGCAGCTGTATTCCCCATTCTCCTTGCTGCTGAAAAAAGAGATGGTGCCCAAAAATCTGAAGCAGTCCATCATGGATTCTCTGCTGGAACATGAACATTGTACCGGCACCGCCTTCTATACCCCTCTCACAAATGGCAAGGCCGCTCTGCAAAGGAACTACCTCTTTGGGTTTGACAAGCTCTCATGGGCGTGCCAGAGCGAGAGTGTTTCGGAGGTCTTCCTCACATGGCACATCGCCACCTGCATCTTGGAGGTAGAGTGCCATGAACAGCCGCAGGAAGGAAGCTCGAGCAGAGCCGCCATTAGGCTGTCCAAGTATTGTGCTTACCTTGTGGCATTCCACCCGGAGCTCCTGCCCGACAACCCCGAAAAGGCGGAGCGCGTCGTCGAGGACATGAAAGTGGAGCTCAGCAGCATCTTCTCGTTCTGGGAGTACTACTTGTGTTCCCAGCGTGCACGAGTGAAGAAGATCATGGCAGCAGCAGCAGGAGCTTCTGGCCAGAGTGAGCATGAACAGAACGGAGTTGTGAGAAATGGTGCGAGGCTAGGGAGTATGCTAGTTGAGGTGGCTCGTAACCAAGGAACCGAAACAGCGTGGAGGGCGTTAGCGGAGGTGTGGACGGAGCTCATCGTCTTCGTCGCGCCGTCCGGCGAGGAGGAGCGCGTCAAGGGGCACGGGGACGTCCTGGTGCAGGGAGGCGAGTTCATCACCGTGCTCTGGGCGCTCACCACGCACATCGGCTTGTCACGCGAGGCCAATAGCAGCAAAACGGCAAAGACTTTGGAAGATCTGATGGCTGAATCCATGCGTGCGCCCCCGGTTGTTGCCTCCGTGGAGATAAGCATGGTGTAGTGGTTTGCTTTTTATTTGAGTGTGTAGCTAGTGTTTGGTTTTAATTTTTTTGGGGGGTTTATGTGCTAGTTTATTACTCTCTCGGTTCTTAAATATATGACGTTTAGGAAAAAAAATTTAGTTCAAATGAACTAAATTTCTTTTCCTAAAGGTCATATATTTAAGGACCGAGGTAATAGTTGATTTCGACAACTTGCTCGGGCCGCATGTATGTGTATAAGGTAGAGGCCACTCAAAAGTGTGTATTGTATTTTATTTATGGATGCAAATTCAATAATATTGACACTATATATAACCATGTAAATATATGGACTATATATAGTTTAGTTCCCACAAGAAACATATATACACGGAGATCTCGAGTTTTTTTAAAGGAACGGCAAGAGTTTTGCCGTAATTTTCATTAGAAGGAAAAAACAGGTACAGAGGACCCCAAAAACATGGAAAAAAGAGACACAGAAACAACTGGGCCGTCTCACACGGCAAACAACTTTACGACGCGGCGACAAACCAACGAAAGAGGCGAAACGAAAAGAGAGGAGAGAAAAGGACCCGAGCAACTAAACGGAAGCGCCTGCACCCGTCAAAGACCAACTAACTAGCAGGAGGGCCAGGCCAAGCGCTTGGTAAATTATTCGCCATGCTAAACTGCTATATATCTTCTTTTACGAGATAGACCATCGCTTCTGGCGCGAGCAACTGTTGATCGAAGGTTCTTCTATTGCGTTCTTTCAAGATATTCCACCAAAAATAGATCATGATACCGTCGAAGGAGGATTTGTTCTGTTTATCCACTTTGCTCATGCATCTCCTCCACCATCTGGTGATCGACGTTGATGAGCTACTTGGTGGAAGGTTAACCATGGCAAGCCAGGTGACCAGGTGGCTCCACACCTGGCGAGTATACGGGCAATCTTTGCATAAGTGTGTCGGTGTTTCCAGGGTGTTGTTACACAGCGGACACAAAGGGTTATTAGGTCAACCCCTTTTTTCTAGATTATTTGATGTCAGAATCTTCTTGTGTAAAAAGATCCAAGCAAAGACTTTGCACTTAGGCTTTGATTTTGCCTTCCAAATCGAGCCGATGTTGATGGATTTGAAGCGCCCTTGGAATTGGATTCGGTACGCACTCTTGGTCGTGTATTCTCCATTGGTTGTCCACTGCCAAGTAATCTCATCCGCAATGTTGGTGTCGCTGTATAGGCTCTGAATTTTTTCCCAAAGGTCCAGGTATTCGACTAACTCCTCTATTGATTGTAATGGGTAAATTTGTGCGATCCAGTAGTTGTTTCGGAGCGCTCTTTGCACGGTGAAGTTCTTTCTCTTTGATCTCCTGAAGAGGGATGGTGCTATGTTTTTTGGGGCCGCCCCTTGCACCAAGGATGAGTGCCAAAATTTTGCCTTTTCTCCGTTGCCGGCTGTGACTATCGTTGACGCATGAAACAACTCCATGTCTAGTTTGTCGCACAGGATGTCCAGCTCATTCCACGGCCTATCACTATGTTTCCACTGAAACCAGCACCACCGGAGCCGAAGCGCTCGTGCAAGACGTTCAAGGTCTAAGACCCCCAACCCTCCCAAGTCCTTTGGCGTGCAAACCGTTGGCCAATTTATGAGACAGTGGCCGTAATTCACCTTTTCCGGCTCGTCACCTTTCCATAAGAAGCTCCTCCGCAGTCTATCGATTTGTTTGATAAACCATTTTTGGGTTGGAAAAACTATTAAGTGATAAATAGGTTGTGATGAAAGGACACTCTTGACTAAATTTTCCCTGCCGACGGAGGATAAGAATTTCTCCTTCCAGCCCGGCAGCCTGGCTCCGATCTTGTCGATGAGTGGCTGGACGTCAATTCTTCTTAGCTTGCGTGTGTGCAGGAGAAGGCCTAAATATTTGCCTAGGAAGATGAGATCTTGCCAGGAAAATCAGCTAGCACTTCTACGATGAGATCCTCAGTGCACCGTATAGGGAAAATCTCGGTCTTGTGCATATTCACTGTCAAGCCTGAACAGTCTCCAAAAATTTGCAACAATCTGCTTATGTGTTGTAGTTCCATACGATCTGGGTTTGCGGAAAGTGTAGCATCGTCCGCATAGAGGAAGCATCTCATTTTGGCCGCCTTTGGGAGGATCGGCTGGATGAGATTTCTTTGTGCCGCCAACAACACGTGGCAATATGGACATTAACAACACGCGTATCAAGTATAAAAAAATCACACATGTATTTTCTAATTCGAGACTCATTTCAAATCCTCTACACGTTAATTGTATCAAGAGACTACTAAAAAATCTTTATAGAAATTCATAATGAAAAGCAAAACATCCATTCATCGGTTTTGTAGACTCAGCACCTCCTCTGGTTCAAATGAATTTTGGAGAAATTGTGAATGATGTGATTCGAAATTTACCTACGAAAGCTGTTTGGAACTCACAAGGAAAATAAAAGAACAGTAAAACGGAGGAAAGTTGCCTACCTACAAAAGTCTTTGTAGGACCACAAGTTAACAATGTAAAATATCACAAATTTGCCCCGCACTACTGATGTTTACCCTTGTGCTTGTCTGAGAGCTAGTAGCGTCGTCATAGGGTGTGTTTAGAGGTCAAAATTGGGATGCAAAATTGGGAGATTTTGCACGGATTTTAGGCTGAAAAGCACTGTTCCGAACTGAAAAGCACTGCAACACTTTTCGTTTGTTTGTGGTAAATATTGCCCTATCATGGTCTAACTAGGCTCAAAAGATTAGTCTCGCAAAGTACATCTAAACTGTGTAATTAGTTTTTGATTTCATCTACATTTAGTACTCTATGCATGTACCGACATTTTTGATGTGATATTTGATATGATGTGAAATCTTCTTTTTGCATAATGTATTTTGAGGAAGTTGGACTCCTAAGGACCATAGCCTGTAAAATGCTCGTCGTCAGATATTATTCATTGCTTGTTGACCGCTTGCTAGCTGCAGTGCCCAAGTCGTCGTCGTCCGCTCGTCGCTAATTAAGCTGCCGGAGTGCCGGTGGTTGTGCAGAAACCACAGCATGAATGCAGTACGTCATGGTCCTGTCAACAGTGTGTACTAACGACGGAGGCGACGACGACTGCAGGCACATGATCGATGTGTTGGCCCTGTACATGTTCTACTGTTGCCATAGCTTGCAACAAGTCTTCCTATATATATATATTCATTAATTTTATTTTTCTCAAAATGCAAGCTATTTATTATCTCTGTTAGAAATCTAGGCATTATTCGGCATATTTTAATTCCAAAATTCAGCAAGTAATTCATGATGTAAAAGAGTGAAAACATGATAATAAAGCATGTGTTCGTGTTCATGATTAAATCGCTATAAAGCATGATCAACACAAAGAACACCACAAGTTTTAGGATGTACCCAGGGGCGGGACCGTTGCCGGGGGCAGCGGGTGTGCCGTTACCAGCTAGATCAACCATGTTGATCGTGGACTGGCCTGATTCGATGTAGTCGATCGAGAGTTGATGCAGCAAAAACGTTGTTGCAGTGCAGATGGCCGTCGGGATGTAGTCGTTCACAACGGGAGGAGGAAGAATGTTGAGCAGTCGCGCACTTGTTGCGCTACCCAAAAACCTGATTGTCTCGCTATTCCCGAGCAGGAACTCTAGCGTGACGGGTTTCGGAGGCTCTGCTCTTCCAGCGGCGTGTGCGCGCATGAAGTGGAATGTGGATGTATATGTTTTCAGCGAACTAGTGGAAAAACGACCACCATAGAATGGATGACAGGAAGAGGCTTTTATATTGCATCCAAGGCAACCGAGCGGACACAGGAGATCAAGAGACACGAGTAGTGCTTACGGAGAAACTTCCTCCATCACTACAAAAACCAATAACTCCACCACTGAATGCATTTAGGAATAGAAACTCCCATCATCATGCATGCAGCTTTCTCTTGCGCACCGCATGCATGCATGCGGCCATTTTGGAAACTCGTAGTTACCAACATCCATAACACATATTATTTAATATGGACCTAGAATTTATTTGATATATTAAATATTTTGTGGACTAAACCCACAATATATCTAACAATCTCATCTAGTTCAGGGTTCACGAAACCGCTCGGTATACCGCGGTTTTGGGCCTTACCGGGCCGGTCCGGTAGATAAAACCGGCCGGTACGCACCCAAAACCGAACCTAAGATTTTTCAATTTCGGTAAACCGGCCAGTTTGACCGGTATACCGGTTCGGTTTTTTCGGTTTCGAAAACCGGTCGGTTTACGGTATTTGAAACCCTGATCTAGTTAGGACCTGACTACATCACACACCACATCATCATCCACCAGGATCGTCCATATATGACTTTCATCGATTTTCTGTGACCGATAACATCTCACTAAAAGTCATTAATTATATTTCTCTCAACACGAAAGCTATCCACCTCATTTAGGAATCAACTACATCACACGGCACGTCATCATCTAGCTACTAAGATCATCTATTCATGACTTTCATCGATTTTGTGACTCATAGCATCTATGCATGTAATTTATTAAACATTACGAGTACAACATTACAAAATTCTCGTAGTAGAAACACACGAAGGATCAATCATTTAAGAGTTATTATCTCTAAACATAATGAACATATTTTCATGTATATTTATCTAGAAATTTTTCTATGAAAGCTGTTTGGAACACAAGGAAAAGGATAGTAAATTGGAGGAAATTTGCCTAGATTTCACAGGAACGAAAACATCCGCTCTTACCTCAAAATGTGGTGAAATAAAGTTGATGAGAAAAAAACATTTTTCGTGAGAGTAAAGGAATATGAATGTGTATGAAGAAAATAATAGAATAATTGGTATATATCGATCTATCTACGAAATTTTAATACCATGCCTCTAAAATTTATCCAGTCTTTGTAGGGCCACAAGTTAACAATGCAAAATATCACAAAATTACCTCCGTATTACTGACGTTACCCTTGTGCATTACGCATCAAATGCATGCAACCCACCACGATACCTGGCCTGTTTATCAGCTAGCCCTTGTCGGTAGATAGAAGCCTAGCTAGGAGCAAATTAAATATCGGGTACATGCATGCATTATTGCCTTGTTGGTCCTAGCATAGCACAGAGAAGACCACTCGGATCAGAGCTATTTCTGTTCGATTTTTTTTTGTTGAACGAACGATTGTCTCTCTTCGATTGGGCACTCTTGCAGGGGGCCCTTGTTCGATTGAACGAACGAACGATTTTTTTTAAAAAACATTACAACATTTTTTTTACAAAAAGTTGGATCAACATGTTTTTGGACCAAAATGTTTGAAAAAATAAACCAATATTTGTTTAGAAAAAAATTGGATCCAATATTTTTCACGAAAATGGTGATCAACATTTTCGTGAGCCCGACAGGGGGTGGCGGCGCAGGTCACGGGGAGCCGGGGAGCAGAAGGAAAAGGATAGTGTCTGATCAAAGGTTTGGGTGTGAGAAATCAACGGAAAGGGTTGCACGAATTTCAAACCGTGAAAGATTCAATTCATATTATGTTATGTTACGGAAGATATGTATGTATTCCCCGCTCTTTTGCAGTCCTTTCTCATGTTGGGCTGCCGGCCTGTATCGCTTGGCACAATAATAGGCTACTGGAGGCCCACTGCACTCTTGTCATGGACTCTGCTAAAATTTGGCCCATTGGCGCCCTGAATAGAAGAGAGTGCAAAGACAGACAAATAGGAAGACAACGATCCAACCGTGTGTTTGGTTGCAGGATTAGTGGATTGGATTGGCTCAACTCTAGTTTTGAGGACGGAGCCGACCGACCTATCTATTATTTGGTTGCATCTCTAAATTTAGGGACGGAGTTAACCCATCACATGTTTAGTTGAAAGAATTGGGAATATGGGTTAGATGACAAGATAACGTCGTTACTCTCTGGCATTTTTCATCAAGACTCCTAAACTATTTATAAATCAGCTAAGCCTATATAAGTAAACCTTTGTCTCATGCGTTTTTTGCATCAGGACCCCTAAAAAAGCTTCTAATTAATTTTTGCTCCTTCTTCTACATCTCGTCATGGACGCTGCCGCATGCCGACTATGTTGTACCACGCGCGACACCACGAGCGCGAGCCGCCGCGGGTGCGAGCTCCGCCGCCGCCCAGCCGCGCGCCGTCGGACCTGCTCGGCTGCGGGCGCGCTCTGCCGCCGCCCAGCCCCGCGCCGCTGGACCTGCTCTGTTGCCGTCACCCAGCCCCGCGAGCGCCTCTGCTCCAACCGTCGGCCGTCCCACTCCGCTGCGTTCCGTTGAAAAAGGGGTTGGAAAACGTGGGTCGGCTCCGTCCGCCGAATTCTGAGAGATCGGTTGGACCCGGATCTTAGAGAAATATTCTCGCGAGGGACCAACCCAACCCACCTCGAATTCCATCCAAACGACCACAGAAACGGATCCAACCCAACCCAACTCGCTCCAATCCCCAACCAAACACATGGTAACTAAAACGCTAGACATTGATAAAAAAAACACTAGACGCAATCGACCGGCAGCCCATCTGCGGCGCCGCCACTCATTTTAGCATAGTGGACCAGCACTAGCGTCGCGGAGAAGTTGGCGTGGCGCTAGCGCGCAGCGGGACGCGTCTAACCATCACTTCGGCACAAAATAACCACCCGTCACGCCGCCAGCGTGGGGCGGGAGGCCGCGGCGTGTGCGGGGCCCACGGCCTGGGGCACGGGAGGGGAGGGAACAGAGAGAAAACTAATCTATTTCAAAAATTAAAAAAGTTATAAATCCTAAACCGTATGTTTAAATTAAATTTTGATTTCAAAAATGGATTTCTTGTATTGAGATCTTCAAAATAAGATCTCACTTGACTATGTTTTGACAAACTTTTTTTATTCGTATTTTTTAATTAAGGTTATATATTCTATTATTGCCAGAACAAAACAAATGAAGTGTCAGAACAACTGTTAGAACAAAATATTATTATAGTCAGAACAAGTTTGTATGTCATTCCAAACAAAATAAATAAAGTGTCAGAACAAATCAAAATAAGTGTCAGAACAAATTATTATAGTCAGAACAAGATACTATTATAGCCGGAACAACTTATTATTATAGCCGGAACAACTTTGTATTTCATCTCGAACAAACAAATGAAGTATCAGAACAAATGATAACAACAGTCAAAACAAGATCCTATTATAGCCAGAACAAGTTTGTATGTCATCTCGAACAAAACAAATATAGTGTCAGAACAAATCAAAACAAGTGTCAGAACAAGTTATTTTTATAGCTAGAACATGTTATTAGAACAAATCAATATTATGTGCAGAACAAGTCACTATTATATGCAGAACAAAACGAAAGAGAATAAATCGATATAGAAATAGAACTCCACACAAACTAAATAGTATTAAAAAAATATTTCAGAAGGAATAAGTATTTAAAGATAAAAAATAAATATGTAAAAAATATATAAAAAGTTAGTATAAGTAAAACGGAGGACAATAAAGAAGCAGGAAAAAGTACGAAAGGAATTAAACACCATGAATAAGAAGAAAAACGAGGAAGAAACAAATAAAGGAAAAGTATAAGAAAAGAGAAATTCTTGTTAATAATGAAAGAAGAAGAATGATGAACCTTTCTCTTAATAAAGAAAGAGTAAGAAAAAAATATTATGAGAAAAATCCTTAAATTAATAGATGGAAAAAACTCAAAAACATAAGAGGAAAGAGAAAGAAAAAATACCGTGAAAATAAAATAAAAAATAGTGACATAGAGATGAAAAATGAAAGAAATAGATGGGATGAAAATAAATAAATAAAAGAGAAGAAAAAGAAGTAATAAAAATAAAAGAATGGAGAAAGAAAAATAACAGAAAAACAAAGGAGAGGAGGAAAATAAAAAAAATATATAAAACAGAAAAATAAAAATAAAAATAATAGAAAATAAAAATGAAAATAAAATAAAAAACAAAGAGACAAGAAGAAAGGAAAATGAAAACAAAAAAAATAAACAAAGAGAAAATAGAAAGAGTAAACATAGTATTAAAAAAATATAAATAATATATAAATAAGAAAACAAAAATAAAAACCAAAAATGAAAGAATGGAAAATAAAAAAAAAGGAAGAAAAACGTACCTGGGAGTCGTGCATGCACCCGCGGCCTACGTGCATGCGCGGCCCACGAACCCAACGTGCATGCATGCACCTGTAGTCTCTCGCGGCCTACCAACTGACAAGATGGATTGCTTTTTTGTCGCTTCGGCGACGTATAGTATTCACCCGCGCAGCAGCACGTTGGCCCTGATGAACTCGAACTCCGGGCTCATGCTGTTTGTCAGTTCCACGAACATGCTCTCGTACACCACCGCCGCGCGCTTGCTGATGTCGTTGCCTTGTTGGTGGGGTGAGGTGGCCAGCGTGGCTACTGAGTCATGCGTACGTGAGAGGGAGGTGGAAGCGCGGCGAGCTCGCGATTTTACCCAGAGTTATGAAATATATTTTATCATTAATTTACATTTAATTTTCTTAATTAGTGTCGAAACATCCAACATCTAATGTGGTCGATGAATTTTTTTTAAAACGAACTAAACAGGACCTAAACTCAAGCTCATGTAGCGAACAAGCAAGGTCATCCTTTTAGTGAACTAGGGCACTCCCAACCCAGACTCTATGGTAGAGTCCATAATTATTAATCACACTGCCACATAGGCAATTTGCTGACGTGGCAAACAATTAAATGATGAGAGAGGTGAAAACTTAGAAACCAAGTCCAAGTTAGACACCAAGTCTACGCGCAAAACTAGGTCTGTGCGGATCTCATGTGGTTGCCACATGCTTGACGTGTCAGCTTATTTGATAAAACAGGAGCAGAAGATCCGAAATGAATATTAAATAGACTTCATAATGCAAAATCTGCATTGGAGATCATAATTTCTTGTGATAGAGTTTTCGAGATATAGACTCCATGGATAGAGTTTGGGTTGGGAGTGCTTTAAGGATCTATTTGTTTGTTTCAGCTTGTCGTGCTAGCTTTCCGACTTCTGGTAGCCAGAAATTGGAAAGTTAAAACAAACGAACCAGATGTTGGATTGGCTTTCGAAAAGTTGGGAAGCTAACTTCTAAGAAAAATGAATTGAAAGCTGAAAAGCTGGTTGAGAGGAGCTTTTTCTGATTTTGGTGCGAAGATCAGCAATATGACCCAAACTTGGTCATTGTAGCCGGGAGAGAGATGGAATCATCTTATGAGGGCAGTGTGGTAAAATTCGTAGAGACCGTAGCCGACATTGAGGTGGGGGGGGCTTGAGCCCTTCTATCACCCTAGCTTCTATGAAAGCCCCCCACCCCGAAAAAATACGAGGAAAAAGAAGAAAGGCGAGGAGAATAAGGAGGGAGAAGGAAGAAGGAAAGAGAGCCTCCCTATCTCTCAATCCTACTTCGCCATTGAGACACTAACTATATATGTGAGAATACGAGTATACCATTGAATGGTGGACGATCTATATTAAGCCTCATGGACTCTATATCCTAGAGATATATGGAATGTTATCATTGGTTGCAGTAGATTATAAACTAATTAACCATGCCTATGTCTAATATACTTTGGCTTTCTTGTGCACTCGCCGAGGCAAGAGCATCATAGACACGCACTACAGGAAATTCATAAGACGCCGAGTGCAAAAATATACGCCGACTGTTTTCCGTCGAGCACTCGGCGAAGGCACTCTTTGCCAAGTGTCGCGAGGAAAACACTCGGTATAAAAAAACACTCAGCAAATAGGGGGCTTTGCCGAGTGTTTTTCTTCCCGACACTCGGCAAATAATTAACTTTGCCTAGTGTTTTCTCCGGCACTCGACAAATAAATAATTTTTTTCTTTTCTACCCCTCAAACTTTTTATACACTCTACATATAACATGGGGTACTCCATGTTAAAGTTTGGCAAATTTTTACATTTATTTCCTATATTTAGTTAATTAATTGCATTTCGAGTAATTTTTTGAATTAAGTCAAATTTGAACTACAATTGATTTAAATAATAAAAGAAAATGAGTAGAAAAATAAAATTCATGATGTTTAGCTTAGTTTTAGGCCTTATCTGTGAAAAGAAAAGAAAATTTGTACATCTTGTTAAGAAAACACGATCATGAAAGTGTGGCCGAATGGTTTTCAACTTCTAAAAAAATCAAATGAAGTCTAAAATTCATGATATTTCTCATGGTGTGATGATATCTTACATGGATGTTGTGCTAAAAAATTAGAAAGGTTTCAGACATTTTGTCATGTATGATGTTTACAAACCGAAGGATCTGAGAAGAAGATCCTAAGTGTTGAGAAGGATTTGATAAAATTTGAGGTCGAAGTGATAGTCGAATTGTTATTTGATTACAAAACTTTTTGTATAGACAATAAATAACATAGATTGCTTCATGTGAAATTTTGATATTTTTTTAGAATCACTTGATAATTTAAGTTTATGTTGTGAAAATGAAGGAGAAGAAAGAGAAATTTGAAAAAAAAGAAAAAAGACCTTTGCCGAGTGTTTAATACTTACACTCGGCAAAAAAAAATTGCCGCAGTGTTTTCTTAGACACTCGGCAAATGTGTCATGTCATCGATCTCTGTAGCCTTTCAATCATGCACTCCCATTGGTCCTCCTTCTCCTACTCTCTCTCTCAAGCTTATCTCCTCCTCCGCAGGGCCACGCACGCCACTCCTTTCTCCCTGCCCCTGACGTCGCGCCCTCATCTCCAATTCTCCTCTCGCAGCTCGTGCCCGACCCCGCAGTCGGCCGGCCTCCCGCTGCCGGTACCCGACCCCGCCGCCAGCCGGCCTCTCACTGCTGGATCTAAGGCCCATAGGACCCCTGGCGGCCGCCGTCCCCTCCCCTCCGAACGGTCCCTTGCGCCGCCGGATCTGCGCCTGCACCGGCCTCCCACCGCCAGATCCTCGAGCGCCAACCGGAGAGGGCACCAGCGACAGCGGCAGCGCGGCCTCGAGCCACCGGCAACGGTGCAGCTTCGAGAGCCACCGGCGGCGACGTTGGCCGGGAGAGGGCACCAACGACAACGACCTCTCCCCTCTAGCGGTCGGCCCCTCCACTCCCTCCTCCGGCAGCGCCCGTGCACCTCCTCCCTGTTGCGCGGCTCTAGCGGCGGAAAGGCTGCGCCGGCGGCCTCTCCCCTCCAACGGTCGGCCCTCCTCCAGCGGCGCCCGTGCTCCTCCTCCTCGTCGTCCCTGTTGCATGGTGCCGACGGCGGACAGGTTGCGCCTCGAGCACCAGCGGTGGCGCGGCGAGGGCGCGCTGCCGGCCTGCGCGGTCTCCCCTACAGGTCGAGCACCAGCGGTGGCGCGGCGGACGGGCTTGATTTTTTTCGCGAAAAACCTTTGCCGAGTGTTTGACTCTGCACTCGGCGAACCAGCGGAACATTTGCCGAAATGCCGAGTGTCCGACTTTTGACACTCGGCAGTCGGCAAAGCCCCCTTTGCCGAGTATATAGTTACCGAGTGCGCGTCGCCGAGTGTAACACTCGGCAAAGTCTTTACCGAGTGTAAATCGGCCTTTGCCGAGTGTTTCGAACACTCGGCATCTTTGGGGTTACCTGTAGTGACGGCGAGACTGTAAATTAAAAGGACCTAAAATGGTTACATGGGCGGGACACAGAAACAACAAACAATGCATACGTTGCCGTACTTTGAACAAGTGACGTATTCAAGATGATATCAGCAAATTAAAACCATTGCTGCTGCATACTGCAATCATATAACTACTTCATAACTATACCTACCGGAGTCCGGAGATATGAATGCCGAAAAAGATCAGAAGGGGTTCAGGCGCAGAGCGCACACGTACACCTGCGTGCTGTCTCTGCTTGTGGTCTCAGATCGAGCGATAAACATTGCTACGTACTATACTGATCGTGGCAGCAATTGTGAGTTTAACTCCGATCCTGGCAATAATCTACACACCGGGGGCAACTGCAGCCGAGATCCATGTCCATTGGCCACTTCTCTGCCGAGTAGATGCTGTCAATTCCTGTCAGGGAGCTTCAATGTATCCGCCAAAAATGAGTAGTTGATGCTTCAATTGAATCGGATTGGTCCTAGAGATACTGTACTTTTCTTAGCTCTCAATTTTCCTGCACGACAAAGGTCCAATAAACAATCACGAATGAGAAGAGAGAGATAGACACAAAGGATTGTACAAGTACAGTAAAATTTAAATCATTCTTGTAGAACTTTTATTAATAAACCAAGTCACAACAAAAGATGTGATATTTTCTATATTTTGTAATAAAACGAGCATTCAAAATTACAGTAAAAAAATCAAACTTAAGATTTAAAAAAATGGATTGTAATTATATGTAGGGTCACAGCGAGAGAGAACTGAATACTGTGCCGGTCGACTGACGCAGTAAATGTGTGTAGACTGTATGTAGAGTGGCCCTGACGCAGGGGGCCAGCATGCATGCATGTACTCGATCGGTCGTGCAGGCTTCGAGGTCGTCGCCACGGTCGTCGTCGTCATCCCAACGACGACGTACGGCACGGATCGTGCAGTGCCGCCGACAGGACATCTGGGACATCTAGTTCAGGGAAATAAAGCACACAGAAAGCTATCGACGACTCGACTTCGGGTGCGTTTGGCACGGCTCCGGCTCCGGCTGTGGCGGCTTCGGCTGTGGCTGTGCTGGTGGAGCGGATTCTGTGAGGGAGCTGAATCCGTTTTACGAAAACGTTTGGCAAAACAGCTTCTTCTGGCTGTGTGATATAGATAAGAGGGTGAAATGTCCATTATGCCTTTCTCTTTTCATTTTTTTTTCTTTTCCTTTTCTTTTTCCCTACTTTTCATTTTCCTTTTTCTTTTTCTTTTTTCCCCTTCCTCTTCATTTTCTCTCTCTTTTCTTATCTTCCCCTTCTCTCTTTCCTTATCTTCCCAACGCACGGAAGCCGCACAAAAAAAAAACACGAAAGCCTCCGCGCCCGTCCCCGGCCTCCGCGCCCGCCCACGCGCTTGAGGCCTCCGCGCCCGCCCCGGCCTCCTCCGTCCACATCGCGCCGCCGGGATCGAGCTCCTGCCGCCCGGATCGAGCGCCACCGCCGCCGCCGCCGCCGCCGGAGGCTCGGAGCTCCGGTTCGGAGCCACCATCACGCCCCGGCTTCCCTTCACGCTGGAGGACCGGCGCCTCGCCTCCGAGCACCTCACGAGGTTGGAGCTCCCGCCGGCCACCTCTTCTTCCCGCGCCCGGCCTTCGCTCGCGTCGTTGCCTGCTGTGGAGCTCCTCCGCCCCCATCCATGGCGTCGCCGGCCTACATGGGTGCGGCCCGACCGCCCGGAGCGCAGATCGACGACCCCTTCTTCCCGCGCGTCGAGCTGACCTCCTCCGGCCCTCCTCCTCCCCGTGCCCGAGTCCCTTCTTCCCGCGCGCGCGCAACCGCCGTGCCGGACCCCACCGGGGGCAGGGCTGGCAAAAGGTGGGGAGGACCGCGGGAGCTGCGGGGGAGCCCGTTTTTGCAGCTCCCCCGGCCAAAGTGCTCCTGTCACCGGGTTTTCCGGCTGCTCCTCCGCGGGAGCCGTTTCGAGCAGGCGTTTGGCAGGGCTCCCGGCTTCGTGCGCAGAGCGGAGCCGGTAGAAGCCCTGCCAAACGCACCCTTCATGCGCAGGTCGTTGTGTGCGAGGGGCTCTTTTTACAATCTGAAAATTTGATTGATTCCTGCCGGTGAGCGAGTGTCATCTGAAAAATTGCAGACGCCCATGTATCTTCGCGCGCATTTATGAATATATATTACTCCCTCCGTCCCATAATAAGTGCAATCTTAACTTTTGAAAAAAATCTCACAAAGAATGCAATTCTAGAAAATAGATCGAATTACCTTTCAAATTAAGTGGTCAGATCTGATTTGCATGGCAAAACTTACTGCATTTGGCAAACTAATGAGGGTATTAGAGTCTTTTCATTCCACCACTAATCTGTCCTAAAAAATTAGAATTGCACTTATTATAGGACAGAGGGAGTATGTGTGTAAACCATCTTCCCTATGTGGGTTTCTAGTGGGTAGATTCCAAGAAAGAAAAAAAAATCAATTACTGTCCATGGAAACCATCTCTCTCAAGTTTCTATAAAAAAGTTAATACAAAAGATAAATTAAATGCAACACAAAAGAATGGTGGATCAACTGTGGCAAATTTTCTCCAGGTCTCCTATGTCTCTCACTCTCCCCGGCCGGCCACTCCCTCTCGACGCAGTCAGCAGAAGTGCGGACGACCGCCGGCGTGGGCGCGTGACCCTGTCCAGAGGGCCGGCGGTGCGTTGGACGTCCCGGAGGTGGACAGCTGCCTACAGAGCGGCGGCGGGAGATGTCCGTCGGGGGAGCAGAGGAGAGGGAGATGGCGCGAGGCCCACCGGCGGAGGAGCCCGCGCTCCTGGCCGCCCGAGCTCGCCCTCATGCTCCGTCGGAGGAGGGGCCGGATTGGCTCGCCGTCGAAGGAGCTCGTAGATCCGACGCAGGCTCGGCCTACGCGGCGCGGAGCTCCTCTGACACAGCAATCTCCTGCAGCGAGCGGCGGCGAATTGGATCCCCGACCGAGCTTCCTCGTCGAGCACGTGCTCAGGAAACGGCGGCGAGCTGACTCCCCAACCGAGCTCTCCCGTCGGGCGTAGGCGCTGGCCTCGGCGAGCTCTTGCTCTGTAGGAGCGACGGCGAGCTGGCTCCCTTGTCGAGGTCCCCCACCAGGCGCAGGCACGGGCGCATGCCGTCGGCCGGGCGAGCTCCTGCTCCCGCTGGGAGCGCCGCCGAGCTGGCTCCCAGGCCGAGCTCCCCCGCCGGGCGCAGGCGCGGGCCCCGGCGTGCTCCTGCTCAGGGAGCGGCGATGCAATGGCTCCCCAGCCGAGCTCATCTGCCTGCCGCGAGCGAGGGCCATGGCGAGCTCCAGCTCTGAGCTCGCACACCGAGCATGGGCCGCGGCGAGCTCCTGCTGGCGATTGAGCGGGAGGGGGTAGGCGGGAGGCAGGCGCGCGCGCGAGCTGTGGCTTCACATGCGGTGACGGCGGACGGGCGGAGCAACTGATTCGGATTGATAGCGATGGAAACCACTGGTTTCTCCCCAACGTTGTGCGGGCCGTTTCGATGCGTCTCGGTGCCAGAGTCGACTTCGTTTCCTGATGTAGAAACCGTTTCGATGTTTTGTCTCCTCTCTCTTCATTAATTCTTGTGCCATCAGCAAAATGTTGAGTTGTCAACCTAATTAATAGAGATAGAAACCATCATAAATTCTCCATCGGGACTGCCCTTAGAGCAGTTCTAATGAAGGAAACTAACACAGTTCCATAACACAAGAAATCATGTATAGAAACTATTGTTCACAGTGATAGTGTCTTCGAGTAATAATTATTTTCTTTTTCTCTCTCAATTTCACTAATGGGGAGCGTTGCATTAACTCCATAGAAAACTAGTGGTTTCTTCCCAATGGCAAATTCATGATTTCTTGTGCATTAGGTCAAGAGTAGACATAGTTTCTCCATGAGGAAATAATTTTTATGATTTGTGCTCTCTTTCCTCATTAATTAGACTGTCACAGCACCTTGCTTAGTTGACAAACTATTTAATAGAGATAGAAATTATCATTAATACTTCATTAGGAGTGCCCTTAGTTCCTTTGTGCAAGAGTAATTTTCTCTAGTTTTTTTAATAATCGAATTTATGTAAAACTGCATTAATTTGCTTCTCTTTCTTGTACTCCCTCCGTTCCGAAAATTTGGACGTCCTGGGCCAACTGCGCGATTCCAGAAAACTTGACGTCCTGTGTTCTACCGATGCGCCACCGGTGATTGTGGATGCTTTTGCCCTCGCGCACAACGGGAGTCAAACCCTGCGTCCGTTGCGCTCCGCCGGGACCGCGCCCATTCATTGCTACGCATTCCTAAATATCCACGGTGAATCTATAACGTCGAAGGAAGTGGCGCCACCGCAAAAACGTTTTCCCGGTCGAAGGAGCGAAAAAAGGGCTAAACCGTGGTGTGCGGCAGGACGCTACATAGGCCTGGCTCCACGTACTAGCCAACTGGGCTAAAGGTGTTTTTCAGAAGGAATGCATCTCCACCTGTATTTATTAGGAGTAGATAGAGAAAAATACCCCTTAATTAACTCCACCTTGGCTACCGTGATGATGTCCCTAGTTTTTGGGAATGGAGGGAGTATACGATATGCCAGCTGTGTGCTGCCGAAGCTTGGGGGTTCTCTCCCCCTCTCAAGATTGGGTTACTGATCCTGTTTCAGTTAAGGGTCTGTTTAGTTCTCTGAAATTTCACTACCTACTCGTCTCGTCAAACTTCGGACACTAATTAGGAGTATTAAATGTAGATTAACGACAAAATTCATTTCACAACCCCTACCTTAATTTTCGAGACGAATGAGCCTAATTATGTTATGATTAGACAATGTCGTGCTACAGTAAACAATCTCTAATGACGAATTAATTAGACTTAATGGATTCGTCTCGGAATTTCCCGTCCATTCATATAATTAGTTTTATAATTAGTCGATGTTTACTATCTCTAATTAGTCCATTCATGCAGGAGTAGCAGTTGTACCTGCGGAACTCATTTATGTTGGTGATCACGTACTACTATACCAAACCGTGGGCAGCAGCCGCAGTCGAGCAGTGTCTTCACCAAACCATGCAATCCTCGTGAATTCTGATCACGCGGAAGTTGCATTCATATCATACACCGGTATAGAGAGCGCTTTTAATTCCGATGGGTAGAGGTCTTAGGTCTCTCAAGTCCAACCGGGACTAATGATGAGAGACAAAAAGGACACCCCCTTTAGTCCTGAGCGAAGGAACCAGGACTAAAGGAGGGTGATCCTTTGTCTTGGTTCGTAACACGAATCTAAACTAAAGGGGTGGGTTGGTTTTACCAACCGAAACTAAAAGAGGTGAGTTCTCTTGGCATTAGTGGCCACGTCGACCCAACCCCTTTAGTCCCGACTCCAAAATTGAACCGGGACTAAAGGAGCGTACCAAAAGCTCCTTCTCAGGTGATAATTGATCTCCCTACACGTCGAAGCAGACCCTGGGTGAAATCAAAGGCAAGCTGACATGCATGCATTTTATAAGTCCAGTCTTTGTGTACAATTTCATTCTAATAGGTAATTGTGTCACAGGAGTCAGTGAAACTCCTCTTTTTTTATCCTCATAAATATCTCGACAAATGAGCAAAATTGATGATGTGGTATGAAAATTAGTACTCATGAAACTCTCACTAAGACTAACCTACTATCTAAGTTGATGTATGGTGAGTGCAATTTGCTCAATATTTTTTTTTCAAATAATAAAGAGGTTGGAAGGTTAGGAAATATACATATAGCTAGTCATTCTTTCATAATAACTAATCAAACAACATTTGCAAACTGCAGATACACTACTATACGCTCTATACGATCCACTTCTTCACTCTTTTTCATCCATGGCCAATGTTGTGACAGAATTCTATCAACTTTGCTAACGTGGAGCAACTCCAATTCAAAAAAGGTACAAACCCAACACTAGCTTTTAAAAGCTTCCACACTTTTAAGAGGTAAATAAATATAACATAAGCATCGGAACAAATTTGAATTGGCTAGCATGGTTAAATGGCTATATAGTTTCTTCAAAATGGGTGGATCGAAGCCAGGTAAACAAAACACAATGCGATGTGGGGTGTACATTTGCAACAAAACATGCATCTTATATGGGGTTGCTATAGAGAGGTATGCACTGAAGATGAAGATAAATATCAAATACAAGATTGGGAGCGCGCCAGGAACCTTCTTCCTGCTACCGGAATCTGGGGCTTTGCTGAGAGCAGGATCCTCTGTGAAAAGGGCTCTTTCCTCTCGGCAGAGCCTCTGCCAAGAGAAAGCTCTCGGCAAAGCGCTCTCGGTGAAATTTGTCCGGCAAAGAGCTCTTTGCCGAGAGCCGGCGAGCCCCCTCTCGGCGGATATGTGCCGAGAGCCCACCTGGCTCTCGGCAAAGAGATTTTTCAAAACAAAAAAAAGAAAACTCAGGACAGCGGGCCCACAGGTCGGCCGCCGCCCCCTGGCGGTGCCACTACCAGCCACCAGCACTGCCGCCACCACCACCACGTCGCCGTCACCGCCACGCACGCTCCTGGACCACCGAAGCCACACACGCCTCCAGCCACCGCCGCCAGCACCACCACCACCCGGCCGCCGACACCACCGCCGCCGCCGCACACCACCACCACCAGAACCACCGCCGCTGCCGCCACCAGCACCACCACTACCCGGCCGCCGACACCACCGCCGCCACCGCACACTACCACCACCAGAACCGCCACCACAACCGGAACACCACCACCGCACGGCGCCACCACACACAGAGAGAGAGGGCGCACTACCACCGGATACGGGAGGAGGCCGCCGCGCCGCACCACCACCGGATCCGCGCCAGGAGGAGGTCCAGGCCGCGCCGTGCTGGGAGGAGGACGAGGCCGCGCCAGGAGGTCAAGGCACGCGGGAGGAGGGGGAGGTCGGGCCTCGGCTCCTCCGAGGTGGCCGTGCCGGAGTGAGAGGTGGGCCTCGGCTCCTCTGAGGTGGCCGCGCCGGAGTGGTTGGCGCCGAAACTGCCGCCACCGCGCCCCACCTCGCCGCCGCTCCTCGCCACGAGGTGAGGAGCGAGCGGAGGGGAGAGGCGAGGGATGGCGCGGCTGTGCTCGGCGGCCACCGGATCTGCGTCGCCGGAGGCAGGGAGGAGAGGGAGATGAAGGGGCGGCGTCGGAGGCAGGGAGGAGAGGCGGTTGCGGGAGGTAGAGGAGGTGAGGCAGCTGCGGGAAGGAGAGGAGGCGAGCCTTTTATAGGTAGGGTTGGGAGAGGAGGGTGGTGTGGGCCGGAGGTGGGCCGGCAGGGGAGATGGTGAGTCGGCTGTGGAGCTGGTGGACTGTCTTTGCCGAGAGCCCACCATCTGGCTCTAGGCAAAGAGGTAATTTTGATCAAAATAATTATTAAAAATAGTAAATATATGTGAAGTTTTTTCAAAACCTAACATGACATCAGTTATGTTGTATATTACTTATAAAAATGTTTTTGTAGTTAAACTTAAATTTGAATTTCTCTAAGACTACAAACCTAGTGACATTAGTTCAAATTCTTTAAAACTTCTCGTGAGATGTTCCGGTTTCTAAACAACGTACATGTTCAAGTGTTCAAAATATTCTCAACTTTTTACCACAACCTCCACATATGATATCATGAGCACTTGATAAATTTCATGATTTTCAAACTTCATTTGAATTTTATACAATTTTAAAACCTTTCTATCTCACGATCTTCATCATGATCAGAGAACCAAATGCCAGAAATTTAGCTTCATTTTGTGTAAATGGTCTTAGAGATGTCTCATGAATATGAATCTCATTTTTCTAATAACTTTACTCTATGATTTCATGCACTTGCAGTTCATATCGGACGTCTACGAAAAAATTACCTAGAAAGAAGTAAAATTGTTAAATATAGCAAACATAGTTAAAATTGTGCCAAATTTGAGCATAAGTTTTGTATAAGTGTATGTTGAGGATAGAAAAAATTTGGTGGGAAGAAAGTGATTTTTTAATTTCTTTGTCGAGAGTCGAAAAAATACTTTCTTTGCCGAGAGCTTAAGAAAAGGCTCTCGGCAAAGAATTCTTTGCCGAGAGCCAGAAATTCTTTGCTGTCTCGGGCTCTCAGCAAAGACTCAGTTTCCGGTAGTGGGACCAGAGAGGTTGAGGACGGGAGGGAAACGAACGGGCAAAAACGTGGTGAGCGGCCAGCAGGTAAAAGAATTAGGGAGGAGCAAGTTAGACATTTTGCATGGCCAGCTGACCACAAAGGACGAGATTGAGTCGTAAATGGAAAGATTAAGAGTCAATTGGATGTTTTGATAGTTCAAGGTCAATTTGAACCTTGCGTGATAGTTTAGGGGTCAGAATGGCTATTCCGCCAAAATATTTCATAACTAATCAAACAAAACATGAATGTATGGCTACAGATTAATAAAGCGACTGCAAACTGCAAATAAGATCCACTTCACTCTTTCTTCAAGATATAAGTATATGCATAGTATCCTGCTTGTGCATATATATCAGTGGTTATAAGAATCATAAATGTATCCTGCTTGTGCATATATATCAGTGGTTATAAGAATCATAAATGTGCTGTATAATAAATGAGTAGCTGCTCAACTGATGAGCCACGCATTACTTTCTCTATATGATGCATATAGACACAGCCCAAGAAGCTAGCTAAGCTAAGCTAGCCAGCGAACAAAACCTGCCAGCGAATCATCAGCGCCGCCACGCCGTCGTCGTAGACAGCCATGACGGCGGACGGTGACGGCGACGGCATCAAGACGCGGTGCCTGGACGCGGTAAGGTACACGGTGGCCGCGGTGGTGACTGTGGTCATCGTCACTGTAACATCCTTGAAATTGCTTGATTATAAAATTATGGAGTTCAAAATTTTTGCTTTGTAATTGAGTGCTCATGAAATAATATAAGGATGTCTTCAATTCCTTTCCCTTAAAATCCTAGGTTTAATTTGAAATCAAATAATAAGTTTAGGACTTATAAAATGTTAGTGTGTGAAGTTGGATCTTCATTGGATTTTATTTGGAGTTCTTTGATTGCTATTCAAATTTGAACTCAAATTCAAATTTGAATATGTGTAGCTAAGTGCTTTAGCTAATAGGAAAAAGCTCCAAACCCATCTTAGGCCGAGCCCAAACCAGCGAAGTCCTTTGGGCCACCTCCACTTCTTTTTCCGGTTTCAACCGCACCCCTCAACCTTAACCTGTTTCGGCCCACGCGGCCCGTTCCGCAGCCGGCCTGCTTCCCACCTACCGCGCGCGCCCAAGTCGCCGCCAGCTGGGAACCGCAGTGACGACGGGATGACGTCGCCTTCGTCATCCTCCTCCTTTTCCCTTTAGTGACGCCGGCGGCCAGGGCGCCACCGCGCCGCGCTGGGGCGCTGTCGTGATGCAGCCGCGCGCCCTCCTGTGCATCCGCGCCATCCACGCATCCCGCGCCGCTCACCGCTATAAGAGGCCGCCGCCGCAGCTCCCGGGTTCTCCCAACCCTAGCCGCCTTGGGGAAAACCGTCCCCTGTCCACACCACTGCACGCCGGAGGAGGAGGAGAAGGGGGGAGAGGAGAAGAAGACCGGGGGAGCCGTCGAGGGAGCGACGCCGGCGCCGCCGCGAGGACCGGAGGCCGCCCGTGGAGCTGCTGGTCGCCGCGAAGCCAAGGACCTCGACGCAACCGCCTCCTCTGCTTCCTCTGTCCGCCGCGCCGTTTTCTTCTTCCACGCCGGCCACCCTGCTCAACCTCTCTTCACCAACGCCTGCACGTCGGCCCGTGGCCACCAAGGTGAGGACATGCTTCCCCGCTCTCTTGTGGATGCCCCGGCCTTCGAGCCGAGGGGGAACGCTGTCGTCCGCCACCGCGCCGCCGCGCTCGCCGCTGGTGATGCCGGCCTTCGTGCCGAGCTGGGATGCTTCTTCTTGCAGGTGCCGCAGCCGTCTCCGCCGCGCGTGCAGCCCGCTAACCGAGCCTTTCTTTTCTTGTTCTTCTGTTCGTCGCCCGGTCGCCAAGTCACCGCCGCCGTTCCGGCCGCCGCCGCGGTCTTGACGACGGCGTGCGCACGCGCGCGCCTTCACGCGCGTCCGCTCACCCGTGCACCCCAGCACGCTCGCGCGTTAGCACAGCCGGTAGAGCCGGCCCTCTTTCTGTTCCTTGCCGACCTAGCCGAGCTCACCGGCGTTCGTTCCGCCGTGAGCCGTAGCGCCGCCACCGGGAAGTTTTCCCCGGAAGATGCGCGCGCCCGTTCGTTCTGGTGCTCGCGCACGAACCCGCGCCCACTCGCGCAACGCTCCGCCGGCGAGTCAGCCACCCCAGCCGCGCCGCCGCATCCCTTTGCTCCCGCATGACGCGCCGAACCGTGTCTTTGCCGCCGTGCCGGGATTCCTCGGGTCAAGCCCGCTCCTTTCTTTGACCTTGCAGCACCCTAGGATCGCCGGAGCCGCGTTGTACCGCTTGTGGTCGAGGCCCTGGGTCACCTCGCCGCCGGCGAGCCCCTGACCGACCGCCGTCCCTTTTGGACAAACCGTCGAACACCTGCCAGCCCTGCTCAAAACCCAGGAGGGTTTATCCAACGCACGCCGGCCCACATGTGGACTTGGCCGCAATCGATCTCCCCAGATCTCGTGCGGCCAGCCACTCACGGCTTTGGCACGCGCAGGCACACACCGGCCCGTGGCCGCAGCCGATCCGGCCAGGATCCTTTGCGCCGGCCACATGAGCTGCTCAGTCGGCTGCCACGTGTGCAAGCGTCAGCTTATAGCTGCCTGTGTGGCAGCCGCGTCAGCACCTAGAGTCGTCTAACAGCTAGCCTGTAGCTAGCTATAAGACCCTAAGAGCCAGCCAGTAGTCAGCATAAAGTTAGTGCTATTGTGTATGCGTATTTTATTTCCAGAAAACTATTTTATCTTTGGAAAATCATAGTAAATCCATTTTTGCTCCGAAAAATACAAAACCTTTTCCGGAAATTCTCTAAAATCTTAAACTCCGTGCTAGGCTAGCGTTTGCTCTCTTTTGCCTCTTAATTGCTATTCTTTTTGGAGTTAATCGCATTAGGACCGCTGTTTATTTCCTTTTACGCGTTAATAGGAGCAGCTGGAGCCGGGGAGCTGTTCCCGGAGTACGACTACACCGACGACTTCGCCGCGGAGGACTACCAGACCCCAGGTTCACGCCTGACTTACTTTGAATGCCTATTAGACATTGCAATGTAGTATGATAGCGCTTTACTTTATAAGCATGTTGATGAACCTTGCACTGCCTACTTTAAATACCCTGTCCTTGATTGTCCTACTACTATATGTTTATAAGCGTGTATATATGTTGTGCTTCGCGATGCATGTGTTGGGATGGGAATAGTGGTTCTTGGCGTGAGTGGGATAAAACCGGCAGGAGAAGGCGTTTTGGGTACTTTGGCGGGGCTGAGCTCGAAACAACCGATCTGGGATCGGGGATGGGGGTACACTCCTCAGTGTGTCCCCACTATTACGGTTTTCGGAGCCTAGGTGTTGGGGTTTTACTTGCGCTTGGAGGATATGAGCTCGCCCCGGTCTGAAACCGAGTGGACAGACCTTTTCACGGGACCTTTACGTACACACCACCCCGCCGAGCGTGGGGTTAGGGCCGAGTTGAGCTCGGCAAGTGCGGAACCATACCTGCCAGCAGGATAGCGGGGTATCAGTGGGGTAGAGGTGGAGGTGAGACCACCCTCTCAGAGCGACTCCCGTGTGGCCACACGGGGGCATTTCACAGTTCCGGTGCAATCCCTTCTGAGGGGGGATCGTTTTGAGGGCCGGATGCAGGATGGTACCGTAACTACCGAGAGTTCGCACGGTAGGATGGGCTCGGTCGGCCGTACACCGGCCGGGTGCCATTCCGGGTTGGGTTCAGGTGTACACGTTCGGCAGAGTTGTTCGATCTATAGCTATAGCCGCGTCCTCGGTTATGGACATGTCCCCTGATAGCTTTGTTCTCATGTTTTGGGATTTCTACCTTCCCCCTATAGTTGAGAGTGTGGCGAGCCGTGGTTGCAGCCGGGGAGAGGAGAGTGGCTCCCTCTACCTCTCGGATCCGATTGCAATCATTGAGGTGCGAGGAGAGGAAGTTCTCGCATCGACCCTAGATGGAGGTAGGTTGTGGAGACGGGGCCCTGGGTTACCAGATGGTTCCGAGCTGTGTTGAGAGCTTTGGGTTGGGATCTTGATGGAGATATCTTGTTGCTACTCTACTGCTACTGCATAGGAAACCCGAGCTGCTTCCTTGTCTCTTTTCCTTCCCTTTAGAAGTTAGGCCACTTAAAGCTGCATACAGTTGGTGACGTGGACCTATCCCACTCCTTGGGGATAGACTTTGGGTGTGTAGGGTACGAGTCCGAGTACGACAACAACGCCGATGGATGGTACGACTGAGGGATGCGTCGCTTCGCTCAAGGATGTCTGTGGCGAGAAGAATAAAAGATGGAGACCCTTCTGAGAAAGCTAGCTACCGTTGCGTAGAATTTCACTCTGATTCAGCCAAGAGGCTTGTAATGATGTACTCCATAATGGACATGTAATAAACTTATGTACTAATGCTTATGTGTGATGCGATGTATGACTTTGTGTTACTATCTGTGAGACGTTCTGTACGCGATAGCCACTGATCCAGGGACTATCGCGATGGTACAGGGATTCGGGTTTTCTATGAAAATCTGGGGTTTTACAGGTGGTACCAGAGCCATACTTGACCGTAGCACGTATCCCTAGAAATGGCTGATAGAAATAGGACTCTATACGCTCTATTTCTATATTTATACCCTTGAGCTATGTTATAAAAACTTATCCCTTTTTGAAAACATCTCACTTACCTGCGCTAACTAAGATTTTGTACGTGCCACAGGAAATGGAGCGTCAAGTTGCTGAGATCACCCCCGAGACGTGCGGGGCGATCTGCCACTGGATGGAGAGGGCCCTCCTCAAGCTTGGAGTTCCTCCCACCTACGTCACGTACCGCGCTGAGTACGTGGCCGCCATGACAGGACAGATGGTGCTCTGCACGGTCGCCGTCCTTCCTCACCCGAGCCTTCCAGGGTTCAAGGGGGAGGTCTGCTACAGCACCGCACTGACCATCGCGACTGCACTGGACATCGCCTGCCGCCAGGCACTGGGCTGCCTTCTCGCCCAGTACCGCGCCACCTTCGAGTCCGGGACGCTCCGTATTCTTCCCCAGGACTACTGGCGCCTGGCACCGCTCGTGGACGGAGTCCCTTCGTACGAGGGGATCCAGGATGACGTTGACGTCGCACCTTTCCGCGAGTCAGACGAGACTCTGGTGGAGACAGCCAGCTACTTGGTCGACCTCGACAAGTACGCACGCCGCCTGGAGGACGAGTCGCGAACCCTCTTCGGCGAGATCAGAGACGCCACCATTGAGGCCCGCCAGTACCAGCCGCGCTGCCTTCAGCTGGAGAGAGAGAACAGCGCGCTACGCTACCGTGTTCGCCAGCTTGAGCAGAGCCTCAACCGCGCGACCACCGTCCTGCTGCAGTCCGAGAGGGAGCGTGTGGACACCCGCGAGGAGCTGCTGTACGTCAAGGAGGACCTCCGCAAGATGACCGCGAGTCAGAACAGGCTGAAGGACAGACTTCAGAGCAAGGACAACTTGCTCACTGTGCGCGCCCACCTGCTCGGTTGTGAGCGGAACAAGGTGGAGAAGCTGGAGAAGAACAGGGCGGAGAACGTCGCCAACCGCGCGTGGCTCACGCGCACAGCCGTCTACCTGAGGGACAAGGCCGAGAGAATGAGGAGGACTTGGGAGGACGCCGACTCACTCTGCGTGGACGAGCTCACGGAGCTCAACGGAGAGCTGCCTTTCGAGTCTCAGCATGCGATCCGCACAGAGACCTTCGAGCTGCACCAGTCCCGCCTCAAGCTACACCTGTGTCCGATGGCTCGGATGCCAACCCCCGTCGAGACCGAGGAGGTACGCGAGGCACACGCCTTGGTGTCCCGGATCTTCCCTCCGGACTACCCTACTGAGGACCGCTACCCTGTCTCGTACAAGAGGGCTCGCACCGAGTAGAGTGCAGAGCGAGGACATGACCTGGAGTAGAGTTGTATGATAGTAGTTTCCATGAGTTGTTCCATACAGCCGCGAGCATGTTCCGGAGCATGAAGAGAGTCATGTCACACCATGTAGGCACTACCCTTTTGAGCATGTAACGATGTATTAGAGCGTTGATTTGAGCTGCTATCCCTAAGGTCTGAGTCAGCCTCGGGGAAGCATATGTACTACTCATGCTTGTTGTATGCTTGGATCTTAATGGAGTTATTTGTGTCTTAATGCTTTTTCTCATTGAGTGTTGGTTATATAAATAGTTTTATTTTCATGCTTGTCTCAGACTCATATATGTTGGTGAGTGACGTTGTGTAAAAGTCTTTTCTTCCCTGGTCGTGTTTTCAGAAGGATGTCGATCCGACGGTCCAACCGTCTGCTGGCGCACCTTGAGGAGGCTGCTGCCGAGGAGGAGGAAGCCCCACAGGGCCGTGGCCGTGGTCGTGGCCGTGCCGCCGCTCGTGGACGCGGCCGTGCACCTGCCCGTGGCCGTGGACGCCCGCCCCTACGTGGAGGAGCTCTGGGAGCTCGAGGCCGGGGTGCCGGAGCACCGCCACCGCCGCCCGAGGGCCCAGAAGCTGAAGCCGAGGATGGAGGAGCCGAGCAAGAACAGGAGCAAGACCAGCCTGATCCGGACCAGCCTCCACCGCCGCCACCCAACTTGGTGGACGTGATGGCTGTCCAGACTCAGCTGATGCAGAGGATGGCGGAAGCCATGGAGCACCGTGGCAACGGTGGGAACCGCGTCGCTTCGCAGGACGAGGACCTCACGAGGAAGATCGAGAGGTTCATCCGCCTGAAGGCCCCCACCTTCAGCTACTCGGATGACCCGCTCGACGCCGACGACTGGCTGAGGGTGATCGAGACCAAGCTCGACCTCACCGTCTGCTCAGACGAGGAGTGCGTCGCCATCGCCGCGCACCAGTTGGAGGGTCCTGCCAAGTCTTGGTGGGACAACTACACCGCCAGCCACCTGAACCCAGCCTTCATCACCTGGCTGGAGTTCTGCGAGGCGTTCCACGAGCAGTACCTGCCCAGCGAGCTATTGATCCAGAAGGCGCAGGAGTTCCGCACCATGACGCAGGGTGCGATGAGGGTCGAGGAGTACGAGCGTCATTTCATGAAGATGATGCGGTACGCTCCCGACGACACCAACATCGACCAGAAGAAGCAGTTCTGGTTTCTGCGAGGCCTTCACCACGGCCTTCGCCAGGGACTGAAGGCGAGTGAGCACAAGTCCCTTCGCCACCTTGTCAACCGCACCATCGCGGTCGAGGAGGAGAGGAGGGGCCACGAGGAGCGCATGAAGGGGAAGAAGAGGATGGGAGATCGGGATCTCCACGACCGATCCTTCCAGAAGCTGAGGAGCGGACAGAGCAACATGCTGAGGGGGAGCTACCGCCCGGGGCACAACCAGCCTGGGCGCAGCTTCGAAGGAGGACGTGGCCAGTTCCCCAGAGGGAGGAACCCCGGCTACCCACAGCAGACTGGAGGCTACAACCGTCCACCGCCGAGTGGCACGAGACCTACCGCTGGAGGCTTCACCGTGACCTGCTTCGCCTGTGGCAAGCCTGGCCACAAGTCCTACGACTGCCCGGACAAGAAGACCGCTGCTACTCCAGCGAGAGCACCTGCTCCAGGAGGACGACCTCCTCAGGCCGCACCACCGCCGACTGTCGGCCGTGGGAGGCTGAACCACCTCACGGAGGAGGAGGCTGCTGACGCTCCTGACGTCGTGATCGGTGAGTTTTTGGTTTGTGGTACTACTGCTTTGGTTCTTTTCGATACCGGTGCAACCAGGTCGTATATTACCTCTAGATTCGTGAACAAACTCTCCCTCCCTACAACCACCCGATCAATTCCTATCATCACGAGTTCACCTCTCGGAGATATCAGATGCACCTTACTGTGTAAAGGTGTAGACGTGGTCATTCAGGACCGCAAGTTCTTGGGGGATCTGACAGTGTTACCCTCCAATGGCATCGACGTGATTCTGGGGATGGATTGGATCACCGCTCACAAAGGTGTCATCTCCACTTCACCGCGACTTGTGACCTTGGTACACCCCGACGGGACGGGAGTCACTTTCGAGCCGATGAAGTCCCGAGACATACCAGCCGTGTACAGTCTACACACAAAAGCTATCTCAGATGTGCCAGTGGTTTGTGAGTACAAGGATGTGTTCCCAGAAGAGCTGCCGGGTTTACCGCCAGACCGTGACGTGGAGTTCGTGATCAACTTGGTACCGGGGACCGCACCTATAGCTCAGAGTCTGTACCGCATGGCAGATGTTGAGCTGAAGCTGTTGAAGGCAGAGTTAGACTCATTGCTTGAGAAGGGGTTCATTCGACCGAGTGCTTCACCATGGGGTTCACCAGCTCTGTTCGTGCCGAAGAAAGATGGGACCCAGCGTCTGTGTGTTGGCTACCGCGCACTCAATGCGGTAACCATCAAGAACAAGTACCCACTACCCCGTATCGATGACCTGATGGATCAGCTAAGGCAAGCCAAGTTCTTCAGCAAGATTGATCTCCGATCAGGCTACCACCAGATGAAGATTCGGCCGGAAGACATCTTCAAGACCGCGTTTGTGACCCGGTACGGGCAGTATGAGTACACTGTCGTATCGTTCGGTCTTACGAACGCCCCGGCGTACTTCATGAACATGACGAACAAGGTGTTCATGGATGAGTTAGACAAGTGTGTCGTTGTCTTCATTGACGACATATTGGTCTTCTCCAAGACCGCAGAAGAGCATGAAGAGCACCTGAGGATAGTGTTGGGAAAGCTCAAGCAACAGCAGCTGTATGCCAAGTTCAGCAAGTGTGAGTTCTGGATGGAAGAAGTCGCCTTTCTCGGTCACGTGTTGTCAGCTGAAGGAGTGGCCGTAGATCCGAGCAAGATAGAAGCAGTGTCCAAGTGGCAATCACCCAAGACAGTGACAGAGATCCGCAGTTTTCTCGGTTTAGCCGGTTACTACCGCCGGTTCATCGAGAACTTCTCCAAGATTGCGAAGCCCATGACAGAACTGTTGAAGAGCAACACACCCTTTGTATGGTCGGACAAGTGTGAGGCCAGCTTTCAGGAGCTCAAGACCCGCCTCACCACTACACCGGTCCTGACTCTTCCTGATGCGAGCAAGAACTTCGTGGTGTACTGTGACGCATCGAGACAAGGACTCGGTTGTGTGTTGATGCAGGAAGGCAAAGTTATTGCATATGCCTCGTGACAGCTTCGGAAGCATGAGGAGAACTACCTCACACATGACCTCGAGCTAGCTGCTGTCGTTCACGCGTTGAAGATATGGAGGCACTATCTGATGGGCAACACGTGCGACATTTACACCGACCACAAGAGTCTGAAGTACATCTTCACACAGTCCGAGTTGAACCTGAGGCAGCGAAGATGGCTCAAACTGATCAAGGACTATGACCTGAACATCCACTACCACCCCGGTAAAGCCAATGTCGTAGCTGATGCACTGAGCCGCAAGCATTACTGCAACAACCTGATGGTGCAGAAAGAGCAACCGGCACTGTATGAGGAAATGGAGAAGCTGAAATTGGAGATAGTTGAGAAGGGACAGCTGAACGAGTTGAGGGTGAAGTACACGCTAGAAGACCAGATTCAACAAGCTCAGAAAGGGTGCCCGGAAATTGAGGAAGTGAAAGACTTGATGGCTAGAGGCAAAGCAACCGACTACCGCCTCGACGAGCAAGGCACACTGTGGTTGAAGGACCGCATCTGCGTACCCCGAAGCAAGGAGATCCGAGACTCGATCCTGAAGGAAGCTCACGACTCTCGATACTCGATTCACCCTGGTTGCACAAAGATGTACCAAGATCTGAAGATACGGTTCTGGTGGGAGAAGATGAGGGAAGACATTGCTGAGTACGTCGCTCGATGCGACACGTGTCAGAGAGTGAAGGAAGAACATCAGAGACCCGCCGGTTTGCTTCAGCCGCTTGAGATACCCACGTGGAAGTGGGATGATATCAGCATGGACTTCGTAGTGGGTTTGCCGCGCACACAGAGAGGGCATGATGCCATATGGGTGATTGTTGACAGACTTACCAAGGTAGCTCACTTCATACCAGTACGGGAGGACTACCGGGTGCCGAAGCTTGTGGACCTCTACATAGAACACATCCTGAGGTTACACGGAGTTCCCCGTAGCATTGTGTCCGATCGAGGACCTCAGTTCACAGCTCAGTTCTGGAAGAGTTTGCATGGTTCCTTAGGCACGTCTCTCGACTACAGCTCCACTTATCACCCACAGACTGATGGTCAGACAGAGAGAGTGAATCAAGTACTTGAAGACCTATTGAGAGCATGTGTGCTAACCTACAATGCTGACTGGGAGAAGAGTTTGCCTTATGCCGAGTTCTTGTACAACAACAGCTTTCAGGCAAGTCTGAAGATGGCACCCTTTGAGGCACTATATGGCAAAAAGTGTCGGACACCATTGATGTGGTCCGAGGTGGGGGAGCGAACCTTCTTCGGTCCCGCCACCATCGTCGAAGCCGAGGAGAATGTTGCAAAGGTCAGAGAGAATCTGAAGATAGCTCAGAGCAGGCAGAAGAGTTATGCCGACCCAAAGAGGAAAGACGTCTCGTTCGAAGTGGGAGAGCACGTCTACTTGAAGGTTTCACCCCTCCGAGGTACAAAGAGGTTCCATATCAAGGGGAAGTTGTCTCCAAGGTATGTTGGCCCGTATCCGATCGTGAAAAGGATCGGAAAGGTGGCTTACAAGCTTGAGCTACCACCGGAGCTCGCCGGAGTACACCCGGTGTTCCACGTGTCCCAGCTCCGGAAATGTGTGGTTGTCGAGAAAAGAGTGCCCGCTCAGGCACTCGATGTTCAAGACACCCTGGAGTACCTGGAGTACCCCGTCAGGATCCTGGATTGGGCGGAGAAGTCAACCAGGAGGACCACCACTCGCTTCTGCAAGGTGCTCTGGAGTAACCACTCCGAGCGCGAAGCGACATGTGAGAAGGAGTCCATCATGAGGGAGAAATACCCTCATCTCTTCGAACCGGAGGTAACTTCCTAATCTCGGGTACGAGATTCTTGTGAGGGGGGGAGTTCTGTAACATCCTTGAAATTGCTTGATTATAAAATTATGGAGTTCAAAATTTTTGCTTTGTAATTGAGTGCTCATGAAATAATATAAGGATGTCTTCAATTCCTTTCCCTTAAAATCCTAGATTTAATTTGAAATCAAATAATAAGTTTAGGACTTATAAAATGTTAGTGTGAGAAGTTGGATCTTCATTGGATTTTATTTGGAGTTCTTTGATTGCTATTCAAATTTGAACTCAAATTCAAATTTGAATATGTGTAGCTAAGTGCTTTAGCTAATAAGAAAAAGCTCCAAACCCATCTTAGGCCGAGCCCAAACCAGCGAAGTCCTTTGGGCCACCTCCACTTCTTTTTCCGGTTTCAACCGCACCCCTCAACCTTAACCTGTTTCGGCCCACGCGGCCCGTTCCGCAGCCGGCCTGCTTCCCACCTACCGCGCGCGCCCGAGTCGCCGCCAGCTGGGACCCGCAGTGACGACGGGATGACGTCGCCTTCGTCATCCTCCACCTTTTCCCTTTAGTGACGCCAGCGGCCAGGGTGCCACCGCGCCGCGCTGGGGCGCCGTCGCGATGCAGCCGCGCGCCCTCCTGTGCATCCGCGCCGTCCACGCGTCCCGCGCCGCTCACCGCTATAAGAGGCCGCCACCGCAGCTCCCGGGTTCTCCCAACCCTAGCTGCCTTGGGGGAAACCGTCCCCCGTCCACACCACTGCACGCCGGAGGAGGAGGAGATGGGGGGAGAGGAGAAGAAGACCGGGGGAGCCGTCGAGGGCGCGACGCCGGCGCCGCCGCGAGGACCGGAGGCCACCCGTGGAGCTGCAGGTCGCCGCGAAGCCAAGGACCTTGACGCAACCGCCTCCTCTGCTTCCTCTGTCCGCCGCGCCGTCTTCTTCTTCCACGCCGGCCACCTCGCTCAACCTCTCTTCAGCAACGCCTACACGTCGGCCCGTGGCCACCAAGGTGAGGACATGCTTCCCCGCTCTCTTGTCGATGCCCCGGCCTTCGAGCCGAGGGGGAACGCTGTCGTCCGCCACCGCGCCGCCGCGCTCGCCGCTGGTGATGCAGGCCTTCGTGCCGAGCTGGGATGCTTCTTCTTGCAGGTGCCGCAGCCGTCTCCGCCGCGCGTGCAGCCCGCTAACCGAGCCTTTCTTTTCTTGTTCTTCTGTTCGTCGCCCGGTCGCGAAGTCGCCGCCGCCGTTCCGGCCGCCGCCGCGGTCTTTACGACGGCGTGCGCACGCGCGCGCCTTCACGCGCGTCCGCTCACCCATGCAGCCTAGCACGCTCGTGCGTTCGCACGGCTGGTAGAGCCGGCCCTCTTTCTGCTCCTTGCCGACCTAGCCGAGCTCACCGGCGTTCGTTCCGCCGTGAGCCGTAGCGCCGCCACCGGGAAGTTTTCCCCGGAAGATGCGCGTGCCCGTTCGTTCTGGTGCTCGCGCACGAACCCACGCCGCCTCGCGCAACGCTCCGCCGGCGAGTCGGCCACCCCTGCCGCGCCGCCGCATCCCTTTGCTCCCGCACGACGCGCCGAACCGTGTCTTCGCCGCCGTGCCGGGATTCCTCGGGTCAAGCCCGCTCCTTTCTTTGACCTTGCAGCACCCTAGGATCGCCGAAGCCGTGTTGTACCGCTTATGGTCGAGGCCCTGGGTCACCTCGCCGCCGGCGAGCCCCTGACCGACCGCCGTCCCTTTTGGACAAACCGTCGAACACCTGCCAACCCTGCTCAAAATCCAGGAGGGTTTTTCCAACGCACGCCGGCCCACATGTGGACTTGGCCGCAATCGATCTCCCCAGATCTCGTGCGGCCAGCCACTCACGGCTTTGGCATGTGCAGGCACACACCGGCCCGTGGCCGCAGCCGATCCGGCCAGGATCCTTTGCGCCGGCCACATGAGCTGCTCAGTCGGCTGCCACGTGTGCAAGCGTCAGCTTATAGCTGCCTGTGTGGCAGCCGCATCAGCACCTAGAGTCGTCTAACAGCTAGCCTGTAGCTAGCTATAAGACCCTAAGAGCCAGCCAGTAGTCAGCCTAAAGTTAGTGCTATTGTGTATGCGTATTTTATTTCCAGAAAACTATTTTATCTTTGGAAAATCATAGTAAATCCATTTTTGCTCCGAAAAATACAAAACCTTTTCCGGAAATTCTCTAAAATCTTAAACTCCGTGCTAGGCTAGCGTTTGCTCTCTTTTGGCTCTTAATTGCTGTTCTTTTTGGAGTTAATCGCATTAGGACCGCTGTTTATTTTCTTTTACGCGTTAATAGGAGCAGCTGGAGCCGGGGAGCTGATCCCGGAGTACGACTACACTGACGACTTCGCCGCGGAGGACTACCAGACCCCAGGTTCACGCCCAACTGACTTTGAATGCCTATTAGACATTGCAATGTAGTATGCTAGCGCTTTACTTTATAAACATGTTGATGAACCTTGCACTGCCTACTTTAAATACCCTGTCCTTGATTGTCCTACTACTATATGTTTATAAGCGTGTATATACGCTGTGCTTCGCGATGCATGTGTTGGGATAGGAATAGTGGTTCTTGGCGTGAGTGGGATAAAACCGGCAGGAGAAGGCGTTTTGGGTACTTTGGCGGGGGTGAGCTCGAAACAACCGATCTGGGATCGGGGATGGGGGTACACTCCTCAGTGTGTCCCCACTATTATGGTTTTCAGAGACTAGGTGTTGGGGTTTTACTTGCGCTTGGAGGATATGAGCTCGCCCCGGTCTGAAACCGAGTGGACATACCTTTTCACGGGACCTTTACGTACACACCACCCCGCCGAGCGTGGGGTTAGGGCCGAGTTGAGCTCGGCAAGTGCGGAACCATACCTGCCAGCAGGATAGCGGGGTATCAGTTGGGGAGAGGTGGAGGTGAGACCACCCTCTCAGAGCGACTCCCGTGTGGCCACACGGGGGCATTTCACAGTTCCGGTGCAATCCCTTCTGAGGGGGGATCATTTTGAGGGCCGGATGCAGGATGGTACCGTAACTACTGAGAGTTCGCACGGTAGGATGGGCTCGGTCGGCCGTACACCGGCCGGGTGCCATTGCGGGTTGGGTTCAGGTGTACACGCTCTGCAGAGTTGTTCGATCTATAGCTATAGCCGTGTCCTCGGTTACGGACATGTCCCCTGATAGCTTTGTTCTCATGTTTTGGGATTTCTACCTTCCCCCTATAGTTGAGAGTGTGGCGAGCTGTGGTTGCAGCCGGGGAGAGGAGAGTGGCTCCCTCTACCTCGCGGATCCGATTGCAATCATTGAGGTGCGAGGAGAGGAAGTTCTCGCATCGACCCTAGATGGAGGTAGGTTGTGGAGACGGGGCCCTGGGTTACCAGATGGTTCCGAGCTGTGTTGAGAGCTTTGGGTTGGGATCTTGATGGACATATCTTGTCGCTACTCTGCTGCTACTGCATAGGAAACCCGAGCTGCTTCCTTGTCTCTTTTCCTTCCCTTTAGAAGTTAGGCCACTTAAAGCTGCATACAGTTGGTGACGTGGACCTATCCCACTCCTTGGGGATAGACTTTGGGTGTGCAGGGTACGAGTCCGAGTACGACAACAACGCCGATGGATGGTATGGCCGAGGGATGTGTCGCTTCGCTCAAGGATGCCTGTGGCGAGAAGAATAAAAGATGGAGACCCTTCTGAGAAAGCTAGCTACCGTTGCGTAGAATTTCACTCTGATTCAGCCAAGAGGCTTGTAATGATGTACTCCATAATGGACATGTAATAAACTTATGTACTAATGCTTATGTGTGATGTGATGTATGACTTTGTGTTACTATCTGTGAGACGTTCTGTACGCGATAGCCACTGATCCAGGGACTATCGCGATGGTACAGGGATTCGGGTTTTCTCTGAAAATCTGGGGTTTTACAGTCACTGTCATCGTCGTCGCCATCAAGGTGGTGCTCCGCCCCCAAGCGCTGAGCCTCTCGGTCGTCGGAGGCGTCGTGTCCTCCATCCCGCAGCCGCCGGACAATGTCGTGCACTTGGGCGTCAAGCTCCGGGCCGAGAACCCTAGCGGCCGCGCCCGGGTGTACTTCCTCAACATCGCCGCCGTCCCGCCTACCTCTTCGACAACAAGACGGCGGCGGCGCACTAGGCCACAAACGATTTGTGCTGACGGCTAAAACGCCTCTATGCTGGCAGGCGCAACACCCACCAGCAACTTACAGTCAGCACAAATGGCCCTCAGTGCTGGCGGGTGACTTACATCAACCGCCAGCACAGAGGACCTCTGTGCTGACGGGCGCCTTAAACCAACTGCCAGCACAGAGGACCTCTATGCTGGCGGCCTACTTAACACACCCGCCAGCACTGAGGTTTTCTCTGCTAGCGGTGACGTTATGCCACCCGCCAGCACAGAGCATTTCTGTGCTGGCGGGTGGTTAAGCCGCCCGCCAGGAACTACTTTTTTCCATTTCTCATTAGTTTTTGCTGCATTTGTTTATTATTTGTATTTATCCGCCAATTTCACCCGTATTCAATAGTATTTTTATTTGTAGGCCAAATTCACCTGTATTTATTTGTATTTGTCCCACAAATTCAAATGTGTCTATCAACCACATAATCCAAACTAGCATTTAATAGTACATAAGTCTCACATATTAATCCACATTTAAAATAGATAATCCTCTACTACACCCATCGACGTAACTTTTCGTGCTCTTCTAGATCAACACTCCTTCATTATCGAAGAATTCTCCCAGCTCGTGGCAAATCTCACGTTGGAGGAACCTCGTCAGATCCGCACAAATGTTCTCGATGTCCTTGTCTCTCAGGTTCCCCCACGAAGTATCTATAGTAGGGAGCTACACATACACACAATAATTGAAGATTATTATGCATAATCATTAGAAAGTAAATTAGCACATGGTTGTGTATCAGAGGCTTACGTCTTCAGGATTCGTCCGATACCTTCCATTATTTCTCAACATCTCACACGCGTAATATCCACATAAGATACTGCCAGGAGGTTGCTTGTAGCACTGCAAAAAAAAATAAAAAGTGATGAGAAATTATTAACGAACTGAACAACTATGAATAATATCAATTTGTTATGTTCTTACGTATTTGGCATGTCGTATTAACATCTTTTCCCTATTTGCAGGGTGCTCCCCACCATTTATTATGTATAGCCGATACGCGCTTTGAGGATACAAAGACAGAAGTTAGTTATACAATTTCTAGTGTTTACATGCATTATTAAAGTACTACAATGGGTTTTCTTACTTTTTTAGAATTTTAATGAAATCCCCGTAAACGTTCTCTTCGTAGTGTAATGAGTCGAAGATCCCTGCTTCTCCAAGCTTCTACAATGAAATGGTCTCTGAAAATAATTATGTTCCAATAATTAATATAAATAAACCACATATTAAATATATTTATCTATAGTAATTAGAAATAGCTTACTTAAAATTGTAAGCACACATGATGTGGCTCTTCTGCTTCATCCTTTTCTTCATTATCTTTGCAATGTATACAGTCACTTCATGTTGTCTAGCAGCATGTAATTTCTTTATTACAGCTTGTTTCTCCTCTTCTGTCTTTGTTTCTTGTTCGATTTGTTTTTCAAATGCTTCCCTGATTATGTACGTGTGCGCCGGCTCGCTCACTTGTTGCGGGTCAAGGTATGCTACCATCCACCTCCCGCCGGTCTTCCTTTCATCCAAGGCTTGCATCCTACAAAATATATAGATCGCTTAGGATGGTTATACCAAAGTAAAACTACACATATGGATTTGAAAATTGGTATGGGGTACATGCATGTTGACTTACATGCACCAAACAGTGACGAGATTCACGTCAAGGCGTTCACGACGGAACATCGCGTGCAAATCCATGAGATCAATTACCAACTTTCGCGGTATCGGGCTACCGAACACCCACGGACATTAGCGGTAATAGTATGAATGCCTTGCTTCATGGCCAACATGATCCATCCATGCAGCTTATTCAGTTCCGGCGGCCCCTCCAACAGTTGCCATGTATAACAGAATGGTTTGCCATGCACAAAAACTTGGGGCACCTCTTCCGAATCAAATAAATTGAGTTCTTGCTTTTTCTTTCGAACAGAGGAGCGAGTTGCAATTTTATCACTCATGGCTGCACCTTTTTTCGCCTTCAGTGCATGTAAGAAGGTGTCAACTTGTGGTGTTTTCTTTTTTGGTGCGTATGAGGTTATCATACGGGGTACCACTATTTTGGTAAGTGACACTCTTGTTGTCTTTTGCCTTGGTATAGAAGGTGTACCCATTAATTTCATATGCTTGCCATGAGGTGACATTGCTTGATGGACTAGCCGCCAACCTGCTCAATGTTGTGTCGTGTATGGAGTTTCCTTCAAATAGATGTCCATGTTCTTTTAACCATGAGGGGAAACAACGCTTTTGCTGTTTGATGACCCAATCCTCGTCCCGATCATTATTTTCCACACGAATGTCATTTTCCAGTTGCTCAATGAATGGCTCCACTATTGCAAGTTGTTGTAGAGCACTTGCATGTGCTTTCTCCAACTGTTGGTTGTCCTCGTCAATGAATCTTTTCCTTCCAATGGTACCTTGCCCCGACAATCTCCCTTTGTGTCGAGATTCCGATAAACCGACCGCTTTCTTATCTTTTATGTAATCTATGCAACAATCAACACTCTCTTCAGTATGGTAGCTCTCAATCATGCTGCCCTCCGGAAATGCCTTGTTTTTCATCCATCCATTGAGAAGTGACATGAACCTGTTGGCGCAGATTTGCGGCCAACAATACGCAGCACCGGTCAGACCGGTGTGAGTCACCGGTCAGACCTTTGCGCACCGGTCAGACCGGTGAGGGTCACCGGTCAGACCTTTGCCGGGTAAACCAGCAAAAGACCTCCGAACGTCGCCCGGGCAGGATCCCATCAGGGAGACGCACGTAGGGTTGCTCTAGGGTCGGCAAGGCCACCTAGAACGCCTTCAGACGTCGCGGAGACGAAGGAAGAACAGCAAGTAGTAGATTGGAAAAGTTGGGAAGAGGTAAAAGTAAATACGTGACAATAAAAGGTAAATGTATTTGATCGATTGGATGATCCTCTCAATCGGCCACGACCCCTCATATTTATTGGGGTGAGAGGACTTGCCCTACAAGGAAATCCTTTTACAAGTCTAATTCTATCAGGACTCCTTGTTATAACTCAGACACGGGGAGCACCGGTCAGGCCGGTTAGGCACACCGGTCTGACCGGTGTGGCGTGCCGGACCGGCTACAGGAACCATGACCGGTCAGACCAGTGTGGGGGACCGGTCAGACCGGTCTTGTCCTGCCTGGTCGGTTAGGTGCCAATTTTGAGTGTCAACATATGCCCCCCTGTTTTTTGGCAAAGGATACGTGCCAAAAAATATCTTTCTAAACTAAAAAACACTTAGGACGATGTTTAACAAAACAACGGCCATATACATATTTTACTCAAGTCGAGGATGACGCCTGCTTCGGTCTCCACTCCTACCGGGTCCGTGTTGGCTTGGCTGGCTTCTCTTCAATCTGTTGCTCCATTGCTCCTCGCTTGCGTAGTCTTTGCAACCTCCTTTTTTGAGTATGGGACAAGTCTGAGGGACACCACCTCGGCTGCATCTCCTTAGCATTTTGCTTGTTGCTATTCTCACCTTGCTTAATAGTAGTACATACATTATTTTTGACCAGATTGCTATTGCAAACAATCGGTCTTTGTAATGCATTATAATTTGAGTATGCAACAGGATATTGAATCATATATGAATTCATGTACATACTACTATAATCAGCAGGTGAATAATAGCAAGGATAATACCAAGATGATGGCATAACCGATCCAACAAAAGGATATTGTGAAAAGTTACCTCGTTGGTGATGAATACCTTTATGTCTTGGTGGTGCTTTTACGCCCTTAGCACCGTTTGGCAGATTACTTTGATCCTTAGTAGCTCCTTCCCTCTTATATTTGGCCAGGAGCTCATTAAAACTCGGCCTTGCTTTTTTCTTGGGCTTGGAGCATCTTGAACCTTTCTGGAGTCACCGGTCAGACCGGCCTGAGGCACCGGTCAGACCGGTTCGGACACCAGTCTGACCGGTCTGGGCACCGGTCAGACCGGTCGACGCAGTACCGGTCGTCTTGATCTTGTCTTGCCCCCCAAGTGTTGAAGTCGCTGAAACCTTGGGGATCACCTCCAGAGGCTGCCTCTCGTCGTGTCTTTGCTCTCCAATGATCACATTCTTCCCTTTAGCGTTTTCGGCTTGATCCGGCCGAATAAGCACCTTAGGATTTGATAACTCAAGAGTATTAACAAAGGCACTATTAGGGAAAGGATTTTCGTCGACTTGCATCTCATGGAATTTCAAACGACCTTCATTAATGGCTGATTGTATTTGCCGACGAAAAGTATTGCAATTATTGGTAGCATGAGAAAAAGAATTATGGAATTTACAATATGCACGTCTTTTTAGTTGATCAATAGGTGGTATAGTGTGTGGCATTTTAATTTTACCTGATTTAAATAACTCATCAAATATTTTATCACACTTAGCTACATCAAAAGTAAATTTCATCTCATCCCGACTCTTATGAGTCGGCTTAAGAGAAGCACAAGTGTTTGCTTTATCATTAGGTAACCAGGTAAATTCAGCAGCACACACTTCTTTACTCTCATCGTCCGATGATTCATAATCTAGCATATGCATATTAGGACGATCAGATTTGAGCCGAGTATCTTTGCTTCGGCTTTCATGAGCTAAAGCTCTTACTAAGACTTGGGCAACATCAATAAATTCATGACCCTCTAATTTTTCTTTAATATGGGATCGCAAACCATTAAAAGCTAATTCAGCAAGATCCCTTTCAGAGATAACAAGATTATAACAACGGTTTTTGGTTTCTCTAAACCTCCTAATGTAGCTAGTAACAGGTTCATCATGCTTTTGCTTAACCGATGTTAAATGACTTAACCTTAACTCATTATCTCCGCTATAAAAGTGGCCATGGAATTTTTGTTCTAATTGTTCCCAAGTACGAATAGAGTTAACAGGTAATGAAGCAAACCATGAAAAAGCATTGCCAGTTAAAGATAAAGAAAATAATCGCACTCTTATTTCCTCTATGGCACTAGCTTCTCCTAGTTGAGCAAGATATTGACTAACATGCTCCCACGTAGTTTTGCTATCATCCCCATTAAACTTCACAAATTCAGGACAACACCAACCAATAGGATAGGGAACCGAATCAAAACTAGAGGGATATGGTTTTCTATATGAAAGATTTTTATTTTTCACTTCTATCCCATAGTCATCTTTCATTTGTTTAGCAAGATTAGCATTAAACCTATCGATGACTTCCTGGATGGTGGTTGGCATTGGCGTAGTGGAAGCATTCGATTGCACCATATTCGGCTGTATGTATGAGCCAGAAGTGTTGTGTTGCAAACGGCTATTAACTTGGGGATTAGGTGCGTAACCATACCCAACACCTGTCTCAAACGGAACCATAATTGGAACACCTTGAGCTACTGAAGCATTCCCACCAGATCGGCCAGAAGTGGCCTGAATAGGAGCAATAGTAACTATAGGTTCCGGAGACGAGGGAAAAGGCACCACAGCGCCGGCACCGGTCTGACCGGTCGGACCCATCGGTCTGACCGATCTGTTCTGACCAAATGGCGGCGGTGGTGTTTGTCCCGCAAAATAATTCAACGGCATACCATACTGAGGATTAATTGTTCGTGCAGCTGATGAATTAATAGGTGGGGTCTGAGGTGCCACAGTTTTAGAACCAGATGCAATATTATCATCACCCTCTACCCGTTTACCGAGACTCTTATCTACCATGTTTTGCATATTTTCAATCATTGATAAACGAAAGCTATCCATCACAGTAGTAAGATCATTAACGGTAACAAAAGAGGATGGAGACGGTGATGTGCTCACATTGGGTGGTACCTCAGGCGGTGGAGTGTCGAAGGTGATGTCCTTGATCTTCTTCACCTTGCCTTCGCGATTCTTCTTGAAGTGCGACAAGTAGTGAAGCCGATCCTCTTCAGCCTTCTTCTTCATGAGCTCTTCTAATTCTTGGCGATCTCGTTCGGCCTTTTGCTTCATGAAGTCCTCCATAGCTTGACGATCTTCAGGTGAGAGCTCTTCATCCGTGAAGTCGATGATGTTGCCCTTGTTTATCTCACACTGAGACATGTCGCCGGAGTTGGATAGATCGGTTAAAATAGCCAGATCTTCTTCCCCAGCAAAGTCACCAATTTGTTGGCGCAGATTTGCGGCCAACAATACGCAGCATCGGTCAGACCTTTGCGCACCAGTCAGACCGGTGAGGGTCACCGATCAGACCTTTGCCGGGGTAATCCGGCAAAAGACCTCCGAACGTCACCCGGGCAGGATCCCGTCGGGGAGACGCACGTAGGGTTGCTCTAGGGTCGGCAAGGCCACCTAGAATGCCTTCAGACGTCACGGAGACGAAGGAAGAACAACAAGTAGTAGATTGGAAAAGTTGGGAAGAGGTAAAAGTAAATACGAGACAATAAAAGGTAAATGTATTTGATCGATTGGATGATCCTCTCAATCGGCCACGACCCCTCATATTTATTGGGGTGGGAGGACTTGCCCTGCAAGGAAATCCTTTTACAAGTCTAATTCTATCAGGACTCCTTGTTGTAACTCAGACACGGGGAGCACCGGTCAGACCGGTTAGGCACACCGGTCTGACCGGTGTGGCGTGCCGGACCGGCTACAGGAACCATGACCGGTCAGACCGGTGTGGGGGACCGGTCAGACCGGTCTTGTCCTGCCTGGTCGGCTAGGTGCCAATTTTGAGTGTTAACAGAACCGTTCGTACGTCCACATCTCATGGAAGTGCATAGGTCCTAGTTCAATAATTTGCTCGACCATGTGGACCATTAGATGTTCCATGAAATCAAAAAAGGACGGAGGGAAGCACATCTCGAGCTGCACTTGAGTTTCTGACATAAAAAGCTGAAGCCTTGCCAATTCTACTGAATCGATGACTTTCTGCGAAATGAAGTTGAAAAAGTAGCACATCCTTGTGATAACCATCTTAAGGAATATTGGTTTGACAGCTCGGATCGCAATCGCAAGAAAAACAGTGATCATCACATGGCAATCATGAGAGTTATAATCAGTAAGCGTCATGTCCTTCAACGAGACTAGTGAACGGATGTTCGATGAGAATCCGGTAGGCACTTTCAGCCCGTGCAAGCACTTGCAGATAGCCAACCTCTCATCTTGTGTTAAGTTGTAGCTAGCAGGGGGGAGGTATTGCTTACCATTAGGATGTTCTTGCGGGTGGAGCTCTGGCCTGATTTTTAGGTCAACAAGATCCTTACGTGATTTCAGTCCGTCCCTTACCTTGCTCGTTAAGCCTAAGAATCCGATTGTGCTATTAAACACATTCTTCTGAAGATGCATCCCATCAATAGCATGGCGCACCGCCAGATCTTTCCAGTATGGCAAATACTTAAACAATATCGACATCTTCTTGAAAGACACATCATTGACATTCTCTGTAGCTTCAGCCTCCTTCTTTCCAACACCATCTTTATCTTTTGACTTCTTACCGAGTTTGAACTTGATCTTCTGACACATTTCAAATACGATTTTACCCGTGGCCGGTTGTGGGGCAGAATTTCCCTCAATCGTTCCATCAAAATAGTCCGCCATCTTCCGGTACTTGTGACTCCTCAGTAGCCAGCGTCTGGCCCCCATATACACTATCTTCGTAGATCCTTTTAGGTAGACAGATATTGTACCATTAACGCAAACTACACAAGCTGTCTTTCCTTTTATCTGACCCAACACAGAAAATAGGGCAGGGTAATCATTAATGGTAACAAAGATAATTGCATAAAGTGTGAATTTCTCCTGTCTGTACTCATCCCACATCTCAACCCCATATTTCCAAAACTTCTCCATATCTTCCATCAATGGCTCCAGGAAAACATCTATGTCAATACCAGGTTGCTTCGGCCCTTGGATTAGAATGGTTAGCAAAAGGAACTTTCTCTTGTGACATAGCCAGGGGGAAGGTTGTATATGGTCATCAGCACTGGCCATGTGCTGTGCGTGCTGCTTCTTTCACCAAATGAATTCATGCCATCTGTACTTAACGCGAACCGTATATTTCTTTTTTCATCTCTAAAGTCTTTATGCTCGGAATCAAAGGTCCTCCACTGGCGAGCATTAGAAGGATGTCTAAGCTTCCCATCGGACTTCTCTGGGCGATCGGCATGCCAAGTCATTAGTTTGGCGGTCTTTGGGTTCGAGAACAATCGCTTTAGACGGTCCTCCACCGGCAAATACCACATCGCCAAGGCAGGGACTTTACGTTGACTAGTCGTGTCAGTGGTACCAATACTAGACTCATCCCCTACTTGAGCACCTGCACTTTTCTTTCCACCCTTCTTCCACTTTCCGCCTTTTGTGCTAGCGACACGTTCTGCGTCGAAATCAGCATTACTTTTGTAACGACTAGCCTCACAATTAGGACACTTCTTCATTTCTGCTTAGTCACCGCGGTACAATATGCAATGGTTCCTGCATGCGTGTATTCTTTGCACCCGCATCTTCAATGGGTTGATGATCTTCTTTGCTTCATATGTGTTTTTTGGCACAAGGTTAGGCTTCGGGAGCAGGTTGGCCAACAAAGTAAGGAGTTCGTTAAAACTATTGTCAGACCATCCGAATTTAGCCTTAACAATCAGAAGATTGAGGATGAAACGCAACACTGTCTACTCCTTCCCACAACCCTCATACATACGTTCCTTTGCTGCCTTCTTAAGTGTCTCAAAATTTTCTAACCCTTTAGCAGTCCCTACCAACACCTCCGGTTCAATGTGGCGCAACATTTCCTCCATATCAACATCACATTCATCGTCCACTTGTGGTGCATCTGTTTCATTACCATTTTCATCTCCACAATCAAAAGCATCATCCATCATGACATGATCATTTTCATCTTCGTCACCCACTTCATCATACCCGGTGCCAATGTCTGCATTGTTGAAAGTAGACACTGTCTCACCATGGTGGGACCAAGTTGTGTATCCTTTCATAAAACCTCGCTGTATCAAATGCATCTTGATGTCATTAGTATCCTCCCATACAAGTTTGTTGCAACAATCAGTACACGGACAACGTATTTGCTTTGACTTGCAAATGTGAGCGTGCTTCTTCGCAACCTCGAGAAACTTTAATAACTCTGTCATGAATGTAGAAGAATGTCTCTGTACGCCATACATCCATGCTCTGTGATCCATGTTAAACAACCTATGAAAAAATTCTACATTTTAGAAACTAATTTAATCATATAGTAATAATAAATGAGTCACAATAATTAAAAACTCAATTCTACTTTTTATTTAATGAAACTAATTATATTAATGAGAAACATAGCGAATCTACAATTAATCTGCATAACACTATACTTAAAAAAATCTACAATAAATTTTCTCTCTTTTCACTTCTCTCTTTTTTATTTAATGAACCAAATTATATTAATGACAAGCATAGCGAATCTACAATTAATTTGCATAACAATCTACTTAAAAAAATAATCTACAACTAATTTTCTCACTCTTCACTCCTCTCTCTCCCCTAGCTAGCAAACCTTAGATCTAGAGAGCTGAATCTATAATGAAGCTAGAAATGATGGATAAAAGGTAAAAAAAAAGGTTGGAATAGCACAAAACTCACCTTATATAGCCACCTCCTTCAAGGAAATCAAGTGCAAAACCTCCCCTCATAGATTGGGTGTTTTTGGAGCTTTTCCCGAGCTCCTCTCGGGCAAAGCTCCAATGGAAGGTAGCCGGGGAAGAAGAAGCTGTCGGGTTTTATTGAGGGCCACAGTGCTGGCGGGCAACATATGGCAACCGCCAGCAGAAATCGTCCTCATTTCTGCTGGCGGTTCCTTATGTTGCCTGCCAGCACTGTTATGCTACCGCTGGCGGGTGATGAACCGGCGCCCCTGCAAACCACAGTGCTGGCGGTTGCCAATTGCACCCGCTAGCACACTAATTTGCAAAGGTCAGCATAAATCGTTTGTGGCCTAGTGGCGTCCTCGTCGACGCCGGTCAATGACTCCTTCGTCACGCTCGCGCCGGCGAACATCGTCGTGGCGCAGCAGATGGGGGTGTTCGCTGTGTGTAATGCACCGGTAAAAGATGACCCTGAGGTCATGGACCACTTCCACTTCGACATGCTGTACACGAAGCGCCAAGTCATCAGCGACGTGGCGATGAGGGTGGATGGTCGCCTTGTTACGGAGGTGAGGTCAGGGATCAACAGGACGAGTCAACCGGTCACCTACTTATGTTGGCCGCTCGTCGTCGGCGGCGAGGTCTCCGGGAGCGGCATGGACGTGCCTTGCACGGAGAATCTGGGCAGTCATCCATCCGGTGAATGATTCTCCAAGGTCCAATTTTCAAGGAATAAAATTGTGCATTTTATATTAATTCCTGTTTCAAAGTGTAGTAGGAAGGAAGGAGTAGCTAGCCAGCGGCTTGCTTGTCGATCGAATAAAAAATGTGTTTCGTGAGTCGCATGTATGTCAACGTACACATTTCCCTGTTTACGAACATATTACTATTGCTTCAACTACTAAAACTGTATCTATATAAATTATATAATTAGTATCCACTAACGATTTCTCTTTTGACTCTTAATGCGCCACGTCATAACTCACTACACGTCATGTCACTATTCACTATAAGTCATGTCAACATCCACCAAGTCATGTCAACATCCACCAAACTATATATTTATGTCTTCATCGATTTTCTGTGACTAATAGCATGTTGTATTTGCGAGTAGCACGCCATAAAAAACTCGTAGTTGAAATACATGTAGGATCAATCATTTAAAAATGGTTCTCTCTCAACAAAATTAACATACTTTCATATATAATATTATTTACAGATGAATATCGTCGTGTAATCACTTTGGTTTTTCTACTTTCACATTTCATCTTCAAATTTTGTTTAAAAATTCCCGCAGCAACGTGCGGGATATCACCTAGTAATCATAGTTCTCGGTGCCATATATCCTAATCGAAGTACACACAAATATATATATATATATATATATATATATATATATATATATATATATATATATATATATATATATAAATATTCTGTAGCCAGGTCTAAAGTTCGCATGCGGCCCAGCGATGAGTGCAAAAACTGACCCGCTAGCTGTCCTAGCTCCCGGTCCACCGTAAGTCACTAATTACCTCAGGCCTTGATGACGCCACTTTTTTTGGGCCGTAATAATTGCCGCACAAATTAAAAGAATTGCTCCGTGCGCCAGCCATGCCTCTTGATCTTGCATGTCTCTATTTTTGTTTGTTTCTACTGTGGAGACTTTGATTCATTTGTTTTCCAGATTTGTTGGTCAAATAAGGTGATATAGTCAATAGGAGCAATTTAGCAAACTGAATAATATAGTTTGACTTTGAACCGTGCAAGATACTATATTCTTAAAGTAATATTTTCCTGTAATACCAAAAGGTTTCAAAATAATTGTGGTAAACTGATGACAGTGTTATGGTAAATACTTTTGTGGTAAATCAGTGACGCTATTCTAGTAAATACTTTATGGTAAACTGATGCTACTATTATGATAAAAATATTTTAAGGTAAATCGATGATGCTATTCTAGTGAATGCATTGTCGTAATTTTTTCCATCTTGTAGTGCTCTGTTCATCGGAATCCGCTTGGTGATAAAAATATTTCGAGTACATCCGTCTCTTTTATATAGTAAATAAAATTGTTACCTCCAATAGCATGGCACATAATTGTAGTAACTCTCCATATTACCTAATGTATTATCGTAATCGAATTTACTATTGCATGCACGTCTAGACAGAATAATAAGACTAAAGTTTATTCTCGTAATCATGGTGCACATGCATGCATATAAAAATGAATAGGGCAGGCTGCTTTTGTTTACTAGTAGGTGCAGCTCATTTGTAACAAGCATCACGTGCGCTAGATGGCTTGCATGCCGGCTCCATCAGTTACTACAGAATTAAAGCTAATGGACGCAGGAGACGCCACACATTAAAGACGGACAGAGAAAATCAGATGCGTTCCGGAGGGGTTTGTGCAGTCAAATGGTCTGGCCACAGAATAAGCTATTCTGTGACCGGCCACGGAGTATACTGTCCATATATATATATATATATATATATATATATATATATATATATATATATATATATATCAACCTATGGTTCTGAACAGGCTAACACAATTCTAAGCCTCCCTTAGGAACAAAGACCTACCTATGGTTTCCAATAATACAATAAGAAAATTTTCATACTCCCCTTTTTCAACAAAGTATAGCACTACTACCAAAACACATCTATTGCCAAAGCATTTGGGCCCTATGGGCAATCAGAGATTCAGAGGTGGTGCCAAGTCCTTATCCTCTCTTGCACCTACCCCATCCTTCCCTCCATCTTCCCACCACTGAGCGTAAACCTACTCGGCTACGATGAAGCAGGCGGTAGCGGGCATCGCCGTTTTTCGTCATTTTTCCTATCGGAGTCCTAGTTCCCCACCTTCCTTTTCCTCTTGGATCTTGCACTACATGCCCTAACCCACATCACCGGACTTGAGCTTCACTTGGGCTACTGCTTCTCCGTCAGATCGGCGTTTCAGATGTCCTTGTGCACTTTGTGAGGCACTGCCATTTTGCTCCATGTCAGCCTGTGATAGTCCATGAAATGAGCATTATGTGTGGTCGTCTAGAATCTCAAGTTAATTGATATAATGACCTAGAATGACATGATGTGCAAATAATTTGGGAGGAGAAATAAACTAGAGTGGCATGCCTATGTCATAGAGTAATTTATTGGCTGGCCAAAAACCTCTATTATTGAGTACCCACTTAATATATAAAAAATCATCAATAAATTAATATAATACTTGTGTGTGGACTTGCTTTCGTGCTTCTTCAGATATCTGCCTGTGTGCTGGTGGTGACGGCTATATAAACCTGGGAACCATGGGCATGTTGAAGCATGATCGAGTCCCATATAAACCCTATATCGATCTATCCTACATAGACCGCGAATAGAGCAAGATCTGTACACTAGCTTTGAGATGACAGCCATATGGCGGTTTCTTTGGCACTGTTACTTGTGCTCTTGTCCTCTTCTTCTCCAACTGTCGTCGTCCCTGCCGCAGCAACAACTGAGGAACACGGGTACACACTCGTGGCAATCAGCTCGCTGAAACCGAAAGCTTCCTGCTCCGGCCACAGGGGTACGCATTCAGCTCCATCCATCACTTTCTCTGTCTTGAATGGCCTAATGATTCTTCAGCTGGGAAAATTATTGGATTAAAATGTACCAATCTCTATACCCAAACATATTCACGGCTGTGACGAGAAACCCTAATAAATTAAATAATGACCGTGGTGGCGTGCAGTTTCTCCACCCCAGAACCGCACGTGGGCACCACTGAGCCTCTCACATGGCTCGTGTTCGCCGTCGTCACGCCGCCGCGCCAAGCCCTCCACGGCCGAGGTGCTCCGGCAGGATCGGCTCCGCGTTGAGGACATCCAGATGAGGCTATCTGGTAACGCCGACGACCAGGAGAGTAAGAAGCACGCGGCGAATACCGTAACGACCATCGTGAACTACGGGCCCGTAACAAGAGTCAACATGGGCACGGCAAACAGCATCTCCACGGTACGAACAACTCGATCAAGCGAATTCAATCACATTTCGATCAAATTTGCAGTTCATCAAATATGCATTCTCTCCCCAACTGACTGACAAACCAACGAGAGCCAGCAGCAAGGCTCTCCGCTGAGCATCGATGATCCGATGGCCGCCACCGGCCGGAGCAGCATGCCGGGAGTGGCCCAGACGGTGGTGGTGGACACCGGCAGCGACATGCCGTGGGTGCAGTGCCACCCCCAGACGGACACCTTCTACGACCCGACGAGGTCACGCACCTACGCCGCCTTCCCCTGCGGTTCCCCGGCCTGCTCGCGGCTCGGCGCCTACTCCAACGGCTGCATCAACAACCAGTGCCAGTACCGCGTCACCTACCCCGACGGCTCGTCGACGCTGGGCACCTACAGCTCCGACGTGCTCACGTTCGACGCCACCAACGCCGTCACCAGCTTCCAGTTCGGCTGCAGCCAGGCCGAGCTGGGCAGCAGCATCTTCGACGCCGGGAGCTCCGGGACCATGGGGCTCGGCGGCGGGCCAGAGTCTCTCGTGTCCCAGACCGCCGCCACACACGGGAAGGCCTTCTCGTACTGCGTGCCGCCGACGCCGAGCAACGCCGGCTTCTTCGTCCTCGGCGCTCCGCCGGGCAACGCTCGTAACGCGTTCGTGGCGACGCCCATGCTCCGCAACCCGCCGGGGGTGCCCACGTTCTACCGCGTCCTCCTCCGCGACATCTCCGTCGGCGGGCGGCGCCTCAACGTGCCCGCGGCGGCGTTCGCTGCCGGCGTGGTGGTGGACTCACGCACGGTGATCACCCGCCTCCCGCCGACGGCGTACTGGGCGCTGCGCGCGGCGTTCAGGAGCAGGATGGGCATGTACCGCCCGGCGCCGCCCAAGGGGATCCTGGACACCTGCTACGACTTCACCGGCGTCTTCGTCGTGCGGCTCCCCAGGGTGGCGCTGGTGTTCGACCGGAACGCCGTCGTGGAGCTCGACGCCTCGGGGATCCTGTTCAGCGACTGCCTCGCCTTCGCGCCCACCAACGGCTACCGCGTTCCCGGCGTCATCGGCAACGTGCAGCAGAGGACAATCGAGGTGCTGTACGACGTCGGTGGTGGCGCCGTCGGGTTCCGCCAGGGCGCGTGCTGAGTGGCACAGTGGAGGCTGCCGGCGGCGGCCCGGCTACGTACTACCGATTTAGCATTTGGCATTTTTCAGAATGTATTTTTTTTTACTATGTACGCACCGTTTGTATTTTGTCATGCTGTCTGGTTGGTCGTCTACTACTTAATTGTACACAAGCTATCTCATACACATCATAGCGAGAGATGAGGTAGTTTGTTGACCAAATCAATGAATCCAGTAATCCACCGTTTGCTTGTTGCGTTATTTGGGAAATCAGTTCATATTCAGGAGTGGAACAATTCAAACTCAATAAATCACTGGATCGACGAGAGGGAACTAATTTGGTGCCGTAAATGTCAGTATAGTATTTTGTTTATAAACTTAGATAAGTTTGACATTTTTTTTCCTCAATGGGCTAGAGTCCAAATTTCATTACTGCAATAGCAACGAAATTATAGCGTTCACCGACCGACAGAGAACAGAAAACTAAAATGTAGCCTTATTACACTCATGTTTCACACCAGAGACAGAGAATCTGGCTAGACAGGACACCAGAGAGAGCTCAGAACAGTGTTGCTAGACAAACAAGGACAACCCCTATGCTAGCACAAAGACACCAACACAGACTAAATAGGGGTCTTTAACGCGACATCTAATTTTGATCATACTGAAGAAGCACCACTCCCGCATCATGTGGGCCGGCAGCTTGATGATGATGAAAATGAAGCGCAGTCTCCCTCATGGCTTCAGCTCCAGCCTCCAAAGCCTGCTTGTCTTCCATCTTGCATAGATCTGACCAGTAAGGAATAAAAGAAGAGGCAAGACACACAATCTCAGTAGGAGATTTAACTGATTTCTTGTCAAAGCAAATTGCATTTCTCGTTCTCCAGATTGTCCAGCACACAACCGACATGAAACGAACTGGATTTCCAAAAATGAGAATCCAATCCTCTGCACCTCTGTGATAGTCCCAGGAAGTGGCTATCACATGCAATCCCTGTCTCAAGTGGTACAAATCCATACAACACAGGAATAAAAGATACATTACATAATTTTATCATAATATCAGAGTACATTTCTTCGGCTCATGCCGGGTACAAGTCCAACTGGACTAATCAAGAAAGGTAAAACTCCTACGCAGCGGATCTATCGAAGCGAAGTGACTCCAGCTCCACAGGCAAACTTGAGCGTAGAACCAGCTCTAGTCTTCCCATCCTTCATCGTCGACGTCGTAGTTGGTCTCCGAGTCTGAAGCACTGCCATCTACCCGATAAGCGGGTAGGTCATGTCAGCTTCCCAACAAAGAGCAAAAGCGGTGGTTGAATTCTAGTATGTATGGATAAGCCTATATATGGTTGTGGTAAGCTTATGCAGCAGCAGCAACAAAAAGCAGTGCAGAAATAGCAGCGAGATCATCACCTCCGAGGAGGTCAATGCCTCCGAGGCCAACGCCTCCGGGGTCAACACCCCAAGCCAAGGAATTCAACACCAAACACTGAATCTTATCCCAAGATTCAGCATCCAGCTCTCATTTGCGATGTGGGGTCACCTGCTCCTATCCCCACATCTCAACGACCGAAGCCACTCGGGGAGAGAAGCAACACAAGAAAAGTCTAGCCAGGTGAGAGATCGAAAGGGCTGTCCATACCAGTGGACACAGACTATAGCTATAGGTTTAACACTCTGCAGAGGTTGTACAACTAGACCCGCCGGATAGGGTAGAAACGGATGCCTCTGTTCCACATCCCTACCTAACGGCCGGAGACCTAGTAGTGGATAGCGCTCTCCTGCTTCCTCGAGCCTGACTTGTCCTCCTCTGGGGAACATATCACCTAGTCTCGGTCCTTGAAGTTGTGGAACCATCCTCGAAGAAGCTGGGGCGATGTCTACTCAGGGGGAACATATCACCCCCTCACACGATCATACCGATCCGCCTACAGGCTGAATGCTATCCACCACTAGTTCTCGGACCGAACCCCACCCCTACGTGAGCGAACGGTTTGTACGAAAATAGCCCAGTGATCAAGGTCACACAGTCGATCGGTCCTTAATTGCAAGGAGCGAGCACTCCACCAACTCCATCCGTCCGACACGGCGCTAGGGCAAGAGGCTAGGTCGCATCTCCCCTTGACATGTGTTCACAAGTAACCAAATGGCTCGCTCCCGCGATAACACATCAAGGGGATCGCACTCAACCAAAACACACACCATAATATACCGAGATATCCCAATCTCAGCCCAACACCAGAGATCCATCCATACCACAAAAGCAGGTAAGAATTGTATGGATAATAAATATCGGGGACTAGCTAGGGGTTTGTAGCTAGTCCAAAAGGTAGGAAGTTCAAGGCACATGATATATCAAAATCAAGGAATGGCTAAAAAGATTGTCTATGCATTTCATCATCCAAAGCAACATAAGTAAAGTACTAGCAACTAAATAGAATGCATGGGATCTATATGATCGGGAGTGACATGACACCTGCGCAATAGTCATTGTAGAGTAGTAGAGGTTGAGGCCTTCCTACGGGTCGGAGGTCTTCTCAGTCATCACAGCTCGGGTCCTCAAATATGATTACAAGCCTACACGAGATGCGACGCGGAAATAAATAACGACAATCAACTAGGCAATAACTCCAAAGAACATCAATTTAGAAGAGCCAAATAAATCCAAACTAGCTACAAACAGCACCGGTTTAAAGTAATGAAAGTATAGCAATTAGTTTCATAATAAAAGTAGTTTAAACCTTTAGTTTTACATACTAGAAAATATGGTAGGATCAAGAGTTAGTTAAAGGTTGGGTTGTCAATCCAAGGCTAAAGGCCTTTGTGATCGTGCTTGCAAGGTATTAGCGCGATTGATGGTTGCAACAAAGCAGAAGTTCAAAAGATGAGGAGAGTAAAGCAAGGTGAAGCGAGCTAGGCAAGGCATTATCAGGCCAAGGTGTGCGGTGGCAGCACAAAGAGATGGAAAGGATCGGCTTGTGGTCGATAAAAGGGTGCTGATGCGGTAAGGTGTGCTCAAGAGCGCGATGGGTCAAGTGCTAGCGATGCGACGCTAACCATGGTGAAGTAGCTAGGTTGCAAGGCGGGGTTGCCATGCTTGAAGCAGAGGCCTCTGCTCACGGCACCGCCGTCCATCACGCGCGACATTCTGGTTACTATCACATGGTATGACACATGCTACACAACAAGATGCAAAGCAGAGAGAAAGCGGGTATGCGGGTTGTGGCACAAAGCGGTGATGCAGTGTGTCGGGGTTTGTTACCGCCGGCAAGTAAATTTATAAGAACGCGTGTACTGATCTGCACGGTAGCACAAGAGACACTCGAGATTATATTGGTTCGGGCCTCCGGAGAGTAATACCCTACGTCCAGTCTGAGAGGGGGTGTTCTTTATGCTCAGGAGTTTGTAGTAGGGGATACAAACAAGTCGGGAAAGGGTTTCGAGCCCAAGTCCCTGGCGTGTAAGTGGTTCTTGTAGCAGGATTCTGCGTACGTGAGTGTGTGAGCGTCTGTGGAGATGTATGAGATGAGATATCGATACTAAGTGCGTGTGGGGGTGAAAACGAATGTGTCCTTGCAAGTGCTCCCCTCCTCCCCTTTTATAGTCACAAAAGAGAGGCTCAGGGGGATTACATCGAGGATGTAGGCTAGTCTACAGCGTAGGACGTCCTCCTCCCGCGTTGGGCTGTCAGGCGGAGCAGCGAAGCACTATTGCGGTGCCACAGGTGACGGTGTAGACCTTCCTGGAATCGTGCGTCCCAAGTAGCCGTTCCTGGGGCTTCCCGCATCCTTCTCCGAGTAGTTAGTCGAGTACGAGGAGTAGGATTCGTATCCTACCCCTGTCAGTAGAACAAGAGCTTGTCCTTTCCAGTTACTGTAGAGGTGGAGTGGTCTATGCCACGACGTTCGAGGGATAGGGAGCGGTGCACACTGTTCAGTTTGTGGCACAGCATTTCCCGTGCCGTCCGTAGTACGACGCGTGCTGCCCCGTTCGCGGAGCTGCAGACGGATCCGCCCTCTGACACTAGATCAATCTGGTCAGGGCAGACGGGCCGGCACGTGGCGGGGCATGGGTTGTCACACCCGGATATCACAGGATCCGGACGGGGCCCGTGTACCCGCAGCCTTGACGGTGAAGTCTTGAACTAGTCGGAGACGGAAAACTACTCGTGCGAGTAGGTGGTCTATGCCGCGCCTTCCGTTGCTTAGGGCATAGCGTGTACTATACCGTGCGTTTGCCCAGCACTTCTTACGCCATTCGCAGTACGACAGCCACTGTGCCATTCGTGGCAGGGTTTGACGGATCCGTCCCTTGACACCGAATCGGCTAGGGCCGGGTGGACCGCTGCGGTGGAGCGGACGCGTGGCGGTGCATGGGGGATCGTGCGCGGAGATCCCGGGATCTCTACCAGGAGGGGGCCCTGCGCCTTTTGCCTTCTGCGCGAAGCCCGCGTGGGGCGGTGACGGAAACTACTCGTGCGAACGAGTAGTCGGGGACGGGAAGCGGAGACTACTCGTACGAGTAAGTAGTCGGAGGTGGAGGTGAAAACTTGTCGTACGGGCCGCCATGTACTCAGAGGAGAGGGTGCTGGTGGCCGTGGGCCGCCTGCCTTCCGACCCATGACGGAAACAGGTCGTACGGGCCCTCGGGTACTCGGGGGCCTAATACTCGTTGTATTAGCCATCAAAGTATACCGTACATGGGTCCATACTGCGTTTTTTAGAGGTCCTGGTGGGCCCTGGTCCATGGCCTCATCAGTAGCCCCCAAGCCTGGTGAGGGAGTCAAGGACTCGCTCCCAGGCTTAATTGCCACGGAGACGAGGAAGCCAGTCGTGTTTTCTCCGGCGGGGACGCGCGAGCGGACCCGCGGGTAGTAGCCCCTGAGCCCACGGACAAGTCGGAGACTTGTGCATGGGGTTAAATGTTGAACTCTTGAAATTGGGGAAGTTTGTTGTTCGCTGCACAGCGTGCGCCGCGGGATGAATGGTGGAGATCCCGCGCTGGTTGCAAGATTTGTGGGGCCCGTTCTAGATGACGTGGCGGCACAGTCGTGGGCGGCTGACAGTAGCGGGCGCGTCTTTTGAGGGGCGACGCTTCGGCGAGTGGAGGACGTGGGCCGAGGCGGCCCGGGCATTAACTGCTAGGCGGTAATCATTCCCCCTTTTTATACCGTGACCGCCGGCTGAAATCTTCCCTTCCTTCCTTGTCGTGGACTTCACCGCCGTCGCCTCTGCCTTTGCCTCCGCACCCACTGTGCGCAAGCCACCAAGCCCTTCTCGCCTTCAATCGCAAACTAGCTCCGTCCGCCGCCGCCACCACGGCCGACGCTATGTCGAACTGGGCGTCCTCAACGGCGACCTGGTCCAAGCTGGACGGCCTCGTTGCTGACGGCATGCTGCCGCCGCTGACTGAAGCGGAGGAGTGGAAGGTTCCTAGATCTAAGAGCCGCCCCAGCCCCCGGAGGGATACGTGGTCTCGTTCGTGGTCTTCCACGAGCGCGGCTTCTCTGTTCCGGCGAGGCGGTTCATCTGCGCTGTCCTCGAGGAGTACGGCCTCGATCTCCACAACCTGAACCCGAATGGCATCCAACAGATGGCGGCGTTCGAAGCTCTGTGCGAAGGGTATTTGGGACAGGGAGCCCACTGGGACCTGTTCCGGTACTTCTACAAGTTTGTCTGCGTGAAGGACGATCGCACTGCGGCGGTGATTGGGTGCGCCGGGCTCCGTGGGAAGCAGGGGAGGCTGGACGAGTACATCCCTACCAGCTTGACAAGCTCCAACAACGGGTGCACCGAGATTGGTTCTACCTCAAGAACGATCTCGAGAACCCGCTACCCAGGTTCACCAACCGCTGATACGACCGGGCGCCGGCAAAGTGGAGGTACGGGCCAGAGAAGAAGGATGAGCCCCGGTTCCTCGACGATGCTCTCGGCACCCTCAAGATACTCCGGGACAACGGGGTGAACTTCATCACCGTGATTGGTGACTACCACGCTAGAGGGATCGTCCCGCTCCGCCGTCGCACTCTGCGCCTCTGTGAGATGACAGAGGACCGAGCTCCCTTCGTGGGGACGGTGACGGCGGACCCTCTGCCCTCGATGAACGAGGTCCAGCGCCGGGTGATCCAAGCTACTGGGGTCACTCACTTGTTCTGGCCGCCACCGGACGCGCTGCCGATGCTCCCTTCTCCGGTCACCGCAGCCCTGGTACGCCTCTCCCGACTTCTTTTCAATTTGTTTTCTGTGACTGTGGGTGATGACTTCCTTGTGTCTGCCCAAATGGTGTCAGTGTGCATCCTCGCCTCGCGTCCCCCACTGGAAGAGGACCGGGCGCTAACTTGAGAGATTGTTGCGCGGCAGCAGCGGCGGGGGGAACGCAGGAGGGCCCATCAGCAGAAGGAGATCGACAAGCGGTCGAGGAACGACGGACGTGCTTTGCGCCGGCGCGCTGGGGAGGCCAATGTCTCCGAGAACGGGGACCCTTCGTCGGTGCCGCCGGACACGGACGAGGCCGAGTCAGAGTTCGAGTGGATCGACGACGAGGCGGCGGCGACGTCGAAGCTGTGTGGCGGGTCGGTGCCCCTCTCAACCACGGCGGGTGCCGGCTCGAGCCAGCAGGTGCCGCCCCCGTCCTCCCGGGCCGATCAGCCCGGAACGAGTAGCCACACCTCTCAGCGGGGCCACCGCGAGAGGAGTAGGAGTTCTCCGCGGCGCAGCGATCCCGCTCGCCACACGTCGGGGCGCGACGCCTCGCGCCACCACTCTTCATGCTGGAGGTCACATTCGCCCTCGGTGCGCTCATCACGGGAGCGACGGAGTGCGCCGGGGGTTTCTTCTCCGCCCGCGGCCCAGAGCGGGGGGCTGGCCCTGTCCCCGCGGCGTCTTCGGTCGATTGTCATTGCCGGGGGCGGAACGGCGCGCTCTTCGTCCTCTGCTCTGTCAGCGGGGAGCAAAAGGGCAGCGTCTCCCCGCAACCCGACCTTCGGCTCCAAGCGGCCCCGCCTCATCGCAGAGAGGTGAGTTCCGAGTTGCGATCTTTTGACTATCTCTCCACGTTCTCGGGAAGTATGCCTTTTGCTTGTTGCCATTGTGACATTTTTCTCGTTTCAGGGTGCCCGACCGCCGTACCATGAGGCCGGCACCTATGAAGTCGCTGCGCCGCCCTGCTCAGGTAGTCAGGGACACGCCGTCGTCGGGCGGTCCGCCACCCTCCCTCCAGTCGGGGGCAGCGATTGAAGAGACAGGAGTGTCTGGGACCCAAGTCATGACAGTCCCACCACAGGGAGCTGGGAGCCCGGCTCGCAGCGACCTGTCGATGGGGACGATGGGTTTGGGGGGTGAGACCCCCACAGAAGAAGTGCTCTCGGCCCGTGCGGCTGACTTGGTGAGGTGCCTGTCCGGAGCCCCGGAGCAAACTCATGAAGACCCTGCTCCTGAGGCGCGGGCAGGCGACGCTGAACAACCGGCCCCCGAGTCGTCGATGGGGGCGGGAGACGACGCCGCAAGCGCTGAGCGGCCAGCCCCCGAGTCGTTCGAGGGGACGGGCAGTGTCGCGGCTGGTTCCGAGACCCCAGCCCCAGAGTTGCTGGCGGCAACGGGGAGTGCTGCGGCGGAGGTGGAGACGGCCACCCTTGACTCCGAGGAGGTCCCTGCCGCGGCGGTCATTGTAGTGACCTAGGAGGCCACCCCGATTTCGTCGGTTGCCGCATCGGACGCCGCTCCTCGGCTGAGCCCTGCAGAGGTGGTCGTTATCTTGGAGTCCCCCTCTCTGGTCGCCTCTCCTGTCGCGGTGACGGACGAACAGATGCCACCTCCGACCTCGGAGGTCGGGGAGAGCTCGAGGGGACCGGGGCCGACCTCATCGACGGTGGAGGAGGAGATGGAGGTTTCGTCGCTCTGGCTGGTGCCTGTCTCGCAAGTTCAGGCCTCCGTCGGCTCGGATGTTGACAGCGACACGGAGCTCCTGGCCCGTCGCAACTTGGAGGGAGGCCTGCGCCTGAGCGAACTGGCACTACGTCAGTCGGAGCGGATGATTAGGGATCTGGTCCTGCCCGCCTCGAGGGTGAGTCATAACCCTCTTTTTCCGCCTTTTCGATTTTCATGCTTGTTTTCTCATCTTGCCTAACCGTGAAGCTTACGTGTGGTCCAGGAGCTTGTCGGACGCTGTGACGACAAGTCGTGGGCCCTTGAGGCACTCCGCGCGGAGAAGACCCAGCTGGAGGCACAGTTGGCCACGACCTGTCTTGCGGTGGCGGCCATCGAGGTTGACCGGACGGTTGAGCGTGCGACCCTCGAGGGGAGGGCGAAGGCTGCCGAGGACCGCGCGGCCGTGGCGCAGGCGGAGAAGGCCGCCCTGGAGGAAAAACTTGTCGCGGCGGAGCAGGCGGCGGAGCTGCGTTCCAACACCGAGGCCGCTGCCCATGCCGCCCACCAAGAGAAGACGAAGCTCGAAGCCAGGGCGAGCCGGGCCGAGTCCGACCTCCAGACGGCTCGAGAGAGGGTGACGGTGCTCGAGGCTCAGGTCGGCAGCGTTACCGCCGAGAAGGGCCGACTCGAGGAAGTCGCCAAGAAGCGTGAAGAGGAGATCATCGGTGAGTACTTCACGACCTGTTGCCTTCGCTTTTTTCTCGCCTGTGGTTACTTGATTCGTGACACCATCTTGTTTTTTTTGGAGTGGACAGCTCTCCGTGTGGTCCACACCGACTTGGAGAAGAAGGTCGCGGATCAGGAGAGCGCCGCAGCCACCCACCTCGTCGAGAACGAGAAGCTGGTGGAGCTTGCTCGTGAGGTTAACGAAAGACTCAACAGTAAGGGCCATGTCCCCTTCATGCTTTGCCTTCTTTGAATCAGGATGTCCTTTGCTAACATCGGTCCCTCTTTTTCCTCAGAGGTCGTGGCAGAGCTGGAACAAGAACGGAGACTGCACGGCGCGACCCAGTCCAAACTCACGCAAGTGCAGACGATTCGCGACAGGATGGCGATGGTCATCACCAAGGCGATGGATGACCTTGGAGTTCCTTCCGGCATCAACATGAAGGATCGTCTGGAGCAGGCTGCCTCGACAGCTCGCCGGCAGTCGATGGATGTAGCTCGCGACATCGTCCGCAAGGTGGTGGCCATCTTCCTGTCACATTATCCAGAAATGGACAGGGAGCTGCTGGGCCAAGGATGTTGTCCGGGTTACGACAACGACGGGTAAGACCACATCGAGGAAGACGCCGTCGACTTTGCCGAAATCATGATGAAGCATGCCCTCCACGACCTGGGCCTGTAGAAAAAACAGAGTCGCCTCGCTGAGGCTTTTGATTATGCTGGTGGTAACTTGTAACAAACTTATGGATCGAGCATTTGTGGCGAACTCGTGGGTCAAGTGCCCATTTTTATTTCAAGTTAAGCATTTCGTTTGTTTGTTAGCCTTCTCCCGAGTAGTTAGGGAACTTGCGAGACCAAGCAGTGTAGCTTAAGACCTTGCTGGCGGTGTCTCGCTCCGTGGCCACGGGGGCGTAGGAACCTGGCGACTCGACCGGGCTTGGTTTTGAAGCAGTTACTACTTGGGCGGGCAGCCCCGAGTACTTTTGAGAAGGATGGGTGTGTGTGTATGTTTGCAAACAAGAAAACTCTTCGGAGCTCATAGTTTAGACGGTTACCCGACAACCTTTCGAGGGGGCGAGTGAACGACAACCTGAGGTTGCGAACTTTGCTCGTGGGTCTTTGTATTGTAGCCGCAGGGGCGTAAGTACTCAAGCCCGGACGAGCGCAGGTTCGTAACCGCTAGGGCCGTCGTTCATCTCCCTCTAAGGAGTGCAGGCGCACCGTGACGATCATACGAGAAACCATAGACGGTGTTTGATCGAAAAAAGATTTCGAAACGCGGAGGGGAGGGTGTCGTGGACCCGGGTAGCCCCCGAGCCCGTGGACAAGTCGGAGACTTGCCCATGGGATTAGACAAGCATAAATACATTTTACTCGAGTAAAAAGCGCAAGCTTGAAGAAGATATCATCTCACGAAAGAAAGTAGCTCGGAGCTCTTGCATTATCATAAGATGAAATAAAGTAAAATACTTAAGGGTAAAAACGGCATAGCTGCTCTATGTTCCAGGCGTTGGAGATAACCCTGCCGTCCTCGTACTTGAGCTTGAAAGTTCCCGGACGGAGTACTTGGTCGACGATGAATGGACCCTCCATGGTGGTGAGAGCTTGTGCCGCCCTTCGTTTCTCTGAACTCGTCGGAGGACTAGGTCGCCGACTTGGAACTCGCGCTCTCGTATATTTCGCTCGTGGTAGCGACGTAGAGCTTGCTGGTACTGTGCCGAGTGGAGGAGAGCGACACTGCGTGCTTTGTCCAGCTGGTCGATGGCGTTTTCAAGGGCGACCTGGTTGCCTTCCTCGGTGTAGGCTTGAACCCGTGGGCTGCCGTAGTCTATGTCCGTCGGGAGGATTGCCTCCGACCCGTGGACCAGGAAGAAAGGCGTGCAGCCAGTAGCCTGACTAGGCGTGGTGCGTAGGCTCCATAGGACGGATGAGAGCTCTGCGGCCCACGTTGCCCAAAACTTCTCGAGGCGCTTGAAAATTCGCGGCTTCAGACCTTGCAAGATCATGCCGTTGGCCCTCTCCACTTGCCCATTGGTCCTCGGATGACTGACAGCGGCCCAGTCCACGCGGATGTTGTTGTCGTCGCAGAACTTGAGGAACTTCTTGCCGGTGAACTGGGTACCGTTATCGGTAATGATAGAATTCGGGATCCCGAAGCGATAGATGATATCGGTGAAGAACGCAACGGCTTCCTCGGAGCGGACATTCGTTATGAGCTTGGCTTCGATCCACTTCGAAAACTTGTCGATGGCAATGAGCATGTGGGTGTAGCCCCCGGGTGCTTTTCTCAGAGGTCCGACCATGTCTAATCCCCAGACCGCGAAAGGCCAGGTGACAGGGATGGTTTGCAGCACTTGTGCTGGGAGATGACTTTGTCGTGCATAGAATTGACAGCCTTCGCAGCTGTGCACGATTCGAGTCGCGTCGGCGACTGTGGTCGGCCAGTAAAACCCTTGTCGGAAAGCCTTCCCGACAATGGTCTTCGGGCCGGCATGATGCCCGCATGTGCCTACGTGAATTTCTTGTAGCAGCTCCTTGCCCTGGTCAGCCAGAATGCAACGCATGAGTATGCCCTCTGCGCCCTTTCGTCGGAGCTCACCGTCGACCAATTTGTACGACTTGGCCATGCGAGCGATCCGTCGAGCCATTTCCTTGTCGGGCGGCAATTTCCCTTCCACCATCCACTCCAGGATCGGGATCGTCCAGTCTGGATCTTCAAGGTTGGGCTCTCGCACCCCGTCAATCTCCATGACCTCTTGTGTCGGTGACTCCAGCAGCTTGTCCTCCTCGGAACAGACGGACGGCTCGTACTGGTCGCTGGCGAATACCCCGTGCGGAACCGGTTTTCGATTTGATGCCGCCTTGGCGAGGGTGTCAGCAGCCTTGTTGTACTCTCACAGTACATGACTGAGCTCGAGCCCATGAAACTAGTCCTCTAATTCGCGCACCGCCTGGCAGTACGCGGCCATCTTCGGACTTAAACAATTCTTCTTCGTGACGTTGTTGGAGGCCGCGAAATGCAGTCGGACCATGTACTCCATACGCACACCCAGAGGCGAGATGAAGACAAGTCCGACCCCGGCTCCTTCCTTCATGAGAGACCCGTCAAAGTACATGAACCACGTTTCGTGCTCGATGGGAGCAGGAGGAGTTTGGATCTCCGTCCATTCGGCGACGAAATGGGCCAACGCCTGCGACTTGATGGCGGTGTGGGGTGCGTACTCGATGTTCTGTCCCATCAGTTCGAGGGCCCACTTAGCGATTCTCTCTTCTGCTTCTGGGCTCCGTATGACCTCGCCAAGCGGGTATTTGGACACCACCGTGATGCGGTGCGAGTCAAAATAGTGTCGGAGCTTCCGCTTGGTGATGAGGATAGCATAGATCAGCTTTTGGATTTGCGGGTAGCGTGTCTTCGAGTCGGAGAGGACCTCGCTTACGAAGTAGACTGGGCACTGTACTTTCTACGTTTTCCCGGGCTCGTCTCGCTCGACTACCAACATGGCGCTCACGACCTGTGTCGTTGCGGCGATGTATAGGAGCATCGGCTCTCCCTCCGTTGGTGCGGTGAGCACTAGCGGGCTCTCGAGTAGTTTCTTGAGCGAGTCGAGTGCTTCCTACGCTTCTGGTGTCCACACGAAATGTTCCGACTTCTTCATGAGCTTGTATAGTGGCAAGCTGCGTTCACCTAGTCGAGCGATGAACCTGCTGAGAGCAGCGAGGCATCCGGTGACGCATTGCACTCCCTTCAGATTTTTGATGGGCCCCATGCTCGTGATCACAGAGATCTTCTCGGGGTTGGCCTCGATGCCGCATTCCGATACCACAAAACCGAGTAGCATGCCCCTAGGAACCCCAAAAACACACTTCTCGGGGTTTAACTTCACACCGTGCTCCCTCAACTTCTCAAAAACTGCGGTGAGATCGGGCATCAGGTCGCCCACCTTTTTCGACTTGACCACGATATCATCTACATAGTCCTCGATTAGCCGTCTGATGAGATCTCCAAAGACGCGTCGCATGCATCTCTGAAACGTGGCCCCTGCATTCTTCAGCCCGAACGGCATAGAAGCGTAACAGTACGCGCCAAACGGGGTGACGAACGAGGTCGCGAGCTGGTCGATCAGACTCATCGCGATTTGGTGGTACCCGGAGTAAGCGTCGAGAAAACCAAGGGTTTCGCACCCGGCTGTTGAATCGACTACTTGATCTATACGCGGTAAAGGAAATGGATCTTTTGGGCACGCCTTGTTCAGGCTCGTGTAATCAACGCACATCCTCTATTTTCCATTCTTCTTCTTAACGAGTACATGGTTTGCTAACCACTCGGGGTGGTACACTTCACGAATGAACCCTGCACTAAGGAGCTTCTTGATTTCCTCGCCAATGGCCTTGCACTTGTCAGAGTTGAAGCGGCGCAGACGCTGCTTGATCGGCTTCGAGCCGGGCTTAATGTTAAGCTTGTGCTCGGCGACCTCCCTTGGAATCCCCGGCATGTCGGAGGGTTTCCATGCGAACACATTGAGGTTCGCACGGAGGAAGTCGACGAGTGCGCTTTCCTAGTCGGATCCGAGCGCCGTCCCGATACGGATCGTGCGGCCGTCCTCGGAGACGGGCACTTCCTTGGCGTCCTTGGCGGGCTCGAAAGAGCAGGCCGCTTGCTTGGACGACTCGGGGATATCTTGGTCCTCGGAGGGGGGTTCAGTGGAGAGCTTCTCGGACCGGATCAGTGCTTCAGCGAACTGGAAGCACTCAGCATCGCATTCGTACATGTACTGGAAAGTTGTACTCGCTGTGATGATGCCCTTCGGGCCGGGCATCTTCAGCTTGAGGTACGTGTAGTTGGGGACGGCCATGAACTTCGCATAAGCTGGCCTTCCGAGTATCGCGTGATACGTCCCCGAGAACCCTACCACTTCGAAGGTGAGGGTCTCCTTTCAGAAGTTGTTCGGAGTTCCGAATGTGACAGGCAGATCGATCTGCTCGAGGGGGACCGCCTCCATCCCGGGTACGACCCCGTGGAAAGGCGCCGTTGTCGGCCGCAGTCGGGACCGCGGGATCCCCATGTCGTCGAGGGTCGACATGTAGATGACATTGAGGCCGCTGCCACCGTCCATCAGCACCTTGTGCACGCGCTTGGTGTCGAACAAGGGTGACACGACTAGTGGGTAGTTGCCTGGACGTGGGACGTGGTCGGGGTGATCGCGCCGGTTGAACGTGACCGGTGGCTCCGACCACTTCAAGTACGTCGGAGTTGCGCGCTCAGCTTGGTAAACTTCTCGCCGGATCAGCTTCTCCTGGCGTCTGGGTGGCCGCACCTCTGAACCTCCGAAGATCATCATAATGGCACCGTCTTCACAGGGGTAGGCCCCTTCGTCGTTGCCCTTGTCCTTCCCTCCATCACTGGTCGGGGCAGTGTTTCGCTTCTTCAGCGTGCCGGAGAGGTAGGACTTCATCAAGTTGCAGTCCTTGAAGGTGTGCTTGACCGGGCCCTCGTGGTTGGGGCACGGGGCCTCCAACAACTTATCGAAGTGATCCTTTGGTGGGTCACTCCTGGGTCTTTCGGTCGACAGCAGCCACCAGGGTGTCATCTCGGTATCGCTTATCCTTATTCTTCTTTTTCTTATTGGTTGTCGCAGACGGACCGCCGTCAGCTTCGCCCGGCTGCTTCCCCTTGCTGGTGCCAGGATTGAGCGTTGCGGCCACAGCTTCCTCCCCGTTGGCGTGGTCGGTCGCGATGTCGAGCAGCTCCCGAGTAGTTTGCGGCTTCTGTCGCCCGATCTGATGGATCAGCGTGGCACACGTGGTGCCATTCTGGAAGGCTGAGACGATGTCCGTGTCGGTGGTGCTGGGCAACTCGGTGCATCGCTTGGAGAAGCGCCGGATGTAGTCGCGTAAGCTCTCGCCCTTCATCTGCTTGCAGTTGCGCAAGTCCCAGGGGTTCCCTGGTCAGGCGTACGTGCCCTGGAAGTTTCTGATGAAGGCGTCGCGTAGCTGTGACCAGCTGTCGATCTTGCCTCGCGACAAGTGCTCGAGCCAGGTGCGAGCCGAGTCAGCGAGATGTAGCGGGAGATTCTTGATGATGAACAGGTCGTCTCATGCTCCACCGGCGTTGCACGCCAGCCGGTAGTCTTCTAACCAGACGCTGGGGTTGGTTTCACCATCGTACTTAAATACGGAGGTCGTAGCTCTGAAACGCGAAGGTAAACGGGCGTTGCGCACATTCTTCCCGAAAGCGCGACATCCTAGGGCGTTAGGCGAGTTGCTCCGGCTTCGATCTTCATCGCTGTCGTAACGGCCGCCGCGCCGCCGACTGTACTCCTTGTGAGGCTGTTGCTCGTAATCGTCGTCTTGACCCACGTCCACCCTTCGCCGCGCCTTGATGGTGTCGCGCGCGTCGCGGTGAGGACCCAAGCGGCTTTTGATCGGCACGTTGACCTCCTCAGACGGTCGCGGCTGTTGCGATGGCGCTGCAGGTTGTCGTGGCTCAGAGTGCCCACGACCCTGCGAGCCCCGCTGACGAGAAGCGGAGCTCTCCGCCTGCTGCACGACGGTAGTCTCGAGGAGTGTCTTGATTTGCTTGTGCATCTCCTTCTCCTGAGGGGTGGTAGGCTCTGGTATCTTCCAGAGAAGAACTGCAGCTGCCGCCAGGTTTTGCGATGCCCTCTTGAAGACGGGCGTGCTGTCGACGACATCTCGATCGTCGTTGATGATGTGTTGTTGGACATCTCTCGCGCGTACGTGGGCGGGAGTTGGATTTGGGTCCTGCCCAAGTTGTTGGTGGAGTTGAGCCCGCTCGTCGTCGAGCTGGTGTTGTGCGTCTTCCAGGTCATCTAGTCGGGCCCGTTGTGCGGCGCCATTGGGCGGGTCTCGCGCCCCGGCCGCGCTATCCGCCATCGAGCTGTGGGCGGAGTGAACCGCCCCCTCCGAGTGTGAGCTGGTGTCAGTGCGATCGGGGCGTTGCCGACGACGAAGCACTCGCGTGAGGGGTCGTATCCCCCGTCGTCGGAGTCGTCGGAGTAGCCGAAGCAGTAGTCTGCCGCCGTCTGGAAACGACGGAAGGCGCTGGCATCTCGAAGCCTGGAGCAATCCCACTCCGAGTCCAAGATGTTATCCGTACCGTCGGTTACAAGGTACTGCTCGTCGGGCGAAGTTGCTGGAAGCCCCATGTTGCACCAGAGGCGGTGGCTGGGGTGGTTATCATACGCGGCCCGGTCCGTGCTTGATGAAGAGGTGTATGCTGCCACCGTGTAGGGTGTCCCTCGGTAGAGCGACGACATCGGCGCGCTTTCCCTGGCGATGCGCTCTGTCGAGTCCGACGGCAGGGAGTCTTCTGCTGCGTCGGCGGGTAGCAGTGCACCAGCTTCGACCCGCGGAGGGGAGCTAGCACATGCCGCCCTGCGTCGCTCTGCCTTGGCCGGTCGCGAGCACTTGCCAGAGCGCCTCTTATGTCGGGCGATCGTGGGGCGGTGGCCGGAGCAGGAGCCGGCACAGGTGCGTCGGTGACCTCGTCAACGAGGTGCATGAGGTAGCCGTCTCCAGTCGCCCAAAAGTTCAGGCTCCCGAAACGGATCTCGAGCCCAGCCAGGATCGGGTCGGACGATCCCATGGGGGAGCTCATCAGCGACGGCTTGGCGATGGCTTCTGTCGAAGCAAACGATGGAAAGGCCGTGCGGACCTTAAAAGGAACGTCGAAAACACGCGAAGGCCCCTACCTGGCGCGCCAACTATCGGGGTTTGTTACCGCCGGCAAGTAAATTTATAAGAACGTGTGTACTGATCCGCACGGTAGCACAAGACACACTCGAGATTATACTGGTTCGGGCCTTCGGAGAGTAATACCCTACGTCCAGTCTGAGAGGGGGTGTTCTTTATTCTCAGGAGTTTGTAGTAGGGGATACAAACAAGTCGGGAGAGGGTTTCGAGCCCAAGTCCCTGGCGTGTAAGTGGTTCTTGTAGTAGGATTCTGCGTACGTGAGTGTGTGAGCGTCTGTGGAGATGTATGAGATGAGATATCGATACTAAATGAGTGTGGGGGTGAAAACGAACGTGTCCTTGCAAGTGCTCCCCTCCTCCCCTTTTATAGTCACAAGGGAGAGGCTCAGGGGGATTACATCGAGGATGTAGGCTAGTCTACAGTGTAGGACGTCCTCCTCCCGCGTCGGGCTGTCAGGCGGAGTGGCGAAGCACTGTTGCGGCGCCACAGGTGACGGTGTAGACCTTCCTGGAATCGTGCGTCCCAAGTAGCCGTTCCTGAGGCTTCCTGCACCCTTCTCTGAGTAGTTAGTCGGGTACGGGGAGTAGGATTCGTATCCTACCCCTGTCACTAGAACAGGAGCTTGTCCTTTCCAGTTACTGTAGAGGTGGAGTGGTCTATGCCACGGCGTTCGAGGGATAGGGAGCGGTGCACACTGTGCAGTTCGTGGCACAGCATTTCCCGTGCCGTCTGTAGTACGACGCGTGCTGCCCCGTTCGCGGAGCTGCAGACGGATCCGCCCTCTGACACCAGATCGATCTGGTAAGGGTGGACCGACGCGGAGGGCCCGGCACGTGGTGGGGCATGGGTTGTCACACCCAGATATCACGGGATCTGGACGGGACCCGTGTACCCGCAGCCTTGACGGTGAAGTCTTGAACTAGTCGGAGATGGAAAACTACTCGTGCGAGTAGGTGGTCTGTGCCGCACCTTCCGATGCTTAGGGCGTAGCGTGTACTGTACCGTGCGTTTGCCCAGCACTTCTTATGCCGTTCGCAGTACGACAGCCACTATGCTGTTCGTGGCAGGGTTTGACGGATCCGTCCCCTGACACCGAATCGGCCAGGGCCGGGCGGACCGCTGCGGTGGAGCGGACACGTGGTGGTGCGTGGATGATCGTGCGCGGAGATCCCGGGATCTCTACCAGGAGGGGGCCCCGTGCCTTTTGCCTTCTGCGCGAAGCCCGCGCGGGGCGGTGACGGAAACTACTCGTGCGAACGAGTAGTCGGGGACGGGAAGCGGAGACTACTCGTACGACTAAGTAGTCGGAGGTGGAGGTGAAAACTTGTCGTACGGGCCGCCATGTACTCGGAGGAGAGGGTGCTGGTGGCCGTGGGCCGCCTGCCTTCCGGCCCATGATGGAAACAGGTCGTACGGGCCCTCGGGTACTCGGGGGCCTAATACTCGTTGTATTAACCGTCTAAGTATGCCATACGTTGGTCCGTACTGTGTTTTTTAGAGGTCCTGGTGGGCCCTGGTCCATGGCCTCGTCACAGTGCAAGTAAGGAAAGAGGTGCGAACATGACTTGGGGATGTTATTCCTGTCCGCGACACGCCAATAGCTAGTTGCGGGGCTCCGACGTCCCAGACCCACAATAGCGAAGTGGCGGGCAGCGGCCACGAATTCTACTCCAAGAACGTAGTGCAAAAGGGCTCAGTACAACAACGAAAGCGGTAAAGGAACAGGGTAGCAGCGAGCGGCTCAAAATTATGAAACCAATGCAACTAGTTTCACATTTTTCGGAGCTCCCGATAATTAGTTATGAATTTTTTAAGGGAAAAAAATTTATAAAACATTTACTAAATCATTTATTAATTCAAAAAAGATTTTATTAAAAACCTACTGATGTCAGCATGATGCCAGCGATGGGCCCAGGTTGTCGGTTAGTGGGTCCTTAATGGGCCGAAAGTGTTAGTGGCCCATTGGGCCGGCCTAGTTCGGCGCGAGGCTGAGGTGGCTTCCAGGCGGGGCCAGAGCTGTCACGGCGGTGGCGTGCGTGCCACGCGGAGCAGCGCTAGCGTTAGGCGCGACGTAACCGAGAGCTGCGCGGTGCAACAGAAAACGGGGCAGCGGCGTCCATCTGCCCGTGCAAAGGAAGAAGAGAAACAGGGAAGGACGACTGACGTGCGGGGCCCGCGGAACAGAGAGAGAAAGGAAGGAGGCGCGAGCTGGGCTAGCTGGCTGCAGTGCTGGGCCGGTTGGTGGGCTCGCGCAAAGGAAGAAGGAGGTGGGTCGGCCTGGTTAGCTAGGTAGGCCGGTTTGGGTAGCTAGGTGGGCTGGGTTAGATGTTAGAGTTAGTGGTAGGTTTTCAAAATAGGTGATGGTTTATATTTAAGTTTGAATTTGAATTTTATTCAAATTCAAACCTCACACAATTTGAAACACCAAATTAAATTCCAAGAAAATCCAACTCACATTTAAACCATAATTTGAAAATAACTTTTGTATGGTATTACTTTATAGAGAATTTGAGATGAGAGGCTAGCAAATTGGTTCAAAATTTGGTAGCACACAAGTTCAAACAAAAAAATTTAAATTTTTGCGAAAATTCACACATGGGAAAACATTTAAAATTATGGGATGTTACATGACAATCCAATGATGTGAATTTTTTTAAAAGCCGGCATGTAAAGCTTTACCCAATCCCAGAATTGATTAAAGGAATTGGGTCTACAGGGAGCACCAATGATCCAGGATAAAAGACTCCAAATGAATTTTGCCGTAGGGCATTCAAAGAAAATGTGATCAACACTCTCATTCTCACTACAAAAAATAGTAGCAAGGGTCTCCCTGCCAGTTTCTTTTCAACATATTGTCTTCAGTCAAGATGGCATTATTTTTAGTCAGCCACATGAAAATCTTAATTTTAAGAGGAAGCTTGGCTTTCCAGATTTTTTGATTAGGTTCATGAATTTCCAAGAGGAAAAGGTTCAAATATAAGGATTTCACAGAATATTTCCCAGACTTTTCCCAGATCCATTTACATTCATCTTGCACATCTGCTAGAGCACAGGCTGATAGTATGTCACTTAACTGTCTTAATTGGTTTTGAGCTCTGAAGCGTCTCCTCATTAGAGGGGACTAAATGTGATACAAATACCAGTCCAAGGAGGCTAGTAACACATTTATTACATCAGATGGTTCATTACCGTACAAACCGTCGAGGTTGTGGGCACGGAAGCACCACTACCACAAGGACTAACATAAGGACTGTAAGCCAAACTATAACACCAACGGCATCTAAGATAGGATCAGAGTCTTGCGCCATGGAAGCTTCCTATGGAGACCCTGAATCCACAGGCACGGGTTGGGTGCAGGACGGCCACCTACTCAACGTCCTCAGGAACAAAATCGGGATCCTCCTCTGTAAAAAAAGTTAATCAAGCAAGGGTGAGTACATACGTACTCAACAAGTTCAACCCCACCCACGGAGGGGCTATACATCAGAACATGCACAAGGAATAACAGGGATCAAAATTTTATGAAAAAAAAACAACTTTCACTCTGCAGGGGTTTGTTTTTGAAAAGGTTTTCGCAAAACATTTTTCATAACCAAAGTAACTCAGTGCTTTCAGAAAAACCAGTTGAGGACTACCGGACTCCCCGTCCGCAGTAGCCCAGGCACACAACCACACTCTTTTTCCAAAATCACTCACGCCATGAAAACAATTCCAATCCAAACACTAGTTTTGTGACCACACCGCGACTCGTCCAATATCGTGGACACGGCTATTCGAATAGGTTTTACACTCTGCAGAGGTTGTACACCTTACCCACAAGTAGGGTACCGCCACACGGACACCTTGGTGCCGGCGCGGATCCTATCAAAGCCATTACCCACCTTAGCTAACCCTACTAGCCACCACGGAAGCAACCAAGGGGTTATCTCACATAACCAGGGCATAACTCACACAGATCGTATCCCTACTCCTTGTTCTTCCGCTGCTCACCCGCACTCCCGATGGCTAGCAGATTAACTAGTGGGATTTATGCTAAGCCGTTGCCACATACAACGGTCGAGTGGTTGTAGGAAAGCTGGGCCAGGTGAGATGTCACGCAACCCGGTCCTTAACGACAAGATGGACATCTCCAAACACGCTCACCTACAAAGGTACGAGCTCACCCATACTCCTGACACACACTCGTCCATCTCATCCACACATCTCTTTTTCTCATTTTCCAAAATATCCAGTTCCCATTTTTTTAAGTACTCACACAGTTTTAAAGAAATCATTTAGGCCAAACATGGAATAATCATAGCAATCAAGGGTGGCTACCCTACCAGGTTTTATGTAATTTATAAAACAAAACAAGGGTTGTGTTTTTAAAACTGGGATTAAATCATGCGTCAAAGGATGAGATTGAACTTGCCGTCTTCGAAGTCCTCCGGGAGTTCTTGCTCACGGTTCGGGATCTCAGGCTCCTGGGCACAGTATGCGGCTCCAAACTCCTCCGGGGGTTCTTCCTCGTTCACTCCGTCGGCTATGGCACACACAACCAAGCACACAATCAACACAAAGAACAAAGATTTACCAGCTGAGCTCGAGGAGAGAATAATTCGGAAAATAGAGAAATAAATATTATTTAGGGAATTAGTAGATGATTGGGTGGAAATAAATCCGGGAAAAGTGTGGCGGAAGTTTGGAATTAATTCGGGTATAAGGTGGTGTATAAAATGATGGTTTATATATGTTTAGGGGGTAGTTTAATAGGAAGAAGGATCTATCTCTAAAGAACTTAAGGATTGCAGGGGCTCCTTGGTGAAAAGAACTTAAGAGAGGGGGGTCTCAATTGGAAAAGGAAAAGAGGGACGGGGTTATGGACAAAACGTCCATCTTCTTCCTCCCCTCGACTCAGAACAGGGGAGGGGTCGAGCAGGGGGCGGCCGGCCGGCGGCCCTCCCGGGAACGGCGGCGGCCGGGAAGTGGGGGAGCGGAGAGAGGAGGTCGAGGGCGACCGATTCCTGTCCTCACCTAGGGCTGGGGTGGCTCGTGGAGGGAGATCGACGGCGGCGGGCGGACTGTGGCAAAGGCGGCACTGGAGGCAGCGATGGGGAGCTTGGGAGGGAGGGGGGAAGGCCGGGGTGGCTTGGGGGCGAGGTAGGGATGGCGAGAGCTCCTTTTATAGGCGCGGGAAGGCGGTGGAGAGGTCGGCAGCTGCGCACGCGGAGCTCGTGCTTGCCTGCAATGGCGGTTCGGCCTGTGGGCTTGCAGTAACGGCGCTGGTGGCCGACGAGATGTGAGCAGCAGCGGCGACGCGACTTGTCGGGCAGCGACTCGGTGGCCGGCGAGCTGGCAGGCGTGAGGTAGCGTGAGGCGGGCGGCGTCTTGCGGCAGCGATGGTGCTTGGAGGCGACGGAACGGGCAGGCGGAGTTAATGGCGGCCGCGGCGTCGAGCGGCAGGGTGAGGTCTTGTCGTGGGGCCGGGCGGTCGCTCGAGCAGAGCACGGCGAGCGCAGCGTGGAGAGGCCTGGCGTGCAAGCTGTGCACGCGGCCATCGTGCTGCTGCGGCTGCATTACTTTTGCGTGTGTGTTGCTGCCTGCATGCTGGAGGAGGTGTGCACGGCAAGGAGCTGGCGCCTCTGTGTTGCTAGCTTGACATGGTGTACGCAGTATGCTGGTGTACGTGACCAAGGTCACCAAGCTAGGTGGCGACGGATGGTCGGATGGAGGCAAGGTCCGTGCATGCATGAGAGCACGTGTGAAAGAAAGAATTAGCTACTTGATAGTGATGGCTTAGAGAAAAGCAAAAGACTTAAGAGAAGTCCTTGCCAGTGATTTGGAAAGACAAGGATTAAAGAGAGATTAGGCTTTGGGAGAGATTATAGACTCATAAGAGTTGAGCTCAGATGATGGAGAACATTTTCAAAAGATTTTTAGCGAGTCATTTAACTGGAGTAATTTTAGAAAAGAAAATTGGGAGAAAAAGAAGAAAAGATTTTGGTGGGATTTTTCGAGTTTCGAGCACCGACGCGACGTCGAGCGATTCCCGGGTCGGCGGTGATTGCGAGGCCAGCGAATCCGGGGCACTCGCCGGGATGCGGGCCGGAGGGATTCCCGGTGTCGGCGACTGCCGGGGTGACTCGGGTTGAAAGCTTGTCAGTGTTTTGGCCACTGAGCCTACCAAGAGGGTACCCGAGGTAGTAGATTGTGCGGTGGAGGATCGCCAGACCTGGAACTCGAAGGTACGCGCGAGACACGAGACACAGATTTATACAGGTTCGGGCCGCTAGAGTAGCGGACCCTACATCCTGTTTGGAGTATCATGTATAGCGCCCAGCGCTTGGGTGATCCCCGGAGGGGTTGGGGGATTCACCTTGAGGTGTTAGCCTATCCTCCTAGGTACCCGGCCCTCCTTTATATAGTCCGGGGGGCGGGTTCCTAGTCGGTTACAAGATAGGAGTCCTAGTAGGATTACATGGTACGAGTCCTAGTAGGATTACAAGGATTGATGGTATGAGTTCGTATTCTTCCATGTATGGGTTCCCAGGGGTATATGGTCGACAAGCCCCCGAGCACTTTGTAGTCTTGAGCAGCGAGTTCGAGTAGTCTTGAATCTTCGTTGAGTAGTTTCTGATCGTCTCGAGTACTGCTAGCCGAAGTCTTCAATAGTACTTGAATTTCCGAAAGAGTGGAATGTGCTCTAGTTCATCTATGAGTACTTTTGAATCATCCCCGAGTAGTTCCTAGGCGTCCCCGAGTTCTAACCCAGGAAGTCTCCAAAGAATACCCATCTTGTCTTGATCTATATGGAGGTGCGATTTGCAAAAATCGCACTCCATATGGAGTGTAGCCCCCGAGCCTGAGTTTGAATCAAAGAATCAAGTTGAGGGTCAATCAAGAATCTGCATCTTCCGTCTTGAAAAAAGAGGTTGATGGTTGTAGCATAGTAGCCCCCGAGCTTTGAAGTGATTAGATGATCAATCCAAGGGTCTTCAGTTCGCAAAAGCCATCATCCGAGTACTCTTGTAGCATCCAGCCCCCGAGATTATGAGCCAAGTGAGCTATATGAGCCACGTCGAGTAGTTATTGGAGTTGAGTCTCCGAGCTGAAGAACGAACGGAGCATGCTGAAGTTGTCTCTGAGTAGTAATTTGGCGTGAAGCCGTTGTACTTGAGAAGTAGCATAGACTACTCGAGTCGTCTTCGAGTAGTAATGTTGCCGTCAGAGCGGACTTTAGATGCGACCGCAGTCGACTTTATGCCGTCAGAGCGGACTTTAGATGCGACCGAAGTCGACTTTTAGATTGCCGCACGGAGCGGACTTTAGAATGCGACTAGAGTAGTCGACTTTGTGATGCGACTAGAGTAATCGACTTAGAGATGCGACTTGAGTAAGTCGACTTTGTGCTGCGTGGAGCAGACTTTTAGAATGCGACTTGAGTAAGTCGACTTTGTGCCACGCGGAGCGGACTTTGAAATGCGACCGAAGTCGACTTTGTGCTGCGCGGAGCAAACTTTAGAATGCGACTTGAGTAAGTCGACTTTATGCCGCGCGGAGCGGACTTTTAGTACTTCGGGCCAAGTACAAAGCTGAAAAGCGAAGAACGAAAAAAGCACTTTCGGAAGGCAAAAGCGAAAGAAAAATCAGAAAAGAGTTATCGCTACCCCCGAGTAGTCATAGCCGAAGCCACTTAGAGAGGATTATCGTGATCCTCGACTACTAGTAGTCACAGCCGAAGCCGCTTAGAGAGGATTATCGTGATCCTCGACTACAGGTAGAGTTGTACACTAGTGTCTTAAGTACCTCTGAGGCTATGAGCCTAGTGAGAGAGTACTCGCAAGAATGTTCCGAAGAACGAGTAAGACCGTAGGAGACAGTGTGATGAACTCAATGTGTTGGAGTTCCACTGAGACCCTACCATGAAGGGTGTTACTCTAGGCTGCAGCCTCTTGATTAAATATACGACACGGAGTCGTCTGGAGAGGGTTATCGTGACCCCCTACGAGTTGTCGCAGCCGAAGCCGCCTGGAGAGGATTGTCATGATCCCCTACGAGTAGTCGCAGCCGAAGCCGCTTGTAGCTCAAACCCAAAAGCTGCTTACAGCTGAGTAGTCATCTGGATCAGGAAACTGGATACAACTAGGTAATCGCCTGGACCTGAGAATCACTTACAGCCTGAGATCGGCATAGAAGCAGGAACCCGGAGTTAGGATCGGATGGTAACAGGGAGGCCTTAGAGTATGGATCGGTCATGATAACAGAGAGACCCAGGGTAAATTGGGCAGAGCGAGAGTGCGTAGGGCCATGCATTTCAGACCCATGGTACGAAGAGTGAAGACCACGTGCAGCTAGGTACCATCGTTGCCAGGACGCGAGGGCCACTTACATCTAGGTTCCATCGAAACTTACACACGCAGTATGCCGCCGAAGCGGGCGAAGGTGCGACCGGAGTCGACTTTAGATTGCCATGCGGAGTGGACTTTAAGAATGCGACTTGAGTAAGTCGACTTTGTGCCGCGCGGAGCGGACTTTGAGGTTGCGACTAAAGAAGTTGACTTTATGCCATTTAGAATGGACTTAAATGCGACTTGAGTAAGTCGACTTTGAGATGCGACTTGGGTAAGTCGACTTTAGATTGCCGCACGGAGCGGACTTTAGAAGTTGCCTCCTTGGGAAAGCCCCCGAGTTGATGGAGTGAGCTCGTGGTGACTTGTTGATATGTCCCAAGAATAGTCGGCATAGTGTAGCTCTTGTGGAAAAATCTGTTGAGAAGCGTACACCAATAAGTAGTCCTTGGCATGTTGTCCTGCATGCACAAAACAAGCCAAAGAAGAAGCAGAAAGTAATCATTTAAAATAAATGACTTACTGATACCGCAGGAGCGGTCTGAAGATGTGACCGAAGTCGGCTTGTACTGCCGAAGCGGGTTTTGAATGAACTCGTGGACGAGTGTTGATGAAGTCGACTAGTCGGAGGCGGGTCCGACTAGTTTGTGGGGGGGCGTAGAAACTGTTCTCGACTAGTTTTCTAGTAGAAACTAGCCGAGAAGAGTAGCCGAAGTAGTCCACGATGAGTTGGTGTGGCCGCAAGACGATGTTGAGGCGGTACACGGTGTAGTCGAAGTAGAGCCGATACAGCCACGAGACGATGTCGCAGCGGCGTATGTCGTTGTCGAGGTAGAAACGGTGCAGCCACGAGATGAAGTGACCGGGCGCACGGCGAGAACCAGTGCGACCGACCGACGGGAAGTCGAACGGCGAGGCGACGCGCCCGGATGCACGGCATAGGCGCAGTAGAGCCGGTGCAACCAGACGACGAGTAGTCGAGCCGCGGACAAAGTGACCGGGCGCACGGCGAGAGCCAGTGCGACTGACCGACGAGATGTCGAGCGGCGAGGCGACTTGTCCGGATGCACGGCATAGGCGCAGTAGAGCCGGTGCAACCAGACGACGAGTAGTCGAACCGTGATGTAGTTGTACTCGAGTAGTTGAAGTAGTCGACGACGAGTTGGTATTGCCGAAGGAAGTCGACGTAGTCGTACTCACGTACATTGCTTGTGTGAGCCAAACAAAAAATCTTGGAGCCTTGTGGGAGCTTCTGGTGTGCGCATAGCAGCTTCCAGAAAATTTGCTTGTTCACGTGAGTATTGTATTGATCTCTAGCCAGCGGACGAGCAGAGACAATGATTGCTCTGGTCCACTGCTAGCTTGGATTTGTTTTTTTATTTGACCGGCATGCAGCGAGTTTTGGTGGATGACGCAGGAACTGTCTTCGACTCCGAGACGGAAATACTTGGTGCTGGTTTCCATCTCGAATTTGACGCGCGAACAACCACGGAACTGCTCCACTCTGGTTCGGATTTGGACAGTGGTTTGTCCGTCTTGATTTCCAACTCGATAATCACACGAAGATCGAATTTCAGCCCCCTGCACGCCAAGATGACGTGCTTTGGCTCGCAGACACGATGATATCGAGTTGGTGGTGATCCTGATGCGGAAACTTGAGGAGTTGTGTATTGTCGTTGGCTCGTTGCCTAACAACAGCCTGCGCAATGCCGCCGAGTTGTTTGATCTTGATGATGAGGTCCTTCGAATTCACCTGATGATCTCGACGATCTCCCCTACCTGGCGCGCCAGCTGTCAGTGTTTTGGCCACTGAGCCTACCAAGGGGGTACCCGAGGTAGTAGATTGTGCGGTGGAGGATCGCCAGACCTGGAACTCGAAGGTACGCGCGAGACACGAGACACAGATTTATACAGGTTCGGGCCGCCAGAGTAGCGGACCCTACATCCTGTTTGGAGTATCATGTATGGCGCCCTGCGCTTGGGTGATCCCCAGAGGGGTTGGGGGATTCACCTTGAGGTGTTGGCCTATCTTCCTAGGTACCCGGCCCTCCTTTATATAGTCCGGGGGGCGGGTTCCTAGTCGGTTACAAGATAGGAGTCCTAGTAGGATTACATGGTATGAGTCATAGTAGGATTACAAGGATTGATGGTATGAGTTCGTATTCTTCCATGTATGGGTTCCCAGGGGTATATGGTCGACAAAGCTGAAATGAGGGTCTGGGTTTAGGAATTGATCGAGCTCAGTGGAAACTATTTGAAAAACACACGTGATTTAGAAGGTGGTTTATCACGGGTTAAAACGCCGGCGTTACCAGCTCTTTCATCCAACCACCTTTTAAAACTCAATGACCACCCATTTCTGGCTAAAGCAGCCACACTCTTAGATATGTTTGACTTATGATAAAATTAAAACCGTCTATATTTTGGAACGGGAAAGTAGCATGTAACAGGAACTTGTGCTTATTTTGATGGTCAATTTTAATCATCTGTCTGGGTATACTGCGATGCTGAATTGCTGGTGCATCAAACAAGAAATTAGAAACAATCAAACAGAGCAGGCCTGTTGTCATCTTGCGGATAAATGACGAAGGAAGAAGCCCACCAAACAAAACGGCTGGAGGAGAACGCACGCGGGCTGGCATGGCGGACCAGAAAACAAATATGAACGAGCCCATGAATCCAAGATCCCTGCAAGCAAGACCAATTACTCCGAGCCCAAAATGAACTAGATAATAATTCCAAAATGCGCTCCTGTTCTTGTCGTAGAGGCCCCCGGGAAAACAGATTTAATAATTCCAGTTTTGGTGCGGCCGGGGCTAGGTTGGGGATTCTTTTGTCTTACTTTTTTAACTCGCACCGCCATTTTGACAGCATTCCGAGTAACTTCTCAGCCCCAAGTTCCGCCTGAAGAAGCAGGAGGCTGCAGTAGCTACGGAATCTTCTATTGGTACATCACTGTTTGAACCTACCAGTCTTGGTCGTTACAAAGGATAATGCTATCATACCGAGTCCGTTCCTAGGAGGTAGATCAATATATCTGTTATATAGCTTATCCATATTAGACATATTTTAAGAGAGTTATGTTACTAAAATGTATACTTTCGTTGTGGGTAACACGTTTGGTTTCAAAGCCTTAAGGGGTGTTTGGTTGGGAGCCACAGCTTGCCACCGCACAACAATCTCCGCCACGCTACAGTAAATGGTGGAAGTGGTGGTGGGCTGAACGGCTGCCACACTTTGTGACGAGGACGAGTGTGGCGTGGCCAGCTGTGGCTGGCCACCGAACATCCCCTTACACGCTCTACGTTTGAAGTATCTACGAATCCCTCCTACTTATTCAAAAACATTGCAAGGTCCGCTCATGGTATCCAAGTTGGTCGATCTTTATTGAGATGTAATATTAAATCAAAATTGGGATTATCCACAACGTTTGGCAGTGATAGGGGCTCCCATCACCACTGCTTTCTACACAATGGCTCTGAAACCGACGGTGATGATATGGTTTGGAGCCGACGGTGATGATGATGCTTTTCTATGGTGGTAGTGATTGCAATTTAAGAGACGAACAGAATTACTTTACTAAACACAATAGATCCAAAGTATAATAATAAAAGAAAGAAAAAGACAAGGGCCCAACGCATCGTGTGCGTGATGACTTTGTCTCTTTAAGCTTCCCCTATCCACTATAATCAGTGCACACCGGCCACGGCCTTTGATAAAGAAAGGGATGATTAGACAAAGACCAATGCAAGAATCTAATTAAGTAGTATGTGAACATCTCTCAAAAGCAAAAGCGATCGAAAACGTTTGAAGGCAAATTTATGGATTTTGGAGCTTTCCCAACCCTTTTATATGTAAGAATCAAATTGCACATCACGTGCGAGCACATCCACCTTTGCTAAGAAAAAAGAATAGAAAAAGACCAAGGCAAGAACCTAATTAACAACTGTTATCACATCTCAAAAAGCTAAAGTGATCGAATACGACGGTTTTGCATGACCATGTGCAGCGGCATCATATATTATTAAGTGCACCAAAAAAGGGTATCCTGTGCTGTCCTAGGTGGATCTTTTCCTTCGTAATGCATAAAGAAGAAAGAAGGACCGACGCCAGATCAAACAATCACATGGAAATGAAAAAAATAAAAAGATGAAAATGACCAACAGTCATATCATGTGTGCGTGATTATTTACTAAAAAAAGCGCGCATGGTTGTCATTGCACAGTACATACACTACTTTAGGAACCATGTTGAGTTGTGCTATACACATGTGGTTGAACATCCTATTTAGCTTCCGAAATTTTTTTGGAAAAAAAGTCTATTTTACTACCGTAATCTATCCACTTTGTCCTCTTAACTCCCTATCCAAAATTTAAGTTTGATTTGCTCAATATACCCCCTAATGAAATTTATCTTATTTATTTATTCGTGTACAAGTTGAGTTTTGAGTTCAAATTTTTCCGGGTGACTTGTAACACAATGTCCTACATTAGAAAAATATATTATGTGTTTTTTCATCATTACATATGTTAGTGACGAGGGATACATATTGATTTCTCGAAATGGTTAAGTCTTGTTTGACATATAGTTGCTTTACACAAATTGGTTATAAATTATTATCATACTTACCCAAGGGGATATCCTATAAGATCATCATATATGAATTATGAACTAAGCATAGTGGATGCATTTGGTTTGTTCCTCATAGTAGAACGAAACATTATTTCCACCCGGATTCGAATCCTAGACTTAGCATTCTTCTCCTTATAGGAATAAATGATACTTTTTTTTAAGTGGTAGGTACCATGCCTATCTGTTGCAAAGGTTTTTGTGGCAACTTTGACAACCCAATATCTACTTTCAGTTAGGCCACCAGTCTCGCGAAGGTACTCATAAGAATATGGCACGATTGGTTGTGTTTAGGATGAGTGTATGAGAATGTTTACCTCTATACGTACTATGTTTCATAAAAGAAGGGAAGTATACTACAAATGAGGCAGACATGGTAGATACCTCAAAGGATCCAAAGAATAATACATGTGCAAGACATAATATGTTACTCTCTCCGTTTCAAATTACTTGTTTGTTGTTTTGGTTTTTCTAGCTAGATACATTTCTTTTGTTATTCACCTAGATATATATTATGTCTAGATACATAACAAAAGAAATGTATCTAGAAAATAAACCAAAACAACAAGTAATTTTGAATGGTAGGAGTATCTCTTAGTGTTTTTTTTTGTATTTTGAGCATATAAGTGAATAATATGCATGGCGCTTCTTGCTCTGTGTTGCCCCCTTTTGCCTAATTGGACTCAATCTATCAAAACTTTCTGAGCACCAATACTTGTTGTTAAAAGAGTTAAATACACCAGTGGCCCTTGAACTTGTCTCAAGGTGCCACTTAGGTCCACAAAGTTGCAAACTCGAAATCCAGCACCCCAAACTTGTTAATTTGTGCCACTTGGGTCCATACCCCTTCGGTGCTCATGAATATATGCAAAAACGCCATTGATTTTTATCTTCTTCCCCATCCACATCCTCATCATCACCTCTCTTCTCTCTCCCCCTCCTCCTCCTCCTCTCCTGCGTCGTCAGGGTCCAGGGCGGAGCTCGCCGGGGCTGTACGCAGTGCCAGGGGCTGCGCAGGAGGTCAGAGCTCGCCGCTGCTCCCTTGCCATCACCGCTTGGGGCCGCCGCCGTCGAAGAGACTATGGAAGAGCTACAGCTCCGACGGTCGATTGATGATGAGGCTGTGCTGTGTGTGTGCGGCTCGTCGCCTCGATGCTCCCTGTGGTGCTAGCTCCCTTCGACAGCCGGCATATGCGACGAATCGGGAGGGGAAGACCATTGCGGCACCCTGCTTCTCTAGCTCTAGGTGGTGGCGCTGGACAGACAAAGAGCTCCGGCAGGAAATTGACGACGGCGAGGTGCGGCGGAGGTGCGCGACGTCCCGACGAAACTTTTCGTTGCCACTGCTTCCTCTGACAGGCAGCGGTGCTAGAAAAATCGGACGAAGCACCAGCGGCGGGCGGCGCATGCTCAGCAGGGAGCGGGTGCGGTGGCGAATGCTTAGCCGGAGCCATAGACGGCGAAGCTCCCCACGGTGTCGTTGCGCCCGCAGCCAGGGCCGGAGCTCGCTGGGTCGGAGCACAACGCCGAGGACCGAGAGCTCGCCGCGGCTCCGGCGCACGGGCAAAATTCAACGCCTATTGCAGCCAAATCGAGCAAGTGTACCACGGGTTGCGGCGGCCGGAGAAGAGGTCGATGCAGCTGAATCCGGCTCCCCCTCGCAGATGGTGGCGGCCCAGCACAGGACGGCAAGAGGATCTTCGGGAGAGGGAGGAGAGGGATGGCAAGGAGGATGGGGAAGAAGATAAAAATCAAGGGTGTTTTTGCATATATTCATGAGCACCAAAGGGGTATGGACCCAAGTGGCACAACTTAACAAGTTTGGGGTGCTGGATTTCGAGTTTGCAACTTCGTGGACCTAAGTGACACCTTGAGACGAGTTCAAGGGCCGCCGGTGTATTTAACTCTTATTAAAAAGAAGCCGATCTTTGTTCGGGGTACACATTCAACAAGCTCCATCTGAGAATGGTGCATAATAATATGCACGCTTGTTATTAGACTCATATTCATTTTACCTCACATACAAGCAAATTTCACTAGTGCCGCCATTGAAGCCAGTCTACTTGAGATAGTGCATTCTTGGAAGTCAACAATTTAATCCTTGGATCCAGTCGCATGCGGTCTGCATGGTGCAATGAATTTATATTCGAATGATCTCGATGCATGCATATGTGAAAATCATCCGATGTGTTTGTGTGAAAGTATGTTCTCTTCGTTGTAAATGAATAGTGAAGTTGCAAATAATTAATACTGAAATAGTGTTTCTTGTGAGAAAAGATAAGATGGATGTGATGGATAAATAGTACTTCCTCCGTTTCAAATTATAAGTCATTCCAAGAATCTTGGAGAGTCAGAGTTTTCAAGTTTGACCAAAACTATAGAAAAAAATTATAATTATCTGTGATATCAAATAAATATAAAATAAAAATAAAAGTAATGAAGAATCTAATGATACTTAGTTGACATCATAAATATTATTATTTTCTCTCTATAATTTTGGTCAAATTTGAGATAGTTTGACCCTCCAAGATTCTTGAAACGACAAGTATTTTGAAACAGAGGAGTACTTTTCACTATTCCTTTTATATCGTATGCTAGTTTGTACAATTAGGGGTGCCAATTAAATTAGTAACTCGAAGAGTGTCACCCCGTCTCTATAGTCGGCCAACAAAATTCTGTATACTAGTCAAAGGTAACAACACATGCATCATATCGGGCACACAAAATAAATTGCAGTACAAGTTGTCAAGAGAAAGGTACTCTAAACCTAAAACCAAATTAAAGCAATCATCATAGAATTTAAGTTCATATCTCGAAGCACACAAATGATCATAAGGTTTAAATCTTACAACAAACACACTGGTCGAACCGAACAAATCGTGCTGTCGATTTGACCATAATGCACTCATTTTTTTTTTAGAAAATAGAATTATATCTCCGGTCTCTGCTATTCCATAATGCACTCATGGCAATTAATTAACTAGACGCAAATAACCGGCAGGGGAGCTGGTGGTACGCCGGTGACTTGAGCGGCGTCGGGGAAGAAGCTGACCGGTGCGCACTTCACCTTGATGTCGTACAGCCGCGTCTGCGCGAAGCTGACCTTGAATCTGGCCAGCGCGGTGACCGTGACGACGAAGGCGTTGCTGGTCATGTTGCCGGTGAAGTAGAGCACCCATGGCGCTCCCTCGATGGTCAAGGACAGCGTCGCGTCGATCCTGGTCTCGTTGAGCTTCGGCTGGAGCAGCGGCATGGCCGCCGCCGCCGCCGCCATGTCGGCCCTGAACCAGTTCCCCGCCGTGCTGTTGCTCACGTCGACGTAGATGCTGTCGTACTCCACCCGGGCGCGCGTGCTGGTGTTGTTGACGGAGAGGGTCAGGGCCAGAACCAAGGCTTGCCCGCCGGCGGTCACGTGGCTGCTCGCGTCGGCGACGGAGATGACGATGCGCGCGGGGCTCAGCACGATGAAGAAGATGGTGACGATGACCGCCGCGGCGAGGACCGCCATCAGAGCCGCTATGATGTATTGCTTCGCGGTTGGGGCCTTCACGCTCTTTGTCGTCAGCGTAGTCGCAGCCACCTGAGGCGCCGGCGACCTGAAGAGAGGCGACCTCACCCCGTCCAGCGACCTATATACTATGTCAGCGAGGTCCTGTCTGATAGCAAGACCAGGTACAGCCAGCCCCAGAAGATGATCTACGCGTTACTCATGACCTCCCGCAAGCTCCGGCATTACTTCCAATCCCACAAGATCAAGGTCGTCTCGGCCTTTCCCCTTGGCGAGATCCTAAAGAGCCACGACACCACTGGGCGTATCGTCAAGTGGTCCATCGAGCTAGGGGAGTTCGACCTAGAGTTCTGCCCCAGGCAGGCCATCAAGTCCCAAGTCATCGCCGACTTCGTCTCGGAGTGGACAGAGATCCAGCAGCCTCCACCATTGGAGCGACCTGAGCACTGGAAAATGTACTTCGATGGTTCCCTGAACCTCGAAGGAGCCGGTGCAGGTGTCTTATTCATCTCCCCTCAAGGCGACTACCTCAAGTACGTCCTGCAGATCCACTACAAGGCATCCAACAATGGCGCCGAGTACGAGGCCCTCGTCCACGGGCTACGCATCGCTGTCTCCCTCGGGATCAAGCGCCTCATGACCTACGGTGATTCCAAGGTCGTCATCGACCAAGTCAGCAAGGACTCCGAAGCCAGGAAGGACACAATGGACACCTACTGTGTCGAGGTGCGCAAGCTCGAGCGTCACTTCGAAGGCCTCGAGTTCCACCACGTCTGCCGCAACAATAATGTCGCGGTCGATGTCCTCTCCAAGCTCGGCTCCAAGTGCGCACTGGTTCCGGCCGGTGTGTTCGTCCAGGACCTACGCAAGCCGTCCATCAAGCTCATCCCTGACCTAGAGTCGGCAGACGACGAGGTGACCTCGCCTGCGGGTCGCGAGATCCTCATGATCGACGCGGAAGATGACTGGCGTCTCGACTTCATCGCCTTCCTCCTCGAGCATCGAGTACCTGAGGATAAGGCGGAGCGAGAAAAGATCGTGAGGCGTAGCGCTAACTACGTCGTTGTCGGCAAGGAACTCTACCGGAGGTCCGCCTCCACCGGAGTATTGATGAAGTGCATCCTACGATCTGAGGGCCTTAAGCTCTTAGACGAGATCCACGGTGGCGAATGAGGCAACCATGCCGCCTCTTCCAACCTGGTAGGCAAGGCCTTCAGGTCTGGCTTTTACTGGCCCACGGCCATGGCTGATGCCCAGGAACTTGTACGTCGCTGCAAGGGGTGTCAGTTCTTCGCTAAACAGCAACACATCCTGGCTCAGGCCCTGAGGACCATCCATCCGTCCTGGCCCTTCGCAGTTTGGGGTCTCGACTCTGTGGGTCCCTTCAAAACCGCCCCTGGCGGCTACAAGCACATCATCGTGGCAGTGGATAAGTTCACCAAGTGGATCGAGATCCGTCCCGTATCCAGCGTCACATCCAAAGAGGCGGCCAAATTCATCGAGGAGATCACCCATCGCTTTGGGGTGCCAAACAGGATCGTCACCGACCTTGGCAAGGCCTTCACAGGAGCCGAGTTCTGGGACTTCTGCCAAGACAGCATGATCGACGTATACTACTCCTCGGTGGTGCACCCATGGTGCAACGGCCAGGTCGAACGAGCCAACGGCATGGTCCTACAGGCCATCAAGGATCGCATCTTCGACGACTCAGCGCCTTACGCAACCAGGTGGCTTTCAGAGCTCCCTCACGTCCTCTGGGGTCTCAGGACCCAGGTCAGCTCAACTACAGGGTACTCACCCTTCTTCCTGGTCTACGGGTCAGAAGCCATCCTCCCCACGGACGTGGCCTTCGGTGCTCCTCGCATCCAGAACTTCGACGAAGGAGAAATAGAGCAAACACGCCGACTCGACCTCGACAGTGTCAAGGAACATTGTGTGGCCACGCTCATGCGCCACACCTGCCACGAGCAGCAGCTACGTCGCTACCACGACCGCAACGTGCGGGAACGTTCCTTCAACGTTGGCGACCTGAACCAGTTCCCCGCCGTGCTGTTGCTCACGTCGACGTAGATGCTGTCGTACTCCACCCGGGCGCGCGTGCTGGTGTTGTTGACGGAGAGGGTCAGGGCCAGAACCAAGGCTTGCCCGCCGGCGGTCACGTGGCTGCTCGCGTCGGCGACGGAGATGACGATGCGCGCGGGGCTCAGCACGATGAAGAAGATGGTGACGATGACCGCCGCGGCGAGGACCGCCATCAGAGCCGCTATGATGTATTGCTTCGCGGTTGGGGCCTTCACGCTCTTTGTCGTCAGCGTAGTCGCAGCCGCCGCAGCTGGAGGTGCCATGCTTAAGCTTGCGTGTGGGCCGGGTATGGCGCCTTGTGCAGCTAATTAATGTACTCCTATTGGTTTGATCAAAATCAGAGTGGCGCGCCGCTAGCTGATCGTATTTAGAGAGAGAGAGAGAGAGTAGTGCACGTAGGTACATGCAGGTATACGTATTGACCATGCGTGTTTGAAAAGTTTTAAATCTCAACTTTCCATTTTTGAAAAGTTTTAACTTATACATGTACTTTTGACTATAACTTTGGATTGACAACTTTTACGAGATACTTTTTGGCACTATTTTGATGACATGCTGAACTTATGCGTAGAACATCTACGTACAACTTTTAAAAGACCAACATCAACTTTCATTTTTTGTATTTTATAACTTATACGAACGATTTGTGGCTATAACTTTTTCCTAACAAGAACTTATACATATAATTTATATGCATAACAATGTTAATAGTACAATTTGCATTGAAAAATAATACTCCATCGTTTCAAATTACCTGTCACTTTGACTTTTCTAGATACATTATTTTTGTTATACACTTAAATATATATTTATGTCCAGATATATAAAAAAATATCTAGAAAAGTCAAAACTTAACTTTTTCAAAAAAAAATCAAAAGGACAAGTAATTTGGGACGGAGGGAGTAGAAAAAAAAATGGCCGGCAGCAGCGGGCTCACTCCTGTGAGCGCTGGCGCGTTTTGGCCAAATTGCTTTTGCGGAGTTAGCGGCATCCTTGTAGGAAAATAAGGCCTTAATAGCAACAAGATAATATGATGCCACTTAACCCCTTTAATTTGTCCATGAAAGCTTGCAGCACCAATAATAAAGAAGGACATGATTCACGCATCTGATCTCGTACTGATTCTGAACAGCTAGCCGAGTATATAGCTGTTATTCGCAAGAGTGCTTAAGAATTTGTGTGTGAATTAAGGACACCACGCAGTGGCGAAGTCAGGATCGAACCGCAGGGGGGGCTCTCCTGTGCTTCTTCCACCTCCGGCTCCTTCTTCTTTCATTCTTTTGCTCAAAATTTGTAGGAGGGGCTTAGGGGGGGCTTCACAGCATTTCCGGCGGTAGCCGGGGCTCGAGCCCCGGCCGCCCCGGTGCTGGATCCGCCGCTGACACCGCGCGCGCCAAGAATTGGATCGGGCAAAGGCAAAACAAAGGCGAATGGCGACAGCGACAGTTGCAGAGTATAGAGGTATTCAGCTGCCAAAAGCTGTGCAGCTTGGTTTGCTATTACCATGGACCACTTTTAAGTTGCTGCATGAGAAACCAGCAAAAGCTAGGAATCTGTCTAATCCAGTTAGAGTGAGGACGCAAATCAAAAAGAAAACATGAAAAGGGGGACACGAAAGTGACAAGATCGATAAAAGAGTGCTTTACTTTGATTCGACGAATTGAGGAAAAATATTAAGCAAGTGAAATTGAGTGAGTATGTATTTAGCTCTACAGTGAGTCTCAGTAGGAAGTGTCATTGCACAATTGTCAAGACTGGAAACTTGAGAACTGTGCTAGTGGAGTATCGTGGTGATGACACTCTTCTCTCATCCCATGACACTCCTCTCTTTTCATAAATTTGCTAATGTGGCATGATATTTAATGTCCATGACACTCTTATTATGACACTCCCATTAAAACTGGCCTAAGGCTGCAGTTCTCCAATTCCCGAACCAACTACCATATTGAAAGAGTTGGTCAAAAATAGTGCTCCAGCAGACTCATTTTATTTTATTTTCTATTTTCCTAATAATTAATGGGACATTCAAATAATTCACCCCAACTCTCTCTAATAGAGTAGTAGTTGTTGTGACTGAATTTTAGGTGTAGCAATTTATTCTACACCCACGTGTAAATTCTGACAAAACTAATCGCTTTGGACTTGAAAATATTTCATAATAAGGTTGCGATTTATAGTTTTTACAAGAGAATTATGTGAAAGTTACATCTGGAGATGGACCGTCACTAATGCGCAAATCAAAATATTGCACTATATATCTCTGGCCTTGAGAGAAGCATATGAACCAGCTGCATTATTGTCGAATAAAGTAATTGTTCTTTGCTTCATTCCCTGGATATATTATTCCACCAGCTCGATCAGTCTTTTTTTCACTATTGGTTTCATATATATGCAACTTTTTTTCAAACAAACACCTTGTTGGTATTTCTATTTTAATCAATTTTGAAATGGGTAACTAGTTCATGGAATGTATAATTTGTGTACCATACAGCTAGTGGATATGATCATGCACCCTTCTGGAATAGATTAAATACCAGAGGTGATCGCGGTAGTAGGGCCGGTATGCCGGTTTTCGGACAACAAATTTAGAATTTGGACAAATTTTAACTGAAATTTGAGGATAGAAGTGAATTCCGGCAAAATATTGCACTGACACCACCGGTAGCCTGAAATTGGCCACAAGCCAGAACCTGTCAGAACAAGGTTTTTCCGACCTTCGGCTCTCATACCACTTGTCAGAGTAGCGCAGCGGAATCTAGCCCGACCCGCTATACCTACGAACCGGCGCCCAACCAGGCCTAGGTCCACCGGAGCCCACAACAACAAGGCTTTGGACCTAAATCAACCCAAAAGACTAGCCCTGATGGGTGAGGACTGCCCCCCACCTATATGTTGTGCTCCTCCCCCATCAATTTTCGATGTGGGACTAAACCCAACATGTACATGTCCGTAATTCAAATACATACATGAGTGTAATTAGTGGATAAGTAATTCAAATACAACCTTAATAACTAGTATAAGATGATCATCTACACACTCGCATGTACAGGCCAAGCAAGAATTATATATTTGAAAATACAAATAATTCTTGCACATATCAATACGTATATATATTTTTTAGATATATAATGGAAAATTATATTCCGGTTTCAGACATTATTTTTCAAAAAAATATCAGTACGTATATATATAAGCCCAGGCAATATACACAGAGAGCTGGGGGTGAACTCAACCTAATCGATTGCTAGCTTTTGTAGTAGGAGGCCACCAAGCAAAGCAAAGAACAAGCCAGCACACGGCAGCCAAAAAATAAAAATAATCTGACCACCGGCTGTCGTCGTAAGTATATATATGGCAAAAGCGGCCGGAGCAGCAGGCGATGACGGCGAGAAATCAGGGTTCCGGTGGCTGGACTTGGCGAGGTACGCGGTGGCCGCCGTGGTGACCGCGGTGATCATCGCCGTCGTCTTCCACGCCATCAAGGTTGTGTTCCGCCCCGACACCCTGACTCTCTCGGTCCTCGGAGGCTCCGTGTACACGACGGCGTCGCTCTCGCCGGCGCCGGAGAAGACGCCCTCCCTGTCCTTCTACTTCAGCCTCCGTCTCCGGAACCCCAGCGGCCGCGTCCGCATGTACTACTCCAACGTCAACGTGTACCTCTTCAACAGCAGCACGCCGGCGACGACGACGTCGCCGTTGGGCGACTGCTTGATCTTCTTCCAGCTGTGAGACATCTCGGTGATGCAGATGAAGTACGTGGACAGCCTGAAGCAGTCGACTGTGCAGAGGAATCCTGACGATATCACGCCATTCGCCTTCGACGCGCTGCACAAGACCGGGGGCAGCATCAAGGACGTGACGATGCGAGTGGACGGTGACCTCGTCACGGAGATCAGGTCCGGGTTCAACATCACCCCTCGCGCCGTCACCTACTACTGCAGGCAGCTCGTGGTCGGCTTGTACGACGTGGCCACGTTAAAAACTGATCTCGAGACCAGCTGCACAACGTCGTGATCTCTCGTCATTATTTTCCTTCAATTATTTTTGTGTGTGCATGTGATCTGCTTTCTACTTCATTCGTTTCATAATACTTGTCGTTTTGACTTTTCTAAATACATTACTTTTATTATGTATCTAGACATAAATATATATACCTAAGTGCATAGCAAAATGATTGTATCTAGAAAATCCAAAACAATAAGTATTATGAAACAGAGGGAGTATTTGCTTGTACAACCTGATACCTATCTTAATATATACTCCTTGATGTGTGTGTTTGCAAGGTTTTTCATGTACGATTTGATTCATATATGAAAGTATTGTTCAAAAAGGTAGCTAGTTCTTTTGTTTGGTGGATGAACTGTACCAACTCATCCTAGCTGAATGCCACCCCAGTTGGTATAACCATTTGCTAAGAGGGGCAAACTATATGGTTCAAGTAAATATATTGATTGAATTATTCCATTAAGGATCATCCATGCATGTATGATGTGGTGCATTCAAATAAAGACATCCTTATTAATGAAGGACCAAACCGTCTAAATTACTCCTTCCGAACAAAAAATAAGTCATTTTGAAATTAAAAGTCTATCTGAAAAATAAGTCACTAATACGCATGCGACAATTAATAGCACAAAATATGGCTATTAATAAATAGGGGAGAAGCAAGATCATTTTACCTTTTCTATCAATCTATTCAAGAATTTCTAAAATGGTTTGTTTTATTCTTAGGATGGAGGGAGTATATATATATTGCATGAATTTTTTTCTTTCAAAATAGTTGCATCAACTTAGTTTAAGTTGATGGTATATTTTTGACCGAACTCAGTAGGGGAAGTTCCTACCTCACGCAAATGACAATGCCGTGAGCAAATTAAAGGTCAATCATATCACGATCTTTGGGGATATGACCGTTCTCATGTCTTTTTCTAAAGAAGAAGAACACGACCTTTCTCAGGGAGAAGAGGACAATGGGCTCATTTTTCTCACACAGGCAATTAATGGAGTCATTGTGAGTTTTTTTTTTGAAAGGAACGGCAAGAGAGTTACCGTAAAATTTATTAGAAGAATAAAAAGATATGTACAAAGCAAAAAGAAAAGAGAGTACAGCTCCAGCAACTAAGAAGAAAACGCCGGCAAGAAGTCATTGTGAGTTGTCCTCCCTAATTAATCTTAGTTCATCTTGAAGATCCTTACTAGTCTTATTTATATCTGGCGTGACCGAGCTTTGTGCCAATAAAGACGCTAACCACGGGATGAGAACGATTGAACTAGCAAAGTGAGCGTAATGCCTCCCAAAAGGAGAAAAAGGAAAGAGACCTTGTGAGCTGTACTCAAAAGACGACAAAGAGGAAAGAGAAATACAAAAAAAGTAAGCGAGAGCTCCATGTGGCCTCAAAAGTTCGAAAACAAAGGAGAAAGGTCGGTAAATTAAATTCCTGAATATATACAAGTTGTCAATTCTCTCTCCTTCAAACCCTAAACATTATTTTCCAATGATTGGAATGTGACTTGGTGCAATCATCATTAGGACTGATCTTTTACTTGACAGTAATATGTACATCATAGGTATGTTTGTCCCTATCTTGAACTCTACATAAGCCTCAGCATAAAAATATTTATGAAGAAAAAGCTTATAGATTATAGAAAAAGATGGCCAAAAACCTTTATGAGGAATAAGATTACCACTCTGATGATCCAAGAGTACCACCCAATAATAAATAATGACTAAAAATCGATCGTGAACCACTGGATGTACTGCACCTGATACCGAACCACATTCAGTAGTAGAAGGGCATAGAGGCGTATACTTGTATGAATTGAGAGTTGCATATGCACCAATCGTTCAACACAAAACCTTAACTAAGCTGATAGAAAATGCGGGTGATTCACTACTCCAACAGTACACAATGGCTAGAATGCGCAGAATGGCTAGCTATAGTCATACGCTTGGCGAATAGCCAAAGACGGTATACACAGTACTCGTGCCCACGGCCTATATATGTCAAGGCAATACGGGAACGCTGAAGCAAGGTCGAGCAGCACAATCAGCCATGGCTCCTGTTCTCCCACTGCTACTTCTGCTCCTGTCCTCTTCTTCTCCAACGATCCGTGCAGCAGCTGGAGATGAGGAGCACGAGTACACAATCGTGGCATTGAGCTCGCTGCTACCAAAAGCTACCTGCGCCGGACACAGGGGTACATATCTATATATTTATATATTTATTATCTTTGTCACATAAACGTCATATATTTAAGAACGAATGTAGTAATTAAATTAGATGCTGATGATGATGTTATTGATGATTCCCAGTGGCTCCCCCCGAGAACACGACGTGGGTTCCTTTGAACCTCCCCCATGGCCCATGCTCGCCGTTGTCCGGCACGCCGCCGCCGTCCGTGGCCGAGCTGCTCCGCCACGACCAGCTCCGCGTCGACGACATCCTCGCCAGGCTGTCCGGCATTCCCATCAACGATAGTAAGCCGACGCGCCCGGCGGGTGGGCCCAACCCCCAAATGAATGGCAACTTGATTCAAGTCGGCTTGGGACCATCAGGATCCAAGTCAATGATCGGCATTGACGCGGTCACCGCCGCCCAGTCGAGCTCGAGCCTGCCGCCCGGCGTGCTCCCGCAGACGGTGGTCGTGGACACGGCCAGCGACGTGCCATGGGTGCAGTGCGTGCCGTGCCCCATCCCGCCGTGCCACCCCCAGCAGGACACCTTCTACGACCCGACCAAGTCCGGCACCTACGCCGCCTTCCCCTGCGGCTCCCCGGCGTGCCGGCAGCTCGGCCCCTACGCCAACGGCTGCGTCAACAACCAGTGCCAGTACCGCGTCCAGTACCCCGACGGCTCGTCCACGACGGGCATCTACAGCTCCGACGTGCTCACCTTCGACGCCACCCACGCCGTCAGCAACTTCCAGTTCGGGTGCAGCCACGCCGAGCAGGGCAGCTTCGACAACCGTGCGGCGGGCATCATGGCGCTCGGCGGCGGCCCGGAGTCGCTGCTGGCACAGACGGCGTCCCGCTGGGGGAACTCCTTCTCCTACTGCATCCCGCCGACGTCGAGCAACGCCGGCTTCTTCGGCCTCGGCGTGCCCGGCGGCGTCGCGTCCTCCAGGTACGTGGTGACGCCGATGCTCAGGTACCCGAACCTGCCCACCTACTACCGCGTGCTCCTCCGGGCAATCACCGTCGGCGGGCAGCAGCTCAACGTGGCCCCGGCGGTGTTCGCCGCCGGCTCCGTGATGGACTCGCGCACGGCCATCAGCCGCCTGCCGCCGACGGCGTACGCGGCGCTGCGGGCGGCGTTCAGGAACGCCATGGCGATGTACCGCCCGGCGCCGCCCAAGGGGAACCTCGACACCTGCTACGACTTCACCGGCGTCGGCGGCAACGTCAGACTGCCGAGGATCGCGCTGGTGCTCGACCGGAACGCCGTCGTCGAGCTCGACCCGTCGGGGATCCTCTTCGGCGGCTGCCTCGCTTTCGCCTCCAACAGCGATGACCGGTTGCCGGGCATCTTCGGCAGCGTGCAGCAGCAGACGTACGAGGTGCTCTACGCCGTCGGCGGAGGCGCCGTCGGATTCCGTCGTGCCGCGTGCTGAGCGCCACCTCGCCCTGCCACGCAAGCTCCCAACTCCAGTTGGCTACTGGCCTTTATATTGTTGCTTGCAGAATAAATTTTTTACTCGTTTCCACACCCACTGTTTGAAGTAATATATATATATGTACTGTAAGACCTATCTGGTCAATGGTCATGGCTTTCCAGTTTTCCACTGCACAAGCTATCTCACAGGGTAGTTTGTTGCCCAAATAAACCCAAGATTTGCAACTTGCTTGTTTGTGATCCTATAAATACTTGTATAGTTGTATTAGAAAATTGTTCTGTTCATCAGTCCAGAAGAAGGGACTTTGTTTTGGAAACGTCATAAATTTGTTCAACGTATGCATCTTTTGAATTTAACGCTGTTTCTTTTCTGTCCTTCAAGAAAAGAGAGAGTGAGTACACTACTATAGTAATTGCTTTGTCCGGTTTGGTAAAAAAAAGTCGTTTTGGACAACGTTTGGGTCAAACATTGAGAATATAAATGATGGATAACTTTTAAGTCGTTGAGTTTAGAAATGTGAAAATCATATCAATAGATTTGTTTCGAAAATTATTTTCATAAAAATATACAGATATAACTTTTTACTAAATATTTTTATAGAAATGAGAATTCAAAGTTGTGTTTTGGAGACTGTGTCGCTGTCCTAAACGACTTCTTTTACCAAACCGGAGGGAGTATATAAACATATCGAGCAACATATTTTTTATGTATATCAATTAGGAATCTCTATTATGTGTTAGCAGTGGCATAGTCGGGCCCCTTACGGTTTATGGTTTGTAATTCTCCACTAAAAAGTTCAATCTTGAGCAAAATTTTAGATAAAGTAGCACTGTTGACCCCCTCAACAATGAAAAAAAATCAATTCCTGACTAAGCCATTTGTGTTATTAGTTGGAAGTTATTTACCCCTATAGTTTGTCACTTTTTCAGAACTGTATGTAGTCCCAATTGGTATTTAGAGATCTTTGCCTCTCGGCTTTCGCCAACCGGAACTAAATGTTGGTTTTCTACCGGTATACATTAAAATCCAATGCTCTGTATCCATCCATATCGCATAGTTTCATATGGCAGAGAAGTGGGTGAAATGATAAATTTGTATGTGATTTTCTTGAAATTGTTTCTCTACCTAGAATTTTTAATTTTGATTCTAGAATACTTTTTTGTGTTAGTATATAGAACATTAGAAATCTGACAAATGATATGTTTTATATGCATTTTGAAACATTGAGTAAATATATGTAATTTTGATTATGTTAGAGAGGAAGTGTGTGTGTGTGTTGTGTTTCCCAAAAATAAAGTACATTGCAGTAGACTTCCGTTATGTATATTACATATATATAATTTCCCATGTATAAAAATCAAGAATAGATAACAAGATCCTTTAACGGAAATGCGTACATTTTAGGCTTCAATCTTGTTTCTGTGTGTGCTGGGACGTACACGTGTGGGAGTGATAGATCATGCATGAGTGTGGAATGGGGGTGAGATGTGTACATTCGAGAGTATTTGACCTATCTCAAAAAAATATGTCCAACCGAGGATTTCAAAAAAAAAAAAGATAAGTTTTAATTTACCTCGTATTACCAACGGGACTAAAGCTCCTGCTGTCGGTGGTGCTAAAGCTTCTTTAGTCCTGGGTTCAAATCAATCCGGGGCTAAAGAGTTTCAGATGGAAGGTCACTCTTCTCTACTAGTGCATGGGTTCTCAAATCTTGTCCATTTATTGTAAATTCAACAGCTGAAATTAATGAAGCTCATGCTGCTGTGCACACTCAGAATTTAATATTTTTGGTAAGAAAGATATTTTTTGGAGGTCAGAGTAGGCAAGAGTTTGTTAACTAGTTTTTTTAGGGCAAGTTTGTTAATTAGTTGCCATGTTGCAATTGCATGGATAAAGTCAGTTTACTAATCTCGTTTGGATAAAGTACTGATTGCTTTATGCTGACAAAAAAGTGGTGCAAATCTAGTTCGGAAATAAGGAAGACTGGCATATATTATAGGCTCCATATGCATCTTTTTTTTGTGCTTTCTGTAAGCACCAAACTTAGAGGTGAAGCAAACATTTGGAGGCTTGGAGCTTACAGAAAAAGGTGAGCTAGGTACTGATTCTTGTAGCACTTAGTGCACATGTTCAATAGGAAAGGTGTAAAGATAGGATTAGGTACGTGCGGCATTCTTTGTTAAAATAAAGCTAAATCTAAGTTCAGCTTTAAGGACAAAAGTTTATTATTAGTGACTATTATTACTTTATGTATGTCCAAGACCAAAAGTTGAAGCATATGGTGAACAACATCATTAGTGAGTAATATATAACGAATATCATTTATAATATATGTAGTATATATATTGTAACGTGATGATGGTCTACGAGAAAACATTACAACGTTGAGAAGGATTCGTCTTTCAGATGCGGACTTAGTCGGGGGTGCGCTAGCCTAGAAGCGAGAACTAAGTCTGCACAGGGTGAAATATTCCTTCTTGTTTCATCTGCGCAATAGTGGCGGCAGAGGGATCAAAGACCAAATGTTAGTACTCCTATAAGTACTTCTCTTGTTTTTAAAAACATGACATGTTGGGGCATTAATACAAGGATAGACTATATATATTTATAGCGAATGGAAAAGATTACGATATATACTTATTAGTTGGTCAAATAGTAAATGGACCGTTCCTTTCAAAAAGGGATGATTTTTCATAACAAACATCCTATTAGTTTTCATCATCCCTATATCGGTGGATTTTTTCCCCACATGATCTTTACTTGTTACTTCCACAGGATAGACTATCTTTACTTTTTTTTCTGTTAGGCAGGACCTTCTTCCGTTGCTCACATAGCAGGGTTACGGGTAGTGTTTAGATGGAGGTTAAAAAAATTTCACACAACTTTGACCGCTAATTAGGGGTATTAAATAAACTCAGTTAACAAAACTACCTTCACAACCCTGCGCTAATTCGCGAATCTAATGAGGTTTTTGACCAAATGATTAAAGGATAGTTACTGTAGCAAACCATTGTCGCGCAAAATTGTACTCATCTGTGAAAATGTTTTGCAAAAAAACTTCATTTACCATGCATACCAGATTCTTTTTCTCAAAAATATTTGAAGAAAGAACTAAACATGCATCACTACCGGATTCTTGGGCTTTGCCGAGAGCCCCAATCCTCTCGGCAAAGGCCCCTTTCCTCTCGGTGAAGGCTTTGCCGAGAGGAAGCTCTCGGAAAAGCCCTCTCGGCGCATCTGGGACGGCAAAGGCCGCTTTGCCGAGAGCCGGTGGACATCCTCTCGGCAGATATGTGCCGAGAGGCCCACCAGGCCCTCGGCAGAGGCGTTCACACCGTCCCTCGGGTCACGCCGTTACGCGTGGGGCCCATGTTCTTTGCCGAGAGCCGAGGCCCAGAGCTTTCGGCAAAGAGCGCGCCTCTGCCGAGTGCCGCGGCCCACAGCTCTCGGCAGAGGGCTGAGCATGGGGTCCACTCCACGCGCCTGTGCCGAGAGCCGGGGACCACCACTCTCGGCAGAGGTCTGCACATGGCCCCACGGCACGCGGCTTTGCCGAGAGCCATGTGGCTCTTGCTCTCGGCAAAGGCGCGTCCCAGGCAGCTACGTCACGCACCTTTGCCGAGAGCAGTGGATTTGGCTCTCGGCAAAGAGACGTCTTTGCCAAGAGCAATGGATTTAGCTCTCGGCAAAGCCTATTGCTTTTTTTTAAATTTAGCAGCAGCGTCAAAACAACCCACAAATCACAGAAATCATCACAGATATAGAATATTCATCATAGGCAGCTAATATTCATCGCAGGCATATTATAATCATCACAGGCAGCTAATAATCATCACAGGCAGGTAATATTCATCACATAGTCCACAAATGCAAATAACGAGTCCAAATGCAAGTACAAGTCACGAAGTGGAAGTCACAAAGGTTCAGCAACTCACAAATGTCCAAATGCAAATAAAAGATGCGTAGTTCACGAACTCACTCGTTCGCCGCGTCATCATGCGGCGACTGGGAACCCAACCCTCCCGTCGGTGGCTGCTATGGCCACGACCCCCACCCAGACGCATGTGGATGTGTCATCATCCCCGCCCAACTGTGAGGCGGCTGCTAAGGGCGAAACGGCTGCTGAGGGCCAGACGGCACCCACTGCATCCCGCCCCAAGGACTCTGCTGAACTGTCGGCGACCACTCGTGTCCCATAGGCCCATCATTTGATGCCGCCGATAGATTCTGCGTAGGATTTAAAGTGAGAAATGATAATACGAGTCATCTGTACAAGTCATTTTCGAATTCTACGTCATTCTAGGTTTTGCTAACATTTATAAGTTGTATACCACGATGAGAAATGAATGTAAGGTTGTGATATTTATATGAAGTCATTGTAGGTCACTACGAGAAACAAAAAGAGGAGCGTTCGAAAGTAGCTCACTGGAGAAATAGTAGCCGGTCGAGGGACTGGAGGCAAGTATACCTGCGGTAGTGGAGGGAGTTGCGCCTGTGGCGCCACCGCGTGACCAAGAGTCTGCATGTACTGAAGCACGGAAGCATACTGCTGATTGTGGGCGTCTTGTATCGCATCCATCTGCCTCTGGTGGGCCTTGGCCATCCTTTGCATCTGCTCATCGGCGCACCTCTGTGCCTCTTCTACCTGCCTCTCCCGCTCGGCCCTCTCTGCCGCAAGCTGGGCCTACAATATTTGATCTACACATTAGAATACAAAGCAAACATATGAAAATGTCAATGGACGACGCAGAGAACAGAAATAACCTGGAACTGCTCGTGCAAGCTCTCCGTAACGATGGGCCGCCGTTGTATGGGCGGACCTGAGCTCGTGCCCCTATCTCGAGATCGAACCTGCGAGAGCGACGGAACCTCGAACGGGACCAGGAGACTGTCACCAATCCAGTACCGTCCATGCATCTTGCCGCCTCCACTCCTCATGACGCTTTCTCCATCAATAGGTTGTGTCACTGGATCGAAGTCTGGCCCACGAACCTCCCTTGCCGTCGTGACGTAATTTGTGATGCGGGGCTGGATTGTCGGGTTGCTGTACGCCTCGGGCGGGTCGTCCACGTTGAAGGTGACGTCGGACATCGCCTTGCCCTTGTGTGCCATGCCATATGCCTGGAGCTCGCTGCAAGGCTGATTCTCATGTGCCCGAGACTGCAAGAAAACAACAGAGTGGATGTTAGCCACGAGGCTCACCTAGAAGATCAAATGACGCGACCTACTCCTCTTCCTCCACAATAACTGCCTCCAGGGGTGAGTGCGGCAAATCAAGGCATCTCTCCCTACAAAATTGACATGCATTAGAAGTTTGACAAAAAAATTAGAGACATGATAAATTTACTAGTATTACCTTCTTTAATTGCTAACTAACAAGAATTCTATAATCATCTAAAAATTGCACACTAAATTTGCTAGTATTACCTTCCTTAATATTGCTAGGTAACTAAATTAATAATATTGCTAAGATCCAGTGGCCTCATAATACAAAACCAAATCATTACATGTGCTCTAATCTTTTTTTTGAGATTATACATGTGCTCTAATCAGTTGGCTAAGTTTTGATGCTGTTCAAGTCAAGTCGACCAACGGAAATTTTGTCAAAGATCGAGCAGTGCTGCCGCATACCTCGGAATCGACGTGAAGCAGCACGAGGGCCAGAGGGAGCAGAAGGAGGGGGGTCCACTCCCGGCCGCTGGCCAGGGAGAGGAGGAGGAGGAGGCCCTCCCCTGCGGCCAGCTGTCTGCAGGGGAGGGGCCGGCGGCGGGCGGGCTGGAGAGGCGTGGCGGGCGGGCCGGGGAGGCGCGGCGGGCAGGCCGGCAGGGGAGGCACGCCGGCGGCCGACCAGACGCGGCGGCGGGCCGGGGAGGCACGGCGGCGGCACGGGCAGGCGCGGCGGTGGCGGACCGGGGAGGCTCGCTTCTCACCTTCTCCAGCTCGTCCTGGATCTCCTGTAGCTTCTCGATGGAGAGGACGAGGGCGCCGTCGATCTGCTCGTTCTCCTCGCCGGCGTCGGCATCGGTCTTGGCCTTCTTCCCCTTGTCCGCCGGCGCCGTCATCGCGAAGCCTCTGGCCTGCGTACGCCCCCTCGCCCTAGGGTTTTAGCCTCGCTGTGTCGCCGGGAGAGGAGAGGAGGGTTGGGTGCGGGTGGGAAAGGGAGGCGGAGCTGGGGAGAAGGCCCGCGCTGCCCGCGCGAGCTATATTATAGAGGGCCGCGCTGAGATTCGCGCAGGGAGGAGTTGGGTCGGCTTGGGGTGGGCTGGACCGTTGGATCCGTGCGGGGACTGTCCACGCGGAGGGGAGGCACGGCGGCGGCACGGGGAGGCACGGCGGCGGCACGGGCAGGCGCGGCGGTGGCGGACCGGGGAGGCGCGGCGGGGCAGGCCGGCTCTCCATCGAGAAGCTACATCCGATGTGTTTAATTTGTGTGAATAAGTGTTATATCGTCTGCTAGTTTGTACATTTAGGGGTGCAAATTAAATTAGTAACTCGAAGAGTCTCATGAGATTGTATAGTCGGCCAACAAAATTGTATACTGGTCAAAGGTAACAACACATGCATCAGATCGGGCACACAAAATAAATTGCAGTACAAGTTGTCAAGAGAAAGGTACTCTAAACCTAAAACCAAATTAAAGCAATCATCATGGAATTTAAGTTCATAGCTGGAAGCACACAATGATCATAAGATTTAAATTTCTTACAACAAAACACACTGGTCGAACCGAACTAATATCGTGCTGTCGATATATTTGTCCATATATAATGCACTCATTTTTTTAGAAAATAGAATTATCTCCGATCTCTGTGATATATCCATAATGCACTTATAGCAATTAATTTAATTATACTAGACGCAAATAACCGGCAGGGGAGCTGGTGGTACACCGGTGACTTGAGCGGCGTCGGGGAAGAAGCTGACCGGCGCGCACTTCACCTTGATGTCGTACAGCCGCGTCTGCGCGAAGCTGACCTTGAATCTGGCCAGCGCGGTGACCGTGACGGCGAAGGCGTTGCTGGTCATGTTGCCGGTGAAGTAGAGCACCCATGGCGCTCCCTCGATGGTCAAGGACAGCGTCGCGTCGATCCTGGTCTCGTTGAGCTTCGGCTGGAGCAGCGGCATGGCCGCCGCCGCCGCCGCCATGTCGGCCCTGAACCAGTTCCCCGCCACCGTGCTGTTGCTCACGTCGACGTAGATGCTGTCGTACTCCACCCGGGCGCGCGTGCTGGTGTTGTTGACGGAGAGGGTCAGGGCCAGAACCAAGGCTTGCCCGCCGGCGGTCACGTGGCTGCTCGCGTCGGCGACGGAGATGACGATGCGCGCGGGGCTCAGCACGATGAAGAAGATGGTGACGATGACCGCCGCGGCGAGGACCGCCATCAGAGCCGCTATGATGTATTGCTTCGCGGTTGGGGCCTTCACGCTCTTGGTCGTCAGCGTAGTCGCAGCCGCCGGAGCTGGAGGTGCCATGCTTAAGCTTGTGTGTACTCCTATTGGTTTGAATTTGATCAAAATCAGAGTGGCGCGCCGCTAGCGGTTCGTTTTTCTTTTCCGTCCGCTTCTTCCTCCGACGCGCTCCTCCCCTCCGCCAGGCCCGCTCGGCCCCGCCGCCATGGATCCGCCGCAAGCTCCACGCGGACGTAGGAGAAGGAGCCCCAATGGATGGGATCTCGGTGGCAAACCACCACCACCGCCGCGGCTGCCCTCCTCATCCTCTCCGGCGCGGCGCGGGCGTCCGCGGCCGGCCTGGTCTCTGATGCAGCACGGCCGACCCCTGTCCTCCGGTGCGGTGCGGAAGTTCGTGGCCGACCCCTATCCTCTGGCGCGGTGTGGGCGTCCGCGGCCGGCCCCAGTCTCCAACGCGAGCGTCCGCGACCAGCCCCTAGCCTACGACGCAGCGCAGGTGTCCGCGGCCGGCCTGGTCTCCAGCGCGGCGTGGCCGGCCCCTGTCCTCCGGCACGACGCAGGCGTCCCCGGTCAGGCCCGGTCTCCGGCGCGGCACGGCGCGGGCGTCCGCGACCGGCCTGGTCTCCGGCGCAGCGCGACCGGCCCCTGTCCTCCGGCATGGGCCGCCTGGCAAGTGGCGTGAGAGAGCTTCGTGCGGAGGTAGAGGTAGGAGAAAGGGGAAAAGATAGGGGACTGACAAGTAGACCCATCATCTAGGGGCATTTTAGACTTTTCTCAAAGGGAACTCTGTGTTCCTGGAGCTGGAGCTAGACTGCGTGCCAAATATAACTTTTTGCTCCAGAAACTCCATAGTAAAGCAACTCCATAGTGACGTTGGTGGAGCAGAGTTAGAAAAACTGGAGTAGAGCAGTCTCAAACAGACCCTATATCTCTGGCCTTGAGAGAAGCATATGAACCAGCTGCATGATTGTCGAATAAAGTAATTGTTCTTTGCTTCATTCCCTGGATATATTAATCCACCAGCTCGATCAGTCTTTTTTTCACTACTGGTTTCATATATATGCAACTTTTTTTCAAGCAAACACCTTGTTGGTATTTCTATTTTAATCAAATTTGAAATGGGTAACTAGTTCATGGAATGTATAATTTGTGTACCATACAGCTAGTGGATATGATCATGCACCCTTCTGGAATAGATAAAATACCAGAGGTGATCGCGGTAGTAGGGCCGGTATGCCGGTTTTCGGACAAAAAATTTAGAATTTGGACAAATTTTAACTGAAATTTGAGATTAGAAGTGAATTCCGGCGGAATATTGCCCTGACACCACCGGTAGCACTGGAATCGGCCAGAAGCCAGAACAACCCTATTCATATATAGTTTGTACATGTCCGTAATTCAAATACATGAGTGTAATTAGTGGATAAGTAATTCAAATACAACCTTAATGTACAGGCCAAGCAAGAATTATATATTTGGAAATACAAATAATTCTTGCACATATCAATACGTATATATTTTTAGATAATGGAAAATTATATTCCGGTTTCAGACATTATTTTTTTTAAAATATCAGTACGTATATATATAAGCCCAGGCAATATACACAGAGAGCTGGGGGTGAACTCAACCTAATCGATTGCTAGCTTTTGTAGTAGGAGGCCACCAAGCAAAGCAAAGAACAAGCCAGCACACGGCAGCCAAAAAATAAAAATAATCTGACCACCGGCTGTCGTCGTAAGTATATATGGCAAAAGCGGCCGGAGCAGCAGGCGATGACGGCGAGAAATCAGGGTTCCGGTGGCTGGACTTGGTGCACATGTTCAATAGGAAAGGTGTAAAGATAGGATTAGGTACGTGCGGCATTCTTTGTTAAAATAAAGCTAAATCTAAGTTCAGCTTTAAGGACAAAAGTTTATTATTAGTGACTATTATTACTTTATGTATGTCCAAGACCAAAAGTTGAAGCATATGGTGAACAACATCATTAGTGAGTAATATATAACGAATATCATTTATAATATATGTAGTATATATATTGTAACGTGATGATGGTCTACGAGAAAACATTACAACGTTGAGAAGGATTCGTCTTTCAGATGCGGACTTAGTCGGGGGTGCGCTAGCCTAGCTAGAAGCGAGAACTAAGTCTGCACAGGGTGATATATTCCTTCTTGTTTCATCTGCGCAATGTTAGTACTCCTATAAGTACTTCGCTTGTTTTTAAAAACATGACATGTTGGGGCATTAATACAAGGATAGACTATATATATTTATAGCGAATGGAAAAGATTACGATACTTAGTTGGTCAAATAGTAAATGGACCGTTCCATTCAAAAAGGGATGATTTTCATAACAAACATCCTATTAATTTTCATCATCCCTATCTCGGTGGATTTTTTCCCACGTGATCTTTACTTGTTACTTCCACAGGATAGACTATCATTACTTTTTTCTGTTAGGCAGGGCCTTCTTCCGTTGCTCACATAGCAGGGTTACGGGTAGTGTTTAGATGGAGGTTAAAAAAATTTCACACAACTTTGACAGCTAATTAGGGGTATTAAATAAACTCAGTTAACAAAACTACCTTCACAACCCTGCGCTAATCCGCGAATCTAATGAGGTTTTTGACCAAATGATTAAAGAATAGTTACTGTAGCAAATCATTAAATTAATTTTTGTTATTAGGTTCGTCGCGCAAAATTGCACTTATCTGTGAAAAGGTTTTGCAAACACTACCGGATTCCAAGCAACTTGACGAATTATGGGAGTCCAGGCTTACGGAGAGGTCGGAGATCATGGCGACCATCGCTGATATTCAAGAGCTTAGTAATTTTTTTCTTCTCCTTTAAGCTTGTTCATGCATGTTAATCGCATGGCAAACATGGCAAACATAGCGGTTCATTGTTGTGCCAAGAAGGCCTTGACGGGTAGGGTGTAGCGTCTTGTGGGAGTCATGTACGTCACACAGACTTCTTGCAGCGTGTACCAGAAATATATTGCCGCGTGTGTAAGCGGGCGCGGAGTTTATCTCAATAATTTTGTATGTCGCATTTAGAAGTTTTAAAAAATTTTGAAACTTTACACACCAATAGTACCAAACTAGATGGCCATTGTCCCAAAATCTGAGATTCAAACAACTTTTGTAAAAATTCAGAAAAAAGTTTAAAACCTCTAAGTGCGACATGCAAGACTATCGAGATAAACTCCGCGACCGTTTATACACGCGGCATTTTCACTCCGAGCGTGTACTGCAAGATGAATGTAATCCGTTAATTGAGTAATAGAGGAGAAACTCTTAGGCTATCCGCAACAGTGTTCCCTAAAACTCATCCTGTAAACTAATATTTAGGGAGTCCTTTAGACAATTTGATCCTCTAAATTTCATTTTGCTGCAGCAGTAATCTCTATTTGCACTTCCTATACATGGGTCCCACCACCGCACCTTCTCCCTCCGCCCGCCGGCTCCTGCTCGAGGGTGCGGTTATCCATCGCAGACGCGATGGATAAAGAACCATCACGCCACCCGCCCTGACCTCGTGCTGGCCGCTCCCCCGCCGCCCACCACCTCCCCGGCCGGCGGCGACCGCGCCGCCGCGCCGTCCACCCTCCACCGCCGCCACCCTAATCCGGCTCCGTCGGGGAGCTCACCGTGCCTCCCCCGCACCGCCCTCCTCCCTCGTCTCCGGTGGCTCCCGCCGCCGGATCCGACGGCCGCCGCCCCCCGCACGCTAATCCGGCGGGCACTCGTCGGAGAACCTTCAAGCTCCACCCCCGCCCGGTCCCTGGCCCACCGGCTATCAAGCCGCTGGCCCCGGCTGGCAGCGCCCCCGCCGCCGGCCGCCCCACCCTGCAAGCCGCCTCCTCCGCTGGGCTTCCCTGCGCCCCCCCCCCACCCCCGATTCCAAGACCGCCGGCGAACAGGTCTCCCCAACAGCCCACAACCCGGAACCCTAACCCCAACAGCCCGAAACCCTAACCCTAACCCCAGCGGCGGCGGAGGCGGAGGAAGAAGATAGCTCTTACACGTGGGGCCCGCGGCGCGATGGAATGCATACAAGATTCATTTTCTCAAAAAAATTTGAAGAAAGAAATAAAAATGCATGTTTGGGCGTGATAGTGAGGGGCGTTTCATAGCCGCTGCTGGAACCTGGTTACCAAATGTGGCGTATTGGTGCTCATGGCAGAAGCGCATGCTTGCAGGTTTGGGCTTCAGAATTTGCAGCGACGGGACCTCGATCGGCGCAGGTGATAGTGGAGACGGATTCCAAGCAACTTGACGAATTATGGGAGTCCAGGCTTACGGAGAGGTCGGAGATCACGGCGACCATCGCTGATATTCAAGAGCTTAGTAATTTTTTTTCTTCTCCTTTAAGCTTGTTCATGCATGTTAATCGCATGGCAAACATAGCGGTTCATTGTTGTGCCAAGAAGGCCTTGACGGGTAGGGTGTAGCGTCTTGTGGGAGTCATGTACGTCACACAGACTTCTTGCAGCGTGTACCAGAAATATATTGCCGCGTGTATAAGCGGGCGCGGAGTTTATCTCAATAATTTTGCATGTCGCATTTAGAAGTTTTAAAATTTTTTGAAACTTTACACACCAATAGTAGCAAACTAGATGGCCATTGTCCCAAAATCTGAGATTCAAACTACTTTTGTAAGAATTTGTTTGAATCTCATATTTTGAGACAATGCCCATTTAGTTTGGTACTATTGGTGTGTAAAGTTTCAAAAAAAATTTAAAACTTCTAAGTGCGACATGCAAGACTATCGAGATAAACTCCGCAGCCGTTTATACACGCAGCATTTTCACTCCGAGCATGTACTGCAAGATGAATGTAATCCGTTAATTGAGTAATAGAGGAGAAACTCTTAGTCGCAAAAGAAAAAAAGAAAAACAGGGTTACAGCTCCACTGGATATTGCAAGCCTGAAGGAGAGCTATACAGCCGCCATCTATATATATAGACTCATATATACCATGGTTCTAATCACAACATATTGTTGCATATCTGCAATCAAATTAGAGGCAAACCTCGTTCAAACTAAAACAACATCAGAAAAAAAAACATGATTCCGGTTTGGCCTCTGCTACTTCTATTTTCGTTTTCTGCTGCAATGAGAACTGATGCAACAAAAGGCTCGCTGATGAAGTCCAACGCCGTCTGCTCCGGCCACAGAGGTAAGCACTAACGTGCTCTATGTTGAGCACAATAGATTCTTGAAGACATCATTATGCTAATATTTTTATAAGCACTGACGGGAATCTAATCATCCCCTGTGCTAACATGGCAGTGAGCATTCCATCCTCCACCGGCGCTTGGCTGCCGCTGAACCACCGCCATGGCCCGTGCTCGCCGTCTCCCTCCTCGGAGAGGATACCGTCCACGGCCGACGTGCTCCTCAGCAGCCGACTCCGCGCCTACAGCATCCGGAGGCGCTTGAACGGCGACGATGTCGTCACCGTCCCGACCACGCTAGGCACCTCCCTGGGCACCTACGAGTACGTGGTCACCGTCGGCCTCGGCACGCCGGCGGTCACCCAGACGGTGATCATGGACACCGGCAGCGACGTCTCGTGGGTGCAGTGCCGCCAGTGCCCCGTCCCGGCGCCGTGCCACGTCCAGAACGACCCTGTGTTCGACCCGGCCGGGTGGGCCACGTACTCGGCCTTCTCCTGCAGCTCGGCGGCGTGCCGACGACTCCGTGCGATCTCCAATGGTTGCTCCGGGTCGTCGTCGCCGTGTCAGTACATCGTGAAGTATGGCGCTGGATCCAACAGCACCGGGACGTACAGCTCCGACAAGCTGACACTGACCCCGGCGCACGCCGTCGACGGGTTCCGGTTCGGTTGCAGCCACGCCGACCCACTGTTCACCGACCTCGCCGACGGGCTCATCGCGCTCGGTGGCGGCGCGCTATCGCTCGTGTCGCAGATGGCCGAGAAGGCCTTCTCGTACTGCCTCCCGCCGACGGCGAGCCACTCCGGGTTCCTGACGCTCGGCGTGCCGCGCGTCTCCTCATCCAGGTTCGTGGTGACGCCCATGCACAGCATCGGCAATATCAAGACGTACTACGGCGTGCTCATGCAGGGCATCACGGTGGCCGGGAGGCGGCTCGGCATCCCGCCGTCGGTGTTCGCCGCCGGCTCGGTCGTCGACTCGGGCACGGTGGTCACGGAGCTGCCGCTGACGGCGTACCGCGCGCTGCAGGCGGCGTTCACGAAGGAGATGACGAGGATGCACTACCCGCAGGTGGCTCCGAAGGACGGTTTCGACACGTGCTTCAACGTGACCGCCGGCGCCGGCGAGGTCAAGCTGCCGAGCGTTGCCCTGGTGTTCGACCGGGGCGCCACCGTGGAGCTCGACCCGTCGGGGATCATCTACGACGGCTGCCTCGCGTTCACCTCCACTGGAGACGACACCTCCATTGGGATCATCGGCAATGTGCAGCAGAGGACGTTCGAGGTGCTGTACGACATCGGCGGCCAGGCCGTGGGATTCCGCCGCAGTGCTTGCTGAGCTGAGCGTGCTTTGTTGACGCTTGAGTACTTGACAGATCAAGTCAAGAAGAATAATGAATTTCTGAGCAGAGCATGCATGTTGTTTGGTTGTAACCCTAGTATATTTCCTAATCGTTGCGGCGCCCTATATTTTCAAAAATAATGAACCCTCCAAGTTATCAAACTTAATTTCTAACTTTGAGCAACATCTAACTACCAAACAAAGCACTACTGAGACATATTTCGTGGTGGGTCCAAGGGATGAAGTTAGTTTTGATGTTGTAGTGTCAAAGTGAATTCTAGAATGGATGGAATAATCGGTACACAATAGCCAACAAAAGTAGAGACCATTTAACGTTAGGCCGACTTGATTAATGTATGATGTCAAACTAAGCATTTTTTAGAAGAAAAATGTATTGATCTTAGAGCATATACCGGCTCTTTATCAAACAGGATCTCAAAGAAAAGAAAAATTACAAAGAAGTTCAAAACTCATGTTCATCTTTCACGAAGTCTTCAGAGATTCGTTCATCACCGCCGCCGAAGCCGCTTCCCAATTGACGGGATCCAATATCAGGGATACCTAAAGACGGTAAATACGATCCACAGGATGGCAGGACAGCGAGACCCGCGGGGCCGCGATGCAGCACAGCAAAATGGCTTCAAGTCCACATCAAACAGGACACTTGCATGCCAAAGGTGGGGCCCACGACATGCAACAAGGAGGCCACCTCTCACCACTCGAGGACGCATGCAGGCATGCAAGGACCGGGCCCGGCCTTGGCTTGCGGTGGTGGGCATGGAGAAACAAGGCACAATAAATAAGGCCACCACTTGAGTGCGTATGCGTGCATGCATGCAGGCAAGGGGTGAGACTTTTTCTCCCCCTCTCGGTGTCTCTCTCTGAGTTTGCTTGGCTTGTACTCCACCTCTCTCTCTCTGAGTTTGCTTGGCTTGTACTCCACCTCTTTCTCTCTCCCTCTTGACTGCCTTCACCTGTAAGTCTTCTCTTGACTTATAAAAGAGAAGGCACGAAGGGAGCAGGGAGGACATTTTTTACTTCTTCCTTCTCCTCTACGGAGCACTTCTCTCTCTGTTCTTCTTCTTCCTCCAGCCAGACTTGGCTCTCACACACGTACGCAGACTCCTGCTACATGAACCACGTACACACATCATAGAGACTTGGGACCGAGCTCCCTCTCTCACCCATTTGTATCCCCCTACTACAAATCAGTGCAAATAACACAGGCAGCGCGAACTGGACGTAGGGTATTACTCTCCGGAGGCCCGAACCAGTATAAATCCTTGTGTCCATTTCGCACACCATCCGAGGCCCGACACGCAGTCGTATAAATTTACTTGCCGGCGGTAACAAACCCCGACACCAATCGTCGTCGGGCACTAGAGCCAATCTCCACGAGGTGGAGGCCGCAGAGGAGGGCTTAATGCTAGGTCAATAAGCCGAGTACACTGCCTCCCAGGCGCATCTCGGCCAACTCCGGTACCCACGACGCGTTCTGAGCTCGGCATCAGCATTCCCGGCAACACTCGGCGCGACACGACCTTCGGGTGTTCCTGCTTCCTTGTCCTCGTGGCCGCTGGTGCGGCGCTCGTGGCCGGTGGCCTCAGCTCGGCGTCGACGACTTGCGGTTGGCGACGTGATGTTGGCGCTCTCGGTTCCCTTGGTGGCAATGGCGTGTCTGGCGTGGCACAGCTCTCGGTGGCACGACGCACAATGAGGGGGCTCCTCCTCCGACGAGACTCGGCTCATCCCTCCTCCTTCTCTTCTCCGATTCCACTCCTCCTCCTCTTCTTCTCCTCCTCTTCTCCTCATCCTCTTCTCCCTTTCTTTCCTCAACGCAGACAACGGCGGCGACTTAGAAAGCAGAGAGGGGAAAACCCCAACTGGGTCGGTGAGCGCGGCGGCTAGGGTTGGAGAGGTCAGGGCGGCAGCCGCGGGTTTTATAGCTCGAAGGCTAGGGTTTGCATGCGCCCGCAGGGCGGACGACCGGATGCACGCCCGTACACAGACGCCGAGAAGCTTCGGTGCGCGGGTGGATGCGATGCGACGTCCTATCGCTGTCGCGAGCGGGGTCCAGTGCGGCGCGAGGCTGATGAGGTGGCTTCCAAGCGGGGCCAGAGCTGTCGCGGCGGTGGCGTGCGTGCCACGCAGAGTAGTGCTGGCGTTAGGCGCGACGGAACAGGGAGCGGCGCGGTGCAACGAAAAACGGGGCAGCGGCGTCTATCTGCCCCTGCAAAGGAAGAAGAGAAACAGGGAAGGACGGCTGACGTACGGGGCCCGCGGAACAGAGAGAGAAAGGATGGGGGCGCGAGCTGGGCTAGCTGGCTACAGTGTTGGGCCGGTTGGTGGGCTCGCGCAAAGGAAGAAGGAGGTGGGTGAGCCTGGTTAGCTAGGTAGGCCGATTTGGGTAGCTAGGTGGGCTGGGTTAGATGTTAGAGTTAGTGGTAGGTTTTCAAAATAGGTGATGGTTTATATTTAAGTTTGAATTTGAATTCTATTCAAATTCAAACCTCACACAATTTGAAACTCCAAATTATATTCTAAGAAAATCCAACTCACATTTAAACCATAATTTGAAAATAACTTTTGTATGATTCTACTTTATAGAGAATTTGAGATGAGAGGCTACAAATTGGTTCAAAACTTGGTAGCACACAAGTTGAAATAAATTTTTTTAAATTTTTACAAAAATTCACACATGGGAAAACATTTAAAATTCTGGGATGTTACATGACAATCCAATGAAGTGAATTTTTTTAAAAGTAGGCATGTAAAGCTTTACCCAATCCCAGAATTGATTAAAGGAATTGGGTCTACAGGGAGCACCAATGATCAAGGATAAAAGACTCCAAATGAATTTTGCCGTAGGGCATTCAAAGAAAATGTGATCAGTACTCTCATTCTCACTAAAAAATAGCAGCAAGGGTCTCCCTGCCAGTTTCTTTTCAACATATTGTCTTTAGTCAAGATGGCATTATTTTTAGTCAGCCACATGAAAATCTTAATTTTAAGAGGAAGTTTGGCTTTCCAGATTTTGTGATTAGGTTCATGAATTTCCAAGGGGAAAAGGTTCGAGTATAAGGATTTCACATAATATTTCCCAGACTTTTCCCAGATCCATTTACATTCATCTTTCACATCTGCTAGAGCACATGCTGATAGCATGTCTCTTAACTGTCTTAATTGGTTCTGAGCTCTTTCATCCAACCACCTTTTAAAACTCAATGGCCACCCATTTCTGGCTAAAGCAGCCACACTCTTAGATAAGTTTGACTTATGATAAAATAAAAACCGTCTATATTTTGGAACGGGAAAGTAGCATGTAACAGGAACTTGTGCTTATTTTGATGGTCAGTTTTAATCATCTGTCTGGGTATACTGCGATCCTGAATTGCTGATGCATCAAACGAGAAATTAGAAACAATCAAACAGAGCAGGCCTGTTGTCATCTTGCGGATAAACGACGAAGGAAGAAGCCCACCAAACAAAATGGCTGGAGGAGAACGCACGCGGGCTGGCATGGCGGACCAGAAAACAAATACGAACGAGCCCATGAATCCATGATCCCTGCAAGCGGGAATCCTATACATCTTCCGGAAGGAGGAACACATTGAAACTTTCATTTTGTCAAGATTCGCGCAAACAATTATCTCGTTGGATCTGCAACCCTAATCACCCACACCCCCACCCCTGCTCCTCCGGACACCATTGCCCGCCGCCGCCGCCCCATGCTGCGCGAGCGCGCGCCCCTGTGCCCGCCGCCGCCGCCCCCACGCCCGCGCGAGCGCGCGCCCCCGAGGTCGCCGCCCCCGCCCCGAGCCTCGCGCGGCAGTGCGCGAGGTCCCGCGCGCGAGCTCGCCGGCACGCGGCTCCGCGCGCAGGCTCGCCGGCGGCCGCGCGCGAGCTCGCCGGCACCGCGGCTCCGCGCGGGCTCGCGGGCGGCCGCGTGTGAGCTCCGGTGTGCCGCCCGGCGGGCGCCGGCCGTGGCCTCCGTTGTGCGGAATGTGGAGGTTGAAGATGAATGTAATGTTGTCCAACATTTTCAAAAAATGTTAGAACATTTTTGCAAAATGTTGACCAAAATATATTGAAAAATCAACATTTTCTGTAAAATGTTGGAACATTTTTGTAAAATGTTGGAACGTCATAATGATGAGGTGGGCTGGTGGGATAGTAACTAGCAAGTTAGATGGATTTTTGGTGGGCTGGAAGTTTCAATGTTTATCCACCTTCCGCAAATCATATAGGAGCCCCCTCCAAGCAATTACTCCGAGCCCAAAATAAACTAGACAATAATTCCAAAATGTGCTCCCCTGTTCTTGTCGTAGAGCCCCCCGGGAAAACAGATTTAATAATTCCATTTTTGGTGCGGCCGGGGCTAGTTTGGGGATTCTTTTGTCTTACTTTTTTAACTCGCACCGCCATTTTGACAGCATTCCGAGTAACTTCTCAGCCCGAAGTTCCGCCTGAAGAAGCAGGAGGCTGCAGTAGCTACGGAATCTTCTATTGGTACATCGATAACTGTTTGAACCTGTCTTGGTCGTTACAAAGGACAATGCTATCATACCGAGTCCGTTCCTAGGAGGCAGATCAATATATCTGTTTGAGAGACATGGGTACCCATGGGTCCCCACCGGTCAGGGTCCCAAGGGCCCTGACAAGTGGACCCGACCTTCCAGAAGACCCGCTGACCTTACAAGAGGGCCCAGCAACCTGATCAGGATTCCGGAAGACCCACGAAGCCTTGGCGTGCAAGTCAAGACACGGCGACCTGGCGCGCCGCCGCCTGTAGCTCCGAGTATCGCGGGATACTCCTTGTAATCCGGGAGATAAGCTTCCCACAGTTGTAACCGACCCCGACACGGGTCAACCGACCTGCGCATGCAAACCCTAGCCCGTCCCCCTATATAAGGCGGCCTAGGGTTCCATGCACAGGGACAACTCAACCTCGCATAATCCACCATCATACTGGACGTAAGGTTTCACTCTCCAGAGGCCTGAACCAGTCTAAAACCCCTTGTCTCCTTGTTCCTCGCCGCCATACTTGCCTAGTTCCGTGTGCATCCCGTGCATAACTACCTACGCTCTTAGGTCCCGATCTCCCATTAACCTGCAAACCTCTAGGTCAACCCCCTAGCGGATCTGTCCAGGTCTCACCCCCTGACAGTTGGCGCGCCAAGTAGGGGCGATCGGGAACTCGCTGTGCAGCATGGTGGCCCAATCTGGCGTCGTCTTCCCGGCGAGCATGGCGGCCTTCCTCGCCGACCCCGTGGAGATCTGCTTCGGATCCTTCACGTCGACTTCTTCTGCTCCGGCGACCTCCGAGCAGGTCGTCACGGCGTCCGTCGCCGTCTCTGTTCCCGATCTAGCATCGGAGACCAACCCACCCAGACCCTGTGACCTTGTCCAGGGCATGGAAAGCGTCATCGTCTCGATGAGAGACACCCTGGAGATCTGCGAACGAGCCCAGCGCTCGGCGCAGACCGCGCTACGCCACGACGCGTTCCCTTTCGGCCTGAAGTCTGCGCCCGGCCTTCGCCTGAGCCAGCTGCTTAAGCCTCCCCAGATCCAATCTGGGCGGCGACCTTCTCGCGACCCAAGGCCGGCACCTCGCGCAAGGCGCGACCCCCTCGACGTTCCCTGCACCTACCACAAGGGTGCGAAGCATACCCTCCGCGGGTGCCGCCTGCGGAAGAAGATCGACAACGAGCTCCCTCGCCGAGCTAAGCGACCTACCCAGTCTCCGGACTGCGGGGAGTTCCAGAAGGTCCGGGTCCGCATCTCCCCCAACGACTCGGAGATCGTCTTCCGTCTGGTAATGGTGATCTCCGAGAACGAGCCACCCCGCGCGGGTGCGACGAACTCCGAGGAGGCGGCCCGCATCCAAACCAACGCCCGTCGCGCTGAGCGACGTGCGGAAGAGCAGCGGCGCGTCTTGCCCTGTGCTCGAGACCTGCGTCTCGAGTTCGAGGAAGCTCGGATCCCGACCTTCAACAGCCCCCAGGCCAACCTGGGTACGGCCATTACCCGACTCCAGCAAGTCCAGACGCCTAAAGCTGAGCAAGCCCTCGCGTACCTCCGGGTCGCCAACGCCCTGGTGGAAGAAAAGAGCACGGCCTCCAAGTCCGCTGCATCTTCGTCGACCCGCCACTCGCGCAATCGGTCTCTTCGACCTGCGCGCAGCCATCTCTCCCCCATCCGGGAGGAGGTCGCTCAGCACAACCCTGAGCAACCCGCCCAGCAGCCTGCTGCTGCCCGCGACCTTCGCGTCAACCTCGACGCCAACAGGCGTGCTCGCGATGCCCGTGTCGTCGTCGACCAACGACACTAAGAGCGCAAGGAGCGCGAGCTCCGTCGCAGCCTGGATTACGACCGCGAGTACGGCGCACCCGGGGGTGTTCACCACATCATGGAGCGCGAGCTCCGCGATCAACATGAGATCGAGAATCGGCGACGTGCCAAGTACGACGCCGATCACGGCGACCCCGCTGTCGTCCAGATCAACTGGGATCGGCAGCCACGCTCCTAGGTTGTCCTCCCGGAGCGCAGCGTCCATTCCGCACCAAGAGAGGCCACCCCGGCCAGAGGCTCCGACGACGACCTAGCGCTCAACGCCTTCCCGGCGCTGGTTGCCCGCTTCAAGAGGGTGGAGTACCCCGACAACTTCAAGTCCAACATCAAGCCGTATGATGGGCGCTCCGACCCTAACATCTGGCTGTCGACCTACTACGTCGCCGTCAAGGCGGCTGGTGGTAGCTTCGACCACATGACGGCCTACTTCCCACTAGTGATGGGCAAGGCCCCTTCGCTGCGGCTCAACAACCTTGAGCCTGGCAGCATCAAGACCTGGGCCGATCTGTCCCAGGCCTTCACGTCCAACTTCCAGGCGACCTACGATCGCCCTGGAAATGCCTTCAGCCTGGGGCGGGTCGTGCAGAAGCCTAAAGAGCGGCTCCGCGACTACAACACCCGGTTCTTCGAGAATCGGAACGAGTGCGTTGGTGTCAGGGACGACCAGATCGTCGACAGCTACAAGAAGAGCATCAAAGATCGCAAGACCTTTGAGAAGATCCATGAGGCCGGCCCGACCAAAGTCAAGGAGCTCATGGTCATCGTCAACAAGCTGATGGACACGGAGGACGCACTCCAGAATCAGTTCGACGCTGATAACGCTGGTACATCTGGTACTGCAGTGGACAAGCTCCACAAACGACCTTCCGAGGTCCTAGCGGCCGATGGGTGCCGAGGTTCGACCTTCAACCAGGAGGAGTTCGACCTGGCGCTCGACAGCATCTGCGGGTTCCATGAGGGGGCCACCCACACTCTCCGCGAGTGCTCCCAGTTCAAGAGGGCCTTCCGCGCCCCCGCAGACCCTAAGCAACCCAGGAACGATGGCGGGCGTCGCGACAACCGCCCCTACAACAACAACTACCGCCGTGACGATCGGTGTGACGACCGCCGCGAGGAGCGATACGACGATCACCGCGAGCCACCTCGCAGCGACCCATCTCGCAGCAACCCTCCTCCAGCGGCTCCCCGCGACGAGACGGACCTGCCTCCTCGTCCGGCGTCAAGCAACCCCAATGGGCCTTTCCAGACCGCAACCCGCGCGATCAACATGATCGTCGGTGGCATCAAGTCCAGCGCCAGCAGGAGGCGCTACAGGAAGGACAAGCGTGACGTCCACCTCGTCCACACTCAACCAATTGTACCTCTACGTTGGTCTGAGCAGGCGATTACGTTCTCCAGGGATGATCACTGGGTCACATCCCGGATCCTGGCTCCTATCCGCTCGTTGTCGAGCCCACGGTGGACGGAGCGCTACTCTCCCAGACCCTGATCGACGGAGGCAGCGGGCTCAACATCATCTTTGTTGAGACCCTCAAGAAGATGGGTTTCGACTTCGACAAGATGACGGAGTGCGACGAGCCCTTCTATGGCATCGTCCCCGGGAAGGCGGCCTACCCCCTGGGTCGGGTCTCCCTCCCTGTTACCTTCGGCATGGAAGCGAACTTTCGCACGGAGTACCTCAACTTCGAGGTCGCCAACTTCAAGTCCTCCTACCACGCGATCCTAGGTCACCCGATGTTGGCCAGGTTCATGGCCATCCCGCACTACACCTATCTGGTGTTGAAGATGCCTGCTCCACATGGGGTCCTCTCCGTTAAGGGGGACCTCATCGTCTCCTTCTGCTGCAACACGGAGGCCCTTGACCTCGCGGCGACCTCCGCTGCTGCCGACGCCTCCGCAGTCTTGGTCACCGAGGCCAACCAGGTCGACCCTGTCGACCAGTCTGTCCCAGAACAGAAGCGCACCGACACCGCCCTCGACGCGGCTCCCTCGACGAAGGTCTGCCTCGGCCTTGCCGACCCAGAGAAGACGGTGGTGATCGGCGATGGGCTCGACCCCAAATAAGAACTCACGCTCACCAGCTTCCTCCGGGATAACACCGACATATTCGCTTGGAGTCCATCAGATATGCCGGGTGTCCCCAGGGAGCTGGCTGAGCACGCCTTGGATGTAAGCAAGACGGCCAAGCCTGTCAAGCAAAAGCTTCGCCGCTTTGCGAAAGATCGCAAGGACGTCATTAGGGTAGAGCTAATAAAGCTCCTAGCTGCCGGATTTATCCGAGAGTGTAAAAACCCAGTTTGGCTCGCCAACCCGGTTCTTGTACCAAAGAAAACCGGTCAATGGAGAATGTGTATCGACTACACCGATCTCAATAGGCACTGCCCTAAAGACCCCTTCCCTCTTCCGCGCATCGACCAAGTCGTGGACTCCACGGCCGAAAGCGTCCTCCTCTGCTTTCTCGACTGCTACTCAGGGTATCACCAGATAGCCCTGAAGGTCTCTGACCAAGACAAGACGGCATTCATAACGCCCCACGGCATCTACTGCTACACGACCATGACCTTCGGCCTTAAAATGCGGGTGTGACCTATCAAAAGGCCATCCATAAGTGCCTTGCTAGCCAGATTAGCAAGAACGTGGAAGCGTACGTCGACGACGTGGTCGTCAAGACCATCCACGAGGACAAGCTCACAGCTGACCTCGCGGAGACCTTCGCCAACCTCCGCACTTACCGCTGGAAACTTAATCCAGAGAAGTGTGTCTTCGGTGTTCCGTCTGGCAATCTCTTGGGCTTCATGGTCAGCAACCGAGGCATCGAGGCCAACCCCACCAAGGTGGACGCCATCCTCAGGATGAAGCGACCTACTGGCAAGAAGGACGTCATGAAGCTCACCGGCATGATGGCGGCCTTAGGCCGATTTATTAGCAAGCTCGGAGAGAAAGGCCTGCCCTTCTTCAAGCTGCTAAAAAAGGCGGACAAGTTCGTCTGGACCGAGGAGGCGGACCAAGCTCTTGAGCAACTCAAGACCTTCCTCACGACACCCCCGATGATGGTGCCCCCGGCGCCTAAGGAGCCCTTACTGCTCTACATCTCGGCGACCACCCTTGTGGTCAGCGTCGTCCTGGTGGCTGAGCGACCTGAAGAGGGGCGACCTCACCCCGTCCAGCGACCTATATACTATGTCAGCGAGGTCCTGTCTGATAGCAAGACCAGGTACAGCCAGCCCCAGAAGATGCTCTACGCGTTACTCATGACCTCCCGCAAGCTCCGGCATTACTTCCAATCCCACAAGATCAAGGTCGTCTCGGCCTTTCCCCTTGGCGAGATCCTAAAGAGCCACGACACCACTGGGCGTATCGTCAAGTGGTCCATCGAGCTAGGGGAGTTCGACCTAGAGTTCTGCCCCAGGCAGGCCATCAAGTCCCAAGTCATCGCCGACTTCGTCTCGGAGTGGACAGAGATCCAGCAGCCTCCACCATTCGAGCGACCTGAGCACTGGAAAATGTACTTCGATGGTTCCCTGAACCTCGAAGGAGCCGGTGCAGGTGTCTTATTCATCTCCCCTCAAGGCGACTACCTCAAGTACGTCCTGCAGATCCACTACAAGGCATCCAACAATGGCGCCGAGTACGAGGCCCTCGTCCACGGGCTACGCATCGCTGTCTCCCTCGGGATCAAGCGCCTCATGGCCTACGGTGATTCCAAGGTCGTCATCGACCAAGTCAGCAAGGACTCCGAAGCCAGGAAGGACACAATGGACACCTACTGTGTCGAGGTGCGCAAGCTCGAGCGTCACTTCGAAGGCCTCGAGTTCCACCACGTCTGCCGCAACAATAATGTCGCGGCCGATGTCCTCTCCAAGCTCGGCTCCAAGTGCGCACTGGTTCCGGCCGGTGTGTTCATCCAGGACCTACGCAAGCCGTCCATCAAGCTCATCCCTGACCTAGAGTCGGCAGACGACGAGGTGACCTCGCCTGCGGGTCATGAGATCCTCATGATCGACGCGGAAGATGACTGGCGCCTCGACTTCATCGCCTTCCTCCTCGAGCATCGAGTACCTGAGGATAAGGCGGAGCGAGAAAAGATCGTGAGGCGTAGCGCTAACTACGTCGTTGTCGGCAAGGAACTCTACCGGAGGTCCGCCTCCACCGGAGTATTGATGAAGTGCATCCTACGATCTGAGGGCCTTAAGCTCTTAGACGAGATCCACGGTGGCGAATGAGGCAACCATGCCGCCTCTTCCAACCTGGTAGGCAAGGCCTTCAGGTCTGGCTTTTACTGGCCCACGGCCATGGCTGATGCCCAGGAACTTGTACGTCGCTGCAAGGGGTGTCAGTTCTTCGCTAAACAGCAACACATCCTGGCTCAGGCCCTGAGGACCATCCATCCGTCCTGGCCCTTCGCAGTTTGGGGTCTCCACTCTGTGGGTCCCTTCAAAACCGCCCCTGGCGGCTACAAGCACATCATCGTGGCGGTGGATAAGTTCACCAAGTGGATCGAGGTCCGTCCCGTATCCAGCGTCACATCCAAAGAGGCGGCCAAATTCATCGAGGAGATCACCCATCGTTTTGGGGTGCCAAACAGGATCGTCACCGACCTTGGCAAGGCCTTCACAGGAGCCGAGTTCTGGGACTTCTGCCAAGACAGCATGATCGAAGTATACTACTCCTCGGTGGTGCACCCATGGTGCAACGGCCAGGTCGAACGAGCCAACGGCATGGTCCTACAGGCCATCAAGGATCGCATCTTCGACGACTCAGCGCCTTACGCAACCAGGTGGCTTTCAGAGCTCCCTCACGTCCTCTGGGGTCTCAGGACCCAGGTCAGCTCGACTACAGGGTACTCACCCTTCTTCCTGGTCTACGGGTCAGAAGCCATCCTCCCCACGGACGTGGCCTTCGGTGCTCCTCGCATCCAGAACTTCGACGAAGGAGAAGTAGAGCAAACACGCCGACTCGACCTCGACAGTGTCAAGGAACATTGTGTGGCCACGCTCATGCGCCACACCTGCCACGAGCAGCAGCTACGTCGCTACCACGACCGCAACGTGCGGGAACGTTCCTTCAACGTTGGCGACCTAGTCTTGCGGTGCATCCAGCAAACCAAGGACATGCACAAGCTCTCTGCGCCTTGGGAAGGCCCCTTCATAGTTAGGAGGTCATTGGACCGGCGACCTATCGCCTCCAATGGGCAGATGGCCAGGGTGTTCCTAACCCCTGGAACATCGAGCATTTACGTCGCTTCTATCCTTAGGAGCCTTGTATCACAATAAAGCTATGTACTCTATCCTTTGTAATTCAATATATATATAAAGTTCCCTTTTTCGATCTGCTTGTTCTTCTGTTCACCCCTCCCCTTCGACACGCTCGGGGGCTTGGCCTCAAGCTCGGCCCTTCACGCTCGGGGGCTTGGCTTCGCCAACCTAAAGGTCGTTCGACCTGGGGTTTCTACCTCTCTTCTTTTTATCAGTGTTCCCTTACGACAACTTTTCATATGCCTTATAAGCATTCCTAAGTCGTGGGGTTGCTTGACCTTGGGTCCCTGACCCCCCCTCCGCACGCTGGCTGCACATAAGCCTCCATGCCGAGCTGTGTAGTCGGTAAGCTGTCCCTTCACTGAGTTGGGTTAGTAGGGGGAAAGAGTTCTTGCAACCTCATTGCTTTCGCGTTCTTATAAGAAGTATACGAAGTCAAATAAGGGATCACGCTAACTTAATTAAACATGCCTTTTTCAATCATGCAAGGTTTATATTACATCAAAAGGGTCCACGACCCATTGTTTCTAACAGTTTGCCACGTCCTAAGTTACATCTCCAGGTCTATCTTCTTCATAATTTCATCTGCAGCGGCCTGGATATCTTCGCTGCTCACCAGCTGCGACAAAGCGACCTCCCCTTTGACCTTCTCAAGGTCGAACGATGGCTCATGGTGCTTCACCGTGGCCAGCGCCGTAGCAGCGGCGAGCTTGCCGCTGTCTATCAGCAAGGTCTTTATCCGACCTTCCGCGTCCTCCAGCCGCGCGACGAGCTCCTGTGGACCGCCCTCGACCTTCGGGGCGTACACATCCACAAGATACTCGGCGGCCTCCTTGAGGTCGTCCAGCTCCTTCTCAAGATCTGCAGTCATCTCTTGATAATCAATAAGGGTTTGCATCGCCCGGCCAAGGTCGATCTCTAGATCCCTGCGCACGCCAAATTCATATGCAGCTTTACGAGAGAAGTAAGACTCACTGGCGACGACCTCCTTGTACTTCTCCTTGAGGATCTTCACCTGCTCTTTGGAGTCCTTGAGGTCCTTCTTCAAGGTGGTCTCCCTCTTCTCGGCATCTGCAAAAGCCAAAGTCAGGATGGGTTCACCGCGGCGCAGAAACATAAAGACCAAGGGCATCCTACGACGTACCCATGGTGGCGACCTTCAGTTCGTCCTCCGCCTTCTTCGCTTTCAGCTTGGCAGCCTCCAGCTCTTGCTTCAAGGCCTCCATCGCCTTGTCCTTCGAGGTCGCCTCGTCCTTGAGGCGCTGTACATCCTTCGCGGCCTCAATCCTGGCCTGAAGCACGGCCTCTCGCGTTGCAGTCAGCTCCGCGTGAAGCTTGGCGCCCTCTGTCAGCAGAGCCGCCCTACCTTGCGCCCGCTCGGCAAGTGTCTGCATCCACACGTTACACAACATCGTCAAGTCTCCGAGTCTAAGTGAACTAAAGGCCTAGCCCCAAAGGCAATATTGACTCACCATGAGTGTCCTGCCGATCGTCTTCACCGCCTCCGTGATGGTCGCCTGTGCCGTCTTGAAGTCGGCAAGGTCTTTGGCATCGGTGATGATGTCATCCTCCCACGGAGTGCCAGCGTAGAGGCAGCGATTCCGCTCATCCTCCTCGCTCCCGCCTCCGGTCTCAGCCAACCTCGTCTCCGGCAGGCTTGACTTGGGCGGGTCTTGCTGGCGCAGCCCTTCCTCTTGCTGGGCGCTCTCAGCAACGACCTGGACAGCTGCCGACGATGTTGCCCCCACGGTCTCGAGGACCTTGCTGGTGACGTCCCCGCCCGAGGTCGCCGGTGACTGCTCCACCGGTGCCTTTTCAATCTTCCGCCAAAGGCCTCCTGGCCTGAGGTGTTCTTGCTGCTGCCCGACACAGCAGGAATCCCCCTGCCCAAGGTGCACGAATCCATCGGTACAGACGTACTCAACAAGCTGTAAAAATGAAGCACGGCATAAAATCAAGGTCGGCAACATACCCGCTGCCGATCTTCAACTTCATCGACATTAGCCTGGGTGGTGCTCGTCTTGGCTTCTTTTGCGACCCTTGGTCGCTCACGCCTTCCGCGCTCGGTTTCGGCTGCTGCTCGCCTACAACTCCGAGCGCGGTGTCATCTCCTCCCGCGGTCGCTACGTCGCCCGACCCTCCGGCAACGTCGTGCGACCGTGCATCGTCCTGCTCCTCGAAGACAACCTCGGTGCTAGTCGTTGCCGTCTCTGACGATGCAGTGGTGTCCTTCCTCTTCCTCTTCTTCTTCTCCGCCTCAATGGTGGCGGAGATGATCTTGATGCCATTGTGCGCCGGGATCTTGCCAGGGACGGACCGCGTCCGCCAGGTTGTTGGTGCGGAGCTCGTCACGGGCGGATCCTCGTCATCACTACCCCCCACCGACGAGTTGGAGAGGTAGTTCTCCAATAACTCCGGCGGTGGAGCCAGCACGTTCTCCGCCGCCTGGACCTTGAAGCTGCGCTCGCCCTCATCTACGAGGGGAGCCGGGCTCCAGAACAAGCATCCACGACCCTGCAACAGGCGACCTTCGTCTCAGAAATAGGGGAATGCAAAAATAACAAAGGAATCAAGGTCGATCAGTGACATACCACGTCGGCGGGCGGTGTGAGGGAGAATGCCTTGGGGCACGTTCAGTTCCGGATCACCCCGTTGAAGAGCTCCCTCACCCGCGCCACCATCTCCTACTTGGAGACCTTGCGCTGTTGTACGCGGGTTGGGTCGATTTGGCCCCGGTACTCGTAGGCCGGGTGCACCCGATCCTGGATTGGTTGTAGCAACCTCCGGCTGAAACTGATGGCCACCGCGCCGCCCGTCAGCCCTTCCTCCTTCCTCGCCTTGAGGTCCTCCAGTAGCGGCTTGATGGCGTCCATCTCCCGCGACGTGAGCTGGTAGGTCCACACCGGGACCGGCGCGAGCCCCGACCTAGTGGCCAGCACCGGCTTCGGGTCCTCTAGCCCACTTGGTCCCTCGGCTTCAGCAGCCCGCGCTCCACCAGACTCATCAGCTGCGTCTCCGTCACCGTCGAGTGCTCCTACACCTTCTCCGGTGGCAGCGCAAGCTCTGGGGCCATTTCTTCTTCGTCGAAGCCCGTTGATCTAGTTCTAAATACTACCAGGGACTTCTGGCGCATGCGGCGGCACTAGCACGGCGGATCTAGGCACGGCGGCGCCGGCGAACTGTGCGCTAAAAGCTCTTGGCGGCGGATCGAGAACCCTAGCTGCTGCGGGGAATGGAAGGGAGTGGGATCCTCGACCCCTCACTCGGCCTTTTATAACTAGGCCGCACCAGTGCGGTGGGCCGCGGCACCCCAAACGTCCCTTCGGATTCGGCGACATTCACGACGACGCAACGGCTACATCGCCCAACGGATACATCGCTCAACGGCTCTTTCGGCCTAACGGCCCCAGGCAGTAACGGCTCGTACCGTGCGGGAATCTATGTTCACCGGCCTTCTACCCAACGGCCCAGCATTCAAGGACTCGTTATGCCCTACTTCAAGCCCCTTCCCCGTTATTTTCTTCAAGGTCCTCTAGCCTCTGACGACCTCCGGGTCTATTGTGTTACCTTCACAAGGTCGACAGGCACTACCGCTTGGTAGGTCGCCTCAGATGTCACTCATGGGCTCACACACTCATTCATGACCTCCGGGTCAAGTAGCACCTTCCTGAGGTCGCTAAGGTCCTGTCACCTATTACATTGCCTTAATGGCTATACCAACGGCCCCGTGCTTAATGGCTCCACTGCCCGTTGGCGACCTCTTGGTCAAGTAGCACCTCCCCGAGGTCGTTAAGGCCCTGCTGCCTTCTAGGTCGTGCAGACCTAGAGTTTCCAGGCTGACTACCTGCGTTGTGTCACTGCACAACGGCCGTGCCGACCCAGGTCGACACGGGTTCCTCGTCTCTACGATAGGCCTCCTGAAGGTCGGCGTGCTATTACAGCCCTGCCGGGCCCTTGGTATCCGTACCATTGCGGCCTGGGTGCCCTTACAATCACCAAAATCATGATACTCTTCATGTAAAACTATATTTACAGCTTCATAAGCTACAAGAAGTTTGGCCCTTGGCCAAATTACAAGATACAAAGATATTAAAGGTCATGAATTACCTTCCAAAGTGCTTACGACTCAGTCTACGCTAATAAGGCTTGTCGCAAGCTTTCTTCTAGCTTCAGGACCTACTCGACGACCTCTACAGCCACTGTGGAGGCAGCTGCCACACAGCCACCTCTACTCGCGCACCAACCGGTCTCCTGCAGCGCCCAGCATCAAGTCTGAGCTTCGCCGCAAGATTGCAGAAGGTTCGAGCTTTAACACCAACCTCGCCGGGTGGAGCGCCGCACCCACCTGCATCACCTCCGGCAAGAAAGTGTAAGGGCCGACGATGCAGCTGCTGCTTCATACTCCTCCTGGGTTCCCCGGCGGGACTGGGAGAAGAGGCCAATCGAGTTCTTCGAGCCTCGCAAGCATTCTTCTAGCTCCAAGCATGAACTACACCAACCCTATACTCCGGAGGGCGGATACAAGCCCTTGGCTTGGCAATATTACTACACTGGATCATCGTGTCTACTTTCTGGAAATTGTGTACTTCACTTCGAGGTATGGGTGCCTATTTATACCCCAGCACCCGCCATTGGGTGTTACCTGCAAGACAGCTTGCGTGGCGTTCTTATCCGCAAGATCACTGTACCCTCGTGGAGCACAAGGTCACTGTTTGCCCGTGGGAGGCATCGGCGCGCTTGACCCCTACCTGACCACATCTTGGAGCACCTTTTGTCTCTTGCGGGTGATTGCGACCTGTGCTACATCTGCAAGCCGGCCCGTGACCGTACAGTGCACGCGTGCCTCTGGTTGCGCCAGGCCTGTCACCTGCTGCCCTCTGCAAGATTCGGGAGCTCTTGTCCTCTAGCATCGACATTACAAGAGCATCTGTTTCCTAAGCAGAAGGTCGTAGGTTCGGATTATTTTCCTTTATTCTTCTTTTGGAGCATCAAACCGGCCATTTTGGTCGCTTTACTGCTCGGGGGCTACTACACTAGTGCGTCTTCGACGCCCTATTTTCTTCGGGTCGCCTCGACCTAATGGAAGCCTGCTTCCATCACATCTCTGCTCGACCTACCCTTGGTAGGCTTGATGACCTTTCGGAAGGTCGTGACTGCTACTACAACATGCCTGACTCAGGTCAGGTCGGCGGTTCTGCAAGATCTACGCCTCGTCTTCACTTCGACCTCATGGACCTTTGACCCAGAAGCTCGACGTTCAACTTCGTGCGTGCATCGGAGGGGTTTTTCTTTTTTGGATCCCCGTGCACCCTTCATGACCTCGACGGTGCCGCGCCTTCGCTACTCTTCGACACAACCTCGCCTCGGCCGCTACGCCTACACGTCGATCAGGGGCTTGAGAGACATGGGTACCCATGGGTCCCCACCGGCCAGGGTCCCAGGGGCCCCTGACAAGTGGACCCGACCTTCCAGAAGACCCGCCGACCTTACAAGAGGGCCCAGCGACCTGATCAGGATTCTGGAAGACCCACGAAACCTTGGCGTGCAAGTCAAGACACGGCGACCTGGCACGCCGCCGCCTGTAGCTCCGAGTATCGCGGGATACTCCTTGTAATCCGGAAGATAAGCTTCCCACAGTTGTAACCGACCCCGACACGGGTCAACCGACCTGCGCATGCAAACCCTAGCCCGTCCCCCCATATAAGGCGGCCTAGGGTTCCATGCACAGGGACAACTCAACCTCACATAATCCACCATCATACTGGACGTAAGGTTTCACTCTCCAGAGGCCTGAACCAGTCTAAAACCCCTTGTCTCCTTGTTCCTCGCCGCCATACTCGCCTAGTTCCGTGTGCATCCCGTGCATAACCACCTACGCTCTTAGGTCCCGATCTCCCATTAACCTGCAAACCTCTAGGGCAACCCCCTAGCGGATCTGTCCAGGTCTCACCCCCTGACACTGTTATATAGCTTATCCATATTAGTCATATTTGAAGAGAGTTACGTTACTAAAATGTGAACTTTTATTGTGGGTAACATGTTTGGTTTCAAAGCTCTACACGCTCTACGTTTGAAGTATCTACGAATCCCTCCTACTTATTCAAAAACATTGCAAGGTCTGCCTCATGATATCCAAGTTGAAAGAGATAAGTTGAACAAGTATGCTCGTCCTTTATTGAGATGTAATATTAAATCAAAATTGGGATTATCCACAAGGTTTGGCAGTGATAGGGGTTCCCATCACCACTGCTTTCTACACAACGGCTCTGAAACCGACGGTGATGATATGGTTTGGAGCCGACATCGACGGTGATGATGCTTTTCTACGGTGGTAGTGACTGCAATTTAAGAGACGAACAGAATTACTTTACTAAACACGTACAGTAGATCCAAGTATAATAATAAAAGAAAGAAAAAGACAAGGGCCCAACGCATCGTGTGCGTGATGACTTTGTCTCTTTAAGCTTCCCCTATCCACTATAATCAGTGCACACCGGCCACGACCTTTGATAAAGAAAGGGATGATTAGACAAAGACCAATGCAAGAATCTAATTAAGTAGTATGTGAACATCTCTCAAAAGCAAAAGCGAAAACGTTTGAAGGCAAATTTATGGATTTTGGAGCTTTCCCAACCCTTTTATAAGAATCAAATTGCACATCATGTGCGAGCATCCACCTTTGCTAAGAAAAAAGAATAGAAAAAGACCAAGGCAAGAACCTAATTAACAACTGTTATCACATCTCAAAAAGCTAAAGTAATCGAATACAACGGTTTTGCATGACCATGTGCAGCGGCATCATATATTATTAAGTGCACCAAAAAAGGGTATCCTGTGCTGTCCTGGGAGGATCTTTTCCTTCGTATGCATAAAGAATAAAGAAGGACCGACGCCAGATCAAACAATCACATGGAAATGAAAAAAAAATTAAAAAGATGAAAAGGACCAACAGTCATATCATGTGTGCGTGATTATTTACTAAAAAAAGCGTGCATGATTGTCATTGCACATACACTACTTTAGGAACCATGTTAAGTTGTGCTATACACATGTGGTTCAACATCCTATTTGGCTTTCGTATTTTTTTTGGAAAAAAGTCTATTTTACTAACCTCATCTATCCACTTTGTCCCCTTAACTCCCTATCCAAAATTTAGGTTTGATTTGCTCCCCTCTACTATTTTAGTTGGTTCAATATACCCTAATGAAATTCTTATTTATTTATTCGTGTACATGTTGAGTTTTGAGTTCAAATTTTTCCGAGTGACTTGTAACACAATGTCCTACACTATAAAAATACATTATGTATTTTTTCATCATTGCATATGTTAGTGACAAGGGATACATATTGATTTCTCGAAATGGTTAAGTCTTGTTTGACTTATACTCCCTCCGTTCTTAAATATATGACGTTTAGGACAAGAAAACTAGTTCAAAATGAACTAATTTTCTTGTCCTAAACGTCATATATTTAAGGACGGAGGTAGTAGTTGCTTTACGCAATTCGGTTATAAATTATTATCGTACGTACCCAAGGGAATCCTATAAGATCATCATATATGAACTAAGCATAGTGGATGCATGTGGTTTGTTCCTCATAGTAGAAACATTATTTACACCCGGATTCGAATCCTAGACTTAGCATTCTTCTCCTTATAGGAATAAATTATACTATTTTTTTTAAGTGGTGGGTGGCATGCCTATCGACAGCAAAGGTTTTTGTGGCAACTTTGACAACCCAATATCTACTTTCAGTTAGGCCACCAGTCTCGCGAAGGTACTCATAAGAATATGCATGGCACGATTGGTTGTGTTTAGGATGAGTGTATGAGAATGTTTACCTCTATACTATGTTTCATAAAAGAAGGGAAGTATACGCTACAAATGAGGCAGACATGGTAGATACCTCAAAGGATCCCAAGAATAATACATGCGCAAGACACAATATGTTACTCCTTCCGTTTCAAATTGTTTGTTTGGTTTTTCTAGCTAGATACATTCCTTTTATTATTCACCTAGATATATATTATGTCTAGATACATAACAAATAGAATGTATCTAGAAAAACAAAAATACTAAGTAATTTGGAACGGAGGGAGTATCTCTTAGTTTTTTTTTTCATTTTAGCATATAACTGAATAATATGCATGGCTCTTCTTGCTCTGTGTTGCTCCCTTTTGCCTAATAGGACTCAATATATCAAAACTTCTTCATGAGCACCAATACTTGTTGTTAAAAAGAAGTCGATCTTCGTTCGGGGTACACATTCAACAAGCTCCATCCGAGAATGGTGCATAATAATATGCATGCTTGTTATTAGACTCATATTCATTTTACCTCGCATACAAGCAAATTTCACTAGTGCCGCCATTGAAGCCAGTCTACTTGAGATAGTGCATTCTTGGAGTCAACAGTTTAATCCTTGGTGTGGAAGTTGTTCTAAAATTGTGCCCGATTACAAAGTATGTGGTGCAATGAATTTATATATATTCGAATGATCTCGATGCATGCATATGTGAAAAACATCCGATGTGTTTAATTTGTGTGAATAAGTGTTATATCGTCTGCTAGTTTGTACATTTAGGGGTGCAAATTAAATTAGTAACTCGAAGAGTCTCATGAGATTGTATAGTCGGCCAACAAAATTGTATACTGGTCAAAGGTAACAACACATGCATCAGATCGGGCACACAAAATAAATTGCAGTACAAGTTGTCAAGAGAAAGGTACTCTAAACCTAAAACCAAATTAAAGCAATCATCATGGAATTTAAGTTCATAGCTGGAAGCACACAATGATCATAAGATTTAAATTTCTTACAACAAAACACACTGGTCGAACCGAACTAATATCGTGCTGTCGATATATTTGTCCATATATAATGCACTCATTTTTTTAGAAAATAGAATTATCTCCGATCTCTGTGATATATCCATAATGCACTTATAGCAATTAATTTAATTATACTAGACGCAAATAACCGGCAGGGGAGCTGGTGGTACACCGGTGACTTGAGCGGCGTCGGGGAAGAAGCTGACCGGCGCGCACTTCACCTTGATGTCGTACAGCCGCGTCTGCGCGAAGCTGACCTTGAATCTGGCCAGCGCGGTGACCGTGACGGCGAAGGCGTTGCTGGTCATGTTGCCGGTGAAGTAGAGCACCCATGGCGCTCCCTCGATGGTCAAGGACAGCGTCGCGTCGATCCTGGTCTCGTTGAGCTTCGGCTGGAGCAGCGGCATGGCCGCCGCCGCCGCCGCCATGTCGGCCCTGAACCAGTTCCCCGCCACCGTGCTGTTGCTCACGTCGACGTAGATGCTGTCGTACTCCACCCGGGCGCGCGTGCTGGTGTTGTTGACGGAGAGGGTCAGGGCCAGAACCAAGGCTTGCCCGCCGGCGGTCACGTGGCTGCTCGCGTCGGCGACGGAGATGACGATGCGCGCGGGGCTCAGCACGATGAAGAAGATGGTGACGATGACCGCCGCGGCGAGGACCGCCATCAGAGCCGCTATGATGTATTGCTTCGCGGTTGGGGCCTTCACGCTCTTGGTCGTCAGCGTAGTCGCAGCCGCCGGAGCTGGAGGTGCCATGCTTAAGCTTGTGTGTACTCCTATTGGTTTGAATTTGATCAAAATCAGAGTGGCGCGCCGCTAGCGGTTCGTTTTTCTTTTCCGTCCGCTTCTTCCTCCGACGCGCTCCTCCCCTCCGCCAGGCCCGCTCGGCCCCGCCGCCATGGATCCGCCGCAAGCTCCACGCGGACGTAGGAGAAGGAGCCCCAATGGATGGGATCTCGGTGGCAAACCACCACCACCGCCGCGGCTGCCCTCCTCATCCTCTCCGGCGCGGCGCGGGCGTCCGCGGCCGGCCTGGTCTCTGATGCAGCACGGCCGACCCCTGTCCTCCGGTGCGGTGCGGAAGTTCGTGGCCGACCCCTATCCTCTGGCGCGGTGCGGGCGTCCGCGGCCGGCCCCAGTCTCCAACGCGAGCGTCCGCGACCAGCCCCTAGCCTACGACGTAGCGCAGGTGTCCGCGGCCGGCCTGGTCTCCAGCGCGGCGTGGCCGGCCCCTGTCCTCCGGCACGACGAAGGCGTCCCCGGTCAGGCCCGGTCTCCGGCGCGGCACGGCGCGGGCGTCCGCGACCGGCCTGGTCTCCGGCGCAGCGCGACCGGCCCCTGTCCTCCGGCATGGGCCGCCTGGCAAGTGGCGTGAGAGAGCTTCGTGCGGAGGTAGAGGTAGGAGAAAGGGGAAAAGATAGGGGACTGACAAGTAGACCCATCATCTAGGGGCATTTTAGACTTTTCTCAAAGGGAACTCTGTGTTCCTGGAGCTGGAGCTAGACTGCGTGCCATATATAACTTTTTGCTCCAGAAACTCCATAGTAAAGCAACTCCATAGTGACGTTGGTGGAGCAGAGTTAGAAAAACTGGAGTAGAGCAGTCTCAAACAGACCCTATATCTCTGGCTTTGAGAGAAGCATATGAACCAGCTGCATGATTGTCGAATAAAGTAATTGTTCTTTGCTTCATTCCCTGGATATATTAATCCACCAGCTCGATCAGTCTTTTTTTCACTACTGGTTTCATATATATGCAACTTTTTTTCAAACAAACACCTTGTTGGTATTTCTATTTTAATCAAATTTGAAATGGGTAACTAGTTCATGGAATGTATAATTTGTGTACCATACAGCTAGTGGATATGATCATGCACCCTTCTGGAATAGATAAAATACCAGAGGTGATCGCGGTAGTAGGGCCGGTATGCCGGTTTTCGGACAAAAAATTTAGAATTTGGACAAATTTTAACTGAAATTTGAGATTAGAAGTGAATTCCGGCGGAATATTGCCCTGACACCACCGGTAGCACTGGAATCGGCCAGAAGCCAGAACAACCCTATTCATATATAGTTTGTACATGTCCGTAATTCAAATACATGAGTGTAATTAGTGGATAAGTAATTCAAATACAACCTTAATGTACAGGCCAAGCAAGAATTATATATTTGGAAATACAAATAATTCTTGCACATATCAATACGTATATATTTTTAGATAATGGAAAATTATATTCCGGTTTCAGACATTATTTTTTTTAAAATATCAGTACGTATATATATAAGCCCAGGCAATATACACAGAGAGCTGGGGGTGAACTCAACCTAATCGATTGCTAGCTTTTGTAGTAGGAGGCCACCAAGCAAAGCAAAGAACAAGCCAGCACACGGCAGCCAAAAAATAAAAATAATCTGACCACCGGCTGTCGTCGTAAGTATATATGGCAAAAGCGGCCGGAGCAGCAGGCGATGACGGCGAGAAATCAGGGTTCCGGTGGCTGGACTTGGCGAGGTACGCGGTGGCCGCCGTGGTGACCGCGGTGATCATCGCCGTCGTCTTCCACGCCATCAAGGTTGTGTTCCGCCCCGACACCCTGACTCTCTCGGTCCTCGGAGGCTCCGTGTACACGACGGCCGGCGTCGCTCTCGCCGGCGCCGGAGAAGACGCCCTCCCTGTCCTTCTACTTCAGCCTCCGTCTCCGGAACCCCAGCGGCCGCGTCCGCATGTACTACTCCAACGTCAACGTGTACCTCTTCAACAGCAGCACGCCGGCGACGACGACGTCGCCGTTGACCGACTGCTTGATCTTCTTCCAGCTGCTAGACATCTCGGTGATGCAGATGACGTACGTGGACAGCCTGAAGCAGTCGACTGTGCAGAGGAATCCTGAGGTTATCACGCCGTTCGCCTTCGACGCGCTGCACAAAACCGGGGGCAGCATCAAGGACGTGACGATGCGAGTGGACGGTGACCTCGTCACGGAGATCAGGTCCGGGTTCAACATCACCCCTCGCGCCGTCACCTACCACTGCAGGCAGCTCGTCGTCGGCTTGTACGACGTGGCCACGTTAAAAACTGATCTCGAGACCAGCTGCACAACGTCGTGATCTCTCGTCATTATTTTCCTTCAATTATTTTTGTGTGTGCATGTGATCTGCTTTCTACTTCATTCGTTTCATAATACTTGTCGTTTTGACTTTTCTAAATACATTACTTTTATTATGTATCTAGACATAAATATATATACCTAAGTGCATAACAAAATGATTGTATCTAGAAAATCCAAAACAATAAGTATTATGAAACAGAGGGAGTATTTGCTTGTACAACCTGATACCTATCTTAATATATACTCCTTGAGGTGTGTGTTTGCAAGGTTTTTCATGTACGATTTGATTCATATATGAAAGTATTGTTCAAAAAGGTAGCTAGTTCTTTTGTTTGGTGGATGAACTGTACCAACTCATCCTAGCTGAATGTCACCCCACTTGGTATAACCATTTGCTAAGAGGGCCGGCAAACTATATATGGTTCAAGTAAATTGATTGACTTATTCCATTTAGGATCATCCATGCATGTATCATGTGGTGCGTTCAACTAAACACATCCTTAATCTCAAAAAAAAACTAAACACATCCTTATTTGTCAAAAAAAAAACTAAACACATCCTTATTAATGAAGGACCAGACCGTCTAAACTACTCCTTCCGAACTAAAAACAAGTCATTTTGAAATTAAAATTCTATCCGAAAAATAAGTCACTAATACGCATGCGACAATTAATAGCATAAAATATGGCTGTTAATAAATAGGGGAGAAGCAAGATCATTTTACCTTTTCTATCAATCTTTTCAAGAATTTCTAAAATGGTTTGTTTTATTCTTAGGACGGAGGGAGTATATATATATTGCATGATTTTTTTCTTGCAAAATAGTTGCATCAACTTAGTTTAAGTTGATGGTATATTTTTGACCGAACTCAGTAGGGGAAGTTCCTACCTCACGCAAATGACAATGCCGTGAGCAAATTAAAGGTCAATCATATCACGATCTTTGGGGATATGACCGTTCTCATGTATTTTTCTAAAGAAGAAGAACACGACCTTTCTCAGGGAGAAGAGGACAACGGGCTCATTTTTCTCACACAGGCAATTAATGGAGTCATTGTGAGTTTTTTTTTTTGAAAGGAACGGCAAGAGAGTTGCCGTAAAATTTATTAGAAGAATAAAAAGATATGTACAAAGCAAAAAGAAAAGAGAGTACAGCTCCAGCAACTAAGAAGAAAACGCCGGCAAGAAGTCATTGTGAGTTGTCCTCCCTAATTAATCTTAGTTCATCTTGAAGATCCTTACTAGTCTTATTTATATCTGGCGTGACCGAGCTTTGTGCCAATAAAGACGCTAGCCACGGGATGAGAACGATTAAACTAGCAAAGTGAGCGTAATGCCTCCCAAAAGGAGAAAAAGGAAAGAGACCTTGTGAGCTGTACTCAAAAGACGACAAAGAGGAAAGAGAAATACAAAAAAAGTAAGCGAAAGCTCCATGTGGCCTCAAAAGTTCGAAAACAAAGGAGAAAGGTCGGTAAATTAAATTCCTGAATATATACAAGTTGTCAATTCTCTCTCCTTCAAACCCTGAACATTATTTTCCAATGATTGGAATGTGACTTGGTGCAATCATCATTAGGACTGATCTTTTACTTGACAGTAATATGTACATCATAGGTATGTTTGTCCCTATCTTGAACTCTACATAAGCCTCAGCATAAAAATATTTATGAAGAAAAAGCTTATAGAGTATAGAAAAAGATGGCCAAAAACCTTTATGAGGAATAAGATTACCACTCTGATGATCCAAGAGTACCACCCAATAATAAATAATGACTAAAAATCGATCGTGAACCACTGGATGTACTGCACCTGATACCGAACCACATTCAGTAGTAGAAGGGCACAGAGGCGTATACTTGTATGAATTGAGAGTTGCATATGCACCAATCGTTCAACACAAAACCTTAACTAAGCTGACAGAAAATGCGGGTGATTCACTACTCCAACAGTACACAATGGCTAGAATGCGCAGAATGGCTAGCTATAGTCATACGCTTGGCGAATAGCCAAAGATGGTGTACACAGTACTCGTGCCCACGGCCTATATATGCCAAGGCAATACGGGAACGCTGAAGCAAGGTCGAGCAGCACAATCAGCCATGGCGCCTGTTCTGCCACTGCTACTTCTGCTCCTGTCCTCTTCTTCTCCAACGATCCGTGCAGCAGCTGGAGATGAGGAGCACGAGTACACACTCGTGGCATTGAGCTCGCTGCAACCAAAAGCTACCTGCGCCGGACACAGGGGTATACTAATTATTATATATATCTATATTTATATATTTATATATCTTTATTATCTAATGACAGTTAATTAAATTAGATACTGATGATGATGTTATTGATTCCCAGTGGCTCCCCCCGAGAACACGACGTGGGTGCCTTTGAACCTCCCCCATGGCCCATGCTCGCCGTTGTCCGGCACGCCGCCGCCGTCCGTGGCCGAGCTGCTCCGCCACGACCAGCTCCGCGTCGACGACATCCTCACCAGGCTGTCCGGCATTCCCATCAACGATAGTAAGCCGACGCGCCCGGCGGGTGGGCCCAACCCCCAAATGAATGGCAACTTGATTCAAGTCGGCTTGGGACCATCAGGATCCAAGTCAATGATCGGCATTGACGCGGTCACCGCCGCCCAGTCGAGCTCGAGCCTGCCGCCCGGCGTGCTCCAGCAGACGGTGGTCGTGGACACGGCCAGCGACGTGCCATGGGTGCAGTGCGTGCCGTGCCCCATCCCGCCGTGCCACCCCCAGCAGGACACGTTCTACGACCCGACCAAGTCCGGCACCTACGCCGCCTTCCCCTGCGGCTCCCCGGCGTGCCGGCAGCTCGGCCCCTACGCCAACGGCTGCGTCAACAACCAGTGCCAGTACCGCGTCCAGTACCCCGACGGCTCGTCCACGACGGGCATCTACAGCTCCGACGTGCTCACCTTCGACGCCACCCACGCCGTCACCAACTTCCAGTTCGGGTGCAGCCACGCCGAGCAGGGCAGCTTCGACAACCGTGCGGCGGGCATCATGGCGCTCGGCGGCGGCCCGGAGTCGCTGCTGGCACAGACGGCGTCCCGCTGGGGGAACTCCTTCTCCTACTGCATCCCGCCGACGTCGAGCAACGCCGGCTTCTTCGGCCTCGGCGTGCCCGGCGGCGTCGCCTCCTCCAGGTACGAGGTGACGCCGATGCTCAGGTACCCGAACCTGCCCACCTACTACCGCGTCCTCCTCCGGGCAATCACCGTCGGCGGGCAGCAGCTCAACGTGGCCCCGGCGGTGTTCGCCGCCGGCTCCGTGATGGACTCGCGCACGGCCATCAGCCGCCTGCCGCCGACGGCGTACGCGGCGCTGCGGGCGGCGTTCAGGAACGCCATGACGATGTACCGCCCGGCGCCGCCCAAGGGGAACCTCGACACCTGCTACGACTTCACCGGCGTCGGCGGCAACGTCAGGCTGCCGAGGATCGCGCTGGTGCTCGACCGGAACGCCGTCGTCGAGCTCGACCCGTCGGGGATCCTCTTCGGCGGCTGCCTCGCTTTCGCCTCCAACAGCGATGACCGGTTGCCGGGCATCTTCGGCAGCGTGCAGCAGCAGACGTACGAGGTGCTCTACGCCGTCGGCGGAGGCGCCGTCGGATTCCGTCGTGCCGCGTGCTGAGCGCCACCTCGCCCTGCCACGCAAGCTCCCAACTCCAGCTGGCTACTGGCATTATATTGTTGCTTGCAGAATAAATTTTTTACTCGTTTCCACACCCACTGTTTGATCTAATATATGTAAGACCTATCTGGTCAATGATTATGGATTTCCAGTTTTCCGCTGCACAAGCTATCTCACAGGGTAGTTTGTTGCCCAAATAAACCCAAGATTTGCGATTTGCTTGTTTGTGATCCTGTATACTTGTATAAGAAATTTGTTGTATGGATCATCAGTCCAGAAGGAGAAGGGACGTTGTTTTGGAAACGTCATAAATTTGTTCAACGTATGCATTTTTTTGAATTTAACGTTGTTTCTTTTTTGCCCTTCAAGAAAAGAGCGAGCGAGTACACTACTATAGTAATTGCTTTGCATATAGTCTATACAAGTAAATGTATGTTAAAAAATTATAAACATATCGAGCAACATATTTTTTATGTATATTGATTAGGAATCTCTATTATGTGTTAGTTGGAAGTTATTTACCCCTATAGTTTTTCACTCTTCAAGAACAGTATGTAGTCCAATTGGTCTTTAATTAGAGATCTTTGCCTCTTGCCAACCGGAACTAAATGTTGGTTTTCTACCGGTATCCATTAAAATCCAGTGCTCTGTATCCATCCATATCTCATAGTTTTGCAACTTGTTTGTGATCCTATATACTTGTATAAGAAATTTGTTGTATTGATCAGTCCAGAAGGAGAATGGACTTGGTTTTGAAAACGTAAATTTGTTCAACGTATGCATTTTATTGAATTTAATGTTGTTCCTTTTCTGTCTTCAAGAAGAAAAAAGCGAGTACACTACTATAGTAATTGCTTTGTACATAGTCTATATAAGTAAATGTATGTCAAAAAATTATAAAATATCGAGCAACATATTTTTTTATGTATATTGATTAGGAATCTCTATTATGTGTTAGCAGTGGCGTAGCTAAGGGGGGCTGGCAGGGGCCATGCCCCCCCCTATGGTTTGTAAGTTTCCACTAAAAAGTTCAATTTTGAGCAAATGTTTAGATAAATTAGCACTGTTGACCCTCCTCAACAATGAAAATTTACTTATATAGAGACTTACAACAATGATAAATTAGCACGGTATGTAGTCCCAATTGGTCTTTAGAGATCTTTGTCTCTTGCCAACCGGAACTAAATGTTGGTTTTCTATCAGTATACATTAAAATCTAGTGCTCTGTATCCATCCATATCTCATATTTTCATATGGCAGAGAAGTGGGTGAAATGATAAATGTGTATGTGATTTTCTTGAAATTGTTTCTTTACCTAGAATATTTAATTTTGATTCTAGAATACTATTTTGTGTTAGTATATAGAACATTAGAAATCCGACAAATGATATGTTTTATATGCATTTTGAAACATTGAGTAAATATATGTAATGTCGATACTGTTAGAGAGGAAGTGTGTGTGTGTGTGTAAGCGTATGTGTTTCTGTTGTGTTTCCGAAAAATAAAATACATCGTAGACTTCTGTTATGTATATTACATATATATAATTTCCCATGTATAAAAATCAAGAATAGATAACACTACTAGTGAAATGACTTTTAGTACCGGGTCCAAACCTCTATTAGTACCGGTTTTGGACCCGGTACTAGACAGTCGGTACCAATGTGAATAAGTACCGGGTGGGGACACCACCCGGTACTAGTGTTTTCCGCCGTCAGCCCTCTCCGTCCCTCTTTTTTTTTTCTCTTTCATTATTTCTTTCTTTCTCTTCCGTTCTTTTCTTCAATCGTTCACAAGTACATCTCCTCATCCAAATCACAAGATTCACATACAAGATTCACATACATTCACAAATTCGCAGCAACATTCATATACATCTCAATCCCACAATCAATCTTACGGTCACAAGAAAATAGTCTCACAGTCAAAAGAATTCCAAAAAATCAACTCATTCAGTCACATGAAACTAAAAAAAAATCACCAGAGATCCGCGGCCCCTGCGCGTCGGCCGCCCGCGCCGGCCCCGTCGGCAAGGCCTCCGCGCACCGGCCGCTGGATCCGCCGGCTGCCTGCGCCGGCCCCGCACCGGCCGTTCACCCGCGCCGGCCTCCGCGTCGCGCCCGTAGCGCCGGCCTCCGCGCCGGGCCGCGCCGGCCCCGCACCGGCCGTTCGCCCGCGCCGGCCTCCGCGCCGGGCCGGGGAGGCCAGGGGCTCGCGCCGGCCGCGCCCCGCCGGGGAGGCCAGGGGCCCGCGCCGCCACCACCTGGGGCTTGGCCCCTGCTCCGCGCGCCGGCGGGAGGCCGGCCCTCCCTCTGCCGCGCCGGCCTGGGGCTTGGCCCCTGCCACCAGAGGCCTGTGGATCTGCAGAGGAGAGGAAGAGAGAAGTTAGAGGAGATAGAATAAATGAGAGGAGAATGAAAGGAGAATGAGAGGATAAGGCAAGCGCGTGGGGGTGGAGGCCGCCGTCCGTGTGGGGCACACGGCGCGTGCAGACGGCGCCGTTCAGGGGCGGGTGGAGGAGCTAACGGTGTTGAATTTTTTGTATCGGGCCAAAATTCACCCGGTACTAATGTGCCCCACATTAGTACCGGATGGTGTCCAGGCCCGGTACTAATGTGTTCGTCACACATTAGTACCGGTCCCCAACACGGACCGGTACTAATGTAACACATTAGTACCGGCTCCATCCACGGACCCGTACTAATGTGTGTCTCTGGTGGACGCCCCAGGCTCCCTCCTTCCCGACCGGTACTAATGTGCACATTAGTACCGGTTCCAAACAAAACCGGTACTAATGTGAAATTCTTCCCAGGACAAAATCCTTTAACGGAAATGCGTACATTTTAGGCTTCAATCTTGTTTCTATGTGTGCTGGGACATACATGTGTGGGAGTGATAGATCATGCATGAGTGTGGAATGTGGGTGAGATGTGTACATTCGAGAGTATTCAACCTATCTCAAAAAAATATGTCCAACCGAGGATTTCATAAAAAGAAGATAAGTTTTAATTTGCCTCGTATTACCAACGGGACTAAATTAAGCTCCTGCTGTCGGTGGGCGTCGGTGGTCGAAGTTGGATCCATAACTAAAGCTTCTTTAGTCCTGGGTTCAAATCAATCCGAGGCTAAAGAGTTTCAGATGGAAGGTCACTTCTCTACTAGTGCATGGGTTCTCAAATCTTGTCCATTTATTGTAAATTCAACAGCTGAAATTAATGAAGCTCATGCTGCTGTGCACACTCAGAATTTAATATTTTTAGTAAGAAAGAGATTTTTTGGAGGTCAGAGTAGGCAAGAGTTTGTTAACTAGTTTTTTTAGGGCAAGTTTGTTAATTAGTTGCCATGTTGCAATTGCATGGATAAAGTCAGTTTACTAATCTCGTTCGGATAAAGTACTGATTGCTTTATGCTGACAAAAAAGTGGTGCAAATCTAGTTCGGAAATAAGGAAGACTGGCATATATTATAGGCTCCATATGCACCTTTTTTTTGTGCTTTCTGTAAGCACCAAACTTAGAGGTGAAGCAAACATTTGGAGGCTTGGAGCTTACAGAAAAAGGTGAGCTAGGTACTGATTCTTGTAGCACTTAGTGCACATGTTCAATAGGAAAGGTGTAAAGATAGGATTAGGTACGTGCGGCATTCTTTGTTAAAATAAAGCTAAATCTAAGTTCAGCTTTAAGGACAAAAGTTTATTATTAGTGACTATTATTAGTTTATGTATGTCCAAGACCAAAAGTTGAAGCATATGGTGAACAACATCATTAGTGAGTAACATATAACGAATATCATTTATAATATATGTAGTATATATATTGTAACGTGATGATGGTCTACGAGAAAACATTACAACGTTGAGAAGGATTCGTCTTTCAGATGCGGACTTAGTCGGGGGTGCGCTAGCCTAGAAGCGAGAACTAAGTCTGCACAGGGTGAAATATTCCTTCTTGTTTCATCTGCGCAATAGTGGCGGCAGAGGGATCAAAGACCAAATGTTAGTACTCCTATAAGTACTTCTCTTGTTTTTAAAAACATGACATGTTGGGGCATTAATACAAGGATAGACTATATATATTTATAGCGAATGGAAAAGATTACGATTTATACTTATTAGTTGGTCAAATAGTAAATGGACCGTTCCTTTCAAAAAGGGATGATTTTTCATAACAAACATCCTATTAGTTTTCATCATCCCTATATCGGTGGATTTTTTTCCCACATGATCTTTACTTGTTACTTCCACAGGATAGACTATCTTTACTTTTTTTCTGTTAGGCAGGACCTTCTTCCGTTGCTCACATAGCAGGGTTACGGGTAGTGTTTAGATGGAGGTTAAAAAAATTTCACACAACTTTGACCGCTAATTAGGGGTATTAAATAAACTCAGTTAACAAAACTACCTTCACAACCCTGCGCTAATTCGCGAATCTAATGAGGTTTTTGACCAAATGATTAAAGGATAGTTACTGTAGCAAACCATTGTCGCACAAAATTGTACTCATCTGTGAAAATGTTTTGCAAAAAAACTTCATTTACCATGCATACCAGATTCTTTTTCTCAAAAATATTTGAAGAAAGAACTAAACATGCATCACTACCGGATTCTTGGGCTTTGCCGAGAGCCCCAATCCTCTCGGCAAAGGCCCCTTTCCTCTCGGTGAAGGCTTTGCCGAGAGGAAGCTCTCGGAAAAGCCCTCTCGGCGCATCTGGGCCGGCAAAGGCCGCTTTGCCGAGAGCCGGTGGACATCCTCTCGGAAGATATGTGCCGAGAGGCCCACCAGGCCCTCGGCAGAGGCGTTCACACCGTCCCTCGGGTCACGCTGTTACGCGTGGGGCCCATGTTCTTTGCCGAGAGCCGAGGCCCAGAGCTTTCGGCAAAGAGCGCGCCTTTGCCGAGAGCCGCGGCCCACAGCTCTCGGCAGAGGGCTGAGCATGGGGTCCACTCCACGCGCCTGTGCCGAGAGCCGGGGACCACCACTCTCGGCAGAGGTCTGCGCATGGCCCCACGGCACGCGGCTTTGCCGAGAGCCATGTGGCTCCTGCTCTCGGCAAAGGCGCGTCCCAGGCAGCTACGTCACGCACCTTTGCCGAGAGCAGTGGATTTGGCTCTCGGCAAAGAGACGTCTTTGCCGAGAGCAATGGATTTAGCTCTCGGCAAAGCCTATTGCTTTTTTTTAAATTTAGCAGCAGCGTCAAAACAACCCACAAATCACAGAAATCATCACAGATATAGAATATTCATCACAGTCAGCTAATATTCATCACAGGCATATTATAATCATCACAGGCAGCTAATAATCATCACAGGCAGGTAATATTCATCACATAGTCCACAAATGCAAATAACGAGTCCAAATGCAAGTACAAGTCACGAAGTGGAAGTCACAAAGGTTCAGCAACTCACAAATGTCCAAATGCAAATAAAAGATGCGTAGTTCACGAACTCACTCGTTCGCCGCGTCATCATGCGGCGACTGGGAACCCGACCCTCCCGTCGGTGGCTGCTATGACCACGACCCCCACCCAGACGCATGTGGATGTGTCATCATCCCCGGCCAACTGTGAGGCGGCTGCTGAGGGCGAAACGGCTGCTGAGGGCCAGACGGCACCCACTGCATCCCGCCCCAAGGACTCTGCTGAACTGTCGGCGACCACTCGTGTCCCATAGGCCCATCATTTGATGCCGCCGATAGATTCTGCGTAGGATTTAAAGTGAGAAATGATAATACGAGTCATTTGTACAAGTCATTTTCGAATTCTACGTCATTCTAGGTTTTGCTAACATTTATAAGTTGTATACCACGATGAGAAATGAATGTAAGGTTGTGATATTTATATGAAGTCATTGTAGGTCACTACGAGAAACAAAAAGAGGAGGGTTCGAAAGTAGCTCACTGGAGAAATAGTAGCCGGTCGAGGGACTGGAGGCAAGTATACCTGCGGTAGTGGAGGGAGTTGCGCCTGTGGCGCCACCGCGTGACCAAGAGTCTGCATGTACTGAAGCACGGAAGCATACTGCTGATTGTGGGCGTCTTGTATCGCATCCATCTGCCTCTGGTGGGCCTTGGCCATCCTTTGCATCTGCTCATCGGCGCGCCTCTGTGCCTCTTCTACCTGCCTCTCCCGCTCGGCCCTCTCTGCCGCAAGCTGGGCCTACAATATTTGATCTACACATTAGAATACAAAGCAAACATATGAAAATGTCAATGGACGACGCAGAGAACAGAAATAACCTGGAACTGCTCGTGCAAGCTCTCCGTAACGATGGGCCGCCGTTGTATGGGCGGACCTGAGCTGGTGCCCCTATCTTGAGATCGAACCTGCGAGAGCGACGGAACCTCGAACGGGACCAGGAGACTGTCACCAATCCAGTACCGTCCATGCATCTTGCCGCCTCCACTCCTCATGACGCTTTCTCCATCAATAGGTTGTGTCACTGGATCGAAGTCTGGCCCACGAACCTCCCTTGCCGTCGTGACGTAATTTGTGATGCGGGGCTGGATTGTCGGGTTGTTGTACGCCTCGGGCGGGTCGTCCACGTTGAAGGTGACGTCGGACATCGCCTTGCCCTTGTGTGCCATGCCATATGCCTGGAGCTCGCTGCAAGGCTGATTCTCATGTGCCCGAGACTGCAAGAAAACAACAGAGTGGATGTTAGCCACGAGGCTCACCTAGAAGATCAAATGACGCGACCTACTCCTCTTCCTCCACAATAACTGCCTCCAGGGGTGAGTGCGGCAAATCAAGGCATCTCTCCCTACAAAATTGGCATGCATTAGAAGTTTGACAAAAAAAATTAGAGACATGATAAATTTGCTAGTATTACCTTCTTTAATTGCTAACTAACAAGAATTCTATAATCATCTAAAAATTGCACACTAAATTTGCTAGTATTACCTTCCTTAATATTGCTAGGTAACTAAATTAATAATATTGCTAAGATCCAGTGGCCTCATAATACAAAACCAAATCATTACATGTGCTCTAATCTTTTTTTTTTTGAGATTATACATGTGCTCTAATCAGTTGGCTAAGTTTTGATGCTGTTCAAGTCAAGTCGACCAACGGAAATTTTGTCAAAGATCGAGCAGTGCTGCCGCATACCTCGGAATCGACGTGAAGCAGCACGAGGGCCAGAGGGAGCAGAAGGAGGGGGGTCCACTCCCGGCCGCTGGCCAGGGAGAGGAGGAGGAGGAGGCCCTCCCCTGCGGCCAGCTGTCTGCAGGGAAGGGGCCGGCGGCGGGCGGGCTGGAGAGGCGTGGCGGGCGGGCCGGGGAGGCGCGGCGGGCAGGCCGGCAGGGGAGGCACGCCGGCGGCCGACCAGACGCGGCGGCGGGCCGGGGAGGCACGGCGGCGGCACGGGCAGGCGCGGCGGTGGCGGACCGGGGAGGCGCGGCGGGGCAGGCCGGTGAGGCGCGGCGGGGCCGGCCGGGGAGGCGCGATGGCGGCTGGCCAGACGCGGCGGCAGGCCGGGGAGGCGCGGTGGCGGCCGGGGAGGCGCGGCGGCGGCACGGGTAGGCGCGGCGGTGGCGGACCGGGGAGGCGCGCCGGCGGTGGCAGGCGGGCGGCGGCGCTGTGTGTGGCGGCATGTGTGCGTGCGTGCGTGAACGACTAAGTGTGGCGGTGTGTGTGTGTGGGGTGTGGTGCTGTGCTGTGGTGTGAGTGTGAGACTGCAGGTGGGTCCCCGCCCGCCCTTTGCCGAGAGCCAAGATCCTCCCCCGTGCAGCACGCTGGCGGGCGGACCCCACACCACGAGGCCTTTGCCGAGAGCTTCAATTCCAGCTCTCGGTAAAAAGGGAGACCGGGGCCCACATACAGTATCCGCGCCCACAAGCGTGTGGGAGCAAACGCTGGAGCGGGCCCACATGACTTCTTTGCCGAGAGCCAAGCTGGAAGCTCTCGGCAAAGAGTATTACTCTCGGCACAGAATTTCTAAACCAAATTTAATTTTAAAAATACCAAACATATGAGAAAAAATACCAACACTTAACATGGCACCATTTATGTTGCATATTACTTATAAAAAAGTATTTGTATTCAAATTCAAATTTGAATTTGTCTAAGTCTCTAAATCAAGTGACATTAGTTCAAATTCTTTGAAACTTCTCGTGAGATGTTCCGGTTTCTAAACAGCGTATGTGTTAAAGTGTTCAAAACATTCTCAAATTTTTACCACAAACCCAACATACGATATCATGAGCGTTCGACAAAATTCGTGATTTTCAAACTATATTTGAATTTTTTACAATTTTAAAACCATTCTACCTCACGATCTTTATCACGATCAGAGAACCTAATGACGGAAAGTTAGCTTCATTTCATGTACAGAGTGTTAGAGATGTCTCACGAACATGAATATCATTTTTCCAACAACTTTGCTCCATGATTTCATGCACTTGCAGTTCATATCGGACGTCTACGAAAAAATTACGAAGAACGAAGTAATATTGTTAAATATAGCAAACAAAGTCAAAATGGCATCAATTTTGAACATGTACTCTGTATGAGTGTATGTTGAGCAAGGAAAAAGTTTGAAACCGAAAATGTGAAGTTTTCTTTAACATTTTACCGTGAGTGGTTAGTATGCTCTCGGCAAAGAGCTGAGGCTCTAGGCAAAGGTGGGAGGTGCCGTGGGCCCCTTCTTTCACTACTAGGGAAACACACATTTGTACCGGTTGCAAACCCCCCTTTAGTACCGGCTTCCAAACCGGTGTTATTCTTCAGGTACTAATGTTAAGAGATATTAGTACCGGGTCGAATAACCGGTACTAATGCCCTCTACTCCGTCAGCTCCGTCTCCCTCTCCTCCGTCTGTCTGTCTCCGTCTCTCCCCTCCTCTCCCGTCACCTTCACTTTCTTTATCTTTTTCTTTTTTTTCACACATTCACATTCATATATAATATATACATTCACAATATTTTTTCATCCAAATTTCTCATACAACAATCACAGATTCGAATACAACAATCACAAATTCGAACACATTTCCAACAACAATCACACAACAATCACAGATTCGAAAGATTAAAAAAAATCAAAGCACGAATCCCCTTCTCCCGGCGGCCTCCTCTCGGTTCCTGCTCCCGGCCGCACCCGCCCGCCTCAGATCCCGCCGGCCGGCCGCGCCCGTGCCGCCGGGGCAGGCGGAGCCGAGGCCGGCCGCGCGCGCACGCGTCGGGGCAGGTCGTGCGGCGCCCGCGCCGGGGCAGGCCCAGCCGAGGCCGGCCGCACGCGCCCGCGTCGGGGCAGGCCGCGCGGCGCCCGCGCCGCCGGGGCAGGCCGCCTCCACGCTCGCCCGCCGGCTTGCCCGCGCCGCTCGCCTGCCGGAGCGTCCGCCTGGAGAGATCGAGAAGAGGAGGAGGTCAGAGAGCTAGATCCAGACCGAGAGGACACAGGGGAGAGAAGAGAAGTGTTGAGACTTAGAGGATAAGGATGCATGTGGAGGAGAGACCGCAGGGGCCTTAAGGTGGAGAGAGAGACCACTGTGCGTGGACGGCACCGTTACCTGCGCGGACGGCGCCCAGCATCAGTACCGGGGCTATTTTTGACCCGGTATTAATGTCCAACCTTTTAATACCGGGTCATATCTAGCCCCGGTACTGATGTAATGGGCTCACATTAGTACCGGTTTGTAATACGCACCGGTACTAATGTGGCACATTAGTACCGGTGCGTATTACAAACCGGTATTAATGTTGGCCACGGGATGACTACGTAGGTCTTCTTTTCCGCACGCAACATTAGTACTGGTGCTATTTGACATTAGTACCGGTGGGCAAAAAAACCGGTACTAATATCAAATTTGCTCTGGAATGGAAGTCTCGTTCCCTAGTAGTGTTTGCCGAGAGTCTGGGCCTCGTGGCTCTCGGCAAAGCTAATGGCCGGGGCACGGCCGTGACGGCGTCCCCCATGCGCCGTCTGCTGCGCGCTTTGCCGAGAGCCTGGGCCCTCTGACTCTCGGCAAAGAGATCCTGCGCCGTGGGCTTTTTCTCTGCCGAGAGCGAGGGGCTCACGCTCTCGGCAAAGGCCCTCTGCGCCGTGGGCTTTTTCTCTGCCGAGAGCGGGCCCTATCGCTCTCGGCAAAGCGGACCTCTGCCGAGAGCCTGGGTCTTGGCTCTCGGCAAAGGAGCTCTCGGCAGAGGCTCCGTTTCCGGTAATGCATGTTTGGGCGTGATAGTGAGGGGCGTTTCATAGCTGCTGCTGGAACCTCAGATTTTGGAACAATGCCCATCTAGTTTGGTACTATTGGTGTGTAAAGTTTCAAAAAAAATAAAACTTCTAAATGCGACATGCAAGACTATTGAGATAAACTCCGCAACCGCTTATACACGCGGCATTTTCACTCCGAGCGTGTACTGCAGGATGAATGTAATCCGTTAATTGAGTAATAGAGGAGAAACTCTTAGTCGCAAAAGAAAAAAGAAAAACAGGGTTACAGCTCCACTGGATATTGCAAGCCTGAAGGAGAACTATACAGCCGCCATCTATATATATAGACTCATATATAGCATGGTTCTAATCACAACATATTGTTGCATATCTGCAATCAAATTAGAGGCAAACCTTGTTCAAAACAAAATCAGAGACAAAAAACAAAAAAATGATTCCAGTTTGGCCGCTGCTACTTCTATTTTCTGTTTCTGCTTCAGTTGCTGATGCAACAAGAAGCTCGCTGATGAAGTCCAACGCCGTCTGCTCCGGCCACAGAGGTAAGCACTAACGTGCTCTATGTTGAGCACAATAGATTATTCTTGAAGACATCATTATACTAGTATTCTTATAGTAAGCACTAACGGAAATCTAATCATCCTGTGCTAACATGGCAGTGAGCATTCCATCCTCCACCGGCGCTTGGCTGCCGCTGAACCACCGCCATGGCCCGTGCTCCCCGTCTCCTTCATCGGAGAGGATACCGTCCACGGCCGACGTGCTCCTCAGCAGCCGACTCCGCGCCGACAGCATCCGGAGGCGCTTGAACGGCAGCGCTGCCGCCGTAGAGCGCGGCGAGCGTTGCCCTGGTGTTCGACTGGGGCGCCACCGTGGAGCTCGACCCGTCGGGGATCATCTACGACGGCTGCCTCGCGTTCACCTCCACTGGAGACGACACCTCCATTGGGATCATCGGCAATGTGCAGCAGAGGACGTTCGAGGTGCTGTACGACATCGGCGGCCAGGCCGTGGGATTCCGCCGCGGTGCTTGCTGAGCTGAGCGTGCTTGGTGGACGCTTGAGTACTTGACAGATCAAGTCAAGAAGAACAATGAATTTCTGAGCAGAGCAGGCATGTTGTTTGGTTGTAACCCTAGTATATTTCCTAATTGTTGCGGCGCCCTATATTTTCAAAAATAATGAACCCTCCAAGTTATCAAACTTAATTTCTAACTTTGAGCAACATCTAACTACCAAACAAAGCACTACTGAGACATATTTCGTGGTGGGTCCAAGGGATGAAGTTAGTTTTGATGTTGTAGTGTCAAAGTGAATTCTAGAATGGATGGAATAATCGGTACACAATAGCCAACAAAAGTAGAGACCATTTAACGTTAGGCCGACTTGATTAATGTATGATGTCAAACTAAGCATTTTTTAGAAGAAAAATGTATTGATCTTAGAGCATTATACCGGCTCTTTTACAAACAGGATCTCAAAGAAAAGAAAAATTACAAAGAAGTTCAAAACTCATGTTCATCTTTCACGAAATCTTCAGAGATTCGTTCGTCACCGCCGCCGAATCCGCTTCCCAATTGACGGGATCCAATATCAGGGATACCTAAAGAAGGTAAATACGATCCACATGAAGGCAGGACAGCGAGACCCGCGAGGCCGTGATGCAGCACAGCAAAATGGCTTCAAGTCCACATCAAACACGACACTTGCATGCCAAAGGTGGGGCCCACGACATGCAACAAGGAGGCCACCTCTCACCACTCGAGGACGCATACAGGCATGCAAGGACCGGGCCCGGCCTTGGCTTGCGGTGGTGGGAATGGAGAAACAAGGCACAATAAATAAGGCTACCACTTGAGTGCGTATGCGTGCATGCATGCAGGCAAGGGGTGAGACTTTTTCTCCCCCCCTCCCGGTGTCTCTCTCTGAGTTTGCTTGGCTTGTACTCCACCTCTCTCTCTGAGTTTGCTTGGCTTGTACTCCACCTCTTTCTCTCTCCCTCTTGACTGTCTTCACCTGTAAATCTTCTCTTGACTTATAAAAGAGAAGGCACGGATTAGAATCCTAGACTTAGCATTCTTCTCCTTATTATAGATGGCCATATGGCACGAGGCCCACGGGCCGGCCCAAAGCACGAATTTTTGGCCCGACACGAGCACGAGCCCAGCACGATGATTTCGGGCCTGGGCCGGCACGAGCACGACATTGGGCTGTGCTGGGCTACAATCTCAGCCCATAGTGCCGGCCCAGCACAGCACGAAAACACTTGGCACGATGCGGCCCATGTGCTGGCACGAGGCCCAGGAGCCCACTCGGCCCATCCGGCCCAACGAATAAAATCAGCCACCCAACCGGCCACACCCCACTCCCAATCCCAACCCTAGCCGCCTCCCATTCCATCCGCAGGCACCCGCACATGACCGGAGGCCGCAGGCACGGACCCTGGGCAGGGAGCACCTCCGCGGCTCCGCCCCCGGGGCCAGCACCTCCGCCAGCGGCCACCTCCCCCGCCGGCCACCACCTCCTCTTCCTCCGCCGCCCCCTCCTTCTCCTCCGCCCCTCTTCTCTCTCAAAGCACCCGGTCGACGGTGGGGGACCTCTGAGCGCTGCGGTGGGGGAGCTCCATGGCGCGGCGGTGGGCGCGGCGGAGCGGGCGACGCGACGGCCACCTCTTCTTCCTCTCCTCCGGCCTCCGGTGTGGCGGCCTCCGACGCGGTGCTCCTCCGTCGCCGGCCCCTCCAGATCTGTGGCCGGCCGCCGCCACCTCTCCGTCGCCGACGACCTTCTCGCCCCCCCCCCTCCGGCCCCGGCGGCCTTCTTTTCCTCCCCTCCGCCGCCGGTCGTCGTGCTGCGGGCCGGCACGGCAGAAATGGCCCATCGTGCCGGTCGTCGTGCCTCGGGCCGGCACGGCACGAAAATTGGGCGCTCGTGTTGTGCCCGCAGCGTGGCCCATAGTGCCGGCACGGCACGGCACGAAGTGGCGTCGTGCCCGTCGTGCTCGTGCTGCCTCGTGCCCGTGCCGCCTCGTGCCCGTGCCGTGCTGGGCTGGGCGGGCCAGATGGCCACCTATACTCCTTATAGGAATAAATGATACTATTTTTTTAAAGTGGTAGGTGGCATGCCTATCTGTTGCAAAGGTTTCTGTGGCAACTTTGACAACCCAATATCTACTTTCAGTTAGGCCACCAAGTCTCGCGAACGTACTCAGAATATGGCACGATTGGTTGTGTTTAGGATGAGTGTATGAGAATGTTTACCTCAATATACTATGTTTCATAAAAGAAGGGAAGTATACGCTACAAATAAATGAGGCAGACATGGTAGATACCTCAAAGGATCCCAAGAATAATACATATGCAAGACACAATATGTTGCTCCTTCCGTTTCAAATTACTTGTTCGTCGTTTTGGTTTTTCTAGCTAGATATATTTCTTGTTTTATTCACCTCTAGATATATTATGTCGGAAAATTTCAGGTACTTGTAATTAATGTGAGCCATCCATCCGGTAAAATCTAACGGTGGTAGTAACATGTAGTACCAATGAGTAGTACCAGGTAGTACCATTTTAGTGGACCTGGTATTAGGTACTACCTAATTAAATTAGCTGGTGAAAAAAATATTAGTACAAGGTACTACCTGATACTACTCAGTACTATCCAAATACCAGAACAAAATATTATGTCTAGATACATAACAAAAAGAATGTATTTAGAAAAACCAAAACGATAAGTAATTTGGAGTGGTGGGAGTATCTCTTAGTGTTTTTTTTTTTTTGCATTTTGAGCATATAACTGAATAATATGCATGGAGCTTCTTGCTCTGTGTTGCTCCCTTTTGCCTAATAGGACTCAATCTATCAAAACTTCATGAGCACCAATACTTGTTATTAAAAAGAAGTCGATCTTCATTCGGGGTACACATATTCAACAAGCTCCATCTGAAAATGGTGCATAATAATACGCATGCTTGTTATTAGACTCGTATTCATTTGGGGAAATTTTAGGGTGTTTGTAATTAATGTGAGTCATTCATTCGGTGAAATCTAACGGTGGTAGTACCATTTTTTGGATCTGGTACTAAGTACTACCTGGTACTACCCTGTACTACATAATTAAATTAGATGGTAAAAAAATATTAGTACCTCACATGCAAGCAAATTTCACTAGTGCCGCCATTGAAGCCAGTCTACTTGAGAAGTTGAGATAGTGCATTCTTGGAGACAACAGTTTAATCCTTGGATCCAGTCGCATGCGATCTGCATGGTGTGGCAGTTGTTCTAAAATTGTGCCCGATTACAAAGTATGTGGTGCAATGAATTTATATTCGAATGATCTCGATGCATGCATATGTGAAAAGCATCTGATGTGTCTGTGTGAATAAGTGTTATATCGTTTGCTAGTTTCTACATTTAGGGGTGCAAATTAAATTAGTAACTCGAAGAGTCTCACCCTGTCTCTGTATAGTCGGCCAACAAAATATACTAGTCAAGGGTAACAACACATGCATCATATCGGGCACACAAAATAAATTGCAGTACAAGTTATCAAGAGAAAGGTACTCTAAACCTAAAACCAAATTAAAGCAATCATCATGGAATTTAAGTTCATATCTGGAAGCACACAAATGATCATAAGATTTAAATTTCTTACAACAAACACACTGGTCGAACCGAACAAATCGTGCTGTCGATTTGACCATAATGCACTCATTTTTTTAGAGAAAATAGAATTATCTCCGATCTCTGCGATATATCCATAATGAACTTATGGCAATTAATTTAATTATACTAGACGCAAATAACCGGCAGGGGAGCTGGTGGTACGCCGGTGACTTGAGCGGCGTCGGGGAAGAAGCTGACCGGCGCGCATTTCACCTTGATGTCGTACAGCCGCGTCTGCGCGAAGCTGACCTTGAATCTGGCCAGCGCGGTGACCGTGACGGCGAAGGCGTTGCTGGTCATGTTGCCGGTGAAGTAGAGCACCCATGGCGCTCCCTCGATGGTCAAGGACAGCGTCGCGTCGATCCTGGTCTCGTTGAGCTTCGGCTGGAGCAGCGGCATGGCCGCCGCCGCCGCCGCCATGTCGGCCCTGAACCAGTTCCCCGCCACCGTGCTGTTGCTCACGTCGACGTAGATGCTGTCGTACTCCACCCGGGCGCGCGTGCTGGTGTTGTTGACGGAGAGGGTCAGGGCCAGAACCAAGGCTTGCCCGCCGGCGGTCACGTGGCTGCTCGCGTCGGCGACGGAGATGACGATGCGCGCGGGGCTCAGCACGATGAAGAAGATGGTGACGATGACCGCCGCGGCGAGGACCGCCATCAGAGCCGCTATGATGTATTGCTTCGCGGTTGGGGCCTTCACGCTCTTTGTCGTCAGCGTAGTCGCAGCCACCTGAGGCGCCGGAGTTGGAGGTGCCATGGTTAAGCTTGGATATGGCGCCTTGTGCAGCTAGCTAATGTACTCCTATTGGTTTGATCAAAATCAAAGTGGCGCGCCGCTGATCGGTTTTTAGAGAGAAGTAGTCATGATAGTGTACATAGATATGTTCTCTTCGTCCCGCAAAGAGTGCTCACTTAGATTCTAAATATTTATCCTATAAAAAGTGTCTTCTTAATTAACTCCTAGGTAAATCTCATATAATTATCAACACTCGTACCAGTAAAAATATATATGGAAAAGAAGAGTCAATCTTGTTTCAATGCACTTGCATTCATCTAGGATAAAAGACTAAACAGACTCCACAAATTTCAATCACAATCAGTACTAGTTAATTAGGGTAATATGCACATTTCTCACTACTACTATTATGTCTCAAATTCTCTCAAAGGACACTTTTTGCGGGACAGAAGGAGTACATGTATATTATGCATACAACTTTTTAAAAAACAATATCGAGCTTTGTTCCGGTACTTGAGTAGTACCGGGTAGTACCAAGTAGTGCCTTGTACTAATATTTTTTTCACCAGCTAATTTAATTAGGTAGTACCAGATAGTACCTAGTACCGGGTCCATCTAAATGATACTACCGGATACTACCCATTGGTACTACCTAGTACTACCTGGTACTACCGCCGTTAGATTTCACCGGATGGATGGCTCGCATTAATTACAAGCACCCTAAAATTTCCCCGTCGACTTGGTTATAGCAACATGATAATATGATGCCACTTAACCCCTTTGTCCAAAGCTGGCAGCACAAATAATACAGAAGGACATGATGCACGCATCTCGTACTGATTCTGAACAGCTAGCCGAGTATATAGCTGTTATTCGCAAGAGTGCTTAAGAATTTGTGTGTGAATTAAGGACACCGCGCGCCAAGAATTGGATCGAGCAAAGGCAAAGCAAAGGCGAATGGCGACAGCGACAGTTGCAGAGTATAGACTGCCAAGAGCTGTGCAGCTTGGTTTGCTATTACCATGGACCACTTTTAAGTTGCTGCATGAGAAACCAGCAAAAGCTAGGAATCTGTCTAATCCAGTTAGAGTGAGGACGCAAATCAAAAAGAAAACATGAAAAGGGGGACACGAAAGTGACAAGATCGATAAAAGAGTGCTTTACTTTGATTTGACGAATTGAGGAAAAATATTAAGCAAGTGAAATTGAGTGAGTATGTATTTAGCTCTACAGTGAGTCTCACTAGGAAGTGTCATTGCACAATTGTCAAGACTGGAAACTTGAGAACTGTGCTAGTGGAGTATCGTGGTGATGACACTCTTCTCTCATCCCATGACACTCCTCTCTTTTCATAAATTTGCTAATGTGGCATGATATTTAATGTCCATGACACTCTTATTATGACACTCCCATTAAGACTGGCCTAAGGCTGCAGTTCTCCAATTCCGGAACCAACTACCATAATGAAAGAGTTGGTCAAAAATAGTGCTCCAGCAGACTCATTTTATTTTATTTTCTATTTTCCTAATAATTAATGGGACATTCAAATAATTCACCCCAACTCTCTCTAATAGAGTAGTAGTAGTTGTGACTAAATTTTAGGTGTAGCAATTTATTCTACACCCACGTGTAAATTCTGACAAAACTAATCACTTTGGACTTGAAAATATTTCATAATAAGGTTGCGATTTATAATTTTTACAAGAGAATTATGTGAAAGTTACATCTGGAGATGGACCGTCACTAATGCGCAAATCAAAATATTGCACTATATATCTCTGGCCTTGAGAGAAGCATATGAACCAGCTGCATGATTGTCGAATAAAGTAATTGTTCTTTGCCTCATTCCCTGGATATATTATTCCACCAGCTCGATCAGTCTTTTTTTCACTATTGGTTTCATATATATGCAACTTTTTTTCAAACAAACACCTTGTTGGTATTTCTATTTTAATCAATTTTGAAATGGGTAACTAGTTCATGGAATGTATAATCTGTGTACCATACAGCTAGTGGATATGATCATGCACCCTTCCGGATCGGAATAGATAAAATACCAGAGGTGATCGCGGTATGTAGTAGGGCCGGTATGCAGGTTTTCGGACAAAAAATTTAGAATTTGGACAAATTTTAACTGAAATTTGAGGATAGAAGTGAATTCCGGCGGAATATTGCCCACCGGTAGCACTGGAATCGGCCAGAAGCCAGAACAACCCTATTCATATATAGTTTGTACATGTCCGTAATTCAAATACATGAGTGTAATTAGTGGATAAGTAATTCAAATACAACCTTAATGTACAGGCCAAGTAAGAATTATATATTTGGAAATACAAATAATTCTTGCACATATCAATACGTATATATTTTTAGATAATGGAAAATTATATTCCGGTTTCAGACATTATTGTTTTAAAAAATATCAGTACGTATATATATAAGCCCAGGCAATATACACAGAGAGATTGGGGTGAACTCAACCTAATCGATTGCTAGCTTTTGTAGTAGGAGGCCACCAAGCAAAGCAAAGAACAAGCCAGCACACGGCAGCCAAAAAATAAAAATAATCTGACCACCGGCTGTCGTCGTAAGTATATATATGGCAAAAGCGGCCGGAGCAGCAGGCGATGACGGCGAGAAATCAGGGTTCCGGTGGCTGGACTTGGCGAGGTACGCGGTGGCCGCCGTGGTGACCGCGGTGATCATCGCCGTCGTCTTCCACGCCATCAAGGTTGTGTTCCGCCCCGACACCCTGACTCTCTCGGTCCTCGGAGGTTCCGTGTACACGACGGCGTTGCTCTCGCCGGCGCCGGAGAAGACGCCCTCCCTGTCCTTCTACTTCAGCCTCCGTCTCCGGAACCCCAGCGGCCGCGTCCGCATGTACTACTCCAACGTCAACGTGTACCTCTTCAACAGCAGCACGCCGGCGACGACGACGTCGCCGTTGACCGACTGCTTGATCTTCTTCCGGCTGCTAGACATCTCGGTGATGCAGATGACGTACGTGGACAGCCTGAAGCAGGCGACTGTGCAGAGGAATCCTGAGGATATCACGCCGTTCGCCTTCGACGCGCTGCACAAAACCGGTGGCAGCATCAAGGACGTGACGATGCGAGTGGACGGTGACCTCGTCACGGAGATCAGGTCCGGGTTCAACATCACCCCTCGCGCCGTCACCTACTACTGCAGGCAGCTCGTCGTCGGCTTGTACGACGTGGCCACGTTAAAAACTGATCTCGAGACCAGCTGCACAACGTCGTGATCTCTCGTCATTATTTTCCTTCAATTATTTTTGTGTGTGCATGTGATCTGCTTTCTACTTCATTCGTTTCATAATACTTGTCGTTTTGACTTTTCTAAATACATTACTTTTATTATGTATCTAGATATAAATATATATACCTAAGTGCATAGCAAAATGATTGTATCTAGAAAATCCAAAATAATAAGTATTATGAAACAGAGGGAGTATTTGCTTGTACAACCTGATACCTATCTTAATATATACTCCTTGAGGTGTGTGTTTGCAAGGTTTTTCATGTACGATTTGATTCATATATGAAAGTATTGTTCAAAAAGGTAGCTAGTTCTTTTGTTTGGTGGATGAACTGTACCAACTCATCCTAGCTGAATGTCACCCCACTTGGTATAACCATTTGCTAAGAGGGCCGGCAAACTATATATGGTTCAAGTAAATTGATTGAATTATTCCATTTAGGATCATCCATGCATGTATCATGTGGTGCGTTCAACTAAACACATCCTTAATCTCAAAAAAAAACTAAACACATCCTTATTTGTCAAAAAAAACTAAACACATCCTTATTAATGAAGGACCAGACCGTCTAAACTACTCCTTCCGAACAAAAAACAAGTCATTTTGAAATTAAAATTCTATCCGAAAAAATAAGTCACTAATACGCATGCGACAATTAATAGCATAAAATATGGCTGTTAATAAATAGGGGAGAAGCAAGATCATTTTACCTTTTCTATCAATCTTTTCAAGAATTTCTAAAATGGTTTGTTTTATTAATTCTTAGGATGGAAGGAGTATATATATATTGCATGATTTTTTTCTTGCAAAATAGTTGCATCAACTTAGTTTAAGTTGATGGTATATTTTTGACCGAACTCAGTAGGGGAAGTTCCTACCTCACGCAAATGACAATGCCGTGTGAGCAAATTAAAGGTTAATCATATCACGATCTTTGGGGATATGACCGTTCTCTTGTCTTTTTCTAAAGAAGAAAGAACACGACCTTTCTCAGGGAGAAGAGGACAATGGGCTCATTTTTCTCACACGGGCAATTAATGGAGTCATTGCTTTGCTGTGAGTTGTCCTCCCTAATCGGAGACGGATCCAGCGACGGGGCGGGCGGGGCTCAAGCCCCTCTACCGCTGGGAATTCAATGAAGCTCCCTTAAGCTTCTCCTACAAATTTGAGGAAGAACAATGAGTGAAGGAGAAGAAAAAAGTCATTTCTAAATTTATTTCTAGATCCGTCACTGTCCCTAATTAATCTTGGTCTTCAACTTGAAGATCTTCAATTACTAGTCTTATTTATATCTGGCGTGACCGAGCTTTGTGCCAATAAAGACACTAGGCACGGGATGAGAACGATTGAACTAGCAAAGTGAGTGTAATGCCTCCCAAAAGGAGAAAAAGGAAAGAGACTTTGTGAGCTGTACTCAAAAGACGACAAAGAGGAAAAAGAAAGACCAAAAAAAAAGTAAACGAGCTCCATGTGGCCTCAAAAGTTCGAAAACAAAGGAGAAAGGTCGGTAAATTAAATTCCTGAATACAAGTTGTCAATTCTCTGTCCTTCAAACCCTGAACATTATTTTCCAATGATTGCAATGTGAATTGGTGCAATCTTTCATTAGGACTGATCTTTTACTTGACAATAATATGTACATCATAGGTATGTTTATCCCTATCTTGAACTCTACATAAGCCTTACTAGAATTTTTTTTAAGAAAAAGCTTATAGATTGTAGAAAAAGATGGCCAAAAACCTTTATGAGGAATAAAATTACCACTCATAATCCAAGAGTACCACCCAATAATAAATAATGACTAAAAATTGATCGTGAACCACTGGATGTACTTTACCTGATACCGAACAACATTCACAACCACATTCAGTAGTAGACACTACCGGAAAACGACGTTTTGCCGTGCGTCCGAGGCGCACGGGTAAGGGCAAAAAACGTACGGCAATAGAGTTGTGCATTTTCACCTCGGTGCACGGTAAAAGCCGCTCAACAACGTTTTGCTCGGCAATCAGACCTTTGCCACGCACCGTTTCGGGCGCATAGCTAAAAGCGTTGCCATGCGTTTACCCTGGCTCACAGAAAAAAAAAGGGCCTCACGGCGAGGCTATGGCAGGGGACGGAGACGGCGGTGCGGGCCCTGCGGCTTTGCCGTGCGCCGCAAGTCAGGCGCACGACAAAGGTATGACGGTGCCGTGACGGGACGACGCGGTGTAACGGACGAGAGCGCTGTTTTACCGTGTGTCGAGCTCCAAAACGCACGGCAATGAACCCCTCTTTGCTGTGCGTCGGGCTCTAAAACGCACGGCAATAGGCCCCGCTTTACCGTGCGTCGGGCTTCAAAACGCACGGCAATGGACCTCTCTTTGCCATGTGTCTGGCCCTTAAAACGCACAACAATGGCCCTCTTTTTGCCGTGCGTCGGGCCACGAAACGCACGACTAAAAATGGTACGTTGTGCCGTGCGTTGGTCCTAGCGCACGGCAAAAGTACTATTCCAACCTAAAAAAATGGTCACTTTGTCGTGTGCTGCCTACTTGGCGCACGGCAAAGAGATTTTTTCTTTTTATTTTTGACGTATAAAAATCCTCACTCATCAGAAAATCACAGACATAATATGTATTTCATAATAATCATCACAGACATCACACATATATATCATAACTAGGATCATGCCCGTGCGTTGCTACGGGCAACAAAACATTACGAGACAAATATTCTTTTTAAATCATAGGTGTAGCCAGCCGGTGCCGAAGTATAGATTGTATATTTGTCAAAAGTAAAATACAATATCAGTAATGAATAGAACATCTAGGCCCAGAAAAAACAAATTTGAAAGTGCATTTAATCCAGCTAGAACGAAATACAAAGAATCAACAGATTGGTCAAAGAATAAACAATTTTGAGAACTCCCAATCCCAGGATTTAAAGATTTTGTATGTTCTTGGAAACAAAGATGCAAGACGTCCATAATACACTCTACATGCCTCCTAGCCTCAGCAGGTAAGCAAATCAAAAGGACCTACTTCTAGTTGCAACAAATAGAATTTAGTGACACTCCACATACACATCATATATGGGATGTCCACATAAACATCTTGACCTATTCACGCATATAAAACTGTAAATGGATATTCGATGTGTAACATTATGATCAAAACCTAAAAGCTCATGGTCCATGCTATTCTATCATTTGTTCATAATACATAGCATACCATTGATCATTTTGTAACACAACTTGAAAAATAGTGCGACTCAAATAGAGCAGCAGGATACCATAATTGGGAAACAACAGACTGAACATGAACAAAGCAATGGTGAAACTTTTTTCCATGACAACAAAATTTTCCTTGACTTAAAGCTATAAGGCTCCGGTGCACATACTCTATCAGTAAACTTGATATCTTTTATGTTAATCTTAGACAGGGCTACCTGAAATTCATCCTATAGATAATGCAAGATCGGGCATCATTGCTTCATGGGTACAGAATTGCCATGTACTGCCACTCCACGCTCAAAGAAATTAGCAGAACTTTCAAACCTTACTAATCAAGCCATCCATCAACACACGACTCTGCTAATCTTCTTGAACAGCTCATACAAAGCCTCCATTTCATTTAACTGTAGGATATTCACTGCTGAATAAAAGGCAACAAATATGAAACAACCATCTGACAGTGAGTGAGTAAAAGAGAAATACAAACTGTTGGGACATAGTGATCCTGGGATAATATCCTTGTCCATTTGTTTCATTGGCCCTATCGATAGTTCAGATGGTCACTCCTTGTCTGAAACAGAGAAAAGTGCAACCACGAGTTTTGTTGGGGTTGTGCTAATAGCAATCGCTGAAGCAGAAAAGGAAACCCATTGACTTTGGTGTGTCACTGTGGTCGCCCCAAGAATAAAAATTCATTAGTAACCATATAGATCTTATTAGTCGGAAAAAAAGATAAAGCTTTTCATTGTATTTCATGGGTTATATAGATTATAGAACAAATTAAAGAAAGCTTTTATCAGCTAGAAGGATATGACCCACGAAACCCAATACCTAAATTTGAATGCCTCCTGATAGAAGAATTGGCTTAACCCAATGAAAAATACTCTCAATAGTCTTTGTTCTTGTAGGTCTGACAATGAACCCAACAATATGATAAACAATTCGGTAACATGACCAGTACAAAATGCATGGCTAAACAATCCATCAAGCTGGGGATGATAATATTGGTCATCATGGAGTAACACTAAGTAGCAATCGATCATGGCACTGAATGGTTGGTGATGACCTGATGAACATTAATTATAGCAGTTGAACTTCTGCCCTCTCAAGTATAGTCGTATAGATATGATGTCCATGCAATCTTCAGAGAAACGTAATCAAGAACCTCATATAAGTTTGAGAAATGATGGGCACTGGAGGGCAATTCTCAAACTTGAGCACTCGCTGAAGGATATTCACTTAAAAAAAGTAGTTCATCTGCGCACAGGCTGAAAACAGAAATCATGCAACTATTAGGTGGTAGTAGTACAAAGACTCGTATACCAAGTACACATAATTTGGATTGCTTCAAAACTGAAATTGTTTACACATAGTATGACAAGTAGTAGCCTTGACACATCTCAATACATGTTTACTACTCCAAATAAGTGATCAACACGGTAATCTAGAGAATCCTCACAACAATGTGCAATATTAAATTTGCTTTGCTGTATGCATTCAGAAAAAGATGACCATTAGGAATGTCAGAAAATACTTGACTACATTGCAAAACTCAATATTAGGTTCTATGCAAATCTGTCCATACTTTCATGAACAGATAAATACGGCATGCAATTCTTTGTGAAGGTGTCACTCTTTAACCAGTTTGTAGCCCTGCACTACTAATGCCACCAGAGAGACTCTGGACATATAAGACTTAATCAAGAAAAATGTTGCATAAAGGTAATTGATTCGGGTTTGAACAACTCTGTTGCTAAACACTTGTGCTTGCCATGTATATGCTGCAATTCTCAAGCTCCAAATATTTACATTCCATTCCCTAATTATTTGTTTCTTCATGATTACGTACCAAAGAATCACACTATTTAGATTAGCAAAATCAGTGATTCAAACTGCAGTTTTGTTTGAAGCAGTAATTGTTGATTGCTAGAGTAGGATTACCATCATATGCCTCCATACAAAGCTAATACAGGTGACTAATGGTTGGACTTTTGTTCAAATGAGCTTCTATACAGACAAGTTTTAGCTTTGAAGAAACAACCACCAATAAGTCCTAATGCAAATGAATGCTCGGAAAATCCACATTGAACTGCAGGTAGTGGGTACATGCAGATAGTGGGATACATGCTCGGAAAATAGTTTAAGAATCCAAGTTGCAGATTCATGCATCTTTGGAAAATGCATGTGAAAGCCCTCATACCGTACATATACTTGGCAAGATGAATGAAGCACAAATAAAACAGACAGACAGGGAAGTTGTATATTAATTACCTAACAGCAGCCATAGTTCACAATCTCTCAGGGACACACAAAAGATCAAGTGAATTCTCAGCAACCTGCACATATAACTTCAATTACAGAGGGCATGTGAATAAGACATACATGATGATGAATGTATCACATATCATCCTCTGAGGTAAATCATCGATTTCATATTACCACATCTGCAAGCCTGATACTCCAAGCATGTATCGGGAAGCAACAACTGACTTCTGCTCTTTGATAACTACCTTCCTCTGCAAATTCTCCTTTTCACTTTCAGACAGATCAGCTGACTTGGAAGCCTTCCGTTGATGATCCAGTGCTTCCATAACCCCAGAGGGAGTTGACATTTGCATCAGATCCTTTGGGTTTCCAATGCAGGGTTTCCTTCCTGGAACTGGCCGGACCCCAACAAGAACTGGAACAGGGATACTTGACTGGACCTTTTCAACATATAAACTGTCCAAATTGTAGTTTGTTTGATAAGATGAGTTCGTTGTCCTCCTTAGACAAAGAAACATACGTCGAGTGTGATGAATCTGAAAGTTTGATGAAGAAACCATGGTCTGGCCAAAGTTCTGAGCCAGTAATTGCAGGGACAATGCTAATAACTTGGAGAAGAATGGACTGGTATTCTCCACATACTTTCACATCAGAGTTAATATTTTTGAGAACCTTTAATAGTACCCCTGGAGTAAGAGATGCCATAACCTTTGATCCAGCTTATTCCTATTTTCTGAAAATGAAGAACAATGGAAGTTAATTGCATATGCATTATTCTCCATATTACTGAAAATGTTGTATCAAGCGTGTGGATTTATAGTCGTCAAGAAAATGGATTCCTGGTGGTGGCCCAGTATAAAGAAATCATTTCTAGAGAACTGATGTTTAAGCTCCAGAAAAGTAATATCTTAAATTCTTAATACACAAGTATGGAAGTTTTAAAGCAGAAAAGGACAAACATGGATTGATTAAAACTTCATGAACACAAAGGAGCAATGTGGGCATGCAATTTAACCATGAAGCCACAACATCCAAAAGTCCAATTTAACCAAGAGCCGAGTGAGATGTTACCTGCCACAACGTTGTTAGTCAACGCGAGACCGTGTTGCCGTTGATACAGGCCACTAATTAATCACCACGAATCTTGAATTTCAATAGAGAACATTGGATTGTTGAGACAAATACAGGTAGGTGCCTTACCAGGATTCAGGCTGGATGGTTTTGTTGGAGTTGGGGGAGGAAAACTGAAGAGCGTAGTTGTGATATAGTCTAGTTCTCACCTTCAATGTTCTCAGTCGATCTGCTTTGCAGCAACGTGGTGGTTGCAGGTGGCGGCGTCCACGGACGGCAGCATCCACAGACGACAACAACATGCTGCAGACCCCGGGCAATGACAGCGGGGTTAATTGGAGGTGGAGGCGGCGTTCACGGGCAGGGGCGAGCGGATGGTGGCGACGTGGCGTCCAGGGCGGTGGGATCTGCCGTCCATGGACGGGGGAGAGGCGTGGCGGCGTAGCGGATGGCTGGAACCCTAGCCTCCCGGGTCCTTGGCCTGTGGCGCGTGAGGGCGGCCGGGGGTCGAGCAATGGAAGTGGAAGGGGGAGGACCGAAGCCGATGGGGGAGGCGGCGCAGAGTCGTCAGTCGTCGGATCCCGCACGCGCCGGTCGTGCTCGGTGCCAGACCCCGCGCTCACCAAATCTGAAGGCGCGCCGCCCGCTATGATGCGGAGGCGGACGGTGGACGGAGGCCATGGTCGGGGTGGAGCACGGGGCGGCGAACGTGAGAGGACGGTAGGGTTTTGGGAGTAGTTGATGGGCCCGTGGGGGCGGCGGACGGAGGGGCAAAAATGGGACGCGGGAGGGGCGGGGCGCGCGGGGGCCGAGCGCGCGGGTGGGAGGGCGGACGCACGCGGACGCGCGGGCGGAGAAAAGAAAGTACTAACGACTTTTTTTCTTCACTTCATATTTTTTAGGAGTAGAGATAACCATCACATATATACCACAATAACCATCACATGCAGTTTCTATAGATAAATCTACAAGTTCGACACCAACAAATCCACTAGTACATCTACAAGTCCACAAATTAAGTTTATCGACAAGTCCACATATCATCTAGAAGCATTATTCAAGTCCGGCGGCGGTCATCAGTCTTTGCCGTGAGCCGCACGGCAAAGACGGACGGCCGCCGCCGGCCCTCCCCGCAGGGCGTAACGACGGGCACGGAGAGCTTCTTTGCCGTGCGCTGCAGGACCCCGCACGACGATAAGCAAAGTTTGTTGTGCGCCTCCATGACAGCGCCCGTCAAAGAGTAACGGTCGTCAAGCCGTTAGGCGACGGGTCACGTGGGAGGCACCTGATTAAGCTTTGTCGTGCGTTATCTCTTCGGCACACGACAAAGATATTGTTTGCCGTGCATTTTTGTTGAGACGCACGCCAAACGATATCTGTACAGTGCGCTGAACCTTTGCCGTGCGTTGGTGGCTTTAACGCACGACAAAGTTTCCCTTTACCGTGCGCTCGATATTTGGCACACGACAAACAATTTAACGCATGGCAACCGTGCGTTTTCCGGTAGTGAGAACGGCAATACGTACGTATACTTTTATGAATTGAGTTGCATGCACCAATTGTTCAACACAAAACCTTAATTGCTAGAATGCGCAGAATGGCTAGCTATAGTCATACGCTTGGCGAATAGCCAAAGACGGTATACACAGTACTCGTGCCCACGGCCTATATATGTCAAGGCAATACGGGAACGCTGAAGCAAGGTCGAGCAGCACAATCAGCCATGGCGCCTGTTCTGCCACTGCTACTTCTGCTCCTGTCCTCTTCTTCTCCAACGATCCGTGCAGCAGCTGGAGATGAGGAGCACGAGTACACACTCGTGGCATTGAGCTCGCTGCAACCAAAAGCTACCTGCGCCGGACACAGGGGTATACTAATTATATATCTATAATGCTAGCTAGCTCCTACTGACAATTACAGTAATTAAATTAGATACTGATGATGATGTTATTGATTCCTAGTGGCTCCCCCCGAGAACACGACGTGGGTTCCTTTGAACCTCCCCCATGGCCCATGCTCGCCGTTGTCCGGCACGCCGACGCCGTCCGTGGCCGAGCTGCTCCGCCACGACCAGCTCCGCGTCGACGACATCCTCGCCAGGCTGTCCGGCATTCCCATCAACGATAGTAAGCCGACGCGCCCGGCGGGTGGGCCCAACCCCCAAATGAATGGCAACTTGATTCAAGTCGGCTTGGGACCATCAGGATCCAAGTCAATGATCGGCATTGACGCGGTCACCGCCGCCCAGTCGAGCTCGAGCCTGCCGCCCGGCGTGCTCCAGCAGACGGTGGTCGTGGACACGGCCAGCGACGTGCCATGGGTGCAGTGCGTGCCGTGCCCCATCCCGCCGTGCCACCCCCAGCAGGACACCTTCTACGACCCGACCAAGTCCGGCACCTACGCCGCCTTCCCCTGCGGCTCCCCGGCGTGCCGGCAGCTCGGCCCCTACGCCAACGGCTGCGTCAACAACCAGTGCCAGTACCGCGTCCAGTACCCCGACGGCTCGTCCACGACGGGCATCTACAGCTCCGACGTGCTCACCTTCGACGCCACCCACGCCGTCACCAACTTCCAGTTCGGGTGCAGCCACGCCGAGCAGGGCAGCTTCGACAGCCGTGCGGCGGGCATCATGGCGCTCGGCGGCGGCCCGGAGTCGCTGCTGGCACAGACGGCGTCCCGCTGGGGGAACTCCTTCTCCTACTGCATCCCGCCGACGTCGAGCAACGCCGGCTTCTTCGGCCTCGGCGTGCCCGGCGGCGTCGCGTCCTCCAGGTACGTGGTGACGCCGATGCTCAGGTACCCGAACCTGCCCACCTACTACCGCGTGCTCCTCCGGGCAATCACCGTCGGCGGGCAGCAGCTCAACGTGGCCCCGGCGGTGTTCGCCGCCGGCTCCGTGATGGACTCGCGCACGGCCATCAGCCGCCTGCCGCCGACGGCGTACGCGGCGCTGCGGGCGGCGTTCAGGAACGCCATGGCGATGTACCGCCCGGCGCCGCCCAAGGGGAACCTCGACACCTGCTACGACTTCACCGGCGTCGGCGGCAACGTCAGGCTGCCGAGGATCGCGCTGGTGCTCGACCGGAACGCCGTCGTGGAGCTCGACCCGTCGGGGATCCTCTTCGGCGGCTGCCTCGCTTTCACCTCCAACAGCGATGACCGGTTGCCGGGCATCTTCGGCAGCGTGCAGCAGCAGACGTACGAGGTGCTCTACGCCGTCGGCGGAGGCGCCGTCGGATTCCGCCGTGCCGCGTGCTGAGCGCCACCTCGCCCTGCCACGCAAGCTCCCAACTCCAGCTGGCTACTGGCCTTTATATTGTTGCTTGCAGAATAAATTTTTACTCATTTAATTCCACACCCACTGTTTGAACTACTATATGTACTGTAAGACCTATCTGGTCAATGATCATGGATTTCCAATTTTCTACTGCACAAGCTATCTCACAGGGTAGTTTGTTGCCCAAATAAACCCAATATTTGCAACTTGCTTGTTTGTGATGGGGCATGCTACTGAGCGCGCGCTCTCGTAGCGCTCGTTTTCCCGACAGCTCCGCATTTTTCATTTTCGAAAAGTTTTAATTCCCGCAACATTCTATTTTCGGAATGCATAACTTATATGCACAAAATTATGCATACAACTTATACTGATAACTTTTCTCTTCTCAACGAGTTATGCATACAACTTCTCTCATAATAACGAGTTATGCGTACAACATTTTGTCGATGATGAGTTATGCGGACAACTTGTATGCTCGATTGTTTGAAGGATAACTTGTGTGTATAATTTTTCCTCTAACAACAAGTTGTACGCATAAGTTTTTCTGTAAACGACGAGTTGTGCACATAACTTTTTATGTAACGACAAGTTATGCACATAATTTATGTAGAACAAAATTTGTTGAATAAAGAAAAAAAGAAAAGGAAAAAAGAATCATGTGGGGTCCGCGCATGTGGGGGAGCACGGGTCCCAGTCGGACCGCGCGCTCCGTGCGAACGCGCGCCCAATTAGTTTTGGGGTTTGTGATCCTATAAATACTTGTATAAGAAATTTGTTCTGTTGATCAGTCCAGAAGGAGAAGGGACTTTGTTTTGGAAACGTCATAAATTTGTTCAACATATGCATTTTTTGAATTTAACGCTGTTTATTTTCTGTCCTTCAAGAAAAGAGCGAGTGAGTGCACTACTATAGTAATTGCTTTTTATATAGTCTATATGAGTAAAAGTATGTTAAAAAATTATAAACATATCGAGCAACATATTTTTTATGTATATTGATTAGGAATCTCTATTATGTGTTAGCAGTGGCGTAACCCCGGGGGGAGGGGGGCTGGCAGGGGCCATGCCCCCCCTATGGTTTGTAATTCTCCACTAAAAAGTTCAATTTTGAGCAAAATTTTAGATAAATTAGCATTGTTGTCCCTTCTTAACAATGAAAAAAAAATCAATTCTTGCTTACGCCACTGTGTGTTGCCACTGTGTGTTAGCTAGGATGTACATGTGTGGGAATGATAGATCATGCATGAGTGTGGAATGTGGGTAAGATGTGTACATTCAAGAGTATTCGACCTATCTCGAATAAAATATGTCTAACTGAGGATTTCAAAAAAAGAAGATAAGTTTTAATTTGCCTCGTATTACCAACGGGACTAAAGCTCCTGCTGTCGGTGGGTGTCGGCAGTGGTGGAAGTTGGATCCGGAAATAAAGCTTCTTTAGTCCTGGTTCAAATCAATCTGAGACTGAAGGTCACTTCTCTACTGGTGCATGGGTTCTCAAATCTTGTCCATTTACTGTAAATTCAACAGCTGAAATTAATGAAGCTCATGCTGCTGTGCACACTCGGAGTTTAATATTTTTAGTAAGAAAGAGATTTTTTGGAGGTCAGAGTAGGCAAGAGTTTGTTAACTAGTTTTTTAAGGCAAGTTTGTTAATTAGTTGCGATGTTGCAATTGCATGGATAAAGTCAGTTTACTAATCTCGTTCGGATAAAGTACTGATTGCTTTATGCTGACAAAAAAAGTGGTGCAAATCTAGTTCGGAAATAAGGAAGATTGGCATATATCATAGGCTCCATATGCATCCTTTTTTTTGTGCTTTCTGTAAGCACCAAACTTAGAGGTGAAGCAAACATTTGGAGGCTGCTTGGAGCTTACAGAAAAAGGTGAGCTAGGTACTGATTCTTGTAGAACTTAGTGCACATGTTCAATAGGAAAGGTGTAAAGACAGGATTAGGTGCGGCATTCTTTGTTAAAATAAAGCTAAATCTAAGTTCAGCTTTAAGGACAAAAGTTTATTATTACTGACTAATATAACTTTATGTATGTCCAAGACTAAAAGTTGAAGCATATGGTGAACAACATCATTAGTGAGTAACATATAACGAATATCATTTATAATATATGTAGTATATATATTGTAACGTGATGATGGTCTACAAGAAAACATTACAACGTTGAGAAGCCTTCGTCTTTCAGAACTAAGTCTGCACAGGGTGATATATTCCTTCTTGTTTCATCTGCGCAATAGTGGCGGCAGAGGGATCAAAGACCAAATGTTAGTACTCCTATAAGTACTTCATTTGTTTTAAAAAACATGACATGTTGGGAAACATGTTCTGTGAAATTTTTGGTGAAAATGGTGAAATTTTTGTATTAGGAAAGTGTTCTGTGAGAGATAGTACGGTCTGCAATGCGAAAATTTTGGGAACTTTTGATGAACTAAACAGGGCCTAGCGAATGGAAAAGACTACGATATATGCTTAGTTGGTCAAATAGTAAATGGACCGTTCCATTCAAAAAGGGATGATTTTTCATAACAAACATCCTATTAATTTTCATCATCCCTATCTCGGTGGATTTTCCCCCACATGATCTTTACTTGTAACTTCCACAGGATAGACTATCTTCACTTTTTTCTGCTAGGACAGGACCTTCTTCCGTTGCTCACATAGCAGGGTTACGGGCAGTGTCTAGATGGAGGTTAAAAAAATTTCACACAACTTTGACCGCTGATTAGGGATATTAAATAAAGTCAATTAACAAAACTATCTTCACAACCCTGCGCTAATTCGTGAATCTAATAAGGTTTTTGAACAAATGATCAAAGGATAGTTACTGTAGCAAACCATTAAATTAATTATGCTTATTAGGTTCGTCGCGCTAGTGATGAGGGGCTTTGCATAGCCGCTGCTGGAACCTGGTTACCAAATGTGGCGTATTGGTGCTCATGGCAGAAGCACAAGCTTGCAGGTTTGGGCTTCAGAATTTGCAGCGACGGGACCTCGATCGGCGCAGGTGATAGTGGAGACGGATTCCAAGCAACTTGACGAATTATGGGAGTCCAGGCTTACGGAGAGGTCGGAGATCATGGCGACCATCGCTGATATTCAAGAGCTTAGTAATTTTTTTTCTTTTCCTTTAAGCTTGTTCATGCATGTTAATCGCATGGCAAACATGGCAAACATAGCGGTTCATTGTTGTGCCAAGAAGGCCTTGACGGGTAGGGTGTAGCGTCTTGTGGGAGTCATGTACGTCACACAGACTTCTTGCACCGTGTACCAGAAATATATTGCCGCGTGTATAAGCGGGCGCGGAGTTTATCTCAATAATTTTGCATATTGCATTTAGAAGTTTTAAATTTTTTTGAAACTTTACACACCAATAGTACCAAACTAGATGGCCATTGTCCCAAAATCTGAGATTCAGACAACTTCTGTAAAAATTCAGAAAATTTTTCTGAATTTTTACAGAATTTGTTTGAATCTCAGATTTTGAGACAATGCCCATCTAGTTTGGTACTATTGGTGTGTAAAGTTTCAAAAAAATTTAAAACTTCTAAGTGCGACATGCAAGACTATCGAGATAAACTCCGCAACCGTTTATACACGCAGCATTTTCACTCCCAGCATGCACTGCAAGATGAATGTAATCCGTTAATTGAGTAATAGAGGAGAAACTCTTAGTCGCAAAAGAAAAAAAGAAAAACAGGGTTACAGCTCCACTGGATATTGCAAGCCTGAAGGAGAGCTATACAGCCGCCATCTATATATATAGACTCATATATACCATGGTTCTAATCACAACATATTGTTGCATATCTGCAATCAAATTAGAGGCAAACGTCGTTCAAACTAAAACAACATCAGAAAAAAAAACATGATTCCGGTTTGGCCTCTGCTACTTCTATTTTCGTTTTCTGCTGCAATGAGAACTGATGCAACAAAAGGCTCGCTGATGAAGTCCAACGCCGTCTGCTCCGGCCACAGAGGTAAGCACTAACGTGCTCTATGTTGAGCACAATAGATTCTTGAAGACATCATTATGCTAATATTTTTATAAGCACTGACGGGAATCTAATCATCCCCTGTGCTAACATGGCAGTGAGCATTCCATCCTCCACCGGCGCTTGGCTGCCGCTGAACCACCGCCATGGCCCGTGCTCGCCGTCTCCCTCCTCGGAGAGGATACCGTCCACGGCCGACGTGCTCCTCAGCAGCCGACTCCGCGCCGACAGCATCCGGAGGCGCTTGAACGGCGACGATGTCGTCACCGTCCCGACCACGCTAGGCACCTCCCTGGGCACCTACGAGTACGTGGTCACCGTCGGCCTCGGCACGCCGGCGGTCACCCAGACGGTGATCATGGACACCGGCAGCGACGTCTCGTGGGTGCAGTGCCGCCAGTGCCCTGTCCCGGCGCCGTGCCACGTCCAGAACGACCCTGTGTTCGACCCGGCCGGGTCGGCCACGTACTCGGCCTTCTCCTGCAGCTCGGCGGCGTGCCGACGACTCCGTGCGATCTCCAATGGCTGCTCCGGGTCGTCGTCGCCGTGTCAGTACATCGTGAAGTATGGCGCTGGATCCAACAGCACCGGGACGTACAGCTCCGACAAGCTGACACTGACCCCGGCGCACGCCGTCGACGGGTTCCGGTTCGGTTGCAGCCACGCCGACCCACTGTTCACCGACCTCGCCGACGGGCTCATCGCGCTCGGTGGCGGCGCGCTATCGCTCGTGTCGCAGATGGCCGAGAAGGCCTTCTCGTACTGCCTCCCGCCGACGGCGAGCCACTCCGGGTTCCTGACGCTCGGCGTGCCGCGCGTCTCCTCATCCAGGTTCGTGGTGACGCCCATGCACAGCATCGGCAACATCAAGACGTACTACGGCGTGCTCATGCAGGGCATCACGGTGGCCGGGAGGCGGCTCGGCATCCCGCCGTCGGTGTTCGCCGCCGGCTCGGTCGTCGACTCGGGCACGGTGGTCACTGAGCTGCCGCTGACGGCGTACCGCGCGCTGCAGGCGGCGTTCACGAAGGAGATGACGAGGATGTACTACCCGCAGGTGGCTCCGAAGGACGGTTTCGACACGTGCTTCAACGTGACCGCCGGCGCCGGCGAGGTCAAGCTGCCGAGCGTTGCCCTGGTGTTCGACCGGGGCGCCACAGTGGAGCTCGACCCGTCGGGGATCATCTACGACGGCTGCCTCGCGTTCACCTCCACTGGAGACGACACCTCCTTTGGGATCATCGGCAATGTGCAGCAGAGGACGTTCGAGGTGCTGTACGACATCGGCGGCCAGGCCGTGGGATTCCGCCGCGGTGCTTGCTGAGCTGAGCGTGCTTGGTTGACGCTTGAGTACTTGACAGATCAAGTCAAGAAGAATAATGAATTTCTGAGCAGAGCATGCATGTTGTTTGGTTGTAACCACACTTTGCTAGTATATTTCCTAATTGTTGCGGCGCCCTATATTTTCAAAAATAATGAACCCTCCAAGTTATCTCTACTCCTAAAATGTATGAAGTAGAGAAAAAAAAACCCGTTGGTACTTTCTTCCGCTCCTGTGCGTCCGCCTCCGCCCCCGCGCGTCCGCCCTCGCGAGTGTCCGCCTCCCCCTCCCGCATCCTTTTTTGCCCCTGCACCCTAGGTCAGCTGAGCTGCCCCCATCGATGCCTCCCAAGTCCCAACCCCTCCCCTCACAACCATCACCCCTCAGAACCCTCGCCGCCACGCCTCTCCCTCGCCTCGCGGCATCCCGTCGTCTGCACCGCAATCTCCCGAGCCAGGCCGCCGATCCGGGACACAGCTTCCATCGCCCGTCGGCCGCGCCACCGATCCGGGACACGCCGTCGGCGATTCGACCGCTCCGAACGCGCTCCGCCTCTCCCTCGCCTCCCATCCCATCTCCACCTCCGCCTCCGTTGATCCGTCGTCTGCGGTGCCCCTGTCGTCTGCGCCATCTGCCGCAATGCCGTTCCCGGCTCCACCTCCTCATCTGTCGATCCGTCGTCCGTGGTGCCCCGTCGACTGCAACCCAGCGCCACCGTCGACTCGACCCCCGTTCGCCAGCATCTACTGTAATTCGAGGCGAGCCCCGGTTCATCCGCTGAAAGCCCCCTTCGTCATCGACCCCGCGGAGCGCGGCACCCTTGCCTTCAACAACGTGATCTCCTCCACCCCGCTCTCCCTGGAGCCAGCACCGCCGTCGACTACACATCCCGGCAACCGACGAACTGCCCGTCCAGCCCGGGTGTTGCGGCGGTGATCCGGCAGACGGTCGCAAGCAGTTGCTTGTGTACGTCGTGTGCTATCACTGAATATACGTGAGTCTTTTTCTTCCTCAAAATCCATTGCATGTCCTTCCTGTGCTATTGCTGAATTTGTGTTGGATGTTGGATCTACGAGTATTAGGTGCCTGCAACCTGCATTGAATATTTGCATTGAATCCATGCGTCGCTCAGATTGTCTGCTGACCTTGTGAGTGACTTGGTGCAGCAGACGCATCAGTATGTTCGCATATTTAGGTGCTCGACGATATGCCACACAAAGGTGATATGCCAATGTTGGCCCATTTTCTTTTGAGTGCTACATAGATTCATGATTTCTTTATTCATGTTTCAAAAACATCACCTGCAGAATTTGGCATGTAACCTTGGTTTTGAGTAACAGAAGTGGAACACTCCATTGTCGTTTTGCCTGCTTCACAACAGAGTAAAAACAGTAGTTACAGTAACAAAAGAGAGATAGGGAAAGATTTGCATGTCAATTGAGATTTGAGAAGAAGAATGAGGGGACATGAAGAAACATGATAGGTCGAGAATGAGAATAAAGGAAGAAACAATCAAAGCCATCAATTGCTAAGAACCAGGGGAGAGGTACTAATCCCTAATATCATTTCAGGGCATATAGTATCTTAACTGCTTGTATCTTGGATGGGCTAAATGCAGCATTTTCTTGGTTGTATGTACATGTATACCAATGTACCATCATAAAAATAATAAATGTCTACATAGAGGGAGTTTCCTTTTTTTTTGTTAGGCATGGGTGAAGGCATGGAAATGTGGAGATAACAACTTGAAGTAAAAATTATTATGTCTTCTTATCCAAATATTTTGATAAATTTTACATTTTTTCATTATGTCTTTGGTATGTCATCTGAGACTACCCTGGATCATCATGCACTGATTATGTTTAATTTCAGGCATTAATTGGACTGATTCTGAGCATTGAGATTGTGAAGACTGAACTTGCCTCAAAGACTCTGACCAGCGCAGCTGGGGCAACCTTTACATATGATATCTTGCTCATTTCTACTGGCTCCTCGGTGGGTTCTCAGTCACAGCTCTTTTATGCAAATTTATAGTGGCAAATTGTTTTCTTTATCCGATTACTTGTGACATTTATTCTGTTTGCATGTGCAGGTTATAGAGCTCATAGACTTCGGCGTTCAAGGAGCAGAATCCAACAACATATTGTATCTAAGGGATATTGTTGATTCTGAGAAATTAGTGTCTGCTATGCAAGCAAAGAAGGGTAGAAAGACTGTGATTGTTGGAGGTGGTTACATGAGGGCTTGAGCTTAGTGCAGCCTTGAAAATCAACAACTTTGATGTCACAATGGTGTACCCTGAACCTTGGTGCAGTAAGATCTCCTTAACCTGGAAGTTTATTAGGCATGTTGTATTTTCTGAAATCTGAGGCAAAGCACTGACATTTTCTTTACATCCTGAATCTGATCTGTTGCAGTGCCCCGACTCCTCACCTCTGGTAGCCCTCATTTCTATGAGGGCTGCTACACGCTAACAAAAGAAATGAGTTTTTTTTAGACCACAAAGGAAATGAGATTGTAAAGGGCACGGTTGATTTTGCTTTCAAAGTTGATGCCAATGGAGATGTGAACACTGAATACACTGCAAATTCAGATAAATAATGTTAGCTCTGAAGACTTTCATCTGAATCAATGACAGGTCAGTGACTCAGTGCAGTGAAGCTGAAGGATGGAAGAGTACTGGAAGCTGACACTGTGATCGGTGGTGTCGGTGGCAGTCCATTGACAGCTCTCTTCAAAGGCCAAGTTGCTGATGAGAAAGGTGGACTCAAGGTCAGTTCACTGCTTGTTTGCCTTTACTCAGTACCATGCTATAGCAGATTTTCGTTGTTACAGTGAGTTCTTGTGTTGATCTTCATTGGCTCCTGTGACCTTGACATTTTTGTTTTCTAGACTGATGCATTCTTTGAGACAAGTTCTTCTTGGAGTGTATATACGCCATTGGCGACGTGTTCACCTTCCCTTTTAATCTCTACAACAAGCATCAGCAGGTGGAGCATGTGGATCACGCCGGAAGAAGTCCCCCACCAAGCAGGTCGTTCGGGCGATCAAGGCGAAGGAGTCGAGTGAGTCCATGCCCGAGTATGACTACCTGCCCTACATCTACTCCCGGTCGTTCAACGTGCTATGGCAGTTCTATGGGTACATCGTCGGCAACAACGACCTGGCCTCGGCCAAGCCCAAAGTTCGGGAGCTACTGGGTAGGATGGCAAGGTCGTCAGCGTGTTTGTTGCTCGAGGGCAGGTCGGACGAGTAATAGCTGCAAATGAATTTTTTTTATCTATGTGCATCCTTCGTCGGCATCTTTTAGAACTTCATTTTTGTAAATGAGCAGGAATGTATGCATAGCGCTGATTTTGGTTCTTAATTTTCTTATAGTGTGTAACCATATACTTTGGTACTTGAGCATATACTTAGTTCTTAGTTAATTTTCATATTTTAGATTTTACTTGGCAATTTGTTGATATTTGGTTCAGCATGATAATATTACTTTGATACTTTGATGAGCTATTTTGGTATTGGTTTTGAGTATATATATTTGATATACTTTTCACGTGAATGAGCTATGTTTATATTTTTATTGCCCGTAGCAACGCACGGGCACGATCCTAGTCAAACTTAATTTCTAACTTTGAGCAAAATCATAGAAAAATATGTTAGCATCTACACTACCAAACAAAGCACTACTGAGACATATTTCGTGGTGGGTCCAAGGGATGGAGTTAGTTTTTTTTTTTGAAATGGATGGAGTTAGTTTTGATGTTGTAGTGTCAAAGTTAATTCTAGAATGGATGGAATGATCGGTACACAATAGCCAACAAAAGTAGAGACCATTTAACTTTAGGCCGACTCGAGAGCACAACTGAGATGCAGAGATTCAAGTTTTGGTTCAATTTATCACCCACAGTCAACTTAATAAAAATGCCTAAAAGATTTAAACAAACAACTAAGAAGAAGAATTTAATCACACTGAAATTAGGTAAGGACCTAAAATATGCAAGTCCATATAGAGATCATTCAGGTAATATGCATTTGCTATCCTAAGGTCAGCAAGTAGGTAAGTAGAAAGATTTCCCAAGGTAGCAAACAGCAAGTCCAATTCCGGGTGAAATGGGGTTCTCTTTTATTTGCCAAGTTTTCTCTGAGATAGAAATATTAGTAAACAAATAAATACTAATTATACAAGCTTGCTTTAATGTAAAATAAAGAATTTCATATTTTTAATAAAACCAAATAAAAATCCAGTTATATAAAAAGACAATAAACGTACAAAAGGTTTATGAAAGGTCGAATGGGCAATTGTATCAGTCAGTACCATGTTTTATTGTGGTTTGGTAACTTATAATCTTAATATTACTAATTGGAATATTCGTTTAATTGTAGCCTCCATGTTAATCTTCATGAGACGTGTTAGGAGAGAGAAAAAATACTCCTAGAAATTCTCACAAAAGTCAGAAACATTTAGTAATTAACACACTGGCTTTAATCATTACAGCCATTGGACTCATTATATTTTCTAAAAGTTGGCATGTCTCTACCATTATAATTAAATACAGTCTAAATACAAAGATGAGTGCATAGTCGTATGAATGTTGTGTCATTGTGTGTTAAGAGACTGAGGGGGGAGGGGGTAACTAAACAGTTTTCATTATTAGCTATGGGCTCTAACTTTTTTAAAAAAGTTTTAAATTTGATGCCGCTCAAAACTTTTAGTCCCATGTGAGGGTACCGTGAACGAACTTGATGTATTTAATTATCAACTTTAAATTTGGGTTTGATTATAATTTCCCTTTAAATCATGCAAAAGATTGTAAGAGCTATTCAGTTAGTTGCTACTCCCTCCATTCTCTTATGATAGAACTATTTCACCTTGGCACAATGACTAAAGAAAATGAACTACACTTATCATCTCATAAATCATGCTATTATTTTTACCTTGATATTGATGTAATCACATACATGCACCAATTACATTTTAGAAGAGTTATTGTGCACGGGTATCAAAAAGTCATCTATGTAAAATACAAGGTGGCAAGTAGGGCTGGATATCGAGTCTAGCTCGGCTCGTTATGGCTCGACTCGTTATAGCTCGGCTCGTTTTAGCTCATTATCTTAGCGAGCTAGAAACTCAGCTCGACTCGGCTCGTTAAGAAGCTCGAGCTGGCTCGTTAAGCTCGCGAGCCAGCTCGTTAATAGTTATAAATTCAAAAAATCTCAACCAACATGTAAATATGAAATCAACAAATACGATATTTTTGCAAACCAACAAACCATGAAACCAAGTAGCCAACAAACAATCTAGTACTTAAGAAAATTACTACTCTATCTACTCTGTTAACAAGAATCAACTCGTTTGTTGGTTGCTGTACTGGCTTGTTAGGGCTCGCGAGCGGCTCGCGAGCCAGCTCGAGCTCGGCTTGTTATCGTAGCGAGCTGAAACCTGAGCTCGGCTCGGTTCAAATTTCCTAACGAGCCGAGCCGAGCCGAGCCACTAACGAGCGAGTTCGAGCGAGCTAACGAGTTTCGAGCTTTTCGTCCATCCTTAGTGGCAAGAGAAAAAAATTGATTTTGCAAATAACCCTATCAAAAGAGAATGGAGGGAGTAATAAACAAGCAAGCAGATTACTTTTTTTAGGGGAAGCAATCATTTAAGATTGGCATCAGCCATCGTGTGCATGGTCGTGAAGGTGTAATGCATGACACAACTACCTTGTAAGCTAAAATTTAGCACTATGCGACAATATGTCATTGACTCATTGGGCTGCCATGGATATATGTTTTCTTTCTTTCCATTGATTATATTAAAATTAAACTAATGTGCATGCTTTGCTATATATGCAGTATCCAGCTACAGAAACAAAGGTGTGGTTTCATAGCTGGAAATTAGCAGGGCACCCTGACCAGATCAGATGCTCCCAGCAATGACCTAAAACCCGAGACAGAGCTTGTGCTGATGCTTGGTGCCCTAATTAGAATTTGTTCATAATAAAAGACGTACTATCGGTTTCGTCTCAGCAACTTTAGAGTTTTCTTGCACATGACAAAAGTTTGCATGCATCAATCGTTAATTAGTGCAGCTAGCCTTTCATCAGATTCGCGTTAAATAATGCAGAACTCCAATAATATAATATGAATCAGATTCGTGGCCCTGTATACGTCCTTGCTTTGGCAAACCTCAGAAAAGAAATTATAAAGATACCAAAGACAGACAAAGACAGAGACGAAGAACAAAAACAAAGACTGCGTGCTAAGCACACCACACGTTCTGATCAGCAAGAGCCCTCTCCAGTTGCGACGACAACGTCTCTCGATTCACACGTACATCTATGGACAATCCATCGATCCAATCTCTCAACACTTGACACCAGAGGAAATTGAACAAGTTTACTTGGCATGCACGCGATGCCGACGATTGACGACGGTGACCTTGCACACGTGTACTGGCCTATATATGCGGGCAGGGCATACAAATGGTAGCTAACACACAGCATCCCCTGAAAACCCTAAGCGTAGTGTAGAACGACGATGGGTCTCCCCAGCTGCCCAGTAGCAGAAATCAACTCGTACATCGGCAACCTCACGTCCTCCTACACAGAGAAGAGCAATGAGCCCAGCATGGTGGCCGCCTCCGTCATCATGTTCGTCCTCGCCGGCCTCTTCTTCAACCTCAACCTCTTCAGCGGCATCTCCGACACCAGCGCCATCCTTGACCCCAAAGTCCGCCTCTTCCTCACCTCGGCGCTCTCCCTCTTCCTCCCTGTCATGTCCTACCTCTTCTCCGAGGCCAAGAACACCGGGTTCGTCAAGACGAGCTCCACCACTGGGAGCATTCAGGTGGTGGAAGACCTCCCGCTGAGGGCAGGGCTGATCCTGGCATGGATGCTCCTGGTGGAGCTCCTCCGCAAGAAGGTGGATGAGATCCGCATGCGCGGGTTCTCGGGCACCATCCAGCGCGCCGGCCGAGTCGTCTGGCTGGGAAGCCTCGTCTTCTTCAACATCGATAGCGCTGGCCGGAAGGCGGTGTTCAGCATACTTTGGATCCTTTGTGCAACCAAGGTGTTGCAAAGGATCGCCTTCACCGAGGTGGGGAAGCGTTCGTACGCCCATGGAAAAAATGCCCGGCTTATCAGCTCCTACATGTCCCAGATGCTAGAACGGGAGGAGCTGCATCATCAAGATGGAGATAGCGAGATGTTGATCAAGACGTGCAATTACATTGTCATGGGTGAAGTGAAGCTGGCGGATATTGTGCCCACTGCAGATGGCTACAAGCTGGGAAAGGCCAAGTCCCCAGGTCACGATAGCATCGTCAGATTGCTGGAAGAAAATGATAGCATCATCACTGTAGGTAAAGTTTGGGAGCTCGATGACAAGGACAAGTTCTTCTCCCTTCAGCAAATTCAAAGCTTAAAGAGAATCTGCCTCTCATTTGCTCTCTTCAAGCTGCTCCGCCGACGGTTCGAGCACCTGCCGGCGGTGACCAAAGAAGAAACTCGCAACTCCCAGAACCTCATCTTGAAAGGCCTATACAAGAACAAAGGCCAAACCAGCTCGTCAGCGGAAGCGGTGTTCCAAGTTCTGAATGATGAGGTCAACTTCCTTAGTGAGTATTATCACTCTGTTGTCCCAGTGGTTCTTGCAAGCCCCTTCTTCCTCTTCATAAACTACTTCCTTGTCAACATAGTCGTAGCTGTCTTGTGCTTCATGACAGTTATTCTCTGTGGCAACGGAGATGTCAGGTACGCACTCTACAGCCTCGGTGCAGACAACTACACCTTACAATATGGTGTTGGCAAAATAGCCATATGCCTTATTCTCAAAGCCGCCAGCTCACCTTCAGCCTTCTTTTCCATAGTAGACCTTTCCATCACTATCCTTCTATTCATCATCTTCTTTTATGAGGAGATATGGGAGTTCTTCGTTTTCCTACTCTCCAACTGGTTCATGGTATCAATGGTCTACAACTACATCGCCAAACCAAGTTGGCTGAAGAGGTCAACCTTTCGGGGTGCCTTGTATTGGGGTGGCTTCAGCATTATCATGTGGCTGCGGAGCAAGATGAGCCATAGCGACCTTAGGATGAAACAATTTTCCGTGTTGAACCTTCGTTGGCCACCCAAGCTACCTCTGTTCGCCACATTCACCAGCATGGCGGTGAAGACGGTGGTGGTGCCAAATAGTGTGAAAGAATCCATCATGAAGTACCTTGACAATCAGCATGACGATCCCCAAGCAAACCCTCTTACCAATGGCATGTCCACACTCTACAATCCCAACAACCTTTCTCAGGATCTCTCATGGGCATGCAGAAGCAGTAGTGTTGCTGAGGTGATCCTCACATGGCACGTCGCCACCACCATCATGGAGGTGGAGTGCGACGACGACGGCCCTCAGAATGGCGACGACATAAGCGCCACGAGGAAGAAGGTGGCCTTTAGGCTCTCCGAGTATTGTGCTTACTTGGTGGCTTTCCACCCGGAGCTTCTGCCTGACAATCCAGAAAAGGTCGAGTGTGTCTTCGAGGACATGAAAGCGGAGTTGAAGGCCATGCTTGGGTGTCAGGACTACTACCTCTCCTCGCAGCAGAAACGGGTCAAGAAGATCATGGACAAGAAAACCACACCCCTAAGACAAAACCAATTACCTTCAACTGCAGGCCAGATAATCAGTGATGATGATGATCAAATAAAAGTTGTACAGGACGGTGTAAATCTAGCAAGGTCGCTAATGGGAAAAGCTAACAGGTGGCAGGTGTTGGCAGATGTGTGGACAGAGATCATGGTCTACTTGGCCCCATCGAGCGACGAGGAGCGTGTGAAGGGGCATGAGGAGGTCCTGGTGCAAGGAGGCGAGTTCATCACCGTGCTCTGGGCACTGGCCACCCACATCGGCATATCCAGACCCAGCAAATCGGAGATAAATAATGTTGGCCATTCTGCAGCTTGAGGGATCGAGGAGACACAGAACTGAGTGTGCATGGTGCATGTGTTTCCATATGTGCTTTGCCTTTGCATTGCAGACACCTTTGACATTGTTGCTCTGCTTACGTGTGCATTTTTTTTTCTTGGCGTGCAGGCACGGAGAGTATATTTTGTTTGATCTCAGCTACTTCCACGGGGAGCTGACAATATGTGTGTGTGTGTGTGTGCAGAAGGATTTGTAATTAGCATCGAGTTTTCATATGAACTGTGAGAGCATTTTACCTAATTGCTTATCTGCTTTGCAAGTTTCTGCCTGAACTTTTGAGTTTCAATTCTATTTTTTGCAGACTAATATCTTACCAATGAGGTGATGGCATTTATTTATTTTCATAGTCCAAAGTGTGCTTGAATTATGTGCTTTCAACGTATAAATATATTTAGATGCTTTCAGTTAATTGTAATGTAAGAACTCTGTAACCCTCACTTTTTGCTCCGTTTTAGTGAAAAATTTTATACTGTGGGGATCTCCTCCACAGTTTTCTTTTAAAAAAAACATAGAAATAGAGCTTTTTTGTGGTGCTTTTGAAGTATTAGGAAGTATCAAGTGTTTTGATTTTTCCACCACCAAATTAATTAAAAATAATCTAATTTAGAAAAGGACATTATGGTAATCTTTGTAAATCTCTCCCTCCAGATCACGCACGACCAACGACCAGTTCTCTAATATTGCCATTAACGCAACCTCCGATGGCTGTAAATCAGCTCTCTCGCACATGCGCGCGTGAGCTCTGACCTTCCATGTATGTATGCGCGTGCCGGCGCAGAGTAGTGCCGGAGCTCCATGGAGATGACGACGACCGTGGTGTTAATTACAGGCGCGTGCCGGAAGTGAAAGATCATGTCGCTGTCGACCTGATCGATGGTGCTCCTCGCGTTCTTCGTCCTCGGCCGGGAGAGCGCGTCGGCGGCCTTGGAGATTGATATCAGGTCGTCCGATATGGTTCTCGCACTTCGAACTCGAGTTGATCAGCAGCGGGGAGAGCTCCCCCAATGGCCGATATAAAACCCGAGCCCCCAGCCCTATCGATCCATCTCCTCCAAAGATGCTTCAGTAGATGCTGCAAACATGACATTGGGCACCGCGGCCACCATGGAAGTCAGCGACGCCTGCGGCATAAGGGCAACGAGCGCTGTTGGTGCCCAACTCGCAGTCGTCTGCGACATGAGCGAGGATGATCACAACGTGGGGACACCCATCAGCGCCAGGTGCGCGGCCGCCATCTGCCATGATTGATGGCGTCACCGTGACGGCGCATGGGCAGCGCCCGCTGGCAGGAGCTCTGCAGACTCGGCGAGGGCGCGTTCGACGTGGTCTCCAAGGTGCGCCACCGCGCCACGGGTCAGGTCGTCGCCGTCAAGTCCCTCCGGCCTCCTGAGACTGAGGCATAAGACAGAGAGCCGATCGGGAGCCATGCGAAAGTACTAATATGCCCTTTCTGAATTAAAAAATATTAATTAAAATTTGTTGTGGGTCCCTACTAATTTGGTACTTCCTAGTACTTCCTCGTATGAACTTCCTGATACTTCCAGGTACTTCCACCGTTGGATTTCGTCAGATGGACGGCTCATAAAAAAAAGAAGCACTCTAAAATTTCTCGAACCACAAATATATTTCATCTACTATTTTTAGAATAGAAGTTGTGCATTATTCCCTCCCAGCCATTGATAACACATCTCTAGCTAAATTAAGCCAACGGGAGACAATCATTAGACTTCTTATAAATACAGGCCACTTCCCCACATCCCCAAATCACCTCCACATTCAACACCTCTGATCCTCTCCTCCACCACTAACCAATAACCCCGGCCGCCACCGCCGCAACCTCCACAGCAGCCGGGGACAACCATGGGTGCCTGTGCAACCAAGCCCAAGACGCTTGAGGGGAACACCCCCGCCGAGGGCCCCATCTCCACACCCAAGGTTGCACCCGAGACAACCATCCCCACCGAGGTGATGACGACGCATTTGAAAACTTAATCGATAAACAGTCGATATGATCATTTTGCTTTTTTGTATTATTTACTGAATTGATGAACTAAATGTGTGAATATGTAAAATTGATGTGCAGGTTGAACAGGTGGTTGAGAAGGTGGTGGAGGAGGCCAAGGAGGAGCCAACGGTGGCAGCGGTAATAGAGCCGCCTGCCACCGCCGAGCCCGAGCAGAAGGTTGAGGTAACACTACCGGAGGCGATCGTCGAGCCCGAGCACAAGGAAGAGCAAGTATTGGAGAAGATCGTCGAGGAGGAGAATCCTGCAGCCCCTGTCGAGGAGAAGATCACCGCCGCCGCCACGGTGGTGGCGGAGCCCACGGAGGTGAAGAAAGACGCCGTGGAGGAGGAGAAGAAGATGCTGACGCCGAGCTGACCGGCGGTCCATGTCAATTGGCTCCTGCGTGATGATCAATGTGCACGTGCACCTTGATATGTCTAGAGTCGTCGGCTTATATATAGCTCGGGAGAGCGTGACCAATGTGTGTAACAATCTTTGATGCCTCTCGATTTTCCTCCACGGGGTTTGATAAACCATATTATTATTGGGCTTATTATTGAACATCTCGGTCTCTAATATTTTCCTTCGAACAACTATTTATTCCTTGGTAATAATCGAGGATATCACGCATATATCATTCTTCATATGAATGTGAATGAAATCTTCCGATCCCCGAAGTTAATTTGAACGCACATGCATTCTTCAAATGCTCAAAAACAATGCACAGGACACAATGTGATCAAGAATCGAGACTGATCCATAGTTTATAAAATTCATTCATAATATACAGCGAGTTCAAATGTTCAGGTAAAAAAAAAGCAAGGCGGCAGATAGACAGAGAGAGACGAACCGTGTGATCCGGCCGCGGGGCGCCGTGTGACGACTGATGCATCGTCATCCATGGATCATATGGCCACAGCCACGCCGCTCTGTCACCGGCGTTCGACGGCGCATCCGCGGCCTGTGCCCATGGCCCTGGCCCGCGATCCATCGCCGGCGTCCTCGCGCGGGCAGCGAAGGTTTGGAGCCGTCACCGCCGCCGCTGGCCTCTCTCGTAGCATGAAGCCACCCATGATGATGCATGTCGTTCGGGCTAACGACGAGAGCCGCGGAGGTCTTGCTCGAGCCCATGGGCCGAACTGCAGAGGGAGCTGTTGGGCGGCGGGATTCCTATATATCTTCCGGAAGGAAGAAACTAAGTTACCTTTAATTGCTTCAAGATTCGTGCACGTCATAGGAGCCCTAGGATGTGCTTCTTCTTCCTCAGCTCGACACCGTCTCCATGCCGCCGCCGCCGTCTCCATCGCGTGGGAAGCCGAGGAGGGGTGGGAGGTGGGCGATGGCGGTCGGCGGCGCGTCGCCGCCGGCCGGGGGCGGTGGTCGAGGCGGCGGCCTTAGGGTTAGGGTTTCCGGGGTTCGGGTTCGGGGGTCCGGGGCCTCCATGGCCGGCGGACCTAGAAACGGGGCGGTCGGGGGGGGGGTGGCCGGAGGACCGGTGGTGGCAGCGGTGTGGCCGGCGGCGGAGGCGAGGCGGCGCGGTAGCGCCGCCGGCCGGGCGGGGCTAGACGGCCGGTGGGCCGGCGACCAGCGGCAGGGGCGGCGAGGCGCGCCGGGTTAGGAAGGGCGGGGTCGCCAGCGGGGGTGGACGGCGGGCGGGCGGCGCGGCAGCCGCCGGCCGGGGTGGTGGAGGAGGCGGCGGGGGTGGTGGGCGGCCGGTCGTGGAGAAGAAGAGGTGAGGGAGGAAGAAGAAGGTGGGTGGTGGGCCGGTGGTGGGCTGGAAATTTAATTGCTTAGACATCTTCCGGTAGCTAGATAGGAGCCCCCGTTGGGCGGCGGCCTTAAGCGTTTGGGCGAATTTTTTATATATATATTTTTTCTCTATTTTGCAAAAATAAATGGTCCGCCAGAAATTTAGCAAAAACTATACATCTGCCGCCGTACCTCACGGCGGTAGGGGTCCTACCACCGTGCGGCACGGCGGCAGGGGCCGTGGCCCACGGCCAGGCGTGGGCCCGTAGCGTCCGACGGACATACCGCCATACCCCACGGCGGTAGGGACATACCGCCGTGGGCTACGGCGGCAGGTCCTAGCGCCGTAGGGCACGGCGGTAGCAGGTCTGGTACCGCTGTGCCCCACGGTGCTAGGATCTGGTGCCTATATAAGGCCGAAATTCAGCCGAAATGTCATAATAATTCGAAAAAAAAGAAAGAGAGGGGGGGAGAGAAGGGAGTGAGGAGGAGGTGGCGAAGGTGTGAAGCTCTGCCGGTTTTTCATCTCATTAGAGGTAAATACTCTGGTACTTAATATTTTGAACTTTGATAATTCATATTTTGAAGTACTGTTTTAGTGTAGATCTGGTTAGTAAAAATATAGTTTTGGTGTAGACCTGCATAGTAAAATTATAGTTTTAGTGTACATCGATTAGTAAAATTATAGTTTTAGTGTAGCTCTGAGTAGATATATTTTGTAGTTACAGATCCACTTGTTAATAGCGATTTTTTTTTCATGCTGTCAGACATGTCGGATGCAGTTACTGTCAAGTTGTATTTCGGTAATGACCAGATTAGATATGGTGAACATGGAGTTGACTTGTCAGAATTTAATTCGGTTGACCATGTGATTAGAAGAGCAGCCGAAAGAACTTGGGGGGGTCCATTACCAACTTTTTTTATAGGGCATTCCATGTAGATGCAGAGCAACATGACTTGTCCATTATGGCTCTAATCAACAGGAGTGAGGCAGTATATTGGGAGCTTATGCCACTTCAAGGCACTGAACATTGGAGGAGTTATATCAAAACATCATGTGAAATTGGTTTGCCTGTGATGTTGTTTATCCAAGTTGTTCATAAGGCTGGGTCTAGTAGTCAAGTGCATGAGGAGGGTAGTGCTGCTCACCAGGGTGAGGCTAAACTACAAGCAGGAGATGGTCCTGCAACTGAGCCAGAAGAAGGAGATGGTGCTGCCACTGAGGCAGAAGAAGGAGATGATGACACACCCTTTGAGGCCCGTGATGAAATTGACGAGGGGGAAGTTAATGAAGAAGTACTCAGGCAGTACGAAATGGAGGCCGGTGACGATGAACGTGGGTTGCAAGAGGACTCCTCAGATGATGAGGATGACCCGCTAGTGCCAAGGGACTGGGACAGTTACAATTTCTCACAGCTATCTGTCAATGCTGGTGAGAATGTGTCCTGAGAGTATAGACAGAATCAGGTTTCTGTTGGCGCCATGTATAAGAGTGCAGTAGAGGTGAAGGATGCAGTGAAGAGGTGGGCCACCCTTACTCTGCAGAGAGAGTTCAGGGTAGTGAAGAGTTCTCCACACATATATGATGTACAATGTGTGAAGCCCAACTGTCCTTTTCGAGTGTATGCTTCCAAAGGCAAGTGGAAAAATTACTGGGAGGTCAGGTCTGTTGTGGATCACACTTGTGTACTTGACCAGCTAGATGCAACCCATCGTAATTTATCAGCCGGTTTTGTAGCCAGCCAGATGTTTGCTAAGATTGTGGAAAATCCTGCTTATGAGCCCAAGTCCATTATCTTGGCAATTGAGGAGAAATTTAGGTACCGGATAAGTTATGGTAAGGCATACATGGCGAAGAAGAAGGTATTGTGGTTGAGGTGGGGTACTTACGAAGCATCCTACGACAATCTGCCTCGATTGCTGAACACAATTGTCACGCTCAATCCTGGTAGTTATTATGATATCAAGACTTATAATCTTGTATCAAGGCCAGGGAAGCCAGTCTTGCAGCGAGCATTCTTAGCATTGGGTCCAACTATTGCTGCAATCAAACAGTGTCGACCAGTGATTTGCATAGATGGCACATTCCTAACAGGAAAATACAAGGGCACAATCCTTACAGTTGTGGCTGCAGATGGCAACAATCAGTTGTTGCCATTGGTAATTGCTTCTGCAGAGGGAGAGAATGGTGACAGTTGGTATTGGTTTCTGGAGAGATTGAAGCAGATGGTGGTGGGAGATGTGTCAGACGTGTGTGTGATACACGATAGACACAAAGGTATTTTGCAGGCCATTAATGACATCAAAGAAGGTAGTGAAGAACGTAACAGAGCAGCACAATGGCCAGATGTGCATAGCAGGTGGTGCATGAGGCATATGGGAGCAAACTTTCATAGCCAGTTCAAGAACAAAGAGCTTACACAATTGTTCAAGCGCTTATGTTCGACCAATCAGGAGAAAAAGTTCTACGAGCTATGACAAAAATTAGATGATCTGACGAAGAAAGCATCAGAAGAGATAGCTAAGAAGCCAATAAGTACTGAACTTGGGGAAGAGCCAGTTTCTCTGGAGGACGTGGGGCTAGATGCTCCAAATGTCAGAAGGAGAAGGGGACGTGCTGTGAAGACCTTTAGCCAGTGGATTCAGAATGAGCCTAAGGAGAAATGGTGTCTCCTGTTTGATAAGGGAGGTGTGAGGCATGGGATAATGACAACAAATTTTGCTGAGGTCTACAACGCTGTTTTGCGTGGTGCCAGAGCTCTCCCTCTTGTTGGTATCATTGAGTTCTTCTTGTACCGCACAATGAAGTACTTTCTTGAGCGTGCTACTGCAGCACATGCAACTATGCAGGACTGTCAAAAGGTGTATTCAACATGGATGACTGAGTACTTGACCACAAAACAGAAGGCTGCTCTTGCTCACAGAGCTTACCCACAACCTCTACGCCGTGATCCTGGCGAGAAAGTTCAGTGGAAATATCAGATAAATTGCCAGTCCAAATCACAAAAAGCGAATGGTGAAATAACAATACAACAAACAGTTAATGGGAATCAGACATGCACATGCTCTTGCCAGAAGCCACTGCTGCTACACTACCCCTGCTCACATGTGATCGCTGCATGCCTTGCAACAAAGAATATCCATTGGGGTCGGTATGTGCCTAAATACATTTTCGAGCAAACCATTCTAGACACTTGGAACCATACTATTGAGGGCTACCTGCATCTTGGAACTTTCACTCAAGACCCCAAAGACAATACGTTGTACATACCAAATCCAGATCCAACCATGTGCCAAGGTGTCGGTCGACGCAAGAAGAAGAGGATTAGGAACAACATGGACGAGGCTGAAGCTGGACCTCCGGTGCAGATATGCTCTAAGTGCAACAATCCAGGACACTCCTACAAGAAATGCACCGAACCATCTTACTATTCCACTGCCACTGCTCCAGCACCTTCAGCTAGTGGACGTGGACGTCGTTCCCGTCGCTACACCGAAGGAATGCAGTGATCGTACTTGTTTGTGCTACCGTGTTGTAATATTTGAAATACTTATGCATGTTATCGTCTTGTAATATTTGAACCATTTAATTTGGCAAGGTCTTGTAATATTTGAACTTATGCATGTTATCGTATTGTAATAATTGAACTACCTTTTTATTTGCTTGTTGTTTTTTGTTGCCTACAAATTTATTATCATATCCTGATATGTATTGTTCTCTAATTTCGAATGAAACATGTAATAAATTATCATATTTCTCATGTTTTTTGTAGGTTTGTAATGACTTCCTCGGGTCCTGAGTTGAACTTGGAGTTGCTCACTAGTAGGAAGGACAAGGTTGCGGTGCCAAAGGGGATCCACACTCCTATGTGCTACTGTGGTGACAACTGTAAGCTTGTCAAGTGCAACGTTGTTGGCTACGCCTACGGGATGAGGTTCTTCATGTGCGTGAACTACGAGCATGACCCCCTCCCACCATGTCGCAATGTTAGACCAAAAGTAAGAACAAATTGCATTACTAAATAAATAATATGTCATTACTATTTTATTATGTGCTAACTTGCCTTTGAAAAAAGACTCCACCTCCTCTCTGTGATTTTATGCAGTGGCTAGATTGTGAGCAGTCCGAACAAGACAAGCGTTACGTCGAGGTGATGGGTCGTTCAGCACGTGAGAGGTGGCAAAGGATGGTTGAGGCAGAAAAACAAGAAGAAAAACGTAAGGAGCAGCATGAGGAAATTCGCATTCGCCGGGAGATGAAAGAACGTGAAGCGGCCGCGGCCCGTGAAGCAGATAGAGAGAGGAAGAGGGAGAGAGCTCGCCGGGCTAAGGAAGCTGGGCCGGATGCCATGAGGAAGGGGAAATACCCCCGTTATACCCAGTAGACGTAGAGTACTAGACGCCGAGTGCTACTGTATTCCTAAAAAAATATGATTTCATTTCATCATCATCTAGAGTCGGCTTGTATCTTTAACAACTTGATTTCAGATGCATTATATCATGTTTCCGCAAACAGTAAAACTCGTACTAGGGTGTGTTTCCTGTGAGTCACTGCACCAAACAGTGAACACATAGGGTGTGTTTTCTGTGAGTCACTGCACCAAACAGTGAACCTAGTACTAGGGTGCGTTTCCTCCGAGTCACTGCCCGTTTTTCTTGCCCCGGATCGAATGGCCCACCGTCCAGTCTGCTTCATTGCCTACATATATGTGAGCACTCTTCTCCAGTGTCACTTCACAATACAACAAGCACCAATGAGTTTCTGAACTGAGGATGATGATGGCTCCCTCGGTCCAGCACTATGGAACCAGCAAGATCCAGAGTTCAACAACAATTTTCCAGTCTTAGATAAGAGAGATTTCAAATCCATGCGTGATGTTAGAAAGTACGCACCAAATCAAACGGTGGACTGGCCAAGGTGTGCACACGGTGAGTTCTGTGTGATGCAGGTTTACCAGGGATGGAACAACTCTGGTCGACGCTTCTGGCATTGCTCACGAGCATGGGTAAGCAAAACTCCTTGACCTTTGTCTTTCATCATTTTATGATTTACTAATGTAATCACGGTTTCTGCAGTACTCCGACCAACCAGATAACTGCGGTTTCGTGCAATGGGTGGATCCCCCAGCTATTGACCCGTATCAACAGTACATCAACTACCTCGAGGATGTTGTCATCTTCAACCTGAGGCAAGAGCTCGCGTCGGCATTGGCTTCTCCAGATCCGACATCTACCAACGACGACGACAGACCGGTGACCGGACCAATGGTGGTGAAGACGAACACCGGCTGTGAGGACGAGTTCTGCTGCTGTCCATGCCACGAGAAGAAGGACAACACTTCACCAGCAACTCCACCCCCGCCACCGTCTGATCCAACTCCACCCCCGTCGGGGTACGGGTACTACATGCCGTCTCAGCACTCCAGTGGGTCTATGATGTCCGGGTTCTCCGGGTACTACTCGTACAACTAGACTACAAATGTTGTAATCATTTATCTAAATTCCCTAAGGCACGTTAGGACTAGCAGCGGCACAAAGTTAGGGTATTTGTGTCGTACGTGCCATTGCTTGTTTCCGTGATTCGTCGTTAAGTATCAATGGTTCGTCGTTAAGTATCAATGCTTAAAAAAAAACGAAATTTACCAAAAAAAAACCTACCGCCGTAGGGCACGGCGGTAGGTCCATACGTACCGCCGTGGCCTACGGCGGGACCTGGAGGCCACGCTGCCGCCTGACGGTAGGCGCCTACCGCCGTGCCGCACGGCGGTATGTGCCCTTGGGCCGATACCGCCGTGCCACATGGCGGTAGGACCGGGGTACGACGGCAGATGTATAGTTTTGCTAAATTTCTGGTGGACCATTTATTTTTGCAAAATAGAGAAAAAAATATAAAAAAAATTCCGTTTGGGCCAACGTTATGTTGGGCTATCGGCCCAAAAGTTCCACGGGAAGAAAGACCGACCCACCTCCCCTCCTCCTGTCTTCTCCAATCGGAATCGAGGGCGGCCGCCAGACGACGGACGACGATCTGCAGCGAAGCGAAGCCAAGGGAGAAATCGAAAGGAAGAAGCGAAGATGATCTACCGCAACTGGTCGCTGCTCTCCTCCACGGTCGTCATCTGGGGCAGCGTCGCCACCGCCGGCCTCGCCGGGGTTTTTCTCTTCGGCGGCAAGGTACTTACTAACCTTCGATCCCCTTTCTCTAGCTACGGATTCCATCCCAAATCACCCATATCCCGTAGGACTGCGTATTTTCCGATGGTTTCCTCGCATCTGCGTCGTCCGTGTATGATGCTTCGGTTGTTCCTGCGCCTGTGCTTGTTAGATTGGTGGTGGTACGAACCTTGGGATCCGGTTGATGCGTCGGTTGGGGTTTCGCGTGTGGTGACCATTAACCCTAGATCGGGGGCAGAGTCTTGGTGCGATGCGATTGGGCAGAGTCTGCAGGGTCAGATTCCTCTGCTTAGCTTAGGGCGGCCAGCAAATCCTGATTCGAGGCATGTGCTATGTGATTTTGGGTTCCTATAAGGTCAGGCCAATGTGTTGTGGATTTCCATACTTTGTTGTATGTTCTTGCCTGAGGATTTTTTTCCTTATAAGCCCTGTTGTATGTTAATCTCAAATCCTTCTGTGATTTTTGGTGTGATGTGTGCCGGTCAATATGTTGTGTATTTTCCTGGCATCCTTTGTTATATGCTACTGCCTGCGATTTTTTCCCCCTACTAAGCCCTGTTATATGTTAATTTCGAAAAATCCCTTGCTGTACTGGGATTTTTCTTACTGGATAGAGCAATAAGAGATCAGAGGCCTGTTGGGACATTGCATAATTTTAAGGATTTTAGCATGCTGGATTAGATTCTGGTGTCACTTGTAAGAGCTGATGGTGATGCTGATGACTGAGGGTGTACTCTGACCTTGTTCAGTGATTTTTTTGGGAGATTGGACAATGCTCTACGCGCATAAGTCGAAAAAAATTGAGTGTCAAGAATGAATTGATATCTTGATGTGTTACAGTTCACCTATGTTGCTCAATTCATATACTCAGGTGATGTTCTTCCATTGTACTTTTGTACTGCTGGATGAGCTAGTGGGTGTTCGACACATCCAGTTTTGTTTGGGGTACTATAGCTGTGGAGTTTTTTTTTTTTGGTACTAATTGGGTGTCAGGAATTGGGTACTACAAGCCTTCAAAAAATTAGGTGTCAGGAATGAATAGATATAGTTCACCTATGTTGGTCAATTCATAACTTCATATACTCAGTTGAGATCATTGCAATTTTGTACTTGTTGGATGAGTTAGTGGGCATTCAACGCATCCAGTTTTGTTTTGTGGACTATAGGTTTAGAGTAGGAACAAGGCTGACATGTGTGTTGTTTTTGAAAATTAGTTGCTCACTATATACTTATACATAGTCATTTTTAGGCTTCCAAGATTACCTATTTTTTCGCTTCCAGCAGAAAACGCTCGGTTTGCCTATTTGTAGAAACACAATAACCCATCAGTATGTTCTCGAATGGACTAGTCAGCAGTTTGTGTAGAAATATGGATGCATTTTGAAATCATGAACTGAGCAGGTATCCTAAAGCATTGTACAGTCTTGATGTGCGCAATTAAGATGATACTTATGCTTCCTGCTGATTTATTTGCATGAGCTCGATGACATTCATATTATTGTTAAGTTGCCAGGTGTGAAATATGATTGTTAATGTAATGAAAGATTGCCATATTGACTAAGATACTGCTTTTGTATTTTTTTTGTTTTAGTTATTATGTTGCTAGTTTTGTACATATAGGGATTTAGTTGATAATTGGCCGTAGAACTGGGTTATATTTATATTCAGTATCAAGTAGTTACTGAATACTCACTCCACTTCCTCATTTACTTTGGAGATAAATTAATCTTGTTTGTATTCTAAGATTTTCAAAATAGTAACTTGGTCGGTTTCCCATGGCACCAACTTGCCCAAGCTGGTTCAGTAATATATTATTCGGATGCCTAAGCAGCATTTAATTATGTTTCCACATTGCTTCAAGTGACTCTTAAACGTCTTGCACTGGTTCAACGAGAGAAAAAAAAGAAGCTATTCTCTCAGATTGCTGATGTGCATTATAACATTGATTGAGATAGAGCCTGTTCCCAGGCTTCCTTTGTGTTATATTGGTGTTAGCAGCTATCATAGAACATACGAGTGCTAACAATTGGTTATGATATACAACTGTGTGCTGTTTCACATGTTTGCAGGAGAAATTCCAGGACTACCTTTGCCGTGAGGGTGAGAGGCTTAGGCAGCAGGACAGAGCTGCGATGGGCCGAAACTAGAGAGGAAGCCTAGGCGGATGGATATCAACGGACGTAGGTAGCAACATTTGAATTTGACAAGAAATCCACCCTTTACTAGAGCAAGCCCCACTTGTAGAATGGATTCCTTCTAAATCCTTTTCGCTTTCTTGAGCCAAACAACTTGCTCTGTAATAATAACTTGACTGCACCCTGTGTAAATCATTGAAGTGCGACGCTTTTGCCTTTTTTGGGCCCGTGGTTTGTCAAAGCTTGTGTGTTTGTTTGGCATCGACTTGGGCGACATGATATGATTGATGTGCAACTTGGCTTGATGCCCTGAATAAAAGGTTGATGCATTTGATGGGCTTGCGTTTGACGATTTGTGTGCATGTCCAGGGTGGCCTACTTTGCCTAGCTAGTGCATTCCTCCTGATATGATTGTGTTTAGCCTGCATCTGATTCTGTTATAGCAGCATCTTTGTGTGTTGTTTGATTCCTCCGGCCGGAGCCCAACCTACAAACCGGTGGGAGAGCGCGGCCGTCAGTTTGCAGGATGAAAAAAAAAAAGCCTCGGCGGCCGACGCCCGCCGGAATACGCAACTTGCCCAGCCACCACCCGCCGATTCAGGAGGAAACCGAGGTGCGCGGGCGCGGGTATAAAAACAGCCGGGGGCATCGCCTTCCGCTCCGGCATCACTTCACCCGGCCCCCCTGCAAAAGCAAGCAGCAGGAAAGTCCCAAGTCATCAAATGCTAATCGAGTGAGGTCACCGATCGACGCTTACCTTGTTGAACACAAGATCGAACGAGGCGGCAGCAGGAGCCAGCAGCGATGGAGGCGAGGTACGTGAAGGTGGCGTCCCGGTTCTTCCTCGCCGGCGACGGCGGCGGTGATGATCACCGTCGCCGCTGCCACTTCCTCGACGCCTGCTTCCTGTGCAAGCGGGACATCACCCCGGGCCGCCACATCTTCATGTACAAGTACGTCCGAGAGAGATATGGCTCCGATCCATCGATCGATCTGTGTCTGTGTGTGTTGTTCGACTTGACTGACATCAAACCCGCGACGCAACGTGGTTGGCGTGTGCAGGGGCGACGCGGCGTTCTGCAGCGACGACTGCAGGGAGGACCAGCGGGCCATGGACGCCGCCCTCAAGGCCGCCAGGCGCCGCCAACGTTACCTCCAGCGCAGCGCGTCCCTGCCAGCAGCGGCGCCGTCGTCGTCGGCCACCGCGGTGGAGATGCCCCGGCGGCCGACCGTCGCCGCCGCCCACGCCCCCGTCCTCTCAGGCTAGCTGCTCGCTCGCTAGATCCTCGCGGACGTCGATTATTCATGCTCAAGAGCTAGCTGGTGTTCGTGCACCCCCGGCTGGCGGTCTGGGCCGGCCGGCGAGCTGGAGAAGACGGCGGGTTGCGGACAAGTTTCAGAGTTGCATGCATGATGATGCCCGTTGCAAAGAAGCCACATTAGCAAAATATTAGATGCGCATCATCTCTCCGCCAAAAAGTTGCTAGCTAGAGGAATTAATTCATAAGTAAATTTTTTTTTGAGACCAAGTAAATAAATTTAATAATAAGAACCTTAAGAATTGGGCTTACAAGCCCACGAAAACTATAGCTATATGGGCCAATTGCGATTAGTAAATAGGCCCATTCGGCCGCACAGCGAGATAGCCCAGCTACTTACTGCTCGCCATCAACTGGGCGGGCCTAGGTCCACCGCGGCGTCCCATTGCCACCCATCCCATCATATTGGCCCGCCCATTCGTAGATGAACTGGCACCATCGCCATCGCCGCCGCCGCCGTCACGCAAGCCTCGACCGCAAGCAGAGCCCCCTCGGCGCCTCCCCGCCGGCCGGTCACGACTGCCGAGGGAGGAGATGACCGCGAGCGAGCGTCCAGCCCCGGCCAACAACCGCCCGCTGCAGCCTGCATGTACGTCCGTCTCCAATCTCTCGCCCTCCTCTACCCCTTTCCTTTCGCGCCGATCGATCTTTCACTTGCCGTGGCCTTAAACACAGCCGATGGAGGAGGTGAAGGCCGATTCATGGCCGTCGCCGCGTAATTTCCGAGCTGCTTTTCGAATTCCGACGATGAGTCTCCTTGCGCCGCTGTAGAGTATTTGGGCCGTCGTTAGTCGGGGGAGAAAATAAAGTAAGATATGATTGGTTGGTTTCATATGGTTTAATTAGTTTTTGTCAGAATCAAAACGTCGTCAGTTCATTCAAGCATTGCTGAATGAATCTCTACACCCTTTGCCCACAACAACCGATGAACCAGAATACCAGATGCTCCGAAAGGAGTTGGGGGGAAATCAAATCAAACAAGAAAAATTCTTTACAAGATCATGTCCGTGCCAACACGTACGTAGAAACACACACTCTGCACCATTGCTGAAAACAAGTGTGTCAGACTCCATCCATTCCTGCACGGCGGAATATTGGAGCACAAAACGGAACCACCGTGCACACACACACGCAAGTAAAAAAACAGTTCCCATCCAGAGTTAGTAACTTGTCTTCAGGCTTCCGGAGTTTGTTGCCTGGTCGTCGGCGGCGGTGGCCGGGTGACGCCGATGTGCGTGGTGAGCGCCCAGAGCACGGTGATGAACTCGCCTCCCTGCACCAGCACCTCCTCGTGCCCCTTGACGCGCTCCTCGTCGTTCGACGGCGCCGCATACACGATGAGCTCCGTCCACACGTCCGCCAGCACCTTCCACGCCGTCTCACCGTCAGCCTGGTCCACCAGAAACTTGCCTAGCCTTGCGCCGTTCAGTACAACGTTGCTGCTGCTTCCATCACTCTGCTGCTGGCCTCCTCCTCCTGCTGCTGCTGCTTCCGTTGTGATCTTCTTGCCTTGCTGATCACTGTGGCCCGACGTTTCCACTTCAATGTCCCTTTGCATTGCAGGGGTTTCCTGCTTCTTGTTGGGACTCTCATGACGATCCCCTATGGCGGCCGCCATCAGCTTCTCGACCCTCGCGCTCTTCGATGACAGGAAGTAGACTCGGCACGTGAGCATGCCCTTCATCTCCTTCTTCATCGCCTCAAAGACATCCTCGGCCTTCTCCTTGTTGTCGGTCAGTAGCTCCGGGTGAACGGCCACCAGGTAGGCACAGTAATTGGATAGCTTGATCGCCACCCTTCTTGATGCTGCTGATACATCATTCTTGTCGCTCGGAGGGGCACACTTGAACTCCAAGATGCTGGTGGCAATGTGCAATGTGAGGATGGCCTCGGTGACGCTGTGGCTGGCGCAAGCCGCCCTAAGAGGCTCGTCGTGAGGAAGGTTGTGCTTATCCAGTGCGTATGTGCCCTTGGTGAGAGGGGTGTTAGGATGGCGACCAACATGTTCCACGAGGGAATCCATGATGGACTGCTTCAAGCTGCTAGGGACACCCTCTGTTCTTATGGACAAGGAGAGTGGGGAAAGCAATGGCAGGTGGAGTGGCCAGAGGAGGTTCAGCACGGAGAATTGCTTTACCTTAAGGTCGGCACGGCTCATCTTGCTCCGTAGCCACAGGAGACAGCGGAAGGCTCTCCCAAAGGTGGGGCTCTGAGGCCAGTAGGATTTGGCCCTGTAGTTGCATAGCACCGAGACCATGAACAAATTGGAGAGTAGGAAGACAACAAACTCCCATATCTCCTCGTAGAAGAAGATGATGAACAAAAATGCAGTTATGGAAAGGTCTACCAGGGAAAAGAAAGCTAAGGCATCATTTGTTAGAATGGCTTTGGCTAGAAGGCATTTGACTCTTCCTCTTAATGAAATACGGTGGGGCCGTCAAACCCTCCCGATCGAGTTTTTTTTAGAAGGCATTTGACTAATTTTGAAACTCCATATTGCAAGGTAGTGTTGTCTTTGCTTAGGCTTGAGAAGGCATAGGCAACATCTCCATTGCCGCACAGAATAATGGACATGAGGCACAGGACGGTTATGACTATGGGGAGAAGAAAGTAGTTTGCTAGGAGGAAGAAGGGGCTCGCGAACACGACCGGGATGACAGAGTGGTAATACTCACTGAGGAAGTTGACCTCATCGTTCATCACCTGGAACAGTGCATCTGCCGGTTTGCTTTGGCCATTGAAGCCCTTCTTTTTTCTCGAATACGCGCGCAGCGTATCATTGTATTAAGCAGAGATAGAATTGGTACAATATTCGGTTACAACCCAAATGAAACTGACTCGAGATGGACACAAGCTGGCAAGCCAGCTGAACACAACCCGAAAGCATAGATTCCGGTAGCCAGCCATTGAAGCCCTTCAGGAGGACCTTCCGGCAGTCGCGCGCTTCTTCATCGGTCATGGCTGGCATATGCTCAAACCTTCGACGCAGCAACTTGAAGAGAGCAAACGAGAGGCAGATTCTCTTGAGGCATTTGATTTCTAAGTATTGACTGCCTGTCTCGGGAAGCTCCCAAACTTTACCAACAGTAATGATGCCATCGTCATGGGTGATGTCATTCAACTCATAGCCATCTTCAGTAGGTTTCTTCACCAGCTTCTTTTCTCCCATGACAATGTACTTGCACCTCTTTAACACCTCGTTCCCATTCTGGACATTTTGACGATGCTCACCACGTTCTAGCATCTGAGCCATATATGATGTGAGCACGGAAACGTTCTTGCCATGGGCATATGAACGCTTCCCCACCTCGGTGAAGTCGATTCTCTGTGCCATTTTTATGGCACAAAGGATCCAGAGGATGCTGAACACCGCCTTCCGACCAGTGCTCTTAATGTTGAAGAAGATGAGGCTTCCAAGCCAAACAACACGGCCGGCGTGCTGGATGGTGCTCGAGTACCCGCGCATGCGGATCTCGTCCACCTTATTGCGGAGGAGCTCCACCAGAAGCATCCATACCAGGATCAGCCCGGCCGTGTGGGGGAAGTCAGCCATGGAGGCACCTGCACTGGTGGAGATCAGCCCGGGCGTGTGGGGGAAGTCATCCATGGAGGGACCTGCACTGGTGGAGGAGGTCGCCGTCTTCGTCGTAATGTTCTTGGCCTCGGAGAAGAGGAAGGACATGACTGGGAGGAAGAGCGAGAGCGCCGAGGAGAGGAAGAGCCGGACTTTGGGGTCGAGAATGGCGCTGGCGTTAGAGATGCTTCTGAAGAGGCTGAGGTTGAAGAAGAGCCCGACGAGGACGAAGATGATGACGGTGGAGGAGACAGTGATGGTGTTAGCAGCAGGGTAGTGGGGAATAGGAGATAGCAGGGGAATCGAGAGGAAGAAGAAGAACAGGATAGGTTCAGAAGAGCAGAGGAAGGTTTCCTTGGAAACAAAGTTGAAGTTGTTACAATGCATACCCTTCCTCTCTCTCACACTTTCCTATTTATCATTCTATTACAGGGGCACAATCACCCAGCAATCCATTCCGGGCCGTCGACACGAACGTTGGGCTTCCTGGGCCTTGTTCCACGGCGCGGCCCATCATCCTTCCCTTGTACATCCTCAGAGTCTTGCACAGGCAGGTTGCTGACAATCTCCCCCCCCCCCCTTGAGATGCTGCTTGACCCCAAGCGGGAGCCGCTGGAAAACGCCGGCGTAGATCCTCTAGATTCTCCCAAGTAGCGAGATCCGGAGGCCAGTTGGACCATTGTACCCGAACTTGAGGTACGTGTTGTCCAGCAGTAGAGCCCAGACGGTGCTGCAAAATCTTCTCAGGAAAGCGAGGCAATTCAATGTCAGATGGAAAAGCAGATGATACCTCAGTACCCAACACAGCCAGCTTTAATTGAGATACGTGGAACACGGGATGAACCGACGAGGTAGCAGGTAGAAGAAGCTTGTAAGCCACTGGACCAATACGCTGGATGACAGGAAATGGACCAAAGTATTTGAACGACAGCTTCTGATTGGCTCGAGGGGCCAAAGAGGATTGAACATATGGCTGGAGCTTAACGAAGACCCGGTCGCCCACTTTAAACTGCCTCTCTGATCTATGCTGATCATCCTGTTTTTTCATGCGCATTTTAGCTCTGTGAAGGTGCTGCTTAATGAGGTCAGACATAAGTTGCCTGTCCTGCATCCAGGTTTTCAGCTCAGAGGAAGAGATGGAATCCATTACAGAAACACCAAAGTGGTTAGGTTCATAGCCATATAGTGCCTGAAATGGGGTTAGCCGTATAGAGGAGTGTTCGCAGGTGTTGTACCAATACTCAGCCGTGGAAAGCCAACTACTCCACTTGGACGGACAGGCATTGGCAAAACAGCGGAGGTATGTCTCCATAGTCTGGTTCAATCGTTCGGTCTGGCCATCTGATTGAGGATGATAGCTGGAACTCATGTGAAGGCTGACACCAGCTAACTTGAACAGTTCAGACCAAAAGGAACTAGTAAATATCCTATCACGATCAGAGATTATGATAGAAGGGAGACCATGCAACTTGTACACATGGTCCATGAATGTCTTTGCCACTCCAGATGCAGTAAAGGGGTGTTTGAGAGGGAGAAAGTGGCCATACTTAGTGAAAGAATCAACAATGACGAGGATGCAATTGGCATTACCAGATAGAGGAAGGCCCTCCACGAAGTCCAGAGAGATAACTTGCCAAGCAGATGAAGGCACCGGCAATGGCTGCAATAATCCTGGTAGTTTTGCTCTGTCTGGTTTTGCCTGCTGGCAAGTGATGCATTCTTTAACAAACTGGTGCACCGCTTTCTTCATACCCTTCCAAGCAAAAAGTTTCTTCATCCTCATGTGAGTTACTGGTATGCCTGAATGACCACCCAGAGGACTGCTGTGGCAAGCGTGTAACAGTTTAAGTTGCAATTCAGGGTTGGCCCCTATCCAGATCCTGTTTTTATACCTCAAAAGGCCATTGCTCAGAGAGTAGTTAGGAGCAGCACCAGGATCAATGGATAATTTGGCCACCAAGGCTGAAGTGGAATCATCCATGGCATAGCCTGAGACCACCTCCTTTATCCACTTGGGGGCGACTGTGGAAATGGCTGAGCACTGAGAGTCATGAGAGGATTTCCGAGACAAGGCATCAGCCACTCTGTTGTCAGACCCTTGCTTGTAAATGATCTTATATTGCAAGCCTAATAGCTTGGTGAACACCTTCTGTTGCCACAGGGTATGAAGCCTTTGTTCATTCAACTGCACCAAACTTCTCTGATCTGTATAGATGTAGAACTCCCCATGCTGCAAGTACTGTCTCCACTGCTGGACTGCTAAGACAATGGCCATGTATTCCTTCTCATAGGCTGATAAACCCATAGATTTGGGCCCTAAGGCCTTACTGAGAAAGGCCAAAGGGTGGTTGTCTTGCAACAGCACAGCTCCAACGCCAGTACCACTGGCATCAGTCTCAATGCTGAATGGCTTGGAGAAGTCAGGAAGTTGCAAGACTGGAGAGTTACATAAGGCAGACTGCAATGCTTTAAAGGAGTTGTCATGAGTAGAGGTCCAAATGAAGAGCACCTTCTTCTTGAGCAATTCAGTCAATGGTTTGGCTATGACCCCAAAGTATCTAACAAACTTTCGATAATAGCCAGCCAAGCCGAGAAAGCTGCGGAGTTCCTTAGCATTTTTGGGAGTGGGCCAATTAGCAATAGCTTCCACCTTCTGGGGATCAGTTGCTACCCCATCACCACTAATGACATGCCCCAAATAGTGGATAGATCTTTGAGCAAAGGAACACTTGGTCAGCTTGATCTTCCACTGATCTTTAGCCAATAACTCAAAAACTAATCTGATATGGATCAAATGCTCCTCAAATGATGTGCTATAAATGAGAATATCATCAAAAAATACCAATACAAATTTTCTGAGATAAGGAGCCAAAGTGGTATTCATAGCCCCTTGGAAGGTACCTGGAGCACCAGTCAATCCAAAGGCCATCACTGTGAACTCAAATTGACCAAAATGTGTCTGAAAGGCAGTCTTGTATGCTTCACCAGGTTTCAGCCGTATCTGATGGAACCCTGCCCTGAGATCCAGCTTGGTGAACCAACTTGCATGAGCTAATTCATCTAAGAACTCATCAATAACTGGTACAGGGAATCTGCCTTTGATGGTAATGGCATTCAGATGCCTGTAATCAACACAAAAATGCCAAGTATTGTCTTTCTTCTTGACCAGGATGATAGAAGAAGAGAAGGGGCTGTTACTTTTCTGGATCACCCCATTCTCTAACATCTCCTGAACTTGTTTCTCAATTTCAGATTTCAATGCTGGAGCATATCTGTAAGGCCTAGCCCTGATAGGAGCAGCACCCTCAATCAGGGGAATAGCATGGTCACAGGATCTAGCTGGGGGAAGGTCAGTAGGCACCTCAAAGAGAATAGCAAAATCATCAATGATCTTTTGCACTTCTGCAGGAATAGATACCTCCACAGATTCTGCTGCCCGAATATCCACTGCACAGACTTGGATAACAGTTCCTTTAGGAACTTCAGACTGATCCCCAAAGAGCATAACAGAAGTGCCATTATAGGGAATAGATATCCACTTCCTTTTCCAATCAATCTTCATTGGACTAAATGATTCAAGCCAATCCAACCCCAGAATCATATCATAAGAGCTAAGTGGTAATACCTTCAGATCAGAGCTGAATTGATAATCAGCCACTGACCAAGAGGCTTGCTGCATGTGGGAAGTGCATTGTAGTTTAGAGACATTTGCCACTTGAACTGTGATAGCAGTTGGCATAGCAGTAACCCCCTGAAGCTGAGAGGCCAGATGACAGCTGATGAAGGTGTGGGAACTGCCAGAGTCAACCAATATATGCACCTGTTTCCCTTGGATACAGCCCTGCAGGCATAATGTCTTGGGAGTAGGAAGGCCCGAAACAGCAGCAATGGAGACAGTGAGAAACAACTGAGTACCAGAATCTGCAGACATGTCCTGGTCTTGATAATCTTCAGATGGTTGGAAGATGTCCAGGACTTCCTGGAGAGCATGAAGTTGTACTTTATCAGCACATTTATGACCCTTCATCCATTTTTCTGCACAATACTGGCACAATCCCTGTGCCCGTCGATAAGCTCTCAAGGCTGCTAAGCGATCTTCACCAGAACGAGCACGAGCAGCTTCCGTGGAGCGTCGGTCATCAGCTTGATTGATAGCAGGCTTCTCAGTTCTGGGTGGTGGAGGAATAGGCCACTGATGAGAAGAGCCTGACTTTAGAGGATAGTCAGACATCCTGAACTCCTTCTTCTTCGTGGTAGAAACCTCCTCCTGCAATTGGGCAAGAACAAAAGCAGTATCCAAACTCGATGGTCGTTGAATAAGCACAGGAGCACGAAGATCTTCAGTGAGCCCATCAATAAATCGCATGATGTAATATAGTGGTTCTGTGTGGCTATTATAAGCAGCTAACTGATCTACTAGAACAACAAATCGATCCACATATTCAGTGACTGGCCCTGCCTGTTTGATGGTCAGCAACTGACGAACAAGCAACTCATGGTGCTCCCTACCAAAGTGATCTAAAAGCATCCGACGAAAATCCTCCCACGAGCAAGAGGATAACCGTCTCTCTACTGAGGGCAACCAACGTGCCGCTGCAGGAGAGAAATTCATGGTAGCCAATTTGATCCAGCTATGTTGTTCTACCCCATACAAGTCAAAGTAATCCTCCACCCTACGAATCCAATGTCTAGGATTATCCCCATCAAAAACTGGAAAAGGAAGCTTAGGGAGTTTGCCAGTTCCTACACTACTAGCACCAGAAAATCCAGAACGAGAACCACTACAAGGCAAAGCATGTGAAGGAAGAGCAGGCAACTGTGGTAGGGGATGAGACGCACCCTTGACCGGGGGATGGGCTAGAGTCGTAACAGACCCAAAACCATCCTCCCGGTGACGCAGATCTTCACGGTGGCCATGAGGCCCGTCGGCGTTGAATCCGGCAGATGGGCGCGCGGACGCCGACTCGGGCAGCTTGAAGATGCCGTCGGACTTGGATGGAGGTGAGTCGATGACGACCCTCTCCAGGTACTTGTTGAGCTTGCGGACGGCGAGCTTCATATCATCCAGAGTACCGTCAACACCCGGTTGCCAGTCCTCATACGAGGCCACAACCTTCTCAATGTTGGCGATGCGCTGATCTGACACCCCGCTCTTCTCCAGTGCAGCGACACGGGCCTCCACATCCTCGCCAGACGTGGCCCCCTGCTCAAGCGCGCTCACTCGCGCCTCCACCTTGGAGTCGGCCTCAGCGAATCGGCGATCCCACTTGGTGTCGGCGTCCGCGAATCGGCGATCCCACTTGGCGTCGAGATCCGCGAAACGCTGCTCCCACCTGGCGTCGGTCTTCCGAAGCTCGTCGAGGATCATCTTGGTGTCCGGGTTCATGGCTCCTTGGCGGCGCTGGAGACGAGTGAAGTGGTCGTGGGATAGGTGCTGATCCAGATCGAATCGATGGGGAACGGAATTACGGGCTTGAACTCAGCGGTGATTCGCGAGCTCAAGGCACCCACCGGATCCAGGTATCAACTCGATCGATGGAATAGCGAGGTGGAGAACCGGGATCGGCAAAGTCTGATACCAATTTGTTAGCAGCAGGGTAGTGGGGAATAGGAGATAGCAGGGGAATCGAGAGGAAGAAGAAGAACAGGATAGGTTCAGAAGAGCAGAGGAAGGTTTCCTTGGAAACAAAGTTGAAGTTGTTACAATGCATACCCTTCCTCTCTCCCACACTTTCCTATTTATCGTTCTATTACAGGGGCACAATCACCCAGCAATCCATTCCGGGCCGTCGACACGAACGTTGGGCTTCCTGGGCCTTGTTCCACGGCGCGGCCCATCATCCTTCCCTTGTACATCCTCAGAGTCTTGCACAGGCAGGTTGCTGACAGATGGGCTCATAGTTCCTGTGTAAGTAGGATGATGTGAGGTTGGCGATGTTTAATGTCATATTTTGATCACAGAAATCCGCCGGGTTAAGCTTGAGTGCAAGGGCCATCGTGTGGTATATGGACGCTTAAGAGTAATTAATCTTGATGAGTTAGCTGAGTAGCTGGTTTCGTTGATCTCTGAAGCATTGCATGCTATATAAGCTAGTTTGGTGTGGGCAACAAGCTGCGTGCGTTCTCGGTGCCCGAGGGCGAATGGCATCGCGTGCTTGCCAAGTTTCTTGTTCGGTGTCGTCCGACTCGTTTGCCGTGCGCTTTCCTTTTATCGTGCATCGTAGAAAAATCACACAGCAAAGAAACTTTTTGCCACGCGTTCGAAATAAAGCGCACGGCAAACCGGCATTACTAGTGTTCGAAACAAAGTTACGTTTTCCGATAGTGTTACTAGTGTTCGAGCTCACATTACTAGTTGAGTGCGACCGGCATCACTTGCTTGCCAAGTCTTGAATTTATACAACATGATTGTCTGCTCTAATATTCCATCTGTGAGCTATAGCTTATTCTATATGTGTTTGCCTTTGGTATTTTATTAATCCCAAAATCTTTTCTCTTTACCAAAGCACACAGAGCACCATGAGAATACGTGAGCTTGTCTTTGTCTTTATCTTTTGTATTTATTATTTTACTATCGTTTCTTTTAACAGAAGAATCTGCTTTAGTTTATTTATTGATTGGGGATAACATATTCAATTATTCAAAACATTTCGAAACATTCTATTCAATCATTCATGCCAAGTACGTTTTTCGCTTTGGTATCCATTCACGGTGCTGCTGGTCTATTGTGTCCGGCATTGCTCGCTTGCCAAGTTTTGAATTGGTAGCAGCAAATTGCTTGCCATGCTGGTATCCACGTGAGCTCTTTAATTTTTCTGTGCTTTGTCTTTGGTATTATTAATTAATGGCAAAATCTTACACAAAAGTAAATATTTTACACACCAGTGCCAGTGGAGTCCTTGTAGTACCGATTTTGGATCGGAGTCTCAGCTAGTACTACTAAATATTACACAAAAGTTAGATTACCAAAAACACATCACGTCGACGGCCAATACAAACTACTCCCTCCGTCCCAAAAAGAATGTCATTTTAGAAATTTTAGAACAGATTATTAAAGAGGTGAAATGACCATGATTACCCCTATTTATTTGCCATATTTAGTGCTAATTGATTGTTGCATGCCCACATGCACACATGCCAAATTAATTAAAACGTCATTCTTTTTGGGACAAATTTTGAATCCTAAAACGTCATTCTTTTTGGGACGGAGGGAGTAATAATCAAGCATGTATGGATACGCGCGCGCAACTAGATCTAATCCAAAGACATTTCCTCCTTATTTATCCTACCTCACAAAATAAAAAGTGTATATTTTTTCTTGGGGAGCGTATCAGGTGCAAACCAACACACCTGTGCAAACTATGCAAACTCCGACTAGAGACGCACGATTCCCATCCGATGGTCACAGACAGAGGTGGGGTCAATTTACACTAAACCGCCCGCCAGCCCCTCTCCTCGTCGAGGTCTTTTTGTAATAACCCCCCGCAGCCTGATCCCACCGCAAGCACGCCGCGGCCCCTCGCCCCCAGATCCCGGCGCTCGCACGTCGCGGCCCCTTCCGTCTTACTCGAGCCGCCTCCAGTCGTCGGGCCGCCGTCCTTCCAAGCGCCGAAGCCCCTAAGCCGATGGTGTGCCGCCACTCGCCGGGCCGCCTCCCCTTCCCCAGCGGCGCCGCCTCCTTGCCAAGGCCGCCGCCCCCTCGCCAGCGCCGCTGCTCCTTCCAAGCACCACCGCCCCTTCACAGGAGTGCCACGGTCAACACAGGAGGAGGGCGACGAGACGAAGAACGGCGAGGGCGCAGCCGCGCGGGCCGATTTCAGGTGAGCTGCAGCCTGCAGGAAGGGCGCGCGCAGGTCGATTTTAGGCTAGGGAGCTGCAGGAAGGGGCGCGCTTGCCGATCTGTGCTACTGTCTGCTACTGACCTACTGTCTGTGAAAATTTTGTGTAATTCCTGCAGTGGCAATGCCGCAATGGAAATTGTGCCGAGTTCAGGCACGGGAGCTGTAGGAAGAGGAATTGTGTCCAGTTCTGTGTTGTGAAATTTCTGTAAAATGCCTAAACTTTGCCTTCTGTGTAATGAACTTGTGTGTGGAGTATGAAAATGAATAAAATGATGTTTCTCTTTTGCAAGTGTGTGTGAAATTGTGACTTCTTCTGGTGGAATGTCTCAATAACAGGAAAACATTGGTAAAAGCTTGTGCAAACACAATTTACTATCTCTGGAATATGGAAGTGAAAATCCAAACACTTATATATTTGTGAACATCCCAACAGCAATAAGGAACTGAAAATATTCTAACACCTATATCTGTCCACATCCCAGCAACACTGGAAATTTTGAGAGTATGGAAGAAAATATTCTAACTCACTAGTAATGCCACTGAGACAGAACTGAGAGTGTGAATGGGGCAAGAGGAATGGAGCCTGAAATTCATGAGAAATGCACCAGAGAAGCTTTTACTCATGTTTTCAAGTTATTGGGTCATTCCCCCAGAGAAGTCACAATTTCACACACAATTCAAAAGAGAAACATCATTTTATTCATTTTCATGCTGCACACACAAGTTCATTACATAAGAGGCACAATTGCAATTGTCATTGTAGCCTTTTCACAAGTTCAGACACTTTTCATTACATAGGAGACCGATTCAGAGAGCTGATCAGAGAGCTGATCGGCTGACCTAGCAAGTGCATGAGCTACCTCATTACATTGTCTGTTTACATGAATAAAAGAAAAAAACAACAGTTGCAATTATGGCCTGATTATATGGAAGTCCAGAAGCAAAGAGAATTGCCCTCCTGAAAGCAATAGCCTCTGCTAATTCAGGTTTTGTGACCTTGTCAATAACCTGCTTGCATGCAGCCAGGAACTCCCCTCTATGGTCTCTGATCACAACTCCCAAACCCATTCGATTAGCTTTCTGAAAGACTGCAGCATCGACATTCACCATGACCCGTCCCTCCAACGTTGGATCCCAATGTTGAGGCTTAAAGGAGTCACACCTGTTGGGAATAATAAAATCATACAGATGCAGCAGCACCATATCCACATAAGCACTCAACTTTTCAACTATATGGTGGGGATGCACTTCCTTTTCTCCATTCCGAACTGCATTCCTAGCTTCCCAGATAGGCCAAAAGAGATATCACTAGGCTAATGGCTTGCTTTCTTCATCACAACTGCTTGCTTTCTCTCTTCTTCAGAGCCGGCAGCCAATCCAGGCGCCCAGACACTGTCGGCGGCCAATCCAGGCACCCAGACCCCGCCGACGGCCAATCTTGGTGGACGGGCGGGTCCGGCGTCGATCGCGGCGGGAGAGGAGCGTTGGGGCAGCGGCAGGAGGGGAGCGCAGGGGCGGTGACGCTAGGGGAGCCAGCGGCGGCGGCGCTAGGTCGCGTTATACTCGTTGGGGGCGTGCAGTCCGTGGCACGTGCGACTGTGCGAGGGAGGGTCGAGCGGTGGGGGGTATTGTGCAAAAGTACCGCGATCCGGTGGGAGCTGGCGGGCGCTAAATTGCAAATATGTTCCACATCTCTCGCGGTCCGTCGGATGGGGATCGAGCGTCCCTGATCGTAGTTTGCATAGTTTCCACGAGTATGTTGGGGCGTAAACCAACCCCATCGTGCAAAGTGTAATCCAGACACATGATGTTGATCCAAAACGGTTCGAGGGTTAGGTAATTTTACACTTAACCGCTCACTCCTAATCAAACTTCTGCAAATCCTTCCTCCCACTCCCCCATGGGTTCCCTTAGATCAGCATCTATGGTCCAAATTAGAAGTTTGTACGGTTGCACGGAGAGATTGATTTCCACCAGATATATTCCTTTTTTCCCCCTATTACCTTCTAGGAGGTAATTTGTGATGAAACTCTTACACGCAGATCAATGGTCCAGAATCATTACCGAGTATCTTAGCAAAACCCTAATAATTTCATTCATTAACATGTCATTTTCTGCTTCTCCCCTGCGCGGTGGCCACTGATTGACTGTTAGCGTGGCCCTAAAAAGCTGTGACAAGAGAGGATGGCATAGTATCGTGTGCTTTGGATAAAGATAAATAAGGAGAAAGAGTTTGACAGTTTGTGCCTACTCCTTCCGCATTCAAAATTTGAAAGCAAAAGAATGATGTTTCATGATTTAAATCTTATGTGTATTGATCTCATGCATGCATAATAAATAAAAACATATTCTGCATTTTCTATTTATAAACTAAATTAATTAAGGGTATATGCTTAATAAAAACCCAAAACATCATTCTTTTTTTTAACGGAGGGAGTACTTGTTTCCCTATTCCATTTTTCCTGTCCAAACCCCCTGTGCTCTCATTTGGGTCCTAGTTTTTATCGATGCCTGACGAATTATATATAATTTGATGATTTTCCGCATGTTGTTGCAGGATTTAAGAGAATTTTTTGATAAACAATAAACAATGTAGTTGTCTAATTGCTCGTATAAATAGTGTACTTGTAGAGATTACATTAAACGCTATGTGAGTGACCTCTAGATAAAAACATAGACTTTTGAGTTAATCTTTGATTAATTAATGGATGGAGAATAGTAATAGTATATGTACTATTTGCTATTTTTCTATCAGAAAAAACTGTTTATGAGGCACTAATGAAGAAACTGTTTAGTGGCGGAGCTTGACGAAACCTTAGGGGGGACACCCTATGTTAATTGAGTTAAAAACCTAATGAATAGTGCCAAATTACTGTTTGACCAATGCAAATTTTTGTTGGACCAGGGCACTACCGAAAATCAGCTTTTTGCCGCGTGCCCTGTAGTTTGTCGTGTGTTTTCTACTCGCAAAGATCCATTTTGCTATGTGCCACGACAAAAACACACAACAAAATTTAGCACACAGAAAATCCATAGTTTGTCATGTGTTTTTAGTTTACCAGACGGTAAAGCCACAATTTGCCGTGTGTTTTTTTTGCACACGGTAAAGTAATAAGTTTTTCCTCTTCTCACTTCAAAACTTTTTCTATTCTCCACATACAACATGTGGTACTCTATGTTAAAATTTGGTATATTTTTATTTGTTTACTATATTTAACTAATTAGTTACATTTCAATCAATTTTTTTGAATCAAGTCAACTTTGAACTGCAAGTGATTCAAATAATAGAACAAAATAAAAAATGATATCCATGTTATTTTTGATAGTTTGAGGACTTACTTGTGAAATAAAAAGAAATGTCCAACATATTGTTGAGGAAACACGACCACGAATGTGTGTCCAAATGATTTTAAAATTCTAAAAAACAATTTAAGTTTGAAGATCATGAGATTTGTCAATATGTCATGATATTATACGTGGAGGTTGTGGTAAAAAATTGAGTGGGATTCACACATTTGTCATGTACAATGCTTACAAGTGGAAACATCTTCGAAGAGTCAGTCCACACCACGTTGTCTCTCCACTCCTCGGAGGTCCCTCGAACGAAGCCTACGTGTCTCTCCACTCCTTGGAGGCCACACATGCATAGACCTTTCATGCTTGTTCTTCACCTGCACCACACGAATCAAAACGCAACCTACACCTGCAATACTAGGCCAAGAGTCAGTCCACACCACGTTGTCAATCACTCAAATGCCCAGGACGGTCCACCGGTCCTCGGACGCACATAGGTCCTCAATCTTCTCCTTGATGAGTATATTGACAACACACATAGTAACCAACACTAGATAAAAAAAGAAAAAGAAGAAAAGAAATGAACTGAAAACTCCAACAAGCGATCGAAAGCCGAACCAAAGGTGAACACAAGATCACTTGAAAGAGGAAGTCTCGGTCCCTTAAGGGAAGGGTAATGGCTCAACACAACTGAGACAAAACAAGCTCTCAACACAGGAGCAAAACCACCAAACCAAACGCTCAAACAACACAAGGAGCTCCCTCTGAACACATGCAGACTCCCCTTGAGCAAATGCAAACTCCCCCTGAACAAATGCATGCAATGCATGCCATGCAAAATAGAGCATCTCAACAACTCTGCTCTGACCACCACCGGTCAGGCTGGTGCCTAACATTCTCCCAGAAAAATTCTGCTCAACTAGTCAGATCGGTGACCCTACACCGGTCAGGTCGGTGACACACAGAGCTCAGAAATTTGCTCGAAACCGCCTGAAAACCCTCCAGATGCATTCAAAACTATTTTTCCTTCACAAATTTCTCCCCTTTGTTGACAATGCATGAATGTTGGTGGTCGATTTCCGTCAACCAAGAACACTTGTTATGTTATGGTTTGAACATCATTTTGGAACTAACCTGCCACTAGGCATACTAATCATATAACAAGTTCACCGTTGGATGTGCATTTTGGAGTATAGTGTTTATGCAGGAATTCATGTACTTAATGAGGGGAGATGCACTTAGTTCGAAGGACGATTTGCAAGTTAATCAAGGAGCTCCGACCGTGTGCGAACTTACCTCCAAAGGTGGCAAGGACCAATATGCTTCAATGGAGAATTCCCAAGGACCGAGATGAAAACACGGGAAGTTCATGCATAAAGATCCCTTAACTTGGTCGCGGGGATAACGACGTCCAAAGTCCACAATTGAAGGAGCAAAAGACCCAAAGTGCAAAAGATGAAGTGTGGAGCAAGATGGACCGGAACCGGGCTGAAGAGGGCCCAGGCTGGCCGGCACAGTCTCTTCTGCCGTCAGTTCACCACCCCTTTCTTCGGTGTTAAGTACGTGGAACCCTAATTGCCTGCGAGAGCCGCCATTTGCGAAAGACAAACAGAGAAGCCTCGTAGATCAACCACAAGTGAGAGAGTCGATTGAGGGAGAGAGAATTCAAGAGAAATCATCGCCGAGGTCAAGGGAGGCCACCACGAGGAAGGTGGATGCCGAGGCCCTGCCACGGTGCCGCCGGAGTTGAAGGACAACGAGGATCGAGCTCCTTCGGAGGCATCCACCATGCTCAACTGTGCCATGCCTAGCGTCTTGATGGGGTAAAGTTGTCGTTTGTCCATGGAGTTGTAATGGAACTTGATGTGTAGTCACTCACTCTTGTTTGGATCATATATCTATCGTTCCATTGTTGATGATGCTTAATGTTTAAGGCTAGAAACCATGCTTTCGGGTTTGCTCCCGTAGATCACGTCAACATACCGTGTTCATTAGGTTTAGTATCGATTACCTTCGCGTAGTGACATGTACGAGGGAAGGGAAACGTTTCATCCTTTGACCACATGCTTAGATAGATTGGATCGGGGTTTTATCATGTTTTGGGTGATTACATCTTCAGGTACCTAGACTCCATGGGCATATGTTCTTCATACTTGTGAACCTCTCATCTCTCTTTAACATAATTTAGGGTTAGATTGTCTTTACTTTATATATTAATCTTTCTATCATAAGTCTTTAATCAACTGGATTAGTGTTAGGTTAAACGCTAGAAATCCAGTTGCTCCTTGGGTTGACAAGAACCTTGGGACTCCCCTAGGTGAAAAAGGCTACAAGCGATCTGTGCGCTTGCAGTGAACCTTGACGCGTTATTGAACCATCAACAAGCCCCTTTTTCTAACGTCGTTGCCGGGGAGCAAGCCAGTTTACTTAGTTTAATCTTTCATTAATTTTGTCGATTACTAACACCTAACCCGTGTGTTCTAGAAAAACACTTTTTTGTTTTTGATTGTCTAGATGGCGTTCGTTGGAAATCCTTTGGAGGAACCAGAAAAATCACTAAGAGACTATGCTAGCCCTTGATGTGAGGACATCAAGGTACAAGAGTCGGATTTGGTTCTCGAAGCGACAAGGTACGAGATCAAGGCTCGAATCATCGAGATGGCAGCAACTAATCCGTTCCGTGTGGTGGAGACGGACAACCCATATAGACATATCCAGCGCTTCACGACATTATGCAATACAATACGACAAGAGGGAGTTCCTGATGCTTGGTTTAAATGGAATCTCTTCCCCTACTCACTTGCTGATGAAGCAATGAAGTCGTATTCATTTGCATCCTTCGAAGTCGAGGGAAATTGGAATCAATTGATAAAGAAATTTTGTGCCAAATTCTTCCCTATAAGCAAGATTCAACATATAAGGAGGCAAGTGATTACTTTTAAGCAAGGAGAAGAAGAAGGGATTGATCAAGTGTGGAATCGTTTCAATGAGCTAGTTGAACAAGGACCAAGACTCGGATTTCCCGGTGATGTACTTCTGCTAACATATATTTCTTTTCCCTAACCCCTAGTTGCATGGAATACGTTCAAATGTGTGCAGGAGGGGATCTCATGGAGAAAACACTCACAGAAGCTGCCCAACTACTACAAAAAAATAAGCAAAGCGACGGCCATGCGAAGAGATTGGGAAACACGACTTTCGGGAAAGCCGGAATGTGACACAAGTGTGAGGCCACTTGCTGCAATTTTCAGAAATACGGCCCCGGAAGAGAAGAAACAGGAGCCAATCCCGGAAAAGGTTGAAGAAACTAAACATGAGGAAACTAGAACTGTCCCGGAGAGTGATCACGCCGAGACAAGCAAAGCAAGTGAAAGGACTATGTCAAGCGCGAAGCCACTAAGGGAGTTCGAGCAAATGGATTGGGTCCCAATTGATTTTGGAGAAATTTTTGACAAGAGAAGACCGTTCCCTAATCAAAAGAGGATGGCAAAAGCTTTGGAGATAGACCTTCCGCCGGAAAAACAAGTGGAACATCCATACAACCTAGAGACAACCGGGGGGGTCCTTCAAAAACTCTTTAGCAAAGAAGAAGTGGATCCGGACCATGTGGCCAAAGCAAAAAGAATTATAGGAATCAAACCCGAGGCATCACCATTCGCTCGTCTCGCTGAAATTTATGCTATAGGATCCGAACAAGAAGAGAAGACATCGCCGCGTATAGATTGCAAGGTTAACGACATTGATTGCAAGGTGTTATGCGACATTAGAGCACAAGTAAGTGTCTTGTCTTCTAAATTTTTTTGATGAAATTCATGATCGCACCTTTGACCTAATTCCAACCTCTACTAAATTAATCATGGGAAATGGTAGGATTGTTAAACCTCTTGGAATTGCCCGAAACCTAGAAGTTTTAATTTCCGGAAAATACATTCCAACCGATTTCTTCATTGTTGATGTCTACTATGATAAAAATGATCATGTAATTCTTGGTAGACCGTTTCTCAAGTTGGTTAATGCCGTTTTAGATGCCGGAAAAGGAAAAGTAACCATTAATCTTGATGGGGATAATCACACTTATAATTTTCTTCCCGCTTCTAGAATTGTCTCACCCCTACCTCTCGATGACAAAGAGGTAGGAAGCCTTTGTTTTGTTGAAACTTTCAGGGATCTGCTACAAAGAGCAATGGAGAATGAATCTAATGATGAGCTAGATGAAGAGTTAGCGGAAGCGATTAAAGGACTAGAACCACAAGACGGAAGCCTTGAGGAAGATAAGTTTGAAGATATTGGGGAAATTAAACACGAGGAACCACAAGTACCGGAGGTGGATCTTAAACCATTGCCCAAGGGATTGAAATATGAATTTTTGGTGTCAGATAAGACTTATCCCGTGATTGTGAGCGATGAATGGAGTCCCGAGGAGAATGATATGTTGCTGAATTTATTGAAAAAGCATAAGAAGGTGATTTGATATTTGATAAATGACCTTAAAGGACTTAGCCCAGCGTTTTGCACTCACCGCATACCTATGAAGGATCAATGCAAACCCGTTGTGGACCATCAAACGAGGTTAACCCATGCCATGCGAGCGGTGGTGAAGAAGGAGGTTATCAAGCTGTTAGACGTCGGAATCATCTACCCGGTGCCGCACAGCGAATGGGTGAGTACCGTACATTGTGTGCTAAAGAAAGGAGGTTTGACCATGGTGAAGAATGAGAAGAATTAATTAATACCGCAAAGGACCTTGACCAGATGGAAGGTTGTGTTAAAATTTCAAATGTACATGAGTTCGAACATGTTGTAAAGTGTGGAAAACTTCAGTGTTGAAGTATAACATTCTAGGAAACTATGTGAGAGATGTACATATTTGTACACAAGTATATCCTTCCTTTATCGAAACTATTTGAAATTTTTATGACAAGTTTAGGGACCCAAATTATGTTGCCAAGTAAATTTGCAAAATTTTTAGACCACACTAAGACATTATTACAATTATTTTATCATAAACATGAGATAAGAAAATCTAATTTTAAGAATTTTGGTTACACAAGTGTGGCTGTTGATATTTTATTCGAATACTAAATGACCAACTACGAATTATTCGTATTTGTAATGAATTTTTAGGTGCTGTTTTATGGGCTCTAATATTTGAGGGAAGCAAGTTTCATTTCACAAAATAGTGTCGGGCCCACGTGTCAGCGTCAGCAACCTATATAAAAAAGATAACCCGACCCGCTCGACAAAGAAGACGTGGGTTCACCAACCCGCGTCGCTAATAACTCTCCATTGTCCGAAATGCCCCTGGCCGAATGAATATCCATCCGCCCCAGCCCTGGCCCCGGCCCCCTTCCTCTTCCCCGCTCTGAGCTCCACCGCCGCCCGCCCGACCTTTCCCCACCGTCACGCACATGTCACACTATGTCGATTCGTTTGGAGGTGGACGTGGCATGAGTAGGTTTCAAGGTGGCCGGAGCAACCGCATTCACTCCATCGGCTTGGATCCAGTCGGTGAGCTAAGAGGCTTCCCACTGGTCCCTTGCCCGGATTGTGGTATGGCTCGGGTGGTGGAGGGGCGGACGCAGAAGGAAGGTGAAAACCACGGTTGTCTTTATTTCAAGTGTGCGAGGAATGTGGTGAGTAGTCTGTGCTGTGTTTCCCAAATCTGAGTTAGGGTTCTTATGTGCTTTTGATTTGCACAGTACCCCAAGCTTTGTGGATATTATCGTTTCGAGGAGGAGTATCTCTAGATGCTGAAGGATGCTGGCGTCATTTTTTTTGACCATCGAACTGGGCAGACGTGGTCGATAAAGTAGTTGATTCAGTGGATTGTCAGGTCGACAATCAATGGAAAGCACCGGACGACAAGCAGAGGAAGAAAGCACTGGAGGAGAAGATGGACAATGTGATCTGGAAGATGAACTTGATTATTGTGGGTGCTGTTTGTGTAGTATTTGGATGTTTGCTGGGGATGTATGCTGCAAAGAAGTAATTGTGATGTGAAAAGTGGTGCTTTAATTTATTTCATCTGTGTGAATGAAGAATGAAAAATTTGTCACAGATGACAAACTTAAATGTATGAATGAAGAATAGAATGGAATGACAATTGGATCACAAATCTTAATGTGTCACATATCACAAATTTCATCAATTCATCTGTGCTGACATTTCAGTGTGAAATTAACCGACCTACACCCGCGTCTCCAATGATTTTATACAGAGTTTTTCAAAACTCAGAATCTTTTCATTAACAAATAGAGTAACAAACATTGCAATTCATTGTTAACTGCTACCATAGATATTGCAATACGTTAGGAGGCACGGATGGATCTACCCGCATCCCTTAGATGTAGTGCATCACAAGTTCAACAAACACACAGGAGGAGCACGTTAACAGAGGAACATGTTCATGACAAACAAGCAGAGTTCGACGAACAAACAGAGGAGGATGAACAAACATAGGAGGAACAAATTAATTAAGCAAAGGTAGAGGACGTGTCGCCGCCGCCGGAGGAGCCCCACCGTCAGAGTCAGAGTCGGAGCCGGAGCCGTCGAGGCCGCGTTCGTCACCGCCGTTGAAGCCGCCATTATCGCCGTCGCCGTCGGTGCCAACCACGACTCTCTCAAGCTCCCCAGCCAACGTATGGATCTTGATGGAGAAATCCTTCACAGTCCCCTGCAGCGGATTGTTGGGTCGTGGCAAGCCGAGCTCAACGGCCACCCGTTGAAGCTTCTCCAAAGCTTCGACGAACATTTGGACGGACCAACATTTGTCCAAATGTAGTTGAGGAAGAAGAGGGTCGGTCTCCTGCGGCGGCGGCGGTGCCTCCTTGGGCGCCGACGCCGGCACCTTCTTGGCCTTTTCAGGCTTCGGCGCCTTCACCTCCATGTTGAGCCGATGGCGGGGGCTTTCATCGTCATCGTCCTCCTCCTCCCTTCCCCGCTTCCTGGATGGCTCGCTCGACGAAAATGCCATGCGCGCACTTGAGAAAGAAGAAGCTCTTGGTGATCTTCTTGGTGACCGAAGACGGTGGTGATGGGGTTTTCTTGGTGGCGCGCTTGAGGAAAGCTTATGGACGAAGCTCTTGGCCGGTCGGGGATTTATAATGACAAGACGGGGAACCGTCAGGCGGCCGGTCTTCCCACTGCGACATGCCACTACACCTCGGAACGCGTGTACGTTGCGGAGACGCGTGTTCACTAACTAGCGTCGCCAATGACAAAGATATGTGTTTTGGGCAAAAGACTATTATATATATATATCTCACACACAGATGGATTGATTATTATATATCTTAAATAAATGGATTTATTTGCTTTCGTGTTGTGGCACAAAATCAAAGTTAATAAGGAAGTTACGATCTGCGTCGAAGTGGTGCGCGTCTGGATAAAAAAACCGCTATTCGCTGGAAACCGACCACAAATGAAACAATTCTCATTTCTCCTTTTAATCTGCAACCAAATTTTGTGTCACGTATTTCTCGGTCATATGTAAACCAAATTTGATGATTTTTTTCTGAAGTTTTCTAAAATCATCATCTTTTCATTAATTTCATTGTTTAGTGTATATTTCCATTTCGTGAGTAATGTTTTTATGCCTTATCTTGTACTTGATAAGTACAACATAGAAATAATATTTGTTTTACACAACCATTACTAATGAAACTTTGTATTTCGTAATTTTAAGGTGAACACAAAGTTGTGTTAAAATTTCAAATGTATATGAGTTCGAACATGTTGTAAAGTGTGGAAAACTTCAATGTTGAAGTAAAATTCTTGGAAACTATGTGAGAGATGTACACATTTGTACAGAAGTATGATCTTCCTTTTTAGAAACCATTTTTAATTTTTATGACAAGTTTAGGAACTCAAATTATGTTGCCAAGTCAATTTGTAGAATTCTTAGACCAACCTAAGACGTTATTAAAATTATTATATCCCAAACATGAGATAAAAATTCGAATTTTAATAATTTTGGTTACACAAGTGTGCCTGTTGATATTTTATTCGAATACTAAATGACCAACTACGAATTGTTCTTATTTTTAATGAATTTTTAGGTGCTGTATTATGGGCTCTAATATTTGAGGGAAACAAGATTCATTTCAAAAAAATAGTGTCGGGCCCACGTGTCAGCATCAATAGCCTATATAAAAAAGATAACTGTTGCCTGCCCGCCTGGACCCACCTGACAACAAATGAGACGCGGGTTCTCGAACCCGTGTCGGCAATGACTCTCTATTTTGCAAAATGAATCTAACATACCGAATGGATAAGCGCAGCACACACGACGCTTTCCTCATTTCTCACTAGGGTTAGCGAAGGTGAGCGGAGGCGGTGCCGACGAGGTGAGCGGAGGCGGGGAGACGACGATGAGTGCCGGCGAGGGGCCAAGCAGTGGACGATCCCGCGCACCGTGGATCGAGGAGGAGAAGCCGAACGTGATGCGGTGCCGCAACTGGATCCTTGCGTGTGCCAGCGAGATAGTGGCGAAGACGGAGACGATGATGAGCATTGAAGAGGGGCCAAGCGGCGGTGGAGCGAACCCAAAGCTGGAGATGAGCATCCTCGACTGGTTCCTCTCGGGTTCCGATGAGGGGCCAAGCAACGGCAGGGAGGAGCGTGCCGGTGAGGGGGCAGCGGAGAGGGCGAGGTGCCTGCCTCACGTCTGGGACAACACATGTCTTGCAACAACAAAGAGAGATCGAGGGAGTGGCAAAGGTTTAGAGGACCTCATATCCGACTCTGGCAACGACCACGACGACGGCGAGGCAAGTTTCTCTGAATCACAGTGCCTTTTACTTGTTCTATAGATGGAGCAGCTTGAGCTTGATCAACCTCTTGGAAAAAATCCTTTGTCTATCTCTGTCTTCTCATTCCTATGGTTCATCCAAATGATCAATCTAGCAACGTTTCTATGTTTTCATTCCATAGGAATCAAAATGGCATGGCACTCTAATCCTACAATTTTCTTGTTCCTTTGTTTTGGAAATCCTTTGTTCTGAACTATGTTATGCTCATACCATGTTGAACCCTATTTTAGCAAACACTCCTCTACCCGGGAGCAGAACTTGAGACACCACTAAACCTTCAAGTATGGGAATATGTGAAACCTGAGGTTGATAATATTATGGAAGAAATGCGCATCCTCCTCAAAAAGGCTACATTCATGAGGAGGTACAAGTTTGTGGCTGAACAAAATCTGGAGCCCATGGAAGATGCGCTCGATGTGTTTCAAGATACCTTGGTTGCATTTGAAGAGGCTGCAAAAAAAGCAAACCTTAGTTGAAAATACCATGCTTATGTTGATGTTCAAGTGGGCATGCTTTTGTTAATATGCATGGTCAGATAGCATGACCATTGTAAAAATGTGATGGGCAAGTTAAGGCCTAGCTAGATGGATAAGTTAACTGTTTGTAATAATTATGTATATCTGTGTGGATCTTTGTGGACAAGTTATCTTTATCTATATATATGGACAAGTTATCTTTACCTATATTATGTTTGTTTTGTCTCAAAAGATATGTGTTGATTGTTCCTGTATGTCGAAATGGGAGCCCTGAGAGATTGAGCTGACCTGTCAATTAAGACAGACACAAAGGAGACTACGTGGGATGGTTAATCCGCGTCGCATTTGCCCCTCCAAACCGACGAGGAGGAGCCAGCCCCACGCACCACCCCCGTGTATTGGAGACGCGGTTTGGCTAATCCATGTATCCTTTGTTCCCAATGTTTGACCAAAGCCACTCTCCCATGCCACTCTGCCATTCTGCCTTCCTTCTCAAACCTTCTGCCTTCCTCGTCTCTGTCGCCTTCTCTCCCCTTCTCCTTCCTCGCCTCCGTCACAGAGATGGCCGACGGAAAGTAGTCGTTCTGCCGTGACTCAAGAGGGAGGTTCTGCAGTGAGGAGGAGAAGGCCCCGCCCGCCGTCCCCGCCAAGAGAATGAGGTTCCGCAGCGAAGAGGTCGGTTCTTCGTCGGTCGGGGGGAGGAGGCCGTACACGTGCGCAAGCGCCAAGGGGGTGCACTCCGGCGACGCCCGACAGGTAGAGTCCGAGCCTTCCTCGGGCCGGTGTAAGAAGCCGTGCATGCGCGGCAAGGGGGTGGATCAGGCCGAAGACGTCGAGGACGTACACCTCGTGTCTAGCGAGGACGACTATCCCAACGCCGGTGAAGACTCCAGCCACCCCCTCCAGTCGACGAGGCGGACGATTCTGAAAACCACGAGGCAAGTTCGAGTTTGGTAGTTTCTATTTTGTTCTAGGTTTTGAGTAGAAATTTTTTTAACTGCAGAGGCTATAGGTTTATGCTTGAAATTGAATTCCTGGTACTCATCATATGCTGCTCACAAAAATGTTGAACTCATTCTATATACTGCTTCAATTTCTGAATCTTCATGCTTAGCGACTTTTATTAACTGAACATCCGGTGCCTTCACTAATCAATGGTTCTAATGCATCAATTTTCCATTATTTTAGAAAGTTGTTGTACCAGCACATGACATTGTCAGGATGTGGACAGAAATCGACATGCACAAGAAAATCTTACACTACACCTGGACATTCCTAAACAGGCTGGAAAGAAGGATGGATAACATTGGTAAAGAGAAGCAGACAAGTTCTGAAACCAGTTACAGCTAAACAGCTTTCTTGTTTGACCGGTTACAACTTTATGATATTAAACTTGGCAATCTAATTATGAAGCTTGCTTCAATTTGCCTTTGTTTTAGAAATGTGTTGTTACTCAGGAGGAAAATTATTAACCTTTCGAGTAGAAATTTTGTTAACTACAGAGGCTATAGGTTTATGCTTGAAATTTAATGCATGGTACTCATCATATGCTACTCACAAAATTGTTGAACTTATTCTATATACTACTTCAATTTTTGAATCTCCATGCTACATCGACTTTTATTAATTGAACATCTAGTGCCTTTGTTTTAGGGAGTTGCTGTAACTCGGGAGGACCTTGACATGATCTAGAAAGAAATCCACAGGATCAACTAAGCTCTTGACTACAACAGGAAAGACATAAACAAGCTGGAAAGAAGGATTGATCACTTTGCTGAGGCAAGTTCTGAACCTAGTTACAGCTAAACAGCTTTCTTGTTTGACCAGTTACATCTTTCATGATATTAAACTTGGCAATCTAATTATGAAACTTGCATCAATTTGTCTTTGTTTTAGAAATGTGTTGTTACTCGGGAGGATCTTGACTGCATCTGGAAAGTACTCGACAAGGTGGATAGAAGGATGGACGACACGACTGTGGACGACATAAGTCTCCTAGTAAATGGTCAGAAAATACTAGAATCTAAGGTGGAGAAGCTTAAAAGCGCACAGAAGATGAAGGATATTCAACTTGCCGAAGCTGCAAAGAAGAATGCTGAGCTGCAGGAAAGACTTGTAAAACTAGAGGCAAAGATAGTTGAACTTGAGGCTGTAGCACAAAAGAAGCCATCTAACTAGTGCCCCTGCTGATGCACGTCAGATGTGATCATGTGAATATGTTTGTTCTGAACATTATGCATGTCATATGTGAACATGTGATGCTATATATGCATCTTAAATATGTAGAATATGCTCTTATGACTACTATCTATGTGTGTGGTTTTGCATCTTAAGAGACATGATTATATGTTTGTGTGATATCCAATATTTGCTATGATGACATAGTCCAATATTTGACGGTATAGTGAAGAGTGCTAATGGACTTCAATTATTGAGCTCCGAGTCTAGTAATGGGCGTCAAATGGTCAACGGTAACTGACTTGAAGAGCCCGTTACCGATATGACAGTGATTGGTAACAGACTTATAGAGCCCGTTATGGATAGGGTAGTGACCGGTAACGGACTTAAAGAGCTCGTTACCGATAGGTTTAACTTTCGTAATGGACGCATTTTAACATCCGTTACAAAGAATACCTGTAACGGATGTTTAAGAAGCCCGTTACTAGAAGTCCTCATTGGTAACGGGTGTTGTGTTGGCCACGTCGGGGTCGAGCCTGCCGCGCTTATGCGTAACGGGCGCAAAACAACAACCGTTACAGATGGGGGTCCATGTAACGGGTGTTAAGGGCCCATTACAAATGTTATGTGACCTATTTGAGGTTTTCACGTAGTGTCAGCGATTGTCAACTGCGCCCGCCGCCTCCCAGCGGCGACCACCGGCGGCGTCGGCTCCTAGCCAAGCCCCAGTGCCGGTATCGGCGGTGGGTCTCGGCTGACTATGCCCTCGTGGCGGTAGCGGCGGCTCCAAGCTAGGGGAGGCCTTTGCGGCAGGCGTGCCTCCCGACGGGCCATGCCCCCGGCAGCCAGCGGCAGCTCAAGGCCATGAGCTAACACCTCCGCCCTAGAAGATTCACTTCTCAAAGGAGGTGGTCGGCCTGCAGATCGGGAAGGAAGCGGGCAGGTAGGGAAGGGGACTGTGTCTGGCGTGCAGATCGGGATGGGGAGGTTGCCGACATGGAGATCAGGAAGTGGAAGAGGCACGGGCCGAGAGCAATTTTATGGAGACAGGCAGTGGGGAGGTGAGGCGGTGGGGAGGCGAGGTGGCTGCGGTGGGGAGGCGAGGTGGAGGCGGTGGCAGCGGGCTTCCAGGCGTGATGGGTGGCGAAGGCGAGGGGGTGGCGCGACGCGGCAGGAGCTAATTAAGTTGACCTGTAACGCCAGCAGATGACGTGGGTAGCTAAGAGTAAAGATAATTCCTTAGTGGGGTGCTCCTATACAGTTTTGTATGATTAGTCTAATAATGCAGTCATTCATAGTCGATCTTTTCCTTTTTTTGTTTTTCATTTATATATATGTACAAATCACATCTTTTGCTTTTGTCTAAAAAAATGGAAAGTTTGCACCATCTATTTACACTTGGAATAAAGCTTGTACTATTCTTCAATTCATTAACTTATCACAACCGAATCACCATCTTTAACTTGCCATTTGCTTTATTCCGTGGGTTAGATTGTTTACCCATCTTAGCTGGCTTCACAAGAGCAACCGAACACCATCTATATAGTTTTGTATGATTAGTCTAATAATGCAGTCATTCATAGTCGACCTTTTCCATGTTTTTGTTTTTCATTTATATATGTACAAATCACATCCTTTGCTTTTGTCTAAAAAAATGGAAAGTTTGCACCATCTGTTTACACTTGGAATAAAGCTTGTACTATTCTTCAATTCATTAACTTATCACAACCGAATCACCATCTTTAACTTGCCAGTTGCTTTATTCCCTGGGTTAGATTGTTTCCCCATCTTAGCTGGCTTCACAGGAGCATCTGAAACAGTCGATTACATGTACATCAGTATACAAGACAAAGAATGCATTTTCTTTGACTCCCCAGTTGGTTCCTCAAAAAAGGAAAATAAAAATCCTAGAAGAAATCGAATATTAACACTACTAGTGAAAGAGGCTTTGGTCCTAGGGCAAAAATAACATTAGTACCGTTTTTTTTTGCTCCCCGGTACTAATGTTACGGAGAACCAGTACTAATGTCCCGTGCCAAAAAGTAGGCGGACGGAGCCATCCCGCGGCAAACATTAGTACCGGCTCGTATTGAGCACCGGTACTAATGTTCCACATTAGTACCGGTGCTCAATATGGGCCGGTACTAATGTGGGAGCGGGACATTAGTACCGGCCCGTATTAAGAGCCGGTACTAATGTGGCTACATTAGTACTGGATCGTAATAGAGCCCGGTACTAATGTCCAACGGCTATATCTCAGCTTCTTCCTCCTCCAGCCCGAGCCCCCCACCTTTTTTCTCCACTTCGAGCTCCCTCTTCTCCATGGCGCCCTAGAGGAGCTTTTGCCGGATTTGCGACCATTTCTCGACGATTTCACTCGTTGAAGTGGTCTAGAGGTTAGTTACTTCATCCTCCTTGATTCATGCTTATTTTGTTTAGTTTCATTGGTTGAAATAGGAGTATTTTAGCACTTTAAAATGAACTAAGAATAGGGATTTTAGCACTTTGAAATAGGAGTATGTTCAAATAGAATTGATTGAAATGGATGTGCCGTGTTAGTTGGATGAGATGTTCTATATGATAATACAAATTAATTTTTTTGCATTATTTTTTATAGAAATAAATATATTAAATGCTTTAGATGTACTTACTAAGAGAAACGACTAGAATATTAATATTAGAATTAGAGAAATAATTTATTAGTCAAAAAATAGTTTGCTTATAATAATAATAATTTAAATTGAAATATAGTTTTCTCATTATAAAAAATGTTTTCTCCTTAGAAAAACATTTTCTTAAGAAAAAAATAGTTTCTTTATTAGGAAAAAGTTTTCTTCAATACCATCAAAATGGTTTTTTCTCATTAGAAAATTAGGAATAAGTTTATACTTGATGTGGAATATGGATTTAAGTAGTTTGAATTTGTGTAACATAGTCTTCCATTCATTATTTAAACACTAGTACCGAGTCAAAAATAGTTTTCTCATTACAATAGTTATTTCTTAGTTAGAACAATAGTTTCCTCAATAGAAAAATAGTTTTCTTCATTAGAAAAATTGTTTGCTCATTAGAAAATTAGTAAAAAGTTTATATTTCATGTGGAATATGGATTTGAACACTATGAATTAGTGTAACACATATTATCTTGAACTTGTTATATGATAATAATATATTTTGTTCGGTTATATATTCTTTATCTGTAGATGGACCGGCAATGGATGTACACCGACAAGAGAATATCCAATGAATTCTTTAATGGGCTTCATGGATTTTTAGAAGTAGCTGAATCGAACAAGCCCCCGTCCGGTTTCATTATTTGTCCATGCAGAAAGTGCAGGAATTTGAAGGATTTCTCAACGACAAAGACTCTTCACGATCACCTATACAAATGGGGATTCATGCCAAACTATTTTGTTTGGACAAAGCATGGGGAGAGAGGGGTTATAATGGAAGATGATGAAGAAGAAGACGACAATATTCCTGATTGGACTCAAGAAGGTGCCTTTGCAATGGAAGATGATCCAATGGGTGATGATGATGTTTCAATAATTGAGGGAGAGCCTGAACAAGGAGATGATGAGCCGCTTGATGATCTAGATCAGGTGTTGCGAGAGCATAAGGAAAATTGCGAAAAGGTGAAGGAGGCAAAGAAGTTTGACCGTATGTTAGAAGATCACAAGAAACTATTGTACCCAAATTGCAAAGAGGGGCACAAGAAGTTGGGTAGCACATTGGAAATGCTACAATGGAAGGCTAAACATGGAGTTTCTGATAAGGGCTTCGATGAGTTAATGATGATCGTAAAGGACATACTTCCAGAGGACAATGAATTGCCGGAGTCAACGTACGAAGCTAAAAAGGTCGTTTGTCCTCTGGGTTTGAAGGTTCAAAAGATACATGCATGCCCTAATGATTGTATCCTTTACCGAGGAAAAGAATATGAGAAATTGGAGGCTTGTCCTGTGTGCGGAGCGTAGCGTTATAAGATCCCACAAGATGACACTTACGATGTTGAGGGGGAGAAGCAGAATAAGAAGAAGAAAATTCCTGCTAAGGTAATGTGGTACTTTCCAGTGATACCACGACTGAAGCGTTTATTCAGGTGCAAGGCTAATGCAAAGTTGATGCGTTGGCACAAAGAAGATCGTAAAGCAGATGACAAGATTAGACATCCCGCTGATGGGTCGCAGTGGAGACTAATTGATAGAGAATTCCCTGAATTTGCAAAATACGCAAGGAACATTCGGTTTGGTTTAAGTACGGATGGATTCAATCCATTCGGTGAGTTCAGTAGCGGTCATAGCACTTGGCCTGTGACCTTATGCATATTCAACCTACCGCCATGGCTGTGCATGAAAAAAAAGTTCATCATGATGCCAATAATCATCCAAGGCCCAAAGCAGCCAGGCAATGATATCGATGTTTATCCGAGACCATTGGTTGAGGATCTTAAAACGTTATGGAAGAAAGAAGGTGTACCTGTGTGGGATGAGGACAAACAAGAGACCTTCAATCTACGAGCGTTGCTATTTGTCACCATCAATGATTGGCCGGCACTTGGTAATCTATCAGGACAAACAAACAAGGGATACCGAGCATGCACGCACTGTTTAGATGATACTCGCAGTGTGTATCTAAAACACAGTAAAAAGATTGTGTATTTGGGTCATCATCGATTTCTTCCTCCTAAGCACCCGTTAAGAGAAGAAGGAAAAAAGCATTTTGAAGGTGTTGGAGAAAAACGTAAGAAGCCAGTGCACCGTGCTGGTAAACTTGTATTTTCTATGGTGGAAGATTTGAAGGTAGTGTTTGGGAAGGCTTCTGGTACTAAATCTGTTCCAAACGACAAGGATGGACGTGCACCCATGTGGAAGAAGATGTCGATATTTTGGGAGCTTCCTTATTGGGAAATCCTTGAGGTTCGCAATGCAATTGATGTGATGCATGTGATGAAGAATTTTTGCGTGAACTTTCTTGGCCACCTAGGTGTATATGGAAAGCCAACAGATACAGTTGAAGCTCGTCGGGATCTTAAATTTATGAAACAGCGAAAAAGCCTGCATCTCGAAAAGAGAGATAAGGGAAATTGGTTGGCCCCTGCTAGTTACACCCTCAGCAAGGAAGAGAAGAAGATGATGTTTGATTGTTTGAACAGTATCAAGGTCCCGACTGGCTACTCCTCAAATATACAATGAATAATAAATTACAAAGAGAAAAAATTCATAAATCTGAAGGCTCATGACTGCCACGTGTTGATGACACAATTGCTGCCTGTTGCACTAAGGGGTATTCTACCAGAGAATGTGAGATTGGCAGTCGTCAAGATTTGTTCATTCCTCAACCAGATCTCTCAGAAGGCAATCCATCCAAAGAATCTAGTGCAGTTGCAGAAAGATGTCGTGCAATGCCTTGTCAGCTTTGAGATGATCTTTCCACCCTCTTTCTTTACTATCATGACCCACCTTCTAGTGCACCTAGTTGAAGAGATTTTTATCCTCGGTCTTGTGTATTTACACAACATGTTCCCTTTTGAGCGGTTGATGTCTAGTTACAAGAAGTATGTCTGTAATCGTGCTCGTCCCGAAGGAAGCATCACAAAGGGATATGCTACAGAGGAGGTGATTGAGTTTTGTGTCGACTTTATTGATGAGCTTGCTCCTATTGGACTCCCTGTATCACGCCATGAGGGGAGACTCAGGGGAAAGGGCACACTAGGGAAGAAAACTCGGATGGATATGGATGAAATATTATTTCGTACAACACATTCCTTTGTCCTGCAACAATCATCCCTAGTGGCTCCATACAGGGAGGAGCACAAGTCCATTGTACGGGCCTCAAACAAAGGGAAGTCAGAGGCCTGGATTACACGTCATCACAATGATAATTTTGCATCATGGTTGCGGAGAAAACTTATGGGTGATAACACTATTGGAGAGCAACTGCAATGGTTGGCTAGAAGTCCATCTACCTCAGTACTTACGTTCCAAGGATACGAGATAAACGGATACACATTCTACACGAGAGCCCAAGACCAAAAGAGCACAAACCAAAATAGCGGTGTCCGTATAGATGCAATAGACAACGAAGGAAATGTACAAACATACTATGGTGTCATTGAAGAGATATGAGAATTGGACTACGGACCTTTAAAAATACCTCTTTTTAAGTGTCAGTGGGTTAAAACCCTACAGGAGGTATAACGACAGACAAATTTGGGATGACAACAGTGGATCTCAACAAGATTGGATACAAAGATGACTCGTTCGTCCTAGCGAATGATGTGACTCAAGTTTTCTATGTGAAAGACATGTCGAGCAAACCACCAATAATAAAGAAAGGTGATGATAAGGGTGTTGTTAATAATGAGCCAAAGCGTCACATAGTTCTACCGGGAAAAAGAAAAATTGTTGGAGTTGAGGACAAGACTGACATTTCAGAAGATTATGATCAATTCAATGGTCTTCCTCCATTTTCAGTAAAGATTGACCCAAGCATCCTGTTAGCCGAAGAGGACACTCCATACCTACGTCGTGATCACAACCAAGGGACATTCGTGAAGAGGAAGATTGTTAATGTTGCATTAGATGATGATGTATAATATGTTATATTAATTTGTGATCATGTACCAAAGTATTGTAATATTTTAATGAACTAGTATTTTGCTACTTTATTAACAAAACTTTCAATTATTGCACTTTTTTAGCATTATCGGATATTAAATAATAAATTTACGTAAAAACATACATGAGCAAGACTAAATCATGATTTTTATATTAATTACACTGGATGTACTATTTAAGAAAGATTTTGCATAAAAAAATAAAATTATTTCCGTTTGTTAAAGTCAAGAACAAAAAAAGACAATTTAGAAGATATTAGTAGCTTATTGATAAGAAAATTTTAATTTTGATTGTTAAATTTAGAATGTCATAGTATCTACATAAAGAAAATTAAATAAACTTGTTCCACCATTTTATGCGTTGTATATGATTTACCATAAATAAACTGCAATATAGAAAATAAAAATGAAAAATAAAAGGTAAACAGTGGGCAACAAAATGAAGACCACATTAGTACCGGTGCTAAACTAGCACAGGTACTAATGTGCTTCTCCATTTGGCGGCAAATGAAAAGCTACATTAGTACCGGTGGACATTAGTACCGGGCCTCAACAAGCCCCGGTACTAATGTCCACATTAGTACCGGTGCTAGTTGAGCACTGATACTAATGTGGGGAGGTTATAAGGCGGCGCCCCCTTCTTCCCCAACACTTAGCCAATTCTCTCCCTCCCCGTCGTCGCCCCTGCTCTCTCGTCGATCGGAGCGCCGCCGGTGCCCCGCACCGCCCCTCGTCTCCGCCGGCGTCATCGTCGCGCCCCCACGCTGCGCCCGCCCCGCCGTCCGCCGGCGCCGTACGTCCTCCCCTGCACCGCGCGCGAGCCCCGCGCGCCGCCGCCGTACGTGCACGCGCCGCCGCGCCGCGCGCCGCCGCCGTACGTGCACGCGCCGCCGCGCCGCGCGCCGCCGTCGTGTGGTGTCCTCCCCGCCGGCCGCGTCGTCCGCGCCCGCGCCGCGCCGCGCCCGCCCCGCCCCGCCCCGCCGTCCGCCGTCGTGGTCCGGCCCCAACCCGCCGTCCGCCGTCGCCGCCGCGCGCCCCTGCCGCACCCGTCTCGCCGTCCGGCGCCGTCGCCATCCCCGCCGTCGCTGCGCCCGCCCTGCCGTCCGCCGTCGCCGCCCGCCCCGCCGCCCCCGCCGCGCGGCGCCCTCCTTGATCTCTCGGTACGCGCGCAGTGTCCCCGGCCGCGCTCAGCTCGGTACGCCAGCAGATGACATGGGTAGCTAAGAGTAAAGATAATTCCTTAGTGGGGTGCTCCTATAGAGTTTTGTATGATTAGTCTAATAATGCAGTCATTCATAGTCGATCTTTTCCTTTTTTTTGTTTTTCATTTATATATATGTACAAATCACATCTTTTGCTTTTGTCTAAAAAATGGAAAGTTTGCACCATCTATTTACACTTGGAATAAAGCTTGTACTATTCTTCAATTCATTAACTTATCACAACCGAATCACCATCTTTAACTTGCCATTTGCTTTATTCCGTGGGTTAGATTGTTTACCCATCTTAGCTGGCTTCACAAGAGCAACCGAACACCATCTATATAGTTTTGTATGATTAGTCTAATAATGCAGTCATTCATAGTCGACCTTTTCCATTTTTTTTGTTTTTCATTTATATATGTACAAATCACATCCTTTGCTTTTGTCTAAAAAAATGGAAAGTTTGCACCATCTGTTTACACTTGGAATAAAGCTTGTACTATTCTTCAATTCATTAACTTATCACAACCGAATCACCATCTTTAACTTGCCAGTTGCTTTATTCCCTGGGTTAGATTGTTTCCCCATCTTAGCTGGCTTCACAAGAGCATCTGAAACAGTCGATTACATGTAATACAAGACAAAGAATGCATTTTCTTTGACTCCCCTGTTGGTTCCTCAAAAAAGGAAAATAAAAATCCTAGAAGAAATCGAATATTAAAATAGAAGCTACAGACACCAATGCTTTATACTTCTGTACTTTAGCTAGCTAGACAACAGCTTGTTAGTGTATAAACATGTAGGCGAGCTCGATCTCAGAAGCCTACCTCCATGGCTCCATTGCTTTCATATATATATCTACACACGCAGAAGGAGAAGGGACACGCCATCAGAATATAAATCCCACCATCGATTACCTTACTTGTGTTAATAATCATTGTCTCCGTAGCTGTCGACGACGGCGAGGACGGCAAGAATAATCCAGCGGCGTTTCGGTGCATAGATGCGGCGAGGTACACGGTGGCCTTGCTGGTGACGGTGTTCATCGTCTCGGTCATCGTGAACTCCATCAAGTTCGTCATCATCCGCTCCGATGACCCGCCGCATGTCTTGGTCGTCGGAGGATTCGTGTCCACGGCGAGGCTGCCGCCGACGCCGAACCTTAGAAGCCATGTTCCCGGAACATTGGGAACGAGAAACGGGAACGTGAAACGCGGAACACCATTTTATGAAACCACCTGGGAACGTGAGTATACTCATTACGCGTTCCAAGTATTTCCGGAACGATGTTCCCGGAACGATGTATAGCTGTTAAATGAAAAAAAAACATAACATTTGAAGTCAGCCCACAACTAAAGGCCATTAAGCCCACTAGGGCTTCTTTTCTGTCTGGCCCAACAATAGAACAACACACACCCACCCCTGCCTGCACGCACGCTCGCTGCCCACACGCCGCCGCCGCCAGCGACACAGGATGCGAAGCAGAGCAGCCACCAGGATGCGTGCGTGGGCGGCATCGGCATCGGCGGCGGCGGTGCTGCTGCTCCTCCCGGCGGACGGCTGCTACGACTTGATCTGTAAGCCAAATCGACTCCTCACACTGCTATCTGCTGCTACTTCCTCATGAGTCATGACCAGTGTTTTCAAATCGTCCGATTTATCGTGATTTATCACGATTTATCGCCCTTATCGCTCAGTGCATACCGATAAGGACCACCGACCCGAGTTGCACGATTAGAAATCATATCGTCCGATAAATCGTCCACTTATCGCGATAAATCGTCCGATAAGACTGAGGACGATAAGTTTTGAGGGACACAATTTCAGCCTGAAATACATATGGAGATGAAAAGGGTTTTGCTTTAGATGAAACTTTAATTGCTTAGACTTTAAATGTGTTGTACTGCTAATGTGATGCCCAACTTTTGATGTATTAGACATTTAGACTTCATGTGTCATCATTTGAGACCTTGTTTCATTATGTGCTTGCTGCCTGCTATGGTTGGCTAGTTGCTCAGCCTTCAAAATTATATAGTATATACTATATGATATGTATATTAGTCCTATATTCCTTAGAACGATTATACTACCGATAAGGTCGATTAGCCTCGATTTATCGGGCTTATCGACGACTTATCACGATTAATCATCTTATCGGTACCCTTACGATAAGGTTCGATAATACGATTTGAAAACATTGGTCATGACCTACTACTCCGGCACTCCAGCGGCCGTGCACCTTCCTCTCTGGCGATGGCTGCTGTTCTTCTCACGGCTGGACGGCAGCCCGCCGACGGCGACGGTGGGCAGCCTTTTGCTCCTTGACGGGTTGATTTGGTGTTTCCAGGAACCTGATTTGATTCTTCTTCGATGATTTGATTCTTCTTCAATCCGTCTATATGTCCCAGCAGCATCGGATCGACGTTCCATGCGATTTGGGGATGCGGTTCCCGGTCGTTTCCGTTCCTCGATCCGGGACGAAGTTCCCGAGACGCGGAACACGTCCACGTTCCGCGTTCCCGGCTTCTAAGCGCCGAACGGCGGGGTCCTGGCCCTCGAGCTCAACGTCCGGGCGGTGAACCCCACTAGCGACAGCGTCATGTACTACGTCAACATCACGGCCTACTTGTTCGACAGCCGCAACACGTCGGCATCGACGTCGTTGCACCCGGATTACGACTCCATGGTGCTCACCAAGATTCCAGACATGGTCGTGCCCCAGGAGAAGTGGGTGGACTCCATGCCCGTGAAGGCGACGAGTAGAAACAAGCCGGAATACTTCGATTTCCTGTACGGTGGCGGCCGCATGAGCGACGTCACGCTGCGGTTGGATGGCAACCTCACTACTGAGGTGAAGTACTTGCCCGACAAGACCCGCCCGACCAACTACTACTCCGAGAACCTCCTACTCGGCGGGGACAAGGACGACGAGACAGCATTGAAGGGCAGGCCGAACGTGATTTGCAGCCATGACCATCCCAGTTCAATGACTGTGCACATTGAGCCGATGATGATCCAAGCGTCCTGGCCTTTTGTGTTTGCGATCTTGCATTATTCTAGCTTCTTGCTGGCCTGACATTCCTTGTTCTTGCACCTGCTGTTAAGTTATATGTATGCTCCAAGTTTCCATCTTGGATTATTCTTACCGTCCTTGTCCTGTCCTTGCATTATTCTAGCTTCTTGTTCTTTAACGCTGTCCTAACACTACCTGAAAAACACTCACATTGGTAACAAGTATAGATGACCTTTAGTAACGGGAAAAGCGCTTGTTACCGATCTAGCGTTACAAATGAGCGAACAAAGGTAACAGGCTAGGCAGATACCCGTTAGGCATCTAACAAACATCGTTATGACAACTAGTTACCGGTCACCTGAAATGGTTGTTCCCTGGGCCCACAGGGACCTTTGGTAACGGGCATAGACACCGAGCCCATTACTGATAACACGTATTTGAAACGAGCATCTAACAAAGATCGTTACCACAACTAGTTTCCGATCACCTGAAATGGTTGTTTCTCTAGGCCCACAGAGGCTTTTGGTAACGGGCACAAACACCAAGCCTGTTACATGAACTCAACATCGGAGACGCGGACAATACTTTCATAACGCGTCTCCTCTGTCTTGACGAAATGAGATTCGTGTTGTGTACGCGCGTCTCCTCTGTCTCGACTAAAGGAGACGCTTCCTGTCAACGCGTGTCTCCTTTGTTTCGACGAAAGGACACACGTGTTGTCTACGCGTGTCTCCTCTGTCTCGACTAAAGGAGACGCGTGTAGTGAACCCGCGTGTGCTCTGTCTCGACGAAAGCGTCAACTTCTGGGGCTCACTGGTCAGTATTGGTAATGATCCTCTATGCAGTCGTTACATTGTTGGCATACATGTACATGCATTCCAAGTGAAGCTCGTTAGTGTCACATCCGATTTCCGAAATGAAACCAAATGCATCTCATATGTGCGCCAGGATCAAGTTACACACATACGATAGACAAAAGAGTGTAATACCATAACTGTAATCAAACGTACAAGAGTTTAACCATTACAATATTCATTATTACACTCAGGCAGTGGACACGAAGGTCCAATAAAACAAACGATAGCTAAACGAGTGACTTCATCTTCATCTTCCACAGGCATATGACTGGGGGATCGCATGCCTCAGAACTCCTCAAAGTCGCTCCAGTACTCCTTACCGTTGTTCTCATCTGAACAGCGGTAAGCAAGGGTGAGCACTCTTATGGTTGGAGCTCAGCAAGTGGGGGAAAACATGCAAGGCTATCAAGGATAGGCTAAGGTTCTGCAGCGGTTAGCATTTTAATGTTGATCAAGTTTTATTAGCAAGCCTATTACTAGATGTAAGTTTATACCAACCCCAAAAGATTAAACATTTGTACCATATCTCAAAACCATAAGGAACCACAATTTAAATTTATCTTTAAGTTCAATTATCATGTGAGGGTCCAAGCCGCTCTTGACCGTGAGCACGGCTGATCGATCAGTTTTAACTCTGCAGAGGTTGTACACTTTCACCACAGCTCGTGTTCCCCATGTTGCCCGGGTTAGCTAGACCCTTAAACACTTCCGAGGTGAGTGGCTAGGGGTTCACTACGAAGCCTTTACAAAGACATGTAAAAGACTAATGACCCGCATAGTTACAGACCAGGGCGGACCATAACCCTCCCTAATGGTCAGCACCTTAACAAAGGCTGCTACCCCAAAAGAACCGGGCTATACCCCTGCAACCCCGGTCCCCATCTGCCCCTTTCGGATAAGATCGTCAGTTCATTCACACACCTAATTAATTGGCTAAGCCAGAGCCATATGGAATGTGATTGTACTGTTTTCTTGGGTGGTTCTCCATGTTCCAATTAAATCATATGATCTTGTCTTAAAACATAACCAACATTTCATAACATGAAAGTCTGTATCATAAAACCATTTATAACCAGCCCATGTATAGCAACTAAGCATTCATATACCCAAAACATTTATTAAAAAGGGTTGATCAAGGTGACAGGGGTAAAACTCTAGTCATGTTCTTAAAAAGGTGATTTCCCATCAAGTTAATGCGTAACAACATGTAAAGGTAAATATTATTTAAACATGCATTTATATAGGTCCAAGAAGAATATGCAGAGGGAGAAGTCCACTTGCCTTCCTCTACAAACTGTGTATCCTCCTCTTCGAAGAAAGACTCTTCCTGATCCTCTCCAACGGGGTGCTCAGTCGAAACAGGCACGATACCTACGCACAAGCATGAACAAACAATAAATAAATAAAACAATACACCAAACAGTTCTATATGCTAAGAACACGCTGATTAAAAGGTTCTACTCGCTGATACGATCATTTTGATTTATTATACGCGAAAAACGGAGTTAAAACATGAAGGATATGATTAAAACAAAGCACAGGGACTTTTCTGTAAGAAAACTAAGTTCACAGGGTTTATTTGAAAGAAACCAGGGACTTGAAACATAATTTCATATATAAACAGAGGGGTTTATATGTGAAAACAAGTGAAAAGGACCTCTGGTGCTAAGCTTCAGAGAAGGCAGGGGCTAAAACGTAAAAACAAGGACTGATTGCAAGAGTTTATATAGGTGGAAGGACTGGCTTGCGAAACTGCGAAAATGCAGGGGCTCTTAAACAAAAGTACCGGTGCTAACCGGTACACCCGGGTTTGACTCGCGCGGCCCGGTGGATCTGAGCCGTAGATCGCTGATCCGTCGGCTGAGGACGCGTGCGTGCGAGGTGCGGCGGCGGTGTCGCCGGAGAGCGGCGGCGCGCGGCGGAGAGCTCGCCGGTGCGGCCCTAGATCGTGCTGTGGGGCACCGTTTCGCACACGAGCGGGCTCTACGCGTAGCTGAGATGCACGCGAACGTAACCGAGCCAACAAGGAGAGGGTCCCGGCGACCACGACGGCATACACCAGAAGGGGGCGGCGCGGTTCTCGCCGGAGTGCGGACGCCGGTACTGCGGTGCGTGTGTGAGATGAGAGACGGCGGGGAGACATTGCTCACCACACGGAGAAGAGCCGGGCGAGTTCACGAGCGGAGGAGAGGAGACGGTGAGGGAGCTCGTCGACGGCGGTGAGCTCGGGCGGAAACAGGGGCACGGGATCCTCGTGCGGGCGGTGCGCGCGACGAAGAAGAAGACCTGGAGCAGGGAGAGAGCTCGGTAAGCTTCGGATGCAATACGAGAGAGGGAGAAAGGGGAGAGGGACCCATCACCGGCGACGGAAAGCTTCGACGGCCAACAATGGCTTGGCGGTCTGGAAAACAACGGCGAAGGCGCGAGCGCGTGTGGTGGCGATGCTGAGCTTGCTCGGGTGTGGAAAGAGGAGGGCGTGCGAGGCTTGAGCAAGGTTTTTATAGGGCAAGGAGGGTAAGAAGGACCGGCGGCCGTATTTATGGCCATGGGACGCCGGCGGCCGCTTGATTACATTCAAAAGGAAATGGAGGCGGGAGGAGGGGAAACTGACGAAGATTAATGGGGGAAATAATCCCCGGTGCCCCGGCGCTTGATTGCCTGCCTCGATGGCCAGGGGGAGCAAGGAAAGGGCCATGAATCCCTGGCGGAAATCGCGGCGGCGCACGGACGGGCGAAGCAGAGGAAAGGAGGCCGGGGGGAGAAGACGTAGCCGACAAGTGGGGCCCGCCTGGCAGTGAGCGCGAGAGAGAGAGGGAGGGGGAAGACGGGCCGCGGCGGGAATGGGCCGAAGCGGGCCGAAAGGGAGGAAGGGGTAGAGATAGGTTGGTTTGTTTTTTTTTCTTTTTCAAACTCCTTTAAATCAAACCTTTTAAACTCAAATTCATTTCAAACTTTTTCCAAACTTTTCCAAAATATTTTATAAACTTTTAAAACTTCACACAAGCAACCAAAAACCATGCATAGCCAAATAATGATGCACAAACACTTGTTGTCTCTAAATTAATTAAATTAAATTTAATTCCTTTAGAGCTCAAATTAATTAGCAAATTAACTAAATCCTTAAGACTAACTCTAAAACACTATGTTGCTTAAGCAAATTTTAGTGATGGAATTTTAGGGTGTCACAGTTAGTCACTGATCAGTTTTTGTAAAGTGAATTACTTAACACCCGTTACCGATATGTAGGCCACCCCTACAGTAACCTGCCTGTTTTCTGGCTGCATCCTGGAACCAGCCAGGATTTGGCAGCCACCACAGCAAGGAGACATCACAAACATATTCTCATCACATATATACACAAGCAAGATCACATCAAGTTCCTCATCAGACATGCAACAAGTTTCAAGTTCCTCATCAGGGCTTGTTTGGATGGAGTCTTGAGAAAATTTCCTGAACCAGGCAACAACATCTGACCCCAGCCAATCAGGTTTCTCAGGTAACAACAAGTGACTAAACAAGCCTGAATGCAGCAAGTTTCATATTTTTGGCTATAATGAACTCGTGGTGCACCATTATAGAAGTTGCCCTTTCGGTCGAGAGACTCCTGAAGAATGTACTCGCATAACATCTCCGGAACCGGATTTAGATCTTCTGTAGAAACATTTAGAGCAGTTTTGAAATCCTGCAAAATACAATCACTATGAGAATACAAGTACAAATCAGTTTCTAAAATCAAATAGAGAATATGAGCAGAGACAAGGCTGAACATTATCTACTTACAACAGCCTTCTTGATGTCACATGGAATCCACACAAAAAGGACCTCGATGGATGTTGAGCGCACTGCATCAAGGTACCAAAATGACAAGTTAATGCAGTACCAAATAGGTATGAAGAGACCATAAAAAACCTCGGTCTTACAACGGTATTTGCTTTGTGCTTGAGTGTATGATTGGTTTTTGGCCTTTTTTTCTTTCCTTCCATCACGTCATCCTTTGGGCATTTATCAAAGGACCTGCATGATCAGCAATACCGATTAGAAACACTAAGAGATTGAATTTTTTGTGAACAAAACCTACAAGATACTGACCAGTCCACAACAGCTTGGACGTCCTAGAACTTTCACGCATGATGTTGTTTGGCAGAATCTAGATACCAAACATCTTTGAACTGCATACAGATGATCAGTGTTACCCAGTGGCCACCGGTCTTATAGGAACACACCACGTAGTCGTTCTTCATTACATTTTTCATTGCTTGTACTACAAAGGTAGGCTGCTGAGAAATCTTTGTGGTCTTGAAAATCTGTGGATCCAAAAACCCAACACTGATATGCATCTCCGCTGCCTTCTCCATCATTTTCCTACAAAAAAACTAATTGTTAGCATGCATGAACTTTGTGGTCAAAATTAAAGAAATATCTTTTTTGGTTTTAAGGGACTTACAATGTCCACAACCTCAAGAAGGTAACATCTAGAGCAACCAGGGTTATAAGGTCATACACGCCATTGAATGCAATGTTTAACATTAAATCACCAACACCTTGAAAGTAACCTTTGCTGGAAAGCTAAGTTTATCCTTACCATGTTCCATGATGTAAGCATGCAACCTGGCACAATTTGGTCCAGTAGCCTCTAAGTCTGCTTCGGACAACATAGCCACAGCAGACTTGTATTTTGGATCTGGTTTTGTCTAAAAATAGTTAAGAAGATCATCTTCGGACAGAGGTTTTCTGGCCTGCTTCTCCTTCTGCGGTGGTTGCTGCTCAAACGGAGATTGTCTGTCCTCCTCCTCCTATTGTGGCTGCTGCTTAGGCAGAGATTGCCTGGGCTCCTCCTCCTCCTGTTGCGGAGGTTGCTATTGAGGCTGCTTCTTAGGCGGAGATTGCCTGGGCTCCTCCTGCTATTGTCGACGGTCCTGCTGCATAGTTTTGCTGATCTGTTGTTGCTGCTACTGCTGAGCCATCTCTTGCTAACATTGAGTTGCAGTACCTCCGTATGATGTTGTACCCCTGCTACCTAATGCGGCTTCAGGGTTGGGAAGTCTCATCATGGGTGGTATAAGGATCTTATTCTTTGACCATTAGATCCTCTGAAGGAGAGCCCCAACTAGGGTTGTTATCTCATCCCCCCAACTAGTACAGGCAGAGGGTAGTGACCTGTATTAGCCCACACATAAGTAGATTGCACCACAGCATAACCATCCTGCACCAGTACTGTATTGTAAGTCTTTTGAAATGGAAAGACAGTGGCTAGTGCGAGCTCCACTTTATTCCCGATGTCATCCAAAAGGCTGCACTTGGTTGGCTCTGTTAGCTTATCTATTGTGTCCAGCATAGGTGATCGACTATATCACTCTACTGTTGATTTGATTTATCCTTGTTGACATGTCAATGGTCTTCCTCTCTGCCATGTGCATCTTCCTCGCTGCCATGTGCATCTTCTTCCTCGCTGCCATGCTGTCAGGGAGTGAGACCTGGACAGATCTGCTAGGGGGTTACCCTAGAGGTTTGCAAGGTTAATGGAGGATCAGGACCTAAGAGCGTAGGTGGTAGTCCACGTGGTGAACTCGGAACTAGGCGAGTATGGCGGAGAACACGGAGAGACAAAGGGTTTTAGACTGGTTCAGGCCTCCGGAGAGTAAAACCCTACATCCAGTTGTCGTGGATTATGCGAGAGGATGAAGATGATCTTGAATGGAGCCCTAGGCCGCCTTATATGGGGGGACGGGCTAGGGTTTCCATCCAAGGTTGGTTGACCTGTGTCCAGGTCGGTTACAATCTGGGAAGATATACTTTCGGATTACAAGGAGTATCCCACGATACTCGGGCCTACAGGCGCCGCGCCGCGCCTTAAGTCTTGACTTGCACGCCTAGCATCATGGATCTTCCGGGATCTTGATAAGGTCGCCCGGGGTCGTCGGAGTCACGGATAAGGTCGCTGGGCCCACTTTGCAGGTCGACGGGACTTGTAGAAGGTCGGGTCCACTTGTCAGGGGCCTCTGGGACCCTAGCCGCTGGGGACCCATGGGTACCCATGTCTCTTAAGCCCCCGATCGATGTGTAGGTGTAGCTGCCGAGGTGAGGTTGTGTCAAAAAGTAGCGAAGGCGCAGCACCGTCGAAGTCGTGAAGGGTGCACGGGGATCCAAAAAAGAAAAACCCCGCCGATGCGTGCACGAAGTTGAAAATCGAGCTCCTGGGACGAAGAACCAGAAGGTCGAAGTGAAGACAAGGCGTCGATCCTGAAGAACGGCCGGCCTGACTTGGGTCAGGTGTAATGAAGTAACTGCGCGACCTTCAGGAAGGTCGCCATGCCCACCGCAGGTAGGTTGAGCGGAGAAGTAGTGGTAGCAGGCTTCCAGTAGGTCGAGGCGACCTTGAGAAAAATAGGGCGGCGCGAGACGCACTAGTGTAGTAGCCCCCGAGCAGTAAAGCGACCAAAATGGCCGGTTTGATGCTCAGAAGAAAAAGAAAGAAATAGCCGAACCTATAGACTTCTGCTCAGGGAACAAAACTGTGCTCTGTGAGACCAATTCGATAGGACAAAAGCTCTAGAATCTTGTAGAAATCGTCAGACGCCAGAACTGACATGACCTGAGTCATGGTTGCACTGTACGGTCACGGGCCGGCTTCCAAGCGAAGCACAGGTCGCTGTCACCCGCAAGAGACAAAAACACTCAAGAATGCAGTCAGGTAGGGGAAAGGCGCGCCAATGCCTCCCACGGGCAAACAGTGATCTCGTGTCTCATGAGTAGACAGTAATCTTGAGGATGAGGACGCCACGCGAGCTGGCTTGCGGATAAGATCACAGGGCAGGTGCTGGGGGTATAAATAGGTACCCATACCTTGAAGCAGACCACCCAGTCTTCAAAGAAGAACCATGGCGAAGCTGTGTAGTAATATTTCCATGCTAGGGACTTATGTCCGCCCACCAGAGCATAGAGTTGAAGTAGTTCATGCTTGAAGCTAGAAGAATGCTTACGAAGCTCGAAGAACTCGATCAGCCTCTTCTCCCGGTCCCGCTGAGGAACCCAGGCGGAGTATGAAGCAGCAGATGCATCGTCAGCCCTGACACTCTAAGGCCGGATGTGATGCTGGTGAACTCGACGCTCCACCCGGCGAGGCTGGTGTTGAAGCTCGTTCCAGTGGGAATCATGTGGTGAAGCTCAGACTTGATGCCGGGTACCACAGGAAACCTGTTGGAGCTTGAGTAGAGGTGGCTGTGTGGTAGCTGCCTCTACAGTGGCTGTAGAGGTCGTAGAGTAGGTCCTGAAGCTAGAAGAAAGCTTACGACGCGCCTTATTAGTGTAGACTGTGTTGTAAGCACTTTGGAGGGTAATTCAGGGCCACTAATATCTTTGTATCTTGTAATTGGCTAAGGGCCAGACTCCTTGTAGCTTGTGAAGCTATAAATACACATTTATACGATAAATGTCATCTTTCAAGTGGTTGTAGGGGCGCCCGGGCAGCAATGGTATGGCTACCTAGGTCCCAGAGGGGCTGTAATAGCACACCGACCTTCAGGAGGCCTTAAGTAGAGACAGAGAGCCCGTGTCGACCTGGATCGACATGGCTGTTGTGAAGTGACACAATGCAGGTCATCAGCCTGAAAGTCACAGGTCTAGGCGACCTAGAAGGCAGTGGAGCCTTAGCGACCTCAAGGAGGGGCTGTTATCACGACCATGAGGCCACCAACAGGCAATGGAGCCATTAAGCACGGGGCCGTCGGTATCAACTAGCCGTATAGGCTAGGGCAATCCAGTAGGCAGCGGGGCCTAGGAGCCGGGGTGTGAACCCGCCGTTGCAAGCTGAGGCGACCTATCAAGCAGTGGAGCTTTGTCGACCTTGCAAAGAAAATATGATGGACCCGAAGGTTGCCAGAGATCAAGAGACCTTGAAGAAAATGTCAGTATGGGGCTTGAGGTAGGGCATAACTGTGACAACCCGCCCAGGAAAATACCGTACTATCGCCTAAACCAATCCACTTTGGTCATTAAGCAATAATAAAGTATCATCCTGTCGTTAGTTGCCGGGTTAACGCCCGGTGAAATCACTTTACATAGCAACAAGGATCGACATATATGCATTAAAACTCACGCGAAGGCGAGTCCAGAGAACAACACATGATTAACATCCGAAACTACCCCGAAGGGTTTAATTATTACAAACCGGAGTTTTTGACATGATAACGAAGTTCAAAGTTTTGAAAACAGTGGAATGAACTAAACAGCATGAGGAAACATCACGGGAGGCCTGCCATGATGCCTTCATTCATCGTCTTCCACCCACTCCAGCTCCCAGCCGGGCGGGATCTCTCCAGGCCACACATCAACAAAGGCATTAACTGGAACAACAGATTATAGCAAGGCTGAGTATACTAATACTCAGCAAGACTTACCCGTCGGTGATAACTACTTCACCAACTCTAGGCATGAAAGGCTTTTTGGCCACTGGGGTTTCTTTAGCTGAAAAGCAACAAAGAGTATGTCCTTACTTTCAAGATTTTAGCACAAGTTCTAGTTGAATATTCTTTTCTAAATTAGCCAACTATTGCAAGCATAAGTTGTGCAAGACAATTAATCAAGCATAATATTCATCAACTTCCATCATTAGGGATCTCATGGCCAGTGGAGTAAGTAGTCTCAGATAACGGTGAGAGGCCGACAACTAGTTGATTTAAACCTTGCAAGGTAGACCTAAACACACGGTAGGGTGCCCCCGCGAGGACAACCACCAGGCGGTTCCCAAAAATCTTCGGATTGGGATCAGATGTTACAGTCTTAAGTACAAGGCTTGCTAGGCTACGCCACCAAGGTCACCTAGCTTCACACATGTACTCAGGTGGCGAGCCCGGGGCCGCAACCCTAAGATTAGTAGCGCAAAGTTCCCGCTCCGCCTCATTTAGGTACTAGGCTTACCGTACCCATTTCCGACAAGTGTTTAGTACGTTCAAACACTTAACCCACGAAAGCCATTGGACCGGAGCCCACATCCCATGCTCTTACCACATGAGCAATCCATTTAAGGAGATCTTATGATTCCAACATAAGAACCTATTCTCGCGAGTGACAAGCATCACTCGACTTGTAACGGTCCTATAGCATAGCGGCTACCGACCTATCATACTAGTAAAGACATAGGTACCTAGGGATCATGCATCTAGAGTTTCATTTCAACTCCTGAACGTAAATGCACAATCGTCCATAGATAGTTGCATAAAGTTTCAAAAACACTTGGTTAAATGCACCGGGGCTTGCCTTCGTCAGCAGGGTTAGCCTGAGGGTCCTCGGTGTCGTCGATCACCTCCACGTACTGCAGCTCCGCGTCAGCTCCTCCTTCCTCGGCTTCCGGCACGAGCACGTAGTTACTGTCAGGGAGTTCTACACGGAATGCAATGCAGGGTTCAGGTGGAGTAATAGATTAATTATTTCATCCAACTCTTGTTGGCCACATTCACCTTAACAAACAATTAATTATTAATTCCTTTTCATTAAGGTTATTATGGACAAGGGTTTAATCTTTGACCAACAATTAATTAATGTTTACTTTCATGATTGTTATTTCATGTGAGATTTATTATTCAATCTTTTAATAGCAATTGTGTGCACATCTATGTAAATAATTCCATTTAAAAACTCACAACAGCAAGGTGGAAAAGGAGATCCTAAAAATAATTTATGTCACTATTTACAAGGTCACAAAGTTAAAGGATCTATTTTCTTAATTAATTCCTACTATCAAGCTCATGTGCGCCCTAACTTTTAAAAGCACAGACAAAACATACAACAAGGACAGGGGGTCCTTGCTGGCCTAATTACTACTAAGCATCCACTGGATTCCAGCTTGGTCATTAAAAGAGCTACAAAACCTATATATGCAAAGGTGACATTTCCTAGCTATTTAAATTAAGGGAAATGCATAAATAAATAAATAAATAAAGTGCTCCTGTATCCAAAGACAAACCTACAGCTACTCTGGCCTAAAACAAGATCAGAACACCAACAGGTCCATCACAAACATATTTGAATTTGAACTATACATTTAAATGCAAATCTAAGCATAAACAAGATTAAATAATTCTAACAGAGATAAATTCATGATAAATTCAGGAAAGTTGAATCTAGGCACAACATGAAAATAGCCACAAGTGGAGCACAAAAATTCAATTTATATTTTGCTACAAAAATCAGTAAACAGAAATAGCATAAATGCAAAGTAATTCATAATAAAAGATCTGTTCAACAAATTTGAGCAAACTTTGGTCCAGAGTCTATACATGACAAGTCTAGCAACATATCCAAAATTCAGCTCCATAGCCTTTCTAGATTTTGAACTACAGCAAAAAGGTGTCAAATTGAATTTGAATTTTCATTCAAAATCTATAAGTCAAAACTATGGTCATGCTTTGTAGAAGTTGTAGATATACTCTCACTGAGACCAAAAAAATTGGGTTTGCATTTTTCTGAATGTTTTGTGAATTTCTAGGCTTTTTGTAATGTACTGGACTGACTTGCAAAGAAACTAAGATTACTTTCATTACAACTAGGCCCCTGGGTTACACATATGCCCTCGGGGAATCACAACCGTGCCCTTGGCGGCGGGGGAGAGTTCGTCGCCGGCGATGTGGGGCCGGGGCAGATCAACAAGCGGCACAAACGTGCGATTGGCCTCACCCAGAGCCGAATGGTGGTGGTGGCGCGGTCGGGGAGGTCACCGGCGAGCGGCGGCGGCGAGGTCGCGGCGGCGCGCCCACTGCAGCTCGGGTTCCGGCGAGGGTGAGTGCAATGTGAGGCAACAAGCGGCGGTGGTAGCTTCGCTAGGTCCTAATGGAGGGCTTGGAAGCCTTGGACGGCGGCGGGAGCGAGCGGAGGGGGGTGCTCGCCTGCAGCGGCGGCAATGGCAGGTGGCGGACAGCGGGCTCACGCGCGGGAGGAGATGGGGGCGGCTATTTATAGCTGACGCGCGTGGAGGGGAGGACGCTTAGCGGCTAAGGCTCCCCGGCACTTCAATGCGCGGTACGGTGGCGCTCTCGGTGTGCATGCGCGGCGGGGGAGAGGACGGCGCCGCGGGTGTGCGTACGCGCCGCGTGGCGCTCGGCTCCCCGGCCGAGGTCGCGTCTCGGAGCGCGCGCACGAGGTGGACGTCAGCCGAGCTCACGCACGGACCTCAAGACCAGCCGTAGCACGGCGGCGCACGGCGACGGCGCGGCGGCGACGCGTGGCGTCGCGCGCGCGCGCGTGACGTCGCGCCGAGCGTGCTCTCGGCCCGGTCCATGCGATGTGCCCCTGTTTGCTTGCACAGTTCTCAAAAAGTTACATGTAAACTTCAAAACCTGTAGATAGGAAAGTTGTAGATGGATTGATCCTCTGAATAATGGCTGAAACCGAATTTGAAAAGGATTCAAATTGAAAGAGAAATTCGAATGCCAAGTTGAGGATTTTCATGCCTCGAGTGAATAGTGAAACTGAGTTTGACTGGAAGTTTTGAACCTTTTCCACTCAAAATTTGAAATGCCGCTCAATATGAAAGTTGTGTCCCATGAAAAACTGGACAACTTTTATATTGGGAGATTTTGAAGTGTTTAGGTGAAATTTGGAGAACGCGGCAAAAGTTCCAGATCGACACAATGACATCAAGGGGTTTGTCCCCCTTAGCTAGGGTTTTGACCAAGGAGAGTGTGCTAGACTTGCTTAAGATGCTAATGGGTGAGTGTTGGTGAGGTTTTCGAGGTGATGACCCAGGTTGACCATGTTTTGACCCTATTCAGCAAGTTTGACCGGCAATTAAGGTTAATTATAAACCTGGGGCGTCACAGCCTACCCCCCTTAAACGGAATCTCGTCCCGAGATTCGATTCAAGAAAAACATGGTAGGTAGTAGAAACTCATAGTTTCGAGATTGCAGAAAACCCGGGTACTTGGTGTTGAGATACTCTTCCGTCTCCCAAGTTGCTTCTTCCTTCGTATGATGACTCCATTGTATCTTGTACATCCTTACGGTTTGTCTTCGGGTCTTCCTCTCCTTTTTGTCCAACACCCTCATGGGATGCTCGATGAGCGAGAAATCCTGCTCAATCCAAGCATTTGCTTCCGTGATCACTTCGGTTTCAGGCACAGGCACACCTTTCTTCAATTGGGTCACATGAAATACATTGTGGACTGCGGAGAACCGCTCCGGAAGTCGGATGCGATAAGCCACTGGCCCACATACTTCAATGATTTCATAAGGTCCGATATAGCGCGGGGCTAACTTTCCCTTAACACCGAACCTTTGCACACCCTTGGTTGGTGAAACCTTTAGGTATACATAATTACCAACTTCAAATTGTCGGGGTGCCGTTCCTCTATCGTGATAGCTCTTTTGCCTCATCTGTGCTAACTTCAAGTTCTCCCTTATCACCTGCACTTTCTCTTCGGCATCTTTGACTAGGTCCGGACCAAAGAGTGTCCTTTCTCCGGCTTCTGACTAGTTCAAAGGAGTACGACATCTCCGTCCATAAAGAGCATCGAACGGTGCCATCTTCAAACTAGCTTGGTAGATATTGTTATAAGAGAACTCTACCAAGGACAGGCACTTATCCCAGCTTTTATCAAAATGCAGGATGCTTGCCCGTAGCATGTCTTCCAAAATTTGATTTACCCTTTCCGTTTGACCATCGGTCTGCGGGTGATAGCTGGAACTACGATCAACTTGGTTCCTAGGCATTCATGCAATTGCTCCCAGAAACGAGCTATAAATTGAGTTCCTCTATCAGAGATTATGGTCTTCGGAATTCCATGCAAACGAACTATTTGATCCATATATAACTCTGCATATTGTTGCACTGAATAAGTAGTATGAACTGCAATGAAATGGGCAGTCTTGGTGAGTCTGTCCACGATAACCCAAATAGAATCTTTCTTTCTAGCAGTCAGGGGTAAACCCACAATGAAGTCCATACTTATGTCATCCCATTTCCACATAGGTATCGACAGGGGTTGGAGTACACCTGCCGATTTCAAATGGCTTGCTTTCATTCTGTGGCAAGTATCACACTCTGACACATATTTTGCTATGTCGACTTTCATATTGGACCACCAGAAATTCTCCTTCAAATCTTGATACATCTTGGTGCTTCCGGGGTGAATAGAGAATTTGGAACGATGAGCTTCATCAAAGATGGGTTTCTGAATTTCTTGGTCAGTGGGAACCACAAGACGTTTCCCAAACCATACCACATCGTTTGAATCCCTCCGGAAACAGGTATACTTGGGATCTCCTTCTGCTAACTTCTGTTTGATTAGCTGTATGCCCTCATCATTGCGTTGAGCAGTGACAATTCTATCATAAAGATTAGATTCGGCAGCTAGGACATATAGATTTCCTTGCTCCACCACTTCCAGGTTAAGCTTCCTCATGTCTTCACATAAGGTGTCACTATACGACTCCACTTCTAGACGGTTGCAGTGAACTTTGCGGCTAAGAGCATCCGCAACAACATTGGCTTTTCTGGGGTGATAGTACACTTCTAGATCATAATCCTTAATCAGCTCAAGCCATCTCCTTTGTCTCATGTTGAGATCCAATTGAGTGAAGATATATTTGAGACTCTTGTGATCGGTCAAGATATTGCAACGATTGCCCATCAGATAGTGTCTCCAAATCTTAAGAGCATGAACAACCGCTGCTAGCTCTAGATCATGAGTGGGATAATTGATCTCATGGGGTTGAAGTGCCCGTGAGGCATAGGTAATGACTCGGCCCTCTTGCATAAGAACACAACCGAGACCAGTGCCTGACGCGTCACAAAAAACTTCAAAAGGTTTGGAATTATCCGGTTGCACTAGCACTGGGGCTGAAGTTAAGTGTTGTCTCAGCGTGTGGAAGGCTTCCTCACATGCTTCACTCCACACAAATTTCACTCCTTTCTTGAGCAGTTCAGTCATAGGTTTAGCGATCCGGGAGAAATCCGGAATGAATCGACGGTAATAACCCGCCAAACCTAGAAAACTGCGAATTTAGTGTACGGACTTGGGTGGTTTCCAATCCATCACCTCTTGTACTTTGCTAGGGTCTACGGATATGCCATCTTTGGAAATAGTGTGCCCCAAGAATTTCACACTATCCAACCAGAATTCGCATTTGGAGAATTTAGCATAGAGCTTATGATCTCTCAAACGCTGTAGGACAATTCGAAGATGTTTGGCATGTTCTTTCTCATTTTTGGAATAGATTAGAATATCATCGATGAAGACCACTACGAATTTGTCAAGCTCCATCATGAATACGGAGTTCATGGGATACATGAAGTAGGCTGGGGCATTTGTGAGACCGAAGGACATCACCAAGAACTCGTAGAGACCAAAACGAGTGGAGAAAGCAGTTTTGGGAATGTCACAAGGTCGAATTTTGATTTGATGGTAACCAGAACGAAGATCGATCTTGGAGAAAACTTTGGCTCCAGCCAACTGATCAAAAAGAACATCAATTCGGGGAAGATGATATTTGTTCTTGATGGTCACCGCATTGAGCGGTCTGTAGTCAACACATAGCCTCAAACTACCATCTTTCTTCTTGACAAAGAGTGCGGGACAACCCCAAGGAGAAGAACTTGGGCGAATGTAGCCCTTATCTAACAATTCCTGGAGTTGGTTTTTCAGTTCAGCTAGTTCTTTGGGAGGCATACGATAGGGTCGTTTAGAAATGGGCGCAGTGCCCGGTTGGAGTTCAATCACAAACTCGACATCCCTGTCTGGTGGCATGCCAGGCAACTCATCGGGAAAGACATCAGGATATTCACAAACTACTGGAATTTCTTCAAGATGAGAGATAATGGTCACATAGGCACAAGGGTCTGCACCGTCCTTAAAAGGTAGGTACAAGGTGGTGTGCCCGACCGTAGGTGAATTGATTGCTACCACTCTACCCGAGATATCTAGAACCACCTTATGTCGGGTCATCCAATCCATACCCAAGATAACATCCATACCCTCTAAGCCTATGACAATGAGGTTTGATTTAACCGTTTTACTCCCCAATTTCAAAGGTACTCCGGGGGCTAGGGTGTGGGAAGAGATTTTTCCACCCGGAGTGACAATTGTAAAAGCCTCCTTAACATGTGAACCACTTAAACCCAATTTGCCTACTAGCTTTTCACTTATGAAACTATGAGTGGCCCCGGAGTCAAACAATATCTTAACGGGAATGTCATTGATAGAGAATGTACCCGTAAGCACTGAAGCTCCCTCCGGTATGTCACTCATGGTGGTGAAGTTCAGCTTGCCTTGGCGGACTTGCACCATTGGCTTCTTAGCCGGGTTTGGCCGGCTTGGGCCCTGCACCTTGATTCTGTGGGTTGGTCTTGTTCTGCCTGGGCTTGGGGCAGTCATTGATATAGTGCCCCGGCTGTCCACAGTTGTAACAGCGACGATCACCGGGGTTACGTGGGGGTGCATTAGGCTTGGGAGCCTGCTGCTGAGTGTTGCGGAACTAGAAATTCCCTGAAGGCTTGCTCTGTGATGGCTTCATCGTCCAGCGTCCAGTTGAAGATTACTGGGACGAGTTAGGAACATTCTTCTTCACAAAGCGAAACTTCTTGTTAGTTCCACTGCCCGAAGCAAAACCAGCCTGCCTCTTCTTGTCTCTCTGGGCCTTCTTCATAGCATCCTCTTGGGATATAGCCTTGTTTACGAGCTCATGGAAGTTGTTGGGCTCGATCAAGTTCAGCCGTTCGTACAACTCACCATCCAGGCCATCACGGAACCTTTCCATCTTCTTTGCATCGGTATCCACATGATGTCTGCCATACTGGCAAAGGCTATTAAATTTCTGTGCATAGTGATACACAGTGTCAGATCCCTGCCTGAGGGCCAGTAACTCCCTCATCTTCCTATCCATTAATCCCTTAGGAATGTGATGGCTCTTGAAAGCTTGCTTGAATTCATCCCAAGTGACAGCATGCCCCTGCTGCATGGTCTTGAAATGATCCCACCACATTAAGGCTTCACCACGCAGTTGTAAGGCTGCGAAGTTGGCCTTGTTTTCCTCTGAGCAAGGCAGTACAAAGGCAGAGAATTTTGCCTCGATGGCCTTGATCCACGCCTCAGCTTCAAGGGGGTCTTCCGCCTTGGAAAAGGTCGTGGGCTTCATCCCGATGAACTGAGGGTAGGTGGTGACCTGATTTGGCCCCTCATGGTTTGCCCCATGGGGTGGCCTCTGGTTCAGCTGCTGGGCGATCTGTTGCTGCGTCTGTAGGATTTGGCGCAACACCTCGGTTTGAGTGGCCATGAAGGCCTCCGACGGCGTCATGGGCGGTGGCGGTGGTAGTTCACCACTGCCTGACGTTCTGAAACCGTTGGGGGAGCTGCGCGTTGGTCCCACCATCTGAAAATGTGAGCCTTTATGAGACACAGCCATAATCTCGCTTAGAAAGAAATGACAAGTGCAAATATGCATGACAAAAGCTCATTCACGCATTCATTCGACATTTGCAGCAACACAGTCATAAGAGTACTTCACATCCAACAGCCTAGTCACCGAAATATTCTCCAAAATTGGTGAGTAGATGCAGGATTTCATACGCCTCAAAGTTGGCTTTCAACACCGCAGCGAATTCCCACTTCGCACGTCTGAAGAATGCAAATTGCGAGAAGCTACCTAGTTGTCTCGGCAGCAGGCCGACACTCACCGAAAACTCCGTAGTTTTATCTACCCTTATGCAAAAATGCTGAATTTTGGTGAGCGCGGTCATTGCAACATTCCGCACAACTTTGGTATTCAACGCATGATAAGATTCTGATGTTCAATTGCCCAAAAACTCCCTTTCCTAAGCCTTGTCTCGCTGTTTGGACAGCAGCTAGGATTGGGTTAGAAATTGCATAACTCTCAATAAGAAAGTGCACGATTGCTGAGATTTTGAGAGCGCGATCGTCACAAAATTCCAAACAAGTTTGGTATACAACACCGAACTCGATTCTGATCACAAATTGCTTAAGCATTTCCTTACAACAAACATTACGGATAAGGTGTTCACAGAACATTACAAAGGTTTCAAGGTTTGAAAATACCACATTACAACCTGGGTTACATTGCAGTCACGTTGCACAAAAGCATACTCCTATGCTCACCTACCACAAACCAACCAAAAGGCTACACACAGGAGTATGACCCATCTTATCACAACACTACGGCAACCTAGTTGCCGACCGAAGCACCACTGCCAGCAGGTGAAGCCGGTGGGGTCGGTAGCGGTGGTCCAGCCTGACTCGCCTGGTCAAGACCAGACTGACCCTGCTGCTCCTCCGGAGGTGCCTCCACCGGAGGTGGTGGCTGCAGAGCCACAATGGCCTGCAGAGCTGCTACCTGTACCTCAGCCTCTTCTACCTGCTGCTGCATCTCGATGATGTTCTGCAGCAGTGTCAACCTCTCGATCTCTCTAGCGTCCACGTCCTCCTGAAGGGTAGTGACCTCTGCCTCCAGGTCTAGGATTCTCTGTAAGCGGTCGCCTCTCTCTAACTCCAACTGGAACCTCCTGGCGCGTAGCCGGTCGTTCTCCTGCTGAGTCTGGGCGAGAGTGAAGCTCAGCTGCTGGTACGCTGCTGAGAGATTGTGCCAGGCCAGCCGAGCCGACTCCAGACGCTAGCTGATCATCAGCTGGGTGGTGTTACGCAGCCCCTGGAGTGTGAACACAGCGTCCAGGCAACACATTAGCGTCTGCGTGACGTCCAGCGGGACGGCGAGCAACAGTAACTCCTGTAGGTGGTCCACACGGTCCCTCCATGCCGGGTCGTGCGGGTTTACCACCGGAAACAGTCCGAATGGTGACAGTGCTACCACCGTCGGGTTGCGGTCGCAGAAATCCATCAATACCCAGAGGGCAGCCGACTCAAAAGACTCCTGCAGACGAAAACCCTAGTACACAGAGCTCAAGTCGAACCAGTCAGGGTGGTCCGGGTGAGGTGGTACAGTGACGGTCACCCTGCAACGAGGCACGCCCAGGTGCTCTAACTCGAGTGCCTCGTAGACGGGCGGAATGGTGTAGCCGGCAGCGCTGAGTGCCTCCCACGCAAGGCGTGGAAAACCCTCCTAGTGCAGTCCGTCGGTACGGACCGAACCGTCAGCGCCGTACTCGAGAAACATGGGGGCAGCCATCTGTACAAAAGATGTAACACATGTCAGGACTCAAAAGAGAGCAACATGTCAAATGGTGCAAATTCTGGCAGCTGTGAATAAAAATTCATAACTAAAAATCCAGAACCCCAAAATTCCCAAATTTTACAGGCTACTCCGTAAGGTTTTTATACACACTTTTGGTATTCAAAGGTTGAGCTAGATTATTTAGGAACAAGGTCGAAAGGTGCAAGGTTTCAGGTTCTGCCTTCCTGAAAAACAGCAAGACCTAAGTTCACTAAAAAGGGTACAACTCAAGATTTACAGAAGCTATGACCATGAATTTTTGCGAGCAAAAACTAGATTAGGTATGGAGCAACTTTGGTATAGATCAACTGGTCTAATTACTCCTAGAGCATGGTGCAAAAATAGAGCGAACAATCCTACAAGAATTTGGACAGCACAACACCTATACATGAGAGGTAATCTAGTTCACAGAAACCACACACTAGCAAAAATTTTCCTTAGAGAGTACACAATTCAAGTTTGGGTCCATTTTGAAGTTGTTTCGATTTTTAGTATGCATGCAAGACGTCCTATTCAACCTCACACGGCAGTCAAGCCAAAAATCGAAGTTAGTGCCGGTGGCAAGGCTTTTATTCGTCTCTCCCTATAATAGCTAGTCGAGAGCTACTCGGTACTCACTTAGCGTCTAACGAAGCGCTGTTATGTACCTGCAGAAAAGAACCTTCCGTGCCAGCACGACACGGAAGCGTACACATACAGTACCGTTCACTTATAGAAATGGTATCCATGCGTCAAGCCGCTGCATGGACAGCGTCCAACCTCAGATACGCTTCTTTTGAATGAAGCGGATCCTTGCCTCGCATATACAAAATGCGGAACGTCCACGTATGGCAAAACGTGGCGAGACACAGACGCGACGGTGGGTTCCCTTTGGAATAGGTCCCATCCATCCCTCGCATGACTTCCATGCGGTACCACCACGTATAGCAAAACGTGATGAACTAGTATGGTTGTACAGAAAGTAAGTTCTGACAGAAAATAAATGTGTTGGGAGTTAGCAAAATAAACCATAGATTAATAAGCCACCTGAAAGAACTCAAAATTCCCTCTAGGGCCTCTCGGTCTATAACCATCCTTAACGGACCAACGTATTTTGCAAATCCAAACAATCTTAGCAAATTTTATTCAAAAACCAGTGATTAAGATTATTAATTAATCTCTGGTGCATATACTTGCTCTGATGCCAGCTGTGACAACCCACCCAGGAAAATACCGTACTATCGCCTAAACCAATCCACTTTGGTCATTAAGCAATAATAAAGTATCATCCTGTCGTTAGTTGCCGGGTTAACGCCCGGTGAAATCACTTTACATAGCAACAAGGATCGACATATATGCATTAAAACTCACGCGAAGGCAAGTCCAGAGAACAACACATGATTAACATCCGAAACTACCCCGAAGGGTTTAATTATTACAAACCAGAGTTTTTGACATGATAACGAAGTTCAGAGTTTTGAAAACAGCGGAATTAACTAAACGGCACAAGGAAACATCACGGGAGGCCTGCCATGATGCCTTCATTCATCGTCTTCCACCCACTCCAGCTCCCAGCCGGGCGGGATCTCTCCAGGCTACACATCAACAAAGGCATTACCTAGAACAACAGATTATAGCAAGGCTGAGTATACTAATACTCAGCAAGACTTACCCGTCGGTGATAACTACTTCACCAACTCTAGGCATGAAAGGCTTTTTGGCCACTTGGGTTTCTTTAGCTGAAAAGCAACGAAGAGTATGTCCTTACTTTCAAGATTTTAGCACAAGTTCTAGTTGAATATTCTTTTCTAAATTAGCCAACTATTGCAAGCATAAGTTGTGCAAGACAATTAATCAAGCATAATATTCATCAACTTCCATCATTAGGGATCTCATGGCCAGTGGAGTAAGTAGTCTCAGATAACGGTGAGAGGCCGACAACCAGTTGATTTAAACCTTGCAAGGTAGACCTAAACACACGGTAGGGTGCCCCCGCGAGGACAACCACCAGGCGGTTCCCAAAAATCTTCAGATTGGGATCAGATGTTACAGTCTTAAGTACAAGGCTTGCTAGGCTACGCCACCAAGGTCACCTAGCTTCACACATGTACTCAGGTGGCGAGCCCAGGGCCGCAACCCTAAGATTAGTAGCGCAAAGTTCCCGCACTGCCTCATTTAGGTACTAGGCTTACCGTACCCATTTCCGACAAGTGTTTAGTACGTTCAAACACTTAACCCACGAAAGCCATTGGACCGGAGCCCACATCCCATGCTCTTACCACATGAGCAATCCATTTAAGGAGATCTTATGATTCCAACATAAGAACCTATTCTCGCGAGTGACAGGCATCACTCGACTTGTAACGGTCCTATAGCATAGCGGCTACCGACCTATCATACTAGTAAAGACATAGGCACCTAGGAATCATGCATCTAGGGTTTCATTTCAACTCCTGAACGTAAATGCACAATCGCCCATAGATAGTTGCATAAAGTTTCAAAAACACTTGGTTAAATGCACCGGGGCTTGCCTTCGTCAGCAGGGGGCCTGAGGGTCCTCGGTGTCATCGATCCCCTCCACGTACTGCAGCTCCGCGTCAGCTCCTCCTTCCTCGGCTTCCGGCACGAGCGCGTAGTTACCGTCAGGGAGTTCTACACGGAATGCAATGCAGGGTTCAGGTGGAGTGATAGATTAATTATTTCATCCAACTCTTGTTGGCCACATTCACCTTAACAAACAATTAATTATTAATTCCTTTTCATTAAGGTTATTATGGACAAGGGTTTAATCTTTGACCAACAATTAATTAATGTTTACTTTCATGATTATTATTTCATGTGAGATTTATTATTCAATCTTTTAATAGCAATTGTGTGCACATCTATGTAAATAATTCCATTTAAAAACTCACAACAGCAAGGTGGAAAAGGAGATCCTAAAATTAAGTTATGTCACTATTTACAAGGTCACAAAGTTAAAGGATCTATTTTCTTAATTAATTCCTACTATCAAGCTCATGTGCGCCCTAACTTTTAAAAGCACAGACAAAACATACAACAAGGACAGGGGGTCCTTGCTGGCCTAATTACTACTAAGCATCCACTGGATTCCAGCTTGGTCATTAAAAGAGCTACAAAAGCTATATATGCAAAGGTGACATTTCCTAGCTATTTAAATTAAGGGAAATGCATAAATAAATAAATAAAGTGCTCCTGTATCCAAAGACAAACCTACAGCTACTCTGGCCTAAAACAAGATCAGAACACCAACAGGTCCATCACAAACATATTTGAATTTTGAACTATACATTTAAATGCAAATCTAAGCATAAACAAGATTAAATAATTCTAACAGAGATAAATTCATGATAAATTCAGGAAAGTTGAATCTAGGCATAACATGAACATAGCCACAAGTCGAGCACAAAAATGCAATTTATATTTTGCTACAAAAATCAGTAATGCAGAAATTGCATAAATGCAAAGTAATTCATAATAAAAGATCTGTTCAACAACTTTGAGCAAACTTTGGTCCAGAGTCTATACATGACAAGTCTAGCAACATATCCAAAATTCAGCTCCATAGCCTTTCTATATTTTGAACTACAGCAAAAAGGTTTCAAACTGAATTTGAATTTTCATTCAAAATCTATAAGTCAAAACTATGGTCATACTTTGTAGAAGTTGTAGATCTACTCTCACTGAGACCAAAAAAATTGGGATTGCATTTTTCTGAATGTTCTGTGAATTTCTAAGCTTTTTCTAAGGTACTGGACTGACTTGCAAAGAAACTAAGATTACTTTCATTACAACTAGGCCCCTGGTTTACACATATGCCCTCGGGGAATCACAACCGTGCCCTTGGCGGCGGGGGAGAGTTCGCCGCCGGCGATGTGGGGCCGGGGCAGATCAACAAGCGGCACAAACGTGCGATTGGCCTCACCCAGAGCCGAATGGTGGTGGTGGCGCGGTCGGGGAGGTCACCGGCGAGCGGCGGCGGCGAGGTCGCGGCGGCGCGCCCGCTGCGGCTCAGGTTTCGGCGAGGGTGAGTGCAATGCGAGGCAACAAAGCGGCGGTGGTAGCTTCGCTAGGTCCTAATGGAGGGCTTGGAAGCCTTGGCCGGCGGCGGGAGCGAGCGGAGGGGGGGTGCTCGCCTGCGGCGGTGGCAATGGCGGGCGGCGGATAGCGGGCTCACGCGCGGGAGGAGAGGGGGGCGGCTATTTATAGCCGGCGCGCGTGGAGGGGAGTTCGCTTAGCGGCTAAGGCTCCCCGGCACTTCAATGCGCGGTACGGTGGCCCTCTCGGTGTGCGTGCGCGGCGGGGGAGAGGACGGCGCCGCGGGTGTGCGTACGCGCCGCGTGGCGCTCGGCTCCCCGGCCGAGGTCGCGTCTCGGAGCGCGCGCACGAGGCGGACGTCAGCCGAGCTCACGCACGGACCTCAAGACTGACCGTAGCACGGCGGCGCACGGCGGCGGCACGGCGGCGACGCGTGGTGTCGCGCGCGTGCGCGTGACGTCGCGCTGAGCGCGCTCTCAGCCCGGTCCATGCGATGTGCCCCTGTTTGCTTGCACAGTTCTCAAAAAGTTACATGTAAACTTCAAAACCTGTAGATAGGAAAGTTGTAGATGGATTGATCCTCTGGATAATGGCTGAAACCGAATTTGAAAAGGATTCAAATTGAAAGAGAAATTCGAATGCCAAGTTGAGGATTTTCATGCCTCGGGTGAATAGTGAAACTGAGTTTGACTGGAAGTTTTGAACCTTTTCCACTCAAAATCTGAAATTCCGCTCAACATGAAAGTTGTGTTCCATGAAAAACTGGACAACTTTTATATTTGGAGATTTTAAAGTGTTTAGGTGAAATTTGGAGAACGCGGCAAAAGTTTCCAGATCGACACAATGACATCAAGGGGTTTGTCCCCCTTAGCTAGGGTTTTGACCAAGGAGAGTGTGCTAGACTTGCTTAAGATGCTAATGGGTGAGTGTTGGTGAGGTTTTCGAGGTGATGACCCAGGTTGACCATGTTTTGACCCTAGTCAGCAAGTTTGACCGGCAATTAAGGTTAATTATAAACCTGGGGCGTCACAATAACGAGTCCATGGACACCAGGCCGTTGTGCAGAGAGCCAACGGGCATAGATTCCCGCACGGTGCGAGCCGTTACTGCCTGTTACCGTTAGGCCAGGAGAGCCGTTATGGTGATAAATCTGTTAGGTCGCCGAGAATTCTGCCGAGCCTTCTGAGATGTTGGGACACCGCGGCCCAGATCGCCGCTGCGGCCCAGTTATAAAAGGCCGAGTGAGGGGCTGAGGACCCCACTCGCTTCCATTTCCTCGTATTCCTTAGGGTTTCAGTGCTGCTGCCGAGAGCTTTCCGTGCAGATTCGTCGGTGCCGCCGTGCTTAGATTCGCCGCGCCGCGCATCGCTGCATGCGCACAAAGTCCTTGGTAGTTTTTAGAGCTAGACCCACCGGATTCGAAGAAGAAGAGATGGCTCCCGAGCTTGCGCTAGTGCCAGAGAGCATCTGGGAGCCCTCGACGGTGACCGAGGCGCAACTCCAAGGTCTGGTGGAGCGCGGGCTGCTGAAGCCCAAGGAGCAGGTGGGCTGGAGGCCAGCCGCCGACGAGGCCTTCCCCTCCGAGGGGACCGGAGAGACGGTCGCCTTCATCGTGCACGTGGAGCGCGGATTCAGAGTTCCCGCGGGCGACTTCTTCCGCGGGCTCCTCCACTACTACAGGATTGACCTGGTACACCTCGTCCCCAACACCATCACCACCATTTCTTCCTTCATCCACCTGTGCGAGGCATACTTGGGGATACCGCCACATTTCGACCTGTGGTGGTACTTCTTCGAGCTCAGAGCTCAGGACCTTCAAGCACGGGGAAGAACGAGGTCGTCGAGTGCGTCGGCGTCATGCTACGTCGTAACATGAAGCCGGTGTACATCGACATGGTGTTGCCGGACAACACCCAGGGCTGGAGGCGAGGCTAGTTCTACATCGATAACCCGAAGCCGGCACTGACGACCAGGTCGGGACTCGTGTCGGTCCCGGTGTCGGAGTGGAGCAATCAGCTGACATCACGGGAGATGGATGCCGTCAAGCCGCTGCTGGAGGACCTGGAGGCATTGAAGGTGGGAGGGCTGACCGGCGGCGATCAGCTTCAACCGGAGGCTCCTGCAACCGATCCAAGATCGGGTGCATCCGACCTATGAGTACTGGGGCCAGACCGACCCTACCCGCGTAGCGCAGCGCAAGGTCTCCAAGGAGGAGATGGTGGCGCGGGTGAGAGACCTGTTCAGCGGGGTGATCCAGAATCGGACTTGCCCCAAGGCGTTTTGCCTGAAGCGGCCCACCGAAGCTGTAAGTCGCTCGTTGCTTCATCGACCTTGATTCCTTTTGCTTAATTTTGGTTTTTTCTGATCTTACGACGAAGGTCGCCTGATTCAGGGTCATGAGGGCGTGTACTGGAGCCCAGCTCCCCTCCCTGACGAGGGTGAGCGAAGCTTCAAAGTTTGAGCTGCGGAAGACATCCAGGTGCCTCCGCAACAGTTGGTTGACAACTACCTCTCCGACTCGTCGGTGGGAGGTAGTCATGACGAAGACACCCCCCCGTGGGGAGTTCTGCGCCAATGACTCGGCGCGAGCGGCAGGTCGCCGGGAAGATGCCGGCGCACAAGGCCGCCAAAGTCGTAGCCGCCACCGTCGAGGCGGAGAAGAAGAAGAAGAAGAAGAAGAAGAAGAAGAAGAAGAAGAAGAAGAAGAAGAAGAAGAAGAAGAAGAAGAAGAAGAAGAAGAAGAAGAAGAAGAAGAAGAAGAAGAAGAAGAAGAAGAAGAAGAAGAAGAAGAAGAAGAAGAAGAAGAAGAAGAAGAAGAAGAAGAAGAAGAAGAAGAAGAAGAAGAAGAAGAAGAAGAAGAAGAAGAAGAAGAAGAAGAAGAAGAAGAAGAAGAAGAAGAAGAAGAAGAAGAAGAAGAAGAAGAAGAAGAAGAAGAAGAAGAAGAAGAAGAAGAAGAAGAAGAAGAAGAAGAAGAAGAAGAAGAAGAAGAAGAAGAAGAAGAAGAAGAAGAAGAAGAAGAAGAAGAAGAAGAAGAAGAAGAAGAAGAAGAAGAAGAAGAAGAAGAAGAAGAAGAAGAGAAACACCACGGCGTCATCGGAGACGGCGACGATCAGTGTTGAGGTCGTCACCGACGCTGGCGAGGACGACGATGCGAGATCGCGTGACGCCGGCACAAGGCCGGGCGACACGCCGGCGACGCAGGAAGACGAGACCCCGCTCGGGATTATGGACGATCGGCACCCAAAGCCAAGTGCTGAGGGCGTGAGCGACCAAGGGTCGCAGAAGAAACCAAGGCGGGTACCGGCCAGGCCGATAAAGTTTGGGTTGAAGCTTGGCAGCAGGTACGTCATTGAGTTTGTTCTTTATCCTTGTTTGCTCAACCTTGCAACTTTCTGAGTACGTCGTGCTGATGAGTGTTGCTCTTTGGACAGGGGGACCCCTGCCGCGTCGGATAACAGCAAAAACCCCTCAGGCCAGGAGGCCTTTGGGCGCAAGCTGGAGAATGCACCGGTGGGCCAATCACCGGCGACATCAGGCGGAGATGTCACCAGCCAGGACCCTGAGACCGTGGGGGTAGTGTCATCAGCGGCGACTAAGGTCGTTGCTGGTAGCGCTCAATAGGGGGAAGGTCTTCGACAGGAGGACCAACCCGAGTCGGACCCGCTGCGGACGCAGGAAGCGGAGGCCGAGGGAGGAAGCGGGCCTAGCGACAGGGAGTGGTGCCTCTACTCCGGCACCCTGTGAGAAGAGGACATCCTTACTGATGACCGGGACCTTGACGACTTCAAGGCGGCGTCGCAGACGATCGGGAGGACACTCATGGTGAGTTTTAGTTGCTCTTGGGACTAGGTCTTCAATTCACTCGGATAGCTTGATCTGACGACCTTTTGTGGTGTGTTACTGTAGTCTCTCGCCGAGCGGGCACAGGGCAGGGTAGGCCTGCTGAAGGAGGGCGCCAAGCTTCATGTAGAGCTAGCTGTGGCTCGGGAGGCTGTGCTGCAGGCCAAGATTGAGGCTGCAGGGGAAATCAGGCGACTCAAGGACGAGGCGGCCCTGAAGGATAAGGCGATGGTGGCCTTGAAGGAGGAGCTCAAATCCTCTAGGTTGAAGGCGAAGGAGGCGGAAGACAAGCTGAAGATCGCTGCCACGGGTTTGTCTGGGAGTACCCTCGACCTTGATGTTTTGAAGTTTACGTCGTGGAGTGCTATTCCTGACCTGGTTGATTGCAGAGGCCAAGAAGAGGGAGTCCACCTTGAAGAAGGACCTCAAGGATTCCAAAGACCAGGTCAAGACCCTCAAGGAGAAGACCAAGGAGCTCGAAGCGAGTGAGTATTACTATATCTGGAAGGCTGCATATGAATTTGGTGAAATCTACCTTTCCCGGGCAATGCAAACCCTTATTGATCATCAAGAGATGACTGCAGATCTTCAGAAGGAGCTGGACGACCTCAAGGAGGCCACTGAGTACCTTGTGGACATCTATGTCCCCAAGGTCGAAGGCGGACCGCAAGAGCTCGTCGTGCGGCTGGAGGAGGCAGAAGGTCGAATGAAGACCCTGCTGATGGGCAGCGGCAAGCTCGCCGCGGCTGCAGCACTGGCCACGGTGAAGCACCATGAGCCAGTGTTCAACCTACAGAAGGTCGCGAAGGAGATCGACTTGGCTCTGCTGGTGGGCGCTGAAGACATCCAGGTCGCCGCGATAGATCTATGAAGTGTAACTTAAGGGAAACTGTTAGTACTAATGGGTCATGGACCCTTTTGATGTAAGATAAACCTTGCATAAATGAAAAGGCCATGTTTAATTAACTGCTGTGATCCCTTACTTGGCTTAGATACTTATTATAAGAATGCAAAAGTAATGAAATTGCAAAAACCTTTACCCCCCGCTAACCCAACTCAGTGGAGGAACGGCTTACCGACTACACAGCTCAGCGTGGAGGCTTATGTGTAGCCAGCACGCGGAGGGGAGCCTAGGACTCATGGTCGCGCAAACACATGACTTAAGAACACTTATAAAGGGTAAAAAAGTTGTGGTAAGGGAAAACACTTGTAAAGGGAAAGGGTAGAACCCCCTAGGTCGAACGACCCTTAGGTTGGCAAAGCTAAGCCCCCGAGCGTGAAGGGCCCATCTTAACACCAAGCCCCCGAGCGCGTGGGGTCTAGTTTTAAACCAAGCCCCTGAGCGTGTCGAGGGGGAGGGGTGAACAGAAAGTAAATACAGACCCATAAAAGTAGGTCGACAGGAAAACTGCTGAAAGGGAATCTTTATATATATATTGAATTACAGAGGATAGAGTACATAGCTTTTATTACGATACAAGGCTCCTAAGGATAGAAGCGACGTAAGTGCTCGATGTTCCAGGGGTTCGGGACGCCCTGGACATCAGCCCATTGGAGGCGATAGGTTGCCGATCCAATGACCTCCTTAACTATGAAAGGGCCTTCCCAAGGCACAGAGAGCTTGTGCATGTCCTTGGTGTTCTGGATCCGCCGCAGGACTAGGTCACCAATGTTGAAGGAACGTTCCCACATGTTGTGGTCGTGGTAGCGACGTAGCTGCTACTCGTGACGAGTGTGGCGCATGAGCGCGGCCACACGATGTTCTTCGACACTGTCAAGGTCGAGCCTGCGTGTTTGCTCTACTTCTCCTTCATCGAAGTGCTGGATGCGTGGAGCCCCGAAGGCAACGTCGGTGGGGAGGATGGCCTCTGACCCATAGACCAAGAAGAAGGGGGAGTACCCTGTAGCCGAGCTAACCTGGGTCCTGAGACCCCAGATGACGTGAGGGAGCTCTGCGAGCCACCTGGTTGCATAAGGCTATGAGCCATCGAAGATGCGATCCTTGATGGCCTGCAGGACCATGCCATTGGCCCGCTCGACCTTGTTGTTGCACCATGGGTGCGCCACTGAGGAGTAGTATACGTCGATTCGGTTGTCTTAGCAGAAGTCCCAGAAATTAGCGCCCGTGAAGGCCATGCCAAGGTCGGTGACAATCGTGTTGGGGACCCCAAAGCGATTGGTGATCTTCTCAATGAACTTGGCCGCCTCTTTCGACGTGACGGTGGATATGGGACGGACCTCGATCCACTTGGTGAACTTGTCCACTACCACGATGATGTGCTTGTACCCGCCAGGGGCGGTCTTGAAGGGTCCCACAGAGTCAGGGCCCCATACTGCGAAGGGCCAAGACGGAGGGATGGTCCTTAGGGCCTGAGCCGGGACGTGCTGCTGCTTGGCGAAGAATTGGCACCCCTTGCATCGACGTACAAGTTCCTGTGCATTAGCCATGGCAGTAGGCCAGTAGAAGCCGGACCTGAAGACCTTGCCCACGAGGCTGGCAGAGGCGGCGTGGTTGCCGCACTCACCGCCGTGGATTTCATCTAAGAGCCTGAGGCCCTCAGATCGCAGGATGCACTTCATCAAAACTCCGGTGGAGGCGGACCTCCGATAGAGATCTTTGCCGACGACGACGTAGTTAGCACTACGCCTCGTGATCTTTTCGCATTCCGCCTTGTCCTCAGGTACTCCATGTTCGAGGAGGAAAGTGATGAAGTCGAGGCGCCAATCGTCCTCTGCCTCAGTCATGAGGACATCGCGACCTCCCGGTGGGGTCGCTTCGTCATCTGGTGACTCTGGGTCGGGGAGAAGCTTGATGGTCAGCTTGCGTAGGTCCTGGACAAACATGCCGATTGGCAACAACATGCGCTTGGAGCCGAGCTTGAGAGGACGTCGGCTGCTACATTATTGTTGCGACATACATGGTGGAAGTCGAGTCCCTCGAAGTGGCATTCGAGCTTGCGTACCTCGGCGCAATAGGCATCCATTGTGTCCTTCCTGGCTTCAGAGTCCTTGCTGACTTGGTCGATGATGACCTTGGAATCGCCATAGGCCATTAGGCGCTTGATCCCCAGGGAGATAGTGATGCGTAGCCCATGGATGAGGGCTTCGTACTCGGCGCCGTTGTTGGACGCCTTGTAGTGGATCTGCAGGATGTACTTGAGGTAGTCGCCCTAAGGGGAGATGAACAGTACACCTACGCCGACTCCTTCTAGGTTCAGGGAACCATCAAAGTACATCTTCCAATGCTCAGGTCATTCCGCGGGTGGAGGCTGCTGGATCTCTGTCCACTCCGAAACAAAGTCCGCGATGACCTGGGATTTAATGGCCTGCCTGGGGCAGAACTCTAGGTCGAACTCTCCTAGCTCGATGGACCACTTGACGATGTGTCCACTGGTGTCGCGGCTGCGCAGGATCTCACCGAAGGGGAAGGCTGAGACGACCTTGATCTTGTGCGACTGGAAGTAGTGCCGGAGTTTGCGAGAGGTGACAAGTAGGGCGTAGAGCATCTTCTGAGGCTGGTTGTACCTGGTTTTGCTGTCTGACAGGACCTCGCTGACGTAATAGATAGGTCGCTGGACAAGGTAGGGTCTACCCTCTTCAGGTCGCTCGGCCACCAGAACCGAGCTGACCACGAGGGTGGTCACGGAGATGTAGAGCAGTAAAGTTTCCTTAGGTGTCGGGGGCACCATCACCGGGGGCGACATAAGGAAGGCCTTGAGTTGCTCCAGGGCTTGGTCCGCCTCTTCGGTCCAGACGAACTTGTCCGCCTTCTTTAGTAGCTTGAAGAAGGGCAGGTCTTTTTCTCCAAGTTTGCTAATGAATCGACCTAGGGCCGCCATCATGCTAGTGAGCTTCATGACGTCATTCTTGACAGTAGGTCGCTTCATCCTGCGGATGGCATCCACCTTGGTGGAGTTCGCCTCGATACCCCGGTTGCTGACCATGAAGCCTAGGAGCTTGCCAGAGCGGACATCGAAGACGCACTTCTTTGGGTTAAGTTTCCAGCGATAATGTTGGAGGTTGGCGAAGGTTTCTGCGAGGTCAGCTATGAGCTTATCCTCGTCGATGGTCTTGACGACCACGTCGTCGACGTAGGCTTCTACGTTTTTGCCGAGCTGGCGCTCCAGACACTTTTGGATGGCCTTCTGGTAGGTCGCGCCAGCGTTCTTGAGGCAAAAGTTCATGGCCGTGTAGCAGTAGATGCCGTGCGGTGTTATGAACGTCATTTTATCTTGGTCAGAGACCTTCAGGGCTATCTGGTGATCCCCTGAGTAGCAGTCGAGAAAGCATAGAAGGACGCTTCTGGCCGTGGAGTCCACGACCTGGTCGATGCGCAGAAGAGGGAAGGGGTCTTTAGGGTAGTGCCTGTCGAGGTCGGTGTAGTCGATACACATTCTCCATTGACCGGTTTTCTTGGGTACAAGCACCGGGTTGGTGAGCCAAACCGGATTTTTACACTCTCGGATAAATCCGGCAGCTAGGAGCTTTATTAATTCTACCCTAATGACCTCCTTGTGATCTTTCGCAAAGCGGCGAAGCTTTTACTTGACAGGCTTGACCGTCTTGCTTACATCCAAGGAGTGCTCAGCCAGCTCCCTGGGGACACCCGGCATATCCGATGGACTCCATGCGAATATGTCCGCATTATCCTGGAGGAAACTGGTGAGTGCGAGTTCCTATTTGGGGTCGAGGCTGTCGCCGATCACCACCGTCTTCTCTGTGTCGGCAAGGCCGAGGCAGACCTTCTTCGTGGTGGGTACGGCGTCCAGGGCGGTGTCGGTGCGCTTCTGCTCCAGGACAGCTAGGTCGCTCGGATCGACCTTCTTGGCTTTAGCGACCAAGACTGCGGAGGCGTCGACACAGCTAGAGGTCGCGGCGAGGTCGAGGGCCTCTGAGTTGGACTTGAAGGAGATGATGAGGTCCCCCAGGACGGAGAGGACCCTGTTTGGAGCAGGCATCTTCAACACCAAGTAGGTGTAGTGCGGGATGGCCATGAATCTGGCCAGCATCGGGCGACCTAGGATCGCATGGTAGGAGGACTTGAAGTTGGCGACCTCGAAGCTGAGGTACTCTGTGCGGAAGTTGGCCTCCGTACCGAAGGTGACGGGGAGGGAGACCCGACCCAGGGGGTAGGCCGCCTTCCCTGGGATGATGCTGTAGAAGGGCTTGTCGCACTCAGTGAGCTTGTCGAAGTTGAAGTTCATCTTCTTGAGGGTCTCGACGAAGATGATGTTGAGCCCGCTTCCCCATCGATCAAGGTCTGGGAGAGCAAGGCCCCATCCACCGTGGGCTCGACGACAAGTGGGTAGGACCCAGGATCTGGGATATGGACCCAGTGATCAGCTCTGGAGAACGTGATCACCTGCTCAGACCAACGCAGAGGCACGGTTGGCTGAGTGTGGACGAGGTGGACCTCGCGCTTGTCCTTGCGGTAGCACCTCTTGCTGACGATGGACTTAAGGCCCCCAACGATCATGTTGATCGTGCGGGTCACGGCCTGGAAAGGCCCGTTGGGGTTGCCTGTCAGTGGTGGAGGCGGTAGGTTGCCCTCGTCGCGAGGAGGTTGAGGAGGTGGGTCGCTGCGAGAGGTCTCGCGGCGATCGTCACGTCGGTTGTCGCAGGGGTCCCGGTTGTCGTGGTCGTCATGTCGGTCCCGTTGGTCGTCATGGTGGTAGTTGTTGCTGTAGCGGCGGTTGTCGCGGCGACCGCCGTCGTTCCTAGGTCGTTTGGGGTCCTCGAGGGTGCTGAAGGCCCTCTTGAACTAAGAACACTCACGAAGAGTGTGGGTGGCTCCCTCATGGAACCCGCAGAGGCTGTCGAGCGCCGCGTCGAACTCCTCCTGGTTGGAGGTCGAAGCCCGACGTCCGTCGGCCGCTAGGACCTCGGAAGATCACTTGCGGAGCTTGGATACAGGGTCCGCTGCGGCGCCTGATGAGCCAGGGGCGTCAGCGTCGAATTGGTTCTGCAGCACCTCTTCTGTGTCCATCAGCTTGTTCACGATGTTCATGAGCTCCTTGATGGTGGTGGCGCCAGATTCATGGATCTTCTCAAAGAGCTTGCGATCTTTGATGCCCTTCTTGTAGCTTTCGACGATCTGATCGTCTCTAACGCCAACGCATTCATTGCGGTTCTCGAAGAACCGGTGGTTGTAGTCGCGGAGCCGCTCCTTGGGCTTCATGACGACCCGCCCGAAGTTGAAGGCGCTTCCAGGTCGATCGTAGGTCGCCTGGAAGTTGGAGGTGAAGGCCTGGGACAGGTCAGCCCAGGTCTTGATGTTGGCAGGCTCGAGGCTATTGAGCCATAGCGAGGGGGCCTTGACCATGACCAGCGGGAAGTAGGCCGCCATGTGGTCGAAGCTACCACCGGCCGCCTTGACGGCGACATAGTAGGTTGACAGCCAGATGTTGGGATCCGAGCGCCCATCGTACTCCTTTATGTTGGGATTGAAGTTCTCGGGGTAGTCCACCGTCCTGAGACGGGGAGCCAGCGCTGGGAAGGTGGTGACAGCTAGGTCGTCACCGGTTGTTCTAGTCGGAGCAGCTTCTCTGGGCGCAGAGTGGACGCTGCACTCCGGGATGACGACCTGGGAGCGCGGCTGTCGATCCCGGTTGCCCTAGAGAAGCCCTGGGTCGCCATGCTCGGCGTCATAGAGAGCATGCCATTTGTTCTCGATATCGTGGCGGTCACGTAGCTCGTGCTCCATGATGCGGTGGACGGCACCAGGTTGGCCGTATTCACGATCGTACTCCGCACGGTGGCGAAGCTTTCGCTCTTCACGCTCGCGGTGGCGCTGGTCGACGTAGCCGCGCACGTCGCGAGCGTGCCTGTTGGCGTCGAGGTTGACGCGAAGGTCGCCGGCAGCAGCAGGCTGCTGGGTGGGTTGCTCGGGGTTGTGCTGGGTGACCTCTTCCCAAATGGGGGAGAGGTGGGAGCGTTGAGGTCGATGAGATCGACTGCGTGAGTGCTGTGTCGATGAAGACGTGGTGGCCTTAGAGGCCGCGCTCTTTTCCTCCACCAAGGCGTTGGCGACCCGGAAGTACGCGATGGCCTGCTCAGCTTCAGGCGTCAGCGGAGCTTGCTGGAGTCGTGTGATGGCCGCACCCAAGTTAGCCCGGGGGCTGTTGAACGTCGGGATCCCAGCTTCCTCGAACTCCATGTGCAGGTCCCGTGCGCAGGGGAGGGGCGCACGGCGTTGTTCCTCCGCACGTCTGTTGACTGCTAAAAATTACCACTTTCAGCCGTTAATATTCTCACATAAATGGAGGCATATGCATTATTTACTTGTATTTTGGTTTGAATAATGTAGTTCCACTTGTCCTTGGAGATTATTTGTATGTAGGTGATTTACCCCTTAAAAGAGATGGAAACCCACCTTCTATGGAGAAACCATGCCAACTCAGCTGAGGAGGTGGCTGCCACCAAGGACATACATGGCATTCCACGTCATTGATCCAAGGGAGGCACTCACCGACGAATCAGAGGACGCCACATGGACTTCACATGGATCAAAGGGCCCACCTCGGATACCAAATCAAGCCATGCACCGGGGGAGGATCAAAGGGCCCACAGGGCAGCCACCTAGTGGAAGCACACCAGGTGGGGCCACCCTAGAGGGTCGGCCGATCCTAGGATCGACCGAACCGTCCTAGGGGGCTCCCATCTGGTCCCTACACGTGGCAGCTGCTCATTGGTCACTTGCTGCATCCCGGGGTGTTTTGGAGCACTTTGAGCCTCCGAGCAATCCTTTTCCTTGCCTATAAATAGAAGGGGAGGGGCTCCCATTTCCCACACACCACTCTCTCATTCTCCTCTCACTTTTAGTTTCCAAGGCTATTGGGTAGGCTAGAGTAGCTCTTATTCAGGTTCCAAGCACTACGTGAAAAACAGACATTGGTAACGGGCGCGGATGGCCATTGGTAACGGGCAAAACGCCCGTTACCGATCAAGCGTTACAAATAAGCCAACAAAGGTAACGGGCCGATGCCCGTTACTGATGACACATAATTGTAACGGGCGTCGAACAAAGACCGTTACCACAACTACTTACCGGTCACCTGAAATGGCTGTTTCTCCGGGCCCACCGGAGCCTTTGGTAACGGGTGCAGACACTGAGCCCGTTACTCATAACACGTATTAGTAATGGGTGTCTAACAAAGACCGTTACCGAAACTAGTTACCGGTCACCTGAAACGTCTATTTCTCTGGGCCCACATTGACCTTTGGTAACGGCCGCGGAAACCGAGCCTGTTACATGAACTCGACATCGAAGATGCGGAAAACGACACGTCTCCTCTGTCTTGACGAAAGGAGACGCATCGTGTAAGTGCGCGTCTCCTCCGTCTGGATGAAAGGAGACACGTCTCCTCAGAGCGCGTCTCCTCCGTCTGGAAGAAAGGAGACGCGTCTTGTCAGTGCGCGTCTCCTATGTCTCGACGAAAGGAGACGCCTGCTGTGAACTCGCGTCTCTCTCTGTCTCGACCAAAGGAGACGCATCTTGTCAGTACGTGTCTCCCTCTGTCTCGACAGAAGGAGACACGTACTGTGTACGTGCGTCTCCTCTGTCTGGACCAAAGGAGACGCCTACTGTGTACGTGTGTCTCCTCTAATTGACCAAAAGAGACGAGTACTGTGAACTTGCGTCTCCTCTGTCTCGACTGAAGGAGACGCGTTGTCTACTTTCACAAAAATTAGGTACAGCATCCACATTCACAAAACTTCACAAACTGAATAGAAATCCACAAGATTCAAATGCATAATCTGTCAAAATTCAGGCATTTAGTATCCTCTTCTAACAAGCTAAGTAAGGTTCACAACAATATCATCATTGGCCATGAGGATTGGTATCAGATACAATGCGAGCCAGAATAGCATCATTAATGTGAAATTTTTCTGAGGGTGCGATCACCTGGTCCATGAGGAATGAGGCAGTTCTTTCCCTAATGTGGAGCAGCGTCTCTCGGTGCAGCTGACAAGTAGGTATGTGAAATGCCTGAATATAACAATGTCAGCAGTCAGCACACAAGTGGTTACCAAACATGTGCAGTGCTAATAAGCAAGAACTGTGCTCAGTTGCAGGTGTTACAATTGCAGATCCCAAGAAAGTACCTCAGGGTCCTTGAATTTATTTTTCACTGTAAGCATGTGATAGGCACAATAGAAGCCGCAGACTCTGGATTTGTAAGGTTGTTGGTGGCACTGCGATAAATATACATAGACAAACAGTGGTGAGAAGAAATAAATTTAAGCTTTAGTACTAGCTTCCACAGGCAGGAAATACTAAGTAATACGTACATCAAAAGCCTTCTCATGCTTCAAGGCGCAGCGGGGCAACTTGTTGTCATCACAGTAACTATTCCAAGCACTACAACAAAACATGCAACAATGGTTAGGGCACCATTAATAAACTCCGCAGAGTTTGTTGAGGAAGTTTGTAGGTTAAGAAAGAAAAAGAACTTACTCATCAATGGCAAGTACCAACTCGGAGAAATTAGTGTCTAGCATCCAATATGAATCAAGATACAAGACCATCTTCTGCTTTGGAAAGATCGCCACTGCAATCCAGTGCTCCCTAGTGTTGTAGCAGGAAATGATGACTCTCTTTTTAGCATATGACTGGTAGGCACACTTCGTATAGGACACAAAAAAGTCCCTGTTATTTTGTATATTTGACTCGCTAAAGCATTCAGGATCAAGGAAGGCAACGGGTTCCTTCTTCTGCCGTACTTCTATAGCCATATTCCTAATATTAAGAAAAAAACAAAGTGTAAGGAGGCAAAGTACATAGTAAAGATGAACTGAGGCAGGAAGCACATTTACATAGAAAATGATTAGTGACAAGCAAATTAAATTTTCAAGCAACTTACAGGATGAAACAGCGGAGAAGTCCCATATCCAAAGCATCCAAGTTGAAGAGATCGTCCAAGTCGCTGATGATCACAGCCAACAACTCATATTTTTCATCTTCTCTCACAGGCCACCAGCCATGCTTGGGCCATATTATGCCCTGAATCAGAGACTCGTCATTGTCCGTACAACGTCCCATGTAGAAATTGTGGAGATTAATGACAGAAGGAGGAGCAGTATTCGAATGGTTGAGTTCAGCAGCACTGAGCATTGCATCTCCAAATTTGTAGTTTGGGTTAATATGAGTCATAGCAACATTGGCTGCCTTCTTCTTAGCGTTTCTCTCAGATGGCTTTCTGGCAGGCTTCTTTTCCTCCTGCTTTGAGATGGCTGAAGAAGGCTTTGTGGTAGGCTTCTGAGACCTTTTATTTTCAGCAATTTTCTGCTGCTGCTGCTTTGAGATGGCTGAAGAAGGTTTCTCAGATCGCTTTCTGGTAGACCTTTTATTTTCAGCGAGTTTCTTTTCCTGCTGCTTTGAGATGGCTGAAGAAGGTTTCTCAGGTGGTGTCTAACCAGCAGCTATTGCAGAGATATTGTGCCCAGATGTACTTGCAGCTTTCTTCGAACTGTCATCGACAGATTTCTCGGCATCAGCCAACACATGACTCTGGGCTCCTGCTTTGGCATCATTGTTTTGAGCACTTTCTTTTGGGGATGGAGGTTTTGTTCTTTCATGAGAAGGTGGGAATGTAATTTGCGTTTCTGGGTCTGGAGGAGGAGGAGGTGGGTTACCAGGTTGGGAATGAATCTGTGCTATAATTTGCGTTTCTGGGTGTGGACGAGGAGAAGGAGGTGGGTTACTAGGTGGGGAATTTTGTTCTGTAGTTTGCGTTTCTGGGTTTGGGTTTTGTCCTGTACTCTGTGAACCAGAAGTAAACTGTACCATAGTGTGCGAGCAAGATTTTGCAATTGGTGCTCCCTTGATGTGAATGTGACACCTCTTCCACTGTATCCTCTGGTGTAGAGCTTGTCCAAGTGTCGTCACCTCGTCATTAGGAGGGTGTTCCAGCACGTGATCCCTAAAGACAGAATATACATGCAGCACTTCGACCACAGCACAGTCTTCATGAATCGGGACTGTGTGTAGCGTAGTCTGCTCTGGTTGAACCACACCAATTGCAGCTTCACATTCAACACCGTGAAATATGATCCATAGGCCACAGTCTGTGGGTTCAGTCAACGTGCCTATAAGGTCTTCCTGTGTGGGGGAAGCAATGTGCAGTACCTCTATCGACAACTCTGTAGTGCCGTTGATCAAACCTACATTATCTGCGGATGCACAGCTGCTCTTCAGTCTGGCAGGTGAAGGGCTTGTGCGATTGGACACTGGTGCAAACACCACCTGGTACCCTCGTGCCATCATGTCAAGCATATCCTTCTCCATCTCAACCTTGAGTTCTTGCTTGATTTCTTCCTTCATCTGTTGCTTATCAACTGATGAGTCAGTACTGGCCCTCTTCCTCTTCCTGTACATGGAAGCGTGTTGAGGCCATGCAAACTTCCAGCCCTGGTAGCTGGAGACACCACGCATGCAACCTGGTTGTTCGGGGCGGCCCAAGCACTGACTTAGCACATCATTCTCCCTCAGCCATGAAGTCATTCCTGAAGATTCTGCATGTGCATTCTTTTCCATGATGTCTGCAGCCACACTTTCATTTGCTACTTTGTTGATCACTATCTTGGCAACACCGTCTGTCACCACTAGCTTACTCCTTGCTCGCATCCAATTCCTAGAACGATCATCAGTGATGGCATCATATGGGTTGGCGATCCCAGCCGCACCTAATTTCCTGTCCTCTTCCTCCCACAGTGGTAGTTTTCCACAATAACCAGCTGGACCCATGCTGTGCTCGTTTGTGTTCAAGCTTCGAAGTGACTTGAACTTGCAACTAAGAGATGAGGCTTCCTCGGTTTCCTGCTGTTTCACAAACTCTGTCCACTCTTCCGGCTTGATAAAGTCGTGCTTTCCAAATCACTCGAGTCCTTTTCTGATAAAATCTCGCCTAAGCTGAAATCTGAATTGTCTCCATGCCTTGGCTGCAATCTTCCACAAAAGCTTGAATGCCTGCTCTTTCATGTCTTCCTGGAACTCCAAGGGTTTCTGCATATAGGTTTCAAACAAGTACCACTTTTGTTCATCGCTTAGTTTTTTTATTTCTGGCAAATCTAAAGGTATCTTTTGTCTAGTGATGAGCCCTGCAAGCGCCCTGAACATGCGCTTTTGTGTCAATGGTACTGGCATCCCCCCTCTCTCAACCTCAGTGACTACCATTTTGTCTCTTGGCCACTTTGTTGCTGTCCTTGGCACTCTGGCTCGGCCCGTAGCCCCACCCACCTGCTCTTGTTCTTCACTAGTAGTGGTGTCACACCTGTTTTTCCAATGAAAACCAAGTGCAAATCTATATGCATGCCAGGATCAAGTTCCATGCATATAGTTGACATAAGTGAATAATAGAAACAATATCACGTAAGAAAACAAAGATTATCAGAGATTTACGCTTTATCCTGGAAACGAAGGCTCCAAACTTCACAGGCAGACGACTGGGGCTACGTACGCCTAGCAACAACACCATCTTCAACAGCTTCACACATCTTCTCCTTCTGAGCAGCAGTTTAGCAAGGTTGAGTACACTTATGGTTGGTACTCAGCAAGGCCACAAGAAACAACTAGAATGCAATTTAAAGTCCATCTTTAAGTATATTAATCATGTGAGGGTCCAGGCCGCTCGTGACCGTGAGCACGGCTAATCGATTAGTTTTAAACTCTGCAGAGGTTGTACACTTTCACCACAAGTCGTGTAAAAGTTCAGAAGAACCTTGGACCCAACCATGCTGTGCAAAAGTAGGCACAATACCACACTACCTAAGTGTGATTGCATAGGGACGCTACGAGGCCTTTACAAAGATTCCCAGATGTGAAGCAACCCGCGAAGGTTCCAAGCCGCCGCAAAGCATAAAGTCCCCTAGTAGGACCGTGTCTTAGCAAAGCACACTCCCTACTAGAGCGAGTCTATACCTCAACTAACGCTTCCCCTTGCCCTTATCAGGTAAGGCCACCCCAACATCAAGGTTTCTAATTATTCAGCCAAGACAGAGCCATATGTCTTGTGGTTGCACTGTTTTCCTGGGTGGTCGCTCCATGTTCCGATTAAAGCATAGTATTCTTGTATATAAAGCATAGGTAGAAGGATGGTTAGGGACACTTGCCTTTCTCCAACGAAAAGCTACTCTTACTGCTCCTCAGCTCTTGCTTTCTTGGAACTCTTTATCTTCAAAGCAAACGAACAACGATCTTCTACTCGAAGCAATCATCGGGCACAAACATACAAAGCAAACAGACAAGTACAACTAAGAACAATGCACCAATCAAAAGAAAAGCATTAAAAAGAGCGTGCTAAAGGATAGGCTCGATTCTATGGTTACGCAACGTTGAGGCACGAGGCGTGGCAGCTTCACCGAGGCACGGGGAAACTCGTGGCCGGTCAACTTCATCCGTTGGTGGCCCATCGTGGTGAACCGAAGCGGCGGTCTCCGGCCGGCGGTGCTACGATGGCGACGAGCAGGGGCGCAACGCAGGACGGCGAGGCGGCATAGGGCAAAGGCGAGGGTGCGCAGGCAGCCAGACAGGGGCGCGTGCAGCTTAAAAGGGCGCAGGAGCCAGGGAGTCCTTGCCGTGCCCGGCACGGACGCCGAGGGGTGGCCGGCGGCGGCACTCCGAACTCCGGCGGAGTCTTGGCCAGGACGGACTGTTGTCAGGGCCTGGATGGGCTCCGCGGCGGGCTCGTGGCCGGGCTGGCAGGCCGGAGCAGTTTGGAATCGCTGGGCCAGCAGCTGGGCCAGCCGGTGCCGTGGGCTGGGCTGTGAAGGAGGCCGAGCGAGCGAATGAGAAATACTCAGGGTGGTTCGCCGGACTTCTAGCCGGTGGGCTTCAACAATGCTGGGCCGGTTGCACTGCGGAAGAAGTTTAAGGGGTGGCAGCAGACTTCCGTGGACGGGCTTGGCCCAAAAGAAAATGAGGGGTTTTTTATATATTCCGAAATACTTTTCCAATGCAAAAACAATTCCAGGAAAGCCTAGAGATGTTATTAAAAGCACGAAAAATACTCAGAAAATCCCAAAAATTCCAGGAAAATTCCTAGGGGTAGATTGGGACACGAACAACTCAAATAAAATATTTGGAGGTCATGAAAAAGATTTTAGAGCCTTCTAATAAATAGAAATAGCTCAAGGAGAACGAGAATAAACTCCAGAAAAATCCGGAAAATTCTCAAAAGGGTTTGGTTAGCACCTAAGCGCGTTTTAAAAACATTTCGCACTCATGAACACAAAAAATGCGTCGGCATGAATGCAACACGCACATAAATATTTTATTTAATTTGGAAAGTCAAACAAAGGTTTTCCTATACTATATTTCCTGTAAAGACAAATAAATGTTGGAAAATTTTAAAATTGAGAGAAAATCCTTATTTTAATTATTCTTCCTATTCACATCCTGAAATTAGAAATTTCAGGGTGTGACAAATCTACCCCCCTTAAACGGAATCTCGTCTCGAGATTCGAAGAGAGAAGAAACAAGGAGAAGGGAGACAAACAAGAACATTGCTATTGAGGTAGATAGGCGGTCATCCTCTTTTGTCGTCCATGTGTAGGATCTTCAGCATTCATCTTTCTTGGTCGTTGTGGTCTTCATCAGAATGAGCTAGATGAGATAGTAGCAAGCACAAGAGAGGAAGGAAGATAGAGTGAGGTCTTCTTTTCTTCAACTTGCTCACTTCTTTGTAGTGGCAGAGGCAGTAGCATTTGCTTGTTGATGCGGGCTTTGATTTTCTTCTTCTAGAGAGAAAGAGAGATGACAAGAAGGTGGGAGGAACAAAGGAAAAACCCAACTAAGCAACTGATGTCATTGCAGATATAAGACCCGCAATACACCAACACTCACTACAAAGAATCAACTCAAACATTATCATAAACAATCATGATCATGCAAGCACTGAATTTCACCACTCAACACACAGTCAAAGGAACGATGCTAAACATTGTTAATAGTCATAGGGTATCCTCCTAACATATTAGATGTATCTCCCAGTAAGGATATCCATAAATAATGAATTTCTCACAGATCATGGAGTACGAGATTATGAGTTCATCCCAACCGGAATCAGCTCAATCAGAGATTTAGAACCCGGGATATAGATTAATCAAGATGGCTATTTCAGCAATGTTGACAGATTCTGAATGCTCCACTAATTCGCATGTATCTCTCTTGATACAGAACGAATGCTGCTGAATTTTTGACAGAAATTGACTCATGAAATTCTGGAACTAACCCAGCTGATTTCATGTCAATCGGAGTTCTGTAGCTCGAGAAAGAATTAAAAGAGTAACGATGTGTCAGAGAGCTGCGCGAACAGATAGAATATCAAGGGTAACAATTCCACCAATAAATCAAGGGGGTGTCATTGCTTGAGAGAATACAAGAATTCAGGGTTTAGCATTCGTGAAGAAAGGAAGTGCAAATGCTAAGAGTCAACTTGAGAAATCAGAGTTATCACGGTAGGGAGATAAGAAGATGGTTAAGATGTGAGGTCATTCATCAGAGAGGTCAAGGATAAGGTAAGAATGGACTTTAGATCCAAAGAGACCTTAGGAAACATCCATTGCTAACTAGGCTTACGTCCTATAGTCGATAAAGCTCTGATACCACTCTATCACACCTGTTTTTCCAAAAAAAACCAAGTGCAAATCTATATGCATGCCAGGATCAAGTTCCATGCATATAGTTGACATAAGTGAATAACAGAAACAATATCACGTAAGAAAACAAAGATTATCAGAGATTTACGCTTTATCCTGGAAACGAAGGCTCCAAACTTCACAGGCAGACGACTGGGGGCTGCGTACGCCTAGCAACAACACCATCTTCAACAGCTTCACACATCTTCTCCTTCTGAGCAGCAGTTTAGCAAGGTTGAGTACACTTATGGTTGGTACTCAGCAAGGCCACAAGAAATAACCAGAATGCAATTTAAAGTCCATCTTTAAGTATATTAATCATGTGAGGGTCCAGGCCGCTCGTGACCGTGAGCACGGCTAATCGATTAGTTTTAAACTCTGCAGAGGTTGTACACTTTCACCACAAGTCGCGTAAAAGTTCAGAAGAACTTTGGACCCAACCATGCTGTGCAAAAGTGGGCACAATACCACACTACCTAGGTGTGATTGCATAGGGACGCTACGAGGCCTTTACAAAGATTCCCAGATGTGAAGCAACCCGCGAAGGTTCCAAGCCGCCGCAAAGCATAAAGTCCCCTAGTAGGACCGTGTCTTAGCAAAGCACACTCCCTACTAGAGCGAGTCTATACCTCAACTAATGCTTCCCCTTGCCCTTATCAGGTAAGGCCACCCCAACATCAAGGTTTCTAATTATTCAGCCAAGACAGAGCCATATGTCTTGTGGTTGCACTGTTTTCCTGGGTGGTCGCTCCATGTTCCGATTAAAGCATAGTATCCTTGTATATAAAGCATAGGTAGAAGGATGGTTAGGGACACTTGCCTTTCTCCAACGAAAAGCTACTCTTACTACTCCTCAGCTCTTGCTTTCTTGGAACTCTTTGTCTTCAAAGCAAACGAACAACGATCTTCTACTCGAAGCAATCATCGGGCACAAACATACAAAGCAAATAGACAAGTACAACTAAGAACAATGCACCAATCAAAAGAAAAGCATTAAAAAGAGCGTGCTAAAGGATAGGCTCGATTCTATGGTTACGCAACATTGAGAACGTATCTAAGGTTGGAAAGACAAAAGCTATCGAGGGATTTTTATCAAACAACAAGAGACTATGAGCTAGGTTTATTTTAATTAACAAAAGATATGTAGAGGATATTTCATAAAGAAAATACCCTAAATTGGAATTAAAGCAAATTAAACTTTATTTATAAAACCGATGTAAAGAACAAGCCAAGTTTTATTTTTAAAGATTCATATATAAGTTAACCAATTAAACATTTAATTTAGAAAAGATAAACTATATGGATCCTCTAATCGAAACTTTATGATTCGAGTGAACTAATAAAGTTATAATTAAAAACTCATTCATGTTGATATTAAACAAATTAACATTTGTTTATAAAAAGCCGGTGTAAAAAGCCTAAGCACTTTTAATTAGAAAAGTTAATTAAATATTTAAACAACTTAACATTTGATTTATGAAAAACCAGGTAAAAGATCTAATTAGATTTTATTTACAAAAGTATGTGCAATAAACATTAATCAAATTAAATTTAATTATGAAAAACGGTGTAAAGCACTATATAGATTTTATTTAGAAAAGGCACATTTAATAAGCATTAATCAAAATTAATATTAAATTTATTTTCAGAAAACAAACATGATGAAAACTCACCACTAATGTGTACATCATGTCATTATGAACCTAACACAACTTGAACGGATTAAAACGGAGCTAAAACGTGAAAACTACGGAGAAAACAAGGTACAAGGACCTATTGGCAAGGATTAGGAACTTACAGGGGCTTAACTGTGAAAACTGAGGGCATATACATAATTATGTATATAAACTCGAGGTCTTACTTGCAAAGGTTCCAGGGTGGACGGAATCTGGGGTATCTATTAGATCCAGGGGGTTTTCTGCAAGATCTGCAAGACACAAAAAACAGATCTAGGGTTTACTCTTTTCCTCAAGGGGCTATGCGCAAAACAGCCAGGGCTTTCTTCTTCCACCTCCAGCCGGCGGGCAGGGGAGCCTTGGTGGCCTTGACTTCCGACGGTCTGGCGGCCTTGAAGCTCGGTTGGGTCGCGCGGGGCTAGAGGAGGCAAAGAGGAACAGGAGGGGGTGCTCACCGCGGTGGAATCGAAGGGAGGCGTCCGGCAGCAGGGGTCTGCGGCGGCGGACTCTGGCCATGGCCGGCCTTCGCAATGGCGGCGGCGCTGCTCTAGTGACAAAGAGGCGATGGTAAGGGGCGGCGGAAATGCATCTCGGGGTCCTGGAGCTCGCGGTGAAGTTGATTTCGTTCGGAAGGCGACGAAGGTGGCGAATCGGCGCGGACGGCTTGGCGGCCGGCTCTGGTCCAAGCGCCGGCAGTGTTCCGGTGGTTCACCGATGACGGCACGAGGCGCGGCAGCTTCACCGAGGCACGGGGAAACTCGTGGCTGGTCAACTTCATCCGTTGGTGGCCCATCGTGGTGAATCGAAGCGGAGGTCTCCGGCCGGCGGTGCTGCGATGGCGACGAGCAGGGGCGCAACGCAGGACGGCGAGGCGGCACAAGGCAAAGGCGAGGGTGCGCAGGCAGCCGGGCAGGGGCACGTGCAGCTTAAAAGGGTGCAGGAGCCAGGGAGTCCTTGCTGTGCCCAGCACGGACGCCGAGGGGCGGCCGGCGGCGGCACTCCGAACTCCGGCGGAGTCTTGGCCAGGACGGACTGTTTTTAGGGCCTGGATGGGCTCCGTGGCGGGCTCGTGGCCGGGCTGGCGGGCCGGAGCGGTTTGGAATCGCTGGGCCAGCAGCTGGGCCAACCGGTGCCGTGGGCTGGGCTGTGAAGGAGGCCGAGCGAGCCAAGGAGAAATACTCAGGGTGGTTCGCCGAACTTCTAGCCGGTGGGCTTCAACAATGCTGGGCCAGTTGCACTGCGGAAGAAGTTTAAGGGGTGGCTGCAGACTTCCGTGGACGGGCTTGGCCCAAAAGAAAAGGAGGGGTTTTTTTTATATATTCCGAAATACTTTTCCAATGCAAAAACAATTCCAGGAAAGCCTAGAGATGTTATTAAAAGAACGAAAAATACTCAGAGAATCCCAAAAATTCCAGGAAAATTCCCAGGGGTAGATTGGGACACGAACAACTCAAATAAAATATTTGGAGCTCATAAAAAAGATTTTAGAGCCTTCTAATAAATAGAAATAGCTTAAGGAGAACGAGAATAAACTCCAGAAAAATCCGGAAAATTCTCAAAAGGGTTTGGTTAGCACCTAAGCGCGTTTGAAAAACATTTCGCACTCATAAACACCAAAAATGCGTCGGCATGAATGCAACACTCACATAAATATTTTATTTAATTTGGAAAGTCAAACAAAGGTTTTCCTGTACTATATTTCCTGTAAAGAAAAATAAATATTGGAAAATTTTAAAATTGAGAGAAAATCCTTATTTTAATTATTCTTCCTATTCACATCCTGAAATTGGAAATTTCAGGGTGTGACAAGTGGCATATCCGTCTTCTTCGTTATATGTATCTTCTTCAAATTGCTCATGTCGGCAGTCCTCGACAGAGTTATCCTGTGAATTATTTGTCAAGAGATTATGAGAAAGGTCAGCTCAGTGTCCAAGAATAGCACAAAAAGCAGACCATACTGCTACCTCTCCCAGGAGACATGCTACAACATGAGACAAGTAGAGCACATTTTTAGTTAACCATGCATAACAGCTAAGCATTTATCTAATCAACACCCACAGAACTGTGTACAAGACCATACAAATGAGAAAATAATTACAGTAACTAGTTTAGCCCACTATAATCTCATTGGTTCTATGGTAAACCATTAACATAAATGCAATATTCAGAAACCAAAAAATTAGTTCAGGCAATACGACCTTACCATTTTAAAGAGGAAGATGCTCGCTGCCTCTGTTGCTGATGAGGTACTTATTCAACTTGGAGAGAATGTCCAAATGTACATATGGAACAAGAGCAAAACCAAATGTAAGAGTGAGTCGAAAGAAAAATGCTAAGTATACATTTTGAAACTCGAAACCCTAATTGAGCATCAGTGGTGGAGCCAAAAAAAAATTAGCTGGGGCGACACCTAATGACGGACCAAACCAAAATGAAACACACACCAATTCACACATCTATATGTTGTAGTTGCACAAATTTTAGCCAAAATTTTCAAAATGTAGTCTTAAATTTGAAGAACAAAGACACAAATTAGCAAGTACTAAGGTCCTATGAGTCATGGAGCCATCTAGAAATACTACCGAATCTTAAAAATATCGTCAGAGAAGAAGGAACATAGTCGAGTTAGGGCAGATTAGCTAGGGCGGCTGTCCCAGCTGGCCCCAATGTGGCTACGCTACTGGTGAGCATAGTCAAGAATGTATCTTAATGATGTAGGAGGGATGTCTAGCATGTAGTTCACCTTGTCACTGTCGGAGCGGAGGGATCTCTAGTCGCCACGTCCTCGCGTCGACCTCGTGCGCTGGATCCCTGCTCCTCCTCCAAGTCGTCGTCGCTGGAAGGTGAGGGGTGGTGTGGCACGCGTCTCAGCTAAGGTGTGTAGTGTGCGTCACGTTGCGGGGGGAGGGGGTGAGGGGAGGAAGGCGAGGGTGAGGAAGCGGCGGCGGAGGAGGCGAGGGGGAGGAAGCGGCGACGGCGCGAGGGGGAGAAAGACGACGGCGCGAGGGGAGAGTGAGGAGGCGACTGCGTGAGGGAGGCGTCTTTCCCTACTAACCCTAGCGCGAGTGGGTGTGTGTGGGCCTTAATACTGAAAGGCCCAATATTATTAGGAAAACGCATCAGGCCGGGGCTAGTTTTATTCGAATAAAGAACGATTCGCATCATTTTCCCCTTTTAATCTGCAATCAAAGATTTGAATCACGTATTTCTCCGTCATTCATAATCCAAATTTGATGATATTTGTTTCTGATTTTTTCTAAAATAAACTTCTATTCATTTATGACATTGTTTCGTATATAACTCCATTTCCTGGATGTTATTTATACGCCTTTATTTTGTTTCTTACAAGTAACATAGAAATAATATATGTTTTACACAACCATTACTAATGAAACTTTGTATTTCGTAATATTAAGGTGAACACAAGGTTGTGTTAAAATTTCAAATGTATATGAGTTTGAACATGTTGTGAAGTATGGGAAACTTCAGTGTTGAAGTATAACATTCTAGGGAACTATGTGAGAGATGTACACATTTGTACACAAGTATGATCTTCCTTTTGAGAAACCATTTGAAATTTTTATGACGAGTTTACAGACCCAAATTATGTTGCCAAGTCAATTTGTAGAATTTTTAGACCAACCTAAGACGTTATTACAATTATTATATCCCAACCATGAGATAAAAAATTGAATTTTGATAATTTTGGTTACACAAGTGTGCCTGCTGATATTTTATTCGAATACTAGATGATCAACTACGAATTGTTCATATTTTTAATGAATTTTTAGGTGCTGTTTAATGGGCTCTAATATTTGAGGGAAGCAAGTTTCATTTAAAAAAATTACTGTCGGGCCCACGTGTCAGCATCAGCAGCCTATATAAAAAAGATAACGTTGCCTGGCCGGTCGAACCCACCTGACAACAAATGAGACGCGGGGTCTCGAACCCGCGTCGGAAATGACTCTCGATTTTGGAAATGAATATAACTGTTGACGCTTTTCTGGTCAACACACACGAGCGCTAGATCGCGCGGAACGTCGAAACGCTGAACTCGTCGAGCTCCTGCCCGGACCGGTCTGACCGGTCAGGGGCACCGGTCTGACCGGTGGATGCAGAGGTGCGGTGAAAGCCTAAGATCGCCGCCTCGGGAGGGACCCCGTCGGAGGTGGCGTGCCTAGGGTTGCTCTGAGATCGGCAAGGCCACTCAGAACGTCCCTGATCGTCGTCGAGACAAACAAGGAAAGCACGAGGTTGGAAAAGCTAGGGTTTGAGAGATAATAGTTGTAAAAAGTAATGATCGATTGGGTGATGAGCCTCAACCGGCCGTGGCCCTTTATATTTATAGGGTGGGGAGGTCTTGCCCCGCAAGGAAGTCCTTTACAACTCGAAAACAACCAGAACTCCTCAATTCTACTCGGACTCGAGGTCCATCGGTCAGACTGGTCAGCCCCACCGGTCAGACCGGTGTGGCCATTGCCGGATCGGCTACAGGACCCCCGACCGGTCAGACCGTCCAGAGACACCGGTCTGACCGGTGGCGTCAGCCTGATTGGCTTTGTGCCAATTTTGGGTGCCAACATATGCCCCCCTATTTTTTAGTAAAGCTTGCTGTCAAAAAAATAATCCTAAGGTCGATGTGACACTTCACCGGCCATTTTTTTGGTCTAAGGGCGATTTTTTGCTTTAAATCGGCCATATCCTATCAAGCGTCTTGCCAAACACTTGGATGAAATTTCTTCAAGTATCTCCCGTTGAGAGCCCTCGGAAGCCGCTGCCCTTGCAAAGTCTCCACCATGTACGAATTTCCAGAACATACTTCTACAATCTTATACGTACCTTCCCAACTTGGAGACCATTTACCAAATTTATTGCTCTTAGTCCTAATAGGCAAAATCGTCTTCCAAACCAGATCACCTACCTGAAAAGATTTGACTTTTAACTTTTTGTTATAAGCTCTAGCAACTCGCCTCTTGTCCTTTTCAATCTCCTCTAAAGCCTCCAAGCGCTTGTCGGTCACCTCATCAATATTATCCATCATCAAAGCATAATATGTCTTAACATCAAGATTATTTTGCTTTGCAAGTCTATATGCGCCTAGATTCACCTCAACAGGCAAAACGGCCTCTTGACCATACACAAGCTCAAAAGGAGTAACTTTAGTAGCACCATGTCTAGAGATACGATGAGCCCATAAAGCTTCAGATAATACCTCATGCCATCTTCTAGGATTGTCTTCTATCTTTTTCTTAATGAGCTTCACCAAAATTTTGTTGCTAGACTCGGCTTGACCATTGGCTTGAGCATAGTATGGAGATGAATTGAGTAATTTAATACCATAAGAATCGACAAACTCACGCACCTCTTTAGATATGAATGAAGTCCCTTGATCTGTAGTCAAGGTTTGTGGAATGCCAAATCTATGTATGATATGCCCAGTAATGAACTCAATTACCTCTCTATGTGTCACATTCTTCAAAGGAATAGCCTCAGTCCACTTGGTGAAGTAATCAGTAGCCACAATCACAAAACAATGCCCCTTCGTCGAAGGAGGGTGAATCTTGCCAACAAAATCCAATCCCCATCCTCTAAAGGGCCAAGGCTTGATAATTGGATGCATCAACGCAGCAGGCACCAACTGAACATCTCCATGCTTTTGACACTCTTTGCAACCTTTGTAATACCTAAAACAATCAGCTATCATGGTAGGCCAATAAAAGCAAGCTCGCCTAAGGAGCCACTTCATCTTGGGAGCCGATTGATGAGTACCACAAATACCTTCATGAACCTCTGCCATAGCCAATCTAGCTTGATCAGGACCCAAACATTTAAGAAGTAAATCATCCGCAGTCCGACGATATAATTCACCACCATCAAGAACAAACTAAGAGCCCATCATCGAACTTTTCTATCAGCTGAACTGCTAGGATTCTGCAAATAATCAACCAGAGGCTTTCTCCAATCCTCCATCTCATTTTGTCACAAAAACCGAAGAGGATCTTTTACCAGGGGACCGGTCATGGGCATCGGTCAGACCGGTGGCGTCAGCCGACCCAAAACTAGGGGACCGGTCAGACCGGTCATGGGCATCGGTCAGACCGGTGGCGTCAGCCGACCCAAAACCAGGGGACCGGTCTGACCGTTCGGTGTCACCGGTTAGACCGGTCTGCTGCGTCGGCCTGACCGGTGTCTCCAGAGCAAAGCACTCAGCTATAAGCAACAGTTTGTGTTCTTGAAAATTTCTTTTCGGAACGTTATAACCAGATGCTTGCTGAGCCAGAGCGTTAGCTCTAGGATTTTCCTCTCGTGGTACATGATAGATAACAAATTCATCCATACAAGATATGATGTCTAAACATTTATCAAGATAAGCATTTAAAAAGACATTTAGGCATTGACATACCTTGGATACTTGCTGCACCACTAATAAAGAATCTCCATATGCTTCCACATGTTTTACTCCCATGTCATGCAAGATCTCCAACCCAAATAGAAGAGCCTCATATTCGCTTTGGTTATTAGTACAATCATGATTTAATAGGTTAAGAGCTTCAAAAACAGCCCCACTTGGTGAAATAATGACAACTCCAACACCACAACCATCTTTGCAAACTGATCCATCAAAATGTAACTTCCATGGAGTAAAAGTAGCATAACCGACATTTAAATCAAGTTGCTTATCTACTCTATGTCCAACAATAAAGTCGGCAACAATTTGTCCTCTCATTGAACTTAATGGTTCACAATGCAAATCATATTCAACTAAAGCATAAGCCCATTTCCCGACTCTACCACTTAAAATAGGTTTATGCAACATGTATTTAATTATGTCGGTTTGACATGCTACTATGCAAGTACTTGGTAATAAATAATGCCTCAACTTGGTACAAGGATGATATAGTGATAAACACAACTTTTCAATAGGAGTGTACCTTGTTTCGGTGTCCAATAGTCTTCTACTTTCATAAGCAACAATATATTTCTTTCCTTCGGTCTCTTGAGTCAAAACACCTCCAATGACATCTTTCTCAGCCGCCACATATAATTTAAAAGGAATACCACTTCTGGGCGCTTGAAGAACGGGCGGTGAAGATAAATAATGCTTAATCTCATCAAATGCCTCTTGTTGTTTTGCCCCCCAAGTAAAATCAGCATCACTTTTTAACCGAAGTAAAGAAGTAAAAGCATTCACTTTCCCAGACAAGTTACAAATGAACCTCCTCAAGTAATTTACCTTGCCCAAGAACTTTTGCAAATCTTTCTTGCAAGCAGGAGCCTTTACATTTTTAATAGCTTCAATCTTCTTAGGATCTATCTCTATACCTTTCTCATGTACAACGAAGCCCAAGAACTTTCCAGCCGATACACCAAAAGCACATTTGAGAGGATTCATCTTCAATTTATATCGACGCATTCTCTCAAATGCAAGTCTTAAATCAGCTAAATGAGAATCTACTCCAGCCGATTTGACAACAATATCATCGATATAAACTTCTATGATGATGCCAAGTAAATCATGAAAGATTAAATTCATAGCCCTTTGGTAAGTAGCTCCCGCATTTTTTAATCCAAAGGTCATAACCACCCACTCAAATAATCCAACAAAACCCAGACATATGAAAGCCGTTTTGGATATATCCTCTTCGGCCATAAAGATTTGATTGTAACCAGCATTACCATCAAGAAAACTAAGAATTCTATGTCCGGATGCAGCATTAACAAGAAAATCGGCTATAGGCATAGGATATTCATCTTTAGGAGTAGCTTTATTAAGATCTCTAAAGTCAATGCAAACACGAAGCTTTTTTGTTCCTTTTTTCTCAACAGGCACAATATTAGAGATCCAATCAGCATAACGACAAGGCCTAATAAACTTAGCATCCAACAACCGATTGATGTCTTCTTTCACTCGGTCATAAATGTCAGGATTAAAGTTTCTACGTGGTTGTTTATAAGGCCTAAAACCAGGTTTAATAGGTAAACAATGCTCTACTAAATCTCTACTTAAACCAAGCATTTCATTGTAACTCCATGCAAAGCAATCAACATACTCCTTTAATAACTTTATTAATTCAGATTTAAACAAAGGATCAAGATTCTTGTTTACAAAGGTCGGCCTAGGTACAATGCCATCACCAATGTCTACCTCCTCTAGAGGATCAGCCGACGTAAACCCTTGTCCTAACTTGCTCAAATCATCAAAATCTTCGATGGCCACACACATATCGTTCTTATGCGCCCGATAGTGTTCACACCTCTGCTGTAACCACTCTAGATTTGTATCCATCAAATCCCAAAAAGTGATGTAGCCTGATCTTGAATCGGCTTCATAACAGCAGTAGCAAAACCATCCTTGGTGGAAGCAATAAGTTCTAGCCCAGATAAATCCAAACCAGATAAGCATTTAAGATTTTCATGATCACTCACGGAGGTACTATCAGCCACTGCAACACAAGCGACGTATCACCATGAACAATCTCTACCTCGTCATCTACCCATTGAATTAAAAATTGATGCAAGGTAGAAGGCACACATTGATTTGCATGAATCCAATCACGACCAAGGATCAAGCTAAAGTTACCTTGGGTCTCGGCGATGAAGAAAGCAGTAGCCAATGTCTTGCTCCCGACGGTGAGCTCCATCGAAGCAACTCCTTTAGCGCCCATTGGCTTATTTCCCGATACACCACTGATCGTCATGTTAGTCTTGATCAACTCTTCATCTACACCTCCCAGCTTTTTGAACAAAGAATACGGCATCAAGTTGACGATCACTCCTCCATCCACTAGTATGCGAGAGACAGGCTTCCCGTTGATGTGACCCTTCATGTACAAAGCTTTGAGATGATTTTCAGTGGCCTTGGGCTTCTAGAAAATAGCTTCTTTTGGCCCAAAGTCGAGATGCACAACATCCTCCTCCGAAAGCACATAACCATCCATTGACATATGTATCACGTTGATGTCCAAATTCATGCGCTCGGGGGAAGAACTGTAATCAACAAGCTCTTCATCATCTTCTGGAGCAGGGGCCGATGTAGACTTGTCATCACAAACCATGGGAGTAGTAGAATCAAAACCGGGCGGCGTCTCTGAGTCACCGGTCTGACCGACGCCAGCCACCGGTCCAACCGGTGCCACCGGTCCGACCGACTCCTCCACCGGTCTGACCGGTGTAAGCGGGGAGCTGGTCTTGGCCTTCCACTCTTTCCCTTGAGGTACCATAGGTCTGTACTGGTTGAAAGTTTCATCCCTCTGTTTCTCCATCTCCTTTTCCTTGTTCTCCCGAAACCTCAAACGTTGAAGCTTCCTTCTTTGTGTGCGTGTCAAACCGGGAGGACACCACCTTGGCAAGAAGTACTTGGAGTTGGAGCCGCTTCCACTAGCCTTATGGTCATTAGCAGCAGCAGAAATTCCAGGAGAAGATGTCACAACCTTATTGTTTGAAACAATCGGTATTTTGCCATCTTTCTCAATAGGAACTTTTATTGACCCAATCTGAATAATGTCTTGATTTGTAGTCCTCTCTGAGTCAATATCCATCTTCTGCACCTCATCCCTCTGTTTCTCCTTGTAGACTTGCTTCACGAAGGTCGGCGTAGCTTGTCGAGACGTACCGGTCGGACCAGTGCCCTGGATCAGTCTGACCGGTGGTTGCCCAGATCGACTGGTCGGACCGGTGCCTTGGATCGGTCGGACCGGTGCCACCTGATGACCATGACCGGGATGGCGAGGTGCCCATCGGTCCTGCATAGGCCTGGAGATCCTGTCCATGATTGGTCTTCTTGGCTCTGCCCATCCAGGATGGAATGCTTGTTGATATGGCACCCACATAACTCCATTATCATCATAAATTGGGCGAGGCGGATGTGAACTTGAAGGCACCCAAGATGGAGCAAAGTGTTGCCTTGGCTGAGATGATTCACCCTTGTATCTTATAGCCACCCTTGGGGGCGAAGACAACCCCTCCTGATATGTAGGTGACCTCATCCTTTTTTAAATGGCCGATCACTTGTATCGGCCTTTTGCTTGGAATACTTGTCAAAAAGCATGTCGAAAGTGACCTTAGGCTTAGGACCACTTCCCTGATTTTTTGCCACATTAAGCTTCCAATTCCCAATCTCCGGACGACTTGGCTTGATCATCCTCGGACGCTCCTGGGGCGCACCGGTCTGACCGGTCACGGCCACCGGTCGGACCGGTCTGGCCTGGACAGGCTCAGACGGTCGTTGATCGGCGGGTGCGAACGACCCTTGCCCCCCATGTCCAGAGGCTCTCACAGTAACCTTGAAAGTCTCTTTGCCGTCAGGAGTCTTCTCACAAGCAACTTCACGCACAAGCTCTTTTCCTCTCAAGTCGGGCTTAGCCTCCCCGACGACCACATTCTTGCCCTTAGTTGTTTCAGCTTGAGATGGCCGAACCAATACCTTGGGCTGCTGCAAATCCATAGTGTTGACTGGAAAAGGAGCTTTATCCACTTGCATCTCATGGAACGTTAAACGACCTTCATTTATGGCCGATTGAACCTGACGATGAAACACATTGCAATCGTTAGTAGCATGAGAATATGAATTATGATACTTACAATATGCACGCCTTTTCAACTCATCAAGTGGAGGTATAGTATGAGTCAATTTAATGTTTCCAGATTTAAGCAATTCATCAAATATACGATCACATTTAGAAACATCAAAAGTAAATTTAACTTCTTCTTGCCGACCTTTAGTAGCCGGCTTAAGAGATGAGCAAGAGTAAGATTTTTCTTTAGAGGGCCAAACAAATTCAGCAGCATAAACATCTTTATCACTATCGCTCGAGCTATCAGAATCATAGTCAATATGATGCACATTTGAACGACGTGACTTAGAGTTATCTTTTTCTTTATTCAATCGGTTTTCAACAACTAAAGCTCTAATTTGAACTTGTGCAACCGATAGAAAATCAGAACCCTCTATCTTATCTCTAATGGAGGATCTTAAACCCTTTAAACAGATATCCGCAAGATCCATATCAGTGATTGACAAATTAAAGCAACGGTTCTTAGTTTCTTTAAATCTTTTAATGTAAGAGGAGACGTTTTCATCTCTCCCTTGCCTAACCGATGTTAAATCTGTCAATTTTAATTGCACGCTCCCGCTATAAAAGTGATCATGAAATTTACGTTCTAGCATATCCCAAGATATAATAGAATCGGGAGCAAGCGATGAAAACCAAGCAAAAGCGGTGCCAGTTAAAGATAAAGAAAGCAAGCGCACTTTCAAAGCATTATAAGCACCCGCTTCACCTAGTTGAGCTGTATATTGACTAATATGCTCCCATGTGGTTCGGTCATCATCAGCACTAAATTTAATAAAATCCGGCATATGCCAGCCACGTGGGAGAGCAAATCTATCAAACTCAGCATCATATGGTTTTTGATACACATTTGTACTACCGATATCTACACCAAGTTTGGTTTTTATGACATTAGCCAAGTCATCCTCAAATTTATTAAATTCAGCCCATTGAGGAGGATTATTTGGCTGTTGCGTACCTAAATTCTCTAGGTTCATTTTATTTAAGTAGGGAGTAATCCTAGCTTGAGCGAGCCTATAACTTTCAAACACATCGTCAGGAATAATATTTGAAGGAACCAATGTGCTAACATTTGTGCTATAATGTGGTCCAGATCTATTCATAGTATTTGAAAAAGCAGGACAAACCGGACTAGGCACAAAAGGAAGCGGCAGAGGCTGCTTAGGAATCAGCTCCAGTGCACTGGTCAGACCGGTCTGACTGGTACCCTGCATCGGTCCGACCGGTGTGGCCATATTTGGCCATGTCGATTGGACCGGCGGGGTTTGACCAATGGTGGAATCTAATGGCATCCCATAAATGTATCCATGATTAATATTAGACATAGGTGCCATGCTAGAATGTGCTTCCCCACTAGAAGTATTCAGAGGATTCTTGCTAGAATTAACATTATAATTATCATAAGCAAAATTACGATCTTTCTCAAGATCCTCTAAACGTTCTAAACGAGCAATATAAGAAGCAAGCAACCCATCATTCTCAACAGTGTTTTTACGCTTATCTACGGGATTGATGGGAGGCATTTGAGGTTTACTTACAGTGGGTAGTACCTCAACGGTCTTGTCGTTTAGCTTGATCGCCGGCAGCTCAAAGTCCTTCAATCTTGCCACCTTGCCATGACGATCCTTCTTGACGCCCGCTAAGAATTGAGTCTGCATGTACACTTGGAGCATCTTGAACTTCTGCTACTCCTCTGGAGGTAGATCTTCAAACGAAGCTGTGACGATGTTCTCCATGTCGAGGTCGCAGCGAGATCCCATCGGGCTAGGGTTAAATCGAACGATTTTAGAAACCTGATCTTTCTTCCCCAGCGGAGTCGCCAAAAGTATGTTGATGCTTTTCTGGTCAACACACACGAGCACTAGATTGCACGGAACATCGAAACACTGAACTCGCCGAGCTCCTGCCCGGACCGGTCTGACTGGTCAGGGGCACCGGTCTGACCGGTGGATGCAGAGGCACGGTGAAAGCCTAAGATCGCCGCCTCGGGAGGGACCCCGTCGGAGGTGGCGTGCCTAGGGTTGCTCTGAGATCGGCAAGGCCACTCAGAACGTCCCTGATCGTCGTCGAGACAAACAAGGAAAGCACGAGGTTGGAAAAGCTAGGATTTGAGAGATAAAAGTTGTAAAAAGTAATGATCGATTGGGTGATGAGCCTCAACCGGCCGTGGCCCTTTATATTTATAGGGTGGGTAGGTCTTGCCCCACAAGGAAGTCCTTTACAACTCGAAAATAACCAGAACTCCTCAATTCTACTCGAACTCAGGGTCCACCGGTCAGACCGGTCAGCCCCACCGGTCAGACCGGTGTGGCCGTTGCCGGATCGGCTACAGGACCCCCGACCGGTCAGACCATCCAGAGACACCGGTCTGACCGGTGGCGTCAGCCTGATTGGCTTTGTGCCAATTTTGGGTGCGAACAATAACATCCCGAATGGGATAAGCGCAGCACACACGACGCTCTGACCTCTGAGCTCCCTGCTTCTTCTTCCCCGCTCTGAGCTCCACCGCCGCCCGCCCTTCCTTTCCCCACCGTCGCGCACATGTCACACTACGCCGATTCGTCAGGAGGTGGACGTGGCAGGAGCAGGTTTCAAGGTGGCCGGGGCAGCCGCATTCACTCCATCGGCTTGGATCCAGTCGGTGAGCTAAGCGGCTTCCCACTGGTCCCTTGCCCGAACTGTGGTATGGCTCGGGTGGTGGAGGGGAGGACGTAGAAGGAAGGTGAAAACCACGGTCGTCTTTATTTCAAGTGTGCGAGGAACGCGGTGAGTAGTCTAAGCTGTGATTTCCCAAATCTGAGTTAGGGTTCTTATGTTCTTTTGATTTGTACAGTTCCCCAAGCTTTGTGGATATTACCGTTTCGAGAAGGAGTATCTCTAGATGCTGAAGGATGCTGGCGTCATATCTTTTCGACCGTCGAACTGGGCAGACGTGATCGATGAAGTAGTTGATTCAGTGGATTGTCAACTTGGGAGCGACAATCAGAGGAAAGCACCGGACGACAAGCAGAGGAAGAAAGCACTGGAGGAGAAGATGGATAATGTGATCTGGAAGATGAACTTGATTATTGTGGGTGCTGTTTGTGTAGTATTTGGATGTTTACTGGGGATGTATGCTACAAAGAAGTAATAGGGATGTGAAAAGTGGTGCTTTAATTTGTTTCATCTGTGTGAATGAGGAATGAAAAATTTGTCACAGATGACAAACTTAAATGTATGAATGAACAAAATGGAATGGAATGACAATTGGGTCACGAATCTTAATGTGTCACATATCACAAATTTCATCAATTCATCTATGTTGACATTTTAGTGTGAAATTAACCAGCCTGCACCAGCATTTCGAAACTCAGAATCTTTTCACTAACAAATAGAGTAGTAACAAACATTGCAATTCATTGTTGCCCTGCTACCACTCTGCCATTGTTAGATGTAGTTCATCACAAGTTCAACAAACACACAGGAGGAACACATATTAACAGAGGAACATGTTCATGACAAACAAGCAGAGTTCCCAATGTTTGACCAAAAGCCCCTCTCCCCTGCCACTTAGATGTAGTTCATCACAAGTTCAACAAACACACAGGAGGAACAAGCAGAGTTCCACGAACAAACACAGGAGGACAAACACACAGAGGAGGAACTAATTAATTAAGCTAAGGTAGGAAGACTTGTCGCCGCCGCCGGAGGAGCCCCACCGCCGGAGTCGGAGCCGCCGAAGCCGCGTTCGTCACTGCCATCGGAGCCGCCATTATCGCCGTCGCTGCCGTCGCCGCTGTCGTCGCCGTCACCGTCGCCCAAGACCACGACTCTCTCAAGGTCCCGAGCCAACCAACAGATCTTGAAGGCGAAATCCTTCACGGACCTCTGCAGCGGATCGCTAGGTCGTGGCACGCCGAGCGTAACGCACACCTGTTGAAGCTTCCTGAAAGCTTCGGCCAAGAGTTGGACGGACCAAATGTTGTCCAAAACTAGTTGTGAACTCAGAGAGGAGGGCTGCACGGGCGGCGGTGCCGGTGCCTCCTCGGCCGGCGGCGCCGGCGCCTCCTCGGCCGGCGGCGCCGGCGCCTCCTGGATGAGACGACGGCGGCGGCTTTCGTCGTTGTCGTCCTCCTCCCTTCCCCGCTTCCTCGATGGCTCGCTCGACGACGATGCCATGCGCGCGCTTGAGGAAGAAGAAGCTCTTGGTGACCGAAAACGACGGTGGTGTTGGGGTTTTCTTGGTGGCGCGCTTGAAGCTTATGGAAGAAAGCTCTTCGCCGGCTGGGCATTTATATGACAAGACGGGGAACCGTCAGGCGGCTAGTCTTCCCACTGCGACACACCACTACGCCTCAGAACGCGGTACGCTGCGCCAACGCGTGTCCACTAACCAGCGTCGCATTTGACAAAAGACTTTTTTCTCCGTCCCGCAAAGACTGTTCATATACCTTATTTTAATACCTCTTTTCAAGTTCCAATGCAAAGACTGTTCATATTGCTTATTTTAATTTATTAATACCTCTAACAAGGAACCAAATTTTCTCCTTTCTCCTTTCATTAGTTCTCCTTTCTCCTTTTAATCTGGAACCAAATTTTCTGTCACGTATTTCTCGGTCATATGTAATCCAAATTTGATGATTGTTTTTTCTTATTTTTTCTAAAATCGCCATCTTTTCATTAATTTCATTGTTTAGTGTATATTTTCTTTTCGTTAGTAATGTTTTTATGCCTTATCTTGTACTTTACAAGTAGAACATAGAAATAATATTTGTTTTACACAACCATTACTAATGAAACTTTGTATTCCGTATTGTTAAGGTGGACACAAGGTTGTGTTAAATTTTGAAATCTATATGAGTTCGAACATGTTGTAAAGTGTGGAAAACTTCAGTGTTGAAGTAACATTCTAGGAAACTATGTGAGAGATGTACACATTTGTACACAAGTATGATCTTCCTTTTTAGAAACCACTTGAAATTTTTATGACAAGTTTAGGGACCCAAATTATGTTGCCAACTGAATTTGTAGAATTTTTAGACGAACTAATACGTTATTAGAATTATTATATCCCAAACACGAGATAAAAATTCAAATTTTGATAATTTTGGTTACACAAGTGTGCCTGCTGATATTTTATTCGAATACTAAATGACCAACTACTAATTGTTCGTATTTTTAATGAATTTATAGGTGCTATTTTATGGGCTCTAATATTTGAGGGAAGCAAGTTTCATTTCAAAAAAAATAGTGTCGGGCCCACGTGTCAGCGTCAGCAGCCTATATAAAAAAGATAACCGTTGCCTGCCCGCCCCCACGTGACAACTAATGTGACGTGGGTTCTCGAACCTGCGTCGGCAATGACTCTTCATTTTGGAAAATGAATATAAGATCCCGAATGGATAAGCGCAGCACACACGATGCTTTCCTAATTTCTCACTAGGGATTAGCGGAGGTGAGCGGAGGTGGCGCCGGCGAGGTGAGCGGAGGCAGGGACACGACGATGAGCACCGGCGAGGGGCCAAGCAGCGGACGACCCTGCGCATCGTGTATCGAGGATGAGAAGCCGAACGCGATGCGGTGCCGCAACTGGATCTGCGCGCGCTGTCGAGATTGCGGTGAAGACGGCTCCGACGATGACCGTCGGAGAGGGGCCAAGCGGCGGTGCAGCGAACCCAAAGCCGGAGATGAGCGTCATCGACTGGATCCTCTCGGGTTCCGACGAGGGGCCAAGCAACGGCAGGGAGGGGCGTGCCGGTGAGGGGGCAGCGAAGAGGGCAAGGCGCCTGCCTCACGTCTGCAACAGGGGTCGAGGGAGCGGCGAAGGTGTAGAGGACCTCATATCCGACGCTGGCAACTACCACGACGACGGCGAGGCAAGTTTCTCTGAATCACAGTGCCTTTTACTTGTTCTATAAATGGAGCAGCTTGAGCTTGAGCTTTGATCTACTTGTTCCATAGAGATTTTGTAGGATTTCTAACATGATCAATGTAGCAACTTGTTCCTATGAAATGGCTAGCTTGTTCCTTTGTCTATCTCAATCTTCTCATTCCTATGGTTCATCCAAATGATCAATGTAGCAACTTTCCTATGTTTTTCATTCCATAGGAATCAAAATGGCATGACACTGTCTGGGAATATGTGAAACCTGGGGTTGATAATAATAAGGAAGAAATGCACACCCTCCTCACAAAGGCTGCATTCATGAGGCGGTACAAGTTTGTGGCTGAACAAAATCTGCAGCCCATGGAAGATGCGCTCGATGTGTTTCAAGATACCTAGGTTGCATTTGAAGAGGCTGCAAAAAAAGCAAACCTTAGTTGAAGATACCATACTTTTGTTGATGTTGAAGGGGGCATGCTTTTGTTGATGTGCATGGTTAGATAGCATGACCATTGTAAAAATGTGACGGGCAAGTTAAGGCCTAGCTAGATGGACAAGTTATTAACTGTTTGTAATAATTATATATGTATATCTGTGTGGATCTTTGTGGACAAGTAATCTTTATCTATATATGTGGACAAGTTATATTTATCTATATTATGTCTGTTTTGTCTCAAAAGATTTTTTGTTGATTATGCCTGTATGTCGAAATGGGAGCCCTGAGAGATCGGGCTACCTGTCAATCAAGACAGATACAAAGGAGACTACGCGGGATGGTTATTCTGCGTCGCATTTGCCCCTCCAAACCGACGAGGAGGAGCCGGCCCCATGCGCCACCCCTGTGCATTGCAGACGAGGTTTGGCTTATCCACGTATCCTTTGTTCCCAATGTTTGACCAAAAGCCACTCTCCCCTGCCACTCGATCTGCCATTCTGCCTTCCTTCTCAAACCTTCTGCCTTCCTCGTCTCCGTCGCCTTCTCTCTGATCCCATTCTCCTTCCTCGTCTTCGTCGCAGAGATGGCCGACGGAAAGCAGTCGTTCCCCCGCCGTGACTCAAGAGGGAGGTTCTGCAGCGAGGAGGAGAAGGCCCCGCCCGCCGCCCTCGCCAAGAGAGTGAGGTTCCGCAGCGAAGAGGTCGGTTCTTCGTCGGCCAGGGGGAGGAGGCCATACACGTGCGCAAGCGCCAAGGGGGTGCACTCTAGTGACGCCTGGCAGGCAAAGGCCGAGCCTTCCTCGAGTTTGGTATGCTTGAAGTTAGATTTATGCTTGAAATTGAATTCCTGGTACTCATCATATGCTGCTCACAAAAATGTTGAACTCATTCTGTATACTGCTTCAATTTCTGAATCTTCATGCTCAGTGACTTTTATTAACTGAACATCCAGTTCCTTCACTGATCAATGGTTCCAATGCATCAATTTTCCATTGTTTTAGGAAGTTGTTGTACCAGCACATGACATTGTCAGGATCTGGACAGAAATCGACAAGCTCAAGAAAACCTTAGACTACATCTGCACATTCCTAAACAGGATGGAAAGAATGAAGAAGGATGACATTGGTAAAGAGAAGCAGCAGGCAAGTTCTGAACCTAGTTATAGCTAAACAACTTTCTTGTTTGACCGGTTACAACTTTATGATATTAAACTTGGCAATCTAATTGTGAAGCTTGCTTCAATTTGCCTTTGTTTTAGAAATGTGTTGTTACTCGGGAGAAAAATTATTAACCTTTCGAGTAGAAATTTTGTTATGCTTGAAATTTAATACATGGTACTCAGCGACGGAGGCAGCGAGGGGGGCGGAGGGGGCTCCAGCCCCCCTACTGCCGTCAAACTCCAAGAAATCTCCTGCAATTTCTCTAGTTTTTTTTGTCATAGATACGTAGAAGGACTGTATTCTCAGGTAGGAGAAAGTGATTTTGTGATTTTTGATAAAAAAATCATTAGGCCCACATTAATTGTATTGGGTCTTCCTATTATATGTATAGTTCAGCCCCCCCCCTAAATTTTATTCTGGATCCGTCACTGATGGTACTCATCATATGCTTCTCACAAAATTGTTGAACTTATTCTATATACTACTTCAATTTTTGAATCTCCATGCTACATCGACTTTTATTAACTGAACATCCAGTGCCTTTGTTTAATTTTAGGGAGGTGCTGTAGCTTGGGAGGACATTGACATGATCTGGAAACAAATCCACAGGATCAACCAAGCTCTGAACCCAGTTACAGCTAAACAACTTTCTTGTTTGACCAGTTACATCTTTCATGATATTAAACTTGGCAATCTAATTATGAAACTTGCATCAATTTGCCTTTGTTGTAGAAATGTGTTGTTACTCGGGAGGATCTTCACTGCATCTGGAAAGTACTCGATAAGACGGATAGAAGGATGGATGACAAGGCTGTGGACGACATAAGTCTCCTAGCAAATGGTCAGAAAATACTAGAATCTGAGGTGGAGAAGCTTAAAGGCGCACAGAAGATGAAGGATATTGAAATTGCCGATGCTACAAAGAAGAATGCTGAGCTGCAGGAAAGACTTGTAAAACTAGAGGCAAAGATAGCTGAACTTGAGGCTATAGCACAAAAGAAGCCATCTAACTAGTGCCCCTGCTGATGCACGTCAGATGTGATCATGTGATGAATCTGTTTGTTCTGAACATTATGCATGTCATATGTGAACATGTGATTAGCTATATATGCATCTTAAATATGTAGAATATGCTCTTATGACTACTATCTATGTGTACTTGTGGTTTTGCATCTTATTTAAGAGACATGATTATATGTTTGTGTGATATCCAATATTTGCTATGATGACATAGTCAAATATTTGACGGCAGTGAGAGTGCTAATGCTAGCTCTGAGTCTAGTAACGGGCGTCAAATTGTCATCAGTAACAGACTTAAAAGCACGTTATCGATATGGCAGTGATCGGTAACGGACTTAAAGAGCCCGTTACCGATAGGTTTAACTTTCGTAACGGTCGCATTTTAACGTTCGTTACAAAGAATAACTGTAACGGGCGTTTAAGAAGCCCGTTACTGGAAGTCCTCATTGGTAACGGGTGCTGTGTTGGCCACGTCGGGGTCGAGCCTGCCACGCTTATGCGTAACGGGTGCCAAACAACAACCGTTACAGATGGGGTCCATGTAACGGGTGTTAAGGGCCCGTTACAAAAGCTGCGTGACCTATTTGAGGTTTTCACGTAGTGAAGTCTCCTTTGGAATCTAGGTATGAGTTCTCTTTTATCTTTATTTCATTGTATGACTTTGATCTACTTCAGTTATTCAGCTATTTCATATAAAGTCATGGTAGATCATATGCTTGATATGTTCTTGAGTTCATCCCTTATTCATCATTTAGAGGCTTGTGTTCTTCATGAACACTACCTTTTGATCCACTTGAAGGGTGATAAACTCATTCCTTATGTGTTTGTTCATAAGTTAGAGGCTCGTGTTCTTCACGAACACGACCCTTTGATCTTGTTGACTAGACATAAGAGAGTTCGTATCCGTTCGTATGTCTAGCCTTAGTTGATCTTGTTAGATGGCATGAGAGTGTTGCATGAGATTTGTGTTCAAGCTACGATACTCGGTCTAAGTTGACCAGTCTTCTGGTGGCTCTCACCATGGGTTACAATAGCCCGGGCCGGGTAGAGTCTAGCAGCAACGTAGGCATGGTGCCTGGGTTGTCTGGCTACGGTAGTTATGAGCATACCCCCCGTAACGATAGAGGTAGGTCCGCAGGTGGTGACAACCTTGTTGGATCCTTGAGCAATCCTCCGCGCTAGGGTACCTGCTGTAGGAGTCTAAAGTCTAGTTTCGCAGAGTGCTGGTCGTCGCGGGCTAGCTCCCCGTTTGTACCTGGGTGCTGAACCTTATCCCTCTCATGCAATACTCATGCCTATCTCTTGTATCTTCTAGCTTTGTATGTTTAGTACATTAGAACCTAGAGCTAACTCGTATGTTCCCCCTAAGCCGTAGTGTGCTAGAGTAGAGGTAGATCTGAGTGTGTGAGTCGCACTACCCTTATATCTCTTATCTTACCTCTACCTTTGAGTGTGTTGTTTCCTACATCTATCTCTTAGTTTACATTCAGAGCAAAAGCATAAGTCTAAGATATCCGCCATTGCCTTCCACGGATACGATACCCTTGGAATATTCTCCTTCCTTGGGGAAATGCTACAATGGTTTATCTGTGCACTTGCGGATTCGTTCATGATCGTTTAGATTAACCTTTGGCAAGTCTTGATGTTCACGCTAACCCGACGTCGTTAGTTGTGACATTGAGAGGTGCCTACAAGGCGTTTCTTGGTGTTGTCACTAAGGATGGATCCTAGATCTGTTCTTAAGATGACGGTGCTACGAAACGCCAACAACGTCTCTAGGCATGCTGGGCGTTGCCTTGTATGCGGGATGCTTCCTCGGAGCTGGTCGCGCCCACACGGGGTGGCTCGTTCTCGGAGACCACGAGCACTTGACGGAAGACGATGCCCGAGTCGTTGGGGAGACGCGAACACGGATGAGAGACATGGGTACCCATGGGTCCCCACTGGCCAGGGTCCTAGGGACCCCTGACAAGTGGACCCGACCTTCCAGAAGACCCGCCGACCTTACAAGTGGGCCCAGCGACCTTATCCGCACCTCCGAAGACCGCGGACGACCTGACCAGGATCCCGGAAGACCCGCGAAGCCTTGGCGTGCAAGTCAAGACACGGCGACCTGGCGCGCCGCCACCTGTAGACTCCGCGTATCGTGGGATGTCCCTTGTAATCCGGGAGATATGCTTCCCACAGTTGTAATCGACCCCGACACGGGTCAACCGACCTGCGCATGCAAACCCTAGCCCGTCCCCCCATATAAGGCGGCCTAGGGCTCCATGCACAGGGACAACTCATCTTCATCCTCGCATAATCCACCACAACTGGACGTAGGGTTTTACTCTCCGGAGGCCTGAACCAGTATAAACCCTTGTCTCCGTGTTCCTCGCCGCCATACTCGCCTAGCTCCGTGTGCATCCCGTGCACAACCACCTACGCTTTTATGTCCCGATCCTATCCATTAACCTGCAAACCACTAGGGCGACCCCCTAGCGGATCTGTCCAGGTCTCACCCCCTGACAATTGGCGCGCCAGGTAGGGGGCGATCGGGAACTCGCTGTGCAGCATGGTGGCCCAATCTGGCGTCGTCTTCCCGGCGAGCAAGGCGGCCTTCCTCGCCGACCCCGTGGAGATCTGCTTTGGATCCTTCACGGCGACCTCCCCTGCTCCGGCAGCCTCGACTCCTCCAGCGACCTCCGAGAAGGTCGTCACGACGTCCGCTGCCATCTCTGTTCCCGATCTAGTATCGGAGACCCACCCACCCAGACCCTGTGATCTTGTCTAGGGGATGGAAAACGTCATCGGCTCGATGAGGGAAACCCTGGAGATCTGCGAGCGAGCTCAGTGCTCGGCGCAGACAGCGCTACGCCACGACACATTCCCCTTCGGCCTGAAGTCTGCGCCCGGCCTTCACCTGAGCCAACTCTCCACACCTCCTCAGATCCAATCTGGGCGGCGACCTTCACGTGACGCAAGCCCTGCGCCTCGTGCTCGGTGCGACCCTCTTGACGTGCCTTGCACCTACCACAAGGGTGCGAAGCATACCCTCCGCGGGTGCCGCCTGTGGAAGAAGATCGACAACAAGCTCCCTCGCCGAGCTAAGCGACCTACCCAGTCTCCGGACTGCGGGGAGTTTCAGAAGGTCCGGGTTCGCATCGCCCCCAACGACTCAGAGGTCGTCTTCCGTCAGGTGATGGTGATCTCCGAGAACGAGCCACCCCGCGCTGGTGCGACCAACTCTGAGGTGGCGGCCCGCATCCAAGCCAACGCTCGTCGCGCTGAGCGACGTGCGGAACAGCAGCTGCGCGTCTTGCCCTGCGCTCGAGACCTGCGCCTGGAGTTCGAGGAAGCTAGGATCCCGACCTTCAACAGCCCCCAGGCCAACCTGGGTGCGGCCATTACCCGGCTCCAGCAAGTCCAGATGCCTGAAGCTGAGCAGGCCCTGGCATACCTCCGGGTCGCCAACGCCCTGGTGGAAGAGAAGAGTGTGGCCTCCAAGTCCGTCGCGTCTTCATCGACCCGCCACTCGCGCAGTCGATCTCATCGACCTGCGCGCAGCCATCTCTCCACCATCCGGGAGGAGGTCGCTCAGCACAACCCTGAGCAACCTGCCCAGCAGCCTGCTGTTGCCCGTGACCTTCGCGTCAACCTCGACGCCAATAGGCGCGCTCGTGACACCTGCGGCTACGCCGACCAGCGCCACCGAGAGCGCGAGGAACGCGAGCTCCGCCGCCGCCTGGACTACGACCGCGAGTACAACGCACCTTGGGGCGTTCACTGCATCATGGAGCGCGAGCTCCATGATCAACATGACATCGAGAACCGATGGCGTGCCAAATACGACGCCGATCACGGCGACCTCGCCATCGTCCAGACCAGCCGGGATCGGCAGCCACGTTCCCAGGTTGTCGTCCCGGAGTGCAGCGTCCACTCCACGCCGAGGGAGGCCGCCCCGGCAAGAGGCTCCAGCGACGACCTAGCCCTCAACGCCTTCCCAGCGCTGGATGCCCGCTTCAAGAGGGTGGAGTACCCCGATAACTTCAAGCCCAACATCAAGCCGTATGATGGGCGTTCCGACCCTAACATCTGGCTGTCGACCAACTACGTCGCCGTCAAGGCGGCCGGTGGTAGCTTCGACCACATGACGGCCTACTTCCTATTGGTGATGGGCAAGGCCCCTTCGCTGTGGCTCAACAACCTTGAGTCTGGCAGCATCAAGACCTGGGCCGTTCTGTCCCAGGCCTTGACGTCGAACTTCCAGGCGACCTATGATCGCCCTAGAAACACCTTCAGCCTGGGGCGGGTCGTGCAGAAGCCTAAGGAGCGGCTCCGCGACTACAACACCTGGTTCTTCGAGAACCGGAACGAGTGCGTTGGCGTCAGGGATGACCAGATCGTCGACAGCTACAAGAAGGGCATCAAAGACCGCAAGATCTTTGAGAAGATCCATAAGTCTGGCACCACCAACGTCAAGGAGCTCATGATCGTCGTCAACAAGCTGATGGACATGGTGGTTGCGCTCCAGAACCAGTTCGACACTGATGCCGCTGGCGCATCTGGCACTGCAGCGGACAAACTCCGCAAGTGACCTTCCGATGTCCTAGCGGTCGATGGGCGCCGAGGTTGGACCTTCAACCAGGAGGAGTTCGACCTGGCGCTCGACAGCATCTGCGGGTTCCACGAGGGGGCCACCCACACTCTCTGCGAGTGCTCCCAGTTCAAGAGGGCCTTCAGCACCCCCGCGGACCCTAAGCGACCCAGGAACGATGGCGGGCGCCGCGACAACCGCCCCTACAACAACAACTACCACCGTGATGACCGGCGAGATCGGCGTGATGACCGCTGCGAGGAGCGATATGACGATCGTCGTGAGCCCCCTCGCAGCGACCCTCCACGCAACAACCCACCTCCAGTCGCTCCTCACGACGAGACGAACCTGCCCCCTCCACCGGCATCGGGCAACCCCAATGGGCCTTTCCAGGCCGCAACCCGCGTGATCAACATGATCGTCGGCAAAATCAAGTCCAGCGCCAGCAGGAGGCGCTACAGGAAGGACAAGCGCGACGTCCACCTCGTCCACACTCAGCAAATCGTGCCTCTGCGTTGGTCTGAGCAGCCCATCACGTATTCCAGGGCTGATCACTGGGTCCACATCCCAGATCCCGGGTCCTACCCGCTCGTCGTCGAGCCCACGGTGGACGGGGCCTTGCTCTCCCAGACCTTGATTGATGGGGGTAGTGAAAGGACCTTGATGTCGCCTAGAGGGGGGTGAATAGGCGAGACGACCGATTTAATCTTTTCTTCCCTGAAAACTTGAGCTGACAGTGTCGACCGGTCAGACCGGTGGTGGTGACTGGTTAGACCGGTCGCTCACTGGGCTTCACAGGAGGCACCGGTCAGACTGGTGCGTGTCACCGGTCAGACCGGTGTAGCACAGAGCACCTGCAAAAACAACTTCAAGCTTCTCTTGACTTCTAGAACGAACCAAACTTGGTGAGTGACCTTTGTAGATGATCACAAGCAGGGTAATGAGCCCTGCACACACAAGTAGCACACCCGAGTAAATCAAAGCGGAAGCAAATTAAATATGCTAGAAAAATAACTTAGAGAGGCAAACCACACGAAGAAGCAAGAATTTGTTTCCCGAAGTTCACCGCCCACTAAGGAACGGCTACGTCTCCGTTGAGGAGCTTGTAAGGGACAATTCCCACAACAAGATGGGTCTCTTTCAACCACTTTCCTCCTTTCCACTAAGGGGATCTTTTCCACGAAGAGGCAAGATCACAGCCCTCACAAACTTCCCGCTGCTCACCACAACCTTGGGAGCTAGCCGGCGACGCCTAGCCGTCTAGGAGGCAAACCTCCAAGAGTAACAAATGCTTCAAAGCTTGTAGACGCGAAACCAAAGTGCTCAAGCTATGGAAAGCTCTTGTTAGCTCACAAAGGCGCTCTTGAGCTCACTCTCTCAACCCAACACAAAGGATATGGCTTGGATCCACAAATCTCACAAAGAGAGGGTTGGGGAGAGCCACTAAGGCTTAGGGATTGCAAGAAATGGCTTAGGACCTCAGCAACACCACAAGAAACAGCAACCTTCAACTGAAGAAGGCTTGGGGTATTTATACCCCTCAAAGGAGAAAACTAGTCGTTAGCCCTCGGGCGGCACCGGTCAGACCGGTGCCTTACACCGGTCAGACCGGTGTTTGAAAAACTAGCCGTTGGGGCTAGCGGCACCGGTCAGACCGGTGCCCCTGACCGGTCAGGCCCGAGACACCCCCAAAACCCTTTCTATGATTCTAACACTTCACCAAAGAGATGAAGTGGCTCAGGTTAGGTTAGGAGGGTTTGTTAGCACACTCTAAGGCTCTCAAGGCTAGATCTCACTTAGGTCAACTAATGAGCACTTTGACTTGGTCAACTCGCTAAAGTTGCATCCCTCTTGATAGTACGGCATACCTATACTCAAGAATAAATAAAAACACCTTGTTGATCTCTTGAGCTTGAATGTCTTCAATCTTGCCATACTTGAGCAATATCCGCTTGAGGGCTTTCAACATAGCCTTTGACTTGAGCACGTCCATACTTGAGCTAATGACCTAGGATCCTTCCATCTAGCATAGGAATGCACACTTGGATCCATAAGTCACTCCATATTGCCAATCATAGCATGTTGATGACTTGCATTGCTTCCCTCGGTTAAGGTTTGGATATGATACTTGGAGACCCCACGGATGCTAGAACTTCACCTTAGCAAAACACTAATGGCGACTTAGCTACGGCCCCAAAGATTGCTTAGTCCCTCGCCCTAAACATCTCGGTTGATCTCTTCATCACTTATCCAATCCACTTTTGAGTTCCACTTTGCTTCATACATAATTAACCTTCATTTGAAAACCCGCTTCAAATGCTTGATCTTGATTGACAACGAATGTGCAAGCTTCCAAATAAGAACCATAATGTTTACACTCATCCTTATGTCCTCTTTCAATTATCACATGAAGCCTTGCACTTGACTTAGAGAATTACCATCTTCTCTTTTATGATCCTTGTAATTTTAATCAAGCCATGTCTAGTATGGGAGGCAATGAATTGACCTTCTCAAATTATCCCAATATTTATCTTCATTTATTGCTTGACATTTGACACAAATGCATTAGGATCATCCATATATTTGTCTTCTCCAATGTGAGCCATATAATATTCATCCACAAATAAATACTCTAATAATTACTCATGAATATATAAAGAAAACCTGCTCACAATCTTAGACAAATACATTAGTCCTGTATTCGCTTTGTCATTCAATTCACCAAAATCCATTTAGGGGCCTTGATGCACTTTCAATCAGTGGAGTGCAACATGTGTAAGCAACAAATAAAAATCCGTGATGCGTATGACAAGTTATGCACAAAGCAAAGAACAAGTGTACTGACTAGGCAGCACCGGTCAGACCGATGCCCCTGACCGGTCAGACCGGTCAGGTCCAGTCAGCACACTCAACTGGGCGGCACCGGTCAGACCGATGCCACTGACTGGTCAGATCAGTCAGGTCCAGCTAGAACACAAAGCAAAAGTGTGCGTGCTATTTGGTCCAACCTAATCAGGCTAGGGTTGCAAGTTGGCTTAGATTAGTTTGCTCCATTTAGCCAACACAAACAATACATCATTCAATACATGCATCACACTCTAGCAATAACGTCGCTTAATTATTACAATAAAGGTTCAAACACTCAGTAGCACTCACACAAATGTTCTCAAGTCCACTAAGATAGAGTTCTAGAATTATTACAGGTTGCTCTCTTCAGCCAACTGACACAGGTCAGACCGGTGCAGGGCACCGGTCAGACCGGTGCAACACAGACAGACATGGCTACCAAGATGTAGAAGCTTTAATTCTCTCTTCTCCCCCTTTGTCATCATGCAGCAATAAAGGCCTGGAGAGAAGATGTCGATGCCTGTCACTGGCCCTGCCACGAGTCCCACCCCGGACCACCGCCAGGGTGCGAGCTCCCTCCTATGTAAGAATAAGAAAATGAGACAAAGTATAGGAGAGATACGCTAGATATGGTGAAATGAGAGATAAGAACATGAAGATCATTATCCATACCCTGATAAGGAGGAGGATAGCCTGACCAACCGAAGATCTCCGTAGAGAAGCACCCTGCCCAGTCCGGAGGAGCCTCTGACTCCTCTGCATCATCCAGAGGTGGAGGCGGGGCAACTGGGGCGCCGAAAGGTGGAGGGTACCCTGCTGGTCCCTGAGGAGCACCGTAGGGCTGAGGGACCTCCTCTGAACCAGGTGGTGGAGGAGGTGCAGCTGAGGAGGAGCTACCCTCGCCGGGCTCGAAGAACATCGTGCCATACTCGTTGATTATGTTTGAATTTATCATAGTCCTCATCCTCTGATCAAACGACAGGATCTCAACCTCAGGAGGAGTGGGAGAGATAGGCGAACGGGGCGGCTGGAATCCAAAGTGATTATGTAGCTGCTTCATGGTGTCCTGTTCCTTCTTCCTTTCTATCCTTGTCCGTTGCTACTCCACCTCTATATCATATTGGCTTTTGCACATGCCAAAGATCAAATTCAGAAACCGGCGGAGCGGAGAGGTGGACTTCTTCTATCAGCCATACTGTCCAGGCCCCCACCGGTCAGACCGGTGAGTGGCACCGGTCAGACCGGTGTCGTCCTGGGTAGTAGGCCGCTGCTGGAACTTCTGCCAATCAAATCCGGCCTCTTCTCCTTCTGCTGCTGTGATTTCCGGCTCACGCTCAGGAGAAGGAACACTGGGATTCTTCACTGGATTGGGCCTCAGAGGCTTGTGAGTGACATCCTTTGGAAACTCCACTCTTGTCACTCTCTCGATCATAAACATGATGTACGGGCTGTAGCTGCAGATCTTCTTTGGATCCCCTCTGAAAGGTACTTGATCTCCTGCCAAATATAATGCCCCACACTAAATGGAGGTGCCCTCGGTCTCAAAGCAATCATCAGGTTCTTCATGAACCTAGAAATATCAGAGGGATTTCCATCCCTAGGAGCAATGGACGCCCGAAGAAGCCTGTTAAGCACTGAGTAGTAAGTGTATAGCCCCTTCACATGTCCAACATTAGCCCTCTGATCACTAGGATACATGAAATACAATGCCTCTGGCTCAAGTAGACCACCATCATGCAACTTGGGATAATCCCTGTCCTCCAGCCCTAAACCAAAAAGAGACAAGAACCGGGAAAAGCGAATAGCATACTTGTTCCCATTGGTCATCCACGTCATAGCTCTCTCTTCCTCCACGTGGCCAAAGTGAACAGTGGCGTAGAACTGAGCAATAATCTCCCTGTTCCAATCCTGCCTAAAGCCCATGAGCTCCTTCACCCTCTGGTGACCACACACAGTGCTGAGCTCAGTAAAGATAGGGTCATTCTTGCTCTCCATGTAAGTCCAATCCACGTACTGTGCCAGGTGGGTGATCTTGGGCTTCTTTATGATCACGGTGGCATAGTAGTCCTGCTGGAATGTAGCCCAAAACCTCCTGTCAGTGGCTGTCCTCTCACTGGCATAGGGATTTTTATCCCTCAACTTCTGCAGCTTCTTTGTCATTCCTATGCCATGATAGTTCACTGCCTTGTGTGGAAACATGTAAATTGGTTTGACAACCTTCATTCTGCATGGACCATCATCCTCATCCTCATCCATAGGATCCTCATCCTCATCTCTTTCCTGACCACCTAGGTCCTCTTCCTCAAACTCATCATCATCACTATCAGTGGCTGGCCCCTTACCATGGTGCCTCACATGAAAGGGACTAGGGTCAACAAATGTTTCATCCTCCACATTTTCATCACTGCTTGTCCCCGTGTCACCACCCAAGTCTACTTGTTCCTCAGTCCTTCTCTTAGGTGCACGCTCTCTGAGATTCCAACCAGCTGCACTGCCGCTGCCACCTGCCTCACGATCATGCGGGAGCTCTCTAGGAGTTAATCTTGTTTTCTTGCTCCCGGACTGCTTCATCTTTGGCATGGCGACTGTCCTGAGTCACAAAGGATATAACAAGATTTTATAAGACACCAGGATTGAGATTTGAATTGAATAGAAATTGAAATCCACAAGTTGGGGCTATTGGGTCGGTTCTGTGCGTCACTGGTCAGACCGGTGAGGGACACCGGTCAGACCGGTGTCGTCCAGAACCGAGCCAATGGCCTCAACTGCCAATCTCAGCAGCTGGAGTGACAAGATATGAAATTTGATGAACTAGAAGCACTCCTATACAGATATGTGTCGAAAACACGAAGAAAATAGGACTTAGGGTTAGACAGCCCCCACCGGTCAGACCGGTGGGATCCACCGGTCAGACCGGTTCAAGCCGTCCGCCCCCAAATCTTGAGTTCTCACAATGTGTCCAACAAAAGGCTATGGATCTATAGGTATGTCTTCTAGGGGTTCTCAGATGTTGTTCTACCAAAGGAAATTCAAATCTTTGCACGGAGTAAAGAGATCGGGCAAAACGAAGATTTGAATACCTTTTGAGAGAGGAACTCGAAGGGAACTCGAAGAACTTGAGGGGGAATCAGTAGAGGGGCCTTGGAAGAGTGTTTTCCATCCAATCTCGCGCCTTCTCCTTGGTTGAAGCCTTAGGAATCCATGGGGATTGAGAGAGGTGAAAGGAGGGAGAGAAGGGGGTCTCCACGGCTTGAGGAGGGTGAATGGCTGTGTGAAATGATAGAGGAGAGAGAAAGGAGGGGGTAAAAAGATAGATCCTTTTACTGTGGCCCCACGGGTTGCTCCCGGGTGACACCGGTCAGACCGGTGTGGGGCACCGGTCAGACCGGTGACCCCCCAGGTCCAGCCAGTGAAGCTTTATCGGTAGTTCCGACATGGGATCGGTAGAACCGAAGATTTTGATAATTCCAACAGAGAAACCATATCGGTAGAACCGACCTATCCTCGGAAGTTCCGATCCTTCTTTCCCTCTTTGAGATTTTGCTCCTTAAATCTTTACCAGATATTTTATAAAGCAATTTTCTTTCACTTAGACCGCAGGAAAAAGAAAATGTGACTTAGGGTTGCCACCGGTCAGACCGGTGAGCTACACCGGCCAGACCGGTGCTCCCATGAGACACACTTTGAACAACTTTTGCTCCTCGCTCCTTCTCAAAGATTGGATAAAGGATGTTGAAGAGATATTGATCCATAATTTGCCATAACTTGAAAGAATGGAGGATAATCCAATAAACGATAATTCTTGATTCTTCCAAGAGAGAGAGAGATGGATAAAGATGGATTTTATGGACTTGAGAAGATCTTCTTAATTGTGACTAGCCAACAATCAAACAAGGGTAACTATAGTCACAACTAAGTTGATTGCGTCACAAAGACCAAGAATCAAATATTTTTCAAAATGAGCACACTTCCTACACATGCTAGTTGATTTTTCGAAAAGTCTATCCTATGTCACAAAGTGCATGCATCCACTTCAAATGAATAGCTTTTCAAGTATATTTGGCTCATACCCTCAACCACGAGACACAAAGTCGAGTGAACGCAAAGGTATCAACCAAATATCTAGAGAGGCACACAAAAATTCACTCGAAGCAATTACATGCTAAGGATGGCACACTAGCATGGTATTATGGCCTAGATGCATTACGGTATTCAATGAGGTTCATGGGAACATACCTTTGCCTCAAGACCATTTCATTTGTGCATATATTTGAATTTTGAAAAGTGCTAGCTCTTACTTGATCTTTTGAGAGTTCTACTTATCAAGAGCTTGCATATGATGCACAAGTGATTACGACTACAAGATCACTAGAAGAAATTGTTAGTCCCACAAGTGACACAAGTTTTGCAATGAGCTCCCCCTTAAATGGTGCTAGAGATATTTGAATTTCTCAATCAAAGCACTTTATTCAATTAAGAATATGGTGAAGCTCATTCCAAACTTGGTCAAGACACATAAATGACTTGCCAATTGAAATGTGCAAGTGTCTCATTACCTACGATGCCAAATCACCATTTTTCACGTAGAGTGGTTCATACTCGGGTCACCCGACCATAGGGGTCGAGTCACCCGACAGTAGACAGAGGCGTACCGGGTCACCCGGGCATAGAGGCCGGGTCACCCGCTGACCTGACTCACTGGGCCTACACCGGTCAGACCGGTGCTAGTCATCGGTCAGACCGGTGACCCCAGTTGGTCAACCCTTTGGTGACTTTGCCCTTCTTGTCCCTTGATTGTGTGAACACATCACTAATTTGAGACCTGCAACAGAGACAAGGCAATGCTCTACTAGAGAGCCATTAAAAGCATCGAATGGCATGAGAGGATAAATTTTCATATAAATGTCAAAGTCACTACCTCATGCTTCACTAGTACAAGATAAGTGTAACATGAGTGTTCACTAAGAACTAAGAGTGACTAAGACTCACCCAAGAGCACTTGTTACCGAGATGTCATTGAATTCAAGATTTATATAGATTTGCCCTTCACATGGCCGAATGATCAAAAGTGATTTCCAAGTCTTCTAACCATGTGATCAATGCATCTCTTTCAACCTGCAAGCTCAGCAAGCATTTCTTAGTACCCAACACTTGTTGGGTCCTACGAGGTTAGCCACAAGGTGCTTAGGAACCCAAATGGCTCTCATGTTAGATTGAGGTGAACTAATCTCCCTCATAGCACAAGTCCCATTCTTATCGTTCCTAAGCTTACGGAAGTCATGATGGACAAGGTTCGATTTAGAAGCGTTACCATTTGGGCAATCTTTGCCCATATGACCGTTTTGTCGGCATTCATAACAAATGCGGCTTTTGTTCTTGTTGGTCACACCACTCCTTGGAATTTCTTGTCCATGCTTGCTTCTGAGCCTTGTTCTTGGAGAGGAGGTCATCTTTGACTTGTTTACTTGAAGGGTGGCAGGCCTGGCCGGCACCGGTCTGACCGGTGGCGTGCACCGGTCTGACCGGTCACGGTCAGTGCCACCGCCCATCGTCGTACTTGGGCAAGTGTCGGCAAAGTGACCCTTCTCTCTGCACTTGTAGCACACCCTCCACTTGTTTGAGCTTCTAGGCTTCTTGGAGAGCGATTCTTGTGCCTTGTGCTTGGTTGGGCAATGTTGGGACTTGACTTGCCCAACTTTGCTCTTTTCTTGAATCTTGTGCTTATGGGTCTTTGTATGTTGTTGAGGAGTTGAGCTAGCGACGGTTGATCCCTTCTCAAGCTTCTTCACCATGTCTTCACGGTTATCTTGAGAAGGTTGCACTTTGCTCTTCTCCTTCAACACATACAAGTCTTTTTGAAGCTTTTCAACCTCTTGCTTGAGTTCATCATTTTCTTTAGCAATGAGGTCATCACAAGATTCTACAAATACATGCTCAATGCTAGATTGGCTTGCTTGAGACAAACAATCATTAGCGCAAGATAAATCAATTTGAACTTGTGAGCATGTGCATGTGTGAGATAGAGGTTGCATAAATTTTACCGATGAAAGCACAACCTCATGGGCTATCTCTAGTGTTGCATAAGAATCGACAAGCTTCTCATAGGAACACTCAAGTCCCTTGTGATCGGCTTGTAGAGCCATATGCTCACTAGTGAGTTTCACTAGTTGAGCTTCTAGCGTATCATTGGCTTCTTCTTCTACCTTAGCTCTATATGAAAAGGATTTGATATCATGATCATATTTGTTAGCCAATGAATCATACTTACAAACCAAGGATGCGAGCTCGGATTTGAGAAGTTCAAGTTCTCTTGTCGGAGAGCTTGAGGCTTCAATCTTCTGTCTCTTCGCTCCCTTGGCCTGCCTCTTCTTCTTGCTCTTCTTTTCCTTCTTGGCCATCAAGCAAGTTAATGTGCCCCTGCCGGCACCGGCATGACCGGTGTGTGTCACCGGTCTGACCGGTCCCTGCAGAGGGACAGCATCTTCGCTTCTTTGATCTCCTCCTTGCTTGAGAGTTGATGATTGATGATCAGTGGATATTGTAGAGGTTGTGGGACATATCTCCACTGGTTCATCTTCCTCATCACTCTCAACTTCATCCCATTTGGTGTGAACTATCTCAAATAGCAATTCCCAAATGAGATGAGCATCTTCACTAATTTCTTTGCTCTTTAGGATGAGATGCTTTAGTTCTCTACATACACAACTACACAAAAGGTTAGTAATAATGGCATTGAGTCGCTTATTCTCCAATTCCTTTGGAGAGACACAAGTCTCATCCTCCGGAAGGATACTCGCAACCATAATGCCCTCAGCGGTGGGACCCAAAACCTTAAGTGCAGTGAGAACATTGGAGCGCCAAGAAGAGTAGTTTGAGCCATCAACAGCTAGAGGCTCAAACGGTACCTCACGAGTTGTCGACATCGAAGAACTCCAAGCGGTTAAGCTCGAATCGGAGCACCAAGCTCTGATACCAATTGAAAGGACCTTGATGTCGCCTAGAGGGGGGGTGAATAGGCGAGATGACTGATTTAATCTTTTCTTCCCCGAAAACTTGAGCTGACAGTGTCCACCGGTCAGACCGGTGGTGGTGACCAGTCAGACCGGTCGCTCACTGGGCTTCACAGGAGGCACCAGTCAGACCGGTGCGTGTCACCGGTCAGACCGGTGTAGCACAGAGCACCTGCAAAAACAACTTCAAGCTTCTCTTGACTTCTAGCACGAACCAAACTTGGTGAGTGGCCTTTGTAGATGATCAGAAGCAGGGTAATGAGCCCTGCACACACAAGTAGCACACACGAGTAGATCGAAGCGGAAGCAAATCAAATATGCTAGAAAAACAACTTAGAGAGGCAAACTACATGAAGAAGCAAGGATTTGTTTCCCGAAGTTCACCACCCACTAAGGAACGGCTACATCTCCGTTGAGGAGCTTGTAAGGGACAATTCCCACAACAAGCTGGGTCTCTTTCAACCACTTTCCTCCTTTCCACTAAGGGGATCTTTTCCACGAAGAGGCAAGATCACAGCCCTCACAAACTTCCTGCTGCTCACCACAACGTTGGGAGCTAGCCGGCGACGCCTAGCCGTCTAGGAGGCAAACCTCCAAGAGTAACAAACGCTTCAAAGCTTGTAGACACGAAACCAAAGTGCTCAAGCTATGGAAAGCTCTTGTTAGCTCACAAAGGCGCTCTTGAGCTCACTCTCTCAACCCAACACAAAGGATATGGCTTGGATCAACAAATCTCACAAAGAGAGGGTTGTGGAGAGCCACTAAGGCTTAGGGCTTGCAAGAAATGGCTTAGGACCTCAGCAACACCACAAGAAACAGTAACCTTCAACTGAAGAAGGCTTGGGGTATTTATACCCCTCAAAGGAGAAAACTAGCCGTTAGCCCTCGGGCGGCACCGGTCAGACCGGTGCCTCACACCGGTCAAACCGGTGTTTGAAAAACTAGCCGTTGGGGCTAGCGGCACCGGTCAGACCGGTGCCCCTGACCGGTCAGATCGGTCAGGCCCGAGACACCCCCAAAACCCTTTCTATGATTCTAACACTTCACCAAAGAGATGAAGTGGCTCAGGTTAGGTTAGGAGGGTTTGTTAGCACACTCTAAGGCTCTCAAGGCTAGATCTCACTTAGGTCAACTAATGAGCACTTTGACTTGGTCAACTCGCTAAAGTTGCATCCCTCTTGATAGTATGGCATACCTATACTCAAGAATAAATAAAAACACCTTATTGATCTCTTGAGCTTGAATGTCTTCAATATTGCCATACTTGAGCAACATCCGCTTGAGGGCTTTCAACATAGCCTTTGACTTGAGCACGTCCATACTTGAGCTAATGATCTAGGATCCTTCCATCTAGCATAGGAATGCACACTTGCATCCATAAGTCACTCCATATTGCCAATCATAGCATGTTGATGACTTGCATTGCTTCCCTCGGTTAAGGTTTGGATATGATACTTGGAGACCTCACGGATGCTAGAACTTCACCTTAGCAAAACACTAATGACGACTTAGCTACGACCCCAAAGATTGCTTAGTCCCTCGCCCTAAACATCTCGGTTGATCTCTTCATCACTTATCCAATCCACTTTTGAGTTCCACTTTGCTTCATACATAATTAACCTTCATTTGAAAACCCGCTTCAAATGCTTGATCTTGATTGACAACGAATGTGCAAGCTTCCAAATAAGAACCATAATGTTTACACTCATCCTTATGTCCTCTTTCAATTATCACATGAAGCCTTGCACTTGACTTAGAGAATTACCATCTTCTCTTTTATGACCCTTGTAATTTTAATCACACCATGTCTAGTATGGGAGGCAATGAATTGACCTTCTCAAATTATCCCAATATATATCTTCCTTTATTGCTTGATATTTGTCACTTATGCATTAGGATCATCCATATATTTGTCTTCTCTAATGTGAGCCATATAATATTCCTCCACAAATAAATACTCCAATAATTACTCATGAATATATAAATAAAACCTGCTCACAGTCTTAGACAAATACATTAGTCCTTTAATCGCTTTGTCATTCAATTCACCAAAATCCATTTAGGGGCCTAGATGCACTTTCAGGTAGTGGGCTCAACATCATCTTCGTCGACACCCTCAAGAAGATGGGCTTCGACTTCGACAAGCTCACGGAGAGCGATGAGCCCTTCTATGGCATCGTCCCCGGGAAGGCGGCCTACCCCCTGGGTCGGGTCTCCCTCCCCGTCACCTTTGGTACGGAGGCGAACTTCCGCACGGAGTACCTCAACTTCAAGGTCGCCAACTTCAAGTCCTCCTACCATGCTATCCTAGGTCGCCCGATGCTGGCCAGATTCATGGCCATCCCGCACTACACCTACTTGGTGTTAAAGATGCCGGCTCCACATGGGGTCCTCTCCGTCAAAGGGGATCTCATTATCTCCTTCAGGTGCAACACGGAGGCCCTCGACCTCGCCGCAACCTCTGCTGCTGCTGACGCTTCCGCGGTCTTGGTCGCTGAGGCCAACCAAGTCGATCCTGTCGACCAATCTGTCCCAGAGCAGAAGCGCACCGACACCACCCTAGACGCGGCTCCCTCGACGAAGAAGGTTTGCCTTGGCCTTGCCAACCCAGAGAAGACGGTGGTGATCGGCGACGGGCTCGACCCCAAATAAGAACTCGTGCTCACCAGTTTCCTCCGGGATAACACCGACATATTCGCATGGAGTCCATCGGATATGCCGGGCGTCCCCAGGGAGCTGGCTGAGCACACCTTGGATGTAAGCAAGACGGCCAAGCCTGTCAAGCAGAAGCTTCGCCACTTTGCGAAAGATCGCAAAGACGTCATTAGGGTAGAGTTAATAAAGCTCCTAGCTGCCGGATTTATCCGAGAGTGTAAAAACCCGGTTTGGCTCGCCAACCCGGTTCTTGTACCAAAGAAAACTGGTCAATGGAGAATGTGCATCGACTACACCGATCTCAATAGGCACTGCCCTAAAGACCCCTTCCCTCTTCCGCGCATCGACCAGGTCGTGGATTCCACGGCCGGAACCGTCCTCCTCTGCTTTCGCGACTGCTACTCAGGGTATCACCAGATAGCCCTGAAGGTCTCCGACCAAGACAAGACGGTGTTCATAATGCCCCATGGCATCTACTGCTACACAGCCATGACCTTCGTCCTCAAGAATGCTGACGCGACCTACCAGAAGGCCATCCAGAAGTGTCTGGCCAGCCAGATCAGCAAGAACATAGAAGCCTACGTTGACGACGTGGTCATCAAGACCACCCATGAGGACAAGCTCATAGCTGACCACGCGGAGACCTTCGCCAACCTCCGCGTCTACCGCTGGAAACTTAATCCAGAGAAGTGTGTCTTCAGTGTCCCATCTGGCAAGCTCCTGGGCTTCATGGTCAGCAACCGGGGCATCGAGACCAATCCCACCAAGGTGGATGCCATCCTCAGGATGAAGCAACCTACTGGCAAGAAGGACGTCATGAAGCTTATAGGCATGATGGCGGCCTTAGGCCGATTCATTAGCAAACTTGGAGAGAAAGGCCTACCCTTCTTCAAGTTGCTAAAAAAGGCGGACAAGTTCGTCTGGAACGAAGAGGCAGACCAAGCCCTTGAGCAACTCAAGACCTTCCTCACGACACCCCCGGTGATGGTGCCCCCGGTGCCTAAGGAACCCTTACTGCTCTACATCTCGGCGACCACCCTGGTGGTCAGCGCCGTTCTGGTGGCTGAGCGGCCTGAAGAGGGGCGACCTTACCCTGTCTAGCGACCTATCTACTACGTTAGTGAAGTCCTGTCTGACAGCAAGACCAGGTACAGCCAGCCCTAGAAGATGCTCTACGCACTACTCATGACCTCCTGCAAGCTCCGGCATTACTTCCAGTCGCACAAGATCAAGGTCGTCTTGGCCTTCCCCCTTGGCGAGATCCTGCGGAGCAGTGATACCACTGGGTGTATCGTCAAGTGGTCCATCGAGCTGGGCTAGTTCGACCTAGAGTTCTGCCCTAGGCAGGCTATCAAGTCCCAAGTCATCGCAGACTTCGTCTCAGAGTGGACAGAGATCCAGCAGCCTCCCCCGTTGGAGCGACCTGAGCACTGGAAAATGTACTTCGATGGTTCCCTGAACCTCGTAGGAGCCGGCGCGGGCGTCCTGTTCATCTCCCCCCAGGGCGACTACCTCAAATACGTCTTGCAGATCCACTACAAGGCGTCTAACAACGGTGCTGAGTATGAGGCCCTCATCCACGGGCTACGCATCGCGGTCTCCCTCGGGATCAAGCACCTCATGGCCAATGGCGATTCCAAGGTCGTCATCGACCAAGTTAGCAAGGACTCCGAAGCTAGGAAGGACGCGATGGATGCCTACTACGCCGAGGTGCGCAAGCTCGAGTGTCACTTCGAAGGGCTTGAGTTCCACCACATCTGCCGCAACAACAACGTCGCGGCTGATGTCCTCTCCAAGCTTGGCTCAAAGCGTGCACTGGTTCCGGCCGGTGTGTTCATCCAAGACCTATGCAAGCCGTCTATCAAACTCATCCCCGACCCAGAGTCACCTGATGACAAAGTGACCTCGCGTGCAGGTCGCGAGATCCTCATGATCGACGCAGAAGAAGACTAGCGCCTTGACTTCATCGCCTTCCTCCTCGAACATTGAGTGCCTGAGGACAAGGCGGAGCATGAAAAGGTCACGAGGTGTAGTGCCAACTACGTCGTCATCGGCAATGAACTCTACCGGAGGTCCACCTCCACCGGAGTACTGATGAAGTGCATCCTACGATCTGAGGGCCTCAGACTCTTGGACGAGATCCACGGTGGCGAGTGCGGCAACCATGCCGCTTCTTCCAACCTGGTGGGCAAGGTCTTCAGGTCTGGCTTCTACTGGCCCACGGCCATGGCTGATGCCCAGGAACTTGTACGTCGATGCAAGGGGTGTCAGTTCTTCGCTAAGCAGAAGCACATCCCGGCTCAGGCCCTGAGGACCATCCCTCCGTCCGGGCCCTTCGCAGTATGGGGTCTCGACTCTGTGGGACCTTTCAAGACCGCTCCAGGCGGCTACAAGCACATCATCGTGGCGGTGGATAAGTTCACCAAGTGGATCGAGGTCTGTCCTGTATCTAGCGTCACATCGAAAGAGGCGGCCAAATTCATCGAGGAGATCACCCACCACTTTGGGGTGCCAAACAGGATCGTCACCGACCTTGGCACGGCCTTCACAGGAGCCGAATTCTGGGACTTCTGTCAAGACAGCATGATCGACGTATACTACTCCTCGGTGGCGCACCCGCGGTGCAACGGCCAGGTCGAGCGTGCCAACGGCATGGTCTTACAGGCCATCAAAGACGTATATTCGACGGTTCAGCGCCCTACGCAACCAGGTGGCTCTCAGAGCTCCCTCACGTCCTCTGGGGTCTCAGGACCCAGGTCAGCTCGGCTATAGGGTACTCACCCTTCTTTTTGGCCTACGGGTCAGAGGCCATCCTCCCCACCGACGTGGCCTTCGGTGCTCCTCGCATCCAGAACTTCGACGAAGGAGAAGTAGAGCAAACACGCCGGCTCGACCTCGACAGCGTCGAGGAACATCGTGTGGCCGCGCTCATGCGCCACACCCACCACGAGCAGGAGCTACGTCGCTACCACGACCGCAACGTGCGGGAATGTTCCTTCAACGTCGGCGACCTAGTCTTGCGGCGGATCCAGAATACCAAGGACATGCACAAGCTCTCTGCACCTTGGGAAGGCGCCTTCATAGTTAAGGAGGTCATTGGACCGGCGACCTATCTCCTCCAATGGGCCGATGGCCAGGGCGTCCCGAACCCCTGGAACATCGAGCACTTACGTCGCTTCTATCCCTAGGAGCTTTGTACCAATAAAAAGCTATGTACTCTATCCTTTGTACTTCGATATATATAAAAGATTACCCTTTCAACCTGTTTGTTTTATGTTCACCCCTCCCCTTCGACACGCTCGGGGGCTTGGTTTAAAACCGGACCCCTCACGCTCGGGGGCTTGGCTTTAAGCTCGGCCCTTCACACTCGGGGGCTTGGCTTCGCCAACCTAAGGGTCGTTCGACCTGGGGTTTCGCCCTTTCCTTTTTACAAGTGTTCCCTTACCACAACTTCTTGTACACCTTATAAGCGTTCCTAGGCCGTGGGGTTGCTTGACCTTGGGTCCTTGACCCCCCTCCGCACGCCGGCCGCACGTAAGCCTCCACGCTGAGCCGTGCAGTCGGTAAGCCGTTCCTCCACTGAGTTGGGTTAGCGGGGGGAAAGGGTTCTTGCAACTTTATTACCTTTGCGATTCTTATAAGGAGTACACGAGGCAAATAAGGGATCACATTAACTTAATTAAACATGCCTTTTTCATTCATGCAAGGTTTATCTTACATCAAAAGGGTCCACGACCCATTGGCACTAACTGTCTGCTACGTCCTAAGTTACATTTCTAGGTCTATCTTCTTCATAATTTCATCTGCAGCGGCCTGGATATCTTCGCTGCCCACCAGCTGCGACAAGGCGAGCTCCTCCTTGACCTTCTCAAGGTCGAACGATGGCACATGGTGCTTCATCGTGGCAAGCGCGGTAGCAACGGTGAGGTTCCCGCTATCCACCAGCAAGGTCTTCACGCGGCCTTCCGCTTCCTCCAGCCGCGCGACGAGGTCCTGTGGCCCGCCTTCGACCTTGGGGACGTAGACGTCCGCCAGGTATTCGGCGACTTCCTTGAGGTCGTCCAGCTTCTTCTCAAGATCTGCAGTCATCTCTTGATGGTCAATGAGGGTTTGCATCGCCCAACCAAGGTCGATCTCTAGGTCCCTGCACACGCCAAATTCATATGCAGCTTTTCGGGTGAAGTAAGACTCACTGGCGACGACCTCCTTGTGCTTCTCCTTGAGGACCTTCACCCGATCCTTCGACTCCTTGAGGTCCTTCTTCAAGGCAGTCTCCCTCTTCTTGGCGTCTGCAAAAGTCAAGGTAAAGATGGGTTTACCACGGCGTCAAAACATAAAGACCAAGCGCGTCCCACGACGTACCTGCGGTGGCGACCTTCAGATCGTCCTCCGCTTCCTTCGCCTTCAGCTTGGCAGCCTCAAGCTCCTGCTTTAAGGCCTCGATCGCCTTGTCCTTTGAGGATGCCTCGTCCTTGAGGCGCTGGACTTCCTTCGCGGCCTCAATCTTGGCCTGGAGCATGGCCTCCCATGTCGTGGCCAGCTCTGCGTGAAGCTTGGCGCCCTCCGTCAGCAGGGCCGCCCTACCCTGTGACCGCTCGGCAAGAGTCTGCACCAACACATTATGAAAAGATCGTCAAATCAATACGCCTGAGCCAATTAAAGACTTAGCCCCAAGGGCAATGTTAGCTCACCATGAGCATCCTGCCGATCGTCTTCACCGCCTCCGTGATGGTTGCTTGCGCGGTCTTGAAATCGACAAGGTCTTTGGCGTCGGCAAGGACGTCGTCCTCCCACAGGGTGCCGGTATAGAGGCACCGGTGCCGTTCGTCCTCCTCGTCTCCTCCTCCGGTGCCCGCCAATTGCGTCTCCGGCAGGCTCGACTCGGGTAGGTCCTGCTGTTGCAGACCTTCCTCCTGCTGAGCGCTGTCCGCAGCGACCTTGGCCGCCCCCGACGATGCTACCCTCACGAGCTCTGGGGCCCCACTGGTAACATCCCCGCCTGAGGTCGCCGGCGACTGCCCCACTGGCAGCTTCTCAAGCTTCCGCCCCGAGGCCTCTTGGCCTGAGGCATTCTTGCTTGCACCAGATGCAGCGGGAGTCCTCCTGCCCAAGACGCACAAAATCGTCAGAACGACGTACCTAACAATTTGCTAAGGTTGAGCAAACCAGGAAAAACAAGCTCTATGATGTACCCGCTGCTGGATTTCCGCCGAACCTGAAACGGCTTGGGCGGCACCCGCCTTGGCTTCTTCTGCGACCCTTGGTCGCTCACGCCTTCCACGCTCGGCTTCGGCTGCCGCTCGCCTACAACACCGAGCGTGGTGTCATCTTCTCCCGTGGCCGCTACATCGCCCGACCCTGCGGCGATGTCGTGCGACCGCGCATCGTCCTGCTCCTCGAAGACGACCTCGGTGCTAGTCGTTGCCATCTCCGACGAGGCAGTGGTGTCCTTCCTCTTCCTCTTCTTCTTCTCCGCCTCGATGGTGGCGGAGACGATCTTGGCGCCCTTGTGCGCTGGGATCTTGCCAGCGACCTGCCGCGTGCGCCGAGTCGTTGGTGTTGAACTCACCGTAGGCGGATCCTCCTCATCACTACCTCCACTGATGAGTCGGAGAGGTAGTTCTCAACTAACTCTGGCGGCGGAGCCTGCACGTCCTCCGCCGTGCGGACCTTGAAGCTGCGCTCACCCTCATCTGCGAGGGGAGCCGGGCTCCAGAACAAGTCCTCACGACCCTGCAGCAGGCGACCTTCGTCTTAGAAACAGGGGAACTCAAACTCTACGAAAACAAAGGAATCAAGGTCGATCAGCGACTTACCACTTCGGCGGGCCGCTTGAGGGAGAACGCCTTGGGGCATGTCCGGTTCCGGATCACCACATTGAAGAGTTCCCTCACCCGTGCCACCATCTCCTGCTTGGAGACCTTGCGCTGCTGTACGCGGGTCGGGTTGGTTTGGCCCCAGTACTCGTAGGCTGGATGCACCCGATCTTGGATCGGTTGCAGCAGCCTCCGGCTGAAACCGATGGCCACCGCGCCACCCGTCAACCCTTCCTCCTTCCGCGCCTTGAGGTCCTCCAACAGTGGCTTGATGGTGTCCATCTCCCGCGACGTCAGCTGGTTGGTCCACTCCAGCACCGGGACCGGCACGAGCCCCGACCTGGTGGCCAGCGCCGGCTTCGGGTTGTCGATGCAGCTCCATGTCGATGTACACCGTCTTCATGTGATGGCGTAGCATGAAGCCGACAGCCCCGACGATGCCATTCTTCCCTGTGTTCTTCACCTCGAAGAAATACCGCCACAGGTCGAAGTGTGGCGGTATCCCCAAATATGCCTCACACAAATTGATGAACGTGGACACGGTGGTGATAGTGTCGGGGACGAGGTGTACCAGGTCGATGCTGTAGAAGTGGAGCAGCCCGCAGAAGAAGTCACCCGCCGGAACTCCAAAACCGCGCTCCACGTGCGTGACGAAGGCGACGGTCTCCCTGGTCCCCTCGGAGGGGAAGGCTTCACCGGCAGCTGGCCTCCAGCCCACCTGCTCCTTGGGCTTCAGCAGCCCGTGCTCCACCAGACCTTGGAGCTGCGCCTCCGTCACCATTGAGTGCTCCCAAAACTTCTCCGGTGGCGGCGCAAGCTCTGGGGGCATTTCTTCTTCGCTGAAGCCGGTGGATCTAGCTCTAAACACCACCAAGGACTTCTAGCGCATATGGCGGCGCTGGGCGCGGTGGATCTAAGCACGGTGGCGCTGGCGGATCTATGCGCTAAAGCTCCTGGCGGCGGATCGAAAACCCTAGCTGTTGCGCAGAATGGAAGCGAGTGGGGTCCTCGACCCTTCACTCGGCCTTTTATAACTAGGCTGCATCAGTGCGGTGGGCTGCGACGCCCCAAATGTCCCCTCGGATTCAGCGATATTCCTGGCGACCCAACAGATTCATCGCCCAACGACTTTATTGGCCTAACGGCTACAGGCAGTAACGGCTAGCGCCGTGCGGGAATCCATGCCTGTTCGCCTCCTGGCCAACGGCTCGGTGTCCATGGACTCGTTATGCCCTACTTCAAGCCCCTTCCCCATCATTTTCTTCAAGGTCCTTTGGCCTCTGACGACCTCCGGGTCTATAGCGTTACCTTCACAAGGTCGACAGGCACTACCGCTTGGTAGGTTGCCCCAACTTTCACTAGCAGGCTCAGACCCCTGGCTCCTAGGTCCTGTTACCTACTGGGTTGCCTAAGCCTTCGTGGCTGGTTTAACACCAACGACCTTGTGCTTAAAGGCTCTACTGCCTGTTGGCGACCTTCGGGTCAAGTAGCACCTCCCCGAGGTTGCTAAGGTCCTGCTACCTATTACATTGCCTTAATGGCTATACCAACGGCCCCGTGCTTAATGGCTCCACTACCCGTTGGCGACCTCTTGGTCAAGTAGCACCTCCCTGAGGTCGCTAGGGCCCTGCTGCTGAAGGACCGATTAGGCGAACCAGAGAGGGGGGGAGTGAATGGGAGCCGATAAAAATTCTTCTCGAAGGAGATGAGAACTCCAACAAGACGAACACAGCTTCCAAATCACGTCTCCGACCCAACTACCCAAGTTGGCCAAGACCACGCAGCCACTGGAGTGCTACTGGTCCTAGGAACCAACAACCACCTTCACAGACTCGAGAACGCAGCGGAACTAGCAACTCGAGCGCTACTGACTTACACCGGTCAGGCCGGTGAGCACCATCGGTCAGACCGGTCCCTGCTGGCAAAACCTGGGAACTTCCACTGAAGGCCCCTACACCGGTCAGGCCGGTGTAGCTCACCGGTCAGGCCGGTGTAGCTCACCGGTCAGACCGGTTCAAGCCAGGAAACCCCAAATCCTCCAAACAGGCCTACCGAGCTCCAAACTGACCCAAACTCGAAACAGCAGCAACACGGGGCAACAGGGAACTCACCAAGACGTTAACCCGAGCAAAACTCAACAAAGAGTCTGCACCGGTCAGACCGGTGAGAGGCACCGGTCAGACCGGTGTGACCTGAGTTCTCGGGATGAACAACGCCCGCGGGTCAACTCCCCCAAATCCAACTCCCGATCTCCCGAATCGCTCCACGGTTTTGCACAAGACTTTGGGGATAGTAGGAACACCTCATGGGCACTCCATAGCCAAGATTTGGTCCACCAAGAACGCCTCTAACCCTAGAGCCACGAAAACCCCAAAATCGAGCCCCTTTGCTCACGGATTTGGGAGGGGAATCAAAGGGAAAAGAACCACGAAGGGTTCATGCATACATCCCCCACCAAATCCCAAAGAGAAAGGCCTCGAAATCGCTCCAAGAAAATCGCCAAGAAAGGGCTCCGAAAATCACTAAAAAGGAGAAACGGGAAAGACACATCCAAGCCTTGAGGAACCACGCCGAATCATCTATACATACCAAAGAGGTTCATACAAGGTCTAGCTTGCCGCCCGATCATCCTTCCCTCTCACAAGATCTCACCATGAAGCTCTCAAGCTAGTCCTAAGAAAATCCTAAGGAAAATAGGAAGAGAAAATAGGAAAGCAAATGAGCTAGGGTTCCAAGAGATGGCTGCCATCCTCTCACCACTTGGTTTATATGGAGGCAACCGAAAGACGAAAATACCCTTACTAGCTAACTAGAGATACATGCCCCTCAGGGGCGAATTCGGAAATCTTTGTCTTCGCTCCATCGGACGGATGCCCAGCGACCGCAAACTTGCTTAGCCTCGACGCAAGCCTTGCGATCCCGACGCGTGTCCTCCGCTTCGAAGATTCCGGACTGCGTCGTCGCACACCGGTCAGACCGGTGCTCCTCACCGGTCAGACCGGTACCCACCGGTCAGACCGGTCAGACCCACCGGTCAGAACGGTCTGGAGCTGCTGCACCTCCGTCTTCGGTTCTTCGGTCTTGGCTTTGTGGATCAACCAAGGAACCCAGTGATTTTCTGGTGAACCACCGGAAACCCCGCGAACTCGATGTAGCCTCCGCCAACCACCACTCATGACTCGGCTCCCACGTAGTCCCAGCTCGACCTTGGTTTTGAGGCTCAACCAAGAAACCGTCCATGACTTCATCTTGCCGTTCTTGCCACCATGCGGCCCGCACTTGACCCCGCTGGCCACCGGGTCCCTCGAACCAAGCCTACTTGTCTTCTCCACACCTGGAGGCCTCACCGGCAACGACCTTTCGCGCTTGTTCTTCACCTGCACCTGCACCTGCAATACTTAGCCAAGAATCAGTCCACACCACGTTGTCAATCACTCATCACACTAGGAAGCGACCATCCACCGGTCCTCGAACCACACCTGGCTCTCAATCTCCCCCTTGATGAGTGCATTGACAACACACACATTTTGGTAACCAAGAGAAAAGAAAAAGAAAAGAAACGACTAAAGGAAACTCCAACAAGCGATCAAAAGCCAAAGAAAAGACAAAGAGCAAGATCACTTGAAGAAGATAAGTCTCGGACCCCTTAGGCAAGGGCAACGGCTCGACACATCCGAGACAAAAGCATGCTCAAGCAAAGAGCACAAGCCAACAATCCAAAGCTCGAAAACCACAAAGAGCTCCCCCTGCACACATGCAAGCTCCCCCTGAACCAATGCAACTCCCCCTGGACGAATGCATGCAAACCACTTGACGAAACAGAGCAACTGCATCAGCTCAGCTCTGACCGGTCAGACCGGCCAACACCACCGGTCAGACCGGTTCTCAACATATGAACAGGACCAGCACTCTGACCGGTCACACCGGTGACCTCAACCGGTCAGACCGGTGCACAACAGAGCCCAAAAATGGCTCGAAACCACCTGAAAACCTTCTAGATGCATTCAGTAGGCCAAAACATGCTCAAACTTCTCCCCCTTGTTGACAATGCATGAATCAAGCCAAAAATGCAAAAAATGCAACCTAGAGCTTCTCAAATAGACAAAATTCAACATAGGATGCTACACATGTCCAAATGAGCAAGTTAGATACTCTATAGCTTCGTAATGACATCAACTACAAGATCACCAAGTTTCACAACCACTGGGCGAAGCTAAGATAGAATTGAGCAATTTTGCGAAAAATTACCCTCTCATGAGCAAAGTCCTAAACATGAGCAAAACATGTCAAAATGGCAAAGCCACACAAACTTCATGCTAGGACAACCATTCTAAGCATAAGACCATCATAAACACCCACAAGCACCTCATGTCATGTCAAAGCATACCGAGCCATGTGCTTACTTCTATGTATGAGACTTCTCATTGGTAAGCAACATGCAACGGTTTAGCACCCAAAAGCAAGTAAATTAAGCACATATGACATGGGAGCACATTTTCCAAGCAATTTACATTTCATTTTCAGATTTATAGTTGGTACATGAAATGTCTTTGCGACAAAAAGGAACTTATGCTCCTCCACAAGATGAAGCATGGGGGCTAAACATTCATGATGGCAAATGAGCCTTTGGCCCCATATGATCAAAATAAGCTATCCAACCACAAATTAAGTATAGCCAAGCCACAAAAACATGTCAAGATCATGTAAAGGCATTTACTCACAAGAGAGCATACATATGAAATTTTTCAAAAACATAGCCATCAACCATGGATATAAACCAAGATTATCAAGAGCTAAGCCAAACTAACCATAGCTTACCAAATTAGCTCACAAAGACATATATATCATTCCATGGTGATCAATGTATATAGGAGAAGCCTTTCCTAAACAATGCATATGATACAAAATGCATGCAACCTAAGATACAAAGATGCCTATACATCATGTTACATATGCCATGCCAAATGCAAGAAATGCACAAAGGAAAGCTATACATATGCTACAAAGGAGCTCCCACACGCCAACTCAAGAAATCAAACAAACACCAAGCTCCCCCCGCAAACGAGTGAAAGTTGCTTGATCTAGGGGTTTGGTGAAAATATCGGCTAGTTGGTCATGTGTGGGTACATGGATCAAAGCGATCTTTCCTTTCTCTACATTGTCTCTCAGAAAATGATACCTCACTTCTATGTGCTTGGTTTTGGAATGGAGCACTGGGTTCTTTGCAATGCTTATGGCACTGGTGCTATCACATTGAAGTGGGACATGGGTATACTCCTCACCAAAGTCACTCATGGTGTATGTGATCCAAAGGAGCTGAGAGCAACAACTAGCTGCGGCCACATACTCTGCCTCGGTAGTGGATTGAGCAACACTCGACTGTTTGTGGGAAGACCAAGACACCAAAGAAGAACCCAAGAACTGGCAAGTCCCAGAAGTGGACTTCCTATCCAACCGACACCCAGCAAAATCCGCATCTGAAAATCCATGAAGTGCCAAAGAAGAAGACGCAGAGTACCAAAGGCCGAAGTCGGGAGTGTCGCAAATACCTGAAAATGCGCTTGACTGCTTGCCGATGCGAAGTCCTCGGAGACGCTTGAAAACGAGCGCACAGACATACCGAGAATTGGATGTCCGGCCTCGTTGCCGTCAAGTAGAGGAGCGACCCGATCATGCTCCGGTACTCCTTCTGGTCCACGTGTTCACCTTCCTCGTCCGCATCAAGAGCTGTAGTCGTACTCATAGGCGTCGCCATGGCCTTGGAGTCCTCCATCTTGAAGTTCCTCACAATGTCCTTGGTGTACTTAGCTTGGTGCACAAATGTTCCTTCCTTTGATTGCTTGATTTGTAGCCCGAGGAAGAACTGCAACTCGCCCATCATGCTCATCTCAAATTCCCTGCTCATGTCTTCTGCAAACCTTGCAATAAGAGAGTTAGACGAGCCACCAAAGACAATATCATCCACGTATACCTGCAAAATCAGGATATCTCTGCCCTGCCTGAGGAGAAACAAGGTCTGATCGACCTTTCCCATCTCAAACCCTCTCTCAAACAGGAACCCCCTCAACCTACCATACCAAGCTCTAGGCGCCTGCTTCAACCCATACAGCGCCTTCCTCAACTTGTACACCCTGTGGGGGTACTTCTCACTCTCAAACCCCGGTGGTTGCCTCACAAATACCTCTTCCTCCAACACACCGTTCATGAAAGCACTCTTCACATCCATCTGGTACAACTTGAACCCTTTAGCCACGGAAAAGGCTAGAAGGATCCTGATCGCCTCCAAACGAGCTACATGAGCAAAAGTCTCCTCGTAGTCGATCCCCTCTTTCTGACTGTACCCCTGAGCAACAAGTCTCGACTTGTTCCTCACCACTTCTCCTTTCTCTCCCTCTTTATTTTTCCACACCCATTTTGTCCCAATCGGCTTACACCCTGGAGGAGGGTCGACCAACACCCAAACTTGGTTCCTCTCAAAATTCTCCAACTCCTCATGCATCGAGTTAACCCAATTATGATCAGATAACGCGTGTCCAATGTCTTTGGGCTCAAAGGTGGCAACAAAAGCAGCATGAGCGAAATGAGAATTGTTCCGAACCCTCGACCGTGTAGTACGTTCATTCATGTCGCCGATGATTCTCGAAGCTGGGTGATCCACTTGCACTCGCCGAGGAGGTTCTCGCCTTGATGCTACCTCCCCCTCAACAGCAGCTTTGCCTTGATCTGGGTTTGTCGTTGTAGGTGTGGGAGAAGGCCCGTTCACGATCGTCGTCGAAGTAGTAGGTACATGTTCAGCTGCGGGCACCACACTGCCATCTTCGTCATCTCCATGTTCATGCTCCTCCTACGGAAAGATCTCCTCGCCAAGTTCGTCGTCACCTGCACACTCAAAACCAAGCTGACTACGTTGCTGTGTCTCGTCGAAGGTTACCTCGCAAGTCTCCACGATTTGGTTAGTTTCAAGATTGAGCACACGAAATGCTCTAGAATGAGATGCATAACCAAAGAAAATACCATCGACAGACCTAGCCTCGAACTTGTCCAACTTCTTCCCTTTCTTCAGAATGAAGCATTTACAACCAAAGACATGGAAGTGACTCACCTTGGGTGTGCGACCGTGCATCAACTCGTAACAGGTTTTCTTCTTATGAACCCTGAGGTAGATCCTGTTCGACACATAGCACGCGGTATTGACCGCCTCAGCCCAGAACCTTCTCGGAGTCCTATGCTCGTCGAGAATCGTCCGAGCCATTTCGCACAAGGTCCTATTTTTCCTTTCCACAACGCCATTCTGGGGAGGCGTATACGGACTCGAAAACTGGTGTTCAAGACCCAAGTCATGGCAAAAGGTTTGGAAGCGAGAGTTTTTGAATTCCGAGCCATTGTCACTGCGGATCGCTCGTATGGCATCTCTGTGCCTCTCGTTTCTTAACCTCAAGACAAGATCTCGAACAAAACCAAACGTCTCCCCTTTCTCCTCAAGAAAGAACACCCACGCATACCGAGAGTAGTCGTCCACCACAACAAGGACATACCACTTCCCACCCGCATATCGCACACGAGCTGGGCCAACAAGGTCCATATGGAGCAGCTCGCATGGACGCTCAGTCATCACATCGGTGAGAGGCGGGTGAGAAGAGGCTACCATCTTGGCATGCCTACACGGCGCACAAACCAACTCTTTCTCAAACCTCAACCGTGGCAATCCTCGGACCAAATTGAGTTTACTCAAGCGAGACAAAAGGTCAAAGCTCAAGTGACCCAACTTCCTATGCCACTTCCACAACTCACTCGAAGAACCAGCCAAAAAGCAACGCTCCACACCAGAAGACTGAGAGAAATCAGCTCGAAACACCTGACCCTCGGGAATGACCATGCAAACAAGGTCCCCTCGAGAATCTAAAATCCGAGAACCACCAGGCCGAAACAACACCTCAAAGCCCTCATCCAACAACTGGGACACAGAAAGCAAATTGAACCCCAGCGATTGAACAAGAGCAACACGCCTGAGAGTGACCTTGTCACTTACCTTGATCTCACCTTCTGATAGCACACGCCCTCGCCCATTGTCCCCAAAGGTGATGTATGTTCTGGACACCACCGGGACGAGACTTGAGAACCACCCCTTGTCTCCGGTCATATGCCTCGAGCAACCGGAGTCAATCAACCAAACGTTCCTCAAGTCTCCCACCTGAAATTCAAAAATGAGCACGTGAGTGAACAAACGACTCAGCACTGGGGTTAGTACCAAAAGAGTAAAACCAGTGCCGAGCCATTTGCTCCAAAGTGGGGTTAGCACAAACCAAAACATCACGCCTACCAAAGCTACCACCACGAACACCACCACGGTAACCACTACGACGGAGCCAACCCTCTCTAGCTGGAGGAGGACGAAAGCCACGAAAGGAAACCCGTGGATCGTTCCTCCTCTCCATCTCAAAGCTATGACTCCTCCCACCCCCGTATTGAGCACGAGGTGGAGAACGCCTAGCAAACTGACCACCTGCAAACTTTCCAGACCAACCACCAAAACCACGACCACCAGAACCAAACCGAACATCCTCACGAGCACGAAACCCGACTCGCTGTCTGCCCAGACCTGCACCGGTCTGACCGGTGTAGCTTGGCCAGCAGCAGCACCTACAGCCTTTCGGTCTCCCCAAGCCGGAACCGTCCTCACAATTGCCTTGGCCCTGGGCATCTGTATACGAGGCTCAGGTACACCATTAGAGGGGTGGTACCTGTCCTTGTTAGCCCACTCTCTAACCATTCTCTCCTCACGCTTCCTCTTGAAGAAAAACTCATCCTTGTGACCATCTCTCCCACAATACCCACAATGGAACTTTATGGGCTGTGGTTTAGGCTTTGGCTTGGGTTGTGGCTGCCCACTCGGTTTCTCACCCTTCTTCTCTCCTTCCTCACCTCCCTTTGGGCTCACAAACTTCACCGGTTTCTGGAAATTATTTGTTGGGTGAGGGAATATGGGTGGATCTGGAGTAGTGTCAAGTTTGTTTCTGAGATGGTTAGACTTGGGCTCAAACTTGTTCTTGTATCTGTTTGGTGGTGGGATAGGAATCTTTCCAACTCTCTCAACTCCCTCACCACTGTTCTCTCCAAGCTTGTCAGCCCCAAGTGCCTGACCATCATAGCGTTTGAAAGCCGCTATCATGATACCAAGCTGAGGCTCCTGACCCGACAACCAGCTCATACATTTCCTCAGCTCATCATTCTCATCCTGCAAGCGGTCAACATAATGTGCAAGCTCCAAATTCTTAACCGCATGCAATTCACAAGTAGAGCAAGAAGTGGGAATAGGCTCTTTCAACTTAGCCTCAAGCGAAACAGTGTAAGCATGCATCTCATCATTCTTTCCATGCAAAACAGGGCAAGAAGTACAAGCACCTAGCAAAGCAGGTCTAGACTTAAGCTCAGCCACTTCAACCCTAAGCATATCTAGTTCATCACAAGTAGAAGCATGCTTATCCTTAAGAGCAGTAAGATCAGCTAGGTACACAGAGCAATCACAGCAATCAATCTCATCAGAAACCACAGGAGAAGCCTTAAGCGAATCAATCTCAAGCTTAGCATCTAGGTTCTGGGATTCTAGCTCAGCCACACGGTTCCTAGCATCTTCTAGTGAGGCCCTAAGCTCTTTCCTCATCTTCTTGGCCTCTCTAAGCATGTGATCGTGATTATCAAGCAAGTCAACCAACTCATCATTCTCCTTGCGCAAAGAAGAGAGCTCATCACATACCTCATCCTCGGAGTCGGAGTCCGAGTCGCTCTGGTGACTCTTCTTGCTGCCGGAGCTACGAGCCATGCCGCAGAAGCCATCTCCCGCGAAGCAACTCAACCCACTCAAGTTCCTGGATGACTTCTTGTTCTTGCGCCGATCACCTTCATCTTCACTGCTACTCGAGCTCGAGGAAGAGTAGGCAGAGCTGGAGTCGACGTCGCTCGCTCCGACCATCGCTCGGGCCTTCCTGCCGCGGCCGTCCTTCTTCCTCGACCGTCACTCGTCCTTGTGCTTGTTCTTGTACTTGTGATCGCGCCTCGATCGGTACTTGCCGTCCTTGCTCGACCGGTGCCTGTACCTGTCCTTGTAGCCGTCCTTGTTCTCCATCTTCTCCGGGCAGTCGGCAACGAAGTGTCCTGGCTTGCCGCACTGAAAGCACGTCCGTGCTGTCCTCCTTGTGTTCACTCGGTTCTCGTGTAGCCTCTCGAATCGCCTGGTCAGCAACGCCAGCTCGTCCTCTCTAAGCACGTCGAACTCCTCGTCTGGCAAAGACATCAAAGAAGACAGAGAGTACATCCTGGAGGATGCGTTAGCGTTAGACTTAGCTCCTTTGCCACCAACGAGAGCAAGACTATGAGAATCAGTCGGGCTCTCGATCTTGGCTGTCATACCACGGTCCAACTCAGCCGACTTGAACTTCGAGAACAGCTCGTTCACCGTCAAGGTGTCATACTTCTCGGACTCAACAATAGCCTCAAACTTCCCATCCCATACGGTACGATCCAACGAGTGCAAGAGCTTCACGGCTCTATCATGATCATTGTATGGGAGGACGTCCACATTGGCTCTCATGTTGTTCACAACGACCGTAAATCGCTGGAAAAGGGCATCGACGGACTCGTCGGGGAGATGAGTGAAGTTCTCGTACTCTCTCCGGTAAGTCGCGTACATCCGAGCCTGAACCTGAGCATTCCCAGCATGAGCATCCTTCAACTGCTCCCAAATCCAATAAGCTAAGTCCTCTGTCTGAACCCGATCGAATTCAGGCTGACACAGAGCACGAAACAAGTAGTCGACAGCCTTGTTGTTGGCTTCGAACATATCCCTCGATCCTGGAGCAAGGAAGTTCATCGGATGAACATAAGATGTGTTCACCGTGACGTCCCAAAGGATCTGACCCTTTCCGCGGAGGAACGCCGCCATCCGCCTTTGCCACATCTGGTAGTTCTTCCCATCGAAGTGCAGAGGACCCGAACCCCGTTCCTGGTACGCCATCTTTGGATCTTAGACTGGTAAGAGTCAATAAAGACCCGAACCGGCCCTGATACCAATTGAAGGACCGATTAGGCGAACCAGAGAGGGGGGGAGTGAATGGGAGCCGATAAAAATTCTTCTCGAAGGAGATGAGAACTCCAACAAGACGAACACAGCTTCCAAATCACGTCTCCGACCCAACTACCCAAGTTGGCCAAGACCACGCAGCCACTGGAGTGCTACTGGTCCTAGGAACCAACAACCACCTTCACAGACTCGAGAACGCAGCGGAACTAGCAACTCGAGCGCTACTGACTTACACCGGTCAGGCCGGTGAGCACCATCGGTCAGACCGGTCCCTGCTGGCAAAACCTGGGAACTTCCACTGAAGGCCCCTACACCGGTCAGGCCAGTGTAGCTCACCGGTCAGACCGGTTCAAGCCAGGAAACCCCAAATCCTCCAAACAGGCCTACCGAGCTCCAAACTGACCCAAACTCGAAACAGCAGCAACACGGGGCAACAGGGAACTCACCAAGACGTTCACCCGAGCAAAACTCAACAAAGAGTCTGCACCGGTCAGACCGGTGAGAGGCACCGATCAGACCGGTGTGACCTGAGTTCTCGGGATGAACAGCGCCCGCGGGTCAACTCCCCCAAATCCAACTCCCGATCTCCCGAATCGCTCCATGGTTTTGCACAAGACTTTGGGGATAGTAGGAACACCTCATGGGCACTCCATAGCCAGGATTTGGTCCACCAAAACTTGTCAAATCAAGAGGAATCGAAGAAATCCCACCAAGAACACCTCTAACCCTAGAGCCACGAAAACCCCAAAATCGAGCCCCTTTGCTCACGGATTTGGGAGGGGAATCAAAGGGAAAAGAACCACGAAGGGTTCATGCATACATCCCCCACCAAATCCCAAAGAGAAAGGCCTCGAAATCGCTCCAAGAAAATCACCAAGAAAGGGCTCTGAAAATCACCAAAAAGGAGAAACGGGAAAGACACATCCAAGCCTTGAGGGACCACGCTGAATCATCTATACATACCAAAGAGGTTCATACAAGGTCTAGCTTGCCGCCCGATCATCCTTCCCTCTCACAAGATCTCACCATGAAGCTCTCAAGCTAGTCCTAAGAAAATCCTAAGGAAAATAGGAAGAGAAAATAGGAAAGCAAATGAGCTAGGGTTCCAAGAGATGGCTGCCATCCTCTCACCACTTGGTTTATATGGAGGCAACCGAAAGACGAAAATACCCTTACTAGCTAGCTAGGGATACATGCCCCTCAAGGGCGAATTCGGAAATCTTTGTCTTCGCTCCATCGGACGGATGCCCAGCGACCGCAAACTTGCTTAGCCTCGACGCAAGCCTTGCGATCCCGACGCGTGTCCTCCGCTTCGAAGATTCCGGACTGCGTCGTCACACACCAGTCAGACCGGTGCTCCTCACCGGTCAGACCGGTACCCACCGGTCAGACCGGTCAGACCGGTCTGGAGCTGCAGCACCTCCGTCTTCGGTTCTTCGGTCTTGGCTTTGTGGATCAACCAAGGAACCCAGTGATTTTCTGGTGAACCACCGGAAACCCTGCGAACTCGGTGTAGCCTCCGCCAATCACCACTCATGACTCGGCTCCCACGTAGTCCCGGCTCGACCTTGGTTTTGAGGCTCAACCAAGAAATCGTCCATGACTTCATCTTGCCGTTCTTGCCACCATGCGGCCCGCACTTGACCCCGCTGGCCACCGGGTCCCTCGAACCAAGCCTACTTGTCTTCTCCACACCTGGAGGCCTCACCGGCAACGACCTTTCGCGCTTGTTCTTCACCTGCACCTGCACCTGCAATACTTAGGCAAGAATCAGTCCACACCACGTTGTCAATCACTCATCACACCAGGAAGCGACCATCCACCGGTCCTCGAACCACACCTGGCTCTCAGCTGCCTTCTAGGTCGTGTAGACCTAGAGTTTCCAGGCTGACTACCTGCGTTGTGTCACTACACAACGACCGTGTCGACCTGGGTTCCTTGTCTCTATGAAAGGCCTCCCAAAGGTCGGCGTGCTATATCAGCCCTGACGGGACCTTGGTACCCGTACCATTGCAGCCTGGGCACCCTTACAACTACTGAAATCATGACATTCCTCATATAAAACTGTATTTACAGCTTCATAAGCTACAAAGAGTTTGGCCCTTGGCCAAATTACAAGATACAAAGATCTTAAAGGTCCTGAATTACCTTCCAAAGTGCTTACGACTTAGTCTACACTAATAAGGCTTGTCGCAAGCTTTCTTCTAGCTTCAGGACCTACTCGACGACCTCTACAGCTACTGTGGAGGCAGTTGCCACACAACCACCAATACTCGCGCACCAACCGGTCTCCTGCGGCACCCAGCATCAAGTCTGAGCTTCCCCGCAAGATTGCAGAAGGTCCGAGCTTTAACACCAACCTCGCCGGGTGGAGCACAGCATTCACCAGCATCACATCAGGCCTGAAAGTGTCAGGGCCGACGATGCAACTGCTGCTTCATACTCCTCCTGGGTTCCTCAGCGGGGCTGGGAGAAGAGGCCAATCGAGTTCTTCGACCCTCGCAAGCATTCTTCTAGCTTCAAGCATGAACTACATCAACCCTAAACTTTGGAGGGCGGACACATGCCCCTGGCATGGCAATATTACTACACTGGCTCATTTTGCTTCACCTTTGAAGATTGGTATGGCTTGCTTCAGCGTTTGGGTACCTATTTATACTCCAGCACCTGCTATTGGGCGTTATCCGCAAGCCAGCTTGCGTGGCGTCCTCATCCCCAAGATCACTGTACCCTCGTGGAGCACGAGGTTACTATTCACCCGTGGAAGGCATTGGTGCGCTTGTCCCCTACCACTACGTGAAAACCTCACATAGGTCACGCAGCATTTGTAACGGGCCCTTAACACCCGTTACATGGACCCCATCTGTAACGGTTGTTGTTTGGCGCCCGTTACGCATAAGCGCGGCAGGGTCGACCACGACCTCGCCCTGACCTCGCCACCATAACGCCTGTTACCAATGAGGACTTCTGGTAACGGACTTCTTAAACGCCTGTTACATGTTTTCTTTGTAACGGACGTTAACATGCATCCGTTACGAAAGTAAAACCTATCGGTAACGGGCTCTTTAAGTTCATTACCGATGACTTTCCTATTGGAGACGCGTTGTTTTTAGGATGCGTCTCATTTTATGACGACCCAATTGGCGATGCTTGTTTGGAGCTAGCATCTCCTTTGTTTTCTTACAATAGAGACGCGTGTTGTTATTACGCGTCGTTGTTCTTGCGTTCCGACCACTCTGCTATCTCGGACAACTACACTCGCTCTCTCTTCTCTGAGGGCCCCACTAGCTCCCTCCCCGCCGTTGCTGCAGCAGCATTTTCGCATGCTTTCTGAAGGCCCCACTCGCTGCGCGCGCGCACTCTCTCTTCAGAAAGCCGGCGCTGCCGCAGGCTGGTCGGCCGCGTGCGCGACGGCAAAAGGTGCCGGCGGACGTCGACCGCGGCGCGACGTCCCTCCACACCGTACGTCATCCAAAGCAGCAGCTTATCCTCCTCCTCAGGCTCGGCGCCGTCCTCCGCGCCGTCGCCGTCCTCTGCGCCATCGCCGTCGCCGTCGCCGCGGCCACGACGCCTTGTCCTCCTCCTCGGAAGCCTCGCCTCGTAGACAGTCCTCATCAAGGTAGAAATTTCCCTTTTTTATTGAACTTCGCTATCCTAATCCTGTTACTCATCGGTTTTGGTGATGCATTATTCTCATTTGATGTATGAAAATTGTATATGGCTGCTGCTGCTCGGGCTTGGATGTACAGTAGTAAGTCTCGAGATTGGGCCAGTTTCTTAATGGGGGTTAATGGTTTTCTAGATTAAGCAGAGGCAGATATGAGAAACCGTGGTGTTCAGGCAATGCTTTGCCCCTGTAAAGATTGTCTCAACGAGAAGAAGTTCGGACAACGGGATAACATTTTTCATCATTTGATCACACGTGGTTTCAAAGAAAATTACACGTGTTGGAATAAACATGGTGTGGAAGGGCTTAATGAAGTCGAAACAGGATGCCTAAATGAAGGTGAAGCGCGACACCATGCTACAGGATGCCATGATGAAGAGCCTGATGAAGGTGGAGTTTTTGATGAGGAAAATGAACCATTCCCACCAATTGTGATGAGGCCTGAGGATATCACTGATCAAGAAGTTACGGGCTTCAATGATGGTGAGTTGTTGCAACGTGTGCACAATGTTGATCAAATGTTGCGGGATGTTGAGTTTCAAGGAGTGTATACAGCTTCTGAATTAGCGAGGCTGAAGCAGTTCGTTGAAGATTCAAAGAAATCCCTCTATCCTGGTTGCAAGAAGTACTCTCACCTTTCTGGTGATCTAAAACTTTTGCAGCTTAAGGCAGATCATGGTTGGAGCAATAAAAGTTTCAAACAACTATTGGATCTCCTTAAGGACATGCTACCCGAGGGAAACCAAATAGCCGAGTCTGTCTATGAGGCAAAGAAGATAATTTGTCCTCTGGGAATAGAGGTTGAAAAAATTCATGCTTGCAAGAACAGTTGTGTATTGTTCCGTGGAGATTATGCAGACCTTGACAAGTGCCCCAAGTGTGGGTTCGATCGGTACAAGAGGAAAAAAGATGGTGGTGATGATAACAATGCTGATGATGACGAGAACGAGCCCGTGGAGATCACAGGCAAGAAGAAGAAGAAGGTTAAAGGGGCTCCTGTGAGGGTAGCATGGTATTTTTGCATCATTCCTCGGTTGAGAAGATGGTTCACCACACAAAAGGAGGCCCAACTCTTGCGTTGGCATAAGACACGAACGAAGGAAGTTGGAAAGATTAAGCACCCCGCAGATGGCCAACAATGGCAAAACATTGATTCCCACTTCAAGGATTTTGCCGGTGAAAGCAGGAACATTCGGTTCGCTATGAGCACAGATGGCGTGAACCCATTCGGTAACCAGAGCTCAACACATAGCACCTAGCCTGTCGTGCTGTCAATGTACAACCTTCCACCCTGGCTATGCAAGAAACAGAAATACATGATGCTGACAATATTGGTCTTCGGGCTAAAGCAACCTGGCGACCGTATTGATGTCTACTTTTGGCCACTAGTTGATGACTTGAAGATACTTTGGAAGCCTGGTGTGAAGGAGGTTTGGGATGAGTTCGGCCGTGAGGAGTTCACATTGCACGCCATGTTGTTCACCACCATCAATGACAACCCGGCTCATCGCAACCTTTCTGGCCAGAGTAAAAGGAAAGGTGCAGCTTGCCCACACTGCTTGGAAGAAACTTGTGCAGTGTGGCTAAGAAATTCAAAGAAATTCTCATTTATGGGGCACCGTCGTTTCCTCAGCAAGAAACATGCCTACCGGGACATGGATTGTCAGTTTAATGGGGAAAAGGAGAATCGACAGGCGCCAATGCATGTGACTGGAGATCTGCTCCACTTGCAAGTCAAGGACGTCGAAACTATCGAGGAGTTACCCAAATTGTCTGAAAAGAAACTTCGCAAAAGAAAGAAGTGAGATGGTGAAGAAGAAGAAGAAGAAGATGGGCGAGGAATGTGGAACAAGAAATCAATTCTATGGGAGCTAGAGTATTGGCCGCTTTTGGATGTGCGTCATTCGATTGACAACATGCACGTCAAGAAGAATGTGTGTGAAGCTACTTTGGGAACATTGCTACAACAAAAGTCGAAAGGAAAAGATCATAAAAATGCAAGGGATGATCTTAAAGAAATGGGCATTAGGCCGGAGCTCTATGCAGAGGAAATAGACACAGGGATGGACCTTCCCGTTGCTGCAACCACCTTGTCAAAGGTAGAGAGAAAAGAATTCTGTGAGTTTTTGCATGGTTTGAAAGTACCTTCAGGCTACTCATCGAACTTCAAGAGGCTAGTGTCGGTGAAGGACATGAAAATGAATTTCAACTTGATGAAATCTCATGATTGCCATGTGTTGATGACATCTATTCTTCCTATTGCACTAAGAGGTATCAAGACAGAACTGGTTCACGACGCGGTCACGAGCTTGTGTTTATTCTTCAATGAAATAGAACAGAAGGTGATTGATGAGGAAAAACTATTGGCCTTAGAGAGGAGGTATTTCGAGACCCTATGCCTGCTTGAAGCTACCTTCCCACCATCATTCTTTGATCTCATGCTGCATCTAACAACACACATCGCGAGGGAGATCTGGTACCTTGGCCCATCTTACCTTCATCAGATGTTTCCATATGAGAGGTACTTTGGATTCCTCAAATCATTGGTACATAACAGGTCATTTCCAGAGGGAGCCATTGTTCGTGGCTATGAGACCATTGAAGCAATGGAGTGGGCCATGGGTTATATGGACCCCAAAAACCCCATTGGTGTGCCTCGTTCACGGCATGAAGGTAGGCTTTCAGGTGTTGGGACCCTGGGGAAAAAGTCAATCACTCCGCACCCAGAGGACTTCAAGAAGGCTCATTTCACCGTGATAGAACAGAGTGTAGAGGTTACACCATTTGGCAATGAGCACAAGCAACAACTACGTGAACAAAACCCTGGTTGTACTGAGGATTGGGTTGCAAAGAGGCACATGCAATGCTTCAACAGCTGGCTCTGAGATTATGTCTAGCAGAGTGGCAGCGTTGCTATAACCGACGATATAAGAAAACTAGCAGCAGGGCCATTATTCACTATTACAACATATCAAGCAATGGATATCAATGGATACATGTTCTACACCATGGCCCAGGATGCCAAGAGCGTCTATCAAAATAGTGGTGTGCGTGTACGGGCTGTCGACAATAAGAACACAGCCACATATTATGGTCAAATAGAGGAAATTTGGGAGCTTGATTATGTAGGATTCAAGGTAGCTGTGTTTCGGTGTAGATAGGTCACCAATGTGAAGAGAGCTATGATCAAGGACAAATTTGGTTATGTTAGTGTTGATCTCCGGGTCTTTGGTTACAAAACCGAACCGTTTGTCTTCGCCAAGGATGTTGAGCAAGTGTTCTACATACCTGACCTTGCAAAGAATAACTGGAGTGTGGTTTTGCCTGGAAAAAAAAAGGATTGTTGGGGTTGAAAATGTTGTTGAGGAGGAGGAATACAACCAGTTTGACGAAAGTCCATCCTTTCACACTTCATACATGCCCCGAGTCTTGGGAGCTAACAAAACACCATACTTGCGAAGCGACCATCGTGAAAAGATCCATATACAAAAATCAAAGAAGAAAAAGAAGCAAGATTGATTTCTGCTGAATCGGATCCTTTTTGTAAAATGCAGGGATGTCTATTGCTGGAAATGGAATCCTTTTTGTAATATATATAGGATGTGTATTGGTGGAATTTGAATGAATCTCCTTTCTGTAATATATGATGCCTAAGATACTGCCTAAGATGCCTATATATTCTGCCTAAGATACTGCCTAAGATGCCTAAGATACTACCTAAGATGCCTATAAGCGAGATGTGCAATTAGTATTTTGTCTAACATTTCGTCAAACTTCAAAGAGTTTGACTCCTCGATAAGCGAGATGTGCAATTAGTAGTATCCACTCATCGGAGATGCATCTCCTGTATCTTCTCTCCAAAATAAATAACCGCGAAACCACCACATCCCCTTCATTTACCCACGAGAAAACCACAACTGCCTATACACTCCTCGTCGTGCCTCCTCCGCGATCATCGTCGACACTCATGGCATCGAGGGAGCACCCGCGGTCGCTCGCGGAACTCTCGGTGGAGGTGCTGGCGATCATCATTGGCCGAGTCGGTGCGACATCGAATCGGCCTATGGAGGACCTCTGCAGCCTACGGGCAACCTGCAAGGACATGCTCCGCCCCTGCCGCGAGAGAGACATCGGTAGGCGCCTGCCACTGGATCGGGTTCCAGTCGAGCAGATGCAGAACAACGACCCCGTCGGCTACGACGTCTTCCTTCGTAGCCTGGCTGTAGCCGGCAACCCGGTGGCCTGCTTCCTCACCGGGATGGACAACATCTTCAGCAGGAACCGCAGCCCTCAGCCTCCCCTCGACGAGCTCCACCGCGCTGCCAATGACGGGCACAGAGGGCGGCCTATGTGGCCGCCGTCTTCCTCTACAGAGCCAACAGCGGGGCCGACGCCGACGCCACTGCAATTGCATACATGAAACAGGTTGAGGGCGAGGAGCAAGGACAGTGGTGTCCGCGTCTGATCAGCAATGTGCAATCCCTAGATTTCTGGCATCGTGGGGTCAATCTGTCTTGGCAAATTAGGAGTGTCGCCCTCCGCCGTGGCCTCGGCCGGCCGACGTTGCTAACGGCGGTGGCGCGAGGCAACATTCAACATTATGCAGGCAAAGCATTCTGCGGTACGGCACCGAGCCGGAGGGGGTTTTGCATGTATTTCTGTAGTGATGAATGTAGGCTTCGTTACGAATGTAATGTCTTCTTCTATCGTGTAAAGTATCGTCCAATCGGTTATTGATAGACAAGATTTGATTTCTCACATTTCTAAGTCAAATCCAAGGTTGCGGCGCCCTCTGCTTCATCCTCTGTTCTATTGGAATGAAGAACAGTTTGTGTGGAAAAATGAGACGAGGATTAACCATCCCGCGTCTCTAATTAGGGTGGGGCCCAGTTCTATTGGAACGAAGAACAGTTCTCATTTCTCCTTTTAATCTGCAGTCAAATTTTGTAACATGTATTTCTCCATCGTGCTTAGTCCAAATTTGATGATTTTTTTCTAGTTTTTTTCTAAAATCCCCATCTTTTCATTAATTTCATTGTCTAGTGTATATTCCGTTTCGTGAATAATGTTTATATGCCTTATCTTGTTCTTTGTAAGTCCAACATAGAAATAATATTTGTTTTCCACAACCATTAGTAATGAAACTTTACATTTCGTGATCTTAAGGTGAACACATGCTTGTGTTAAAATTTCAAATGCGTACGAGATCGAACATGTTGCAAAGTGTGGAAAACTTCAATGTTCAAGCAACATTCTAGGAAACTATGTGAGAGATGTAGCCATTTGTACACAAGTATATTCTTCCTTTATCGAAACCATTTGAATTTTTTATGACAAGTTTAGGTAACAAATTATGTTTTCACGTAAATTTGTAGAATTTTGGAGCAAACTAAGATGTTATTAGAATTATTATATCACAAGCATGAGATGTATATTCGAATTATAAGAATGTTAGTTATACAAGTGTGACTGTTGATATTTTATTAAAATACTAAATGTTCAAATATGAATTGATGTTATTTTTAATGAATTTTTAGGCGTTGTTTTACCGGCTCTAATATTTGATGGATGCGAGTTTCAGTTCTAAAAAATAGTGTCGGGCCCACGCGTCAGTGTCAGCAGTCCGGACCTACCTGCCAACGAAGGCGACACGAGTTTACTAATCGGCGTCAGCGATGACTATCCATTGTCTCCAAGATCGAGTTCATCACAGGAGGAACAGATACTGTAGGCGATGCTGATGGATCTGCCCGCGTCTCTTAGATCGAGTTCATGCGACATGTATACAAAATCCAACAACCAAACTAACCAGTTCATGATCGACAAACAAACTATAAGCAGTTCATGATCGACAAACTAAGCAGTCCAACAACCTGACGAGAACAAACTGACGAACACACAATAATCACAAACACATTATTAATGGTACAGGAGTGGATCAATTAGTCGCTCGCCGCTGTCGGAGTCCCACCGTCGTCGCCGCTGTCGGAGCCGTCGTCGTCGCCGAGGAGAGACCGCTGGACCACGGGGAGCTTCTCAAACTTTTCAGCCAACACGTGGATCCTGAAGGCGAGACCCTTGAGGCTGCGATCCTTGTAATCATCAGGCGCCTCGATCTTGAACGCTGCGCCAACATCTCAAAGCTTCATGAACGCGCCCTGGATCAGTTCGACGGCGAAGCTGATGTCGGCGGCCTCCGAATTCTTCTCCTTCTTCTCCTTGGGTGCCGCCGGCTCCTTCCCCTTCTCGATGGTAAACTTCCTCCGACGGCGGCTTTCATCGTCGTCATCCTCTCTTCGTCCTCGCTTCGCCGACGGGTCACTCGACGCCATGCTCTTCTCGCTCCTAGCTTGTTGGTGTGATCTCTCATTGACCGGAGGTTGTGGTTTTTTGATGGCGAGGGGGAAGAAGATGAAGCGAAAGAAACGATATGATTACGGAGCAACCAGCAGTCGGGGATTTATGATGACAAGACGTGAACCGTCAGGGCGCCATCCTCCCCACGCCCCACGTCCCCCTACGCCTCGGGAACCATTTTTTGGAAGCAAAACCGTCCAAAAACACGTGTCGTATTTCAATTTAGCGGGAAGGTGGAGGGGCAGGGGCAGTTGTCAGGCCCACTCGTCAGCAGCCAAACCGCATCGCATTTCAAGTTCCATAAATGGCCGCGTCACATTTCATTTTCCAAACCCCGTCGCATTTCAATTTCCAGATCCCGTCGCCTTTCCATTTTTCCTTCCCCTTCTCCTTCATGGCCGCGGTGTGCTTCATGGAGCTGCTGCCAAATGAACTGGTCACCCAGATCATCCTCCGCTGCATCAAGGGTGAGCCCGTCATTCGTTTCCTGATCCTTCGTAATCGGGTCTGCGGCACCTTCCGGTGTATCTGCGACTCGGATGAGGTACTCCTGCAGGTGTCGCTGCGTGAGCTTCGTCAAGTGTGCAAGAATCGCTATGTCAGGTCCTTGTTGGAGGAGCGCTTCCGCCTCGCCAAACATCCAGAGGCATTATGCTTCGAGGGGATGGAGAGGTTGATGAGGCGACGGAATCCCAATGAGGGTTTGGAGCTCATCGGAAAGGCCGCTGCCAAAGACGCCGGTGCGAAGTACTTCTCAGCGATGCTGAAGTACCGTCGCAACCCTGCGGACCCCGAAGCGATGGCACTGCTCCACGAAATCAGTGGCGGGCCGTCGCCCCCTGACGGGCGGTGGAAGAACCACAACCTGCACCAGCTGCGCTACCTCATCCGCCGGGATCTCCAGAACATTGCGTGGTGGTACTGGCTTCGTGACGGCGACGATGACATTCCGTTGCTGCCCGTCCAGAATCCCCACGTCTGCATTTGGGCAGTGGGATGTAGGCGCTATGGGCCGGAGACCCCAGGGATCATCCACTACTGCAGCGCTGAGTGTCGCATCTGTCATGAGTTCGACCTCTGGACACGTGAATTCAGCACCGCGGTGGAGTACGCCATCAGCAGGATGAACATCGGGATGTAGGCGGAAGCATCAATAAAAATTATGTACTTTTTTTGCGGGTGAAAAATTATGTATCTTGAATGTAAATTATTACATATTCTGTGTCGCATCCACAAGATTTGATTTGTCACATTTCTGAGTCAAATCGAAGGTTGCGGTGGTCTCATTTACCGCATTAGAGGCCTAGGGTGCCCTCTTGGATGTCAAAGCGGGCACGGCGGCGGCGGTGGTGGCCTCTGCTAGTCTGCTTCCTCCTCTGTTCTATTGGGTGGGCGTACGAGATGAGGATTGGAGGGGCAAATGAGACGCGGGTTAACCACCCCCTCTGTTCTATTGGAATGAAGAATAGTTCTCATTTCTCCTTTTAATCTGTAGTCAAATTTTGTAACATGTATTTCTCCGTCGTACTTAGTCCAAATTTGATGATTTTTTTCCTATTTTTTTCTAAAATCCCCATATTTTCATTAATTTCATTGTTTAGTGTATATTCCGTTTCGTGAATAATGTTTATATGCCTTATCTTGTTCTTTGTAAGCACAACATACAAATAATATTTGTTTTCCACAACCATTAGTAATGAAACTTTGCATTTTGTAATCTTAAGGTGAACACAAGCTTGTGTAAAAATTTCAAATGCGTACGAGATTGAACATGTTGCAAAGTGTGGAAAACTTCAATGTTGAAGCAACATTCTAAGAAACTATGTGAGAGATGTAGCCATTTGTACACAAGTATATTCTTCCTTTATCGAAACCATTTGAATTTTTTATGACAAGTTTAGGTACCTGATTTATGTTGCCACGTCAATTTGTAGAATTTTTGGAGCAAACTAATATGTTATTAGAATTATTATATCACAAGCATGAGATGTATATTCGAATTATAAGAATCTTGGGTACACAAGTGTGACTGTTGATATTTTATTAAAATACTAAATGTCCAAATATGAATTGATGTTATTTTTAATGAATTTTTAGGTGCTATTTTAGCGGCTCTAATATTTGATGGATGCGAGTTTCATTTTTAAAAAATAGTGTCGGGCCCACGCGTCAGTGTCAGCAGCCTATATAAAGAAGATACATGCCGACGAAGCTGACGCGGGTTTACTAACCAGCGTCGGCGATGACTGTCCAGCCGACGCGGGTTTACTAACCAGCGTCGGCGATGACTATCCATTGTCAGCGTCAGCAGGCAAAACCTTGCGCGCGCTGTTCAAAAATTCCCACCTATATTGACTATAATGCCCATGGAATTCCAATTCCACCAGAGAGCCGTTCAAGGGCACGCCAGTAATTTCTGTGAACATAGTAACGCGCGCGCAGGGGACATATATATACTCGGGAGTCTAATTCAGACAGATCTAGGAGTCTAATTCAGACAGATCCACCACGCCCGCAGTCTCCCCGCCGCCACCCTGCTCCTCCAGCCCTAGCCCGCCGCCACCGCTCTCCCCGCCGCAACCCTGCTCTTCTCCAGCCCCACTGTTCCCGGCGTGACGTCGGCGAAGCGGCTCCAGCCGTGACGATGGTGATGAGGACGCGGTTACTGGCGTGCGGACGGCGTCCCGGCCAACCTAGAGACGGTGATGCGGATCCGGCATCCCCGGCCACGACGACGAGCCGGCCACCTCAGGCAACGAGGCGATGCGGATCGGGCCTCTCCGACCACCACGAGAACAACTACTTCATTCGCGATAGAGGTTAGTGCTGCTTGAACCCCCAACGCCCTCTCTGTGCTCGGCCACCCAATCTGCTATTCCTGTCAAGGTGGATTAGGGAGACATGCTACTTTACGGTTGTTCACATAGGATTATTCTCCTGGAATTGCCTGCATTAGTACAGCATGCCTTAATAGTTCATTTTTAATTGATTGGCTGTGGATTTGACGGATGAATTTTGTTCCTCCAAGTCTGTTTGAATAAATTGTTGCTAACAGATGAACTTATATGAACTGTTCAAATTCTGTTATGCTTCGAATGTACCAGATCGACAGTTATGCTTTGGACCTGTTAGCATACTTTAGTTCTAATTGCTTTGTCCTCTTGTTGCATGTACACATGGAACACACAATTCATTGCTGCTGAAGTTGGACAAGGAAGCAGTTGAAGGAATTTAGTCTCTGCTTTGATATATAAGCATATTGCTTCACCGTGTAAAAATGGTTAGCACCTATCCCCAACCTGTATGCTAATATCAACTATTTTGCCTGTCAGAGAATAAAAATTTATCTTATTTTGTTTAGGTTTTCAGTCTAGCTTATGTTGCTCTACTGACGACCTCACATATCATCTATGCAGTCTCCCACAACACCAAACTCCTCTACCTCCAGTGCACCATCACAGCCTATCGACGGTGAACCTTGTTCACAGCCTATCAACGGTGATCCTTCTTCATAGGGTCAATCAGCACATACTGCTGCGAGTAGTACTCGATCCCGCGGGTCAAGGACACAAACCAAATGGCCAGAAGACAAGTTGACTGCAACTGGACTTGATAACAATTATTGGCCTACCCCAGATGCTGCAAGGGATAGATTTGTATTGGTCTGTGGCCTCATTACTCGAGAGAGGGTGTCAATCAACAGGGCAGTTGAAGATCTCTCACCAATTGAGAAGGAAGAGATGTTCACAGTTTTAGAGGAAAAGCTAGATTACCCAGCCAATCTGGTTGAATCTGTTCGCAAGAAGGCAGTTAAGGCAGCTATGTCAGAGATTGGAACCTTGCAACGGCGGTTCAAGACCCATTTAAGAAAAAAATTTGTGAGCCAAGAGGAGACTCCCTTTGTGAAGCATGCCTTTTTGCAGCCAGAAGACTGGACTGTGTTTGTGTAGGAAACCAATTCTCCTAGATTTCAGTGATTGAGCCAGGGGATGAAAGAAAAGAGAGCATTGCATGATAAGCCACACAGTACGAGCAGAAAAGGTTATGTTCGTAAAAGGAAAGAGTGGGAGGAGGAGGATGCAAAGCTAGCTGAAGAAGGAAAACAGAACCCTTGGGACCAATTTCCTGGACGTTCGAGGCCTTATCTGCGGGCAAGGGTAGGGAAGAGGAAGACCACTAGTGAAGGAAGCGGGGACATAACATTCAGTAACCCTGCGGTGGTGGGGGTAGCAACTAGGGTGAAAACACTTGCATCTCAGGCTAGCGATGGTTCTTTCGGGGTTAGGGAGAATGATATCCTCACCGCAGCACTTGAGACTCCAGAGCATCGAGGTCGGGTCTGAGGCGTGTCTAGTTCACTTGGCAGGGGTAAAGGGTTTGGTGAAGAGTTTGCTGGAATGTACAGGAAGAAGAGGAACAAGAAGGCTAAACCGCAGATGGAACACCTAGTTGTTGAAGCAGTCACCAGAATTGTCTCCATTCTACAAGAATCAGGCTTTGATATAAGGAAAAAGGTACTTCATCCTCCCCAATCACCACCTGTCAGTAGCAGCGAGGAAGAAGATGTGCATGACCTCGAGGAAGAAGATGTGCATGGCCTCGAGGAAGAAGATGTGCATGGCAGTGAGGAAGAAGAAGCACGTGGCAGAGAGGAAGACCATTGGCATGTCAGCGAGGACGAAGGTAGTCAACAGCACATTGATAGTCGATCACCTATGCTGGACACAATAGATAAGCTGACAGAGCCAACCAAGTGCAGCCTTTTGGATGGCTCCGGGAATAAAGTGGAGCTCTCACTAGCCACTGTCTTTCCATTGCAAAAGACTCTCCATACAGTACCGGTGCAGGATGGGTATGCTGTGGTGCAACCTAGTTATGTGTGGGGCAATACAGGTCACTACCCTCTGCCTGTACCAATTGGGGGGGATGAAGTAATAACCCTAGCTGAGGCTCTCTGTATAAGGATCCAAAGGTCAAAGAACAGGATCCATGTACCACCCATTACGAGAAATACCAACCCTGCTCCCACATCAGGTAGCAGGGGTGCAGCATCAGATGGAGGTACTGCAGCTCAACGTCAGCAAGAGAAAGCTCAGCAGCAGCAGCTGCTGCAGATCAGCAAAACTACGCAACAGGAGCATCGACAACAGCAGGAGGAGGACAGGCAATCTCCGCCTAAGAAGTAGCAGCAGATCAGCAAAACTACGCAGCAGGAGCATCGACAACAGGAGGAACCCAGGCAATCTCCACCTAAGCAGCAGCAGCAACAGCAGCAGCAGCGACAGGCGGAGGACAGACAATCTCCGCCTGAGCAGCAGCCACCGCAGAAGAAGGGGGCCAGGAAACCTCTGCCTAGAGATGAGCTTCTTAACTGTTTTTGGACAAAACAGGATCCAAAATACAAGCCTGCTGTGCCTATGTTGTCAGAAGCGGACTTACAGGCTATTGGACCGAATTGTGCCAGGTTGCATGCTTACTCCATGGAACACAGTAAGGATAAACTTAGTTTTCAGCAAAGTTGCCTGAAGACTCCTTTCATGATGCTGGTGATTTAATGTTAAACATTGCATTTAGTCACGTGTATGACCTTATAACCCTGGTTGCTCTGGATGAGACCTTCTTGAGGTTGTGGACATTGTAAGTGCCTTAAAACCAAAATAGATATTTCTTTAATTTTGACCACAAAGTTCATGCATGCTAACATTTGGATTTTTTGTAGGAAAATGAAGGACAAGGCAGTGGAGATGAAGATCAGTGTTGGGTTTTTGGATCCACAGGTTCTCACGACCACAAAGATTCATAAGGAATCTAACCTTGTAATAAAAGCATTGAGAAATGCAATGACGAATGACTACGTGGTGGGTGCCTTCGGCACCGGTGGCCACTATGTCACACTGATCATCTGTATGAAGTTCAAAGAGGTTTGGTATCTAGATTCTGCTAAACATCATCCCCCGCGAAAGTTCGAAGACCTCCGAGCACTTGTGACTTGGTCCGTACCTTGTAGGTTTTGTTCACAAAATTCAATCTCTTAGTGTTTCTAATCGGTATTGCTGATCATGCAGGGCCTCTGAAGATATATGACCAAAGGACGAAGGGATGAAAGGAAAGAAGACAAAGCTAAAATCCAATCAGACATTCAAGCACAAGCCAAATACCACTGTAAGACTGTTGACGGTGGAAATTCACCATTTCCAACCATCAATATTCTCACATAAATGGAGGCATATGCATTATTTACTAGCATTTAGGTATGAATAATGTAGTTCCACTTGTCCTTGGAGGTTATTTGTATGTAGGTGATTTACCATTTAAAAGAGATGGAAACTCCACTCCTATGAAGCAACCATGCCAACTCAGCGGAGGAGGTGGCTGCCACCAAGGAAAACATGGCAAGACACGTCATCGATCCAGGGGAGGCACTCACCGACGAATCAGAAGACGCCACATGGACTTCACATGGATCAAAGGGCCCACCTTGGATACCAAATCAAGCCATGCACCGGGGATGGATCAGAGGGCCCACAGGGCAGTCACCCAGAGAAAACACAGGCCAGGAGGCGACCCTAGGGGGCCGGCCGATCCTAGGATCGGCCGAACCGACCTAGGGGCCTTTGATCCTAGCCTTCCACGTGTTGGTTGCTCATTGGTCACTTGCTTCACTCCCGGGTGTTTAGGGGCCATTTGGGCGTCCGAGCAAACCTTGTCTCCCTCTATAAATAGGAGAGGAGGGGCTCCCATTTCTCACACACCACTCTCTCATTCTCCTCTCACTTTTAGTTTCCAAGGCTAGGGGGTAGGCTAGAGTAGCTCTTCTTCAGGTTCCAAGTCCTCTTGGAAGTTTAGGTATGAGTTCTCTTTTATCTTTATTTCTTTGTATGACTTTGATCTACTTCAGTTATTCAGCTATTTCATATAAAGTCATGGTAGATCATATTCTTGATAGGTTCTTCGTGAACACTACCCTTTGATCCACTTGAAGGGTGATAAACTCCTTCCTTATGTGTTTGTTCATAAGTTAGAGGCTCGTGTTCTTCACGAACACGACCCTTTGATCTTGTTGATTAGACATAAGAGAGTTCATATCTGTTCGTACATCTAGCCTTAGTAGATCTTGTTAGATGGCATGAGAGTGTTGCATGGAGTCTGTGTTCAAGCTACGGTACTCGGTCTAGTTGACCAGTCTTCTGGTGGCTCTCACCCTGGGTCACAATAGCCCGGGCCGGGTAAAGTCTAGCAGCAACGTAGGCATGGTGCCTGGGTTGTCTTGCTACGATAGTTATGAGCATACCCCCCGTAATGAGAGGTCAGTCCTCAGGTGGTGACAGCCCTATTGGATCCTAGGGCAACCTCCGCGTTGGGGTACCTGCTGTATGAGTCTAAAGTCTAGTTTCACAGAGTGCTGGTCGTCGCAGGCTAGCTCCCCGTTTGTACCTGGGTGCTGAACCATGTTTCCCTCATGCAATACTCATGCTAATCTCTTGTATCTTCTAGCTTTGTATGTTTAGTACATTAGAACCTAGAGCTAACTCGTATGTTCCCCCTAAGCCGTAGTGTGCTAGAGTAGAGGTAGATTTGGGGTGTGTGTGTCACACTACCCCTATTATCTTTTATCTTACCCCTGCCTTTGAGTGTGTTGTTCCCTATATCTATCTCTTGGTTTACATTCAGAGCAAAAGCAGAAGTCTAAGATATCCGCCATTGCCTTCCACGGATTCGATACCCTTGGAATACTCTCCTTCCTTGGGGAAATGCTACAATGGTTTATCTGTGCGCTTGCGGATTCGTTCATGATCGTTTAGATTAAACCTATGGCAACTCTCAATGTTCACGCTAATTTGCGCCAGTTAGTTGTGACATTGGGAAATGCCAACAGACACTTCTAGCGCTGACACTAAGGATGGATCCCAAATCTGTTCTTAGGTGATCGACGTTCAGAAGTGTCAACAAAGACCGAGGTTTTTTTTATGGTCCCTTCATACCAATTTGGTACTGCATTAACTTGTCATTTGGGTACCTCGCTGCGCAGTGTGCTCAGCAGCCATCGGGGTCCTTTTTGCATGGATTCCATGTGGCTTTCAATATGTTCAAACTACTTGAAGACATACCTCACATCAAGAAGGCTGCTGTAAGTAGATAATGCTCTCACCCTTGTCTCTGCTCATATATTCTCCATTTGATTTTAGAAACTGATTTGTACTTGTATTCTCATAATTATTTTATTTTGCAGGATTTCAAACCTGCCCTTAATGTTTCTACAGAAGATCTAAAGCCGGTTCGAGAGATGCTGTGCGAGTACATTGTTAAGGAGATCCTCGACCGAAACGGCAACCTCTATAATGGTGCACTGTGAGTTCATTGTACTGCCTGACAAACTTGAAACTTGCTGCATTCAGGCTAGTTTAGTACTGCCTGAGAAACCTGCTTGGCTGGGGTCAGATGTTGCCTGGTTTAGGCAGTTTTCTCAGGACTCCATCCAAACAAAGCACCGATGACGAACTTGAAACTTTAGCATGCATGTCGATTTGATGAGGAACTTGATGTGATCTCGCATTATTGTGTATATATATGTGATCTTGCTTGTGTATATATGTGATGAGAATGTGTTTGTGATGTCTCCTAGCATTGCTGTGGTGGCTGCCAAATCCTAGCTGGTTCTGGGATGCAGCCAGAAAACGAGCAGGTTACTGTAGGTGCCCTACGTATCGGTCACGGGCGTTAAGTAAGGCACGTTACAAAAACAGATCCGTGAGTAACGGGCTTCACTTGGAACGCCCGTTACAAGTATGACAACACTGTAACAGGCCGCATAAAGGCCCGTTACTAATACTGACCGGTGGGCCCTACAAGTTGATGCTTTCGTCGAGACAGAGGAGACGCGCTTCCAGAGCACGCGTCTCCTGTCGTCGAGACAGACATGACGCGCGTCCAGAGCACACATCTCCTTTCGTGGAGACAGGCGAGACGCGCGTCCAGAGCACGCGTCTCCTGTCGTCCAGACAGAGAAGACGCGCGTACAAAAAATGTGTCTCCTTACGTGTAGACGCGTGTCCACAGCAAACATCTCTGATAGTGAGTTCATGTAACGGGCTAGGTTTCTGTGCCCATTACCAAAGGTCCATGTGGGCCCAGAGAAACAGACATTTCAGGTGACCGGTAACTTGTTTCGGTAACGGCCTTTGTTAGACGCCCGTTACAATTATGTGTTATCAGTAACGGGCATCCGCCCGTTACCTTTCTTGGCTTATTTGTAATGCTTGATCGGTAACGGGCGTTTTGCCCGTTACCAATGGTCATCCGCGCCCGTTACCAATGTCTGTTTTTCACGTAGTGTACCTGACCACAAATTGGAGCACCTTTGTCTTTTGCGGGTGACAGCGACCTGTGCTACGTCTGCAAGTCGGCCCGTGACCGTACAGTGCACGCGTGACTCTGGTTGCGCCAGACCTGTCACCTGCTGCCTTCTGCAAGATTCGGGAGCTCTTGTCCTCTAGCGTCAACACTACAAGAGCATCTGTTTCCTAAGAAGAATGTCGTAGGTTCGGATTATTTTTCTTTTCTTCTTCTTTGGAGCATCAAACCGGCCATCTTGGTCGCTTTACTGCTCGGGGGCTACTACACTAGTGCGTCTTCGACGCCCTATTTTCTTCAGGTCGCCTCGACCTAATGGAAGCCCGCTTCCATCACATCTCTGCTCGACCTACCCCTGGTAGGCTTGTTGACCTTTCTGAAGGTTGCGGCTGCTACTACAACATACCTGACTCAGGTCAAGTCGGCGGTTCTGCAAGATCTACGCCTCGTCTTCACTTTGACCTCATGGTCCTTCGACCCAGAAGCTCGACGCTCAACTTCGTGCGCGCATCGAAGGGGTTTATTTTCTTTTTTGATCTCCGTGCACCCTTCACGACCTCGACGGTGCTGCGCCTTGCTACTCTTCGACACAACCCCGTCTAGGCCACTACGCCTACATGTCGATCGGGGGCTTGAGAGACATGGGTACCCATGGGTCCCCACCGGCCAGGGTCCCAGGGACCCCTGACAAGTGGACCCGACCTTCCAGAAGACCCGTCGACCTTACAAGTGGGCCCAGCAACCTTATCCGCACCTCCGAAAACCGCGGACGACCCGACCAGGATCCCGGAAGACCCGCGAAGCCTTGGCGTGCAAGTCAAGACACGGCGACCTGGCGTGCCGCCACCTGTAGACTCCGCGTATCGCGGGATGTCCCTTGTAATCCGGGAGATATGCTTCCCACAGTTGTAACCGACCCCGACACGGGTCAACCGACCTGCGCATGCAAACCCTAGCCCGTCCCCCCATATAAGGCAGCCTAGGGCTCCATGCACAGGGACAACTCATCTTCATCCTCGCATAATCCACCACAACTGGACGTAGGGTTTTGCTCTCCGGAGGCCTGAACCAGTATAAACCCTTGTCTCCGTGTTCCTCGCCGCCATACTCGCCTAGCTCCGTGTGCATCCCGTGCACAACCACCTATGCTCTTAGGTCCCGATCCTCTCCATTAACCTGCAAACCACTAGGGCGACCCCCTAGCGCATGTGTCCAGGTCTCACCCCCTGACAACGAACCTTCTGGAACTCTCCGCAATCCGGAGACTGGGTAGGTCGTTTGACACGGAGAGGGAGCTCTTGGTCGATCTTCTTCCATAGGCGGCACCCGTGGAGGGTGTGCTTCGCACCCTTGTGATAGGTGCAAGGCACGTCGAGAGGGTCGCGCCGGGCGCGAGTTGCAGGCCTTGGGTCGCCGGATGGCCTCCGACTAGATTGGATCTGGGAGGGCATGGAGAGCTGGCTGAGACGAAGGCCAGGCGTAGACTTCAGGCCGAAGGGGAACGTATCGTGACGTAGCGCTGTCTGCGTCGAGCGCTGAGCTCGTTCGCAGATCTCCAGAGTTTCCTTCATCGTGCCGATGACGTTCTCCATACCCTGAACAAGGTCATAGGGTCTGGGCGGGTGGGTCTCGGATACTAGATCGGAAACGGAGGTGGTGACGGGTGTCATCACGACCTGCTCTGCGGTCGCTGGAGAAGCTGCGGCTGCTGGAGCAGGAGAGGTCGCCGTGAAGGATCCAAAGCAGATCTCCACGGGGTTGGCGAGGATGGCCGCCATGCTCGCCGGGAAGACAACACCAGATCAGGCCACCATGCTGCACAGCGAGTTCCCGATCGCCCCTACCTGGCGCGCCAACTGTCAGGAGGTGAGACCTGGACAGATCCGCTAGGGGTTACCCTAGAGGTTTGCATGTTAATGGAGGATCGGGACCTAAGAGCGTAGGTGGTAGTCCACGTGGTGAACTCGGAACTAGGCGAGTATGACGGAGAACACAGAGAGACAAAGGGTTTTAGACTAGTTCAGGCCTTCGAAGAGTAAAACCCTACGTCCAGTTGTGGTGGATTATGCGAGAGGATGAAGATGATCTTGAATGGAGCCCTAGGCCGCCTTATATGGGGGGACGGGCTAGGGTTTCCATCCAAGGTCGGTTGACCTGTGTCCAGGTCAGCTACAATCTGGGAAGATATACTTCCGGATTACAAGGAGTATCCCACGATACTCGGGCCTCCAGGCGGCGCGCCGCGCCCTAAGTCTTGACTTGCACGCCAAGCATCACGGATCTTTCGGGATCTTGATAAGGTCACCCGGGGTCGTCGGAGTCACGGATTAGGTCGCTGGGCCCACTTTGTAGGTCGGCGGGACTTCTAGAAGGTCAGGTCCACTTGTCAGGGGCCTCTGGGACCCTGGCCGGTGGGGACCCATGGGTACCTATGTCTCTCACATGCACATCTTCTTCCTCGCTGCTACTGACAGGTGGTGCTTGGGAAGGACAACGCAAACCTTTCGGTATAACCATGCATGATTGTCTTAGCATGCTGACAACATTGATGTATATTTCACCAACTATCTCATCCCTCTCTGTATCAGACCTCTTCTTCCTCTTCTTCCTGTACATTCCAGCAAACTTTTCACCAAACCTTTTACCCGAGCCTAGTGAACTAGACACGAGTCAGGCTTCAAAAACCACTCGGCTGCGCTAGGACACACACACAGAAGACTTCGAGAGCACTTGGCTGAAGCCAAGAAAGCACTCGACCAATGTCAGAAGCATTCAGCAAAGCTACAAGGATGGACTTGCGCAGTTACAGTTTGGTCAAGAAGCACTCGGGGACTGATGTGGGGGATATATCCCCGGGGGTACCACACGGATGGGCCTGGGCATGCACTTCAGGTGGCACGATAGGGTCCATACGGGCGACACTCGGGTGCGGTTCAAGATTGAGACAACACCAGAAGACATATACTATTGTAGATAGGACTAGTCGATTAGGAAAGATATTACTTGTACTTGACGGCTGATGCCCGACGGAAGACGCCACTTGCCGGTCGAGCCACCACCTGAGGTGCGCGGCCGTGCGTATACAACCACCCAACGCATCGCCTTCCGCTCCGGCATCACTTCACTCCGCAATAAAGCAATAAGCAGCAGGAAAGTCCAAGTCATCAAATGTTAATCTAGTGAGCTTAGCAATTGACGCTTAGCTTGTTCAACACAAGATCGAACGAGGCGGCAGCAGCAGCGATGGAGGCGAGGTACGTGAAGGTGGCGTCCCGGTTCTTCCTCGCTGGCAATGGGAACAACAGCGCTGGTGATGATGGCTTGCCTCCACGACTTCCTCGATGCCTGCTTCCTATGCAAGCGGGACCATAGCAGCCAGGGAATGGGAACGTGGTCACGTTCCACGTTCCGGAAACGTTGTTCTGGTACGAGAATGGGAACATTCCGGAAATAATTTAGTGTAAAAACCTTCGATAAATGTTGTACTGTGTTCCTCGTTTCACGTTCCCGTTCCTAACGTTTCGAGAACATGGCTTCTGAGAGGGGGACATCACCCCGGGCTGCCACATCTTCTTGTACAAGTACGTCCGAGAGACAAGCTCTGATCCATCGATGGATCTATCAATTTGTGTGTGTTGTTTGACTTGATGACAGACATCAAACCCGGCCGCGACGGGCGTGTGCAGGGGCGACACGGCGTTCTGAAGCGACGACTGCAGGGAGGACCAGAGGGCCATGGACGCTGCCCTCAAGGAGGCTAGGCGCCGCCAATGCTACCTCCAGCGCACCACGTCCCTGCCAGCAGTGCCGTCGTCGTTGTTCGCCGCGGCGGTGATGCCCCTGCGGCGGATCGTCACCGCGCACACCCCTGTCCTCTCAGGCTAGCAACTAGCTCGCTAGATCCTCACGGTCGTCGATCAGTTCATGCTCCAGAGCGCTGCTGTCACTACGGGAAACCGACTGTTTGTCGTGTGTTTCAAGTGCACGGTAAAGGCAAGAAACGCACGACAAAGCCTTTGCCGTGTGTTTTTCTCAGAAACGCACCGCAAAGGCCGCATGTCAGCATTTAGCACGGCAAAGGACCTTTGTCATGCGCTTTTACTCGACACACACAGCAAAGGCTTTGCCCTGCGCCGAGTTCGACGCACGACAAAGAGTTTCGAAATGCATTAAAAATTTACCGTGCGCCAAAACAGACGCACAACAAAGATTTCAGATAAACAATAAAAAAATCACAGCCCAGCAGGCCTCCCTGTCGCCTCCACCACCAGCTGCTGCTCCGGCCACCACCACCAGCTGCTCCGGGAAGAAGGGGAGGGGCCGGCCGCACAGTGCCGTCGCGCTCGGCCCACCGTCGTGCTCCTCCACAGCTCCTCACCCGGATCCGCCACCACCTGTACAGGAAGATGGAGATCAGAGAAAGAAAACCTAGATCTGGGCGCCGAGGAGGGAGGAGAGGGAATGGCGAACCTGGGCTGGATCATGGAGAGGGAGGGCCAGGGAAGAAGATGGGGCGCCTAATCCGTCGACGCGGCCTGGGGCTGCGGCAGCCTCGGCCTCCTCCGCCGGCACGGCCAGGAGCTGGGGCCGCCGCAGCCAACTCCGCACCGCGGCCAGGGGCTAGGGTCGCCGCGGCCTCCTCCACCGGCGTGGCCAGGGGCGCGAGCCGACAGAGCAGAGGATGGTCGGCGCGTCATCGAGGTGGCCAGCACATCGTCGAGATTGACGGTGCGTCCTCCACCGTCGGATCCGGCTCCTCCGCCGGCGACGGGAGGGGAGGGACATCCGGCGCGGGCCGCCGGTGACGGGAGGGGAGGGAGCTCTCCTACTGTCCCCTTTGGATCCGCCTTCCCCGACCTTCGATCTACGCCTCCCTTGGAGCTTGGGCGGGCGGCCGCCCGTTCACCTCCACCACGGTGAGCCACCGGTGCGCCACGGGCAGGAGTGGGCGCCGGTGGCCGGAGAGTATGGAGGTAGGAGCGCCGACCGCCGGCCAGGCGTGATCTAGGAGGGGCAGGGGCGGAGGGAGAGGAGGGGCCGGGGTAGGGCTTGGAGCGGGGGGAGGGCAGAGTTCGTACTAGGGGAGGAGGGGAGCGGCCCGCTGCGGCCGGGAGTGGGAGGGTGAGGTGAGGGTTAGGGTTTCGCGGCTTATATATGTCGAACGGATCGCCCCCCGCCGTCGGATGCCGCAGACGACTGAGATCAAGGTAGGAGGCGGGGGAGCTGGGGCGCTACGGGTGGGGCCGGGCAGGGCCGCGGCCACCTGGGAGGCCTTTGACGTGCGTTGACTTCTAGGCGCACGGCAAAGGCTATTCTTTGTCGTGCGTCTGAGTAAAGACGCACGGCAAAGACCTCTTTGCCGTGCGCTTTTTAATAGTGCGCACCACAAACAATTTTCAACATTTTTAGAAAATTCATAAAAATTATCAAATAAATTTGAAAAAACTTAGAAATAACACAAATTAAGTTATGTTGTCTATTGCTTATAGAAACAAGATTTGAAGTCAAAACTCAATTTGAATGTCGTTTCGCCTACAAATCTAACCATATCTTCCGTAACTTTATGAAACTTCATCGGAGATGTTTCGAGAAACAAGGATAGTACATGAAAAAATGTTCAAAACTCATTTAATTTTTTACTATAACCTTCATATATGATATCATGAGATAGTGACATATCTCATAAATTTCAAACTTTATTTGAATTTTTAAATCATTTAGACACACGATTATGGTCGTGTTTCCTAGTCAAGATGTTCAAACTTTTTTTATACCACGAAAAAGGTCTTATATTGAGCTAAATAGCATGAATATCATTTTCTCACTCATTTTATTCTATTATTTGAATCACTTGTAGTTCAAATTTGACTTCTTTTTCAAAAAATTGCTTGAAATACAATTAATTAGTTCAATATAGCAAATGACCACAAGAATCTACCAAAATTTAACATGATGTATCACATCTTGTATGTATAGAGTAAAAAAAATTTCAAAGTTAGGAGAATTTTTTTTGATGAGTAATGGATTTAGGACTTAGGAAAAATGTGGAAAAATACTTTGCCGTGCGCGTAAAAGAAAAACGCACGGCAAAAATTCTTTGCCGTGCGCAGAGGAAAAAATGCATGTCTTTGCCGTGCGTTTTTTCCGGACGCACGGCAAGAAATCTCTTTACCGTGCGTTTTTTTTTTGCCGTGCGTCATGTAAAAAACGAACGGCAAACGAGCTTTTTGCCGTGCGTCCGAAATAAAACGCACGGCATAAAGCCAGTTTCTGTAGTGTGGTAGTGTGTTCGTGCACCCCGACCGCCCGGCGCCTGCTCGGTCGGCGGTCTGGTGGGCAGAAACTTTGCCGTCTCGGAGAAGACGTACACATAGCGTGTACGTGTTGTCTCACGGAGAGAGACCAGACAGATTGCAGGTGCATGATTGACGATGCCCGTTGCAAAAGAAGCTGCAGTAGCTCACATCACCTCTCCGCCAAAAAGTTCACAAGTAATGCAAACATATCTTGTGAAAATTATAATCTTCGTGAAAACTCGTGTAAATCACGGTAAATAAGTCGTCTAAATTTATTTTAAAAATAACATATGTAGATGATATGATGACACAATCATGTAAAATACTTTGTCCAAACTCGATTTCGTTTGTGCGATATAAAAATAACAAAATTCAAGCCAGAATGATGTGCAAATGATTTGTTAGAAATGTGTCATTTTTATATCTGACAAACGAAGTTGAGTTTGGACAAAGTATTTTACAAAATTGTGTATCATCATATTATCTAAATGTGTTATTTTTTGCTGAATTTAGACAATTTTTTAATGTGGTTTCCACTGATTTTCACGAAAGTTACCAGCTATTTCGTAATGTAAGAACCATCTATTTCGTAAAACATGTACTTGCATCTTACCTTAACGTTTGGGCTTACAATAAATGCGAGCCCATGGAGACTATGTAGCTATATGGGCCAATTGCGGTTTAGGAAATAGGCCATTCTGCCGCACAGCGGCCCCCAGCGGGAAATTTATATACCTTCCGGAAGTTAGATGAGAATTTTTTTTATATTTTTTTTCTCTATTTTGAAAAAATAAATGGTCCGCCAGAAACTTAGCAAAACTATACACACTACAAGAAAGTATTTAATCTGTGACGAACTTTCTGCGATGTTCTCAAAGAACATCACGAAGAGCACTGCATCTGCGACGTATTCCTGTTTTTCGTCACGGATGTGCACTAATGGATATTGAAGCCCAGAACACTGCGACGAATTGTTAAATTCGTCGCGATTCTACGACGTATTACTATTTTTTGTCACGGATGTGCATTGATGGATATTGAAGCCCAAAACATTGCGACGATTTGTTAAATTCATCGCGATTCGACCCACAACGCCGCGATGTTAAAAATACATTCGTCGCGATCAATAAATAATAAAAAATAGTAATATTATGGATGGGAAAAATTGATAAATTAAATTAAAAAACAGAAAAATAGGGAGAGACAAAGATTTGAACTCATGACCTCTTCATCACCTTGCAAATGCGTAAACAGTTGAGCTACAAGATTTTTTATGCACAACTATGGTTTTCAACTCTTTTGAACACGATTTCACCTCTGATGTGTACACTTAGCAGCGCAGCCCTGGAAGCCACCTCAACCCCCGTGAGCGCCACCTCAACGCCACCTCACCCCTGGACGCCACATGGTGGTCACGAGCGCCACCTCAGCCGGATGCCACGCTGGAGACACACACCCAAACTGGCCCAGCCGTTGCAAGTGCCTCCTGCGCCACGCTGGCCCATCGCCTCCGGAAGGCCCAGCCGGCGCACGGGCCTTATGCGCTGCACTGACCCATTCACATTTGGAATAAAATCGTGTGCTACCAAAAAAATTAGGCGGACGGGGGACTCGAACCCGCGACCTGTGGGAAACGAGGTTGATGTTTTACCACTGAGCTACAAGTCAAGTTGTGTTTGTTTGCAGAAGTTTATTTATATATCTTAAAAACTTTGTCAGCAAAAATGAAAAAAAAGACAACAAATGATGAGATGCATGGCACTCGAACCCACGACCTCGCAAGACCAGAGCGTCACTACTACCACTGCACCACTTTGTCAATTGTGTTGGTTGATGATAGTTTGTCTGATATATCGATAAATCGAGTGGCGCACGCTCAGCCAATCATGTTTCGCCACGTGGCCAGGTGGAGATGAAGAACACGTGATTATCGTATTTCTTTTTTTTAATCTAGAATTAAATCTTGTAACTAGTTTTTCTTCCACGTAAGATCTTCAAATTGGATGGTTCTTTTTTTCAAATTTTTCTAAAATCGAACTTTCCTTCAAGGATGTTTTGTTTGTATAGAAATTGTTATTTATCAAAAATTTTGTATGCAACTTGCATTTCTTCCAAAAAGTTATAACTATGAGCAAGATTTTTTTACACTAGATGATGTCAAATGGAAAAGTGATGAATACCAAAGTTTCATATCTCATCAAGATCTACGACCTTTATTTAGGTCATTTTGTCATTTTCAAAAGTGCTAATAACATGTAGTACAAATTTGACAAGTCTCTAACATAGTTTCATAAACAATGTGATGAACTATCTAGTTTATGAACAATGTATACTCCAATATTTACAAAATCTTATGAAATTTTTTGGTCAAGCTTTTACATCCATAAAATGATTCTATGCCAATTTACATAATTTTTGGATAATGTTTAGATATTATTATCATTATTTTATAACAAGATGACTAGTAAAAGTTCGAGTTTTCCGTACAAGTCAATTTAATTTTTCGTCAATATTTTAGACATGGATTAGAATGGAACATAGAAGCTGAAATATGATTTTTGTGAAATTTTTCCAGCTTTATTGGTGGTAGACATAGGTCAACTAGGAATTACTCTCGGTAAGCACGCAAAAATTCAATTAAATGATAGAAAATAACAAATCTATTCAAAAAATCTTGAAACACCTAGAAGGAAACTTAAATGTTGTCTGCTACATGTGAAAAATGTATTGGGGGTATATAAGGTAATTAATTTTCAAGTTACTTCATAAAAGTGTCTTAATTTTGTATTTGAAAATAGAAAACCAACCTTTTTTTAAAGAAAAAATGGTAATGTAACTTCATATTTGCTAATGTTATGGTCAACATAAGGTTGTGTCCAAAATTTAGATGCATACGAGTTCAAAATAATTATGAGGTATTCAAATCTCAAAGTTTGACTTTGAGTTTTAGAAAACTATAAGAGGGATGTATCCTTTTCTAAACAATGTAGGTTCCTTCGTTATCGAAATCATTTGAAAATTTTATGTCAAGTTTAAACATCCATAAAATGATTCCATGTCAATTTTTAGAATTTTCGGAGAAGTTTTAGATATTATTATCATTATTTTATAACAATGTGACTAGTACAAGTTCGAGTTTTTCATATAAGTAAATTGGATTTTTCGTCAGTCTCCTAGATGTGGGCTTGAATGAACCATAGGCGCCTAAATATAGTTTTTTTGAATTTTTTTAATCTTATTAGAGGTACATATAGGTCAATTTGGAATTATTTTCGGTAAACACGTAGAAATTCATTTATATGATAGAAAATAGTAAATCTCTTCCACAAATTCTGAAACTCATAGGTTGCAACTTATATGTTGTCTTCTACATGTGAAAAATGGATTGGTGGTATTTAAGATAACTAAATTTTGAGTTTGTTTCAAAGGTGTGTTATTTAGGTTTAAAAAAAAGAAAAGGATGTTAAATTTGCATAAACGGGCTCAAAGACCTATTTCTAGGCTGTTTTTGGGCTCGGTTTGCACGGCCCAACCATTTCCGACAGTCCATCTAATACTGACGGTTGAGATGATTCGTGCTGCAAATAAATATCATCCAACCTCCCCTCTCCCGCAACCCTAGCCGTCTCCCTCATCCTCCAGTCTCCACTCCTCCTACCTCCATCCCTGACACTCCCTCACATCCACCCACTGCTCCCCTTCCCCTCCCCTCCCGACGCGTCCTCAGATCCGCCCACCCCATCCCTCACCTTCCCTCAGATCCACCCGCTACTCCTCCCTTTTCCCCATCCACCGCCGCCTCCACGCTCCTTCCCTCCGCCCCCTTCTCCTTCCCATGATTCGCTCCACCCCCGTCACCCCCTCGGAGATCCGCACGCCTCCACATCCTCGGAGATCCGCTTGCTACTGCATCCTCACCCCACCCCCTCCTACCACAGCTACGACGGTGAGCAGGGGTTCCCGAGCGACCTCGACGTGCTCGTCACCTACAAGATCGACGGCGACTTCTCCTACAGCGTCTCCTCCCAATCCTCCTTCTCTCCCGGTGAGGCACTGGAGCCTCCTCTCCAGATCTGCGTGCAGGAGCCGTCAACCTCCCCGTCAACCCCTTCCCATCTCCCTCTCCACGGTTCGCCGCCGGTGCAGGAGTTCCGACGGCACTGGCGACAGATCCGTCGGTAGCAGGCCTTGATCTGGCTGCCGCGAACCCAGATCCGGCCTAACGACCAGGCGGCCTCGGTGCTGCGGCCACTGCGGCGGTGGAGACGACACAGCCGCACACGGCTTCACTCCTCCACTCCGGCTCTACTTAGGTCAATCTCTCCTCACCTCCTCCCCACCTCCGCAGCCACCCCTCTCATCCTTGTCTTTCCCCAGATCTGCAGCAGCTCCCGTCTTCCTCATCCACCTCGGAGCCGGCATCCCCTCCGCCTCTTCCTCGCACGTCGGCGTCCCCTCCACTTCTTCCTTTCGCGGCGCGCTAGGGAGCAAAGGTCGCGCCTCCCCTGCCTCCTACCGTGACGAGCTGCGGCCTCTTCCATCCTCCGCCTCCGCGCCCCTCTTCCCCAACGGCGAAGCGGCCGTGCTGCTGTGAGCTACTAGATAAGTACCTCCCTCTCAAATCCTCAAACTACTCAAGTACTACTAGATACCGCATTGGGTGCAATTTTGATGCTGGATATCGGTTTGTATTTGGTTGCAACATTGAGTAATTGAGTAATAGTTTGCTGCCATAGTAGTGTTTTGCCCTTTACACTTGTGAAGTGTTCGATGAAATGCCTTGTTTGCTGTCATGGAGTGTTGACCATGGAATTGATGTTTCTGCAGTTAACTTCAGTCTATAGTTGTTATGCTATTGAATTTTCTTTAGTCATTTTCTTGCCTCGTGTCCTTGCTGTTACAGTGAGTCCTAGAAATGTAATGCCTGGCTAGTGCTATAATTGATTCTAGTGCTCTTGTTAGATTCACTTGCTGGCATGCTTGAAACCATTCACCTTTTTTTCAAGGCATGTATTTTTGTGCATTTGTGACCTGTCCATTATTTGAGATGCCCAAACAGACATGGTTATGACGTTAATTTCTAATTACATGACCGATAAGGACTGCTGGAATGTATGTGCTTGCTTATTATTTCAAATTGACTAAGCACTGAATAAAGCTTACTTATATATCCATGGTTTTGAGTTTCTCATATCTCAACACTTTACCTTTGCTATATCCCTAAACTGTTGTGCCATTTGTACACATACATGATAAGTTTGTTTAAATATAAACTGATGATAGCTGATTGGCTATCTTAATCTGAAAACCCTTGCATGTTTATCATTGCTTTATAGTTGTTTATCTTTGTATGATACTGAGATGACCGTGTACACATAGTTGTTTTGTGATCCAACCCACAATGCAGTATACTCTATTGCATAGTTTGTTAGCTTGTTGAAGGCAATGACAAGTGTTTGTCAATGTGCTCTTTCAGGTCGAGGATTAGATGCATCAAGTAGCAAGCCATTAGAAGTGATTGGATCAGCAAGCAGGAGCAGTCGACCTGATTTGTAAGAATCTGATCTACTGAATGCTTCGTAGTTTATAAAAAAACAGGTTGTGCATGCAAAATGAGAATGTTTTCCAGTGGTTTGGCTTATTAGTTTCATATTTGAACATTAACTGCAAGCTTGTCATTTCTGCTTGTGAACTGTTTGTTAAAAATATTTTATTTATGTGTAGATGCAAATTGGTAGCTTCCTGGTACCTTGCAGTAAATAAAATCCCAATTTAATGGTTTTCTAGGTGAATACAGTTTTGGGAAGTTAAGACAATGTTAGCTGTTGCTTAGTACCCACATCTATTGCTAATGGCAGCTTGTTTACCTAGTAGTAAAAATGTTCTTGCAATTTGTGAACTTGCAATGCTATAAATAGCCTTAATCAGGACACTAGATCTGATCCTATGGGATAAGTTTATAATTTCTGGACAAGAAAGGTGGCAGGTGGAAGCTTAATCATTCCCCTGATAATTTTTCATTGCAATCTATTTTGATCAGCACACATTGTTGACAGGTGTTGCTGCTGCCCTTCACATCGGGAGGCCGGAGCTGCTACTGCTGCCCTGGTAAACAATAGAACAAGAGCTCCTTTAATTACGCCATATTGAGTAATTCATTGTACCATAGTTGTGTTTGGCCCTTTGCACCTGAAGTATCTGATGAAATGCCTGTTAGGATTCAGAAACTGATGATGAGCTCTTCTCCATTGGTCATACTGTAATGCATATAGATTGTCTGACCATACTATAACCACTTTATGTTAGAACTTATTGTTTAGTTAACTTTTATTATTTCTATTAAAATGTAATTACAGTTCAAGCATGACATGCCCTTTTTTATTTCAAGATTTATACAAACTCACAAGGAATCAGAGAAAAGAGTGGCAGAATAACAAAGAGCAAGGTGTAGTGTTTTTGGAATGGTAGACATCTGAAAGCATGTGTTATCTGCTTCAATTGCTGATTGTGTTTGCGGGTTTTTTAACTAGAGATTGTTCGCTGATGCTTCAATCAACTGGAGGATGTTCTACAGCTGGAGGATGCCTTGCTTCTCATGCAAGTGTGGCTGCTGTCTAGAGCTTTTTGTTGGTTTATACTCCTTTTTTCTGCTGTCTAGATTCTGTAGATGACCTGCTGTCTAGATTTTTGTGTTGCCTTGCTTCTGATGCAAGATGAAACTGTGCTGAAATGGTTTGTCTGTGGTGAAATGGCTTCTGATGCCCTGATATATGTGATACAAATATACTGTGCTGAAATGTCTTTGTGATTGTATTTTGGGCTTAATTTGATTTTTGGGCTGAAATAGTTGTAGTATTTATTCTGTGGGTCAAAATGTCTTCTGTGGTTTTGGTGGGCTGAAATGGTTTCAAATTTTGGGCTGCAATGTGGCCCATTTCTAAAATGTAGTTCATGATGACAAATAAAAATCCCTCTCAAAAAAAATCCACGTCAGCATCCTCGTCATTGTCCACGTCATCACCTATCAGCCACGTCAGCAGCCTCGTCAGCAGCCAGGTCGCAGCCAAGTCAGCATCCACGTCATCAGCCAGGTCGCAGCCAAGTCAGCATCCATGTCACAGCCTAGTCAGCATCCACGTCACAGCCTAGTCAGCATCCACGTCACAGCCTTGTCAGCATCCACGTCACATCCATGTCAGCAGCCACATCACATCCAAGTCAGCAGCAATCGTGACGATTTATTTCGTCGTGAATAGTGGGCTAGGGGTTGGGCTGCATGGGCCTCGGGCTACTTCGTGATGCTCTAGATACGTCACGGACTGCGACGTTTAGTAAGGAACGTCGACAGATTTAATCAATGACGCTCATTCCATCACGAAAATTTAAATCATCGCAGATGCTGATTTGTGATGAATTTTATTTAATCTGTGACAGAATGATTGCATCACAGATTAAATGATTTCTTGTAGTGACATCTGCCGCCGTGGCCCACGTGCGGCACGACGGCAGGGGCCGTGGCCCACGGCCAGGTGTGGGCCCGTAGCGTGCGACGGACATACCGCCGTACCCCACGGTGGTAGGGACATACCGCAGTGGGCTACGGCGGCAGGTCCTAGCGCTGTGGGGCACGGCGGCAGCAGGCCTGGTACCACCGTGCCCCACGGCGCTAGGAACTGCTGCCTATATAAGGCCGAAATTCAGCCGAAAATGTCATAATAATTCGAAAAAAAGAAAGAGAGGGGGGAGAGGAGAAGGGAGTGAGGAGGAGGTGGTGAAGGTGCGAAGCTCTGCCAGTTTTTCATCTCGTTAGAGGTAATACTCTGGTACTTAATATTTTCAACTGTGATAATTCATATTTTGAAGTACTGTTTTAGTGTAGATCTGCTTAGTAAAAATATAGTTTTAGTGTAGATCTGCTTAGTAAAAATATAGTTTTAGTGTAGACCTGCATAGTAAAATTATAGTTTTAGTGTAGATCGATTAGTAAAATTATAGTCGTAGTGTAGCTCTGAGTAGATATATTTTGTAGTTACAGATCCACTTGTTAATAGCTTTTTTTTTCATGCTGTCAGACATGTCGGATGTAGTTACTGTCAAGTTGTATTTCGGTAATGGGCAGATTAGATATGGTGAACATGGAGTTGACTTGTCAGAATTTAATTCGGTTGACCATGTGATTAGAAGAGCAACCGAAAGAACTTGGGGGTCCATTACCAACTTTTTTTATAGGGCATTCCATGTAGATGCAGAGCAACATGACTTGTCTATTATGGCTCTAATCAACAGGAGTGAGGCCGTATATTGGGAGCTTATGCCACTTCAAGGCACTGAACATTGGAGGAGTTATATCAAAACATCATGTGAAATTGGTTTGCCTGTGATGTTGTTTATCCAAGTTGTTCATAAGGCTGGGTCTAGTAGTCAAGTGCATGAGGGTAGTGCTACTCACCAGGGTGAGGCTGAACTACAAGCAGGAGATGGTCCTGCAACTGAGCCACAACAAGGAGATGGTGCTGCCACTGAGGCAAAAGAAGGAGATGGTGACACACCCTTTGAGGCCCGTGGTGAAATTGACGAGGGGGAAGTTAATGAAGAAGTACTCAGGCAGTACGAAATGGAGGCCGATGAGGATGAACGTGGGTTGGAAGAGGACTCCTCAGATGATGAGGATGACCCGCTAGTTCCAAGGGACTGGGACAGTTACAATTTCTCATAGCTATCTGTCAATCCTGGTGAGAATGTGTCCTGGGAGTATAGAGACAATCAGGTTTCTGTTGGCGCCATGTATAAGAGTGCAGTAGAGGTGAAGGATGCAGTGAAGAAGTGGGCCACCCTTACTCTGCAGAGAGAGTTCAGGGTAGTGAAGAGTTCTCCACACATATATGATGTACAATGTGTGAAGCCCAACTGTCCTTTTCGAGTGTATGCTTCCAAGGGCAAGTGGAAAAATTACTGGGAGATCAGATCTGTTGTGGATCACACTTGTGTACTTGACCAGCTAGATGGAAGCCATCGTAATTTGTCGGCCGGTTTTGTGGCCAGCCAGATGTTTGCTAAGATTGTGGAAAATCCTGCTTATGAGCCCAAGTCCATTATCTTGGCAATTGAGGAGAAATTTAGGTACCTGATAAGTTATGGTAAGGCATACATGGCGAAGAAGAAGGTATTGGAGATGAGGTGGGGTACTTACGAAACATCCTACGACAATCTGCCTCGATTGCTGAACACAATTGCCACGCTCAATCCTGGTAGTTATTATGATATCAAGACTTATAATCTTGTATCAAGGCCAGGGAAGCAAGTCTTGCAGCGGGCATTCTTAGCATTGGGTCCAACTATTGCTGCCTTCAAACAGTGTCGACCAGTCATTTGCATAGATAGCACATTCCTAACAGGAAAATACAAGGGCACAATCCTTACAGCTGTGGCTGCATATGGCAACAATCAGTTGTTGCCATTGGCAATTGCTTTTGCAGAGGGAGAGAATGGTGACAGTTGGTATTGGTTTCTAGAGAGATTGAAGCAGATGGTGGTGGGAGATGTGTCAGACGTGTGTGTGATACACGATAGACACAAAGGTATTTTGCAGGCCATTAATGACATCAAAGAAGGTAGTGAAGAACGTCACAGAGCAGCACAATGGCCAGATGTGCATAGCAGATGGTGCATGAGGCATATGGGAGCAAACTTTCATAGCCAGTTCAAGAACAAAGAACTTACACAATTGTTCAAGCGGTTATGTTCGATGAATCAGGAGAAAAAGTTCTACGAGCTATGGCAAAAATTAGATGATCTGACGAAGAATGCATCAGAAGAGATAGCCAAGAAGCCAATAAGTACTGAACCCGGGGAAGAGCCAGTTTCTCTAGAGGACGTGGGGCTAGATGCTCCAAATGTCAGAAGGAGAAGGGGACGTGTTGTGAAGACCTTCAGCCAGTGGATTCAGAATGAGCCTAAGGAGAAATGGTGTCTCTTGTTTGATAAGGGAGGTGTGAGGCATGGGATAATGACAACAAATTTTGCTGAGGTCTACAACACAGTTTTGCGTGGTGCCAGAGCTCTCCCTCTTGTTGGTATCATTGAGTTCTTCTTGTACCGCACAATGAAGTACTTTCCTGAGCGTGCTACTGCAGCACATGCAGCTATGCAGGACTGTCAAAAGGTGTATTCAACATGGATGACTGAGTACTTGACCACAAAACAGAAGGCTGCTCTTGCTCACGGAGCTTACCCACAACCTCTACGTCGTGATCCCGGCGAGGAAGTTCAGTGGAAATATCATATAAATTGCCAGTCCAAATCACAAAAAGCGAATGGTGAAATAACAATACAACAAACAGTTATTGGGAATCAGACATGCTCATGCTCTTGCCAGAAGCCACTGCTGCTACACTACCCTTGCTCACATGTGATCGCTGCATGCCTTGCAACAAAGAATAACCATTGGGGTCGGTACGTGCCTAAATACTTTTTCAAGCAAACCATTCTAGACACTTGGAACCACACTATTGAGGGCTACCTGCATCTTGGAACTTTCACTCAAGACCCCAAAGACAATGTGTTGTACATACCAAATCCAGATCCAACCATGTGCCAAGGTGGCAAGGTCTTGTAATATTTGAACTTATGCATGTTATCGTGTTGTAATAATTGAACTACCTTTTCATTTGCTTGTTGTTTTCTTCTTGCCGTCAAATTTATTATCATATCCTGTTATGTATTGTTCTTTAATTTCAAATGAAACATGTAATGAATTATCATATTTCTCATCTTTTTTGTAGGCTTGCAATGGCTTCCTCGGGTCCTGAGTTGGACTTGGAGTTGCTCACCAGTTGGAAGGACAAGGTTGCAGTGCCAAAGGGGATCCACACTCCTATGTGCTACTGCGGTGACAACTGTAGGCTTGTCAAGTGCAATGTTCTCGGGTACTGCTACGGGATGAGGTTCTTCATGTGCGTGAACTATGAGCATGACCCTCTCCCACCATGTCGCAATGTTAGACCAAAAGTAAGAACAAACTGCATTACTAAATAAATAATATGTCATTGCTATTTTATTATGTGCTAACTTGTCTTTGAAAAAAGACTCCACCTCCTCTCTGTGATTTTATGCAGTGGCTAGATTGTGAGCAGTCCGAACAAGACAAGCGTTACGTCGAGGCGATGGGTCGTTTAGCACGTGAGAGGTGGCAAAGGATGGTTGAGGCAGAAAAACAAGAAGAAAAACGTAAGGAGCAGCAGAAGGAAATTCGCATTCGCTGGGAGATGAAAGAACGTGAAGCGGCCACGGCCCGTGAAGCAGATAGAGAGAGGAAGAGGGAAAGAGCTCGCCGGGCTAAGGAAGCTGGGCCGGATGCCATGAGGAAGGGGAAATACCCCCGTTGTACCCAGTAGACGTAGAGTACTAGACGCCCAGTGCTACTGTATCCCTAAAAAATTATGATTTCATTTCATCATCCTCTAGAGTCGGCTTGTATCTTTAAGAACTTGATTTCAGATGCATTAGAGCTTGTTTCCGCAAACAGTAAAACTCATACTAGGGTGTGTTTCCTGTGAGTAATTGCGTCAAACAGTGGACACATAGGGTGTGTTTTTTGTGAGTCACTGCACCAAACAGTGAACCTAGTACTAGGGTGTGTTTCCTCCGACTCACTGCACCAAATAGTGAACCTAGTACTAGGGTGTGTTTCCTCCGAGTCACTGCCCGTTTTTCTTGCCCCAGATCGAATGGCCCACCGTCCAGTCTGCTTCATTGCCTACATATATGTGAGCACTCTTCTCCAGTGTCACTTCACAACACAACAAGCACCAATGAGTTCCTGGACTGGGGATGATGATGGTTCCCTCGGTCCAGCACTATGGAGCCAGCAAGATCCAGAGTTCAACAACAATTTTCCAGTCTTAGATAAGAGAGATTTCAAATCCATGAGTGACGTTAGAAAGTACGCACCAAATCAAACGGTGAACTGGCCAAGGTGTGCACACGGTGAGTTCTGTGTGATGCAGGTTTACCATGGATGGAACAACTCTGGTTGATGCTTCTGGCATTGCTCTCGAGCATGGGTAAGCAAAACTCCTTGACATCTGTCCTTCATCATTTTATGATTTACTAATGTAATCACGGTTTCTGTAGTACTCCGACCAACCAGATAACTATGGTTTCGTGCAATGGGTGGATCCCCCAGCTATTGACCCGTATCAACAGTACATTAACTACCTCGAGGATGTTGTCATCTTCAACCTGAGGCAAGAACTCGCGTCGGCATTGGCTTCTCCAGATCCGACATCTACCAACGACGACGACGGACTAGTGACCGGACCAATGGTGGTGAAGACGAACACCGGGTGTGAGGACGAGTTCTGCTGCTGTCCGTGCCACAAGAAGGACAACACTCCACCAGCAACTCCACCCCCGCCACCGTCTGATCCAACTCCACCCCCGTCGGGGTACGGGTACTACATGCCCTCCCAGCACTCCGACGGGTCTATGATGTCCGGGTTCTCCGGGTACTACTCGTACAACTAGACTACAAATGTTGTAATCATTTATCTAAACTCCCTAAGGCACGTTAGGACTAGCAGCGGCACAAAGTTAGGGTATTTGTGTCGTACGTGCCATTGCTTGTTTCTGTGATTCGTCGTTAAGTATCAATGCTTCAAAAAATTGAAATTTACCAAAAAAAAACCTACCGCCATAGGGCACGGCGGTAGGTCCATACATACCGCCGTGGCCTACGGCGGTACATGGAGGCCACGCTGCCGCCTGGTGGTAGGCTCCTACCGCCGTGCGGCACGGCGGTAGGCCCCTACCGCTGTGTGGCACGGCGGTATGTGCCCTTGCCAGTGGGCCACGGCCCCTGCCGCCGTGCCGCACGGCGGTAGATGTATAGTTTTGCTAAATTTCTGGCGGACCATTTATTTTTGCAAAATAGAGAAAAAAATATATAAAAAAATTCGTTAGATGAATTGAAACTATAACTCATTACTAGTCCAATAACAGCTCACGTAGCCCAACAATTGCTAACTCTAGCCCCCTTAGTCTCTTCTTCCACCTCCTTCCACCCCTGCCTACTGACGCCACCCGTCGCCGTAGCCATGGCCGGCGTCCTCCTCGCACGCCTGTCGTGATGGCCGGCCTGCCTGCCTACCGCCACCGCCGGCCTCCTTGAGGCCATCGCCGGCCCGCCGTATCCTCCTGAGCGCCGCCCGGACAGAGCTCGGACCCCACACGCCTCCTGGCCGCCGCCCCAATGCACGCCGTCCTGGTCGCAACCCCGATGCGGGCCGTCCTGGCTGCCGCCCTCCATGGCCACCGTCTCCACGGCTGCCTGCCATGGCCCCATCCTGGGCTGCCGCCGTGCCTTTGCCTCCTCCTCTACCCGTCGCGGCCAGCTGGCGTGAGAAGGTGCAAAAGTTGGTCTAGAAAAAATGTTAGTTCCGAAAATGTTGACAACATTTTCAAAAAAATGTTGACCAAAAAATAATGTAAAATGTTGAAAAAAATGTTGTAATATTTCTGAAAAATATTACAACATTTCTGAAAAATGTTACAACATTTTTTATTTAATAGTCACGAAGAGAGATGGGATAGCTGAAAACTACTAGCTAGCAATCTTAGGTGAGCTTTGATGAGTTGGAAGTTTCAACCCTTATCCACCTTCCGGTAGCCATACTGCTTACTACTACTCCCTCCGTTTCTAAATGTAAACATTGGTTGACTTTTGCTGATCACATTCGATCATTCGTCTTATTCAAAAAATTTATGAAAATATTATTTATTTTGTTATGATATGTTTTATCATCGTATATATTTAAGTATATCATAATTATTTTTACATTTTCATAAATTTTTTGAATAAAACGAATGGTCAAACATGCCCCACGAAAACTGAAGAATACTTATATTTAGGGCTCGTTCTTTTGGGTGCAAAGGAATAGTGAAGTTACAAATGAATAGTGTTAGAATAGTGTTTCTTATGAGAAAAGATGTGATGGATATGATGAGTAATAGTGTTTTTTTGCTGTTCCTTTTGAATAAAAAAGAATAGGACCTTAGGAACGGAGGCTACTGCTCGTCATCAATCGGGCCTAGGTCCAGCGGCGGCCATTCCCGTCCCATCATATTGGCCCATTCGCAAATAGAGGTGCCATCGCCGCTGCCGTCGCGCCTCGGCCGCAAGCAAGTCCCCCTCGGCGCCTCCCTGCCGACCGGTGACGACTGACGGAGGAGATGGCTGCGGGCGAGCATATAGTAAAGCCCCAACCAACAACACGCTGCAGCCTGCATGTATGTACGTACGTCTCATGTGCTCCTCCACCCCCCTTTTCACCCCGATCCATCTTTTCTTGTCATGGCCCTTCCACAGCCGAGGATGGTGTGGGACATGGGTACCTCTGTGTCTCCACTGACCAGTCTCATGGCCATCCCTGACAAGTAGGTCCAGCCCACCAGAAGACCTACCGACCTGGTAGTGGGCCCAACAGACCTAATCTGTGGCCCACACGACCTCCTGAAGACCTTATCCGGAACAGTTGCGAGACTTGGAGTACACGTCAAGATGACGGCGGATCCGACAGGCAGTCCGGGGAATATGGAAATAGTTGTAATCAACTAGAGTTAGGTTTCCTGGTCGTAACCGACCAGGACTCTGGGAGACCGACCTTGTCCGCTAGCTAATATAAGGCGGGCAGGGCGTTCCTCAATGTACATCCGCAATCCAATCAATCTACATCGACAACTGGACATAGGGTTTTACTCTCCGGAGGCCCGAACCAGTATAAACTCGCCGTGTTCTGTGTGCTTTCACATAACCATCAAGTCCTTATGTCTAGATCGCCCCCAACCGAACCTAAATAAACCACCGGGGTTAACCCCCTGTGGGCTGTGCAGATCTAAACCTCTTATAGTTGGCGCGCTAGGTAGGGGCAGATCCAGAGTTCTCTGTGCGACTTCGATGGCTTAGATCAACGGCGTCATCTTCCCCGCCAGCATGGCGGACTTCCTCACCAACCCTGTCGGCATCAATTTTGGCTCCATGCCGTCGGGATACGCCACTCCAGCCACCGTTCAAGTCGTCCTCGACAACGCCGCGGTCAACTCCGTTCAGCAAGTCGAATCCGACCCGCTAACAGAAACCCACCCACACCTCGCGATCTTGTCACGGGGTTCAACCGTGTCGCAACCATACTTGCGGACACGATCAAGATTTGCGAAAGCGTCAAGAGCTTTAGCAAACCGAAGGCAACTCCACTCTGCATGCCCTTCGGCCTGCGGAACACAGTCTGTGTTGTCTCCGACCACGCGAGGAAGCAGATCCAGATCCAATATGGGTCGGACTCATCCAACCCTCAGGTTCCGGCCTGTGGGCACAGCAGGGGACCTCCCAGATCATCCTCGCCCTCTCCACAAGAAAGCCAAGCACACTGCCCATCGGTGCCATGCTTTGAAGAAGCTTCGACGACCTACACCTCCATGCAGCGACTCAAGGTCGTCTGATCCATCCTCCCATGCAGTCTCCGGACTATGACGAGTTCCAGGTCGCCTGTGTCATCCTCATGGCCAACACCTACGGCGATGAGGTCTGGGCACGTCGCGGCTTCCCAGATCACGAAACCCTTGTGGTCTCTGCGGATGTACCAGCCCTGGCTGGTGAAACCGATGCCCAACGTCTACAACACGAAGCTGACAACGCTGGTCGAGCTCAATGGCGCCAGGCGGAGATCGAGCAAGCCAACGCGGCGGCTCAGGTCGGCGCTGCGGCTCATGGTGGTGCGGTGCCTCAGGACAATGCCCAGAACAACAACAACGGCCCACCCCCGCGGGTCGTAGCTCAGCAACAACCGCGCTAAGACAATCTAAACCTCTAACAGATGGAGGAGGTGAATGCCAATTCATGGCTGTCGCCGAGTATTTTCCAAACTGCTTTTCCAATTCCGATGATGAGTATCCTTGCGTCGCTGTATTACTCTAGTGTATGGGCGTAGGGGAAAATTAAAGTAAGATACAGTTGTTTCATATTTTTGAGAAAATTATAAAAAATGTCGTCAGTTCATTCAAGCAATGCTGAATGATTCTCTGATCCCTGTTGGGGACACAAAACCCCCAAACAGAGAAAAGGGAATTCAATGAACAATTCACGATTAACACAATTAATTTAATTGCCTTAAATGATCAGCTTGCTTCTACACATTACACACTCAACTTTCCAAAATGGCCACCCCCCTTATAATGAGGAGAGGGCCTCCTTTTATAGTGTCAAATGATTAAATTTACATTCCAAGTATGCCCTCGAAACCCTAACATCTAACAAGAATCATCCGAGGGCAAACTTGGTTTTTTACACATGTTGTGGAATTGACGCCGGAGTTTGCGGAGCGCAAATCGTGCCGGAGACAGCAGAGTAGAAAATGCGGTGCGAAGACCGGAGGTAGTTCCGTGTTGGACCAGCTTTTGATCGAGTCTTCATGCTTGAAACCTTGAGAAGCCCCGAGCTTCGCCGACTTGTTTCTCCCGACGATTCTTTTTCAGCGCGACACAGAGCTTCGGAGTCTCGATAACGGAGAGCTGTGAACCGGCTCGGCCTTAAGGCGAAGCTGAGACCTCCGTTCCTCGCTGCCATTGATCGGGAGCTCCGAGATGTTTCCTGAAATGACGCATCTGGCCACGGTGTTAAATCTTGCAACTGCCTGATATATGGAGAAGATGGCGGAGCCCAGACTTCTTAGCTGTTCCTGAAAAAGAAACCGTCGAGACTGGACGTACATGGGGCAAAACAATCGCCCCGGTATTTTTGACAATGGTCCGGAGCTCGACTTCTTTCTCCTGTTGGCTCTTTGCGTTCTCGGGCGCGAGATGACCTCCAATTTTTAAGAAAAATCATTGCAAAGGCCCTGGCTTCTATCTTGCCTAGAAAGAATCCAAAGCCCAAAAGTTTATTTTAGCCTTGGCAAACCCCCGGTGCCCATAGGTGAGGTTTTCTGCAGCCCCAACAGTAGCCAATCGAGGAGAAGCATTTGAACAACGAGATTTAACCTTCTCCTCGACTTTGTTTTGTGATCTGATGAAGAAAACGTCACCTTCGGCTCCGGGAAGTTTGCTTGTTAGGAGCTTTTTTGGCTTCGCATGATTTCCTTTTTTGAAAGACTGCGGTGGAACCGCTCCTTCTCGAGGCGTCGGTTCGTATTCTGAGACCGTTATACCTTTTCTCTCTCCTCGGGCTATATAAAGAGGGGGCGGGGGTCCCCTGTTTCTCTCACTTGCACCGAAGCCAAGCCTCCGTCTTGCTGTCCTCTGCTGCTTTAGGATTCGTGCTAGCTGTTTGATTTCGCCTGAGCTTCGTTGCGTGCTTTCGTAGCGGAGCTCAAACCTTGTTCAATCATCGTGGCCCGTACGAAACAAACCGCGCGGCTAATGGCTGAAGAAGAAATTGCTGCTTCAATCGTGCCAGCCGAAGCCCCAGAAGAGCCGGTTGGAGATATAGTTGATTACGAGCCATCGCCATCGGCCAAGGGGAAAGAAATTGATCTTGGTGAAGATATTTCCAGAGTGGAAGCTTCGCCATCTGAGCTGATGGCTGGGAGGGAGCCTAAAGTTCCATCGTATGTTCTTGGACCTTCGCTTGTGTCTGAGAACCTGATCAAATATTATGAGGAGAAAGGTTTTTTCCCGAAGGTGTCGCCTGTCATCCAGTGGGTGAGACCACTCCGGAGCCTAAAGCTGGTGAAGCTGTGGTTTTCCGTGATTTTTCAACACCGGCTTAAGGTTTCCTTGCTCCCGACGCCTTCCAGAGATCCTTGATCACTACAGCGTGAAGTTGCATCAACTAACACCGAACGCATTCGTGCAATTGTCCAAGTTCTTTTTTGTCGTGTGCTCTTGTGACGGCCGGGTAGATACCGAAGCTTTTGTTCGGTTCTACGAACTCCATGTCCAAAAGCAGAATTTCCGTGTGGATGGTGATCCTGCTGTTTATGAGAACCATTTTGGATGCATCACTTTTACAACTCGGAGGAGGAATACCAAGAAAGATATAGAGAGAGTGGAGCTCAGCCCTGCTCATAAGAACAAGTGGGATGATGACTGGCTGAACTACTAGTTTTATGCGAAAGTCGACATGCCCCGCGGCTCCGATGGCGTTGCTTACTATCCTTTCAGCATTACAAGCATGACCCCCTTGAGCTATATAACAGGTCCTGACTTCGCGAAGACCAGAGGCTTTAAGGACTGCGAAAAAGCCTTTCTGTTGGCTTCGCAATTTCTCGCGGGGCGAGATGCTGCAGAAGAATTTGTTGCTGCCAATATTTGGCCTCTTTCTTCTGGTTGGAGTCCTCAAGAGATCAAGTGGCTTACCGTTAATTGGTTTACGAAGGCTATTCCCTTCCCACGATTCGGGCTGAAAATGCCTGCAGGGAAGAATGCCCATGAGTTCGTGGGTGAAGTGGAGCGCCAAGTGGTGGATCTGCTTGGTCCTTATACTGAGGCGGAGTATCAGGCTTCGCGAAAGCTACCTACTGTAGGCCGTTGCGTGAATCGCATCTTCTCCGAACTTGGCATTGAGGTGGAGGACCATGCAAAACCCAGGGCTTCGTCTAAGCGTGCGCATGACCCGAGTCAAGTCGCGCCTCACCCAGCTGACGTGAGAAAAAAGAAGTCTGTGACTTCACCAGAGGCGTCTAGCGAAGCCGTTGGCGTTGATCAACGGAAGCCTGCGGCTCTGTTGTCTTCCTCAAAGACCAGTCAACTTGAGCGTGTTAAGAAGAGACAAGTTGTGACACAAGATAAAGGTTCTTCTTCTGAGAAGCTAACGAAGCCCGGCTTTCATCACAAGAAGGCTGGTTCAAAACCTAAGCAGCAATGTCGCATAGTAAATATTCTTGGTTCTTCTGACACCTTGGAATTTCATGACTCGGGGGCTGAAGATACTGGGAACAAGGATCGCGCAGCCGTCCCCCAGCCAGAGGTGGAAAAGGCTGTCATGTCTAGCCCCAAGGGGACCGCTACAGACCCGGTTGGTGAGGTTGCGAAACTTCCCGGAGCCGAGAACACACAGGACAAAGAAAAAAGCCCTTCGCGCCCCTACGAGCACCCCGAAGCTCCGGAGGATACCAGAGCATCGCCTGAGTTTATGCAGTCCTTGGCGGAGACAGTGAGCTCGTCTGGCGTTGTGGAAGGACATACGCTAGAGATGGTGCTTGCAGAGAAAAGCTCCTTCGACCCCTCAACTTATTCTTACAACAAGGCTGTTGGTATGAGGGGTTTACAAACTTTATTGTTTGTTCATTTGCCATTTCTTAAAGAGCGTGGAGTTATAGAGTCTCATGTGCTCTGGGAGCTAAGGGATTCTGGTCGGCTTGCAGGAGCGACATCTACAAACGTCCTGGAGGAAGGTGGCGACCCTGACGGCCAGGCTCTGGAAGAAGGGGAAATTCCTGGAGCTCTGGCTCCTTCTTTGATTGTGAGACAACCAAGCGCCAGTTCCATCGTTGAACCCTCACGCCTTTTGACCCAAAAGGTTAGTTCCTTACCTTTTTGTTCTTTGTTTGTTTTTGCTGGTTGGGCGCTCGTACTGAACTGAGTTATGCTATACATTTTTCTTTTTTTGTAGCTTATGAGAAGTCTGTTGAAGACATGGAAGTCGGCCGCCTGGCTGGCCTGTCAGCTGGGCTTTGTTATAAAGCGATGATCTCGAGCCAGAAACTTCTTGAAAAATACCGTCTTCAAGAGAAAAAGTTTCAGGCTTCCGAAGCCGAGGGCATCGAGCTGAGCCGTGAGATCATCAGGCTGAAAGAAGAAAACACAGCTTTGGGCAATATTGTCAAGATTCGGGATGAAAGCATTGAGATCTTGAAAGACAACGTCAAGACCTATCAAACTGCAGTTGAAAAACTAAACGCCGATGCCGAAAAGTGTGACAACCTGATTGAAGATTTTAAAAAGATAGTCGAAGATGATGGCCATATTATTGAGTCTTTGCAAAAGGAGAAAAAGCTCAACAAACTGAAATTGAAGAGCTTAAGAAGGAAGTGAAGGGGCGTGACAAATTTAGCGAAGAGGCTGAAGAGGTTTTGAAGAAGAACTTCAAAGTTCTATATGAAAAGTACTCTTTTGCTCTTGGTGAATTTGGAGCGGAGCCCCTGCCTTTCCCTGGTGATAAAGATGCTAAGGCTATATTCGACTGGATGGAACAAGAGTTTGATCATCTCCCCGGCGTGATGACCGGTGCAAGCGACTACGCAGCTTCGATGTGCGTGGAAACCTTGCTTGGGCTACTTGAGAAAATAGGTTGTTTAGACTTTTTGGCACTGGGGGCTAGGAACTACAAGTTTCCGACTGCAGAAGAACTTGAATGTGAGGTTGCTTCGAAGAATGTTCAGGTGATCAAGAAACTTTTCTTGACTCTGTTCTGGGAGGCATCTGGGCAAGAACATGCCAAGGCCGTGGCGCGCCGTCTTCTTGCAGAGGTGAATGTTTACATCATTGATCCTTTGCTTAAATTTCTGTCTCCTCCCCCCCTTTTTTTGGATTGCTTATTTTTCTGCTTTGTAGGCTAAGGAAAAGGAGGCATCGGGATCGGACTCAAGTGAAAGTGATAGCGAAGGCGATGGATCTCCTGCGAGTGTGGTTCCTGGTGGCTCTGGCTCCGGTGTCCGGAAGGGTGCGGAAGATGAGGATGCTGAAGACAAAGATGCCGAAGCCTAAGAACTTTCTGAACTATTGCTTTTGTAATGCCCTGCGAGGCGAGTAAACTTGTGGGGGAAAGTACTTTGTGGTTGTGCGTTAAAATTGTAAAATGTCACTGGACTTGTTGCCATTCTGTTTTTCATTCTTTGGGGTTACTTTGAAGAAAACATCACCTCTCTGTTTTTTTTAAATGATTTTTTCTTGTAGCTGATTTTGTGGGAGAAGGCCGATTTCATTGTTTTTAGCTTCGGAAAAAAGAACGAAAAACTAACTTGTTTTTGAAGAAAACGTCACCCCCCTTCTTTTGGTATTTTTTCCGGGAGCTCTAGAGAAATACTCGTAAAGCCTTCATCTTTTTTTTGTAGAAAGGGTGTGCTTTCTAAAAGAGCTCAAAGTCTAGTGAAGCTTGTTCCGAGCTTCGCAGACTTTCTCTCCGATGGTCGAATATTAGCAATCTTGTTGCTTTTCGACTGGAGATTTGCTTTCGTGCTCGCAAACGATCTTGGAAAAGAAACAGCTGATCTGCAACTTTTTCTATGGCTAGCATTTTCTTAGCATAGATGGCCCTTCTGGAAAGGTCAAAATTTTGCGAAGCTTGCTCCGAGCTTCGCAGGCTTTCTTGTTAGTGAACGAGCAGCAACAATCTTGTTTCTTTTTTGAACACAGGGTTGCTATCGAGTTTTTTAGCACTCCTTTTTCGGAAAAAATAACAGATCCCGCAACTTAGCCTGTTGCCTGTGGGATTCTTTTTTGATACTTAAGCATGATTGCTAAGATTTTTACGAGTCAACGTGTGTAAGCTTGTTGCTTTTCGTTGCTCTTTTTTGGGCAGAAACCCCCTTTTTGCGATAAATAAATGACTGGAAATAAGTTGCTGAAACTAAATAACACAAGAACTTAAGGGGAAAGTAATTTCATTGAGACTGAAATTTAATACACAGATCCGCCTCATTAAAAACCTTTCCTCCTGATTTTGGAGTCCCCTTTTTGCAAGGAAAAGAGTACGGATCTCGAAAATGTAAAGTGCTGAAAAATGTAATGAAAAGAAACATAAGATAACTAGGCTCCGGCTCCGTTTATAAGTTTACGAAGCTAGAGCTTTACATTGCCTTGTTCTTACAGGTAGTATTTGAGGAGGCTGTCCGCGTTCCAGGTGTGTGGTAACGCGTTGCCCAACTGGTCTGCCAAGTGAAAAGATCCCGGCCTGATACTTTTTGTTACGATGAATGGTCCTTCCCAAGGTTCTTGTAGCTTCCCTGGGTTGTCAAAAATTTTCTTCTTCTTGATGACCAAGTCCCCCACCTGTATTTCTTTTTTTACTACTTTCTTGTCTCTCCACTTCTTGGTTTCTTGTTGATATTTTTGTAAGTTATTAGCAGCTTGGAGTATGTCTACTTCGATCAAATCTTTCTCTGCTTCCTCGAAGCCCACATCTTGCACTTTCAATACTCGCAAGCTTTGGTTCTTGATCTCTTCTGGTGTCATGGTTTCGGAACCAAATAGCAACTTAAAAGGTGAGAAACCTGTGGTTCTTGAGACACTGGTGTTGTGAGACCAAGTTACCTTCGGCAGCTCATCTACCCATTTTCCTTTTCTTTGGTTGAACAAGCACTTCTTTATGCTGGAGAATATTTGGCCATTTGCTCTTTCTACTGCCCCATTTGACTGTGGGTGGTATACGGAAGCGAATTTTAACTTGGTTCCCATGGTGAGGCAGAATTCCCTGAAATCATTGCAATCAAATTGTTTTCCATTATCCACAGTTAGTTCCCTAGGAGCCCCAAATCTACAAATTATGCTTTGCCAAAAGAACTTTTGGATGTTGCGAGATGTGATGCTAGCCAATGGCTTGGCTTCGACCCATTTGGTGAAATAGTATACGGCAACAGCTGCAAATCTACAGTTCCTTGCACTGTTGATAGGGGTCCAACTAGATCCATTCCCCATCTTTGTAATGGCCAAGAAGGTGGTATTAGCTGTGTAGGCATCGACGGGCTTCGCTGATTGTTTGCATTCTTCTGGCAGGCTTCGCATGTTTTTACCAAGTGATGGGCATCATCAATAATGGATGGCCAATAAAAGCCTTGCCTTAGTGCTTTCTGAGCCAGAGCTCTAGAGCCTATGTGGGCACCGCAAAAACCCGAATGAATTTCTTTCAAAAGCTCTTTTCCTGCATCGAAGCTGATGCATCTCAAGGTTGGGGCTGATATGCCAGATTTGTACAATTCTCTGTCAATTATCTTGTAGCCTCGGGCTCTTTGTCTCATGCGGTTCAAGGAGACTTCCTCGGTAGGTTCATAGTGACCCCTTGGGAAAGCCAAGATTGGAGCCCTCCAGTCGTACTTCTCTATGACATTGATTGTTTTGGCCTTCAGCTCTTTTACAGCAGGCGTGGTCAGAATCTCATAAAAAACATCCGGAGGTAGGGCTTGTTTTTGTGCAGCGGCTTTTGCTAGTGCGTCCGCCTCATTGTTTGAGTTTCTTGAGATGTGCTCAACTGTGAATCCTTTGAAGTGTTTTTCCATGGATCTTACTGCGGTGAGATATTTGACTAGCTCTGGCTCTCTAGCTTCGCTGTCTTTTTCTACATGGCCTTGTATGACTTTGGAGTCTGATCTCACAATAAAGCTTTGCTGTCCTAGTGCTTTCATTTTTCTTAGGACGAGGAACAAAGCTTCGTATTCCGTTGTATTGCTGGTTGCTCTCTCAGTCTCTGGGAAATCCAACCTGACTGCGAATCGCATTTTGACCCCTGCAGGAGAGGTTATGATTGCCGAAGCTCCGGCTCCTTTGTGGCAATAAGCCCCGTTGCAGTATGCAATCCATGGTTGATCAATGTCTGCGGAGGTTGAGTTGACCGGGGAAGTCCAGTCCACAACAAAATCTGCCAAGACTTGAGATTTGATAGCGCTTCTTCTTTCAAAGTCGACTACATGTTCTGATAACTCGAGTGCCCATTTGGAGATTCTCCCCGAAGCTTCTCTATTGTTGAAAAGCTCATGCAGAGGCTGATTTGTCACAACTATAATTCTATGGGACTCAAAATAATGCCTGAGTTTCCGTGCTGCCATAACGACTGCATACGCAATTTTTTCAAGTTTTGAATAGAAAACCTTTGATCCTGTGAGCGTTTCGGAAACAAAGTAAACCGGGATCTGAGTTGGCTTCCCATCTATTTCTTTTTCTTGTATCAATGCTGCGCAAACTGCGGTTCGCGAGGCCGAGATGTAAAGTAACAAGGGGGAGCCTGGCTCCGGGGGGCACAACTTGGTTAATTTGGTGAGATGGACTTTGAGCTCCGCAAATGCTTTGCTTTGATCGGGACCCCATTCAAACTTCTTGTTGTTTCTGAGAACTTGGAAGAAATGGAGGCTTCGCTCCGCAGCCTTGGACACGAATCTGTTTAACGCCGCAATTCTCCCGGTGAGTTTCTGTACATCTTTCAGAGACCTAGGCTCCTCCATTTTTATTATTGCCTGAATTTTGTCGGGGTTGGCCTGTATTCCCTTTGTCTCTACCAGGCACCCGAGCACTTTTCCTCGGCGAACTCCGAACACGCACTTCTCAGGGTTCAGTCACAGATTTGCGGCTCTCATGTTCGCGAAAGTTTCTGCCAAGTCAAAGATGTGATTGCCGCGTCTGTTGCTTTTGACGACAATGTCATCGACGTATGCCAGGAGGTTCCTGCGCAACTGGTCGGGAAACACCGAAGCTGTCATTCTTGTGAATGTTGGTCCTACGTTCTTGAGCCCCTCAGGCATTCGCAAGAAACAGAAGATGTCGAAGGGGGTGATAAAGCTGGTTTTGTCCTCGTCCTCTTTTCTAATTCTGACTTGATGGTAGCCCGAAAACATGTCGAGCAATGATAACATCTCACTGTTTGCTGCATCATCCACTATTTTGTCTACTCTTTCTAGCGGGTAATCATCTTTTGGGCAGGCTTTGTTCAAGTCTGTGAAGTCTATACACATTCTCCACTTTTCATTTTTCTTCTTTACAGGGACTGTGTTTGCGAGCCAGGTTGAATATTTGGCTTCGCGGATTACGTTGGCATCCAACAGTCTTTGCACCTCGGCTTCCATAGCTTCGGCTTTTTCGTCGGACATTTTGCGGAGCTTCTGCTTTTTGGGCCTGATGTTCTTGTCCATTTCTAGCCTGTGTTCGATGATGTCTCGATCAACTCCTTTCAGGTCTTGGGCTGACCATGCGAACACATCTTGATTTTTGGCCAAAAATGTTAGCAATTCTCATTCTTCGTCTATGCTTAACTTGGCTCTGATTGTTACAGCTTTATCTGGGACGTGTTCGTCTAGCGGGATCCTTTTTGTTTCGCCGTCGGCGCTGATGTTAACTTTTTCCTTGTCTCTCTTGGGCTCCACGAACTTTTTCCTTTTATCACTTTCTTCGGCTTCGTCAGCTTCAGCTTGGGTAAGATGGTGGATGCTTCTTTGTCTTGGCAATATGCCTTTTTCAATGTCCCTTGCTGTCTGCTGATCCCCAAACACGGTGATGACTCCTTTGAGTGCTGGGATTTTCATACACAAAAACAGTTACCGAACCGCTGCATCGAACTTGTTGATGAAGCCCCTGCCCAAGATGGCCAAGTAAGGATAATGCATTTCCACTACGTCAAATGTGATCAACTCCGTTCTTGGGTTGTCAAGGTTTCCAAAGGAAACAGGCAATGTGATCTTTCCTAGTGCTCTGACGGGTTTCCCCCCGAAGCCCAGGAGCGGAACATCCGTTTCTTGTAACAAGTGCGGGTCTATCTTCATTTCTCTGAAAATTTTGGCGAAGAGAATGTCTGTGGAGCTGCCATTATCTATCAGGACTTCCCTAATTTCCCAACCTGCGATAATTGTCTTGATGACCATGGCGTCGTTGTGTGCAACTATTTTCAGTTTGAAGTCTTCCTCTGTGAAGGTGATGGGCACATGCGCCCAAGGTGGCTTGACCGGAGGTCCGTCTTGGACTATAGTGTGCACCTTTCTGAAGTAATTCCTTCTCATCCTTTTGTTTTTGAATTCGAGTGATGAACCTCCTACAATTGGGAACACATGGTGATAGGAGTTTTCCTGGTTCTGAGCTTCTGTTTGGGAAATGGCCATGATAGACCCGAAGGTTGGTAAGGCTTTGGGATCGTTTCTTGGGTTTGGCGGCTCCGCTTTTGGAATTACATTTGGAATGCCGGGTGGCGGAGGTGGGATTTGCTGTATTGGCTGAGAGCTTTGTTGGTTTTGCGGCTGGTATTGTTGTGGCATCGGTGCTTGCCATGTTGGCTGTGGCTGGCTATATGTGCTGGTTTGGAAATAGCTTGGGTTGCCTTGGCTATAGGAATGGAGCAGAGGTGCGGTGGGATATGGGTTTTGCTGGAAAGGTTGCTGAGGCCAGGTGTGATTGGCAGGTTTAGGTGGTGGAGGTTGGTGCTGGGTTTGAGCGGCCCTTTTTTCTTCGACCATTCTTTCCAATGTTCTTTTGGTTTCGGGACAGTTGTCCGTGGAATGGTGAGGTTGCTTTCCGTGGAACGAGCAGTAAAACAGACGTGGGCGAGAGTTTTGGTTTTGAGGGGACGGTCCATTGCCCCTTCCTCTTCCTCTTTGGTTGTGACCCCCACGGCTCGGGGCTTGTGGAGATGGCGGTGGAGGCTGGTTTTGTGGAGGCTGGTTTTGTGGAGGGTTTGGATTTTGTGGAGGGTTTGGACTTTGGTTTTGGGTGTGAGGTGCGGCTTCGATTGGGAGTACTTGGTTTGGCGGGTATGGAGCTCTGTTGTTTTGTACACTTTGGTGGGAGGGAACCCATTCTTGTTCTCTTTGTGCTTGCCTTAGGCGATTTCTTTCGGCCACCCTTCTCCTGTGGTCTTCATCCGATCTGCAATATTCTTCGAGCTCCGCCAAGAGTGCTTGCATTGTTTTTGGCTTTTTCCTTGAGAGGTGAGATGCTGTTTGCCCTGGGTTTAGCCCCTTGACGTAGGCGGCTATGGCAACCTTTTCTGACACGTCAGGAGTTTGGGATTTCAGCTGCAGAAATCTTCTCACATAACTCGCCAATGGTTCCTTGTCTCTTTGGATGCAGTAGAACAAGTCCCCTTCATCTGTGGTTGCGGCTTGAAAGCCTTGGAAGTTCTGGATGAGCTTTGTTTTCAGGTCGACCCAGCTGTATATTGAGTGTGGCTGCAGTACTGAGTACCAGTTCAACGCTGCACCTTCGCATGCTATGATGAACGATTTGGCCAGAACAACTTTGTCACCTCCGGTTGAAGCTACAGCGGCTTCGTAACTCATTATGAATTGCCTTGGGTTTGTTAACCCGTTGTATTTTGGCAGGGAGATTGTTTTGTAGGAGAAAGGCCATGGCGCTGTTTGTAGACCAATGGATAAAGGTGAGGTTGCGTCGACGGTCATGAACATCCCTGCGGAGCTGTGGGGTGGGAAGCTAAACATAATGTTTTCGTTTTGTGGGGTTGGACCTTCCTCGTAGTTTCGTGTGGGACTTGGCGGTGTGTGCCGGTGGGATTGCAACTCATCCAGTTCCTGCTGCATTCAAGCCAACTGTAGCTTTGCAGCTTTTATTTTTTTGATTTTTTCGTCGGCTTGGTTTGGGCTTCGAGTTCCATAGCTACCCTCTCCTTTTCTTTTTTCATGGCTTCGATTTGCCTTAACACTGAGTCCAGCTCTCTTTCAGCTGCGCCCTCTTTATCATTTGTGAGGCTGGTTTCCGGGTCTGAATCTTGCGTGATCTTTCCTGCCGCTTTTCTTTTTTCACTGCGGGTTCGTGCGAGGTCCTCGTCCTCTGGCCTGGGCTCCGGAGCAACTATGATTCTCTTTTCCTTGGCAGCCACCCTGGGCTCTTCTTGGTCACCGGTCTTCTTCTTTGGAGGTGCCATTGTGGGTTCCTTGGTGGCTAAGAACACGGTGGGCGCCTTTGTTGGGGACACAAAACCCCCAAACAGAGAAAAGGGAATTCAATGAACAATTCACGATTAACACGTTTAATTTAATTGCCTTAAATGATCAGCTTGCTTCTACACATTACACACTCAACTTTCCAAAATGGCCACCCCCCTTATAATGAGGAGAGGGCCTCCTTTTATAGTGTCAAAAGATTAAATTTACATTCTAAGTATGCCCTCGAAACCCTAACATCTGACAAGAATCATCCGAGGGCAAACTTGGTTTTTTACACATGTTGCGGAATTGACGCCGGAGTTTGCGGAGCGCAAATCGTGCCGGAGACAGCGGAGCGGAAAATGCGGCGTGAAGACCGGAGGTAGTTCCGTGTTGGACCAGCTTTTGACCGAGTCTTCGTGCTTGAAACCTTGAGAAGCCCCGAGCTTCGCCGACTTGTTTCTCCCGACGCTTCTTTTTCAGCGCGACACAGAGCTTCGGAGTCTTGATAACGGAGAGCTGTGAACCGGCTCGGCCTTAAGGCGAAGCCGAGACCTCCGTTCCTCGCCGCCATCGATCGGGAGCTCCGAGATGTTTCCTGAAATGACGCATCTGGCCACGGTGTTAAATCTTGCAACTGCCTGATATATGGAGAAGATGGCGGAGCCCAGACTTCTTAGCTGTTCCTGAAAAAGAAACCGTCGAGACTGGACGTACATGTGGCAAAACAATCGCCCCGGTATTTTTGACAACGAGGAAAACATCCGGAGCTCGACTTCTTTCTCCTGTTGGCTCTTTGTGTTCTCGGGCGCGAGATGACCTCCAATTTTTAAGAAAAATCATTGCGAAGCCCCTGGCTTCTATCTTGCCTAGAAAGAATCCGAAGCCCAAAAGTTTATTTTAGCCTTGGCAAACCCCCAGTGCCCATAGGTGAGGTTTTCTGCAGCCCCAACAATCGCTCTGCCCACAATAATTGATCGATGAATCAGAATACCAGATACTTGCATACAACACAGCCCGCTCCGAAACGAGTTGTTGGGGAAATCAAGCAAGAAAACTCCCTACAAGATCGTCATGCCAGCACGTATACAACCACACTCAGCTCCATTGCAGAAACAAAGGGTGTACGTCAAGCTTCATTCCTTCCTGCACGGCAGATTGAAGCACAAAACGAAACCGCCGTGCACACACACCCATGTAATGTAGAAAAAACAAGATCCCATCCAGTTTCAATAACTTCTCCTCAGCCTTCCGGAGTTTGTTGCTCGGTCGGCGGCGGCGGTGGCCGGGTGACGCCGATGTGGGTGGTCAACGCCCACAGCACGGTGATGAACTCGCCTCCCTGCACCAGCACCTCCTCGTGCCCCTTGACGCGCTCCTCGTCGTTCGACGGCGCCGCGTACACGATGAGCTCCGTCCACACGTCCGCCAGCACCTTCCACGCCGTCTCACCGTCAACCTACTCCACCAGAAACTTGCCTAGCCTTGCGCCGTCCAGTACAACGTTGCTGCTGCTTCCATCACTCTGCTGCTGGCCTCCTGCTGCTGTTGCTGCTTCCGTTGTGATCTTCTTGCCTTGCTGATCGCTGGGGCCCGACGTTTCCACTTCAATGTCCCTTTGCATTGCAGGGGTTTCCTGCTTCTTGTTGGTACTCTCATGACGATCCCCTATGGCGGCCGCCATCAGCTTCTCGACCCTCGCGCTCTTCTATGACAGGAAGTAGACTCGTCACGTGAGCATGCTCTTCATCTCCTTCTTCATCTCCTCAAAGACATCCTCTGCCTTCTCCTTGTTGTCGGTCAGCAGCTCCGGGTGAAAGGCCACCAAGTAGGCACAGTAATTGGACAGCTTTACCGCCACCTTTCTTGATGCTGCTGCTGCATCATTTTTGTTGCTCGGAGGGGCACACTTGAAGTCCAAGATGCTGGTGGCGATGTGCATTGTGAGGATGACCTCGGCGACGCTGTCGCTGTCGCAAGCCTTCCTAAGAGGCTCGTCGTGAGGAAGGTTGTGCTTATCCAGTGCGTATGTGCCCTTGGTGAGAGGGGTGTTAGGATGGCGACCAACATGTTCTTATGGCCAAGGAGAGTGGGGAAACCAATGGCAGGTGGAGTGGCCACCGGAGGTTCAGCACGGAGAATTGCTTTACCTTAAGGTCGGCATGGCTCATCTTGCTCCGTAGCCACAGCAGACGGCGGAAGGCTCCCCCAAAGGTGGGGCTCCGAGGCCAGTAAGATTTGGCCCTGTAGTCGCATAGCATCGAGACCATGAACCAATTAGAGAGTAGGAAGACAATGAACTCCCATATCTCCTCGTAGAAGAAGATGATGAATAGAAATGCAGTTATAGAAAGGTCTACTAGGGAAAAGAAGGCTTGGGCATTATTGTGGATGGCTTTGGCTAGAAGGCATTTGACTATTTTTGAAACTCCATATTGCAAGGTGGTGTTGTCTTTGCTGAGGCTTGAGAAGGCATAGGCAACATCTCCATTGCCGCACAGGATAATGGACATGAGGCACAAGATGGTTACGACTATGGGGAGAAGAAGGTAGTTTGATAGGAGGAAGAAGGGGCTCGCGAACACGACTGGGATGACGGAGTGGTAATACTCACTGAGGAAGTTGACTTCATCATTCATCACCTGGAACAGTGCATCTGCTGGTTTTCTTTGTCCCTTGAAGCCATTCAAGAGTAGTTTCCGGCAGTCGCCCGCTTCTTTATCGGTCATCGCCGCAGGCATATGCTCAAACCTTTGGCGCAACAACTTGAAGAGAGCAAACGAGAGGCAAATTCTCTTGAGGCGCTTGATTTGGTGACCGCCTGTCTCTTCAAGCTCCCAGACTTTACCAACAGTAATGATGCCATTGTGCGGGGTGATGTCGTTCAACTCGTACCCACCAGCAGTAGCCTTCTTCACTAGCTTCTTCTCTCCCATGACAATGTACTTGCACTTCTTCAACAGCTCGTTTCCATCTTGGACAGGTTGGCGGCGGTGCTCTTGATGCCCTTCGTGCTCCAGCATCTGAGCAATATATGAGGTGAGCACAGAAGCATTCTTGCCATGGGCATAAGAACGCTTCCCCACCTCGGTGAAGGTGATTCTCTGTGCCACTTTTATGGCACAAAGGATCCAGAGGATGCTGAACACCGCCTTCCGACCAGCACTCTTGATGTTGAAGAAGACAAGGCTTCCCAGCCAAACAACACGGCCGGCGCGCTGGATGGTGCTCGAGTACCCGCGCATGCGGATCTCGTCCACCTTCTTGCGGAGGAGCTCCACCAGAAGCATCCATACCAGGATCAGCCCGGCCGTGAGTGAGAGGTCAGCCATGGTGGTGGCACCCGCAGTGGTAGAGGAGCTCGTCGTGTTCCTCGCGTTCTTGGCCTCGGAGAAGAGGTAGGACATGACGGGGAGGAAAGAAAACTTCTAACTTCGGGTGTGATGGATAAAAAAATGCTTCTGAAGCCCATGATCGAAGATATCAGGGTCGTCCAAAAATATTTCGAAAAAAGAGACTCAAGATCAAGCTAAGTTTTCAACTCGGATGTTCCGAAGGAAAAAATGCTCCAAGGAAGCATAGCATCCGTTGCCGTATCACAACAACGAGGCTGCTGGTACCCTCAAAGCTGCCAGTACTCCTACACTTCTCATATGTGGAAAAAATATATAAGTGTCCTGTCATCTCGGGGCTAGGTGAGTTCAATTCGCAGACAAGGAATTTTCAGTCGAAAGCAACAAGATTGCCAAATTCGACTGTGATCAGAGATCGTTTTGAAGTCAGCAAAAACTCAGAGCAAGTTTTGCAAGACTTCAAGTTTTTGAGACAAAAGGAAAAGAACATCACTGGAGCCGGAAAATTCCAGGAGGATTTCAGATTTATTTGTCAAATGGTATATCACGATTCAATGAAGCATGGGACCTTCGTTCGGGGCATCTTACAAAAAGAAGAAAGTGAGAAAACATAAGGAAAGAAAAGAAAGAAAAGTTACGCAACACTTACCGAAAAAAAGAGAAGAATTCCACCCTAACATGCAGATCCTCGCAGTTATAAGAATTTTCCCACTCGCTAGAATTAACCATTTTATGTTAGATCCTCTCTCCTTTCTGTTTTCAGGTAAAGCGGTTTTCACTCTATAATCAAGTCAAGAATTGGGATATGGTATATTGGTTCTAATGGCATGTTGGGTTTTTATCAAATGATATGCTTTATGCACCTTTGGTTCACATGCTCAAGTTTCAATCGAAACTACCTTTCTCTTGTAGGATTGATTGTATGAGCAACTATGAAATATATCTTTGCACATCCAAGTATTTCATTCATTTGCATCAAAGCATTCATCAAGGCATCCCATCACATGAACGCATCGTTTTCATGCAGGAATTCGAAAGAGCCTAAAAGGCTTTGAGGTTCGAAACCTCTATTTTACTTAGCTTCAAAAAGCTACCCTATTTCCTTATTGTCAAGCATTTACTTTACTTCTAAAGCAAAGGGGGTTTCTGCCCAAATGCCAAAGGCAACAACAAGTTGCGGCAAGAAATCTTGGGTTTCTGCCCAAGTGTTGGGCTACAAGCAACAACAAGTTGCAAGCACCAACTTTACATTTTCAAACAGTTACTTTACTTTTAAAGCAAAGGGGGTTTCTGCCCAAATGCCAAAGGCAACAACAAGTTGCGGCAAGAAATCTTGGGTTTTTGCCCAAGTGTTGGGCTACAAGCAACAACAAGTTGCAAGCTCCAACTTTACATTTTCAAGCAGTTACTTTACTTTTAAAGCAAATATGGTTTTTCCCCAAATGCCAAAGGCAACAACAAGTTGCGGCAAGGAAACTTGGGTTTCTGCCCAAGTGTTGGGCTGCAAGCAACAACGAGCTGAAGTACCAACTTTTATTTTCCTAAGCATATTACCTTTGTTGCGCAAAGGCTACAAGCCATCATCCTAATGTTTTTCGTAAAAGCAAACGACTCAAGGGGCTCGCTCCAGGAAACTCTGTCATCCGCAACGTCGCTATCCACCTCAACATCACCCCTAGGAGCTCGCTCTCTGCATCATTACTCAACCTCGACGTCACCCCTCAGCCTCGAGTCTTTGAGGGGCTCAACCTCAACAACGACTGCTACATCTACTATATTGACTACTTCCACTACATGCAGGATTTCTCTCACTAACTCCGGCCAAGAGGGGCTGGGGCTGTACAATTCATCCTTATTGTCTGGCGTCCGTGAGAGAATATACAAAGACTTTGCAGTTGGCATCAACCTCGACTACTTCAACTACATGAGTTATCAAAGCAGAGTCTACTGTCGACACTCGTGTTGACGCAAAAAACGGAATAAAGTTCTTCAACGGCAACACGTAACGGATCCCTGGGATGTAACAAGGCGTGCCAGCCGACCTGACCTGTTGATCGGCACGGAAAGAATATGAAACGTTAGATGCGGGTTAGATCGGCTAGAGAACCGATGTGGGTCTTCAACAGGTAACATCCCGATCGGCCGATACCATTGCAGAGCGAATCGGCTAACTGAAGCAACCGAAGTGCAAGTATAAACAAATCGGCTAGATCAACCGATTTGATGACGTTGGCAGAGCGCAAGCAAAAGCAGAGCAAACTAAGCACTACGAGACAACACTCGGAACTTGATCTGAATCGGCTGTATCGTAGTGGAACAACACAGGAGCGGGATTTAGCCGATACGACGAGATTACGAGCTGGATAAGTTGGTGATAAGAGCTAAATAAACAAGAAAAATACTTGCAAACCTAGCTGATATCGATAAATTGTGAATAAAACTTAGACGAAACCACAGCGATGCGCCCGGAGGTTAAAGCCCAGTTGTTATTCGATAAAACGGTACTTACAAGCTTGCCGGAGGTCGACCGATGCAGCCCGACGAGCTAGAAGAACGGCGTTTGAAGAAACAAGAAAATAAGAAGAACTAAAAAAGGGGTGGCGAAGTCGCCGACTTGAATAAGCAAAGGTTTTGTTGATTTGGTGTGTACAATCTTCTATGACCATGTAGGGTCACTATTTATGTCCTGAGGACAACTTGACTCCTAGTTGATGACGACAACGATTACTTGAATCTAAAGAAATAAAACTACCAAAAACTTAATGATTCCTACAGGAATCGGACTCCTTATACTGACTTTGACCCGTTGTCAACTTGTTTATTGACCCGCCTCCGTCTTCTTTCCTTTTGGCGTATTCTTCTTCTGCCACTCTTCTCCATCAATCTGCTGATTCCCAATCGGCTGGTTCCCTTTTCTCCCTCTCTCCATCAGCTCTGAGGTCATCTCGATGTCTCTTCGTCTTTTGTTTGACACGTGTCAAAAAGCGATGTCAACAACTCGGGAGTAAATTTTTTTCAAGAAATCAAGCACTAAAGGCAACCAAAGGGAAGCGCCCGATATTCAAATTGACGACATCTTTTAAAATGGAACAACAACTAGGTCTTGTTGTACCTGCCAAGACTGAATAGTTGAGGGGATACTGTTGGGGTGCGCCTTAGCCTAAGGCTAGGGACCCCCTTTGTGTGTAAAAGAGGCCCGAAATGAGGTGTAAAGGCACATTTGTATGGACCAAGCCCCTAATTGTAATAGATAGGACTTGATTGTAAAGGTCGAGGACCTTGTTGTAAATATTAGGGACTCGATGCAATATTCAACCCCACCGAGGGAAATAATATAAACAGTCACCTCCTCTCCCTAGGGTTTTGAGGGGGAAGCCTCCTCCCCTCCCTATAAATAGACCCCAAGAGGTGGAGGAGGGGTAGGTTGGACTCTTGTGTACATTTGTTTCCATAGTTCACTTGTGGAGTTTTTCTATCTTCCTTCTTTAAGTCTGTTAGGGATTTCGGATCCCAACAGTTTGCTTTGAGGATAAAGAGTTCCAAGAAAGCAAGAGCTGAAGAGCAGTAAGAGTAGATTTTCGATGGAGAAAGGCAAGTGTCCCTAACCACCATTCTACCTATGCTTTGTTTACAAGAATACTATGCATTAATCGGAACATGGAGAACTACCCAGGACAACAGTGCAACCATGAGAACTAAATGGCTCTGGTCTTGGCTAATTAATTAGGGACTCTGGTTAGAAGTGGCTTTACCAGATAAGGACGAGGGGCGGCGGTAGTGTGCGGTATGAACTCGCTCTAGCGGGGAGTTGGGTTTTGCTAAGACACGGTACCTGCTAGGGGACTTTATACCTTGCTAACTGATCCGGTAACCTTGTGGGTTGCAACTTTCTGGGGAAACTTTGTAAAGGTCTCGTAGCGTCCCTATGCAATCACACCTCGGTAGTGTGGTATGATGCCTTGCAAGCATCACATGGTTGGGTCCAAAGTTCTTCTGAACTTTTACGCGACTTGTGGTGAAAGTGTACAACCTCTGCAGAGTGTAAAACTAATCGATTAGCCGTGCTCATGATCAAGAGCGGCCTGGACCCTCACATGATTAATAAACTTAAAGATGGACTTCAAATCGTTTCTGGTTAATTTTTGTGGCCTTGGTGAGTACCAACTATAAGTGTACTCAACTTTGCTAAAACTGCTGCTCAGAAGGAGAAGATGTGTGAAGCTGTTGAAGATGGTGTTGATGCTAGGCATACACAGCCCCCAGTCGACTGCCTGTGAAGTTTGGTGTCTCCGTTTCCAAGATTGAACTGTTAACTCTGATAGATTTGTAAGTTTATTTATGTTCTTTTACGTGATATTGTTTTTGTTATTCACTTATGTTAACTATATGTATGAAACTTGATCCTGGCATGCATATAGACTTGCACTTGGTTTTCTTTGGAAAAATAGGTGTGACAAGGCATTACGGGCGGCGTTCAAGAACGCCATGAGCATGTACCGCATGGCACCCCCCAAGGGGAGCCTGGAGATCGCCCAGGTAGTCGCGCGTCCCACCTCGCCTTCCTTCACCCTCCTGCTCGCTTGCGCTGGACAGAGAGACACGGAGGGAGCGCGGTGGTTGGCGACCGCCGCGTCCATGCGAGCCAGTAGCACCTCTCCCGGTGGTCACGCCCGTGCAAGCCGGTGGCGCCTCTTCGGCAGCGGCAAAGACAGGAGATAAGAGATAAAGGTGAGGGCAAAGATGTTCATTCACTTGGGTTGGAGAGGGAAAAGAAGTAAAATCCCGAAATCATGTAAACAGTCAAAATCCCCAAATTTAAGAAGTTCGAGTGCAAAAGGTTATATTTCGAAAGACTTGAGAACTAAAAGTTACATGAGGTAATAAGGTGTGCGAATTTAGGGTCAAATTTTGAAATATCTTCTCTCGCTCGCACCAACAGACTCGGGGCATATTTTCTATGGGCCTCCATATTTTCTCTTTAGGCCCACATCTTCCAAGGAAAGGAAGGAAGCTAGGCTTGGTGGTAATCAGGTGTGGGCTGCTTGTAGATCAGGCTAATCTCTTCTTGGCCCAGTCAGCACCATCGAATTTGCTAACGGACACATGCTGACGGTAGTGTTCGGTGTTTCCCTCTCTTTTATGTTCAAACATACTTCAAACCCCTGAGTTCAGTTTCAGTCCTAGGTTTTTTCTATGCCCGACGGAGTAGTTATATACATAATAAAAGGACATGACTTTGTTTTTTTCTCCAAAATAAATAAAGAAGAAAAAGAACACAGCAGAAGTGCAGAGATGCCGCCAGGCCAAACTGAAGATGCAGACAATGCATGCAATCTGCTTGCTTTTTTCGATCCTTCGTCTTCACACTAGGAAACAACCTTTGGTCCCAGACATTAGTACCAGATGTTTTCCACCCGGTAGCATTAGTACCGAGTGAAAACAGAGGACCTCGTGATGCCTCTTTTGACCCCCTTTAGTATCGGGTGGGGGCAATCCCCGGTACTAATGGCTCCCATTAGATACCGGATGGCCACACCGCCCGGTACTAATAGATCAAGCCCCCTTTAGTACCGAGTAAATAAAAGCCCCGATATCAAAAGGAGAACATTAATACCGGGTGGGAGGAATTCCCGGTCATCATCCTCCTTCCACCTGCGTGCCTCTCCCTCTCCGTCTAATTTAACGTGCACATGCATCACCGCACCCACACATCTCCCCTCCCTTCTCTCACTCTATCTCTTTCCCTTCCTCAATCTTATCCTTTTCTCACAACATCTCTCTCTATCTCTGCAAGGGCGGCGCGGCGCCGCGTGGTGGCCAGGCCGAGGCCGCTGCCGGTGCTGGCCCTGTCGGCGGGCGCGGGGGCGCGCGCAGAGGCCGTAGTGCCCGGCTCCGACGGCGGTGCGTGTGGTGCCCATGGCTGCCTGTGTTGAACTTGTTGGTTGAAAGTGTGTCGATGAACTTGATTTTTTTTTCTTCTTCCTGTGACCTGATTTTTTGTTCAACTTGGTTCTTGTGAATGTGGTATTGTGATTCATGTAAATCTATGTAGTTGAATATGTGATTCTTGTAGTTCTGTGTAAATATGTTTGTGAATGTGAAATTTTCATGAGAAATTGTGAAATTTGTGATTCATTAATGTGAATATGTGAAAAAAGAAGAAAAGATAAAGGAAAAAGAAGACACAGTGGACGGAGGAGGACGTGGACAGACGGATGCGGCAGCGGACGGGGGACCGAGACGGACGGATGCGGCAGCGGATGGGGGACGGAGACGGACAGATGGGGCAGCGGACGGAGACAGACGGATGGGGCATTGGTATCGGTTGTTTCACCCAGTACTAATTCCCCTCCTACATTAGTAGTTTAGTACCGATATGGTAGTACCGGGTGTACATCCGGTACTAATGGGGGTTGACACCCGGTACTAAAGGTTTTTTCCCTAGTAGTGCTAGCATAATAGAGTGTACGTGCTAGCTTTTCTATACATTTTTTCGTCCAGTAGTATATGAACCCACGATGTTAGTACCGATCGTCATATACAATGCTACCGGAACCCTTGTAGCACCGGTTTGAAGTCTCAGCCGGTACTAAATAATACACAAAAGTCAGATTATTACCAGAACACATCCCGTTGGCTCACTCACGGTTCCAAATACAAACTAATCACGCATGGAGACGCACGCAACTGGATCTAATCCAAAGATTTTTTCCCCCGTGTTAATTAATCCCATCTCACAAAACAAAAAAAGTAAATATTTTTTTTTCTATTACCTTCTAGCTAGGAGGTAATAGTATGTGATAAAATCCTTACAGGTCGACGGTCTAGAATCATTACGGAGCATATATCTTATCAAAACCCTAATAATTTTATTCCAATAACATGTCATTTGTGCTTATCCCCTACAGTGGGCATCATTGACGGACTGTGTTATCACATGGCCACAAAAAGCTGTGAAAAGCAGAGAGGATTGGAGTGGTGGTATGGTATCGTGTGCTTTGGATAAATTAAAGGTAAATAAAGGAGAAAGAGTTTGTGCCTACTTTGTTTCCCTGTCCCCTCTTTCCAAAACCCTGTGTAATCACGTTTCGGTCCTAGCTTTTATCGATGCCCGACGGATTATGACAAAAAGGACATAACTTCCTTATATTCTTTGATTTGTCCACAAAAGTAAAGAAGATAAATTAAGAGCACATTATGCAGGAGCGCAGAGAGATATATATGCCCCAGTCTAGCATCAGGCCAAACTGAAACTTGTATTGTATGGTGGTGCGGATGATGAAGATGCATGCAGATCGGCAATCTGCTGCTTAGCTTGCTTTATTCGATCCTTGAGCATAGTACTAGTACTGTATCAAAAACCTTAACGCTTCTGCCTTAAGGATCGACGGCAAAGGGAACACACAGCACCAAGGAGTTGTTCATCTCATCTGGTTGTTAATTGCTTTATTCGATCCTTCCGACCAACCGTACCGGCCAGCAGCCACACGGCACAATGCAAGATCGAGTACTAATTCGGTAGCCTTTCCTTGGCTCGATGATGCATATCCACTATTATGCCAATCATCATTACCTATTTACCTTGTCTCAAAGTACACACGGTATCGTCGTTTTTAATCAGGTCTGTTATTGCATGCATGCATGATCATATATATCCCTTGCACTCATGTTAGTGCTTACTACTAAAAGTTCCAAGTCTCCTGTGGTAAATATCAGTATTGCAAACAAATCAAAGATTACTCCTGTTCTAATAAAAAAGGATATGATGTTCTTTAGCCATGTCCTGAGACAAGTCATCTTAAGTCGCACCAAGTTTAATTTATATGAAAAATTAAAGGTCCCAATACTCTTACTGTATGAAATAAATATAATTAGATTTATATTATGAAATATATTTTTGTAGTATTACTATTTGGTTTCACAAATATTGGTGTTCTTTTTTTGTATATAAAATTTTAGTCAACTTGACCTAGAACAAAACTAAAAAATGACTCGTATATTTTGTGACATAGGAGTACATACGTTGGTATAAACCGCGGTAATAATTAAACCTGTCCGGCCAGCAACTATACCGGTCCCGGCCCCCAACCTACGGCAAGTCCTAAGGTTCGTGTTTCAATATATATGCTACTGGCAGTAGCATTTTAACAAGACTACACAACTTTAGATGACACTTTGGCAACGTTCCAACATAATAATGGTATGCTGACACATTTTTTCCTTAAAGGAATGAGAGCAGGAGCACTGAGTCCATTGAAAAAGGTCATGGTCAGCTTTTGTCTAGTATCATTGTCGTCCATCCTATATATCTTCTTAGTTTTCATATATATAAGTATATAACAGGTGCAGATGTGTCATTTCTGCGAAAAAGAAAGAAAAGAACAATGTTCGTTGCGTGGACTTTAGGTTGTATCATTAGGCAGTGCCATTTGGAAATTAAAATGTTATCCAGAACTCGCTCAAATAATGCTTACCACACAAATTAAAAGTTAGGCAATCCCAACATCGTGATCATTGTATGCTTTGGTATAAAGAAGAGATCGACACGGATTAACTTTGGAGTGCTAAAATTTACTCCCTCTGTTTCATATTACTTGCCGTTTTGACTTTATTTAGATACATTCCTTTCGCTACGAACCTAGATATATAACTATATCTAGATACATAAAAAAAGAATATATTTAGAAAAGGTAAAATGACAAGTAATATGAAACGGAGGAGTACTAGTATGTGCACATTCATAAAGGAAAAAGAAATGTTGATTCGTTAGTCGACCCATACATGGCTAAAGGGTCTAGAAGGGCAGGCCTATTTCTTTGGTTTGTATTATTGCCTCAACCGGATTATATATATGGCTGGAGAACACGAAATCTGATTGTACCGACCGGGTTATTTCTTAGTTGCAATCCTAGCACTTCTATTATTGACACCAGGAAACAGAAATACCGAAAGAATATCTCTCCAATTGTACTACCTTGTTCCCATTTATATGATGTTTCGGACAATAATTTAAGACTATGTATGACGGAGGGAGAGTACCTATCTACTAATTTTACAACAAGCCTAAGGTTTGAGTTATATGTATATCACCTTTAGCCAGGTATGGGAAAGAGCATACTATGTAAATTACGTATTTACAGTAATTACACTGAATCATACGTAATTTCATGGGAAAGAGCATATGCATCGGATAAATTTTTATCGTTGCTTGGAGTTCATGCTGTGAATGTGTTGTGTTTAGTGTGTCCGTACTCTTAGGCTATCTGCACCCCTGAGCACCTAAACCCACCTCTAAGACGCTGGGCTCCACATGACAGATGCAATTAGAGGGAACTGTGAAAAAATTTGCTGCCGTCGGACGATGCCTCCATCCCTACCTCCAAAAACCAGTGCCGCCCCTACTTTCCCCTCCTTCTCCAGGATAGCGTAGCAATCGGAACTCCAGGCTGGGAGGTTCACTGTCGCAACCGGAGCTGTCACTATCGTAATCCCTTGGTTTGCCCTTATGTGCCCTTGGCACACGGTAAAAGCCTTGTTGCACATGGCAAACCACGTTGATGTAGGCCACCCACGCCACAGCCTCGACGGCAACCACAGCGACGGCATAACGAACTTTGACGTGCGTCGTTTATCAGGCACACGGCAAACTTCTTTGCCACGGATGCGGATTTTTGTGACTGCTTTAAAAAAATCCACTTGCCGGTGAAGCTGAGATTTCGAGATTCTCTAAGTCGGAAAAAAGTTCCTTCTTCTTAATAAAAATCCGTAGAGCAGTCTTACCCCACCGGCTTAGTTTTTTTATGTTTTGAACGGCATACGGCAAAGTAAAACATACGGCAAAGTAAAGCATAGACGGCGCGGGGCAGGCAGCGGGTTGTAACGGACGGCCGAGGGAGGTTTGTCGTGTGCTGCGGACATGGGAGTATGGGACACAAGTAGACGACATAGCCTGGTCAGTTTGCCGTGGAAATTATGGTTTTCTAGTAGTGTGTGAAGTGCGCGATAGAGGCTTTCCCGCACTGCTTCATTTCCCGTTCAGGTGCGATAGATTGCAGGTGCCCGGTGTGGATAGCCTTATACTGCATAGAAATCAAGGTGGATCTTTGAAATGTTTGAAGCTTTAATTTGTTGGGCCAAGGTGTGAGTGTGTTATGTGTTGAGCCTTTTGGAGTTGTTTGTGTTTAAGGGCATGTATATATATAGTGTTAAACCGTCAACGTACGTAGGGGATCGATATTGTTCGTCCGAGCCAATGTAAAAAAAAAAACCTTTCATTACATCTCGGTTCAACAGACAGCATCGATCACATGGTCACTCTTCACTAGCATTCTAATGCAGCGGTAACAGAGACGGATGTACTACTGCACACTGGAAATTCAAGCGTCTTTGCAGTCGACGACTTTGCTGCTTTGGTTGGTGGTGAAGAAGTCGATTGGCCAGCAGGCGACCTTGATGTCGTAAAGCCTCGTCCAGGAGACGCCGACCTTGAACCTCGCCACGGTGGTGATCATCACGCGGAAGCGGCCGTTCGTCTCGTTGCCGGTGAAGTCTTCCACCCACCAGCGGGGCCCGACGAAGTCCGCCGTCGCCTCGATCTTCGTCCAGTTCCGCGTCGTCTGGTTCAGCGGCAACGGCGTCGTCACCTTGGCCCTGACCCAGTGCGTCCACTGGGGCCCCGTGTTGTTGCTCACGTCGACGTAGATGCTCCTGTACTTCACCGACGCGCGCCGGCTGGGGTTGCTGGCGTTGATGGTGAGGAAGAGCTTCACCGAATCGTCGCCGCCGGGAAACATCTGGTGGCTTGCCTCGGTGACGTGGAAGCGGATGCGCGCTGGGCTCAGTACCACGAAGACGACGGTGACGATGGCCGCCGCGATCAGGGTCACCGCGAGAACCGCCAGGATGTAGTGCTTGGCTTCTATGCCGCCCGCCGGCGGCACTGGAGGCGACGATGACATGCCACCTTGAAGGGGTGATGACTGATGACTCATCAGTGGTGAGTATATGTGGCTCGATCTATTGATTGAATCAACGTGGAGGGAACGCGCGCGCAGGTTTAATAGGCCGCGCAATAGAGTACCACTACTAGGGCATGTTTGGTGGAGGGTAAATGAGGCTAATGAGAGAAATTTATCCCAAATTAGCTTCAAAAGTGTCAAACACGTGGGGCAAATGAGGTTGAGAAAATGTGTAGTCCTTCAATTTCATTTGCCCCTCACAAGAGCGTTAAATTTGGGGTAAATAGTCATTAAATGCTTAGTTCACCAATACTGTATTTGCCTATCAATCCAAATACTCCAAAAGAAGCCAAATCTGTTAAGGGCAAATGAGGGGGACAAAATATTTATCTTGAGGCAAATATTTACCGTAACAATACAATCCAGACACACGTTCTAGTCCCCCTTGTTTTGTTTTTAGGATGTATAGCCCTCCATCCTAAAAATAAGTGTAGCATTCAAAGTTTATCGTACAGAGAGAATAATACTAATCACTCCACACGTGAATGCATGTGCACCTTCAAATTCAGATTGGTTGATTGGCAAAACATGGGAAAAGAAATTGTTTACTTTATCATTAGGTAGCATAGCCCTCTAGGGAAGAAGGTATCATTCAGGCTTCACCACAATACGATAGTGCACCTTAGCTTATAACCTTATATGGACAAAATTAATTAGCAGAATACTCCTACTCTCCTAGTTGAAGACATTTCATTTTGCACACACCAATGCAAGGGCACACTTTCATAGATAAGATCGTGCAAAAAGAAAAGCAAAAGTTTGTGCTAGGCTGACAGTTGTCGCACAACTCAAAAGCCTACAGCAAAAGGAACGACACACATAGACTTGTGCTTTCCTTCAGCGCCAGGGTAACGTCAGGCTATCCGCACTCTGTAAGAAATTGTATTCTCGTAGTCTAAGAGGAGAGGGGTGAATTAGGCAACTTAAAAGTTTAACCTATGATTTTCACTGGTGAATTAGGCAACTTAAAAGTTTAACCTATGATTTTCACTACTTTGTATAAAACATAAACTAGAACATGTTGTTTAGATGTGCAACTATGGTTGTTCTAGTGTGGAACTCCCATCCCAAAGCAAGTTTTGCAACCCTATAGCCAATCCTAGTAAGATACTACTCTAGGAAACTAAAGGCAAGCAATGATTGCAAAAGAGTAATGCGGAAACGTAAAGGGGATGAGAGGAAGCAAACTCTTGACACACGATTTATCATGTGGTATCGGTAGGCACTAAGCCACCCCTAGTCCACGTTGTTGAAGCACTCCACACAAGAGTATTGCTTCCCGGTCACCATGTCTCTTCCAAGAGTACCACTTGACTTGCCACAAAGGCTCTTGCCAAGTTCCCTTGGTCACCTTGATGCCGCCTCCACTAAGGAGCTTCTCCACCAAAGGAGGGGGGTCTCCACGTCCCCCGCACAGAGTGTCCTCGCCGCTCCACACCAAGCTGGAGGGTCGAAGACTTTACCGGAGAGCCACCTAGGCTCCAAGGCTTCTGACGCACCTTGTACAGCTTGATCCACTCGAGAATCACCTCACAAGGTAGGCACACCTTGCACTCACTCAGCTCTAAGCTAAGCCTAACACTAAGCACACACACAAAGCATGTGCAAGTCTATGAATGAGCAATTTAGCACTTAGATGGCTTGGATATGATCTTCTATGTGTCTTGAACTCCTCTGCACTTCCACACACTCCAGCATCTTCAAATGGGTGAGTGGAGGGGGTATAAATAGCCCATGGTGACCAACTAGCCGTTGCTCAATGGCTAGCAGGTGTTGGTGGTCGATTTCCGTCAACCAAGAACACTTGTTATGTTATAGTTTGGACTTCATTTTGGAACTAACCCGCCACTAGGCATACTAATGATATAACAAGTTCATCGTTAGATGTGTGTTTTGGAGTATAATATTTACACAGGAATTCATGCACTAAATGAGAAGAAATACATTCGGTTCGGAGGACGATTTACATGATGATCAAGAGGCTCCGACCATGTGTGAACTTGACTCCAAAGGTGGCAAGGACCAATGTGCTTCGAAGAAGAATCTCCGAGGACCAAGATGAAAAGACCGGAAGATCATGCGTTAAGACCCCTTGACTTGGTCGCGGAGATAACGATGTCCAAAGCCCATATCCGAAGGTGGAAAAGCCCCAAAGTGCAAGAAATGACACGTGGCAAAAGACGGAGACGAACCGGGCCGAGGATGGACCAGGCCGGCCGGCCCACCCCCTTTTCGCCTCGGTTCGCCGCCGCCTTTCTTCGGTGATAAATTTGCGGAACCCTAATTGTTTGGGAAGCGGAGCCATTCACGAAAGACGACCATAGAAGCCTCGGGAGATCAAACACAAGGAAGAGGGTTGATCGAGAGGGTGAATATTCGTGAGGATCATCACCTAGGTCAACGGAGGCCACCACGAGGAAGGAGGACGCCGAGGCCTTGCCACGGCGCCGCCGGAGTTGAAGGACACCGAGAGACGGACTCCATCGGAGGCATCCACCATGTTCAACGGTGCCATGCCTAGCGTATTGATGGGGTAAAGTAATCGTTTGTCCATGGAGTTGTAATGGATCTTGACATGTAGTCACCCACTCTCTTGTTTGGATCTTTATCTATCATACCTTCATGTTGATGATGCTTAATGTTTAAGGTTAGCTACCATTGCCATCGGGGTTGCTCCCGTAGATCACATCAACATACCGTGTTCTTTAGGGTTAGAGACGATTACCTTCGCGTAGTGACATGTACGAGGGAAGGGAAACGCTTAACTCTTTGTTCACATCCTTAGATAGATTGGATCAAAGTTTTACCATGGTTTAGGGTGATTGCATCTCAAGTACCTAGACTCCATGGGCATACGTCTTTCATACTCGTGAACACCTCTCTCTTTCTCTTTAACATAATCTAGGGTTAGTTTGTCTTTACTTTATAGATTAATCTTTATACCATAAAGTCCTTAATCAACTAAGTTAGTGTTAGGTTAAACGCAAGTAATTCCCTTGCTCCGTGGATTGACAAGAACCTAGGGGGTCTCCTCCCTTGGTGAAAAAGGCACCAAGTCACTCTGTGGACTTGCGGTGAAGTTGAACGCGGTTTTGAACCGTCAACAAGCCCTTTTTTCTGGCGCCGTTGTCGGGGAGCAAGCCAGTTTACTTCGTTTAATCTCTCATTAATTTTGTTGATTACTAACATCTCACCTTTGTGTTCTAGAAAACACAATCTTTTGTTTTTGTTTTTGATTGTCTAGATGGCGTTCGTTGGAAATCCTTTGGAGGAACCAGAAAAATTGCTAAGAGACTATGCCAGCCCTCAATGTGAGGACATCAAGGTACAAGAGTCGGATTCGATTCTCGAAACGACGAGGTACGAAATCAGAGTTCAAATCATCAAGATGACAGCAACTAATCCGTTCCGAGGGATAGAGATGGACAATCCATATAGACATATCCAGCGATTCACGACATTGTGCAATACGGTGCGACAAGAGGGAGTTCCCGACACTTGGTTCAAATGGAATCTTTTCCCTACTCACTTGCTGATGAAGCAACAAAGTGGTATTCATTTGCGTCTTTCGAAGCCGAGAGAAATTGGGATCAATTGGTAAAGAAATTTTGTGCCAAGTTCTTCCCTATAACCAAGGTTCAACATATAAGGATGCAAGTGATGACTTTCAAGCAAGGAGAAGAAGAGGGGATTGATCAAGCGTGGAATTCGTTCAACGAACTAGTTGAACAAGGACCAAGACTCGGATTCCCGGGTGACGTACTATTGCATACATTCTTTTTCCCTAACCCTTAGTTTCATGGAATACGTTCAAATGTGTGCAGGAGGGGATCTCATGGAGAAAACACTCACGGAAGCTGCCAAACACTACAAGAAACTATTTAATCCGTGACGAACTTTCTGCGATGTTCTCAGAAAACATCACGAAGAGCACTGCGACTGCGACGTATTTCTGTTTTTCGTCACGGATGTGCACTGATGGATATTGAAGCCCAGAACATTGTGACGATTTTTTAAATTCGTCGTGATTCTACGACGTATTCCGGTTTTTCGTCACGGATGTGCACTGATGGATATTGAAGCCCAGAACATTGCGACGATTTGTTAAATTCGTCGCAATCCGACCCACAACGCTGCGACATTTTAGCAGATTCGTTGCGCTCAACAAAAAACAAATAGTCATGTTAAGAATGGAAAAAATGATAAATTTAAAAAAACAAAAAAATCAACAAATAACAAATAGTCATGTTATAAATGGAAAAAAATCTAAAAATGAAAAAAACCTAAAAAGATCACAAAAATAACAAATAGACATGTTATAAATGCAAAAAAATTGAAAAAAACTAAAAAAATAGCAAAATGGCAGCTGTTGGCCGCAACCGCGCCCAGGCCAGCCCCGGCAGGCCGCATCCTGGCCATGGCCGGCCACAGCCCAGCCGCACCCCGGCCCAGCCATGGCCGGCCACAGCCCAGCCGCACCCCGGCCCAGCCATGGCCGGCCACAGCCCAACCGCACCCCGGCCCAGCCTGGTCACGCTAGGAATTCAATTAGGCACGCAAAAAAAGGGCTGCGGGGGGGACTCGAACCCACGACCTCGTTGTTTGGAGGTAGATGAGCTACCATTGAGCTACCTTTTGTTTTGTGATTTATGCATCTGATATATGTTATTTATACTATTTATCATGCCACGTCAAAATAACAAAAAAAATGATGAGGCAATGAGGGTTCGAACCCTGGCCGCTGGGGACGTGAAGCATCGTCTTACCACTGCGCTAAGATATCATTGGTGTCTTGCTCTAGCATTTTTTCCTACTTGGATCCGGAGCGGCCGTTTGGACTAATCAGGTTGTGCCACATCACTGATTTAAGATGAAGAACACATAAAAAGTTCGCATTTTTCTTTTTAATCCAAATTTTAAATTTCCAACTGGTATTTCTCCTTCATAGTAACTCCAAATTCGATGGGGTTTTTCCTACTTTCTTCTAAAATCACGCTCCTTCATTTATTGTTATTATTTTATATGTTAATTATTATGCTTCGATCTTTTACATACATCTTGTTTTCTTTCACCCAAGTAGCAAATAAAAATAACATATTTTTGAATACAATTTCAAATGTAACTTTATATTTACTCATCTTAAGACCAAAACAAGGTTCTGTCCAAATTTTAGCTGCATACGAGTTTAATAACATTATAAGGTGTACAAACTTTGAAGATTTGACTATAGTTATAAGAAACTATGTGAGAGATGTTCCCATTTATGAACATCTATAGTCTCACTTTGTTAAAACTACTTGAATTTTTTATGGAAAGATTGTGGGCCAGAAACATGCAGTTATGCGAATTTGTAGAATTTTCTGACCAAATTTAGATATTATTGTAATAATTATGTTGTACTTTTGAGATAAAAGTTTGAGTTTTTCATATAAGTAAATTGAATTTTTTGTCAATCTCCTAGACGTGGGCTAGAATGGACCATAGGCACCTAAATACAATATTTTTGAATTTTTTTGAATCTTATTAGAGGTACATATATATAGGTCAATTTGGAATTACTTTCGGTAAACATGTAGAAATTCATTTAAATGATAGAAAATAGCAACTCTACTTGAAAATTCATGAAACTCCTAGGTGACAACTTATATGTTGTATGTCGCATGTGAAAATGTTTTGAGGGTATGTAAGACAATATTTTTGCAGGTTACTTTACAAGGGTGTCTTAATTAGGTATTTAAAAAATAGAAAAATAACTTTTTTTATGAAAATTGGAAATCTAAATCTCCAAATACTAATAGGATAGTAAGGTTGAGGTTTCATCCAAACTTGAGGTGTCCATGAGGTAAAAAAGTACTTGAGTGTGTACAAACTTTAGAATTTAAGTTGAGTTGTATGAAACAATGTGATGAACTATCTAGTTTATGAATGATGTATACTCTAATGTTCACAAAATCATATGAAATTTTTTTGTCAATCTTGTACATCCATAAAATGATTCAATGCCAAGTTACATAATTTTTTGATAAGTTTTAGGTATTATTATCATTATTTTTTAATAAGGTGACTAGTAGAAGTTCGAGATTTCCCTACAAGTAAATTGAAATTTTCTTCAATCTCCCAGATGTGGCCTACAATGGATCATATGCGTCTAAATATAGTTTTTTTAATTTTTTTGAATCTTATTAGAGGTACATATAGGTCAATTTGGAATTACTTTCGGTAAACATGTAGAAATTTATTTAAATGGTAGAAAATAGCAAATGTAATTGAAAATTCTTGAAACTTTTAGGTGATAACTTATATGTATCATCTTCAATATAAAAATATATTGATACATATAAGATAATTATTTTTGTGTATTACTTCATAATGATACATACTAAACATGAAAAATAAAAAGAAAAATATTAGGCGAAGGATAAATGGACCAGGCCCGTATCGGCCTAAAAGGCCCAACTATTTTCAGCCGTCCATCTCTGATTCAACGGATCTGATCGTATTCTCGTAGTATATAACCACTGGCATCCCATCCTAACCCTAGCCTTCTACTGCTCATCGCCTAGTCACCTGCCCTCCGCCGCCGTCTCCCCTCTCTCCCTCCCCTCCTGCCCTCCGCTCCCACTCGTCCTCCGCCCCCTTCCTTCCTCCTCAGATCCGGCCGCCTCCCTGCCTTCTCTCCTACTCCTCCATCTCCTCCATCCATCTCGCCGCTTGTCCCCATCAAAACCTAGGGTTTCCAAATTCCCCGAAGCATCCGTCCCCAAATCCTCAGCGAGGGTCGGATCGGCACCACCAAGGGCAAGGGCGCGAGGGAGGCGCAGCGGAGCAGATCCGTCGGGGGAGAGCCGTCCGGTGACGAGGGGGGCCTGCTGGTGCGGCGCACTGCCATCGACGCCGAGGAGGCGGCGCAGATCGGGTCCATCGACGGGTGCGTGCCGGAGGATGCGGTGTCGATCCGCACCAAGGCGGACGATGGGGAGAAGCACGCTGTTGACGGCACCAAGGCGAACGATGAGGAGAAGCACGCTGCTGATGTGGCACCGGCGGGAGCAGCAGACCGCAAGGAAGGGTGGCTGCGGCTGCGGCTGCGGCTTTCGGAGGAGTACGTGAACTGCATCCTGTCCCTGAAGCCGGAGTGGAAGAATGGATCGACGCTTTTGGGGACGGATGCTTCGAAGAAGGTACCCGTCTCCATCCATCTCGCTCTAATCCCACTACTTTCCTCTGCTTCAATTTCATATGGGGAATTTGCAAGTGTTGCATATGGGCTGGAATTGAGCAGATTTGGAATCCCTGAGATGCTGTATCCTGCAGCATTTTGCCCTTGTGAATTTATTGGGACAGTTTCATTGTGCCTCTTTCCTCCGAATGCATATAGTACCTCGTGGTGTTCAATGCAAATTTCTTGCACGCAGTAAAGCTTTAGGCCCTGTCTGCTGCTCTGTTAGTGCTAACTGGATGTCTTCCTGTAGTAACTGGATGTAAATTTCTTGCTCTGCAGGGTTCGTGGCTTGTAGGAGTAATGCTGTCAGAAGCAGACTGATGATGAGGGCGGTGCCTCCAGTCCGTGCCACGGCGACCTCTGTGGAAGCTGCTCGGGAGTCTGCTCCCAAAGGTGATGGGATTTCCCCCCTCCTCTCCCCTTCTCAGATTACGAGCTCATGGTAGTGCTGGTGGTTGGCGTAATTGAGTGTGCTGCGTAAGCAATTCATGGTTGCCGTGCTACTTTTCTGGATCAGGGAGCTTGCCATACCTGCCGCTATGCCTGGTTTCCGCATTGTCTGAATAGGATTAGGAACATGTTCTAGGATACGGTAGGGTAATTTATCATCGCATTTCTCAAGTGAAATAAGTGTAGTTCGCCTGCTCTAGTTGCTAATGCACGGAGATAACTCAATTATATTAGATAAGGAAAGGGAATGACATCTGTTGTGCATCTACACGCCTTGTGCTCTACTGTTCTGTTCTGACTAATGTGAGTAATGTTAAATGCACCCATGGTAGAAGGAAAAGGTAATGCACTTAATTAACCACCTGCTACTGCTAGCTTAGTCAGAAGATGCTTGTTTTTCCTGATTTCTGAACCCCGTTCAAAACTGAACTGATAGGTTTAACATGGAATACTAGATCTAGTAACACCAGAAAGTGGAGGCAGCATTATGAAGTTTGTAAATCAACAGTAAGAGATTCGAAGTACATTCGACTGTCCTTTCGTAGAGAATATTTATCTGATTTACTTAATTGTGGTTCCCTCACAAGAGGTGGCTTATGCTCATGAATGATGCTTCAGGCTTTGGCTCTGTTAAGTTTATGTACTACAGTTTTAGATTTTAGTTCAGTCCTTATGCAGCAGCCTGCTCTTGCCTGAATTTTTGTTGCTTAGATAGTACCAGAAGAATCCTTGTAGAGATTAGCTACATAACTTAGTTCTTTTCTCCATGACACTCTGACTGAACTTGTTTAGCGCAGGCAGTACCATGAATTTTGATGTTGCCTAGTTTCACTGTTTGAGAAATATTATTTACTCATGCGCACTATTCTGTCATGTGACTGAATGTGAATATTATTGCAGTTTGGTCCAGCTTGGAATATTTATGTACTAGTAGTAGCATTTTAACTGAGGCATGACAATAGTACAATCTTATTTTCTATCCTTGGTAAATGCTTACTTATTTTTGTTTTTTATTTTCCTGTTATGCTTGCCAGAAAAACTAAATTTCCTCAATTTGTTGAAAAGTAGGTGCAGGAAAACTGGCAAGGATCAAAAAGCATGAAGAGATGAAAAGCTTATGTTGGTGCTGACGTATCTTTTGTTTCTGGTGGCCTATTTGCCATATTGTATTTTACTAAAACATGTATGTGATTTAATATGTAAAACTGTATTGTTTGCTGTAATGCAATTTATGAAAAATGGGCTGAAAATCAGCCCTAATTTGGTGTGTTGAACTTTTGGTGGGCTGTAATGATTCGGGCCCAGAATTTTTGTGAGCGGATTCTAAAATGTTTACTGGCTTAAATTTTGCAGATGAATTTGTACTGAAATTTAGTTCTATTCTAAAATCGGCCCATTAATAAATGGCCCATGACAGAAAAGTCAACGTCCATGTCAGTGGCCACGTCATTGTCCACGCACGATGCCACATCATCGTCCACGTAGGATGCCTCGTCATCGTCCACGTAGGATGCCACGCCATCATCCACGTAGGATGCCACGTCATCATCCACGTAGGATGCCATGTCATCGTCCACGTAGGATGCCACAGCTGCCATGTGTGTAGCAATCTGCGACGATTTATTTTGTCACGGATAGTGGGCTATGGGTTGGGTTGCATGGGCTTCGGGCTACTCCGTGACAATCCAGATACGTCACGAACTGCGACGTTTAGTAAGGAACGTCGACAGATTTAATCAATGACGCTCATTCCACCACGAAAACTTAAATCATCGTGGATGCTGATTTGCGACGAATTTTATTTAATCCGCGACAGAATGATAGCATCACGGAATAAATGATTTCTTGTAGTGAAACTTCTACAAAAAATAAGTAAAGCGGCAGCCATGCGAAGAGATTAGGAAATACGACTTTCGGGGAAGCCGGAATGCGACACAAGTGTGGCACCCCTTCCTGCGATTTTCAGAAATACAGCCTCGGAAGAGAAGAAAGAGGAACCAATCCCAAGAAAGGTTGAAGAATCCAAACATGAGGAAACTAGAACTATCTCGGAGAGTGATCACACTGAGATAAGCAAAGCAAATGAAAGAACTATGTCAAGCGCGAAGCCACTAAGGGAGTTCGAGCAAATGGATTGGATCCCACTTGATTTTGGAGAAATCTTTGACAAGAGGAGACCGTTTCCTAATCAAAAAAGGATGGCAAAAGCTTTGGAGATAGACTTCCCGCGCGGAAAAACAAGTGGAACATTCATACAACATAGAGACAACCGGGGAGGTCCTTCAAAAACTCTTTGGAGAAGAAGAAGTTGATCCAGACCATGTGGCCGAAGCTAAAAGAATCATGGGAATCAAGCTCGAGGCGTCACCATTCGCCCACCTCGCTGAAATTTTTGCCATAGGACCCAATGAAGCAGAGAAGACATCACCGCGTATAGATTGCAAGGTTAACAACATTAATTGCAAGGCATTATGCGACATTGGAGCACAAGTAAGTGTCTTGTCTTCTAAGATTTTTGATGAAATTCATGACCACACCATTGACCTAGTTCCAACCTCTACTAAATTAATTATGGGCGATGGTAGAATTGTTAAACCTCTAGGAATTGCTCTTGACCTAGAAGTTTTAATTTTCGAAAAATGCATTCCAACTGATGTCTTCATTGTTGATGTCTACTATGATAAGAATGATCATGTGATTCTTGGTAGACCTTTTCTCAAGTTGGTTAATGCCGTTTTAGATGCCGGAAAAGGAAAAGTAACTATTAATTTTGATGGAAATAATCACACATACAATTTTCTTTCCACTTCTAGAATTGCCTCACCTCTACCTCTTGATGACGAAGAGGTAGGGAGCCTTCGTTTTGTTGAAACTTTCAGGGATCCTCTACAAAGAGCTATGGAGAATCAATCTAATGATGAGCTAGATGAAGAGTTAGCAGAAGCAACCAAAGGACTAGAACCGCAAGACAGAAGCTTAGAGGAGGATAAATTTGAAGACCTTGGAGAAATTGTATATGAGGAACCACAAGCACCGGAGGTGGATCTTAAGCCATTGCCCAAAGGATTGAAATATGAATTTTTGGGGCCAGACAAGACTTATCCCGTGATTGTGAGTGATGAATTGAGTCCTGAGGAGAATGATATGTTGCTGAATTTATTGAAGAAGCACAAGAAAGTGATGGGGTATTCGATTAATGACATCAAAGGACTCAGCCCAGCATTTTGCACTCACCGCATACCTATGGAGGATCAATGCAAGCCCGTAGTGTACCATCAAAGGAGGTTAACCCATGCCATGCGAGAGGTGGTGAAGAAGGAGGTTATCAAGTTGTTGGACGTCAGAATCATCTACCCGGTGCCGCATAGAGAATGGGTGAGCCCCGTACATTGTGTGCCTAAGAAAGGAGGTTTGACCGTGGTGAAGAATGAGAAGAATGAATTGATACCGCAAAGAACCGTGACCAAATAGAGGATGTGTATTGACTATCGGAAATTGAACAAAACAACAAATAAGGATCACTTCCCCTTACCGTTCATCGACGAGATGCTTGAGAGGTTAGCAAATCATGCATATTTTTGCTTTCTTGATGGGTACTCGGGGTTCATGTAAATACCTATTCACCTAGAAGATCAACACAAGACAACATTTACTTGCCCTTATGGAACATTTGTGTATAGAAGAATGCCTTTCGGTTTATGCAATGCTCCAGACTCTTTTCAATGATGTATGATGGCGGTATTTTCGGAGTTCATCGAGGAAATTATTGAAGTATTTATGGATGATTTCTCCGTCTATGGTAAATCTTTTGCGGATTGCTTGGCAAACTTGGATAAAGTTCTCACTAAATGTTCGAAGGTTGATTTGGTGCTAAATTGGGAGAAGTGTCACTTCATGGTGAGACAAGGTATAGTGTTGGGACACGTGATATCCGAGAGAGGGATTGAAGTGGACAAGGCTAAGGTTGAAACGGTTGAAAAACTTTCACCCCCAACAGATGTCAAATCTTTGAGGAGTTTCTCAGGCCATGCGGGATTCTATAGAAGATTCATCAAGGATTTCTCAAAAATTACCAAGCCATTGACCAATCTTCTCCAAAAAGATGTGCCATTCAATTTCAATGAGAAGTGTTTGGCGGCGTTCCGGACATTAAAGAGAGTTCTTGTAACCACACTCGTCATTCAACCGCCCGATTGGAATCAACCTTTTGAGATAATGTGCGACGCTAGTGACTATGCCGTTGGAGCGGTGTTGGGACAAAGAAAAGAAGGCAAGGTACATGCTATTTACTATGCTAGCAAAACCCTCAATGGAGCTCAATTAAATTATACAACAACGGAGAAGGAATTGCTCACCGTAGTGTTTGCCTTTGAAAAATTCAGATCATATATTGTGAATTCTAAGGTGATTGTCTACACTGATCATGCGGCGATCAAGTATCTCTTGTCTAAAAAAGATGCCAAGCCGAGGTTGATTCGATGGATCCTTCTCTTACAAGAATTTGATGTGGAGATTAGAGACAAAAAGGGGTCGGAAAATGTTGTGGCCGACCATTTATCAAGGATGAATCGTGAGGATGATAAAGAACCTATTGAAGATAAGATGAGAGATGATCACCTCTATCACATCCTTGACAAAGATACTTGGATGATCAACATTATTCGAGCCATACGAAAAATGCCACTTGATCATTTGGATAGGAACGCTCAAAGGAGAGTGATTGCCGAGAGCCAAAAATATTATTAGGATGCGCCTTACCTCTTTAGACTTGGAGCGGATGGAGTCTTACGAAGGTGTATACCAAGAGATGAAAGAGGCGAAATATTGAGAAAGTGTCACTCAGGCGAATATGGAGGACACTATGGACATTTTAGGACTCAAGCAAATGTATGGGCTAGTGGATTTTATTGGTCGGAGACGCATGAAGATTCAAAGAGGTATGTTGCTTCTTGTCCGGAATGTCAAAGAACAGGGAATATAAATCAAAGAAATGCTATGCCCTTGAATTACAACTTGCAAATTGATTTATTCGACGTATGGGGGATTGACTTCATGGGACCTTTCACTAGTTCAAATGGATATGAGCATATTTTGGTTATGGTTGATTATGTATCCAAATGGGTGGAGGCTATCCCTTGTCGAAGAGCTTTAACGGAAGAATCCATATCCATGATCACAAATATTATATTCCCATGCTATGGAGTCCCGTGAGGATTGATAAGTGATGGAGGAACACACTTCACAGGAAATAGCTTCAGGAAATGCTTGTCCAAGTTGGGGATCGAGCATAGAGTGGCCACAGCTTATCACCCACAAACCAATGGTCAAGCGAAAACTTCAAATAGGCAGCTCAAGAGCATTCTTAACAAGACCGTTGAAAAGGGAGGTAAAGATTGGTCAAAGAAATTAGATGGAGCATTGTGGGCATATCGGACGGCATACAAGACACCAATAGGTATGACACCATATCAATTTGTTTATGGTAAATCATGTCACTTACCTTTGGAGTTAGAACATAAAGCGTATTGGGCAATCAAAGAGATGAATCTTGATTTTGATGCCGCGGGAATCAAATGGAAGATTCAAATAAATGAACTAGAAGAGATGAGGCTCAAGGCTTATGAAAGTGCAACCATCTACAAGGAAAGAATGAAGAGGTGGTATGATAAAAGACTTCGAGCAAAGGAATTCAAAGAAGGTGACAAGGTTCTCCTCTATAATTCAAGATTCAAAATATTCGGGAAAGGAAAATTGAAGAGAAAATGGGACGGACCGTACATCGTTCACTCGGTCTCGTCAAATGGAGCGGTCACAATCATGGACGTGAAAGGAGATCAATATGTGGTTAATGGTCAATGGTTAAAGGTTTTTCTTGAACAAGACATCGTGCCCATCGACTACATTGATATGTGTCACATGGAGGACGAGCCCGAGCGTCAAGCCTAAGACGTAAAATGAGGTAAGTTTTCTGTAAATATGTTTTTGTTTTTGTTTTCGTATTTATTTCGAGTCCTTTTTCATAATTTTTAGTTGGACCCTACCACCACCTAGGCTAGAATTCACAAAACACCGAGGGCCGCAAAAGTTGGGCCGCGAGGGCCCAAAAGAGGGGGTAGGCCGGCCGGCCCATGCTGACCAGACCACTACCCCCCTTCGCCTGTTTTCACTCGTTTTTCTCTAGGTCACGGTTCGGTGCATTTCCTTTTCCTATCTTCCCTTTTTGGGGGCGACAAAAATAGGTAAGGGAGGGTTTCGGCCGAATCTTTCCAGGGATATTTGAGGATGTCTGGGGAGCTCGAGGTTTGCATCTCAATTGCAATCTCCAACCTCCACGAAAGCACCCAAGCACCCATGGCATCCTCGAGCAGCACCAAGGGCAAGGAGGAGGTGAAGGCGACCATGGAAGAAGAAGAACGCCTCTCCTCTCCGACTCTGGTGAACGAGGAGCTTCGCCGATGCGCTGTGGCGCCAAAACCCAAGAAGGAGGTGAAGAGAACTGCGAGGATTCAATGCAGAGGGCGTGTCTCAAGAGGGCGCATGGCTAGCCCAAATCCCTGGGTTGAGGAGAAGAAGGAGAAGCCCGCTTCTCCCGTTTGCCGCTCAGAGAGGCTCCTTGGGAAGAAGAGGAAGGATTACAAGGAGAAGACCCCTGAGCCGGCAGATTTCTATGGAGATAGTGATTACTCCGATGATCGAAGCCCTAGCTCGTGGGTAGCCGGTGGAAGAGACGACAACGATCTCTACGTCTGGGAGGAGGTGCCCAAGGAGGAGCCGGAGGAGCATCATGAGCAAGGCGGCAACCCTGACGGCGGTAATGATCCGGATGGTGGAGACGATGGAGATAATGATCCGGAGGAAGAGCACAATGTGTGTTGCGCGGCATGCCACAATGCCATTGCGGAGCTCTTCTCATCCCTTGATGAGTGTTTCCACACCATCAACGCCATGCAACAAAGAATTGAGGATTGGGAATGCATGGCGGAAGATGACTTCAAGTACCTCAACTGCAACATAAGGAAGCTCTTCGGGATGAATAAAAATTTCAAGAAGAAGGAGTGGTGCAACTCGTGCGGAAAGTACCACTAGGTGTCGTAGTTAAATAGTTCTTCCCCTTTGTGCCTTTTGTAAAGTTACACAAGGACGTCGTAAGATCTAAGTGTGGGGGGGAGCTAGCTAGCTACGTTTTTAACTTTTTTTGCTTAAAGTGGTGTGAGAGTCTAGTCTTTAATTTTTGAGTCAAGTGTGAGAGTGTGAGAGTCTTTGTTTTATCTTTTTAGCTTGAAAGAGTCTTAAATTAGCGTTGAGTAAAAAAAAAGAGAAATAAAAAGTGTCTTATGCAAAGTCTCATGTTTCTTTTCTTGTTATGCTTTTATTTATCTTTCTTATTTGAGCATGAGCTTTTTGATTAATTGTTTACCATGGTGCTTAGTGGAAACTTACCTTTGTAAAGTACCCATACTCAAAATTTGATCTAGGACTTTGCTTCGTCTACGCTTTTAGTATTGCTAAACTTTGGAGGTTTTATTTCTGAAAATTAAGAAAAACTCCTTGCTATGAAGGTTAGCAAGTTCTTTCTCCAAGTTGAGAGTGATATCTATCCTATACAAGGCCTTTACATACATACATATGCTCCACCATAAGTGTTGTTAGCATGATGAGTTAAGTTAGGATTTTACTCTCTTGGGAGGTATAATTTCAAGCAATGATCATGTCCTTGATGTTTACCTTTTATTGCTAGCCTCTTCATATTCGGTAACGGGAATTTCACATTGAATGCCCCGTACATCACCGGATTCCTTACCCAAACCTATATACATCTTTTTATCATCCTACCCCTTGAACACAATCCATATTCAAAGATTCGTTCAATCTCTAGGCATGTTTTTATTTAAAATTCAGATGATCATGTTCGAAAGTTGAGCGAAAATCTTGGGAGAAGAAGGTATAGAGGTGAAAAGAAAGAAAAAAAATATGTATGTGTGTAGTGTGCACACAAGAAGGAAAAGAAAAAAAAGAAAAAAAAGGAGAAGAGGAGGAAAGAAGAATAAGAAGAAAAAAAGAGAGAAGAAAGAAAATTCAAGGCAAAGCAAGAAAAGTGTAGTAAGGGATGACAAGTTAAGTGAAGACCAAATGAAGTGCAAGGAAGGATGCCACGATGCTAGGAACGAATCTTATTCCATACCATGTGCAATCCGACATCGAGGACATCATTAGTGCCTTGAAGTCATTATTCTTTTTTCCTTTGCACATGTCCACCATTCTAAATCTTCTCATCCTTGACACCGCTACATTATGGTTAATTCTCATGATCATTGGCTTGGAAGGCGAGCAACCACTAGAGGACTCTCCTAGCTTGACAACACTTGTGCTAACTTCACTAGCCACACCTATAGCTCCACCTTACATCACTTATAAGAGACTTGTGGGAGGTGAGAGTTTACAAAATTATCTAGGATAGCCACTTTAATAAGTGACATGTAAGAACTTGGAGAAGGGATTTGTCTAATGCTTTGTGCAGGAATTTTATTTTTAAAGAGCAAAAAAAACCCTCCAAAGGAAGTAAGAAAGCAAGTATGGATGAAGTTGAAGATCTCTAGTGAAAAGGTAAGAGTTGTGGGGTAAGTCTTGAATTGGTAATTTCTAAACACCCACGTTTACATTATGATTTTTGTTTCATGTCTCCTATATTAAAGATGAATGATTGACTAACTTGAAAGGAAGGATTTGATGAAGCATATTTCAAACTCCTTGGATGAACAACTTTTGAGCAACTTGCTCGAGGACGCGCAAGATCTAAGCGTGGGGGGATGTTGGCGGTCGATTTCCGTCAACCAAGAACACTTGTTATGTTATAGTTTGGACTTAATTTTGGAACTAACCCGCCACTAGGCATACTAATGATATAACAAGTTCATCGTTAGATGTGTGTTTTGGAGTATAATGTTTACGCAGGAATTCATGTACTAAATGAGAGGAAATACATTCGGTTCGGAGGACGATTTACATGATGATCAAGAGGCTCCGACCATGCGTGAACTTGACTCCAAAGGTGGCAAGGACCAATGTGCTTCGAAGAAGAATCTTCGAGGACCAAGATGAAAAGACCGGAAGATCATGCGTGAAGACCCCGTGACTTGGTCGCGGAGATAACGACTTCCAAAGCCCATATCCGAAGGAGGAAAAGCCCCAAAGTGCAAGAAATGACACGTGGCAAAAGACGGAGACGAACCGGGCTGAGGATGGGCTAGGCCGGCCGGTCCAGGCCGGCCGGACCACCCCCTTTTCGCCTCGGTTCGCCGCCATCTTTCTTCGGTGATAAATTCGTGGAACCCTAATTGTTTAGGAAGAGGAGCCATTCGCGAAAGACGACCAGAGAAGCCTCAGGAGATCAAACACAAGGAAGAGGGTTGATCGAGAGGGTGAAGATTCGTGAGGATCATCACCTAGGTCAACGGAGGCCACCACGAGGAAGGAGGACGTCGAGGCCTTGCCACGGCGCCGCCGGAGTTGAAGGACACCGAGAGACGGACTTCATCGGAGGCATCCACTATGTTCAACGGTGCCATGCCTAGCGTCTTGATGGGGTAAAGTAATCGTTTGTCCATGGAGTTGTAATGGATCTTGACATGTAGTCACCCACTCTCTTGTTTGGATCTTTATCTATCATACCTTCATGTTGATGATGCTTAATGTTTAAGGTTAGCTACCATTGCCATCGGGGTTGCTCCCATAGATCACGTCAACATACTGTGTTCTTTAGGGTTAGAGACGATTACCTTCGTGTAGTGACATGTACGAGGGAAGGGAAACGCTTAACTCTTTGTTCACATCCTTAGATAGATTGGATCGGATTTTTACCATGTTTTAGGGTGATTGCATCTCAAGTACCTAGACTCCATGGGCATACGTCTTTCATACTCGTGAACACCTCTCTCTTTCTCTTTAACATAATCTAGGGTTAGTTTGTCTTTACTTAATAGATTAATCTTTATACCATAAAGTCCTTAATCAACTAAGTTAGTGTTAGGTTAAACGCAAGTAATTCCCTTGCTCCGTGGATTGACAAGAACCTAGGGGGTCCCCTCCCTTGGTGAAAAAGGCACCAAGTCACTCCGTGGACTTGCGGTGAAGTTGAACGCGGTTTTGAACCGTCAACAGCAGGAAACACACCATCGGATGAACCGATGCTGTATTTTTCCAATGCAGCGGTTCATCTGGTGCCCCTCCACATCATCATAGCCGTTACATCCTGCTGACATACTTCATCCGACACTTCGACAGGCGCTCCTCCGCTGACCGTCGGTTCATCCGGTGTTGAAGGGTTCCGCACCAAAACCTCTCTGTTAGCATTTTCGAAGCCATCGGATGAACTGTTGCTTCCTCCGTTGGTTCATTCGGTGCTGAAAGGTTCCGCGCCACAACCTCTCTGTCTTGATTCCCTGATGCATCAGATAGACCGACGGTGCCCACCAATGGACCGTCGGTTCGTCCGGCGCCCCTGTCTCAGCCGCTTCTTCTCTGGCAATCATCCGGTGCAACTAGAATATGGACCGTCGGTTCATCCGACGGTGCCTATTGACTTGAGCCTTCACTGTAGTGTACCAGTTCGTCCGACCATTGCACTGACGCTTGCTTCTAGGGTACTGTCGGTTCATCCGACGGTGTCATTTTCCTTCTTTTTCTTCCACGGTTTTGACCCTTGAAAAATACACTATCTTCTCATTTTGGCATGTGGTATTGTTGCATCCTTGGGACCTAGAAGTGTCTACAAGGACATGCTAAACAATATGGTTAGTCCCATTGATCATGTTGTCATTAATCACCAAAATCAAACATGAACAAATGGCATATAAGGCCATGTTCGCTACACACTCGTCAAACTCCAAATTCAACCTCTAAAAGAAATATTTTCTGCTTGGTCATTGATATTTTTTAGTTCAATACCAATTTTTTCGCACCCGTCAACCTCTATATTCCATACTCCATACCAACTACCGGCTACGAGACCCACTTGTCAGCATTTTTTAATCCCCCGCCGGCCCCTCTCTCCCCCCTCCTAACTCCCCTCTCTCTCCCTTCCCTCGCGAACTCCCCCTGCATCCCCTCCACCACGGCGCCTCCTCTCCTTTCCGGATCGCACGGCCTCCGGTTGGAGCTCGCATGTGCGGCCCGCGGCGGTCCCTGCTCGCCCGGATCGAGTGGCTCTGGGGCGGATGAGGACCAGGTGTATCCAAGGACCAGTGGAGGGTCGCTCCTTAGTGATGAGTGATTGACAATGTTGTGTGGACTGATGTTTGGCTAAGCGTGCAGGTACAGGTTGCGGCTTGACTCGTGTCAGTGCAGGTGAAGAACAAGCGCAAAAGGCCTTAGCCGTGGCGGCCTCCGAGTGATGGAGAGGCAAGTAGGCTTGGTTCGATGGACCCGGTGGCCGATGGGGTCAAGTGCGAGCCGTGCGGTGCAGGACTGGCGGGCTGAAGTCGTGAACATGGGCCGGTGCAAGGTAGCGGATCGAGGCCGAAGCTTGCATGCGGGGTTTGGTGGTTTGCCCACAAAACTATCGGTGGACGGTTTCTTGGTTTGGGCCTCAAAACCAAGCCCGGAGGCCTGAGGCGACGAAGACAGTGATCCTTGAGCTTTGGGAAGCTTCGAGGCGGAGGGCACGTGGCGTGATCGCGGGGTTTGCGTTGATGTGAAGCGAAGCCGCGGTGGAAGCGCGTCTGTCTGATGAACACTTGACCAAAATGCCCCTGAGGGGTTGTATCTTCATTTCAAGTTGTAGGGGTAGCGTGGTCATTTACCTCCCTCCGATGGACTTCATATAAATAGCGGAGAGGTGGATGGCATCTCTCTCTCTTGGACTCTAGGGCTTTCTTCCCCGGTAGATTTCTCTGAACTGCTTCTTTTCCCTCTGGATTCCTTAGGCTAGACTCTTGTACAAACTCTGACCTCTGGATGTATGGAAGCATTCGACATTGCGGTGATCTCCTAGTCCTCTGTGATTTTCGTGTCATTTTCGGGGCTATTTTTGGGGAGTTTCGTTCTTCGCTCGTTTCGGGGATTTGAGGGCGTTTTCCTTCGGATTTCTTTGAGGAGATCATGGGTGGATGCCTTGCGCATCTTTGTGTGTGATCTCGACTCCTCAAATGCCATGGAGAGCCTTCGATTCGTGAGTTTTTGGCCGGAGTTCGAGTTCTTGGTGGAGTTCGTGTGATCCGTGATTCCCAGTGATTTAGTGGCTTAGAGGTCGAGATTTTTGGGGCATAGCTTCCTCTTGTGTTGCTTATCATCTCCCCCAAATCCTGTCCCAAGAGCATTTTGCGTTTGGGAGATCCGGTGATGGATTTGGAGAGTTGACCTTGCGGGGTCGTGCAGTTTCTGTTCTGTCCGAGCCCGGCGGACCATCCGCGAGTCCCATGCGGACTGTCCACGAGGTATAGATAGCGCAGCTGTTCTTCGAGTTATTCGTTTGTTCTTCGCGTGGTTCGTTTAGATCGGTTGGCTCCGGGCTTTTGTTTTGCAGACGGTTCGTGGACCATCCGCGTGGGCCTGACAGACTATCCGCGTTGGCCGGATTTGTGTCTGGGGTGCCTTCTCGTTTGTCTGGGGTGTTCCGAGAGTTTGGCGGACTGTCCGCGTGCCCTGGTCGGACCGTCCGCGTGGAGAGGTTTTTCCCCTGGACTTTCTGTTAGTTCCTGAGTCATTTTCGGACCGTCCGCGCCTGCCCCTCGGATAGTCCGCCCATCCCTGGCGGACTGTCCGTGGCAGTCAGGCGGACTGTTCGACGTGGACGCAGGAACTCGCCAAGTTTGTTCGGTTCCTTTGATTCCTCTCATGTGCTCCCGTGTGTGCTTCAAGGAATCGTTCCTAAGACTTGTGGTTGATCCATAACCTTGTTGTCTTGGCGATTGGTGTGTGTTTCGATCCATCTTTCGTGTGTGATCGGATTTAAGTGGGGTCTTGGCCATGTTCTTTTCAAAGAATTTTTGTTGGCTCCCATTCACTCCCCCCCTCTCTAGTCGCCTATTCGGTCCTTCAATTGGTATCAGAGCCGGTTACGGATCTTCTTGATTCTAACCAGTCTAAGATCCAAAGAAGGGCGATTATGGCAAGGGGTCGGGTCCTCCGCACTTTGATGACAAGAATTACCCGATGTGGGAGAGGCGCATGGGCGCATTTTTGCGAGGGAAGGGAACTCTGATCTGGGAGGTCACTTAGAATCCTCATTATGTCATCCCAGACAGTTTTCTGCTTCCAGGTACGTGGGACATGTTTGAGGCCAACAGCAAGGCTGTTGATTACTTGTTCCGTGCTCTTTGTGCCTCGGAGTTTGATCGAGTGTACGGAGATGATGTGGCCGGAAAGATTTGGCTCAAGTTGAAAAATGCTCATGTTGGCAATGCCCAAGTGCAAGCCCGTATGTTTTCCACTTACCGGAGAGAGTACGAGAACTTCACTCATCTCCCCGGTGAGTCGCCCGATGCTATGTTTCAGCACTTCACTTGCATAGTCAACAACATGAGGGCCAATGTGACACTGCTCCCATACACGGATCATGATCAAGCTATCAAGCTTTTGCATGCCCTGGGTAGGTCCGTGTGGAGTGCCAAGGTTGAGGCCATTGAGGAGTCGAGCGCGTACGACACGCTATCGGTTGACGAGCTGTTCTCCAAGCTCAGGTCTTCAGAGGTTGATCGTGGCTTGAGAGCCAAGAGCGAGAGCCCCACTGATCCTCATAGTTTGGCTCTTGTCTCAGGATCGAGAATTAACACTAACTCTACTGGCTTTTCTTTGCCTTGTCTTGTGTCCTTGCCAGATGAGGACTTTGAGGTGCTGAGCGAGGATGATCTCACCTTGTTGAGCAAGAGGTTTGGGCGGATGTACGAGAACCGCAAGAATGCAAGGCGGAGCTCGGGGATGCGCTATCGGTGCGGGAAGCACGGGCACTTCATCGCCGAATGCCCTGAAGCCATGGAGATCAAGAACGACTACAAGGGCAAGCCCAAGCACGACTACAACAAGCACCGCTCCCGGAACGACTACAAGGACAAGCACAAGGACAAGGGCGAGAGAAGGCACAAGAAGAGTGGCGGCCACAAGAAGAAGACCGCTCGAGCGATGGTGGCCGGAGCGAGCGACATCGACTCAACATCAAGCGATGCTTCTTCCGACTCGAGCAGCGAGGAAGAGCAAGAGAAGCGCAAGGACAAGCGGCACACAGGCAAGAACTTCACCGGCCTGAGCTTCATCGCGCATGGAGGCTTTTGCGGCATGGCGCACTCCAAGAAGGGTGGGAAGCACAGCTCGGATTCAAACTCCGACTTTGATGAAGAGGTACGACAAGATCCCAACTTCTTGCTAGAGGAGAATGCTAGGCTCAATGAGTTGCTTGATAACAGTGATGATGTGCTTAGAAAGACCAACAAGGAGAAGAGGGAATTTAGGTCTTTGTTGGGTGATGCTAAGGATAAGATTGCTGAGCTTGAATCCTTGCTTGTGGATGCTAGAAATGAGATAGGCTCTTTGAAATCTGCTCCTATGGTGTCGGATGAGATTGATTGTGGTGACTGCTCAATTTTTCTTGCTGATTTGACTGCTCTCAAGGAGAAGCATGCCTCTACCCTTGAGGAACTAGATGTGGTTAGGATTAAGTGTGATGAATTGAAGTCTAGGCCAGCCTTGTTAGGAGCTTGTACATCATGTCCTATTTTGCATGCTAGGCTAGATGAATCTCACACTAGGATTGTTTCTCTAGAGGCGGCATTGAAAGCTCCTCTTCCTACATCATGTTCAACCTGTGAAATGCATGCTTTGAAAAACATGGAACTTGCACACTATGTTGATCGTCTACAGGATGAAAATGATGAATTGAGAAAAATGATGGGGTGGTTGTCTAGGCATGAGCCATAATTGAGTTTGATGTTGGCTCAGTTCAAGAGGTTTGATGGTCAGGCGTTGGGTGCTGCCAAGTGTGGTGAGAAGAGTGGTGAGGGAGAAGAGAAAGCTGGAGAGATTCCTATTCCACCACACACCACACCCATGAACAAATTTGCACCCAAGCCAAACCATCTCAGAAACAAGCTAGACACAACCCTAGATCCTCCAGTGTTCCCCCACAAATCTGAAAACTACCAAAAACCCATCAAGTTTGTGAGCACCCAGGGGAGTGTCTTTGGTAGGAAGTCAGGAGAGAAAGCTGGAGAGAAGCTTGTAGAGAAGCCACAGCCTAAGCCAGTGCCGATCCGCTTCCATTATGAGTATTGTGGGAGGGATGGGCATAAGGAAGAGTTCTATTTCCGGAGGAAGAGAGATGAGAGGTTTGCTAGGGAGATGGCAAACAAGGACAAGTACCACCTTTCTCGTGGTGTGCCTGAGCCTCGTGGAGGGCCTCTACCTAGGGGTGAGGTGTATATGCGTACAGTTCCCACTCGTGGAGGTGGAGGTGGAGGTGTGTTTCCTCAAAGAGACAGGCGTGTTGGGTTTGTGCGTGGTGAGTTGGCTCGACGTGCTCCTTCTCGTGACCGTTACGAGTTTGGGAGGCACGATCGAAGCTTTGGGTCTCAGATGGACTACGGGCCACGTTTTCCTCCTCGTGGTGCGCGTACTCCTCCAGTGAGATGTGGCAGGTCCTTTGGAGGTAGGCGTGAGAGGGCTCCGCCTAGAGGTTTTGGGAGGATGGATTTTGCTAACCCTTCTTTTGAGCAAATGGCTCAGCACTGGTTTGACTCTTTTGGTACTAACCCCAGTGTTGAGTCGCTTGCTCATTCTCGTCCTCATTTTTGATTGCAGGTGGGAGGCTTGGGGAACTTTTGGTTGATCGACTCCGGTTGCTCACGACACATGACCGGAGATCGTGGGTGGTTCTCCAGCCTCACCCCGGTGAGTACGAGGGAGTACATCACTTTCGGGGACAATGGGAGAGGACGAGTACTAGCTGAAGGTATGGTGAAGGTGAGTAGCAAGGTGACCTTAAGAAGTGTGGCCCTAGTCAAGTCACTTGGTTTTAACCTGTTGTCAGTATCTCAATTACTTGACGAAGGTTTTGAGGTTCGTTTCAAGTCGGGTGCTTCTCGTGTGCTTGATTCTCGAGGCGATCTTGTCTGTACGATCGTCCCCGAGGGTCAAATCTTTCATGCCGACTTTTCCCAGTCTGTTGGTCCTCCTCGATGCTTTGTTGCTGGTGTTTCGGCCGAGCTTTGGAAATGGCATAGGAGGTTGGGACACTTGAGCTTTGAGTTGCTTTCCCACTTGAGTGGTCTTGATCTTGTCCGAGGATTGCCTAAGTTGAAATTCGAGAAGGATTTGGTTTGTGCTTCTTGTCGGCATGGAAAGATGGTTGCTGCTTCTCACGCCCCTCTGACTGCTGTCATGACCGAGCGACCTTGTGAGCTGTTGCACATGGATTTGGTTGGGCCAGCTCGTGTTCGCTCTGCTGGTGGGAAGTGGTATGTTCTTGTGGTTGTTGATGATTTTTCGAGGTACTCTTGGTTTTTCTTTTTGGAGGATAAGAGTGAGACATTTGGCTTTGTTCGGGACTTGATCTTGAGGTTGAAGAATGAGAGACATGGTGATGCCATTCGAGCTATACGCAGTGACAATGGCACGGAGTTTAAGAACTCTCATTTTGATGCTTTTTGCAGTGGTCTTGGTCTCTATCATCAATACTCTTCTCCATACATCGCTTGCCAGAATGGCGTAGTGGAGAGGAAGAACCGGACCCTTTGTGAGATGGCCAGGACGATGCTCGATGAGCAGAGGACTCCTAGGCGTTTCTGGGCCGAGGCGGTCAATACCGCTTGCTATGTCTCAAATCGCATCTTCCTTCGTGCCTTTAAGAAGAAGACCTCTTATGAGCTGATGCATGGCTGACAACCCAAGGTGAGTCACTTTAGAGCTTTTGGCTGCAAGTGTTTCATTCTGAAGAAGGGCAAATTGGATAAGTTCGAGTCTAGATGTTCGGATGGTATTTTCCTTGGTTATGCGATTCATTCTAGAGCATATCGTGTGCTCAACCTTGACACTAACCGAATCATGGAGACTTGCGAGGTAACCTTCGACGAGACACAGCCATGTAACTCTTCTGCTTTTGAGTGTGCAGGTGACGAGGAGATTGGAGCAAGGATCTTTGAGGATGAGAAGGATGGAGATGGAGACGAAGACGATGATGGTGGTGGTGCTCCCGTGGCTGATCGCGTACATGCTACATCCACTACTACGACGACGATCGAGGATGGATCATCTCCTACTCCCACTACGACTGAGGCTGTTCGAGTGGAGGCTGCTGCTGAGGGGGAGATTCTGTCCAGGCGAGAGGCTCCCCGGCGTGTACAAGTTGATCACCCACCGACGACGATCATTGGTGACCTTCATGAACGCACTACACGGTCGAGGTCAAAGAATACTTCTCATTTCGCTCACTCTGCTTTTGTTGCTTCTTTCGAGCCCAAAGATATTCGACACGCTTTGTCTGACGAGAATTGGGTGAATTCCATGCATGAGGAGTTGGAAAACTTTGAGAGAAACCAAGTGTCGGTGTTAGTCGATCCACCGCCAAATTGCCGTCCCATAGGAACCAAGTGGGTGTGGAAGCACAAAGAGGGTGAGAATGGGATGGTTGTGAGAAACAAGTCGAGGTTGGTGGCGCAGGGGCTCAACCAGGAGGAGGGGATAGACTATGAGGAGACATATGCTCCTGTGGCACGTTTGGAGGCAATTAGGATCCTTCTAGCCTTTGCCGTGGCTAAAGGGTTCAAGTTGTACCAAATGGATGTCAAGAGTGCTTTCTTGAATGGGGTGATAGAGGTAGAAGTGTATGTGAGGCAACCCCCGGGGTTTGAGAGCGAGAAATACCCACACCGTGTATACAAACTCCAGAGAGCGCTCTATGGGTTGAAACAGGCACCTAGAGCTTGGTATGGCAGGTTGAGAGGCTTTTTGCTGAGTAAGGGGTTTGTGATGGGCACTGTTGATAAGACCCTGTTCCTCCTTAAGCATGGGAATGACCTTTTGATTGTTCAGATATACGTGGATGACATAATCTTTGGTGACTCTTCTCATGATCTTGTTGCCAGATTTGCAGATGACATGAGCAGGGAATTTGAGATGTCCATGATGGGCGAGCTGCAGTTTTTCTTGGGTCTCCAGATCAAGCAGTGCAAGGACGGGACCTTTGTACATCAGGCAAAGTACACCAGGGACATGGTGAAGAAGTTTGGCATGAACGACTCCAAGCCGCTGACTACACTGATGAGTACAACTACGGCCTTGTATGCGGACGAGGACGGCGAACCCGTGGACCAGAAGGAGTACCGGAGCATGATCGGCTCCCTCCTCTACTTGACGGCGACGAGGCCAGACATACAGTTCAGCGTGTGTCTGTGCGCTCGTTTTCAGGCTTCACCGAGGACTTCACATTGGCAAGCTGTCAAGCAGATTTTCAGGTACTTGAACTACACTCCTGAGTTTGGTCTTTGGTACTCTGCCTCCTTGACACTCAGACTTCATGGGTTTTCTGATGCGGATTTCGCTGGGTGTTGATTGGACCGCAAGTCTACCTCTGGGTGTTGTCAGTTTCTTGGTTCTTCTTTGGTCTCTTGGTCATCCGCAAGCAATCCAGTGTAGCCCAGTCCACCATCGAGGCTGAGTATGTAGCTGTTGCTAGTTGTTGTTCCCAGCTGCTTTGGATGACCTACACCATGAGTGACTTTGGTGAGGAGTGCTCCCAGGTTCCACTTTTCTGTGACAGCACCAGTGCCATAAGCGTAGCCAAAAATCCTGTCCTCCACTCCAAAACGAAACACATAGAAGTGAGGTACCACTTTCTGAGGGACAATGTAGAGAAGAGAAACATATCTTTGTCCTATGTCCCTACCCAAGACCAGCTGCCTGACATTTTCACCAAATCGCTTGACCAAGTCACTTTCACTCGCTTGCGGGGTGAGCTTGGGGTATGCTTTCCTTTCTAGCTGGGTCTTGGAGCTTCTCATGTATATATGTGTCATATGTTCATTTTGTTGCATTCCTTTTTTGCTAGAAAGGAGCTTCTCTTATATACATGGATCACTGATGTGCTATTTGTGAGACTTGTGCATGTTTGGTAAATTGTGGATGTAAATACTATGCTCTTGTTGGTTGTGCCATATATGTATGACGAGATAGCATTTTGGTTGTGAAAATGATAAAATTGCCTCTCTCATGAGTAGATGCTTGTTTATGCTCAATTTATACTCAAATGCTTATATCATGCTCAGTTTGTGCTTGAGGATCATATACTCTTTGCTTGGGGTCAAAGACCCTTTGTCATTGTAAATGTTTAGCCCTTTTGCTTACTTGGGGAGGAGCATAAACTTCTTTTTGCCGCAAAGGCACTTCATGTACCATGTTTAATCTTGAAAATGAAATTGGTATATGAATTGCCTTGTGCTTGAAAAATGAGCTCCTAATCATGTTTTTATGCTTTTGATATTCATATCTTGGGTGCTAAACCGTAGCATGTTGTCTACCATGAGAAGTCTCATTTTAAGAAGTAGACACATGGCTCGGTGACTTTAACATGATTTGAGTAGCTTGTGGGCATTTATAATGATCTTGTAATGAGAATTTGTGATCTTGTATAAACTTTGGATGATCTAGTGTATTTGTGCTCAAATGGCTATGGATAGGGTCTTGCTCATGAGATGAATGTTTCTTTGTGAAAATTGCTTAAAATTGCTTTTAGCCATGTCACATGCTTATATGTCTCTACCTTCTTGATGGCAATGTGCTAACTACACCATATCTACTTTGCTTGCTCTATGTCTCATATGTAGCATTTTGTAGTGCTCTTTGTATATTTGACAAGCTTGGTAGACTGTATATATGCTTTGACATGCATTTTTCATGAAAACAAGGGGATGAGTTTCATACACCTTGATTCATGCATTGTCAACAAGGGGGAGAATTTTGGGAGAATTTTCATGCATTGGAAGTTTTTGTGGAAAATTAGTTTGCATTTGTGAGATGTTGCATGTGAGAAGAAAAAAAATTGAAAAGAAGAGGTTGCATTTGCTCAGGGGGAGTTTGCATATGTGCAGGGGGAGCTCCTTTGATTTTCCTGAGTTTTGTGCTTTGTGGTGTGCTCTTTGTGAGCTTTGTTTTGTCTCGGCTGTGTCGAGCCGTTGCCCTTGTCTTAGGGGGCCGAAACTTGGATTGGCGAGTGATCGAGTGTTCGCTTGTTCTTTGGCTTTGGATCACTTGCTTTGGAAGTTTGTGTTCGCTGTTGTTTTCTTTTCTTTTTCTCTATCATGGTTACTATGGGTGTTGTCAATGCACTCATCAAGGGGGAGATTGAGGACCAGGTGTGTCCGAGGACCAGTGGAGGGTCGATCCTTAGTGATGAGTGATTGACAATATTGTGTGGACTGATGCTTGGCTAAGCGTCCAGGTACAGGTTGCGGCTTGACTCATGTCGGTGCAGGTGAAGAACAAGCGCGAAAGGCCTTAGCCGTGGCGGCCTCCGGATGGACCCGGTGGCCGATGGGGTCAACTGCGAGCCGTGCGGTGCAGGACTGGCGGGCTGAAGTCGTGAACATGGGCCAGTGCAAGGTAGCGGATCGAGGCCGAAGCTTGCACGTGGGGTTTGGTGGTTTGCCCACAAAACTATCGGTGGACGGTTTCTTGGTTTGGGCCTCAAAACCAAGCCCGGAGGCCCGAGGCGACGGAGACGGTGATCCGGGAGCTTCGGGAAGCTTCGAGGCGGAGGGCACCTGGCGTGATCGCGGGGTTTGCGTCGATGTGAAGCGAAGCCGCGGTGGAAGCGTGTCCGTCCGATGAAGACTTGACCAAAATGCCCCTGAGGGTTTGTATCTTCATTTCAAGTTGTAGGGGTAGCCGTGGTCATTTACCTCCCTCCGATGGACTTCATATAAATAGCGGAGAGGTGGATGGCATATCTCTCTCTTGGACTCTAGGGCTTTCTTCCCTGGTAGATTTCTCTGAACTGCTTCTTTTCCCTCTAGATTCCTTAGGCTAGACTCTTGTACAGACTCTGACCGCTGGATGTATGGAAGCATTCGGCGTTGCGGTGATCTCCTAGTCCTCTGTGATTTTCGTGCCATTTTCAGGGCTATTTTTGGGGAGTTTCGTTCTTCGCTCGATTCGGGGATTTGAGGGCGTTTTCCTTCGGATTTCTTTGAGGAAATCATGGGTGGATGCCTTGCACATCTTTGTGTGTGATCTCGACTCCTCAAACGTCGTGGAGAGCCTTTGATTTATGAGTTTTTGGCCGGTGTTCGAGTTCTTGGTGGAGTTCGTGTGATCCGCGATTCCCAGTGATTTAGTGGCTTAGAGGTCGAGATTTTTGGGGCATAGCTTTCTCTTGTGTTGCTTATCATCTCCCCCAAATCTTGTCCCAAGAGCTTTTGGCGTTTGGGAGATCTGGTGATGGATTTGGAGAGTTGACCTCGCGGGGTCGTGCAGTTTCTGTTATGTCCGAGCCCGGCGGACTGTCCGCGAGTCCCATGCGGACTGTCCACGAGGTATAGGCAGCACAGCTGTTCTTCGTTTGTTCTTCGCGTGGTTCGTTTAGATCGGTTGGCTCCGGGCTTTTGTTTTGCAGACGGTTCGCGGACCGTTCGCATGGGACTGGCGGACTGTCCGCGTTGGCCGGATTTGTGTCTGGGGTGCCTTCTCATTTGTCTGGGGTGTTCTGAGAGTTTGGCGGACTGTCCGCGTGCCCTGGTTGGACCGTCCGCGTGGAGAGGTTTTTCCCCTGGAGTTTCTGTTAGTTCCTGAGTCATTTTCGGACCGTCCGCGCCTGCCCCTCGGACTGTCCGCCCATCCCTGGCGGACTGCGAGCCGTGCGGTGCAGGACTGGCGGGCTGAAGTCGTGAACATGGGCTGGTGCAAGGTAGTGGATCGAGGCCGAAGCTTGCACGCGGGGTTTGGTGGTTTGCCCACAAAACCATCGGTGGACGGTTTCTTGGTTTGGGTCTCAAAACCAAGCCCGGAGGCCCGAGGCGATGGAGACGGTGATCCGGGAGCTTCGGGAAGCTTCGAGGCGGAGGGCACGTGGCGTGATCGCGGGGTTTGCGTCGATGTGAACCGAAGCCGCGGTGGAAGCGTGTCCGTCCGATGAAGACTTGACCAAAATGCCCCTGAGGGGTTGTATCTCCATTTCAAGTTGTAGGGGTAGCGTGGTCATTCACCTCCCTCCGATGGACTTCATATAAATAGCGGAGAGGTGGATGGCATCTCTCTCTTTTGGACTCTAGGGCTTTCTTCCCCGATAGATTTCTCTGAACTGTTTCTTTTCCCTATGGATTCCTTAGGCTAGACTCTTGTACAGACTCTGACCTCTGGATGTATGGAAGCATTCGGCGTTGCGGTGATCTCCTAGTCCTCTGTGATTTTCGTGTCATTTTCGGGGCTATTTTTGGGGAGTTTCGTTCTTCGCTCGATTCGGGGATTTGAGGGCGTTTTCCTTCGGATTTCTTTGAGGAGATCATGGGTGGATGCCTTGCACATCTTTGTGTGTGATCTCGACTCCTCAAACGTCGTGGAGAGCCTTTGATTCCTGAGTTTTTGGCCGGAGTTCGAGTTCTTGGTGGAGTTCGTGTGATCCGCGATTCCCAGTGATTTAGTGGCTTAGGGGTCGAGGTTTTTGGGGCATAGCTTTCTCTTGTGTTTCTTATCATCTCCCCCAAATCTTGTCCCAAGAGATTTTGGTGTTTGGGAGATCCGGTGATGGATTTGGAGAGTTGACCTCGCGGGGTCGTGTAGTTTCTATTCTGTCCGAGCCCGGCGGACCGTCCGCGAGTCCCATGCGGACTGTCCGCGAGGTATAGGCAGCACAGTTGTTCTTCGTGTTCTTCGTTTGTTCTTCGCGTGGTTCGTTTAGATCGGTTGGCTCCGGGCTTTTGTTTTGCAGACGGTTCGCGGACCGTTCGCATGGGACTGGCGGACTGGCCGCGTTGGCCGGATTTGTGTCTGGGGTGCCTTCTCATTTGTCTGGGGTGTTCTGAGAGTTTGGCGGACTGTCCGCGTGCCCTGGTTGGACCGTCCGCGTGGAGAGGTTTTTCCCCTGGAGTTTCTGTTAGTTCCTGAGTCATTTTCGGACCGTCCGCGCCTGCCCCTCGGACTGTCCGCCCATCCCTGGCGGACTGCGAGCCGTGCGGTGCAGGACTGGCGGGCTGAAGTCGTGAACATGGGCTGGTGCAAGGTAGTGGATCGAGGCCGAAGCTTGCACGCGGGGTTTGGTGGTTTGCCCACAAAACCATCGGTGGACGGTTTCTTGGTTTGGGTCTCAAAACCAAGCCCGGAGGCCCGAGGCGATGGAGACGGTGATCCGGGAGCTTCGGGAAGCTTCGAGGCGGAGGGTACGTGGCGTGATCGCGGGGTTTGCGTCGATGTGAACCGAAGCCGCGGTGGAAGCGTGTCCGTCCGATGAAGACTTGACCAAAATGCCCCTGAGGGGTTGTATCTCCATTTCAAGTTGTAGGGGTAGCGTGGTCATTCACCTCCCTCCGATGGACTTCATATAAATAGCGGAGAGGTGGATGGCATCTCTCCCTTTTGGACTCTAGGGCTTTCTTCCCCGATAGATTTCTCTGAACTGTTTCTTTTCCCTCTGGATTCCTTAGGCTAGACTCTTGTACAGACTCTGACCTCTGGATGTATGGAAGCATTCGGTGTTGCGGTGATCTCCTAGTCCTCTGTGATTTTCGTGTCATTTTCGGGGCTATTTTTGGGGAGTTTCGTTCTTCGCTCGATTCGGGGATTTGAGGGCGTTTTCCTTCGGATTTCTTTGAGGAGATCATGGGTGGATGCCTTGCACATCTTTGTGTGTGATCTCGACTCCTCAAACGTCGTGGAGAGCCTTTGATTCCTGAGTTTTTGGCCGGAGTTCGAGTTCTTGGTGGAGTTCGTGTGATCCGCGATTCCCAGTGATTTAGTGGCTTAGAGGTCGAGGTTTTTGGGGCATAGCTTTCTCTTGTGTTTCTTATCATCTCCCCCAAATCTTGTCCCAAGAGATTTTGGTGTTTGGGAGATCCGGTGATGGATTTGGAGAGTTGACCTCGCGGGGTCGTGTAGTTTCTATTCTGTCCGAGCCCGGCGGACCGTCCGCGAGTCCCATGCGGACTGTCCGCGAGGTATAGGCAGCACAGTTGTTCTTCGTGCTCTTCGTTTGTTCTTCGCGTGGTTCGTTTAGATCGGTTGGCTCCGGGCTTTTGTTTTGCAGACGGTTCGCGGACCGTCCGCGTGGGACTGGCGGACTGTCCGCGTTGGCCGGATTTGTGTCTGGGGTGTCTTCTCATTTGTCTGGGGTGTTCTGAGAGTTTGGCGGACTGTCCGCGTGCCCTGGTTGGACCGTCCGCGTGGAGAGGTTTTTCCCCTGGAGTTTCTGTTAGTTCCTGAGTCATTTTCGGACCGTCCGCGCCTGCCCCTCGGACTGTCCGCCCATCCCTGGCGGACTGCGAGCCGTGCGGTGCAGGACTGGCGGGCTGAAGTCGTGAACATGGGCTGGTGCAAGGTAGTGGATCGAGGCCGAATCTTGCACGCGGAGTTTGGTGGTTTGCCCACAAAACCATCGGTGGACGGTTTCTTGGTTTGGGTCTCAAAACCAAGCCCGGAGGCCCGAGGCGATGGAGACGGTGATCCGGGAGCTTCGGGAAGCTTCGAGGCGGAGGGCATGTGGCGTGATCGCGGGGTTTGCGTCGATGTGAACCGAAGCCGCGGTGGAAGCGTGTCCGTCCGATGAAGACTTGACCAAAATGCCCCTGAGGGGTTGTATCTCCATTTCAAGTTGTAGGGGTAGCGTGGTCATTCACCTCCCTCCGATGGACTTCATATAAATAGCGGAGAGGTGGATGGCATCTCTCTCTTTTGGACTCTAGGGCTTTCTTCCCCGATAGATTTCTCTGAACTGTTTCTTTTCCCTCTGGATTCCTTAGGCTAGACTCTTGTACAGACTCTGACCTCTGGATGTATGGAAGCATTCGGCGTTGCGGTGATCTCCTAGTCCTCTGTGATTTTCGTGTCATTTTCGGGGCTATTTTTGGGGAGTTTCGTTCTTCGCTCGATTCGGGGATTTGAGGGCGTTTTCCTTCGGATTTCTTTGAGGAGATCATGGGTGGATGCCTTGCACATCTTTGTGTGTGATCTCGACTCCTCAAACGTCGTGGAGAGCCTTTGATTCCTGAGTTTTTGGCCGGAGTTCGAGTTCTTGGTAGAGTTTGTGTGATCCGCGATTCCCAGTGATTTAGTGGCTTAGAGGTCAAGGTTTTTGGGGCATAGCTTTCTCTTGTGTTTCTTATCATCTCCCCTAAATCTTGTCCCAAGAGATTTTGGCATTTGGGAGATCCGGTGATGGATTTGGAGAGTTGACCTCGCGGGGTCGTGTAGTTTCTATTCTGTCCGAGCCCGGCGGACCGTCCGCGAGTCCCATGCGGACTGTCCGCGAGGTATAGGCAGCGCAGCTGTTCTTCGTGTTCTTCGTTCGTTCTTCGCGTGGTTCGTTTAGATCGGTTGGCTCTGGGCTTTTGTTTTGCAGACGATTCGCGGACCGTCCGCGTGGGCCTGGCGGACTGTCTGCGTTGGCCGGATTTGTGTCTGGGGTGCCTTCTCGTTTGTCTGGGGTGTTCCGAGAGTTTGGCGGACTGTCCGTGTGCCCTGGTCGGACCGTCCACATGGAGAGGTTTTTCCCCTGGAGTTTCTGTTAGTTCCTGAGTCATTTTCGGACCGTCCGCGCCTGCCCTTTGGACTGTCCACCCATCCCTGGCGGACTGCGTGCCGTGCGGTGCAGGACTGGCGGGCTGAAGTCGTGAACATGGGCCGGTGCAAGGTAGCGGATCGAGGTCGAAGCTTGCACGTGGGGTTTGGTGGTTTGCCCACAAAACCATCGGTGGACGGTTTCTTAGTTTGGGCCTCAAAACCAAGCCCGGAGGCCCGAGGCGACAGAGACGGTGATTCGGGAGCTTCGGGAAGCTTCGAGGCGGAGGGCACGTGGCGGGATCGCGGGGTTTGCGTCGATGTGAAGCGAAGCTGCGGTGGAAGCTTGTCCGTCCGATGAAGACTTGACCAAAATGCCCCTGAGGGTTGTATCTTCACTTCAAGTTGTAGGGGTAGCGTGGTCATTTACCTCCCTCCGATGGACTTCATATAAATAGCGGAGAGGTGGATGACATCTCTCTCTCTTGGACTCTAGGGCTTTCTTCCCCGGTAGATTTCTCTGAACTGTTGAAGGACCGATTAGGCGAACCAGAGAGGGGGGGGGGGGGGAGTGAATGGGAACCGATAAAAATTCTTCTCGAAGGAGATGAGAACTCCAACAAGACGAACATGGCTTCCAACTCACGTCTCCGACTCAACTACCCAAGTTGGTCAAGACCACACAGCCACTTGAGTGCTACTGGTCCTAGGAACCAACACTCAACCTTCCGAGCCAAAACTCACCAAACCACACAGCGGAAACTTGCACGGCTTGCTGCCTGTGCTACACCGGTCAGACCGATGGCCTGCGCCAGTCAGACCGGTGGACAGAGCCGGTCAGGCCGGTGGCTACAGCAGCCGCACAGCAAACGTTCCATGAAGCCTCAGTGACTCCTCTAGGCCCTGGAACAAAAACCACCACGAAACACAACCTGTGAGGAAGAAGAACCCCTCACAAAACCTAGCAAAACAACTCCAAACACGCCAAGAACTGATCAGCAGGACCACGGGACAAAACCACACGGACAATGCTATTCCCCGAGACAAAAACCCACCAAGGGCTAGCACCGGTCAGACCGGTCAAGAGCACCGGTCAGACCGGTCGCGCCTGGGCAGCTCGGGATGAACAGCGCCCGCGAGTCAACTCCCCCAAATCCAACTCCCGATCTCCCGATTCGCTCCACGGTTTTGCACAAGACTTTGGGGATAGTAGGAACACCTCATGGGTACTCCATAGCCAAGATTTGGTCCACCAAAACTTGTCAAATCAAGAGGAATCGAAGAAATCCCACCAAGAACGCCTCTAACCCTAGAGCCACGAAAACCCCAAAATCGAGCCCCTTTGCTCACGGATTTGGAAGGAGAATCAAAGGGAAAAGAACCACGAAGGGTTCATGCATACATCCCCCACCAAATCCCAAAGAGAAAGGCCTCGAAATCGCTCCAAGAAAATCGCCAAGAAAGGGCTCCGAAAATCACCAAAAAGGAGAAACGGGAAAGACACATCCAAGCCTTGAGGAACCACGCCGAATCATCTATACATACCAAAGAGGTTCATAAAAGGTCTAGCTTGCCGCCCGATCATCCTTCCCTCTCACAAGATCTCACCATAAAGCTCTCAAGCTAGTCCTACGAAAATCCTAAGAAAATAGGAAGGAAAATAGGAAAACCAAATGAGCTAGGGTTTCAAGAGATGGCAGCCATCCTCTCACCCCTTGGGTTATATGGAGGCAACCGAAAGACGAAAATACCCTTACTAGCTAACTAGGGATACATGCCCCTCGAGGGCGAAATTGGAAGTCTTTGTCTTCGCATCATCGGACGGATGCCCAGCGACCGCAAACTTGCTTAGCCTCGACGCAAGCCTTGCGATCCCGACGCGTGTCCTCCGCTTCGAAGATTCCGGACTGCGTCGTCGCACACCGGTCAGACCGGTGCTCCTCACCGGTCAGACCGGTACCCACCGGTCAGACCCACCGGTCAGACCGGTCTGGAGCTGCTGCACCTCCGTCTTCGGTTCTTCGGTCTTGGCTTTGTGGATCAACCAAGGAACCCAGTGGTTTTCTGGTGAACCACCGGAAACCCCACGAACTCGGTGTAGCCTCCGCCAATCACCACTCATGACTCGGCTCCCACGTAGTCCCAGCTCGACCTTGGTTTTGAGGCTCAACCAAGAAACCGTCCATGACTTCATCTTGCCGTTCTTGCCACCATGCGGCCCGCACTTGACCCCGCTGGCCACCGGGTCCCTCGAACCAAGCCTACTTGTCTTCTCCACACCTGGAGGCCTCACCGGCAACGACCTTTCACGCTTGTTCTTCACCTGCACCTGCACCAGTCAAGCCGCAACCTGCACCTGCAATACTTAGCCAAGAATCAGTCCACACCACGTTGTCAATCACTCATCACACCAGGAAGTGACCATCCACCGGTCCTCGAACCACACCTGGCTCTCAATCTCCCCCTTGATGAGTGCATTGACAACACACACGTTTTGGTAACCAAGAGAAAAGGAAAAGAAAAGAAACGACTAAAAGAAACTCCAACAAGCGATCGAAAGCCAAAGAAAAGGCAAAGAGCAAGATCACTTGAAGAAGACAAGTCTCGGACCCCTTAGGCAAGGGCAACGCTCGACACATCCGAGACAAAACATGCTCAAGCAAAGAGCACAAACCATCAAACCAAAGCTCGAAAACCACAAAGAGCTCCCCCTGCACACATGCAAGCTCCCCCTGAACCAATGCAACTCCCCGTGGACAAATGCATGCGAACCACTTCACGAAACAGAGCAGCTGCAATAGCTCAGCTCTGACCGGTCAGACCGGTCCACACCACCGGTCAGACTGGTGATCAACATGTGAACAGGACCAGCACTCTGACCGGTCAGACCGGTGCACATCAGAGCCCAAAAATGGCTCGAAACCACCTGAAAACCTTCCAAATGCATTCAGTAGGCCAAAACATGCTCAAACTTCTCCCCCTTGTTGACAATGCATGAATCAAGCCAAAAATGCAAAAAATGCAACCTAGAGCTTCTCAAATAGACAAAATTCAACATAGGATGCTACACATGTCCAAACGAGCAAGTTAGATACTCTATAGCTTCGTAATGACATAAACTTCATGATCACCAAGTTTCACAACCATTGGGCGAAGCTAAGATAGAATTTAGCAATTTTGCGAAAAATCACCCTCTCATGAGCAAAGTCCTAAACATGAGCAAAACATGTCAAAATGGCAAAGCCACACAAACTTCATGCTAGGACAACCATTCTAAGCATAAGACCATCATAAACACCCACAAGCACCTCATGTCATGTCAAAGCCACCGAGCCATGTGCCTACTTCTATATATGAGACTTCTCATTGGTAGGCATCATGCAACGATTTAGCACCCAAAGCAAGTTAAAATTAGCACATATGACATGGGAGCACATTTTCCAAGCAATTTACATTTCATTTTTCAGATTTATAATTGGTACATGAAATGTCTTTGCGACAAAAAGGAACTTATGCCCCTCCACAAGATGAAGCATGGGGGCTAAACATTCATGATGGTAAATGAGCCTTTGGCCCCATATGATCAAAATAAGCTATCCAACCACAAATTAAGCATAGTCAAGCCACAAAAACATGTCAAGATCATGTAAAGGCATTTACTCACAAGAGAGCATACATATGAAATTTTCAAAAACATAGCCATCAACCATGGATACAAACCAAGATTATCAAGAGCTAAGCCAAACTAACCATAGCTTACCAAATTAGCTCACAAAGACATATATATCATTCCATGGTGAACAATGTATATAGGAGAAGCCTTTCCTAAACAATGCATATGATACAAAATGCATGCAACCTAAGATACAAAGATGCCTATACATCATGTTACATATGCCATGCCAAATGCAAGAAATGCACAAAGGAAAGCTTATACATATGCTACAAAGGAGCTCCTACACGCCAACTCAAGAAATCAAACAAACACCAAGCTCCCCCCGCAAACGAGTGAAAGTTGCTTGATCTAGGGGTTTGGTGAAAATATCGGCTAGTTGTTCATGTGTGGGTACATGGATCAAAGCTATCTTCCCTTTCTCTACGTTGTCTCTCAGAAAATGATACCTCACTTCTATGTGCTTGGTTTTGGAATGGAGCACTGGGTTCTTTGCCACGCTTATGGCACTGGTGCTGTCACATTGAAGTGGGACATGGGTATACTCCTCACCAAAGTCACTCATGGTGTATGTGATCCAAAGGAGCTGAGAGCAACAACTAGCTGCGGCCACATACTCTGCCTCGGTAGTGGATTGAGCAACACTCGACTGTTTGCGGGAAGACCAAGACACCAAAGAAGAACCCAAGAACTGGCAAGTCCCAGAAGTGGACTTCCTATCCAACCGACACCCGGCAAAATCCGCGTCTGAAAAACCATGAAGCGCCAAAGAAGAAGACGCAGAGTACCAAAGGCCGAAGTCGGGAGTGTGTCGCAAATACCTGAAAATGCGCTTGACTGCTTGCCGATGCGAAGTCCTCGGAGACGCTTGAAAACGAGCGCACAGACACACCGAGAATTGAATGTCCGGCCTCGTCGCCGTCAAGTAGAGGAGTGACCCGATCATGCTCCGGTACTCCTTATGGTCCACGTGTTCACCTTCCTCGTCCGCATCAAGAGCTGTAGTCGTACTCATAGGCGTCGCCATGGCCTTGGAGTCCTCCATCTTGAACTTCCTCACAATATCCTTGGTGTACTTAGCTTAGTGCACAAATGTTCCTTCCTTTGATTGCTTGATTTGTAGCCCAAGGAAGAACTGCAACTCGCCCATCATGCTCATCTCAAATTCCCTGCTCATGTCTTCTGCAAACCTTGCAACAAGAGAGTTAGACGAGCCACCAAAGACAATATCATCCACGTATACCTGCACAATCAGGATATCTCTGCCCTGCCTGAGGAGAAACAAGGTCTGGTCGACCTTCCCCATCTCAAACCCTCTCTCAAACAGGAACCCCCTCAACCTACCATACCAAGCTCTAGGCGCCTGCTTCAACCCATACAGCGCCTTCCTCAACTTGTACACCCGGTGGGGGTACTTCTCACTCTCAAACCCCGGTGGTTGCCTCACAAACACCTCTTCCTCCAACACACCGTTCAAGAAAGAACTCTTCACATCCATCTGGTACAACTTGAACCCTTTAGCCACGGAAAAGGCTAGAAGGATCCTGATCGCCTCCAAACGAGCTACAGGAGCGAAAGTCTCCTCGTAGTCGATCCCCTCTTTCTGACTGTACCCCTGAGCAACAAGTCTCGACTTGTTCCTCACCACTTCTCCTTTCTCTCCCTCTTTATTTTTCCACACCCATTTTGTCCCAATCGGCTTACACCCTGGGGGAGGGTCAACTAACATCCAAACTTGGTTCCTCTCAAAATTCTCCAACTCCTCATGTATCGAGTTAACCCAATTATGATCAGATAACACGTGTCCAATGTCTTTGGGCTCAAAGGTGGCAACAAAAGCAGCATGAGCGAAATGAGAATTGTTCCGAACCCTCGACCGTGTAGTATGTTCATTCATGTCGCTGATGATTCTCGAAGCTGGGTGATCCACTTGCACTCGCCGGGGAGGTTCTCGCCTTGATGCTACCTCCCCCTCAACAGCAGCTTCGCCTTGATCTGGGTTTGTAGTTGTAGGTGTGGGAGAGGGTCCATTCTCGATCGTCGTCGAAGTAGTAGGTACATATTCAGCCGCAGGCATCACACCGCCATCTTCATCATCTCCATGTTCATGCTCCTCCTCATGAAAGATCTCCTCGCCAAGTTCGTCGTCACCTGCACACTCAAAAACAAGCTGACTACGTGGCTGTCTCGTCGAAGGTTACCTCGCAAGTCTCCACGATTTGGTTAGTTTCAAGATTGAGCACACGAAATGCTCTAGAATGAGATGCATAACCAAAGAAAATGCCATCGACAGACCTAACCTTGAACTTGTCCAACTTCTTCCCTTTCTTCAGAATGAAGCATTTACAACCAAAGACATGGAAGTGACTGACCTTGGGTGTGCGACCGTGCATCAACTCGTAACAGGTTTTCTTCTTATGGACCCTGAGGTAGATCCTGTTCGACACATAGCACGCGGTATTGACCGCCTCAGCCCAGAACCTTCTCGGAGTCCTATGCTCGTCGAGCATCGTCCGAGCCATCTCGCACAAGGTTCTGTTTTTCCTTTCCACCACGCCATTCTGGGGAGGCGTATACGGACTCGAAAACTGATGTTCAAGACCCAAGTCATGGCAAAAGGTTTCGAAGCGAGAGTTTTTGAATTCCGAGCCATTGTCACTGCGGATCGCTCGTATGGCATCTCCGTGCCTCTCGTTTCTTAACCTCAAGACAAGATCTCGAACAAAACCAAACGTCTCCCCCTTCTCCTCAAGAAAGAACACCCACGCATACCGAGAGTAGTCGTCCACCACAACAAGGACATACCACTTCCCACCCGCAGATCGCACACGAGCTGGGCCAACAAGGTCCATATGGAGCAGCTCGCATGGACGCTCAGTCATCACATCGGTGAGAGGCGGGTGAGAAGAGGCTACCATCTTGGCATGCCTACACGGCGCACAAACCAACTCTTTCTCAAACCTCAACCGTGGCAATCCTCGGACCAAATTGAGTTTACTCAAGCGGGACAAAAGGTCAAAGCTCAAGTGACCCAACTTCCTATGCCACTTCCACAACTCACTCGAAGAACCAGCCAAGAAGCAATGCTCCACACCAGAAGACTGAGAAAAATCAGCTCGGAACACTTGACCCTCGGGAACGACCATGCAAACAAGATCCCCCCGAGAATCTAAAATCCGAGAACCACCAGGCCGAAATAATACCTCAAAACCCTCATCCAACAACTGGGACACAGAAAGCAAGTTGTATCCAAGCGATTGAACAAGAGCAACACGCCTGAGAGTGATCTTGTCACTTACCTTAATCTCACCTTCTGACAACACACGCCCTCGCCCATTGTCCCCAAAGGTGATGTACTTCTTTGTCACCACCGGGACGAGACTTGAGAACCACCCCTTGTCTCCGGTCATATGCCTCGAGCAACCGGAGTCAATCAACCAAATGTTCTTCAAGTCTCCCACCTGAAATTCAAAAGCGAGCACGTGAGTGAACAAACGACTCAGCACTGGGGTTAGTACCAAAAGAGTAAAACCAGTGCCGAGCCATTTGCTCCAAAGTGGGGTTAGCACAAACCAAATCATCACGCCTATCAAAGCTACCACCACGAACACCACCACGGTAACCACCACGAGGGAACCAACCCTCTCTAGCTGGAGGAGGACGAAAACCACGAAAGGGAAACCGTGGATCGTTCCTCCTCTCCATCTCAAAGCTACGACTCCTCCCACCCTCGTATTGAGCACGAGGTGGAGAACGCCTAGCAAACTAACCACCTGCACACTTTCCAGACCAACCACCAGAACCACGACCTCCAGAACCAAACCGAGCATCCTCACGAGCACAAAACCCGACTCGCTGTCTGCCCAGACCTTCATCTGCCGGAGCTACGGGCCATGCCGCAGAAGCCATCTCCCGCGAAGCAGCTCAACCCGTTCAAGTTCCTGGATGACTTCTTGTTCTTGTGCCGATCACCTTCATCTTCACTGCTACTCGAGCTCGAGGAAGAGTAGGCAGAGCTGGAGTCGACGTCGCTCGCTCCGACCATTGCTCGGGCTTTCCTGCCGCGGCCATCCTTCTTCCTCGACCGTCGCTCGTCCTTGTGCTTGTTCTTGTGCTTGTGATCGCGCCTCGATCGGTACTTGCCATCCTTGCTCGATCGGTGCCTGTAGCCGTCCTTGTTCTCCGTCTTCTCCGGGCAGTCGGCGACGAAGTGTCCTGGCTTGCCGCACTGAAAGCACATCCGTGCTGTCCTCCTCGTGTTCACCCGGTTCTCGTGCAGCCTCTCGAACCGCCTGGTCAGCAACGCCAGCTCGTCCTCTCCAAGCACGTCGAACTCCTCGTCTGGCAAAGACATCAAAGAAGACAGAGAGTACATCCTGGAGGATGCGTTAGCGTTAGACTTAGCTCCTTTGCCACCAACGAGAGCGAGACTATGAGAATCAGTCGGGCTCTCGATCTTGGCTATCATACCACGATCCAACTCAGCCGACTTGAGCTTCGAGAACAGCTCGTTCACCGTCAAGGTGTCATACTTCTCGGACTCAACAATAGCCTCAAACTTCCCGTCCCATACGGTACGATCCAACGAGTGCAAGAGCTTCACGGCTCTATCATGATCATTGTATGGGAGGACGTCCACATTGGCTCTCATGTTGTTCACAACGACCGTAAATCGCTGGAAAAGGGCATCGACGGACTCGCCGGGGAGATGAGTGAAGTTCTCGTACTCTCTCCGGTAAGTCACGTACATCCGAGCCTGAACCTGAGCATTCCCAGCATGAGCATCCTTCAACTGCTCCCAAATCCTACAAGCTAAGTCCTCTGTCTGAACCCGATCAAATTCAGGCTAACACAGAGCACGAAACAAGTAGTCGACAGCCTTGTTGTTGGCTTCGAACATATCCCTCGATCCTGGAGCAAGGAAGTTCATCGGATGAACATAAGCTGTGTTCACCGTGACATCCCAAAGGATCTGACCCTTTCCGCGGAGGAACGCCGCCATCCGCCTTTGCCACATCTGGTAGTTCTTCCCATCGAAGTGCGGAGGACTCGAACCCCGTTCCTGGTACGCCATCTTTGGATCTTAGACTGGTAAGAGTCAATAAAGACCCAAACCGGCTCTGATACCAATTGAAGGACCGATTAGGCGAACCAGAGGGGGGGAGTGAATGGGAGCCGATAAAAATTCTTCTCGAAGGAGATGAGAACTCCAACAAGACGAACACGGCTTCCAACTCACATCTCCGACTCAACTACCCAAGTTGGTCAAGACCACACAGCCACTAGAGTGCTACTGGTCCTAGGAACCAACACTCAACCTTCCGAGCCAAAACTCACCAAACCACACAGCGGAAACTTGCACGGCTTGCTGCCTGTGCTACACCGGTCAGACCGATGGCCTGCGCCGGTCAGGCCGGTGGACAGAGCCGGTCAGGCCGGTGGCTACAACAGCCGCACAGCAAACGTTCCAGGAAGCCTCAGTGACTCCTCTAGGCCCTGGAACAAAAACCACCACGAAACACAACCTGTGAGGAAGAAGAACCCCTCACAAAACCTAGCAAAACAACTCCAAACACGCCAAGAACTGATCAGCAGGACCACGGGACAAAACCACACGGACAAGGCTATTCCCCGAGACAAAAACCCACCAAGGGCTAGCACCGGTCAGACCGGTCAAGAGCACCGGTCAGACCGGTCGCGCCTGGGCAGCTCGGGATGAACAGCGCCCGCGAGTCAACTCCCCCAAATCCAACTCCCGATCTCCCGATTCGCTCCACGGTTTTGCACAAGACTTTGGGGATAGTAGGAACACCTCATGGGTACTCCATAGCCAAGATTTGGTCCACCAAAACTTGTCAAATCAAGAGGAATCGAAGAAATCCCACCAAGAACGCCTCTAACCCTAGAGCCACGAAAACCCCAAAATCGAGCCCCTTTGCTCACGGATTTGGAAGGAGAATCAAAGGGAAAAGAACCACGAAGGGTTCATGCATACATCCCCCACCAAATCCCAAAGAGAAAGGCCTCGAAATCGCTCCAAGAAAATCGCCAAGAAAGGGCTCCGAAAATCACCAAAAAGGAGAAACGGGAAAGACACATCCAAGCCTTGAGGAACCACGCCGAATCATCTATACATACCAAAGAGGTTCATAAAAGGTCTAGCTTGCCGCCCGATCATCCTTCCCTCTCACAAGATCTCACCATAAAGCTCTCAAGCTAGTCCTACGAAAATCCTAAGAAAATAGGAAGGAAAATAGGAAAACCAAATGAGCTAGGGTTTCAAGAGATGGCTGCCATCCTCTCACCCCTTGGGTTATATGGAGGCAACCGAAAGACGAAAATACCCTTACTAGCTAACTAGGGATACATGCCCCTCAAGGGCGAAATTGGAAGTCTTTGTCTTCGCACCATCGGACGGATGCCCAGCGACCGCAAACTTGCTTAGCCTCGACGCAAGCCTTGCGATCCCGACGCGTGTCCTCCGCTTCAAAGATTCTGGACTGCGTCGTCGCACACCGGTCAGACCGGTGCTCCTCACCGGTCAGACCCACCGGTCAAACCGGTCTGGAGCTGTTGCACCTCCGTCTTCGGTTCTTCGGTCTTGGCTTTGTGGATCAACCAAGGAACCCAGTGGTTTTCTGGTGAACCACCGGAAACCCCGCGAACTCGGTGTAGCCTCCGCCAATCACCACTCATGACTCGGCTCCCACGTAGTCCCGGCTCGACCTTGGTTTTGAGGCTCAACCAAGAAACCATCCATGACTTCATCTTGCCGTTCTTGCCACCATGCGGCCCGCACTTGACCCCGCTGGCCACCGGGTCCCTCGAACCAAGCCTACTTGTCTTCTCCACACCTGGAGGCCTCACCGACAACGACCTTTCACGCTTGTTTTTGACCTGCACCTGCACCTGCACCAGTCAAGCCGCAACCTGCACCTGCAATACTTAGCCAAGAATCAGTCCACACCACGTTGTCAATCACTCATCACACCAGGAAGCGACCATCCACCGGTCCTCGAACCACACCTGGCTCTCAACTGTTTCCTTTCCCTCTGGATTCCTTAGGCTAGACTCTTGTACAGACTCTGACCTCTGGATGTATGGAAGCATTCGGCGTTGCGGTGATCTCCTAGTCCTCTGTGATTTTCGTGTCATTTTCGGGGCTATTTTTGGGGAGTTTCGTTCTTCGCTCGATTCGGGGATTTGAGGGCGTTTTCCTTCGGATTTCTTTGAGGAGATCATGGGTGGATGCCTTGCGCATCTTTGTGTGTGATCTCGACTCCTCAAACGTCATGGAGAGCCTTCGATTCCTGAGTTTTTGGCCAGAGTTCGAGTTCTTGGTGGAGTTCGTGTGATCCGCGATTCCCAGTGATTTAGTGGCTTAGAGGTCGAGATTTTTGGGGCATAGCTTTCTCTTGTGTTTCTTATCATCTCCCCCAAATCTTGTCCCAAGAGCTTTTGGCGTTTGGGAGATCCGGTGATGGATTTGGAGAGTTGTCCTCGCGGGGTCGTGCAGTTTCTGTTCTGTCCGAGCCTGGCGGACCGTCCGCGAGTCCCATGCGGACTGTCCGCAAGGTATAGGCAGCGCAGCTGTTCTTCGTGTTCTTCGTTTGTTCTTCGCGTGGTTCGTTTAGATCGGTTGGCTCCGGGCTTTTATTTTGCAGACGGTTCGCGGACCGTTTGCGTGGGCCTGGTGGACTGTCTGCGTTGGCCGGATTTGTGTCTGGTGTGCCTTCTCGTTTGTCTGGGGTGTTCCAAGAGTTTGGCGGACTGTCTGTGTGCCCTGGTCAGACCGTCCACGTGGAGAGGTTTTTCCCCTGGAGTTTCTGTTAGTTCCTGAGTCATTTTCGGACCGTCCGCGCCTGCCCTTCGGACTGTCCACCCATCCCTGGCGGACTGCAAGCCGTGCGGTGTAGGACTGGCGGGCTGAAGTCATGAACATGGGCCATCTGATGAAGACTTGACCAAAATGCCCCTGAGGGGTTGTATCTTCATTTCAAGTTGTAGGGGTAGCGTGGTCATTTACCTCCCTCCGATGGACTTCATATAAATAGCGGAGAGGTGGATGGCATCTCTCTCTCTTGGACTCTAGGGCTTTCTTCCCCGGTAGATTTCTCTGAACTGCTTCTTTTCCCTCTGGATTCCTTAGGCTAGACTCTTGTACAGACTCTGTGTAACACCCCAGGTGTTTATCTCTTTTTAATCAAGGAGTTAACCTAAAGCTAATGGTGTTAAAGGAAAAGTAAAGAAAGTTTGGTGAAAACACCGTTAGGAGCAAAGTTTAGTTTGAACTTGACTTCAATTTCATCTAGAGCTTGAACTTTTGCCATTATGAACAGTGTCACCAAGATTCAGGAACATAACCTTGAAGTGTGTCACTTTTGGAAATTGGAAATGGGAAAAGAGATTAAACCCTATCACACTTTATCAAAATCTCTAAAGGAATTTCTAAGTACAGTTGATGGATTGACCAGTATTCAACTTTTTGCATAGCAACTTCGAAATCTACCAATATGAGAGTTGATGGTTTTCTCAAGCTTAACTTTTCATCTTTTGGATAGGAGTAAAGATTTTGGGTGAAAAGTTCTCAAATCTTGAAGTCAAACCCTCCTAATCAAGGTCAAACCCCTATGTTCATGTACATGTCTCTAGAACTTTGGTCAAACCTCCAAAATTTCCCAAAACACTGAAAAATCGGCCAATACAAAAGTTGTGCAGAATTTCATGGGACACATTTCATCTAATTGGCGGATTTTCAAATTTGGAGTGGAAATGCCTCAAAAACCTAGTCAAAGCCAGAGCATCTCTTTTACTACGCCGAGAAAATCTTGATTTTCAGATCAAATTTCTGATCAATCCGTGGATTTTTCCACTGGTTGACCTTTGTGAAATTGGTAGAGGAATGTCTCAGCTACAACTTTGTTTTGGGCCAAATGTTGACTTACATTTGGTTTTGAATTGTGGTGCATGGTCAAAGTACCCTACTCTGAAAATGATTCTGCTGCCCCGTCGCCGTGCGTGCACAATGGACTTGCGACGTCGCGCCGCGACCGCGCCCCGGCGCCCGTGCACCGCGCGTGCGTGCGAGCCTCCCATCCGTGACCCCTGGCCCTTACACCAAGGTGGGTCCCACCGTCGTCACGAGCCGCGATGTCCGAGGATCCCCGTGCCACTTGGCCACCCACGCGTCGCGCAATACCTCGTGCCGTCGCCACGCGCCGAGCCGCCGCCGTCATGATGCCATGCACTGCGCCGAGCTGTGCCACGCCCCCCCTCTTCTGAGTCGAGCTGGCCAGCATGCTAGTGTACCGTGGCAGCGCAGGAACCCGTCGCGCTCGCATATAAAAAGGGGGAAGCTCCCCTGAGCTTGCCGCGCAGCCAGGCTGCCGGCACTCGCCACCGGAGCGCCGCCGTGGAGCCACTATGCCCGACCCGTCCCGTAGCCGCCTGAGCTCACTAGCACGACCCCCTCGCCACATTGAAGCTTCCAGGGCAACACATTACCGAGCATCGCCGCCCTGCTCGCCGAACTCTGCCCCGCCGCGGCTGAAGATCCTGGCCGCCGCCGAGCACGACAGCCGGCAACTTCTCCGCCCCGTCCAAGCCTTCTGGGAGGACCACGTGCCCCTCCTGAGGCCGCCCGCGCCACATGTTGACGTCCCCAGTCAACTAGCTCACCGGAGTTGCCGTGCCAGCGACCGGAGATCCACCCCGCCGCCGATCCTCGTCGCAGGCCGTTCCTCCGTCCCGTCCGAGCGCCGGCGCAGGGCCAAGGTGATCACCGGTCACTCCTCAGCCCTTTCCCCCACCCTACCTCGCCGCCGGTGAGCCGGAATCCGGCCGGCCATGCCGCTGCCATGGCCGAGCCCACATTTGTGAAGAAACCGATCTAGCCAGGGTTCGTTTTGTAAATGCAAGGGCCTAAGTGTAAAGCCGAGGGTACATTTGTGAAGCAAATTCTTGGCTAAGGGTCTGGATGAAAGAAGATTCTTTGAATCTAGGTTTAATATGCTGAGACCTTCTAAAATTCATAATAAATCGAATAAAAATCGGAAAAATGCAAATCCAAATGTACTATGATCCACATGAACAGATGCAACTTTTCTAGAAAGGAATTTTGTAAATTTCTTTCTAGATTTTAAATAATTTTGAATTGATCAGTTTGAATAGATTTGCAATTATTTGAAATCTATAACTGATCTGCCTGTGAAATTTTAATATGTTGTTAGTCTGATTATGATTGCTCTTGTGTAGAAATATTGCACATAGATCTGTTATATATCTTTAATTATGATTTAATTTTGATAAAAGACAGCTTTTCAGTTCCTGTTTAGTTTTAAATATTTGGTAAAGAAATTAGGGTTGATCTTGTTGCAGTAGCCTGTATATACCTAGTTGAAGCTATGGTAAAAATATCAGTAGCTTTTGGCATGTTTATCTAGCTATAATTAATTTAGGTATTTAAAATGAGGCTTTTTAATAAAGCATGTTGTACTTAGTTTCTGGCCATGAAAATTTTTGAGTAGTCTTGTTTTACCTTGATATGTATGTGGTAAAAGTTGTAGCTCCAATGCATGCTTATAGGTTGCTGAGTGATTTATTTATCTTTTCAGCAGTGTTTTAATGTTGTAATTTTCATGCTAAATTTATAGCTTAGTTTAATCTAAATTTTTGTGAGTAGCTCAGTGATGCTATGATTATGATCTTTGTAATTTCTTGAAGCTATATCATGTCCAGATCTCTCTGAATAAATAAATCATGTTTAAGTCAGCTAGTTCTTTATAGATTTTTCATGTGCAATTCATAGCTTAGTTTGATCTAAATTTTGGGCAGTAGCCTTGTTGTCTTGATATGTGCTTGTATTAATTTTCTCTCTGTTTGTTTGTGTGTGGAACATCCAGACTTAATTTTCGAAGTAATTCAAGCTTGATAAGTGGAAATAAAAGAGAAATCAGAAATCACCTTTAATGTGACTTGAATTTAAATCACAAAGCTTCACCAAAGAACATTCTGAATAGCACCTTTTATTTTGGTGAATTTAAATAAGTTAATTAATTTAAATGTGCACACAATCACCATCAAATAAGAAAGATAAATAACAAACATACAATTCCTTAATTAAGGAAGAGTATGCTGGATATATTCTTATCCAGGTGAATGCGCCCAACAATACACCTCATGTTTATCCTTTAATTATGAACTGAGTTCTTCCTTCTTAAAAACGAATGCTTAAAGATATGCATGTGCATGTCGTGTAGAACACCCGGTCAAGAGCTATGCGTTGGTGCCGGAAGCTAAAGGAGAGCTAGTTGAAGGAGAAGGTGAACGTGTTGGTTTTACAACAAGACCCGAACCAAGTTCGGAGGATCTCGAACTAACTTGCTAAGTGAACGCGAGCCCCGGAGCATAACCTATGTTTTCAACTTGTGCAATTTATCTTTGCTATGTTTGTGCATTTAAGTTTCAGGAGTTGTATTGAAACCCTAGATGCATGATCTTAGGTTCCTATGTTTCAAGTACTAGAATGATAAGTCGCTAGTTGCCATGCTCTAAGGACCCGGTAGAAGTCGAGTGATGTTCGTCACTCGTGAGCTATAGGTTTTCTTATGTTAGAATCATAAGACTGTTGAACCTACCCGCTCATGTGGTAAGAGCATGGGACCGGCTCTTGCCAAGTAGGTCTGTGGTTAAGCGTTTGAACGTACTAAACATTTGTCGGGAATGGGACTAGTAAGCATAGTACCTTTTTGATCCAGCGAGGGAACTCTCTACCACTAATCTTGGGATTTGTTCCCCCGGCTTGCAACCGGTGGTGCATGTGTGAGACTAGAAGGACGTTGGGCCTTATGCCAGTGATCCTTGTACCGATGACTATGGACATTGATCCCGAACTGAGAATGATTGGGAACCGTCTAGTTGGTGCATACCCCGCCCGTTGGGCCGTGGTCGTATGATGGGGTATGCAGTCTCCCGTGTGTTTAGGTCCACCTTGCAAGGTTATTAATCGATCGATCGTCGGCCTCTCACCGTTATCCGAGATTGCTTATCCATACACTCTATGTCCCTTAATGATGGAATTGAGAAGAATATTGTTGTATGCTTAATTGTTGTACAACCGATGCTTGCGTAGTTGCTTACCTAGTAATGGATAATTAACTAGAATCTTGAGCTAAAACTTGAAAGTAAGGACATACTCTTTGTTTCTTTTCAGCAAAAGAAACCCACTAGCCAAAAAGCTTTGCATGTCTAGAGAGTTGGTGATTTTCCATCACCCGACGGTTAAGTCTTGCTGAGTATTAGTATACTCAGCCTTGCTTTGTTGATACCTTTTGCAGGTGTTTATGTGTTGATGGTATTCGTGGACTGGTTCTCTCCCACCCTTTGGGAAGTGAGTGGGAAGATGACAGCGCTTAGTGATATCATGGATGGCCTCCCGTGATGTCACTTCAGACGTTTAGTATTTTATTTCCACTGTGTTTTCAAACTCTGAGCAGTTTACTTTCCTGTATGGAACTTGTTTTGTAATAATGAATAATTGATGAATATGATGTGTTAAGGTTGTTTTAATTATCTCTGAACTTGCCGTCGTGTGAGTCTTAGTGTACAATCTTTGATCCTTTGTTATAAGTGATTTACCGGACTTGACCCGACAGATATCGACAAGTTAAATCCTCTTCAATGCATAATGACCAAGTGGATAGGTTATGTGTGTTAAATGAGAATTAATTTGGACGGTTCTGTCACAGCTGGTATCAGAGCTTGATTGTACATCAGATATGTTAAAACCACCCTAACAACATGTTTTTAGAATAAAACTTACAAGATTAAGGTGTGTTTTCAAAAATGCGTCAGGAACGCTAAGGATTAACTAGTCCGAGAGGCCCTAGAGGGAATTTTTGGGTTCTTTCAGGTGGCTAGTACTCTATGGTTTATCTAAACTAACTCCCAGCACATTTTATTATCTGTCAAAACTTACTTTCTCGCACAACCATACTAGTTCAGCATGTTTTGCTATACATGCTGGTGCCACATGAAAGTCATGTGAGGGATGGATAGGACCTATTCCAAATGGAACCCACTGTCGCGTCTGTGTCTCGTCACGTCTTGCCATACGTGAGCATGATTCCGCATTACGAATATGTGAAGGGGGATGCCCTCCATTCAAAAGGAGCGTGTCTCAGGTTGGACGCTGTCCATGCAGCGTTAAACACATGGGTGCCGTTTCTATAGTGAACGGTAATGTATGTGGACGCTTTCGTGAGTGCTGGCACGAAAGGTTCGGAATGTTCTGTGATTTTCTGCAGGTACTCTAACCATGATTCGTAAGAGTTAAGATCAAGTAGAAATTCGACTAGCTATTATAGGGAGAGTCGTATGTTGTGCCATGCCACCGGCGCTAATTTCGATTTTGACAAGGAATTGTCTGTGAGGACGAATAGGTTTTGCATGCATCATGTTAAAATCCTTAAAACTGAACATCAAAGTTAATAAGTACCGCTTGAAATCTCTTTCATCCAAGTTTTTGTCAAGTAGCTTAAGGTCTTTCTAGTGTTTGCTGAAAGATCTGCTGGTCTGAAATTTTTTTTTCGGGCTAGCAAAAGGAGTTTCTCCAGAGATTTTTTACCCAAAAGTTGTCTCCAATTTTGCAACGAAGATGTTGTAAAATTTTCATAAGCCTTGGATCAGCTGAACTCAAGATATGATCTTTTTCTTAAGTGATCTGGCTGTCAATCTGTGAACCTATCGGTTCTGAAATATTTCGACCCCCAAGGCAGTGTTTTTTGAGGAAAAGTTAGATATGAAAGTTACTCCAAATCTTGTCAAGCATCTGCTGTAAAAATTTAAGAAATTTTTGGTTGAAGCAATTTTGAGTTATGACCAAAATAGTGCAGCTCTGTTTGCTGTTTTTCCTGAGGGACAGCCACTGGAGTTTTAATTCTTTTGGCTATCTTCTTCTAGTTTTTAGCTCTACCCTTGAATACCAATTTGGTACTTCATAATCTTGCTGAGTACCTGGTAAAATTTCAGAATTTTTGGCTAAGCAGAAATTCAGTTACGCTAATTTGAGTAACTGCCTGTCTGCTGAAAATTTCAGGACAATGGTCTCCACCAGAGACAAATCAGAAAAGCCTTGCCCACCTGAGTCTTGCTCACCCCTTTTACCTATACAAGGTGCTATAGATACCATTGCTGGTGCAATTGAAATGTTGGAAGAACAAAATTCAGTGTTAAACCAGATAGTGCATGATGTCATCCATGACTGTTATCAAGGACTATCCCAAACTAGCTTAGTGGACAGCCTCTCTCAGGCATTATCTGAATCCATGGCTGAGCATGCTCGCCTGTTCAATTTATTGATGAATCATACAACCCAGAGGCAACAAGATCAAGATCCCAATCAACAAATCCTAGAAGAATCTCTTCTCCCACCATCGGAACTACCAATGGACCATAGGAAGGAAGGGGAGACGAGTTGGAACAACAAGCAAGTGTTACCTTGTATGGATTTAAGTGGATGGACTATTACCTACAAGGAGACTCATCCATGGGAGAGCAAACTGAGTAACAATGGTGGTAATATCGACCAGTTCGTCAGAAGCAAAACTCGCTCTCAAGCAGAGTCATTACTAGAACGAATGAGGCAGAGCCTTCGCCCATATCATCATATTTGTTTTAAATGTGGAGATGAAGATCATCTCATTCAAGATTGCCTTTCAATTACTTGGAGTGACCCGAAGAGCTGGAACATCTTGTCACGCCAAGGGAGAAGAATCGATCTTAGTAAGGATTTTCGAATGTCTAGATACTTACTTCGGCGGCTAATGGCTCCTGAGTCTTTCTCCCTTAGTGACAAAGATAGATCATCGAATCGCCAAGAGAAACATGTTGACTCAAGGTCTTGTTTCAATTGTGGTCAAATGAGTCATCTTGCTCGTGATTGCCCTGAGCCCCCAAGAAAGCGACAAGCATGCAACAATAAGTCCCAAGAAGAGGAGAGTGCATCTCAGCAATGAAATTCAAGGAGAATCTGGAGTAGAGTCTGGATCTGTATCACCCTGAGCCTTTGTTTTCAACTCGAGGAGAATAAAAAGGTTAGCATAGGCTAGCTAGTGGATCTAGTTTGGATGTTGTTCCGGTGTAATAAAATAAGGAGATGTAAGAGTACTATGCTTGAACCATAATAGTACTTTATCGAAGACTTGATCTTCAGAGCTTACTTTTAGTTTGTAATCTTATCCAGGCAATGCAAGCATGATATATCAGACGACCTGTATCAATTACATTTTGTGTAATTGTAATTTGAAGCAATCAGCTTTTCAGTGATGTTGATATCCTTGGGTAGATCACTTTTGATCTCTCAACTTCAAATTCTATCTTTCTTACCCTTGCTCACCCAAATTTGAGTAAGTGAGAACCATGTTACAAGTGGCAGAAATCTTTTTGGTAAACATGTTGACCCTCACCCTTTTCTGAAGTTTTGTCTTTTGTCAACTGAAAGTTGATACTGCCAATCACATACCCTGTGTAAACATCTAGTTGTTTTCCTGGCACAACTTCAGAAATTCCAGTAAACAAATTTAACAGAAGTTTGTTTACTAGCCTTCCCTTTCTTCATAAGAAATCTTTATGGAACCATTCAATTTGGTCTTCTTCTGTCTCAATCTCAAAGGTTACCTGATATCAGAATCAACCAAGTTAAATTGAAGGAGCATGAGCAGTCAAGGTTATCTAAAAGTCAAAATATGAGGAGTTTTATACCAATCAATGATCTGTGATCCTCTCTCAACTTCGACCAAATCCACAGACTCGGCGAAATGGAGAATAAGTAATGGACAGAAGCCCTGACAGTTTCCCGACAAAAAAGAGTTTTAGTTTGAATTGTGGATACCCAGGATCTTCTCGTGTTTCCCAAATTCATAGTCAATTTCTCTCGAGCAACAATTTGACCCCTCTGTATCGGTGCTCCGTCTGCTATTTGCTGTGCTTTCGCTCTGCCACCTTTCTAGCGCAGCAGCTGATCGCCACCTACACACACCCTACGACAGCCGTCTTGTCCCCATGGCATCCCGTGCCGGCCACCACCGTACCACATGCCACTACCACCGCACCTCCATGCCTCCATACCCCGGCCCCTACACAAGTGGCGCGAGCACCACCGCCACTACACCATGGTGAGCATCCATAAATGGACCACCTTCCATTGGCTTCCACCACCCCTTTCTTTGCATCCACTGGAGCCATCACCTCCCGTTGCCCTCCCTTCTCTCCAACTCTTTTCTTTGAGCACACACCGGCCGTCTTCACTGTTTCCAACATTTCCTCCATCTTCTCCAACAAGGTGAAGAAGCATCAAGCCTCTTCAGAAGTTGAAGCCCGTGCAAGCATTTCTTCGAAGCTCGTCGACTGAAGTTTTGGAGCCTACATCAAGAAGAAGAAGCTCAAGAAGAAGGTCGCAAGAAGAAGCCAGTCCCACCTCACCAGCTATGGATCGATCTCTCGAGATATGTGATTCAGATTGCTGGGACGCCCAGATGGTGTTGATTTGTTTTACACCTCTGCTATGTTTGTTTATAGCTTTTCATGTGCACATTCAGCGCCCGCTTCCTCATGAGTTAAATGGAAGTTTGTCCTGAACTTCTTGTATCTTTTATCATCTTGGAGTTCTAGATCTTAGAGAGTTTAGTCTTGCTCTGTTAAGTTTCTCTCTGTAATCTCTACCTTCCCCTGAAAAGTCTATCAGGCTTATTGTCGAATCTCGGGACGAGATTCTGTTTAAGGGGGGTAGGTGTAACACCCCAGGTGTTTATCTCTTTTTAATCAAGGAGTTAACCTAAAGCTAATGATGTTAAAGGAAAAGTGAAGAAAGTTTGGTGAAAACACCATTAGGAGCAAAGTTTAGTTTGAACTTGAGTTCAATTTCATCTAGAGCTTGAACTTTTGCCATTATGAACAGTGTCACTAAGATTCAGTAACATAACCTTGAAGTGTGTCACTTTTGGAAATTGGAAATGGGAAAAGAGATTAAACCCTATCACACTTTATCAAAATCTCTAAAGGAATTTCTAAGTACAGTTGATGGATTGACCAGTATTCAAATTTTTGTATAGCAACTTCGAAATCTACCAATATGAGAGTTGATGGTTTTCTCAAGCTTAACTTTTCATCTTTTGGATAGGAGTAAAGATTTTGGGTGAAAAGTTCTCAAATCTTCATGTCAAACCCTCCTAATCAAGGTCAAACCCCTATGTTCATGTACATGCTCTAGAACTTTGGTCAAATCTCCAAAATTTCCCAAAACACTGAAAAATCAGCCAATACAAAAGTTGTGCAGAATTTCATGGGACACATTTCATCTAATTGGCGGATTTTCAAATTTGGAGTGGTAATACCTCAAAAACCTGGTCAAAGCCAGAGCATCTCTTTTACTGTGCCGAGAAAATCTTGATTTTCAGATCAAATTTCTGATCAATCCGTGGATTTTTCCACTGGTCGACCCTTGTGAAATTGGTAGAGGAATGTCTCAGCTACAACTTTGTTTTGGGCCAAATGTTGACTTACATTTGGTATTGAATTGTGGTGCATGGTCAAAGTACCCTACTCTGAAAATGATTCTGCTGCCCCGTCGCCGTGCGCGCGCCCTGGACCTGCGACGTCGCGTCGCGATGGCGCCCGGGCCCCCATGCGCCGCGCGTGCGCGCGTGCCTCCCGTCCGTGACCCCTGGCCCGCACGCCAAGGTGGGTCCCACCGCCGTCACGAGCCGCGATGCCCGAGGATCCCCGTGCCACTTGGCCACCCACGCGTCGCGCAATACCTCGTGCCGTCGCCACGCGTCGAGCTGCCGCCGTCATGACGGCATGCGCCGCGCCGAGCTGTGCCACGCCCCCCCTCTTCTGAGTCGAGCTGGCCAGCATGCCGGTGTACCGTGGCAGCGCAGCAACCCGTCGCGCTCGCATATAAAAAGGGGGAAGCTCCCCTGAGCTCGCCGCGCCGCCAGGCTGCCGGCACTCGCCACCGGAGCGCCGCCGTGGAGCCACTACGCCCGAGCCATCCCGTAGCCGCCTGAGCTCACTAGCACGACCCCCTCGCCCCACTGAAGCTTCCAGGGCAACACATTGCCGAGCATCACCGCCCTGCTCGCCGAACTCAGCCCCGCCGCGGCTGAAGATCCCAGCCGCCGCCGAGCACGACAGCTTGCAACTTCTCCGCCCCATCCAAGCCTTCTGGCAGGACCACGTGACCCTCCTGAAGCCGCCCGCGCCACATGTTGTCGTCCCCGGTCAACTAACACGCCGGAGTTGCCGTGCCAGCGGCCGTAGATCCACCCTGCCGCCGATCCTCGTCGCCGGCTGTTCCTCCGCCCCGTCCGAGCGCCGGCGCAGGCCCAAGGTGATCACCGGTCACTCCTCAGCCCTTTCCCCCACCCTACCTCGCCGCTGGTGAGCCGAAATCCGGCCGGCCGTGCCGCTGCCATGGCCGAGCCCACATTTGTGAAGAAACCGATCTAGCCAGGGTTCGTTTTGTAAATGCAAGGGCCTAAGTGTAAAGCCGAGGGTAGATTTGTGAAGCAAATTCTTGGCTAAGGGTCTGGATGAAAGAAGATTCTTTGAATCTAGGTTTAATATGCTGAGACCTTCTAAAATTCATAATAAATCGAATAAAAATCAAAAAAATGCAAATCCAAACGTACTATGATCCACATGAACAGATGCAACTTTTCTAGAAAGGAATTTTGTAAATTTCTTTCTAGATTTTAAATAATTTTGAATTGATCAGTTTGAATAGATTTGCAATTATTTGAAATCTATAACTGATCTGCCTGTGAAATTTTAATATGTTGTTAGTCTGATTATGATTGCTCTTGTGTAGAAATATTGCACATAGATCTGTTATATATCTTTAGTTATGATTTAATTTTGATAAAAGACAGCTTTTCAGTTCCTGTTTAGTTTTAAATATTTGGTAAAGAAATTAGGGTTGATCTTGTTGCAATAGCCTGTATATACCTAGTTGAAGCTATGGTAAAAATATCAGTAGCTTTTGGCATGTTTATCTAGCTATAATTAATTTAGGTATTTAAAATGAGCCTTTTTAATAAAGCATGTTGTACTTAGTTTCTGGCCATGAAAATTTTTGAGTAGTCTTGTTTTACCTTGATATGTATGTGGTAAAAGGTGTAGCTCCAATGCATGCTTATAGGTTGCTGAGTGATTTATTTATCTTTTCAGCAGTGTTTTAATGTTGTAATTTTCATGCTAAATCTATAGCTTAGTTTAATCTAAATTTTTGTGAGTAGCTCAGTGATGCTATGATTATGATCTTTGTAATTTCTTGAAGCTATATCTTGTCCAGATCTCTCTGAATAAATAAATCATGTTTAAGTCAGCTAGTTCTTTATAGATTTTTCATGAGCAATTCATAGCTTAGTTTGATCTAAATTTTGGGCAGTAGCCTTCTTGTCTTGATATGTGCTTGTATTAATTTTCTCTCTGTTTGTTTGTGTGTGGAACATCCAGAATTAATTTTCGAAGTAATTCAAGCTTGATAAGTGGAAATAAAAGAGAAATCAGAAATCACCTTTAATGTGACTTGAATTTAAATCACAAAGCTTCACCAAAGAACATTCTGAACAACACCTTTTATTTTGGTGAATTTAAATAAGTTAATTAATTTAAATGTGCACACAATCACCATCAAATAAGAAAGATAAATAACAAACATACAATTCCTTAATTAAGGAAGAGTATGCTGGATATATTCTTATCCAGGTGAATGCGCCCAACAATACACCTCATGTTTATCCTTTAATTATGAACTGAGTTCTTCCTTCTTAAAAACGAATGCTTAAAGATATGCATGTGCATGTCGTGTAGAACACCCGGTCAAGAGCTATGCGTTGGTGCCGGAAGCTAAAGGAGAGCTAGTTGAAGGAGAAGGTGAACGTGTTGGTTTTACAACAAGACCCGAACCAAGTTCGGAGGATCTCCAACTAACTTGCTAAGTGAACGCAAGCCCCGGAGCATAACCTATGTTTTCAACTTGTGCAATTTATCTTTGCTATGTTTGTGCATTTAAGTTTCAGGAGTTGTATTGAAACCCTAGATGCATGATCTTAGGTTCCTATGTTTCAAGTACTAGAATGATAAGTCGCTAGTTGCCATGCTCTAAGGACTCGGTAGGAGTCGAGTGATGTTCGTCACTCGCGAGCTATAGGTTTTCTTATGTTGGAATCATAAGATTGTTGAACCTACCCACTCATGTGGTAAGAGCATGGGACCGGCTCCGGCCAAGTAGGTCAGTGGTTAAGCGTTTGAACGTACTAAACATAAGGACGTTGGGCCTTATGCCAGTGATCCTTGTACCGATGACTGTGGACATTGATCCCGAACTGAGAATGATTGGGAACCGTCTGGTTGGTGCGTACCCCGCCCGTTGGGCCGTGGTCGTATGACGGGGTATGCATTCTCCCGTGTGTTTAGGTCCACCTTGCATGGTTATTAATCGATCGATCGTTGGCCTCTCACCGTTATCCGAGATTGCTTATCCATACACTCTATGTCCCTTAATGATGGAATTGAGAAGAATACTGTTGTATGCTTAATTGTTGTACAACTGATGCTTGCGTAGTTGCTTACCTAGTAATGGATAATTAACTAGAATCTTGAGCTAAAACTTGAAAGTAAGGACATACTCTTTGTTGCTTTTCAGCAAAAGAAACCCACTATCCAAAAAGCTTTGCATGTCTAGAGAGTTGGTGATTTTCCATCACCCGACGGTTAAGTCTTGCTGAGTATTAGTATACTCAGCCTTGCTTTGTTGATACCTTTTGCAGGTGTTGATGTGTTGATGGTATTCGTGGACTGGTTCTCTCCCACCCTTTGGGAAGTGAGTGGGAAGATGACAGTGCTTAGTGATATCATGGATGGCCTCCCGTGATGTCACTTATGACGTTTAGTATTTTATTTCCGCTGTGTTTTCAAACTCTGAGCAGTTTACTTTCCTGTATGGAACTTGTTTTGTAATAATGAATAATTGATGAATATGATGTGTTAAGGTTGTTTTAATTATCTCTGAACTCGCCGTCGTGTGAGTCTTAGTGTACAATCTTCGATCCTTTGTTATAAGTGATTTACCGGGCTTGACCCGGCAGATATCGATAAGTTAACTCCTCTTTAATGCATAATGACCAAGTGGATAGGTTATGTGTGTTAAATGGGAATTAATTTGGACGGTTCTATCACACTCTGACCTCTGGATGTATGGAAGCATTCGGCGTTGTGGTGATCTCCTAGTCCTCTGTGATTTTCGTGTCATTTTCGAAGCTATTTTTGGGGAGTTTCGTTCTTCACTCGATTCGGGGATTTGAGGGTGTTTTCCTTTGGATTTCTTTGAGGAGATCATGGGTGGATGCCTTGCGCATCTTTGTCTGTGATCTCGACTCCTCAAACGCCGTGGAGAGCCTTCGATTTGTGAGTTTTTGGCCGGAGTTCGAGTTCTTGGTGGAGTTCGTGTGATCCGCGATTCCGAGTGATTTAGTGGCTTAGAGGTCGAGATTTTTGGGGCATAGTTTTCTCTTGTGTTGCTTATCATCTCCCCCAAATCTTGTCCCAAGAGTTTTTGGCATTTGGGAGATCCGGTGATGGATTTGGAGAGTTGACCTCGCGGGGTCGTGCAGTTTCTGTTCTGTCCGAGCCCGGCGGACCGTCCGCGAGTCCCATGCGGACTGTCCGCGAGGTATAGGCAGCATAGCTGTTCTTCGTGTTCTTCATTTGTTCTTCGCGTGGTTCGTTTAGATCGGTTGGCTCCGGGCTTTTGTTTTGTAGACGGATCGCGGACCGTCCTCGTGGGCCTAGCGGACTGTCCGCGTTGGCCGGATTTGTGTCTGGGGTGCCTTCTCGTTTGTCTGGGGTGTTCCGAGAGTTTGGCGGACTGTCCGCGTGCCCTGGTCGGACCGTCCGCGTGGAGAGGTTTTTCCCCTGGAGTTTCTGTTTGTTCCTGAGTCATTTTCGGACCGTCCGCGCCTGCCCCTCGGACTGTCCGCCCATCCCTGGCGGACTGCGAGCCGTGTGGTGCAGGACTGACGTGCTGAAGTCGTGAACATGGGTCGGTGCAAGGTAGCGGATCGAGACCGAAGCTTGCACGCGGGGTTTGGTGGTTTGCCCACAAAACCATCGGTGGACGGTTTCTTGGTTTGGGCCTCAAAACCAAGCCCGAAGGCCCGAGGTGACGGAGACGGTGATCCGGGAGCTTCGGGAAGCTTCGAGGCGGAGGGCACGTGGCGTGATCGCGGGGTTTGCGTCGATGTGAAGCGAAGCCGCGGTGCAAGCGTGTCCGTCCGATGAAGACTTGATCAAAATGCCCCTGAGGGGTTGTATCTTCATTTCAAGTTGTAGGGGTAGCGTGGTCATTTTCCTCCCTCTGATGGACTTCATGTAAATAGCAGAGAGGTGGATGTCATCTCTCTCTCTTGGACTCTAGGGCTTTCTTCCTCGGTAGATTTCTCTGAACTGCTTCTTTCCCCTCTGGATTCCTTAGGCTAGAATCTTGTACAGACTCTGACCTCTGGATGTATGGAAGCATTCGGCGTTGCGGTGATCTCCTAGTCCTCTGTGATTTTCGTGTCATTTTCAGGGCTATTTTTGGGGAGTTTAGTTCTTCGCTCGATTCTGGGATTTTAGGGTGTTTTCCTTCAGATTTCTTTGAGGAGATCATGGGTGGATGCCTTGCGCATCTTTGCGTGTGATCTCGACTCCTCAAACGCCGTGGAGAGCCTTAGATTCGTGAGTTTTTGGCCGGAGTTCGAGTTCTTGGTGGAGTTCGTGTGATCCGCGATTCCCTGTGATTTAGTGGCTTAGAGGTCGAGATTTTTGGGGCATAGCTTCCTCTTGTGTTGCTTATCATCTCCCCCAAATCTTGTTTCAAGAGCTTTTGGCGTTTGGGAGATCCGGTGATGGGTTTGGAGAGTTGACCTCGCGGGGTCGTGCAGTTTCTGTTCTGTCCGAGCCCGGTGGACCGTCCGCGAGTCCCATGCGGACTGTCCGCGAGGTATAGGCAGCACAGCTTTTCTTCGTGTTAATCGTTTGTTCTTCGCGTGGTTCGTTTAGATCGGTTGGCTCCGGGCTTTTGTTTTGCAGACGGTTCGCGGACCGTCCGCGTGGGCCTGGCGGACTATCCGCGTTGGCCGGATTTGTGTCTGGGGTGCCTTCTCGTTTGTCTGGGGTGTTTCGAGAGTTTAGCGGACTGTCCGCGTGCCCTGGTCGGACCGTCTGCGTGGAGAGGTTTTTCCCCTGGAGTTTCTGTTAGTTCCTGAGTCATTTTCGGACCGTCCGCGCCTGCCCCTCGGACCATCCGCGCCTGCCCCTCGGACTGTCTGCCCATCCCTGGCGGACTGTCCGCGGCAGTCAGGCGGACTGTCCGACGTGGACGCAGGAACTCGCCAAGTGTGTTCGGTTCCTTTGATTCCTCTCTTGTGCTTCCGCGTGCGCTTCAAGGAATCGTTCCTAAGACTTGTGGTTGATCCATAACCTTGTTGTCTTGGCGATTGGTGTTTGTTTCGATCCATATTTCGTGTGTGATCGGATTTGAGTGGGGTCTTGACCAAGTTCTTTTCGAAGAATTTTTGTTGGCTTTCATTCACTCCCCCCTCTCTGGTCGCCTATTCGGTCCTTCAGCGGAGCTCGCCGCCGCGGACCCGGCCTCCACTCTCTAAGGCGACACCCGTGTCCTCTCCCTCCACCTCGACGCAGCACTGCCCGCGCCCTCTCCCTCCCCGGCACAGAGAAGGATGCATGGCGGCGCCCTCGGTGGTGATGCAGACGACGCGCAGGGCAGGATCTGCCGCGGCGGCTCGACGACTGCTCCTGCTCGAGCTCCAGCCGCCAAATCCCCTGCTACACACCATCGCGGGTCGGCGGGAAGGCGGGCAGGCGCGACGGATCTCCCTGCGCGGCGTGCGGACGATGGAGGAGCATGAGCTCTTCCGGCCGTGCTCCTCCCCTCTCCGCGGCGTTGTGCTGCCTCCCGTGCTCGAGCGGGCATCCATGGCCGGTCGTGGAGGACCCCTCCCTCTCCCGCACCAGCAAGCCCTCAGCTCGGGCATCTTCCTGCGATAGGATCTTGGGCGGCGACCTTGAGCTCCTTCGCATCCGTCCCAGCCAGCCACTCTCTCTCCGACCGGTTCCGCTGCATCCATCCATGGTGGGCTCGGGCCACCGGCAGTGCGGTGCATGGCCAGCCAGCGCTGAGGAGCTCTGCCGTGGGTTCGATCTGCAGTGGCGCCGGCCCCTCACTCGCCATCTCCAGCGAGCTCCGAGCCTCTGAGTGTAGGTGGGGGCGCGGCCACGCGGGGTGGTTGGCTCCTCGTCTGACGTGGAGGGATAGCGCTCATCCGGGAAGTGCGCTGGGAATACCGTTCGCAGGCCGAGATGGAAAGGTTGCGTCCGGTTTCCAGCCCCCGGTGCAGGGATCTTAATAACGCTAAAAACGAACGGGACACGGGGTACCGTTCCGGTAGCGTCCCCCGGTGCGGACAGCCTTACAACGTCTGCCAAGATTTGTCCAAGGATATATAACAAACAAAACTAAGGATGGCAGTTTTACCCACGGGTAAGGGTACCCGCGGGTACCCTACCCTGTTGGGTAAGGGTAAGGGTATAAAATTCTACCCGCGGGTAAGGGTACGGGTATAAAATTCTACCCGCGGGCGAGGGTAAGGGTATGAAACTCTACCCATGGGTTACCCAAGGGTACCCGCACTAAAGAAGCCCATAGAAATATTTGACCCAAGTAGGCCCATATATCCTAACCCTAGCAGCACATCCCTTCCACCATTGGTATGTACTGACTTCACATGTTCCACTTTCTTTCCAAAGTATAATTTGAATTGATCTAATGTCTATTATTTTGTGTTCTCAGGATGATGTTGAGTCTGACATCATTGATCCATGACTCATTGACTCGCAAGAATGCAAGATAGCCATCAGCTCATCACAATTTGATCTTATTTCTTATGTTGGGATGTTGTAATTTCTTGTTTGACTTATTTATGTATCAATAAGTGTGTGATTGTGAAATTTGAGACTTATTTAGCTATCAAATGATTATTGTACTCTTGGATATGAACTTAATGACATGTTTATGTTAATACCCATCGGGTACCCTTTTACCCTGCGGGTAAGGGTAAGGGTAAGGATTTTTACCCGTTACGTTTGGCGGGTAAGGGTACAAAAGAGATAGACGGGTATACCAACGGGCGGGTAAATGCTTTACCCTTACCCTACCCTGCCCATTGCCATCCCTAAACAAAACATATGGGTGTTAGTTTTATTTTTGAATATGTAAACATATAGTATATAAACGTACACATTTATATTCACGCACTCAAACGTATTTTCATGAATGCATACCTCACCCTTAATTATGAGTATCTCTTCGAGACCATTTTGGAATTCTTACTGCTGGTTACTGGTAGTATGACCTCTCTAGTCTGGTTCGCCTGGGCAAGCGAGATGAAACCTTGCTTAGTTGCTTTCACGGAAATTAAGATCCTCAGCAAGCAATCCAAACAAACAGCAGTAAAAATGTTTAGTTGCTTAGTAGTTGCTTAGTTGCTCTCCTTGCTTAGTTGCTTAGTTGCTCTCCTTGATTGGCATGGTAATTAAGGCAAGCTCTTTTAAAGGATCCAAATTAGTTGACGTATCTTGAGATTGATGGAATTACTATAAATGTTTTCTGATAATCAATCACACGCCGCTTTACTCGTGAAAGAATACTTAGCTTTAAATAAAAGCAAGTAACGATGCAAAGTTCAAGACTAGTACGTGTGAGTCCGGGTGAGCCGGTTTCCATCAAAAATACTAATCTGCTTAGTTAGCCAAGTTTGCAATGATTTGAGAGCACCATTTATTTGGGGATACTAGTGACACCAGTACAAGTACACTGCTAGGGAAACGCTCATTTGTACCGGTCTATAACCCCTTTTAGTACCGGTTTCCAAACCGGTATTGTTCGATCGGTACTAATGTGAAGTCACATTAGTACCGGGTTTGGAAACCGGTACTAATGTGCATATTAGTACCGGGTGGCTAGAAGCCCCGGTACTAATGTGTATGACCCCGTAAGTTGTTTTCTCTCTCCTCTACTCTCTCCTCACCTTTTTTCTTTTCTTTTCTTTTCTTTTTTTCATCTCATCTCATCTCTCATTCATTCATTCATTCACAAATCACAACACAAATCACAAGTTTCATCTTATCTCATCTCTCATTCATTCATTCATTCATTTACAAATCACAACACAAATCACAAGTTTCATCTCATCTCATGAATCACAACATAGAGCTCACAATTACAATCACAAATTCGCAAGAAACACATGAACAAGAGCTCACATCACAACAATATCATCTCAGTTCATCACTCAAGCAACAATGCAACACCACCTACTGCCACACCACAAGTCAAATTTCTCACCGTAGATCCAGGCCGCTGGGGCCCTTGCTCCGGCCGCCGCCGCGCTCCGCGGGCAGGGCCTGCACGCCGGCAGGCAGGCCGCCTGGCCTCCGTGGCCGCCGGCGGGGCCTCCGCGCACCGGCGGGGTCTCTGTGGCCCCAGCTCAGGCGGCCCGAGGCCTCCGCGGCACCGGCCCGAGGCCGCCGGCCTCCGCGCCGCCGGCCGCATTAGTACCGGGTGGGAACTAGCCCTGGTACTAATGCGAGGACATTAATACTGGTGCAAATTTGGAACCGGTACTAATGTGCGTCACGCGAGGACTCCGCAAGGCTTTTCTTCGCACGCCACATTAGTACCGGTTCTTATTCACTTTAGTACCGGGCACTGAAGAAACCGGTACTAACGTGAAAATTGCCCAGGGACGAAAGCCTCATTCCCTAGTAGTGGTAACTTTCAATACTGGGGAAACTACCTTTAGTATCAGGATCCGTATCCTCTTTAGTACCAGTTGTGTAACCGGTACTGAGCAATGGGTACTAAAGGGTATTAAAGGAGCCGGGGTATTTAGTACCAAAGTTGGCATGCGGGATCAAAGCAACTCCAAGAGCCTCTCTAAAAATCACTAGCTAAAATCCTGATTTAGCTAGTATGTAAAATGAAATAGCTAATAAAAAGTTGTTGACATCCAACAGCCTCTCTAAATTGAACTCTCTATATGCTCCACTGCTAGTGGGTCCCGCCTGTCATAGTCATGAAAATTAAGATAGCTAGTCACTAGCCACTAGCCAAAGATAGCTAGAGGGGCAACAAATTTAGCTAGTTAGGATAGCTAGTTCGACAGATAGCTAGTCTGTTGGAAGAGTGTTTTTGAGATTTTTTTCCAAAATTTAGCTAGCTAAGTCATTTTAGCTAGTCTCTTGGAGTTGCTCGTTTTCCTTTTCTTTTTCTTATTTCCTTTTCTTTTTCTTTTCCTTTCTCGTTTCCTTTTCCATGTATGTAACATGACACACACATATCTCACACATCGCATACACACATATCCAACAACATCACATACAATCTCACACAGATCACAATCCACAAACAACATTGACACCCATAATCGAATCGCAATCCAAAAAAAAACATTGACACACATAATCAAATCACAATTGAATAAAAAGGTCCTGACCCCCTCACTTGTCGATGCCGCTGCGCCTCGGTCGCCGCGCCTCAGGCTGGTGCCACCGTGCCTCCAGTCCCCGGCTGACCGCGCCTGCTGACCGCGCCTCCGGGGAGGCCACACTAACTCCTCCCCTGGCTGGCCGCTGCGCCCCAACCAGTACCAGGTGGGGTTAACAATCGGTCTAAAGGATGTTCTTTAGTATACCGGATGTTCCTCCCGGTACTAAAAGAGGTCACAGAGCGGGAGGACTACCCCTTCTATCATGTACTAATGCCAACATCAGTACCGGTTGATAATACAACCGGTATTATACTTGGAGATAAAAAGTCAGTTTTCCAGTAGTGTTTCGTTATTAAGTTGTACAAGCTCATGTAAAAAAGCATTTGACAGCAGGTATATCAAACAGTATGCAGCTAATTAAAAGTATGAGTACACAACATGCATGACCTGTCCCCAGCTATGGTCACTATATAGCAGTCATACACAATTAGACATGATGACATCAGCTTGTACACCATCAGCTGCATCGTCATCATTTTAAGCATTTTGCGAAATGGCAAGTCTTCATAGTGCGAAGTCATCAAGCTTGTTCCCAAAGTTTCTCTTCTCTCTTTTATGCTTTTATATATTCGTATTCTTACCTTTTTCTTTCTTAATTAGTCTAATGCAATCATTCATAGTCGACCCCTTCCTTTTCCTTTTTCATTTATTATATATATACACAAATCACATGCTTTGCTTTTGGAAAGTTTGCACCATCTGTTTACACTTGGAATAAAGCTTGTACTATTCTTCAATTTATCACACCCGAATCGATCACCATCTTTATTCTTTAACTTGCCATTCGCTTTATTCCCCGGGTTGGATTATTCCCCCTCATCTTGGCTGGTTCACACTGAAACAGTCGATTACATCGATCAGTGTATATATACAAGACAAACAATAATATGTATACATGGTGTACCTACCTATATACTATTATCCAATCCACACAAACAGTAGAAATAATTTGGAGTGCTTCAGTATGCAAACATCTTTCAGAAAATGTTTATGAATATAAACTTAATTAACGGAAGAGAATAATAAATCTATATATTCTCAAAAAAATCTATATGGTTCCCAATCCCAGTTATCCACATATGATTTCTCTCTCCGAGCACCACCGTGCCTGATCGTGTAATCGCTCCAAACAACTGTTTTTCTTTGGAAATTTGAAACGAAAAGATCATGTGGATTTAATTCTTGACTCTCCAGTTGGTTTTAAAAAAATGTCCTAAAAAATCGAAGCTAAATTAAGACACCAATGTTTTATACTCCTACTTGTGTTAAATAAAGGACTTTTTTAGATCGGTCTCCCCCTCGATCGACTTATTAATTACCGGTATAAAAATATGTAGGCGAGCTCGATCTCAGGAGCTAGCCTACCTCCATGGCTCCACTGCTTTCATATATAAACGCAGGGAGAGAGAAGACAAGCTAGCTAGCTAGCCAGCAGAATATACATCCCACGCCATCGACTAACGTGACTTGATCAATATTGTCTCCGTATAGCAGGTATGGCAGCGGCTGTCGACGGCAAGAATCCAGCGGCTGTCGACGACGGCGGCGACGACGACGGCAAGAATCCAGCGGCATTCCGGTGGATAGATGCGGCGAGGTACACGGTGGCCTTGGTGGTGACGGTGCTCATCGTCTCGGTCATCGTGAACGCCATCAAGTTCGTCACACGCTCCGACCCGCTGCACATCTCCGTCGTCGGAGGCTTCGTGTCCACCGTGAAGCTGCTGCCGCCGCCGGCGAACGGCAGCAGGGTCCTGTACCTCGAGCTCAACGTCCGGGCGCAGAACCCCAGCGGCCGCGCCCGTATGTACTACGAAAACATCACCGCCTACTTCTTCGACAGCAACACGTCGGCGTCGACGTCGCTGAACCTGAAATACGACTCCATGGTGTTCAGCAAGTTTCAAGATATGGTCGTGACCCAGCAGTCGGCGGTGGACTTTTCCACGCGCGTGAAGGCGACGAACAGAAGCATGCCGGAGTACTTCGGTTTGCTGTACAGTGGCGCCGCCGGCCCCATGAGCGACGTCACGCTACGGTTGGATGGCAACCTCACTACAGAGTTGTTCTCCGGGGTCAACACGACTCGCCAGCAGACCAACTACTACTGCGACAACCTCCTCCTCGGCGGGGACAAGGACGACGAGGCATTCAAGGGCAGGCCGGACGTGATTTGCAGCCATGAACATCCCAATTCAATGACTGTGCACATTGAGCCTATGATGATGATTCAATTAGCGTCCTGGCCTTTTGTGTTTGCGATCTTGCATTATTCTAGCTTCTTGCTGGCCTGACGTTATGATGTGATATTCCTTGTTCTTGCACCTGCTGTTAAGTTATGTATACTCCTATAGTCCTATATATGTATAATCATCTTGCGAGATCTTGTTGTACTGTATTTTGATATAAGGGCCGCCCGGGATGCTAACACATAGATGCATCCACAGAAAAACGTCCCGTAGGTGATTTGTTTAAACCGGTTCTAGCACTGGTGAAAAAACAGCCTTCCGTCCCGGGTGGGAAAGGCTTTAAGTCTCTAAAGCCCACCCGGGACGAAAAGGGAGAGACAAAAGGCCCCCCCTTGTCACCGGTGGGCAACCGGGAATAAAGGGTGCCCTTTATTCCTGGGTGGTAGCCCCGCCCGGGACAAAAGGGGAGGGCTAGCAGCGCCTGTGCGCCACCCCTTTAGTCCCGGGTGGTAGCCCCGCCCGGGACAAAAGGAGACGCACACCAGCACCTGTGCGCCACCCCTTTAGTCCCGGGTGGTATTACCACCCGGGACTAAAGACCCCGCTGTGAATTTTTTTTGTTTCATTTCAAATTGTTCTAATAATGTTATACGCGTATATTCTCACGTATTTGGGTGTAATTTATGTATACGTATAAATGTTTGCACTAATTATACGTGTCTACTATACGTACTATATGAAGAGAATAAACTTATAAATAAATATATACACACATTATATTACATCGAAAGCATAGCAGATAGTATTTTCTGAAAGTAGTATATATATATACATCAAAATACCGTTTCATACTAATTCTAGTCTAAAGTTCCACCGGAGGTGCTAATTGATATTTATCAATTCGATGACCGTCATAGTGATTTCTGCCTTGTGGATTAACGACCTGGTCCATTATGAATCCGCAGAGACCTTCTTGAATCGCCAAGAGTCGGTCCTTCTCAATGATTGCGTCCCTAATCATATTGTTCTGCAATGTGCAAATAATTTAATATATTACGCACAAGAATTAAATATATAAGCGGTTAGAAAAAAGTATTATTAATTGATTTAAAATAATACTTACAGTATAATCTGACGGGTCTGCCTCGCAGAAATTGTGGATGAACTCACACACATAGTATGCACATAAATGTGTCCCTGGTTCCTGTCTCATACACTAAATTGAAGAAGATAATTATGAAAAATTAGTGTTATGCATTTTTAATTTGCCCAATCTGAAGTTGTTATTTGGTTTACGTACCGGAAAATTTGTAGTGAAGTTTATTCTAGGTTTCCATTGTTCAGGGTTGACAGCCTTGAATTTTTCCCAAGCTCTGGCAGAAAATAATGAAAGTTAGAGCTAGATAGTGTTAGTAAAAGCACATTATTGCATAAAATGGAACATATGGATAGAATTATTACTCTTGAAACATATCTTGAAGGTCCAAGTATTTGTCCGGATCTCTTCTCAACGAATCAAAGACAAGGATGTTGCTTCTGTTGACATCAATTATGAGAAGAATCCAGTGGAAACTATATATACATAGAAGCTCAAAAGATTAGAACTAAATAATGTTAACTAAGATAATTAGAAATGCGAACCCTTAGCAATTAAGATGGTAATCACACTTACTCGAAGTTGTAAGGTAGAAGTATCAAATCCTTGTAATGCAATTCACACAAGGTCCTTACGATTGTTTTGAATGTTGTTTCTGGTTGCTTCTTTACTTGATCTTGATTAACTAAAGATGGGTTCATGAAACCTATTCGTTGGTAACCATTCTTCCCCATGTTATGCATTTCCAGGCTACAGAAAATGAAAGACAAAGTTAATAATTAGAGTATGCATAAATTTGTTAATTAGGGTATGTATTGCACCGTCACTTACAGGCACCAGGCCATGACAAGATCGGTATTCAAGGAGTCAAGATGGTAAATTTCATAAATATCCTTGAATCGCAGCTAGGACAACTTCTCGCCTTCACCAGCAAAATCTCCCGGTTTAACAAGCATGCCAATCATCTCCAGGCCCGCCTTAGACGTCTTTATGTAGAAGTCATGCAATCTGCGTATCTGAGTAGGGAGTTTCTTCACTAACTCAGGCCTAACAAAAGATTTCCCATGCTCGTAGCGCCATCTAGGTACGAAGTTTGGGTCCCGAGGAGGTGATTCGTGGCCGAGAACATATTCTAGTGGCATCCCTATTGCTTCTTGCATTGCAATGACCGCCGCTAGTTGTTCTGCGTCCATAACTGCAAGAGCTCGTTCAGTTGCAGTGAGGCCGGAGGCGACGTAAGTCTGTACTCCCAACGTCGACACTTCTGTTGCCTTCTTCGTTGAAGGCTCTTTCGCTGACATCGACATTTGTGTTGCCTTCTTCATTGAAGGCTCTTTCGCCGACGTCGACGTTTGTGTTGCCTTCTTCGTTGAAGGCTCTTTCGTCGACGTCGATGCTTGTGTTGCCTTCTTCTTCTTCCTATAATCCTGTGGCATCGTCGACCCCGGTACTTGGTCGATGTAACTATTTGGTGACCCTCCTTGTCTCTTCTTCTTCATGGACTTGAGCAGCGACCGGTCATAATCACTTAGTAGGGGTTTTATAATTTCTTGTCTCTTTTCTGCTTCCTTCTTCTCTATGAAAGCTTTGAGTTTCTGCGGACGATCTTTATTCTTTTCTGCTTCCATTTAATCGAGCCGTTTTTGTTTAGCAGCCTCTTTATTCCCTTCAATCCATGCCTTGAGTTGCTTATCACACTCCGCCTCATTTTCTGATGCTGTCATGTCATATGACAGCTTCCTTTTAACAGGCAGCTTTTTCCCTTTCTTCTTCGGGGGATCCGGATTTGGCACGGGCATAGACGCGGTAGATTTTGATCGGGACCGCCTCTTGGCAGGCTTTGGTGAAGGCTGCTTTGGTGGTGATTGATGCTTCGGTGGTGATTGCTGACAATCGTCATCGCTCGCGGCAGGAGAATTCCCTCGTTGTGGAGACGGTGAGCTCCAATCATTGGACGACGACCGGCCCGGTGACGGCTCGGGAGATGGTGCCTGCTGCTCGACAACACTCGAAGGGATCGTTGACGGCCCGGGAGATAGTGGCTGCTGCTCGGCAACACTCGGAGGGATCGGTGGCAGCATGTTAGGTATTATGATGTAACGTTTGGGCCACAATATGATACTGTGAAGCGCATCACGGAGTGTCCTTTCCCCATCACCTCCTTGGATGTCTAGCTCTATGTCGTTAAACTTTGGGTCAGCAATCTCCTCCAAACCAACTGAGGCGTAGCCAGCTGGAATCTCCATGCCGTGGCTTGTACGTCCTGGGAGATGTGCTAAAGCCATTCCGTACGCCACCTATATATATGTAGAGAAATGATGAAGTTATTAAATGCCTGAGACATGCATCAAAGGTTGAGATAATTGCACGTATAATCAGGTTTATATATACCTTCATTGTGATGTTGCCGATCGGCTTGTGCAGCTCACATGCGATGCGCTGACAGAGTTCATCCACAGGGTACCGTTCATTGTCCTCTACTTGAACTTCTTCTTGGTTTGCCGCCCTTTGTTCTTTGGGGGCCTCTGTGGAAGCACAGCTACTTTTGCAAGCGGAAGGGCTAATGACGGGATCCACCGGTGCTTGGGGCAGTGCTCCGGCAGGGGTGATCTGAGCTACCGCGGCGGCCACTCGTCGTGCAATCTCTGCATTCACACGATCTTCTTGATCTTTAAGTCTCTGCTCCATCATTTCACCCCACCACCCCTCTTCATGCTCCCTTCATCTTTTGCGGCTTCTGTAGGTGTCGGCACTTCCTTTGAAAGCATACTTCCACAGGACTACCCCATAGCCCCTGCAACGTCCTGGGTGTTCCGGATTCCCGAGCGCCAAAGTGAGCTCATCCATGTCTCTGTCAGGAACCAATCTGCCCGCTTTGATGTCTTCATTCTTTTTGATTATCTCATGTGCCGCCTCCCGTAACGTGGGTGGGAATACGAGGGAACCATCATCAGGGTTCAATCTTCCACCACGAGCATAATACCAATTCTTCGATCGTTCTTCCCAGTCAATGACCGCTGGTATGATACCTTTGTTGAGGAGGTCTTGTTCAATCTTCCGCCACTTGGGTGCTGCAACCGCGTAACCACCGCGACCAAGACGATGGGCGTAATCCGTCTTCTTACTGTCACTTATCTGAGCTCGTGCGCTCTTGTTGGCGAATTCTTCACTATTCTTGTAATCCACAAAGGACTGCCAGTGATCCTTTAGCTTGGGATAATCATCAAAATTTGGACTTCGTTTCTGCTTGATATAATCTCTGTGCAGCTGCTTCTTGAAACTCTGCAATTGAGTTGTCATCTTCGTGAGAGTCCACTACTTCACAAGGTTTGTGTTCACGCCCGGTGGAAGTGTGAAGTGTTTTAGGATATCCTCCCATAACATATTCTTAAGTGAATCTGGAACCACCCATGGATTATCTTCCCTTCCCTTCCATTCTCTATATGATATGGGCACGTTGTCCCTCACAATAGCACCGCATTGGGACACAAACTTGTCCCTAACCTTCTTTGGTTCCCATGGCTGGCCAAGCTCATTGACTTCAGTGATATGAAACTTTACGTCATGATCGACGATTACTTTTGTACGGCCTCTCTTAGTCTTTTTGCTTGTCGAGGTTGAAGCCTACAAGTTGCGGATTTGTTACTCATGCGGGGTTTCAGAATGATATATATACCTCGTTGTTAATGCATTTATGGACTTGTTAATGCATGATATATATACCTCGTTGGAACCTTCTGCATTAACTATGACAAGGTCTTCATTATTGTCCTCAGCGCGGCTGTCGATGTCCGCGGTGCGGGAGTCGATGTCCGCGACGCGGGAGTCGATGTCCGCGGTGCGGGTGTCGATGTCCCCGGTTATGTTGAGGAACGCGTCCGCCTGGCTACGCTCCTCCTCGGTGAAGGTTGGACCCCCAGCAATAAGGCTCTCCATCAGCCGCTCCTCCTCATTGTGATCCATAACTAGAAATTTCTGAATACATAAATGAATTTCTGAGCACATCAATGATTTTCTGAGCACATAAATGAATTTCTGAATACATAAATGAATTTCTGAGCACATAAATGAATTTCTGAATATATAAATGAATTTCTGAGCACATAAATGATTTTCTGAATACATAAATGATTTTCTGAAGACATAAATGATTTTCTGAGCACATAAATGATTTTCTGAGCACATAAATGATTTTCGAGCGAGAGTCGAGCGAGACTACCTAAGTGTCGGGCGGGAGTCGAGCGAGTCGGGCGAGAAAACCTAAGTGTCGGACGGGGTCGAGCTAGTCGGGCGGGAGAAGAGCGAGTCGGGCAGGAGTCGAGCGAGACTACCTAAGTGTCGGGCGGGAGTCGAGCGAGTCGAGCGAGAAAACCTAAGTGTCGGACGGGGTCGAGCGAGTCGGGAAAGAATCGAGCGTGTCGAGCGATACTACCTAATTGTCGGGCGAGCGAAAAAATTAAAATCTCTAAATACATTTTTCATCTCTAAATACATTTCATCTCTAAATACATATTTCATCTCTAAATTCAAATCTAAAATCTCTAAATTCTCTAAATTCAAATCTAAAATCTCAAAATTCAATTCTAAAATCTCTAAATTCAATTCTCAGCACATAAATAAATTAAATGAAAACATAAAAAAAATACTGACGTCAGCCATCAGGGGCTGACGTCAGCAGTTCCCTCACCGGCGCAGTGACGGTGGGCTGAGGGGTCGACGGCCGGGCGGGCGGGCGCGGGGGAGATGGCGGCCGGGCGCGGCGGAGTGGGGTCGACGGGCGCAGCCAGGAGCGGCGGCGGCGGAGTGGGGGTGACGGCGGCCGGGAGCGGCGGAGACGTCGACGGGCATGGGGACGACGGCCGGGCGCGGGCGGGGTCGACGGGCGGCGTGCGGACGACGGCGGCCGGGAGCTCCGGCGGCGGAGAGGGCGCGGGGCCGGCCGGGCGCGGGCAAGGACGGCGGGGTGCGACGGGGTCGACGACGGCGGGGTGCGAGCTTCGACGACGACGGAGGCTGGCGCGACGGAGGCAGGGGCGACAGCGGGGAAGACGATGGCCGGAGTGTGAAGTGGAGGAGTTGGGGAAGAAGGGGTGGATCCGTGGTATTTATATCACCCCCCCTTTAGTCCCAGGTCGTAATCAGACCCGGGAGAAAAGAGCCTTTAGTCCCGGGTCGTATCACCACCCGGGACTAAAGGCCCCTTTCGCGCGGGAGGGCGGCAAGGGCAAAATTTCGGCCTTTTGTCCCGGGTGGTGTTACCACCCGAGACTAAAGGCCCCCCCTTTAGTCTAGGGTCGTAACACCACCCGGGACTAAAGTGTAATTTTCGGCAGGAACTGTTTTTCCCCTCCCATTTCTTTTCTCATTTTCACATTCTATCTCTTTGAAATCAAAAAAAATATAGTAACTTTTACTATTTTTTCCATGCAAAATTATATTTAGTTAAAATATAATAAACTGTACTTTGCTATGCAAAATTATATTTTAGAGTTGTAAACATTCACTTCCAATTTTCATTTGCAATATTGATGTGAATTCCCAATAAAATTCAATTAAACCGAAAAAAATAGTAAATTAATTCAGAAAAATCTCAAACTTGGTGGGTCAATCTCACATGACATATTCAAGCTTCATAAAAATTTTGAGACCGATACAACACTGCAAAGTGCATGGACTTCAGAATCGTTAAGACATAAGTGGTATAGACATGGTTCGATGAATGGTTCTATATAGCTTTGTGAAGCACGTGTACTCCATCTATGTCGAAATGGTCTGAAATTTTTTTGGTTGTCATTTACACTCAAAATATTAGCTCACGCAAGATCTTAGATTTTTCTGATGACTAAATGTATTTTAGGTTTTTTCTTCGTGCTAAAGGAGCTAGAATATTGTGAATTACACATCAATAACTCAAGAATTATGATTCGACTTCCAGATAAATTAGACTCCTAAGGCACAAGAGAACTTGTGGCCAAGTTTGGCACCATTCTGGATCGTTTCAGGGGTGCTCTCAGCTCAACATTTAATTTCTAGGTGACGTCGCACGGAAATTCAATTAAACCAGAAAAATAGTAAATTAATTCAGAAAAATCTCAAACTTGGTGACATATTCAAGCTTCATAAAAATTTTGAGACCGATACACAATTGATTTGATCAATAATCATTACATTATGACATTAATCTCAAGCATGTAAGTACGGTGTCTCTTCACGTCCAAGCAATATGCTTGGGTCAACTTCGACAGCGAACGGAGGCATGCCATCAAACTGATCATAATCATCGGATTGATCTGTTTTGTCCTCGACTCCCACGATTACTCTTTTACCTAGAAGAACTATGTGACGCTTTGCCTCTTGTGGTCCTGCTTCTTGGGGATTTTTATTCTTCGGTATGCTAGTCATATCCTTAACATAGAAAACCTGATGCACATCTTTGGCAAGCACGAATGGATCATCTTTGAACCCAATCTTGGTAAGGTCCACTATTGTCATTCCATATTCATCTTTCTTTACGCCATTCAGGTTTACCCATTAGCAAAAAAAAGAGGGACGTTCATCGCTCCGTACTCAAGCTCCCATATCTCTTCTATGATACCATAATAGCAGGTCTTGCCCCCATCTTTTCCGATGACGTCCATACAGACACCACTATTTTGGTTTGTGCTTTTGCGATCTTGAGCTCTCGTGTAAAAATTGTAACCATTCATATCGTAAGCTTGAAATCTTGTAATTGTGCTACAAGGTCCCCTGGCTAACAAAGCTAGTTGTGGATGAATCGTTGAGTTGCCGATTAGTTGTTCACTCAACCTTGAGGGAAATGTTTCGAAGTGACGGCGTGCAATCCAGACTGGGGATTTGGTTGGATTTTGAGAAGCAATAATCTACTCGTGTTCCATCCTATACGGAGTCACCAGTGATGATTGTTGCAGGACTATTAGGTGTGCTTTATGGAACAAATCAGTGTTATTGCTCAAACTTGATTTCCTTCTGATGGTACCCTTTCCCTGTAGCCTCCCCTCGTGTCGTGATACTGGAAGCCCAATCGAGTCAATTGTGTCGACAAAATCAACACAAAACTCAATGACCTCCTCAGTTCCATATCCCTTAGCAATACTTCCTTCTGGACGGGCACGGTTAAGAACATATTTCTTGAGGATCGACATGAACCTCTCAAAAGGCCACATGTTGTGAAGGTATACTGGACCGAGAATAGTAATTTCTTTCACAAGGTGTACCAGGAGGTGCGTCATAACATCGAGGAAGGAAGGTGGAAATGCCAACTCAAAGCCGACAAGACATTGAACCGCATCATTCTGTAGCTTTCCTAGCTTGGCTGGATCGATTGCCTTCTGTGAAATTGCATTGAGAAATGCACAAAGCTTTACGACCAGTAATCGTACATTCTCTGATAGAACACCCCTCAACGCAACTGGAAGCAACTATGTCATCAACATGTGACAGTCGTGGGCCTTTAGATTTGTGAACTTCTTCTCTTTCATATTTATGATCCCCTTTAGATTCAACGAGTAGCCAGACGGAACCTTAATACTGTTCAGGCAATCAAACACGCTTTCCTTTTCTTTCTTGGTGAGAGTGTAACTAGCAGGACCATAGTAATCAACATCATCATCATCCTCTTTCGGATCAGTTTCATCATCACCCTCCCGCGAAACTTTGGGAATCTTATGAAATTCTTTCAGGTCCTCTCGTGCTTCATTGGTATCCTTCGGGTTACCGTAACAACCCATGAAGCCTAGCACATTCACGCAAACATTCTTCGTAAGGTGCATCACGTCAATTGCGTGTCAGACCTCAAGGCTACGCCAATAAGGTAGCTCCCAAAATATAGATTTCTTCTTCCACATTGGTGCACGCCCGTTGGCGTCAGTTGGAACAGGTTCACTACCAGCACCTTTTCCAAAGACTACCCTTAGATCATTTACCATCTCAAATACGGCATCTTCATTAAAATGGGGTGGCTTCGTACGATGGTCAGCCTTCCCTTTCCAATGCATCACTTTCTTCCGTAAGGGGTGATTAGTTGGAAGGAAACAACGGTGACCATTATACACGACCTTCTTACAGTTTTTGAGATGAATACCTTGTGTTCTATGTAAACAGTGTGTGCATGCCCGATATCCCTTGTTTGTCTGCCCATAAAGGTTACTTAGGGCAGGCCAATCATTGATGGTTATGAACAACAATGCTCGTAGATCGAAGTTCTCTTGCCTATCCTCTTCCCACACACGTACTCCCTCTTCCCGCCATAGCAGTAATAGTTCATCGACCAACGGTCTTAGGTACACATCAATGTTGTTGCCGGGTTGTTTTGGACCTTGGATGAGCACCGGCATCATAATGAACTTTCGCTTCATGCACATCCAACCAGGAAGGTTGAACATGCATAGGGTCACAGGCCAAGTGCTATGACCACTGCTAAACTCCCCGAATGGATTGAAACCATCCGTACTTAAACCAAACCTTATGTTCCTTTCCCCGTTCTCAGAAAATGTCTTGAATTCTCTATCAATCTTTCTCCACTGAGACCCATCAGCCGGATGTCTCAGCAGGTTGTCTTGCTTACGTTCCTCGGCGTGCCATCTCATCAACTTAGCATGTGCTTTGTTCCGGAACAAACGCTTCAAACGTGGTATTATAGGAAAATACCACATAACCTTCGCCGGAACTTTCTTCGTCTTGTCACGGTGCCCCAGGAGATCACCAGCATCTTCATCTCGCCGAATCTTATAACGTAGTGCTTTGCACACAGGACAAGGACAAGCATCCAAATTCTCGTAATCCTTACCCCGATATAGGATGCAATCATTAGGGCATGCATGGAACTTCTGTACCTCCAACCCAAGAGGGCACACGGTCTATTTTGCTTCATATGTGGTGGACGGTAATTCATTGTTCTCCGGAAGCTTGTCCTTCACAATTTTTAGCATCCCTTCAAATGCCTTATCAGACACACCATGTTTTGCCTTCCATTGCAGCATTTCTAGTGTAGTACCAAGCTTTTTGTGACCTGGCTTGCAATCTGGGTATAATGGTTTTCTGTGATCTTCGATCATATGTTGGAACTTTGCCTTTTCTTTTTTGTTTTCACAGTCCCTTTGTGCATCCTGTAGAACCTGGCCGAGATCATCAGCAGGCCCGTCAGCATGTGCTGGTAACTCTTCTTCGTCAGCATCTTCCATTATAGTATCTGCAAAAGCTTGACCTGCGGCCCAGTCTGGAATACCCTCCTCCTCTTCTTCGTCGTCTTCCATCACAACACCTGTTTCACCGTGCTTGGTCCAAACCACATAGTTCGGCATGAATCCGTATTTCAACAAGTGGAGGTGAAGTGTGCCCGGGTCATGGTAGTCTCTTTCGTTTCTGCAATCGGAGCATGGACAACACATGAACCCACTCGCATCCTTGTTTTTTTTCACCACTTCGAGAAAACCATGCATGCCGGTAATGTACTCCGCTGACCGTCTGTCGGTGTTGTACATCCATTGCCGGTTCATCTGCATCATATTAAGTGAAAAATATCCTTGTTAATTCTAACAACACTAAAGTATAAAAAACAAAAAAAATCTTAGTACAAATGAATGAAAGAAGATAATCATAACAAATGAAAACTACTTATTAGCAAATCTAAAGTATACTAATATAAAAACTACATCTCTTAGCTCTTAAATCAAATTTTCTATTTTCTTAATTATGGCATAAATTTTAAGTATAAAAAATATACACTATCCCTAGGTCTCATTTTCTAATAACTAAATTAATAAATTCTATTTTCTCTAATAATACTAGCTAAAAGTAAAATTTTTATAAAAACAAAAAAAATCTTAGTACAAATGAATGATAGAAGATTATCATAACAAATGATAACTACTTATTACTAAATCTAAAGTATACTAAAAACCTCATCTCTTAGCTCTTAAATCAAAATTTCTATTTTCTCCTTCTCTAAACCATAACACGAAAGTTAAACACAACAAATGAATGGAGGATGAAGAATAATACCTTAGCAACACCTTGGAGGTGAGAAAACTCCACAAATTGATGACAAAAAATTTGGACAGCACCTCCCTAGGTTTGAAGCGCCATGGAGCTTAGAGGAGCTTGCTTTTGAGCTCTCGGTGAAAAATAGTCGGGCAGGGGAAGAAGAAGGGAGCGTGATGTCGATTTTGTATAGGGGAGGCCTTTTGTCCCGGTTGGTTTTACCAACCGGGACAAAAGACCTCTGAAGGCCGGCCCTGCCAACCCTTTAGTCCCGGGTTGGTTTACCACCCGGGACTAAAAGCCGGCCCCAATTATTGCGGCCGTGGATGGCTGGCCTTTAGTCCCGGGTTGGATTACCAACCGGGACTAAAGGGTTGCCCCCCAATGACCTTGTTGTTTTTTTAGTTTAATATATATTAAGGTCTCCAAAATTTGTGATAAAGACTAATATTAAGGCTTAATCAATACTTTGGAGGTGAGGACCCTAATATTAAGGTTTCCAATAAATTAGTCACTGGCCTAACATCAATACTTAAGGTCTTAACAAAAAATATAAAAAAGTTCATACATCAATACTTAATTAAGGTCTTACAAACATAAAAAGTTCATACATGAATACTTAAGGTACGGTCTTAACAAAGATAGAGGGTGCATCAATGCACGACACATATTTCACACTTCATTCTTCTTCCTTAGATAGTCCATATAGTTGAAGTCTCCGATCTTGAAGTCGAGAACTTCCGCGAAATATGCCAGAGAATGGATCAGTGCACTCTCTATCGCTTCACAATTACGGTCACATGGACTTCCATAAATTTCAAACAGTGGCGGCGAGGCAAACTGATATGGCCTGTAAAATGAAAGATGAGCCTGATACTTCCAATTTCTTGTTTGTATAGCATTTGAATCTGTGTAAGAAAATCCCACAGCATCCATCACTTGCTCTAGAATTGCATGAAAGCTCATTGCCGCAAAAGTTTGACCAAACATATCCTACAATTAAGAATAATGTTATTACGACGCATTAAAAATGCTGAATAAGAGTAAATGGTGCTCCATACCATGTCATGTTCATTTAGCCGACAAAGTCTCTCTGCGGTCCTGGTGACACTTTGTCCTTCCTCGAGTGACTTTATTAGAAAATAAGAGTAATCTAGCACAAAATACCCATTAGCGTTTAGTTGTTGTAAGCATGCCTGCACGACGGTCCTTTCGTAAGTCCTCTTAACCAGTGCAGGGGCACCCCACCCAACAATCGATACCATTTGGATGGGTTCTGAAGACAGCGAGGAGTGATTTTGTCCACGAACAGGTATGTCAAACGAGATTTTTAATTGTATGCAATTGTTTGGACTGACAATGGCGCATTGTGTAACAGGAGGGGTACCACCTAAATTTTCAACAACATGTGCGAGCCACTGCAAATGATTGAGAACCTGCGTTGTATGAAATAATATTATTATCCGTGTGTAGTACGTAAACACGAAATTTATACAACGAAAGAATATTACTATGTTGGGACGAGGTCCCTGGCTTCGATCACCAGTAGGTAACTCAATCACACCATGGGTGAAGCGTATGCCTGGACGACGAGCCAAAGGTGGCCGGTCATCAAAACTGATTCCACGACCGCCGCCATGACTTGCCATAGTTATTCTGGACTACTCTGTAATATATATAAAATAATGCTTAAATAAGAGAATGCTTAAATTTATTCTATATAAAAACAACATATATAAGACCTATTTTCTCATTTTCTAATAACTAAACAGATAAGTGCAAGAGCTCGTTCAGGTGCAGTGAGCCCTGAGGCGACGTAAGTCTGTACTATACCTTTTCTAATGACCCTGATCATCTATGAACTATAGCCTCACCTCACCATCATATACACGCACATCGCTCTCCCACTTACAGTTCCAAATCAACTAGCTACAGCCCAACATCTCCTATCTAGCTACAGTCCTACGTCACCGAGCCACGTATAGCCCCAGCTCGCCGGTGACGTAGCTAGGTACGAGATGTTGGGATGTAGCTTGGTGATGTAAGGCCACTAGTAGAGAACCAACCGACTGTATATGGAAAAAAGAAAAAAAAAGAGAATGCCTAAATGTATTTTAAATAAAAACAAGAAATACTTAACAAAAATGAATTAAATAGGTAGGTAGTATATTTTTGTTTGGTAATGACCATTTTTTAATAAACTAACTTCTCATAAATTAAGCTAAATGTAAAATTAAATGCATCTCTCATCTAAAAGTTAAAATCAATTATCTCTATAGCAAAAACTATAAAATCAGAGGATAAATCCCTATGTGAAACTATGCTTAAAAAATATGTGAAACTAAATACAATGTTAGCTAAATCTAAAACATCTCTTAGCTCCTCCTACCACTAAAAATCTAAATCCATATTTTCTCCATTTCTAACCATAAAAACAAAATATAATCATAACAAATGAAGGAAGGATGAAGAATCAAACCTTAGCAACACTTTGGAGGAGAGAAATCTTCACAAATGGATGACGAAAAAATTGGCTAGGAGAAGAACTAGCTAGCTCTCTTCACAAACTATCTCTTAAGTCTCGGGTGAATGTGAGCTCGGGCAGAGGAAGAAGGGAGGCAGGGATTTATAGGCGCACCCTTTAGTCCCGGGTGGTATTACCACCCTGGACTAAAGATGAGACTTTAGTCTCGGGTGGTAATACCACCCGGGACAAAAACTTTAGTCCCGGGTGGTGTTACGACCCGGGACTAAAGGCTCACCACCCGGGACTAAAGTCTGGCGCCAATAATTGCGGCTCGGAGCCGTTGGACGCCAGGCCTTTAGTCCCGGGTGGTATTACCACCCGAGACTAAAGGGGGGGCGTCGCAAACAGCCTTTCGAGGCCACGTCGCCCCAAAAGCATTTGTCCCGGTTCCAAAGTTGAACCGGGACAAATGCTTGGGAACAAAGGTCGTTTTCCCACCAGTGTAGATTAAACGGCTAGCGATTCATCTTCCATATCCGTCTTTTTTCTTCTTCGTTGCAAAAGTTTGCAATTCGTCGCAGGGCGAGCACCCACCACAAATCCAACAATTCTTCCCCACTCTCGAAAGAGTACCTTCAAGTACCAAAACACACTTGTTTAATGCTTTTTTAAGTACACTATGGTGTAGGGTCTAATGGCCCTCCTCCCAGTCCGATAAAATAATGAGTGTGGGGGGGGGGGGTTGGCCGGTAGTCTCCTCCCCAAGGAGACTAATCAGCTGCGCTGTAAGGAATCGGATGCACGGAGCCTAAGAGGGGGAGAGGGTGAATTAGGCAACTTAAAAACTTATCCTATGGCTTAACACTATTTGCATTAAAGATAAACTAGAACATACTTTGTAGATGTGCAACTAGGGTTGTTCTAGTGTGAAACTCCCATCCCAAAACAAGTTTTGCAACCTATAGCCAATCCTAGCATGATACTACTCTAGGAAAGTAAAGGCAAGCAAAGATTGCAAGATGGTAATGCGGAAACATAAAGGGGATGAGAGGAAGCAAACTCTTGACACGCGATTTATCCTGTGGTATCGGTAGGCACTAAGCCACCCCTAGTCAAAGTTGTTGAAGCACTCTACACAAGAGTACACTACGTGAAAAATAGACATTGGTAACGGGCGCGGATGGCTATTGGTAGCGGGCAAAACGCCCGTTACCGATCAAGCGTTACGAATAAGCCAACAAAGGTAACGGGTCGATGCCCGTTACTGATGACATGTAATTGTAACGGTCGTCGAACAAAGACCGTTACCACAACTACTTACCGGTCACCTGAAATGGTTGTTTCTCCGGGCCCACCGGAGCCTTTGGTAACGGGTGCAGACACTGAGCCCGTTACTCATAACACATATTAGTAACGGGTGTCTAACAAAGACCATTACCGAAACTAGTTATTGGTCACCTGAAACGTCTGTTTCTCTGAGCCCACATGGACCTTTGGTAACGGCCGCAGAAACCGAGCCCGTTACATGAACTCAACATCGAAGATGCGGAAAATGACGTGTCTCCTCTGTCTTTACGAAAGGAGACGCATCATGTAAGTGCGCGTCTCCTCCGTCTGGACGAAAGGAGACGCGTCTCCTCAGTGCGCGTCTCCTCCGTCTAGACGAAAGGAGACGCGTCTTGTCAGTGCGCGTCTCCTATGTCTCGACGAAAGGAGACGCCTGCTGTGAACCCGCGTCTCTCTCTGTCTCGACCAAAGGAGACGCATCTTGTCAGTACGCGTCTCCCTCTGTCTCCACCAAAGGAGAGGAGACGCGTACTGTGTATGTGCGTCTCCTCTGTCTGGACCAAAGAAGACGCCTATTGTGTACGTGCGTCTCCTATAATCGACCAAAGGCGATGAGTACTGTGAACTTGCGTCTCCTCTGTCTCGACTGAAAGAGACGCACTGTCTACTTTCACAAAAATTAGGTCCAGCATACACATTCACAAAACTTCACAAACTGAATAGAAATCCACAAGATTCACATGCATAATCTGTCAAAATTCAGGCATTCAGTATCCTCTTCTAACAAGCTAAGTAAGGTTCACAACAATATCATCACTGGCCATGAGGATTGGTATCAAATACAATGTGAGCTAGAGTAGCATCATTAATGTGAAATTTTCCTGAGGGTGCGATCACCTGGTCCATGAGGAATGAGGCAGTTCTTTCCCGAATGTGGCGCAGCGTCTCTCGGTGCAGCTGACAAGTAGGTATGTGAAATGCCTGAATATAACAATGTCAGCAGTCAGCACACAGGTGGTTACCAAACATGTGCAGTGCTAATAAGCAAGAACTGTGCTCAGTTGCAGGTGTTACAATTGCAGATCCCAAGAAAGTACCTCAGGGTCCTTGAATTTATTTTTCACTGTAAGCATGTGATAGGCACAATAGAAGCCGCAAACTCTGGATTTGTAAGGTTGTTGGTGGCACTACGATAAATATACATAGACAAACAGTGGTGAGAAGAAATAAATTCAAGCTTTAGTACTAGCTTCCACAGGCAGGAAATACTAAGTAATACGTACATCAAAAGCCTTCTCATGGTTCAAGGCGCAGCGGGGCAACTTGTTGTCATCACAGTAACTATTCCAAGCCCTACAACAAAACATGCAACAATGGTTAGGGCACCATTAATAAATTCCGCAGAGTTTGTTGAGGAAGTTTGTAGGTTAAGAAAGAAAAAGAACTTACTCATCAATGGCAAGTACCAACTCAGAGAAATCAGTGTCTAGCGTCCAATATGAATCAAGATACAAGACCATCTTCTGCTTTGGAAAGATCGCCACTGCAATCCAGTGCTCCCCAGTGTTATAGCAGGAAATGATGACTCTCTTTTTAGCATATGACTGGTAGACACGCTTCGTATAGGACACAAAAAAATCCCTGTTATTTTCTATACTTGACTTGCTAAAGCATTCAGGATCAAGGAAGGCAATGGGTTCCTTCTTCTGCCGTACTTCTACTGCCATATTCCTAATATTAAGAAAAAACAAAGTGTAAGGAGGCAAATACATAGTAAAGATGAACTGACGCAGAAAGCACATTTAGATAGAAAATGATTAGTGAGAAGCAGATTAAATTTTCAAGCAACTTACAGGATGAAACAGCGGAGAAGTCCCATATCCAAAGCATCCAAGTTGAAGAGATCGTACAAGTCGCTGATGAACACAGACAACAGCCCATATTTTTCATCTTCTCTCACAGGCCACCAGCCATGCTTGGGCCATATTATGCCCTGAATCAGAGACTCATCATTGTCCTTACAACATCCCATGTAGAAATTGTGGAGATTAGTGACAGAAGGAGCAGTATCCGGATGGTTGAGTTCATTAGCACTGAGCATTGCATCTCCAAATGTGTAGTTTGGGTTAATATGAGTCATAGCAACATTGGCCGCCTTCTTCTTAGCGTTTCTCTCAGATGGCTTTCTGGCAGGCTTCTTTTCCTCCTGCTTTGAGATGGCTGAAGAAGCCTTTGTGGTAGGCTTCTGAGACCTTTTATTTTCAGCAATTTTCTGCTGCTGCTGCTTTGAGATGGCTGAAGAATGTTTCTCAGATCACTTTCTGGTAGACCTTTTATTTTCAACAAGTTTCTTTTCTTGCTGCTTTGAGATGGCTGAAGAAGGTTTCTCAGGTGGTGTCTAACCAGCAGCTATTGTAGAGATATTAGGCCCAGATGTACCTGCAGCTTTCTTCGAACTGGTGTCGACAGATTTCTCGGCATCAGCCAACACATGACTCTGGGCTCCTGCTTTGGCATCATTGTTTTGAGCACTTTCTTTTGGGGATGGAGGTTTTGTTCTTTCATGAGAAGGTGGGGATGTAATTTGCGTTTCTGGGTCTGGAGGAGGAGGAGGTGGGTTACTAGGTTGGGAATGAATCTGTTCTGTAATTTCCGTTTCTGGGTGTGGACGAGGAGAAGGAGGTGGGTTACCAGGTGGGGAATTTTGTTCTGTAGTTTGCGTTTCTGGGTTTGGGTTTTGTCCTGTACTCTGTGAACCAGAAGGAAACTGTACCATAGTGTGCGAGCAAGATTTTGCAATTGGTGCTCCCTTGATGTGAATGTGACACCTCTTCCACTGTATCCTCTGGTGTAGAGCTTGTCCAGGTGTCGTCACCTCGTCATTAGGAGGGTGTTCCAGCACGTGATCCCTAAAGACAGAATATACATGCAACACTTCGACCACAACACAGTCTTCATGAATCGGGACTGTGTGTAGCGTAGTCTGCTCTGGTTGAACCACACCAATTGCAGCTTCACATTCAACACCGTGAAATATGATCCGTAGGCCGCAGTCTGTGGGTTCAGTCAACGTGCCTATAAGGTCTTCCTGTGTGGGGGAACCAATGTGCAGTACCTCTGTCGACAACTCTGTAGTGCTGTTGATCAAACCTACATTATTTGCGGACGCACAGCTGCTCTTCAGTCCGGCGGGTGAAGGGCTTGTGAGATTGGACACTGGTGCAAATACCACCTGGTACCCTTGTGCCATCATGTCAAGCATATCCTTCTCCATCTCAGCCTTGAGTTCTTGCTTGATTTCTTCCTTCATCTGTTGCTTATCAACTGATGAGTCAGTACTGGCCCTCTTCCTCTTCCTGTACATGGAAGCGTGCTGAGGCCATGCAAACTTCCAACCCTGGTAGCTGGAGACACCACGCACGCGACCTGGTTGTTCGGGGCGGCCCAAGCACTGACTTAGCACATCATTCTCCCTCAGCCATGAAGTCATTCCTGAAGATTCTGCATGTGCATTCTTTTCCATGATTTCTGTAGCCACACTTTCATTTGCTACTTTGTTCATCACTATCTTGGCAACACCGTCTGTCACCACTAGCTTACTCCTTGCTCGCATCCAATTCCTAGAACGATCATCAGTGATGGCATCATATGGGTTGGCGATCCCAGCCGCAGCTAATTTCCTGTCCTCTTCCTCCCACAGTGGTAGTTTTCCACAATAACCAGCTAGACCCATGCTGTGCTTGTTTGTGTTCAGGCTTCGAAGTGACTTGAACTTGCAACTAAGAGATGAGGCTTCCTCGGTTTCCTGCTGTTTCACAAACTCTGTCCACTCTTCCGGCTTGATAAAGTCGTGCTTTCCAAATGGCTCAAGTCCTTTTCTGATAAAATCTCGCCTAAGCTGAAATCTGAATTGTCTCCATGCCTTGGCTGCAATCTTCCACAAAAGCTTGAATGCCTGCTCTTTCATGTCTTCCTGGAACTCCAAGTGTTTCTGCATATAGGTTTCAAACAAGTACCACTTTTGTTCATCGCTTAGTTTTTTTATTTCTGGCAAATCCAAAGGTATCTTTTGTCTAGCAATGAGCCCTGCAAGCGCCCTGAACCTGCGCTTTTGTGTCTATGGTACTGGCATCCCCCCTCTCTCAACCTCAGTGACTACCATTTTGTCTCTTGGCCACTTTGTCGTTGTCCTTGGCACTCTGGCTCGGCCCGTAGCCCCACCCACCTGCTCTTGTTCTTCACTAGAAGTGGCATATCCATCTTCTTCATTATATGCATTTCTTCAAATTGCTCATGTCGGCAGTCCTCGATAGAGTTATCCTGTGAATTAATTGTCAAGGGATTATGAGAAAGGTCAGCTCAGTGTCCAAGAATAGCACAAAAAGCAGACCATACTGCTACCTCTCCCAGGAGACATGCTACAACAGGAGACAAGTAGAGCACATTTTTAGTTAACCAAACATAATAGCTAAGCATTTATCTAATCAACACCCACAGAACTATGTACAAGACCATACAAATGAGAAAATAATTACAGTAACTAGTTTAGCCCACTATAATCTCATTGGTTCTATGGTAAACCATTAACATAAATGCAATATTCAGAAACCAAAAAATTAGTTCAGGCAATACGACCTTACCATTTTAAAGAGGAAGATGCTCGCTGCCTCTGTTGCTGATGAGGTACTTATTCAACTTGGAGAGAATGTCCAAATGTACATATGGAACAAGAGCAAAACCAAATATAAGAGTGAGTCAAAAGAAAATGCTAAGTATATGTTTTGAAACTCGAAACCCTAACTGAGCATCAGTGGCGGAGCCAGAAAAAAAAATTAGCTGGGGCGACACCTAATGACGGACCAAACCAAAATGAAACACACACCAATTCACACATCTATATGCTGCAGTTGCACAAATTTTAGCGAAAATATTCAAAATGTAGTCTTAAATTTGAATAACAAAGACACAAATTAGCAAGTACTAAGGTCCTATGAGTCATGGCGCCATCTAAAAATACTACCGAAGCTTGAAAATATCGTTAGAGAAGAAGGAACATAGTCGAGTTAGGGCAGATTAGCTGGGGCGGCTGTCCCAGCTGGCCCCAATGTGGCTACGCTACTGGTGAGCATAGTCAAGAATGTATCTTAATGATGTAGGAGGGATTTCTAGCACACAGTTCACCTTGTCACTGTCGGAGCGGAGGGATCTCTAGTCGCCACGTCCTCGCGTTGACCTCGTGCGCTGGATCCCTCCTCCTCCTAGTCGTCGTCACTGGAAGGTGAGGGGTGGTGTGGCGCGTGTCTCAGCGAAGCTGTGTAGCATGCGTCATGTCGCGGGAAGGGGGAGGGGGTGAGGGGAGGAAGGCGAGGGTGAGGAAGCGGCGGCGGCGCGAGGGGGAGAAAGACGACGGCGCGAGGGGAGAGTGACGAGGCGACTGCATAAGGGAGGCGCCTTTCCCTACTAACCCTAGCACGAGTGGGCGTGTGTGGGCCTTAATACTGAAAGGCCCAATATTATTAGAAAAACGCGTCAGGCCGGGGCTAGTTCTATTCGAATGAAGAACGGTTCGCATCATTTTCCCCTTTTAATCTGCAATCAAAGATTTGAATCACGTATTTATCCGTCATTCGTAATCCAAATTTGATGATATTTGTTTCTGATTTTTTCTAAAATAAACTTCTATTCATTTATGACATTGTTTCGTATATAACTCCATTTCCTGGATGTTGTTTATACGCCTTTATCTTGTTTCTTACAAGTAACATAGAAATAATATATGTTTTACACAACCATTACTAATGAAACTTTGTATTTCGTAATGTTAAGGTGAACACAAGGTTGTGTTAAAATTTCAAATGTATATGAGTTCGAACATATTGTGAAGTATGGAAAACTTCAGTGTTGAAGTATAACATTCTAGGAAACTATGTGAGAGATGTACATATTTGTACACAAGTATGATCTTCCTTTTGAGAAACCATTTGAAATTTTTATGACGAGTTTACGGACCCAAATTATGTTGCCAAGTCAATTTGTAGAATTTTTAGACCAACCTAAGACGTTATTACAATTATTATATCCCAACTATGAGATAAAAAATCGAATTTTGATAATTTTGGTTACACAAGTGTGCCTACTGATATTTTATTCGAATACTAGATGATCAACTACGAATTGTTCATATTTTTAATGAATTTTTAGGTGCTGTTTAATGGGCTCTAATATTTGAGGGAAGCAAGTTTTATTTCAAAAAAATTACTGCGGGGCACACGTGTCAGCGTCAGCAGCCTATATAAAAAAGATAACGTTGCCTGGCCGGTCGAACCCACCTGACAACAAATGAGACGCGGGGTCTCGAACCTGTGTCGGAAATAACTCTCGATTTTGGAAATGAATATAACATCCCGAATGGGATAAGCGCAGCACACACGACGCTCTGACCTCTGAGCTCCCTGCTTCTTCTTCCCCGCTCTGAGCTCCACCGCCGCCCGCCCTTCCTTTCCCCACCATCGTGCACATGTCGCACTACGCCGATTCGTCTGGAGGTGGACGTGGCAGGAGCAGATTTCATGGTGGCTGGGGCAGCCGCATTCACTCCATCGGCTTGGATCCAGTCGGTGAGCTAAGTAGCTCCCCACTGGTCTCTTACCCGGACTGTGGTATGGCTCGGGTGGTGGAGGGGAGGACGCAGAAGGAAGGTGAAAACCACAGTCGTCTTTATTTCAAGTGTGCGAGGAATGCGGTGAGTAGTCTAAGCTGTGATTTCCCAATTCTGAGTTAGGGTTCTTATGTGCTTTTGATTTGTACAGTTTCCCAAGCTTTGTGGATATTACCGTTTCGAGAAGGAGTATCTCCAAATGCTGAAGGATGCTGGCGTCATATCTTTTCGACCGTCGAACTGGGCAGACGTGATCGATGAAGTAATTGATTCAGTAGATTGTCAACTTGGGAGCGACAATCAGAGGAAAGCACCGGACGACAAGCAGAGGAAGAAAGCACTGGAGGAGAATATGGACAATGTGATCTGGAAGATGAACTTGATTATTGTGGGTGCTGTTTGTGTAGTATTTGGATGTTTACTAGGGATGTATGCTGCAAAGAAGTAACGGGGATGTGAAAAGTGGTGCTTTAATTTGTTTCATCTGTGTGAATGAGGAATGAAAAAATTGTCACAGATGACAAACTTAAATGTATGAATGAAGAAAATGGAATGGAATGACAATTGAGTCACGAATCTTAATGTGTCACATATCACAAATTTCATCAATTCATCTGTGATGACATTTCAGTGTGAAATTAACCAGTCTGCACCAGCATTTCGAAACTCAGAATCTTTTCACTCACAAATAGAGTAGTAACAAACATTGCAATTCATTATTGCCCCGCTGCCACTCTACCCTGCCACTCTGCCATTGTTAGATGTAGTTCATCACAAGTTCAACAAACACACAGGAGGAACACATATTAACAGAGGAACATGTTCATGACAAACAAGCAGAGTTCCCAATGTTTGACCAAAAGCCCCTCCCCTGCCACTTAGATGTAGTTCATCACAAGTTCAACAAACACACAGGAGGAACAAGCAGAGTTCCACGAACAAACAGAGGAGGACGAACACACAGAGGAGGAACAAATTAATTATGCTAAGGTAGGAAGACTTGTCGCTGTCGCCGGAGGAGCCCCACCGTCGGAGTCGGAGTCGGAGTCGCCGAGGTCGCGTTTGTCACCGCCGTCGAAGCCACCATTGTCGCCGTCGCCGTCGCCGCCGTCATCGCCGTCACCACCGTCGTCACCATCGCCGTCGCCGCCATGGTCGCCGTCACCCAAGACCACGACTCTCTCAAGGTCCCGAGCCAACCAACGGATCTTGAAGGCGAAATCCTTCACGGACCTCTGCAGCGCTTCGCTGGGTCGGGGCACGCCGAGCTTAACGCACACCTGTTGAAGCTTCCTGAAAGCTTCAGCCAAGAGTTGGACGGACCAAATGTTGACCAAAACTAGTTGTGAACGCAGAGAGGAGGGCTGCACGGGCGGCGGTGCCGGTGCCTCCTCGGCCGGCGGCGCCGGCGCCTCCTGGATGAGACAACGGCGGTGGCTTTCGTCGTTGTCGTCCTCCTCCCTTCCCTGCTTCCTCGATGGCTCGCTCGACGACGATGCCATGCGCGCGCTTGAGGAAGAAGAAGCTCTCGGTGACCGGAGACGACGGTGGTGCTGGGGTTTTCTTGGTGGCGCGCTTGAAGCTTATGGAAGAAAGCTTTTGGCTGACCGGGCATTTATATGACAAGACGGGGAACCGTCAGGCAGCCAGTCTTCCTACTGCGACACGCCACTACGCCTCGGAACGCGGTACGCTGCGCCAACGCGTGTCCACTAACCAGCATCGCATTTGACAAAAGACTTTTTTCTCCGTCCCGCAAAGACTGTTCATATACCTTATTTTAATACCTCTTTTCAAGTTCCAATGCAAAGACTGTTCATATTGCTTATTTTAATTTATTAATACTCCCTCCATCCCAAAATATAAGGTCTTATTGACTTTTGCTTATCACGTTTGACCACTCATCTTATTCAAAAAATTTATGAAAATATAAAAACAATTATGATATACTTCAAATATACATGATGATAAAACATGTCATAACAAAATAAATAATATTTACACAATTTTTTTGAATAAAACGAGTGGTCAAATGTGATTAGCAAAAGTCAACAAGACCTTATATTTTGGGACAGAGGGAGTACCTCTATTCGCTGGAAACCGACCACAAAGGAAACAGTTCTCATTTCTCCTTTTAATCTGGAACGCTTGCCACTCAGGCACTTGCCAAGCTCCCTTAGTCACCTTGATGCCGCCTCCACTAAGGAGCTTCTCTACCAAGGGAAGGGGGTCTCCACGTCCCCCGCACAAAGTGTCCTCGCCGCTCCACACCAAGCCGGAGGGTCGAAGACGTTTGCTGGAGAGCCACCTAGGCTCCAAGGCTTCCGGTGCACCTCGTACAACTTGATCCACTCGAGAATCACCTCACAAGGTAGGCACACCTTGCACTCACTTAGCTCTAAGCTAAACCTAGCACTAAGCACACACACAAAGCATGTGCAAGTCTATGGATGAGCAATTTAGCACTTGGATGGCTTGGATATGATCTTCTATGAGTCTTGAACTCCTCTGCACTTCCACACACTCCAGCCACTCCAAATGGGTGAGTGGAGGGGGTATAAATAGCCCAAGGAGTCCAAAGAGCCGTTGGCTAAAAGCCACTGAAAACCATAGCGTCGGATGAACCGATGCTAGTTTTCCAGGGCCATCGGTTCATCCGGTGCCCTCCACGTCACCTAGCCGTTGCATCCCTTCTGACACATATCCTCTGACACTTGCACCGACGGCCTCCTCACTTAACCATCGGTTCATCTGGTGCTGATGGGTTTACGGCCAAAACCTTACTGGTAGCTTCTTCATAGTCGCCGGATGAACCGTTGCTTATGTCCTGGTGACCATCGGTTCATCCGGTGCTTAAGGGTTTCGCTCCAGAACGTCTCTATTGGCAAACACACGGCTGCCGGATGAACTGCTACTACACCGTCGGTTCATCCGGTGGTGTTGATTCCTGCTTGCTTGATATCTTGATTCATCCGGCGCATCTAGAAAAGGGGGCGTCGGTTGATCCGGTGATCCATGCTGACTTGGGTTTCCTTTCGCAGTGTACCACTTCATCCGGTGAATGCACCGACGCCGCTTCCAAGAGTACCGTCGATTCATCCGACGGTGGCATTTCTTTTCTTTTTCTTCCACGGTTTTTACCCTTGAAAAATATACAATCTTCTCATTTTGGCATATGGTATTTTTGCATCCTTGGGACCTACAAGTGTCTACAAAGACATGCTAGACAATATGGTTAGTCCCATTGATCATGTTGTCATTAATCACCAAAATTAAGCTTTGAACAAATGTCATACGAGGCCATGTTCGCTACATGCGCTACATAGCTTCTCTTGGGCACTCTAATATAAAAAAATGAGTGTTGAGCACTCTAATATAACTCATTTTCGGTCTCTCACACGCTACGCATAACAACACTTACAAACTGGCATGGATGCAACATCACTCTCACCTTAGACTGAGTCCAACAGCAGAGGCAAAAGTAAATATGGCTCACGAGTCGGCACTGTGCAGCATCAAAATCGTTCCCAACAGAGAATGGAAAATGTGGAGGCACTTTGCATCGAAGGAGAGAGAAGATGCAAAAATAGAACTCATCTTTCCTCAAACGCAATTCTTCTGAGGGCAACGACCGGAAGGCGAGCTAATTCGCGGGCGGGGCGGCTGACACCTAATGTGTGTGTGTGGGAGCCTCCTTCGCGTGCGGGGTGGCCGGTGCCTAATGTGCGTGTGTGGGAGCCTCCTGGGAATTTTTAGTATTTTTGGCGCTAATACATTTAGTCCTGGTTGGTAGCAAATACTTTTATCCCCCCTTTAGTCACATGATTTTTTCACGCGAAATATGCATGTGCGCGGTGCGAGGTTCGAACTCGTGACCTCCGGTCTCGTGCGTACCTTCCTTACCATCTCACCTACACAACACATCTGACTGAGTAGATGATGTAATCCTCTTGTAGTAACTCGTGGGAGACTCTTTAGTCTCGGTTCGTAACACCAACCCAGACTAAAGGCCCCCCTTTAGTCTAGATTGGTGTTACGAACCGAGACTAAAGGCCCCCTCTTTAGTCTAGGTTGGTGTTATGAACCGAGACTAAAGGGTCGGGGCACTCCAGCCACTCGCGGCCATGTCGATGCAAAACCCTTTAGTCCGGGCTTCAAATTTTCAACCAGGACTAAAAGGGTGAAGCAAAGATCGATTCTCTACTAGTGTTGTACATCTCGTGCAAACCAGTGGGGCAACTAGTCCATTCCCAATGCATACAATCCATATGCTGCCAGCCGTTCCAGAAACCCTCTTGCCTCATTAACCTTTAGTACCTTGTTCTGATGGTGGCCTGATCCATTCTTCCCCGAAATCATTTACTATTGTTCTGACAAAACGCTTCAATATCTCCAATACAGTGCTCTCACTCATATGTAGATGATCGTCTAATGAATCAATAATGCTACCATAAGCTAGCATTTTTAATTGCGATTGTGCATTTGTGGATGGGAGAAAATCCTTGATGACCGGCCCAATTTCATTTTTGTTTGAAGTAGGAGTTCTCTTCAGTAACCTTATTGACAATCCCGACAATCCAAAGGAACAGACTCTCCCGCATTCAGTACCTACCACACAATTTGTATTATTTACTGCATGTTTGGATGACAATACAATAAAAACTATGTTTCAGCTCGCATACACACCTCCTGCGAAAATATTCTGGGTTGTAAATTGGATGTTCAACAAAATATTGAGCATTCAATATTTTGTTAGCACCTTCACGGTCGCGCTTATATGTCTTGTGACCCGGTGTTGAACCTCCCCATCGACGTTTTGTCCCACCAACCAAAACTGTTGCAGCTATATATCTCAACATCATCAGTATCTCTCCCCTGGCTGGCAGTCGTTCCATAGTTTGAAAGCTTAATATACCTCATCACCATCTCTAAAATCAAAGCCACATATCCAATGACAAACAATAAACAAATGAGGAAAATTAATCTGCAGACCGGATCCTAAGAAGTGTTACCTAGCGCTGGGAAGGAGCATGAGTCTCTGCCTACAAATCTATGATTCGGCCATCAGCATGAGCTCCGGTGAAGCAGCGCAGCCACCAATAGGAGCAGTCGTCAGTCACCGAGCCACCAAAATCGCCAGGCCGTGCCTCTTCTGTTCTGGGAGTTGACAGAAAATGAAACCGGCACTCGACACTGCTCAGTCGCCGTCTTGCTGAGCTGCAGAAATTGCCTAGCCGTGGCTCTTCAGTTCTGGGAGTTGGCGGGAAATGAAACCGACACTGTCGGGAGAGCAGGAAATGCTATAGCTGTTGGAGGCGTCACCGAATATATGCCTATTGCATCATTGTACATGCGAGGCAAACCCTAGTTTGCCCCTCCAAATTGCCTTTAATTGTTGGAGTCGGTCTTAGTGGCAACTGCTAGAACACTAGCTATTTCATCTAGAACCCATTGTTGTGTGATATACTGATGATAGCAATCCTCACCCATCAGTTGATGGGACGAGAAGGGTGTGATGCCTTTGGGTAATATCACACTTGGTTGATGCCAGAAACTGGTTATAAAGATCCACCTTACACAACTGGTTCCTAACAAAAAAACAAGAGCAAAAGTGCAGAGTCGTAAAATCATAATACACTTTTCCACAACAGCCAAATTATAGTATATTTGTGCCATATATATTTTGCGGTCCGTGTAGGAAAGCTCATAAGTATAATTATCATCTATGATTATTTATGCTGGTTTGTGTTCATTATGTACAATAATCTTCCAAATATAGTGGTGAACCCATTAGGCTACATAAATTTTCATCATGTACACTTGGATAAAAAAGATGTTGATTATTTGGCCTCTCTAATTAATTAACACTTTTGCTGCACTTATTAGACCTTTTTGTATGTATCAATATAACTTATATAGATACACCCCACTAAGGATCATTAACTCTATTTCTCTTAACATGGAAGCTATATGCGTTATATATAGAAACTCACTACTCCCTCCGTTCCAAATTATAGGCAGTTTTGAATTTTATAGATACATAGATATTATTATGCATCTAGACATAATATATATATCTAAATGCATAACATCATCTAAGAAACTAATAAAGCTAAAACGACATATAATTTGGAACGGAGGGAGTATATCAGAAGTCACGTCACTATCCACTAGGACCATCTATTTATGTCTTTATTTACCGATTTTATGTGATTAATAGCATCTATGCAGGCAATTTATTAGTCTTTGTGAGTATCATGCTACAAAATTATCAAGGTAGAAATACATGGAGAGTCAATCATTTAAGAGTTGTCTTCTCTCAATAAATGAACATGTTTTCGTGTAAAATATCGTTTGCAAAAGAATACTACCATGCAATCCCCTTTTCTACTTCAAATTTTCATTTAAATTTTTTGTTTAATAAGGGTCCGTTTGGCATGGTTGTGGTTGTGGCTGTGGTAGCTCTGGTTGTGGCTGTGTTGGTGGAGCAGATTCTCTGATGAAGCCGAAATCGTTTTGGAGAAACATTTGGCAAAACAGTTTCTTCTGGATGTGGAAGGTGGATGAGATGAGTGAAATGTCCATAATACACTTCCTTTTTCTTTTTTCCTTTTCTTTTTTCATTCCTCCTATTTTTCTTTTTCCTTCAACTTTTACATTTTCCCCTTCTCTTTTTTCTTTTTTATTTCCCTTTCCCATACTTATCTCCACCGCAAGCCCTTGGTGCCTTATCCATTCACACCAGGCCCCAAAGCCGCACGCACACGCCTGCCCACAGATCCAGCGATTCCAGCTTCGACGTCATTGCCATCCTGACCTCGAGCCGCCCCTACAGCACGTCGTCGTTGTCCAAGTAACCCCTGCAGTGCGTTGCGCCGTCCCGACCTCAGGCCTCCCCTGCAACGTGTTGTCGCCGTCCAAGCCCAACCCTGCAGCGCGCCGCCACCGGTCATCTTCTCCACCGCGATCGGGCTACTCGGCCACCGCCACCGGGCTGCTCCGCCTCCACCGCCGGCCGGCTACCATTTCCGACCAGGCGGCCGCGACCTCCACCACGTCGCACCACCACTCTGGCCATCTCCCTCGTGCGCCGTCCCCCGACGAGCCCTACTGGGGGCAGGGCTGGCAAAGGGTGCGCGGAGCGGGAGGCGCTGTGACAGAACCGCCCAAAATAAATCTGTATTATCACCTAAGTCGGTCCACTTGGCTCATAAGCGATAACAAAGATGTATTTTGGCGCCTCTGTCGGGTCATGCCCGATGAATCACTTACAACAGGATCACTGATATGCGCAAAGCCCACACGAAGGCGGGACCAGAGTACACATTCAACATTACATAAAAGTTCACATGGTCACATTATTACAAACCAGGTTTTCATACATAAAAGTAAAGTGTTTCAGAGTTTAACAGCGGAAATAAAAACTAAACGGGTGATACACATGGGAGGCCATCCAAGCATATCACTCATCATCGTCATTCTCTCATTCAATCTCCCAACCATCTGGAATAGAGCCAGGCCAGATGGGATTACCTGAAAACCACAAATTAAGCAATTTATTATTCCAACATAAGTAACCTATATCTCGCGAGCAATGCGTCATTACTCGACTTGTACCGTGTCCTTAAAGCATTGCACTAGCGACCTATCATACTAGTAAAAGAGCATAGGAATCCTAAGGATCATGCATCTAGGCTTCAAAACAACTCCTGAAACTTAAATGCACAAAACAAAACATAAATACGAAAAGTAAAAATGTGAGTTTATCCAAAAAGGTTATATGCACTCTGGTGCTTGCCTTCCTCTATGTCAGTTATAGCCTCGGGCTCTTCTGGACTTTGGTCCATGTCTTGGTGCACACTCAGCTCATTCACATCTCCATCAGCAGCACCTTCTCCCTCCTAGGTGAGCATATAGGTACCATCCGGTAAATCTACACGTATACATGCATATGCATTAGGTTATAGTGAGGGTGGGAGAATTACCACCAAACCAACTCTTGTTGGCCACATTCATCTAAAGAATTATTAATTCTCACAAAAAGCATGGGGTGTGGTGTGATGGTGAACTAACTACTACTTTGATGGTGATTGTGTGCACATTTAAACAAATTAGCTTACTAAACTTCACCAAATAGTATGGGGTGTGTTAGAATGATTTCAAACAGGAACTACACATGAAATCCTTAATTAAATTTAAATAATAAATATACCTATTTATTCAAATCCTATCTAGCCATTCATCCAAAATTCATATTAATTGAAATATAACTCCAACTGGTCTGAACTTTTTCACACAGCAGCATATGACTAATTCAAGCTTAAATACCAAAAATTAGCTCCAGATTACTTATAGATTAATTTATATGAAAAAGATAAATTTCAGCCTAATCTTAACTTCATTAATTCATACAAAAATATTTACTAATCTTTTTGACCTCAAACTTTTCCTACAGGTCATTCATTTCGAACTTAAGCTCCTGACAAATTTTCAAAGGTAGGTCTATCATATTTTTCAAGTTATCCATTTAACATCCTACACAAAGTTAAATACAAAACATCATTCAACAAGTTCCTAACATCATAATTATTTTTCCAGAGATACTAATCATCATGACAAATTCCTAGGGTGGATTGGTGCTTAAAGAAAACATTTCTTGAGGGGACTATAAAAAGCATCAAGCTTAAACTAACATAAAGCTTACAAAAATCATAACTATAAATCTACACATCAAACATGTGTCACATTTGGTCACAGATCTAAACTTGGCATAAAGAATAACATCTCCAGATTTCATCTCCATTGCATGAGTACATTTTGAACTACAATAAAAGTACATCAAACTGAGTTTGAATTTTCATTTCAAAACTATCTAGAAAAACCCTATACACCCTTTCTAGAAACTGTAGATCTCCTCACAAAGAACCCAACACAATTGGATTTGTATTTTTCTAAATTTTCTACGATTTCTAATGGATTTTTGAAGTTGCTGCTAAACCCTAATGTAGATTTTGCAGACAGACCCTTGAATCAAAGTTTCAAAATTACAAACAAGTCCCTCGTCCATGGATTAGGCCCTGGAATTAATTCAATCGAAGCAATTGGGTCCTTGTGGCCATGGCACCTCGCCGGCCGCAACTTTTTGGCCGGAGCTGGCCGGCGAGCGGCCCTGGGGTGTGTGTGCGACCTACCTGTGGGGGTGGAGGTGTTGGCATGGCCCGGGTCGGCTCCGACAGATCACCACGGCGTGGCTGCGGTGTTGCTCCCGCCGGAGCAAGCTGTCCGGGTGGCGGCGGCCAAATGACGGGACGGCGGCGACAGATTGAGCTTCGGGGAGGTGCCGGGGAGGAGTAGGAACGGAGAGGGGTGACGCGGCCAGACGGAGGAGGAGGCGCGGCCCTGGGCTGCTATGGTCAGCGGCGGCGGCTATGGCGAGGCCGGCAGCGCGCGAAAGAAGGACGACGACACGTCGCGGCTCGGTTTTGACGACAGGACGACAATGCAGCGCGACGGGTCGAGGGATAGTTGGCGCGTCGGGACAGGGAGGCGGCCATCTGGCCATTCGCGCGCTGGCGCATGGCCCTAGCCCAGCGCAGCACGCTGCATGAGCGCGGCGCACGGGAGAATCAAGGGCGGAGGCTCCAGGGTGCTCGAGCGGTCCACAGCGGGACGTCCCACGTGTCCGTACGCCGGAGAACAATGATGCCGACACGTGGTTGGCGCGGGCGAAACGCGCGCGTGCTGGGCGTGGCAACGGCGACGCCAGCGTCTGTTTCTATTCCCTGAGCCCGTTTTCAAAAATCCAAAACTCCAAAAAGTGTCAACTAAGTTGAAATTCTCCGAAAATAGAAGTTGTACAGGAACTATAGCACTACAACTTTCCCAAAGGGCGACCTATGTTTTGGTGAATGGATTGACGGGAAAAATTCGATGAACTTGCAGTTTTTCTCGGCCCCTGATTCCTGTTCACAGGAACTTCCATTTGATTTTTGGCCAACTTACACTCAAAATTTGAATGTCCGCCAATTGTGAAAAATGTGTTCCCGGAAATAAGGAAAAACTTTTATATTGGCAGAACTTGAACTTCTGTAGTGAAATTTGGAGAACGCGCAAGAAAACCATTTCAGCCTTCTAGAGCTCTTAGGGGTTTGACCAGGATTTTGGATTTTGACCAAGGGTCCTTTTGCAAAATTGAACAAAATTAACCTAAACATGCTTTAGCACTGATCATACTTGATTAACAAAACTAATGGAGGTACTTAGCTTAACTAAAAATCTGGGATGTTACAGGCGCAGTGGGCGGAGCCACGATTTCTGGCTCTGCCTCCCCCAAATCGCTCTAGAGAGCGATTTTTTTGGTGCTTCTACGGTGAAGCTGTTTTGGGGATGCCTTTGGCACAGCGTCGCCCAAAATAGTTATTGAAGCTGCCGGTAAAGCTGTACCAAACGCACCCTAAATCCAGCGTCAACATGTGGGGTATTACCTAGTTTCTTTCATGGCTAGCTTCGCCCCTGCCTATTGTGCATCTGAAAGTGATGCATTTTCTTTCTCACGTTTTAACTCTTCAAAGCCTCATTTTCTAGGGAAGCATGCAAAAAGCTGAGGTAGAATCTTTTCTCTTGCTGCATTATTGTCTTGGGATTTGTATAAATTGCTTTTCAGACATATCTGCTGAGCTATACATATTTTCGAATAGGATATTAGGCCAGTCTCAGTAGGAGTTTCATAGACATTAAATAGGCTGCCATGTCAGCACTTTTGATGATGTGGCAGTGTGTTAATGAAGAGAGAGGTAAAATGGGTTTCATGAGGATGACACCGGCCCTCTATACACAGTTATCTAGACAACTTGTGTCTTGCATGTAACTTAGAAAACAACAATAGATGAAACTATGCATTGAGAGGGAGGTGTTTCATTATAGTTTCAAAAGCTTTTGAAACTATAATGAAACACCTCCCTCTCAATGCATAGTTTCATCTATTGTTGTTTTCTAAGTTACATGCAAGACACAAGCACTACGTGAAAAACAACCATTGGTAACGGGTGCGGATGGCCATTGGTAACAGGCAAAACGCCCGTTACCGATCAAGCGTTACAAATAAGCCAACAAAGGTAACGGGCCGATGCTCGTTACTGATGATACGTAATTGTAACGGGCGTCGAACAAAGACCGTTACCACAACTACTTACCGGTCACCTGAAATGGTTGTTTCTCTGGGCCCACCGGAGCCTTTGGTAACGAGTGCAGACACTGAGCCCGTTACTCATAATACTTATTAGTAACGAGCGTCTAACAAATACCGTTACGGAAACTAGTTACCGGTCACCTGAAATGTCTATTTCTCTGGGCCCACATGGACCTTTGGTAACGGACACAGAAACCGAACCCGTTACATGAACACAATATCGGAGACGTTTGCTGTGGACACGCGTCTGCACGTAAGGAGACGCATTTTTTTACGCGTGTCTTCTCTGTCTGGACGAAAGGAGACGCGTGCTCTGGACGCGCGTCTCGTCTGTCTCCACGAAAGGAGACATGTGCTCTGGACGCGCGTCACCTCTGTCTCGACGACAGGAGATGCGTGCTCTGGAAGCGCGTCTCCTCTGTCTCGACAAAAGCATCAACTTCTAGGGCCCACCGGTCAGTATTAGTAACGGGCCTTTATGCGGCCTGTTACAGTGTTGTCATACTTGTAATGGGCGTTCCAAGTGAAGCTCGTTACTCACAGATCAGTTTTAGTAACGTGCCTTACTTAACGCCCGTGACCGATATGTAGGGCACCTACAGTAACCTGCCCATTTTCTGGCTGCATCCCAGTACCAACCAGGATTTGGCAGCCACCAGATCAGGGGCTGCATCCTAGAAACAGCCAGGATTTGGCAGCCACCACAGCAATGCAAGGAGACATCTCAAACACATTCTCATCACATATATACGCAAGCAAGATCACATATATATACACAATGCGAGATCACATCAAGATCCTCATCAGATCGACATGCACGCTAAAGTTTCAAGTTCGTCATCGGTGCTTTGTTTGGATGGAGTCCTGAGAAAACTGCCTAAACTAGGCAACATCTGACCCCAGCCAAGCAGGTTTCTCAGGCAGTACTAAACTAGCCTGAATGCAGTAAGTTTCAAGTTTGTCAGGCAGTACAATGAACTCATGGTGCACCATTATAGAGGTTGCCATTTCGGTCGAGGATCTCCTTAATAATGTACTCGCACAGCATCTCCCGAACCGGCTTTAGATCTTCTGTAGAAACATTTAGGGCGGGTTTGAAATCCTGCAAAATAAAATAATTATGAGAATACAAGTATAAATCAGTTTCTAAAATCAAATGGAGAATATGAGTAGAGACAAGGGTGAGCATTATCTACTTACAGCAGCCTTCTTGATGTGAGGTATGTCTTCGAGTAGTTTGAACATATTGAATGCCACATGGAATCCATGCAAAAAGGACCCCGATGGCTGTTGAGCACACTGTGCATCGAGGTACCAAAATGATAAGTTGATGCAGTACCAAATTGGTATGAAGGGACCATAAAAAAACCTCGGTCTTACAGTGGTATTTGGCTTGTGCTTGAATGTCTGATTGGATTTTAGCTTTTTCTTCTTTCCTTTCATCACTTCGTCCTTTGGGCATATATTTTCAGAGGCCCTGCATGATTAGCAATACCGATTAGAAACACTAAGAGAGATTGAATTTTGTGAACAAAACCTACAAGGTACGGACCAAGTCACAAGCGCTCGGAGGTCTTCAAACTTTTGCGCGGGATGATGTTTGGCTGAATCTAGATACCAAACCTCTTTGAAATTCATACAGATGATCAGTGTTACACAGTGGCCACCGGTGAAGAAGGCACCCACCACGTAGTCATTCGTCATTGCATTTCTCAATGCTTGTTTTACAAGGGTAGACTCCTTATCAATCTTTGTGGTCGTGAGAACCTGTGGATCCAAAAACCCAACACTGATCTTCATCTCCGCTGCCTTGTCCATCATTTTCCTACAAAAAATCCAAATGTTAGCATGCATGAACTTTGTGGTCAAAATTAAAGAAATATCTATTTTGGTTTTGAGGCACTTACAATGTCCACAACCTCAAGAAGGTCTCATCCAGAGCAACCAGGGTTATAAGGTCATACACGTGACTGAATGCAATGTTTAACATTAAATCACCAGCACCATGAAAGGAGTCTTCAGGCAACTTTGCTAGAAAACTAAGTTTATCCTTACTGTGTTCCATGGCGTAACCATGCAACCTGGCACAATTCGGTCCAGCAGCCTGTAAGTCCGCTTCTGCCAACATAGGCACATCAGGCTTGTATTTTGGATCCCGTTTTGTCCAAAAACAGGTAAGAAGCTCATCTCTAGGCAGAGGTTTCCTGGCCCCCTTCTTCTGCGGTGGCTGCTGCTCAGGCGGAGATTGCCTGTCCTCCGCCTGTCGCTGCTGCTACTTAGGCGGAGATTGCCTGTCCTCCTCCTGTTGTAGAGGTTGTTGTTGCTGCTGCTGCTTAGGTGGAGATTGCCTGGGTTCCTCCTGCTATTGTCGATGCTCCTGCTGCGTAGTTTTGCTGATCTGCTGCTGCTTCTTAGGCAGAGATTGCCTGTCCTCCTCCTGCTGTTGTCGATGCTCCTGCTGCGTAGTTTTGCAGATCTGCTACTGCTGCTGCTGAGCTTTCTCTTGCTGACGCTGAGCTGCAGTACCTCATTCCTGGGGGAGCCAGGGATGAACACAACCTCTCAAACTCTATCAAATGGTCATGGGGATCCTCACCAATAGCTCCAGAGAAGGGTCGATTCCAAACCATGGTTATAAGGTAGGGGTTGAGTTCATGGTTGGATGAAGACGTTGATGGATCATTGAACTTGTAAGTTGAGGTGGAGAGGTCATGAAAGGATGGCCTCTCCATGGGTAACAGGGGTAAAGGTAGAATAAAGAAAGAAGAAAAGATACGAGGACCACTGGGTACGAAGATAGATACAGCAACCGTTCCCCGGTAATAGTGCCAGAAAGCTTGTTGGGTATTTTAGCACCACACGAAATAAATCCGCAAGCGCACGGAAACCATTGTAGCTTTCACCTCAGAGTATTCCAAGGGTATCGAATCCAAGGGAACAGTGTGCACTAACTTCGTACTAGTCAGTCCAAGGACACACCCAGATAAAAGGCAAGGATAGAGAGGATTCTTAAAGATAGCACTATAGATGAGATTAAAGGTCGATCTCTAGATAGAACTTGGCTTAGGGTACCGATAGCCCTGACTTAACAGGCGACTCCGGTACGCGGATCTATGTGGAACGGAGCTCTGACTATATCCAGCTGCGAAGGATCAATGAGGGCCAGACGGGCTGTCACCACCACCTGGACTGCCTCTACCTAACCTTGGGATAAGCCGAACGAATGATAACCGGTAGTGTGACACAACATCTACGTTGTGGTTACTGCCGTAGCCAACGGACTACGGCACTCTGTACTTATAGAACTACGACCACGAAAGAGAACTGATCTCATCACTATATGTACTACTAGCTTATACTAAAGGCATGCAAGAGAGCACTCAACCCCGTACTGTGCTGCCAACGTATACGAACGACTTGCAGCAGACGAACGCGTAAACCCAGGATCTACACACTAGCAGAGGAAAAAGTCTACTCATGTAACCTAGCATAAACTATTAGAAAGGAATCACGAACACACTTTATTCTAATTAGAGCATGCAAGCACATCCACTTTATTCTAAAAGACTAGTCATACAAATAGGATACAAACTTGTGCACCTAATCAACTAGATCGAGGGGGCGTGTTCGTGAAGAACACGTGCCTCTAAATGATGAACAGGTGAAGAACACAAGAACATATCACTTGCACTTTGGTCTAAATAGAAAATGCAAAAATACTCACTTTACTCTAATTGAAGAACGAGCATTCGTAGAGGTACATCCCTTTCACTCTCTCCCTAGCTTTGATCTAATCAACTACTCCACACTTACACTCTAGAAGGAGGAGAGGAGAGCCTCTCCTCTCAAGAGAGAAAATGAGAGAGGAGGAGAGGAGTTGTGTGTCCAAATGAGAGCCCCTCCCCTCCTATTTATAGAGGAGGGGGTGGCTTGCCTTGGTGCTCCAAGTGCCTCCACTTTTGCAGCTTCCCTGGGCGCAACCTATAATAGTGTGACACGTGGCAGGTGGAAACCGGGCCAGAACCGGAATATTCCTTGAAGAACCGGACATTCCTTGGCTTCTGGCCGCAGAACCGCTGCTAAAGAGGGGTTAACAGGGGCGGTCAATGGGCGGACCGGGCACGGACCGCGCGACCGCCTCCTGCGCGCTTCCCGCGCGTGACGCATGGCACTCCGGTCGGCGCGCGCGCCTCTTCCTGCGCATGGCGCCAAAACCTCCTCCGCCCGCGCCTATAGCAGTGCGACACGTCGCCCGGCCCATTCGGCTCCCCGCGCACATGCGCCTGCGCGCGCTGGATCCGTGCGCCCGGCTGCCAGCCAGTGAGATGGCGCCACGTGGCCGGCCGAGAACGATCCGCGCACCAGCTGTGCGATCCGCATGCGCGGGCGCTGCCCAGTGGCCGGCCGACACGTGGCACGCATGTGCACGACGACCGGGAAGCTGTGGGCCCCATGGTGACGTCATCTCTTTCGTTCTTTTCATATCTTGCGCATACGAACTCCGATGTAGGCATATAATATGTCCATTTCGATCGTCTCGATGAGCCCGTCGCAATGGTGCAGTCCAAATTGGTATTTGAGGTTGTTTATGATGATGTCCTTTAATAGCCATTGGACTACTTGCTCTCAATTGTACCATTGGGCACGCATTTCGGTGCATCCTGCAACAAAAGCTAGAAACACCAACACTTGTGGAAATCATCAGTATCAAGCCCTATTCTAGTGTTGAGGATCACTTTACATTTATTTTATGTAGGTATTGACGGTGTAAAAGCAACACTTATCAACCGTCAACAACACCCCCACACTTGACCTTTGCTCGTCCTGAGGAAAGGGAGTCAGGTCAAGGCGAGACATGATATCCAAAGGTATGAAACAAGCATAAGAGATATTCCAGACCATACCTTGTACTTGTAAACTCTGAAGTGTCTATCATGCTATCTTGGGCAGTTGAAGAATGGAACAGTCATGAATCAAATCACTCCTGCTCATCATGTCAAGTAACTTGGGGTTTTGCAATAAATTTTTGAAACAAACTTTGCTTAGCTCCTCATTTGATTCTCTCAGGTCGCTCAATGTGTATATGTCCTCACCAAGGCATTAGATTACCTTTCTTCATCCTACTTCTAATGATGGCTATATGCGGAGCTCAAGGTAGGATAAAGGATAAGGTATACTTGTATCACATATATTGCAAAGTCAAAGACTAGATCCATAGAGAAAATCAAATCATACAATCAGATCAAGATGTGCACGTGTATGGATGTGATGGATATGGTAAGGTGAATACTAGGCCCGGAATGGGTGCTAGATATTACCATATATATGATGAATGTTGTGGTGATGGTAAGGTAGACACTAGGCCCGGAATGGGTGCTAGTTATTACCATCAAATTTTGGAACTCCATTTCGCATGATTTCATCTCTCTCCTTTTTCTTCTTTCTTTTGGACATGGGCTATCTCTTTTTTTTTACTTTTTTCATGCTTTGAGCAATTTTTTTGACTCATGCCTTGAGCATGGTTTTTTTCTCTTTTTTTTCTTGCATAGCCCATGTCTCTTTTTCAAGAATACTTTTGGAGAGAGAGGTCACACCACACACGGAGCTTTATTTTTATGAAATGGATGGATGATACAATGCTAACTTCCAGTGTAGAAGCATAGCAAGGGGATATGGAGTGCACATGAATCTTGATCACGAAAGCATGAAAAGAATTTTCACAAGGGTCACAACAATTTGACAAAGTTCAATGTAATAACAAGCAACATATGAGTCTAAGGTTTTTAAGATAACTCATCATACGGCTTTGGTAGGACTTTGGCATATCAAAGAGGAGCTTTGCAGAGGGTTTTCATATTTTCAAATAAAATTCCCAAGCACTCAAACATTCAGAGAGAAGATCATATCATCAAACCATATCACAAACATCAACTACTTAGATGAGCATCAGTTCCCAAATGATATTTGTTCACAAGCATCAAGATAATAAGTATGGAATAAAACATATGCAAGCCAACCACAGCAAACATGTAGAGCAAGTAGAGCACGATTCCATGAGTTCGATTTTAGCAGATAAGAATTAAAACTCATTCAAACTCATGAATCAGGGAGAGTGAGATAATGTTGCACATACCATCGCTCTTGAAGGATATAGGGATTAAAGAGAACTAGTGGTGATCCGGCTGACCCATAGTGGCAGTCGGCTCACTCTAGTTTACCTTGTCCCTTGTCATGGAAGCGCAGTCGATGTTGTGCAACACCTGTGTGGGAGATCTCAAGTGTGTATGTCGATGATAAGCTTGGGAGATCTCCCCCACACTTGTTCATATACCTGGTGCTGTCTTCAAACAAAGGAAAAACAAAAGATGGACTCTTCTGGTTCGAGAACTAGTGAGCCTTTATTCAAATTCAAATATTTTTTTATATTCACCATGAGATACCTCAAACAAGGCTGAGATGCCTTGGCTTACCTTCCCATTTGAATCAAGCTCGATGACTTACCCCATTTGAATTCAAAATTCCTACAAGGGTTAGTCTGCATATACAACCAATATTCATGCATGCATTAACTATAAGGCTCATCAATCAATCTCGACACCATGTCTTGTTTGATTGAAGAAGATGGTTTTAACCTAAGCACCATGCTTAATTTAAAACAACCTATGAATGCACATAGCTAAACATGCACTCAAACCAAAGCATCACAAACATAGATAAAGGAAGCATGAAAGCCAGATAAAGCTATTTCCAAAGGGATATAAACATGAGCATAAGATGGTGAACATCGGGCAACCTCCCGAAAGGGCTTTGTTTAAAGTCAAAAGCAGGACGTACCTAGCTAGTTGGGCAAGATGTAAGAGCTAACTTCATCTCCAAACCAGGATAAGATTTTGTGTGAGGGGAACTTTACTCAGGATACTCACATACCTCCTCCACACTTGAAGTTTGCATTGCTAGGCAACAAAACTCAAGTGTGTGGAGATCAAGCTTCCTTTTGTGATGTTCCCTCACCAAAAACTTACCAAAGTGTTGAGGTGATGCAGGTCACATGTTCTTAGGTGCTACATGTCCGTCGTTCTTTATAATCTTCACCTGAAAGGGTTAGGACCAAAAAATACCCGAAGGACAACCTATACTAAAAACATGCTCTTGCTTTTTATTTGAAAAGGGAAATAAAACAAACCTAATCCAGGCTATCTCCTGGTAGTGCTTTGTTTATGGTCATAAGCTCAACCCTGGGAACTTCTTCTTGCAGCTTTCATTAGTGATGTCATTCCTGCCTCACCATCAATTATTGATGTGTCAATGAAGCTTTAGCTGCAAGGTTAGTGCCACATAACATACACGAAATCTATAATGCTTATGGTAAACATATGCATCTACAATCATCCTTCTAAACATCAAGCAAAAGAGGACCATAAGGTGGTTGTAGTCCTCGTGCATGCTCTGTGCACTGAGCATGGATGACTCTGGAGAGGCGTGATGCAAGCATGGTTCCTGAGGTATATCAAGAGTGAAGCTACCATGCTTGTCAATGGAATCCTTTCGTTCGGACTCCAGAGTCGGCACCTCATAGATTTCCATGGCCCATGAATTCTCCATCTCAAGAGATGCATCGTGGAAGCTCGATGTTGATTCTTGATCAAGGTCAAGAACAACATAATGCGGGCCAGTGGGAAGAGGCTCAAACTCGGTCGAGTGTGATGATGATCGTTCGTCTTCACAAAGGTGAAGAGGGTCTTCCGAGTCGTGCTCCCGAGGAGTAGAGAATTCTACACCCTCAACAAGAACGGGCTCGGACGATGCGAACAGAGATACATGCATCATCTCCTCGAGCGAGTCTTGCTTGGGAAGAGGCTTTGCCATAAAACTTTCTGAAAACAAGGGAGTGGTGGCAGAAGCGGCTTCCCTAAGCTTTTCATTTAGGCTCCCTCGAGATGTATCGAGAAGTTCTTCTGCAAGGGAGCCTAGGAGGAGATCAAGATCGAGGACATCAAAGATGTAGAAGTCTAGATTAACCTTGATCTTGTCTACTAGGAGCGGCACAGCACATGCAACCCCCCGACACTCAAGAATGTGTCCGTAGGGACAACTCTTGAGGAGCTTGTTGGATGGTCTTAGCATAACATTGCTCAACAAAGTGTACGCTAGGTGCCATGGCATGACATTAACCTCCATAGTGGGGTTAAGAAGGGCTGCTACGATAATCCCTTTTATGGAACAAGAAACGATCGTAGAAGGTGAACTAATCCAAAGTGCTTCGGAAAAGTGTCCCACTCCATTCAACCACTTCTTCTCCATGGCCTCCGTGGTAGATGTCGTTTGGAGGATCGGGAGGCAAAGGAGGTACCGTAGGCCTAGGGGAAGGTTCCGTCAAAGGATTTCTAGCTGGCTGGATTTGGACAGAAGAGGGCTCCTTCCCTATTGGGTCATCTAATAAATTCGAGGTGTTCTTGATATTTTCAGAAGGGTCATCCTCGAATTGATGAAGGAACTTTGGAGGTTGAATTTATTCTTCCTCCATTGTTCCTGGTTCGGGAGAGGGCTCAACAGACGAATCTTGGGATGTGGAAGTTAAAGGCTCGGATTCAGCTGTTGAGAGACTCTCATGGATTGACTCTGATTCTTGGAGGGGTTCGTTATGGTCGGCAAGAAAGGAAGAGTTTTCTAAGAGGTGGTCTAGGATCTCTCTTCCTTCCTTTGAAGTTATGTCTGCGAACACACCTACAACGATGCTGTCGAGATATAGGGCAATGTCCATATCTAAACTTAGGTAAAAAGTACACAAGTATACACGATCGGGTATAGACATGTTTGGGCTAGACTTCATCAGGTGTAAGAACCTAGCCCAAGCTGCACCTATGGTCTCCTCCTCTAATGGCTTAAAGTTGCAGATGTCTCTCGGAAGGAACGCCCTATGTCTTGCAAGGTTGAAAGAAACATAGAAGTCAATTTGGAGTTTTTCCCAATCGTTCCCACGCCCTTTGGTGCGAGTGTACCATTGCTCCGCCCTCTTTGTGAGAGAGAGAGAGGAAACAAATTGAGCCTCAAGGTTTCCTGTATCATTCCTGGGGGAGCCAGGGATGAACACAACCTCTCAAACTCTATCAAATGGTCATGGGGATCCTCACCAATAGCTCCAGAGAAGGGTCGATTCCGAACCATGGTTATAAGGTAGGGGTTGAGTTCATGGTTGGATGAAGATGTTGATGGATCATTGAACTCGTAAGTTGAGGTGGAGAGGTCGTGAAAGGATGGCCTCTCCATGGGTAACAGGGGTAAAGGTAGAATAAAGAAAAAAGAAAAGATACGAGGACCACTGGGTACGAAGATAGATACAGCAACCGTTCCCTGGCAACAGCGCCAGAAAGCTTGTTGGGTATTTTAGCACCACACGAAATAAATCCGCAAGTGCAAAGATACCGTTGTAGCTTTCACCTCAGAGTATTCCAAGGGTATCAAATCCAAGGGAACAGTGTGCACTAACTTCGTACTAGTCAGTCCAAGGACACACCCAGATAAAAGGCAAGGATAGAGAGGATTCCTAAAGATAGCACTATAGATGAGATTAAAGGTCGATCTCTAGATAGAACTTGGCTTAGTGTACCGATAGCCCTGACTTAACAGGCGACTCCGGTACGCGGATCTATGTGGAACGGAGCTCTGACTATATCCAGCTGGGGAGGATCAGTGAGGGCCAGATGGGCTGTCACCACCACCTGGACTGCCTCTACCTAACCTTGGGATAAGCCGAACGAATGATAACCGGTAGCGTGACACAACATCTACGCTGTGGTTACTGCCGTAGCCAACGGACTACGACACTCTGTACCTATAGAACTACGACCACGGAAGAGAACTGATCTCACTCACTATATGTACTACTAGCTTATAATAAAGGCATGCAAGAGAGCACTCAACCCCGTACTGTGCTGCCAACGTATACGAACGACTTGCAGCAGACGAACGCATAAACCCAGGATCTACACACTAGCAGAGGAAAAGGTCTACTCATGTAACCTAGCATAAACTATTAGAAAGGAATCACGAACTCACTTTATTCTAATTAGAGCATGCAAGCACATCCACTTTATTCTAAAAGACTAGTCATACCAACAGGATACAAACTTGTGCACCTAATCAACTAGATCGAGGGGGCGTGTTCGTGAAGAACACGTGCCTCTAAATGATGAACAGGTGAAGAACACAAGAACATATCACTTGCACTTTGGTCTAAATAGAAAATGCAAAAATACTCAATTTACTCTAATTGAAGAACGAGCATCTGTAGAGGTACATCCCTTTCACTCTCTCTCTAGTTTTGATCTAATCAACTACTCCACACTTACACTCTAGAAGGAGGAGAGGAGAGCCTCTCCTCTCAAGAGAGAAAATAAGAGAGGAGGAGAGGAGTTGTGTGTCCAAATGAGAGCACATCCCCTCCTATTTATAGAGGAGGGGGTGGCTTGCCTTGGTGCTCCAAGTGCCTCCACTTTTGCAGCTTCCCTGGGCGCAGCCTATCATAGTGTGACCCATGGCAGGTGGAAACCGGGTCAGAACTGGAATATTCCATGAAGAACCGGACATTCCTTGGTTTCTGGCCGCAGAACTGCTGCTAAAGAGGGGTTCACAGGGGCGGTCAACGGGCGGACCGGGGCGGTCCGGGCGGGGACCGCGCGACCGCCTCCCGCGCGCTTCCCGCGCGCGACGCGTGGCACTCCGGCCAACGCGCGCGCCTCTTCCCGCGCACGGCGCCAAAACCTCCTCCGCCCGCGCCTATAGCAGTGCGACATGTCACCTGGCCCATCCGGCTCCCCGCGCACATGCGCCTGCGCGCGCTGGATCCGTGCGCCCGGCCGCCAGCCAGCGAGATGGCGCCACGTGGCCGATCGGGAACGATCCGTGCACCAGCTGTGCGATCCGCGTGCGCGGGCGCTGCCCAGTGGCCGGCCGACACGTGGCACGCATGTGCACGACGACCGGGAAGCTGTGGGCCCCATGGTGACGTCATCTCTTTCGTTCGTTTCATATCTTACGCATACGAACTGCGATGTAGGCATATAATATGTCCATTTCGATCGCCTCGACGAGCCCGTCGCAATGGTGCAGTCCAAATTGGCATTTGAGGTTGTTTATGATGACGTCCGTTAATAGCCATTGGACTACTTGCTCTCAATTGTACCATTAGGCATGTATTTCGGTGCATCCTACAATAAAAGCTAGAAACACCAACACTTGTGGAAATCATCAGTATCAAGCCCTATTATAGTGTTGATGATCACTTTACATTTATTTTATGTAGGTATTGATGGTGTAAAAGCAGCACTTATCAACCGTCAACAATCCCCTGGCTCAATCGTTGAAATTTAGGAGAATTGGTTTCCTGTACAAACACGGTCCAGTCTTCTGGCTGCAAAAAGGCATGCTTCACAAAGGGAGTCTCCTCTTGGCTCACATATTTTTTCTTAAATGGGTCTTGAACCGTCGTTGCAAGGTTGCAATCTCTGACATAGCTGCCTTAACTGCCTTCTTGCGAACAGATTCAGCCAGATTGGCTGGGTAATCTAGCTTTTCCTCTAAAACTGTGAACAACTCTTCCTTCTCAATTGGTGAGAGATCTTCAACTGCCTTGTTGATTGACACCCTCTCTCGAGCAATGAGGCCACAGACCAATACAAATCTATCCCTCGCAGCATCTGGGATAGGCCAATAATTGTTATCGAGTCCAATTGTGGTCAACTTATCTTCTGGCCAATTGGTTTGTGTCTTTGACCCGCGGGATCGAGTACTACTCGCAGCAGTATGTGCTGAGTGACTCTGTGAAGAACGATCACCGTCGATAGGCTGTGAACAAGGTTCACCGTCGATGGGCTGTGATGGTGCACTGGAGGTAGAGGAGTTTGGTGTTGTGGGAGACTGCATAGATGATATGTCAGGTCGTCAGTAGAGCAACATAAGCTAGGCTGAAAACCTAAACAAAATAAGATAAATTCTTATTCTCTGACAGGCAAAATAGTTGATATTAGGATAAATGTTGGGGATAGGTGCTAACCATTTTGACAGGGTGAAGCAATATGCTTATATATCAAAGCAGAGACTAAATTCCTTCAACTGCTTCTTTGTCCAACTTCAGCAGCAATGAATTGTGTGTTCCATGTGTACATGCAACAAGAGCACAAAGCAATTAGAATTAAAGTATGCTAACAGGTCCAAAGCATAACAGTCGATCTGGTACATTCGAAGCATAACAGAATTTCAACAGTTCATATAAGTTCATCTGTTAGCAACAATTTATTCAAACAGACTTGGAGTAACAAAATTCATCCGTCAAATCCATAGCCAATCAATTAAAAATGAGCTATTAAGGCATGTTGTACTAATGCAGGCAATTCTAGGAGAATAATCCTATGTGAACAACCGTAAAGTAGCATGTCTCCCTAATCCACCTCGACAGGAATAGCAGATTGGGTGGCCGAGCAGAGAGAGGGCGTTGGGGGTTCAAGCAGCACTAACCTCTGTCGCGAATGAAGTAGTTGTTCTCGTGGTGGTCGGAGAGGTCCGATCCGCGTCGCCTCGTTGCCTGAGGTGGCTAGCTCGTCGTCATGGCCGGGGATGCTGGATCCGCGTCACCGTCTCTAGGTTGGCCGGGATGCCGTCCGCACGCTAGTAACCGCGTCCTCGTCACCGTCATCACGGCTGGAGCCGCTTCGCCGACGTCACGCCGGGAACGGTGGGGCTGGAGAAGAGCAGGGCTGCGGCGAGGAGAGCAGCGGCGGCGGCGGGGAGACTGCGGGTGAGGTGGATCTGTCTGAATTAGACTCCCGAGTATATGTCCCCTGCGCGCGTGTTACTATGTTCACGGAAATTACTGGCGTGCCCTTGAACGGCTCTCTAATGGAATTGGAATTCCATGGGCATTATAGTCAATATAGGTGGGAATTTTTTAACAGCGCGCGCAAGGTTTGCCTGCTGACGCTGACAATGGATAGTCATCGCCGACGCTGGTTAGTAAACCCGCGTCACCTTCGTCGGCATGTATCTTCTTTATATAGGCTGCTGACACTAACGCGTGGGCCCGGCACTATTTTTTAGAAATGAAACTCGCATCCATCAAATATTAGAGCCGGTAAAACAACACCTAAAAATTCATTAAAAATAACATCAATTCATATTTGGACATTTAGTATTTTAATAAAATATCAACAGTCACACTTGTGTACCCAACATTCTTATAATTCGAATATACATCTCATGCTTGTGATATAATAATTCTAATAACATCTTAGTTTGCTCCAAAAAATTTTACAAATTGACGTGGCAACATAAATTGGGTACCTAAACTTGTCATAAAAAATTCAAATGGTTTCGATAAAGGAAGAATATACTTGTGTACAAATGGCTACATCTCTCACATAGTTTCTTAGAATGTTGCTTGAACATTGAAGTTTTCCACACTTTGCAACATGTTCGATCTCGTACGCATTTGAAATTTTTACACAAGCTTGTGTTCACCTTAAGATTACGAAATGCAAAGTTTCATTACTAATGGTTGTGGAAAACAAATATTATTTCTATGTTGTACTTACAAAGAACAAGATAAAGACATATAAACATTATTCACGAAACGGAATATACACTAAACAATGAAATTAATGAAAAGATGGGGATTTTAGAAAAAGAATCAGAAAAAATCATCAAATTTGGACTAAGTACGACGGAGAAATACATGTTACAAAATTTGACTGCAGATTAAAAGGAGAAATGAGAACTGTTCTTCATTCCAATAGAACAAAGGGGGTGGTTAACCCGCATCTCATTTGCCCCTCCACCACCCGCATCTCATTTGCCCCTCCAATCCTCGTCTCCTACGCCCACCCAATAGAATAGAGGAGGAAGCAGACTAGCAGAAGCCACCGCCGCCGCCGCCGCCGCCGTGCCCGCTTTGACATCCAAGAGGGCACCCTAGGCCTCTAATGCGGCAAATGAGACCACCGCAACCTTCGATTTGACTCAGAAACGTGACAAATCAAATCTTGTGGATGCGACACAGAATATGTAATAATTTACATTCAAGATACATAATTTTTATTGATGCTTCCGCCTACATCCCGATATTCATCCTGTTGGCGGTGTACTCCACCGCGACGCTGAATCCACGCGTCCAGAGGTCGAACTCATGACGGATGCGACACTCGGCGCTGCAGTAGTGGATGATCCCTGGGGTCTCTGGCCCGTAGCGCCTACATCCCGCTGCCCAAATGCAGACGTGAGGATTCTGGACGAGCAGCAACGGAATGTCATCATCGCTGTCATGAAGCCAGTACCACCACACAATGTTCTGGAGATCCCGGCGGACAAGGTAGCGCAGCCGGTGCAGGTTGTGGTTCTTCCACCGCCCGTCAGGGGGCGACGACCCGCCGCTGATTTCGTGGAGCAGTGCCATCGCTTCGGGGTCCGCAGGGTTGCGACGGTACTTCAGCATCGCTAAGAAGTACTTCGCACCGGCGTCTTTGGCAGCGGCCTTTCCGACGAGCTCCGGACCCTCATCGTGATTCCGCCGCCTCATCAACCTCTCCATCCCCTCGAAGCATAATGCCTCCGGATGTTTGGCAAGGCAGAAGCACTCCTCCAACAAGGACCTGACGTAGCGATTCTTGCACTCTTGACGAAGCTCACTCAACGACACCTGCAGGAGTACCTCATCCGAGTCGCAGATGCGCCGGAAGGTGCCGCAGGCCCGATTACGAAGGATCAGGAAACGAATGACGGGCTCACCCTTGATGCAGCGGAGGATGATCTGGGTGACCAGTTCATTTGGCAGCAGCTCCATGAAGCACACCGCAGCCATGAAGGAGAAGGGGAAGGAAATGGAAAGGCGACAGGATCTGGAAATTGAAAGGCGACAGGGTTTGGAAATTGAAAGGCGGCGCGGCCATTTATAAAAACCCATTACTAATAATATGGAATTTGAAAGGCGATGCGGTTTGGCTGCTGACGCGTGGGCCCGACAACTACCCCTGCCCCTCCACCTTCCCGCGAAATTGAAATGCGACGCGTGTTTTTGGACGGTTTTGCTCCAAAAAACGGTTCCCGAGGTGTAGGGGGACGTGGGGTGTGGGGAGGAAGGCGCCCTGACGGTTCACATCTTGTCATCATAAATCCCCGACTGCTGGTTGCTCCATAATCATATCGTTTCTTTCGCTTCATCTTCTTCCCTCTCGCCATCAAAAAACCACAAACTCCGGTCAATGAGAGATCACACCAACAAGGAGCGAGAAGAGCATGGCGTCGAGTGACCCGTCGGCGAAGCAGGGACGAAGAGAGGATGACGACGACGAAAGCTGCCATCGGAGGAAGTTGACCATCAAGGAGAAGGGGAAGGAGCCGGTGGCGCCCAAGGAGAAGGAGAAGAAGGAGGCCGCCGACATCAGCTTCACCGTCGAACTGCTCCAGGGTGGATTCATGAAGCTCTGAGATGTTGGCGAAGTGTTCAAGATCGAGGCGCCTGACCATAACAAGGATGACAGCGTCAAGGGTCTCGCCTTCAGGATCCATGTGTTGGCTGAAAAGCTTGAGAAGCTCCCCGTGGTCCAGGGGTCTCTTCTGGGCGACGACGGCTCCGACGATGGTGACGACGGCGGGACTCCGACAGTGGCGACCGACTAATTGATCCACTCCTGTACCATTAATAATGTGTTTGTGATTATTGTGCGTTCTTCAGTTTGTTCGTCAGGTTGTTGGACTGCTTAGTTTGTCGATCATGAACTGCTTAGTTTGTTTGTCCATCATAAACTAGTTAGTTTGGTTGTTGGATTTTGTATATATGTCATGAACTCGATCTAAGAGACAGGGGCAGATCCATCCGCGTCGCCTACAGTATCTGTTCCTCCTGTGATGAACTCGATCTTGGAGACAATGGATAGTCATCATCGACACTGGTTAGAAAAATCGTGTCGCCTTCATTGGCAGGTTGGTCCAGGTGGTTATCTTCTTTATATAGGCTGCTGACACTGACGCATGGGCCCGACACTATTTTTTAAATTGAAACTCGCATCTATCAAATATTAGAGCTGGTAAAACAACGCCTAAAAATTCATTAAAAATAACATCAATTCATATTTGGACATTTAGTATTTTAATAAAATATCAACAGTCACACTTGTATACCTAACATTCTTATAATTCGAATATACATCTCATGCTTATGATATAATAATTCTAATAACATCTTAGTTTGCTCCAAAAATTCTACAAATTTACGTGGAAACATAATTTGGGTACCTAAACTTGTCATAAAAAATTCAAATGGTTTCGATAAAGGAAGAATATACTTGTGTACAAATGGCTACATCTCTCACATAGTTTCCTAGAATGTTGCTTGAACATTGAAGTTTTCCACACTTTGCAATATGTTCGATCTCGTACGCATTTGAAATTTTAACACAAACATGTGTTCACCTTAAGATCACGAAATGCAAAGTTTCATTACTAATGGTTGTGGAAAACAAATATTATTTCTATGTTGTACTTACAAAGAATAAGATAAGGCATATAAACATTATTCACGAAACAGAATATACACTAAACAATGAAATTAATGAAAAGATGGGGATTTTAGAAAAAAACTAGGAAAAATCATCAAATTTGGACTAAGCACGACGGAGAAATACATATTACAAAATTTGACTACAGATTAAAAAGAGAAATGAGAACTGTTCTTCGTTCCAATAGAACTGGGCCCCACCCTAATTAGAGACGCGGGATGGTTAATCCTCGTCTCATTTTCCCACACAAACTGTTCTTCATTCCAATAGAACAGAGGAGGAAGCAGAGGGTGCCGCAACCTTGGATTTGACTCAGAAATGTGAGAAATCAAATCTTGTCTATCAATAACCGATTGGACGATACTTAACACGATAGAAGAAGACATTACATTCGTAACGAAGCCTACATTCATCACTACAGAAATACATGCAAAACCCCCTCCGGCTCGGCGCCGTACCGCAGAATGCTTTGCCTATGCAATGTTGAATGTTGCCTCGCGCCACCGCCGTTGGCAGCGTCGGTCGGCGGAGGCCACGGCGGAGGGCGACACTCCTAATTTGCCAAGCCAGATTGACCCCACGATGCCGGAAATCTAGGGATTGCACATTGCTGATCAAATGCAGACACTAATGCCCTTGCTCCTCGCCCTCAACCTGTTTCATGTACGCAATTGCAGTGGCGTCGGCCCCGCTGTTGGCTCTGTAGAGGAAGACGGCGGCCACATAGGCCGCCCCTCTGTGCCCGTCTTTGGCAGTGCGGGGGAGCTCGTCGAGGAGAGGCTGAGGGTTGTGGTTCCTACCGAAGATGTCGTCCATCCCAGTGAGGAAGCAGGCCACCGGGTTGCCGGCTACAGCCAGGCTACGAAGGAAGACGTCGTAGCCGACGGGGTCGTTGTTCTGCATCTGCTCGACTGGAACCCGATCCAGTGCCAGGCGCCTACCGACGTCTCTGTCGCGGAAGGGACGGAGCATGTCCTTGCAGGTTGCCCGTAGGCTGCAGAGGTCCTCCATAGGCCAATTCGATGTCGCACCGACTCGGCCAACGATAATCGCCAGCACCTCCGCCGGGAGTTCCGCGAGCGACCGCGGGTGCTCCCTCGATGCCATGAGTGCCGACGTGGAAGGGAAGTCGCTTGGCGTGGAGCGGAGGAGGGCACAATGGAGGGGCACGACGAGGAGTGTAGGCAGTTGTGGTTTTCTCGCGGGTAGATGAAGGGGCTGTGGTGGTTTCGTGGGTAGAAGAAGGGGTTGGGGCAACAGTTATTTATTTTGGAGAGAAGATACAGGAGACGCGTCTCCGATGAGTGAGTGGATACTACTACTTGCACATCTCGTTTATCGAGGAGTCAAACTCTTTGAAGTTTGACGAAATGTAGACAAAATAATATCAATACTCTCCGATGAGTGGTACTACTAAGTGCACATCTCTCTTATAGGCATCTTAGGCAGTATCTTAGGCATCTTAGGCAGTATCTTAGGCAGAATATATAGGCATCTTAGGCAGTATCTTAGGCAGAATATATAGGCATCATATATTACAGAAAGGAGATTCAAATTCCACCAATACACATCCTATATATATTACAAAAAGGATTCCATTTCCAGCAATAAACATCCCTGCATTTTACAAAAAGGATCGGATTCAGCAGAAATCAATCTTGCTTCTTTTTCTTCTTTGATTTTTGTATATGGATCTTTTCACGATGGTCGCTTCGCAAGTATGGTGTTTTGTCAGCTCCCAAGACACGGGGCATGTATGAAGTGTGAAAGGATGGACTTTCATCAAACTGGTTGTATTCCTCCTCCTCAACAACATTTTCAACACCAACAATCCTTCTTTCCAGGCAAAACCACACTCCAGTTGTTCTTTGCAAGGTCAGGTACATATAGAACACTTGCTCAACATCCTTGGCGAAGACAAACGGTTTGGTTTTGTAACCAAAGACCCGGAGATCAACACTAACATAACCAAATTTGTCCTTGATCATAGCTCTCTTCGCATTGGTGACCCATCTACACCAAAACAAGGCTACCTTGAATCCTACATAATCAAGCTCCCAAATTTCCTCTATTTGATCATAATATGTGGCTGTGTTCTTCTTATTGTCGATGGCTCGTACACGCACACCACTATTTTGATAGACGCTCTTGGCATCCTGGGCCATGGTGTAGAACGTGTATCCATTGATATCCATTGCTTGATATGTTGTAACAGTGAATAATGGCCCTACTGCTAGTTTTCTTAGATCGTCGGTTATAGCAGCGCTGCCACTCTGCTGGACATAATCTCGGAGCCACCTGTTGAAGCATTGCATGTGCCTCTTTGCAACCCAATCCTCAGTACAGCCAGGGTTTTGTTCACGTAGTTGTTGCTTGTGCTCATTGTCAAATGGTGTAACCTCTACGCTCTATTCTATCATGGTGAAATGAGCCTTCCTTAAGTCCTCTGGGTGCGGAGTGATTGACTTTTTCCCCAGGGTCCCAACACCTGAAAGCCTACCTTCATGCCGTGAACGAGGCACACCAATGGGGTTTTGGGGGTCCATATAACCCATGGCCCACTCCACTGCTTCGATGGTCTCATAGCCACGAACAATGGCTCCCTCCGGAAATGACCTATTATGTACCAATGATTTGAGGAATCCAAAGTACCTCTCATATGGAAACATCTGATGAAGGTAAGATGGGCCAAAGTACTAGATCTCCCTCGCGAGGTGTGTTGTTAGATGCAGCATGAGATCAAAGAATGATGGTGGGAAGGTAGCTTCAAGCAGGCATAGGGTCTCGAAATGCCTCCTCTCTAAGTCCAATAGTTTTTCCTCATCAATCACCTTATGTTCTATTTCATTGAAGAATAAACACAAGCTCGTGACCGCGTCGCGAACCAGTTCTGTCTTGATACCTCTTAGTGCAACAGGAAGAATAGATGTCATCAACACAAGGCAATCATGAGATTTCATCAAGTTGAAATTCATTTTCATGTCCTTCACCGACACTAGCCTCTTGAAGTTCGATGAGTAGCCTGAAGGTACTTTCAAACCATGCAAAAACTCACATAATTCTTTTCTCTCTGCCTTTGACAAGGTGGTTGCAGCAACGGGAAGGTCCATCCCCGTGTCTATTTCCTCTGCATAGAGCTCCGGCCTAATGCCTATTTCTTTAAGATCCTCCCTTGCATTTTTATGATCTTTTCCTTTCGACTTCTGTTGTAGCAATGTTCCCAAAGTAACTTCACACACATTCTTCTTGACGTGCATGTTGTTAATCGAACGACGCACATCCAAAAGCGGTCAATACTCTAGCTCCCATAGAATTGATTTCTTGTTCCACATTCCTCGCCCATCTTCTTCTTCTTCACCATTGTTGGGTATTTTAGCGACACACGAAATAAATCCGCAAACACACGGATACTGTTGTAGCTTTCACCTTAGAGTATTCCAAGGGTATCGAATCCAAGGGAACGTGTGTGCACTAGTTTCGTACTAGTCGGTCCAAGGACACACCCAGATAAGAGGCAAGGATAGAGACACTAGTAGAGAAGTTCACATCAATGACAAAACACTTTCGTCATGGAACAAGCCAAATTCGTCATTAAAAACCTTCTGTGACGAACTTATGACGATTCTGAAATCATCATAGAACACGCGTCACATTTGACGCACCGTGACGAATCACGCAATTTGGTCACAGAACTGCTCCTTTTCCGTGACGGACACGGTTTTCGTCATGTAATAGCTCGTCTTCTATGACTAGAGAACATCGTCATAAATTTCGTCATGAAAGTGACCGCCACATGACGTCGTGCACACAGGCAGCTGACGTGGCTCGGTGCCACTCTGGCAGCTGACGTGGCTGGCTGCCACGCTGGCTGCTGACGTGGCTCGATGTCACGCTGACTGCCTATGTGGATGATGACACGACTGCCTACAAGGACAATGACGTGCCTGCCTACGTGGATAATGACATGGCTGCCTACATGAACGATGACGTGTCTAGCACTGATGACATGGCTATAGCAGCCCATTTAATAAATGGGCCCAATTTAGAACAGGATCACAAGCTATTTTCAAGTAAATTCAACCCACAACACAATTCATCAAAAAATTAGTTTATTTAACAGAAGAATCCATTCAGCCACAAGACATACAAAATTTATCCAAATCAGATACAATCACAGGATTACATTCATAAAATAATACTAATAAATCAACCAAAATTGACTCCCAGCCAGAATCAACAGAAGTTTCAAAAACACTCTGGGTCATTTTGGTTCCACCACCAAGAAATTAAGGTCAATTTGGTTCCTGAAATTAACAGACCAAATGTAATCAGTGTTTCTGCTAGAGGCAAAAGGAATAAAAAAACAAAGCAAGAGCTCTAAGCCAATGACATATTGGACTAGAAATTTCACAAATGAGTATATTACTGCACTGTCATAAATAATGAAAGTTATAGATAAGCTATGATTTGAAATACAACTATTCAATGGAAAGTAATAAATGTAACAAAGAACAAACATCTGAGAGGTCAGAGACTGAGAGTCCCATAACTAATTAATACACTTTCTTTGGAGGATAAAGTTCAGAAATGATGATACAAGAACAAAACAAATGAATGGTAAATTATGCATGGACACAAAAGCTAGCACTAAAGAGATCCTTAGACTATTACTGAACACAAGCATAAACCCGTTTTCGTTAAGTGTCCCTGCAACTCTAGTGGTTTGGTCGATTTATGAAACTGAATATAAGCAGAATATAAAGGTGTATTTAACCCAGAAATGAAATTCATAATCATAAATAAACATGCCTTTTGGGAACAGATTTCTAGGGAATCCCCAGTATTAATTGGCAAAAAAGAGTGAACCCTGTCCAAAACCACCATGTGTTAAGAGTGTGAAATTCATAGCTTACAGCCATGAAAGAAAACTGTGAACATTCATTTAATAACAGATTGGCACTTCATTGAACATTTGTGACAAGTGAGCCTACGGCTGAGTACATATCCAGCACACTCTACAACCCAGGAAAATGTTTGGATTCATGCAGACATCAACAATCAAATTTCTGTATGAGGGTATGACAACTGAAACAGCTTGGTTCTTAAATTAAGCAGCAGCAGCAACACTTAGCTGTATATAAAAGCTACAGCAAGAAGGCAAAGAAAAGGAGGTTTAAACTTGCACGTGCTTTTGCCCCCAAGCGTTTCCAAATGTTAAATATCGATATCCGATAATCGCATGCAGATGTAACGGATAGGACAAGGATGGCAAGTAAACCAACCATATATAAGCCTTGTGGCTCCATTTAACACTTACCCAGTGTGATAGTCTCTTGGCAGGTAAACGTCCCTCACAGGACCAAACCTTTCAAAAGGGACGCGGAGCTCCTCAGGCCTGCATAGTTGTGTTAACGAAGCATAAGTGCTGAGCCAATTTAACAGGCAACGCGCCAAAACAATGGGAGAAGAGGATGGAAACAAGGCAAGAGTGTGTATACCTGCATCTAAGTGGAATGTTGCGGACGAGGAGGCTGACAGAACCTTGGTCACCGCCGCGGCCTCCACGGCCACCGCCACGCCACCGCCACCACCACCACCACCACCACCGTACCCTCTCCTTGGCGGCGGCTTCTTCCCCTGCCACCATGTCCTCTCCTAGGAGGGCTATGGTACACGGGGCTGTACCTCCTCATTGCTGCTGGTACCTGCAGCACATATGCATTGCGAAAGTTGATTAAGTATTCTCATGGAGATGAAGGGTAGAAAGCAAATTCAGGATGGTGTATATACGCATCACCATCATCGAACAAAGGAATCAGGAAACATTTGTCATTCAGACCACCAAAGGAATCAGGAAACATTCGACATTCAGACCATCACTCATGGAGATGAAGGCGTGCATCGATTGGACCAGCAGCCACGGCCTGGCCTTCCGTGCCGGGCTGCAGCGAGGATGCCGCGACGGAGACGAGCTCGAGGGGCACCGCCGCCCCTCCGGATGTAGTCCGTCGTGTCCTGCAGCGCTCCCTCGCACGGGATGCCGCCGCCGCCGGGTTCCGCGGCCGAGCCTTCCTCCTCTGAACGAGCACCACCACCGCGGCATCACAAACGCAACATCGGTGAGGAATTGAGATAGAGGATCGATCCGCGTGGGGAGAGGGGAGACGAAAAGGGGGCACGGGACGGAGAAACGCATACCCTCGGCGATGGCGAAGCAGCCCTGCAGGTCGTGGTCGACGGCGGTGTAGTCAGGGATGATGGTGTCGATGGCGTCGGACATCCTCACCGTCTTCCTGGCCGCCGCAACCGGCGGGGCGAGGGCGGGAGGATCCGCCGCGGCGCGCCGCCGCCGCCGCTTGCTTCCTCTTCCATCGAGCTAGACCTGACCAAAGAGGGACAAAGGAGATGGGGAGGCGACGGGGCCAGCGACGTGCTGGATCTGAGATGGGGAGGGGAGAGATGGGGCGCAGCACAAGCGGCCACTGGGGAGGAGAATGGAGGGAGGAGTGCAGCGCACGGATTAGGGTTGCAAGGGACCTGGTTATATACCATGGTAAAATGAGTAGAGCCGTCGGATCGACGATCGACGATCGACGACCAGAAAAAACTGGGCCAAACAGACTGAAATGGGCCGACAATGGCCCAGATCTGTGTTTAGACCCGTTTAAGCAAATATAACATTTATTTTTTTCTTTTTTCTTTTTATTGTACCATTATGAAGTAACACTTAAAATAATTATCATATATGTATAAATATATTTTTTATATATACTAGTATGCATATAAGTTGTTACCTTATGTTTATCATAATATTAGAAAATATGAAGTTATGTTAGCATTTGTGGCCCGCCACCGCTGCTAATGCGGGCCGATGTGTTAGAAAGATGCTAATATAAATAATTTAAAAGAAAAATCACATAACTACTTGTGGCGTAGTGGTTTGGGATAGTTGGTTGAAGTGCCAACGACCTAGGTTCAAACCTTGGGTTTCACAACATTTTTTTGATAAATTTTGCTACGGGCGGTGACAGGACGGACACGTAGGTGGGGGCGGGTGACCGGGCAGACACGTAGGCCATGGCGCGGTCAGTGTGCCGCTTTGCAGCAGGAAGGATTCCAAATTTCCCCAGTCGTCTGCCGCGGCGCAGCGTACAGACACAACACCATGCATGGGCCGGGGGAGGCGAACGAAGGTGCAGTAGCAGTACCGCGCGTGCTGTGCGGTGACTGTTTACTTTATTCAATTTATTCTTATCTTACATCTTTACTTACGCATTCTAATGTTCACTTTTTACAAAAAAAAATATATTAGTACATTATTCATTCGTGCAAATTTAAGAACCTAAACGATGACGGTAGCGAGTAGTGACGTATGATGTCCACGTAGGCCATATATACAGAAAGTAGAAGATGCCTGATTATAACTCTGTTCAAAGCTTTTAAAAATGTTCCCATGGATTGTCGTCCCCTCATCTTCTTTTAGTATCTTCTAGCTTCTGCATTTTGTTCTCTTCTAGCCTGCAAAGGTTTTTTTTAAAGAGAACATGCAAAGGTTTGGAATGTGACAAGCAAGACCATATGGCATTGGTAATAGGACTCGTAGTCATGCGGTCGTGATGCTATGCTGATGAGTGATGACCGCCAAAAGCAGCTACACGGTACATGCTTCTTTGTAGCTTGTTCAAACCAAATTGCAGGTTGTGACCTCATGCACGAGTCACAGAGCTCTAGCATTTCCCGGGCTGGTCAAGGCAGTTGCCGCCGACCAGGCTGGTGGGCGATAAGCCCATTTTTAGAGCCTTCCAAGGCCCCCAAATTGTCAGGTTTACAAGAAGATTGCAGGTGTTGCAGGTGTCGCATGGCAACGACATTCCTAAAGATAGCACTATAGATGAGATTAAAGGTCGATCTCTAGATAGAACTTGGCTTAGGGTACCGCTAGTCCTGACTTAACAGGCGACTCCGGTACGCGGATCTATGTGGAACGGAGCTCTGACTGTATCCAGCTGCGGAGGATCAACGAGGGCCAGACGGGCTGTCACCACCACCTGGACTGCCTCTACCTAACCTTGGGATAAGCCGAACGAATGATAACCGGTAGCGTGACACCACGTCTACGCTGTGGTTACTATTGTAGCCAACGGACTACGGCACTCTGTACTTATAGAACGACGACCACGGAAGAGAACTGATCTCACTCACTATAGGTACTACTAGCTTATACTAAAGGCATACGAGAGAGCACTCAACCCCGTACTGTGCTGCTAACGTATATGAACGACTTGCAGCAGACGAACGCATAAACCCAAGATCTACGCACTAGCAGAGGAACAAGTCTACTCATGCAACCTAGCATAAACTATTAGAAAGGAATCACGAACACACTTTATTCTAATCAGAGCATGCAAGCATATCCACTTTATTCTAAAAGACTAATCATACAAACAGGATACAAACTTGTGCACCCAATCAACTAGATCGAGGGGGCGTGTTCATGAAGGACATGTGCCTCTAAATGATGAACAGGCGAAGAACACAAGAACATATCACTCAAGTATGAATAACACTTTAGTCTAAATAGAAAATGCAGAAATACTCACTTTACTCTAATTGAAGAACGAAGCATCCATGGAGATACAAATCACTCTGTCACTCTCCTACTCTCTAATCTACCAAGGAGAGGCCTCTCCTTTGAAGGGAAGCTATCATCCTTGGATGAAGTGGTGTGTCTCAACATGACCCCCCTCCCCTTGTATTTATAGGCAAGGGGGGAGGCTTGCCTTGGGGGTGTTTGAGCTCCATCTTGCCCCTATTTTCCAGCCGCAGGAGGGAGGAAACGGAGGAGCCACGGCACTGTAGCGTGCTTTGGAAGGTGCTTGAGGCGGTGGAAGTGGAAACCGGCGCAGAACCGGACCCTAGGTGGTCGAACCGGACGTGAACCGTAGCCTGGGTCGCTGAATCGACCGTTCTGGAGCAAAAACCGACGCAATAGACGAGCGGACCAGCGGGGCGGCCAACCAACTTGGCGCCAGCCGGTCCCGTCGCGCCACCTGGCCGGTTCACAGGTGAACCCCGCGTGCCTACATGCGCGCCCAGGCGCGAGCCGTGGGGCGATCCACGTGCGAGGCTGGCGGCCAACCGTGGCCTGCCACGTCGCCCGCACTGCAGGACCCGCGCGCGCGCTCCTGATGTGCCGCAGAACCGGCCCGCGGCCAGTGGCTGTTTGCCACATGGCGACATCCTGGTGTCTCCCGTGTTTGCGCAGTACGGCAGATTCGGTGCTGACGCAATGCTGACGTCAGCATCCCATAATGTATTGGGTATTTAATATCTTTTGCACCCGACGAGCCTGTCGCAATGGTGCAGTCCAAATTGACATTTGAGATTGTTTATGATGATGCCCTTTATATGCCATTACTTTACTTGTTCTCAACTGTACCATTTACTACGTATTTCGGTGTGTCCTGCAACAAAAGCTAGAAACACCAACACTTGTGGAATTTGTCAGTGTAAGCCCCTATTCTAGTATTGATGATCATGTTTCATTAATTTAATGCAGGAGTTGACAGCATAAAAGTGGTACTTAACAGCCGTCAACAACACCCCCACACTTGATCTTTGCTCGTCCTCGAGTAAAGGAGAAAGGATCAAGGTGAGACATGATAACCAAAGGTATGAAGCGAGCATAAGAGATATTCCAAATCATACCTGGTACTTGTGAACTCTGTGAAGTGTCTATCATGCCATCTTGGGTAGTTGAGGAATGGAACGGTAATGAATCAAATCACTTCTGCTCATCATGTCAAGTAACTCGGGGTTTTGCAATAAGGCATTAGATTGCCTTTCTTTCATCCTACTTCTAATGATGGCTATATGTGGAGTTCAGGGTAGGATAAAAATAAAGCATACTTGTATCACATATATTGCAAAGTCAAAGACCGGATCCAAGGAGAAAAGCAATTCATACAATCAGATCAAGATGTGCACATGTATGGATGTGATGGATATGGTAAGGTGGATACTAGGCCCGGAATGGGTGCTAGATATTACCATATATATGATGAATGTTGTGGTGATGGTAAGGTGGACACTAGGCCCGGAGTGGGTGCTAGTTATTACCATCAAATTTATTGAAACTTCGTTTTGCATGATTCCATCTCCCTCCTTTTTCTTCTTTCTTTTGGACATGGGCTATCTCTTTTTTTCTCACTTTTTTTAATGCTTTGAGCATTCTTTTTGACTCATGCCTTGAGCATGGTTTTTTTTCTCTTTTTTTTGCATAGCCCGTGTCTCTTTTTCAAGAATACTTTAGGAGAGAGAGGTCACACCACACGCGGAGCTTTATTTTTATGAAATGGATGGATGATACAATGCTAACTTCCAGTGTAGAAGTGTAGCAAGGGGATATGGAGTGCACATGAATCTTGATCATGAAAGCATGAAAAGAATTCTCACAAGGGTCACAACAATTTGACAAAGCTCAATGCAATAACAAGCAGCATATGAGTCTAAGGTTTTCAAGATAACTCATCATATAGTTTTGGTAGGACTTTGGCATATCAAAGAGGAGCTTTGCAAAGGGTTTTCAAGTTTTCAAATAAAATTCCCAAGCACTCAAACATTCAGAGAGAAGATCATATCATCAAACCATATCACAAACATCAACTACTTAGATGAGCATGAGTTCCCTAATGATATTTGTTCACAAGCACAAGATGGTAAGCATGGAATAAAACATATGCAAGCCAACCACAGGAAACATGTAGAGCAAGTTGAGCGCGATTCCATGAGTTGATTTAACATATAAGAATTGAAACTCATTCAAACTCATAAATCAGGAAGAGTGAGATAAAGGGTGCATATACCATCGCTTCTGAAGAAATGGGGATAAAGGAGGACCAGTAGTGGTTCAGCTGACCCATGGGCAGACAGCTCACCCTACTTTACCTTATCTCTTGTCGTGAAAGTGCAGTCGATGTTGTGCATTCCCTATATGGGAGATCTCAAGTGTGTATGTCGATGATAAGTTGGGAGATCTCCCCCACACTTGTTCATGTACCTGTTGCTGTCTTCAAACAAAAAGTGGAAACAAAAGATGGACTCCACAGGTTCGAGAACTAGGAAGTCTTTACTCGAATACAAATTTTATTTTGTTTTTGTTGTTTTTTTATTCACCATGAAACCAAGCTCAAACAAGGCTGACAAGCCTTGGCTTACCTTCCCATTTGAATCAAGCTCGATGACTTACCCCATTTGGATTTGAAAATTCCTGCAAGGGTTAGTCCGCATATACAACCAATATTCATGCATTCATTAACTATAAGATTCATCAATCAAACTCGACACCATGTCTTGTTTGATTGAAGAAGATGGTTTTAACCTAAGCACCATGCTTAATTTAAAACAACCTATGAATGCATAAAGCTAAACATGCACTCAAACCATAGCATCACAAACATGGATAAAGGAAGCATAAAAGCATGATCAAGCTATTTTCAAAGGGATATAAACATGAGCATAAGATGGTGAACATCGGGCAACCCCCCGAAAGGGCTTTGTTTATAGTCAAAAGCAGGACATACCTAACTGGGCAAGATGCAAGAGCCAACATCATCTCCAAACCAGGATAAGATTTGGATGAGAGGAACTTTACTCACGATGCTCACGTACCTCCCCCACACTTGAGGTTTGCATTGCTAGGCAACAAAACTCAAGTGTGTGGAGATCAAGCTTCCTTTTGTAATGTTCCCTCACCAAAAACTTACTGAAGTGTTGGGATGATGTAGCTCACATGTTCTTAGGTGCTACCTGTCCGTCATTCTTTATAATCTTCACCTGAAAGGGTTAGGACCAAAAAGATCCGAAGGACAACCTATCCTAAAAACATGCTCTTGTTTTTTATTTGAAAAGGGAAATAAAACAAACCTATGCTAATCCAGGCTATCTCCTGGTAGTGCTTTGTTTATGGTCATAAGCTCGACCCTGGGAACTTCTTCTTGCAGCTATCATTAGTGATGCCATTCCCGCCTCACCACCAATTGTTAATGTATCATGGAAGCTTCAGCTGCAAGGTTAGTGCCACAGTGCATACACGAAATCTGCAATGCTTATGGTAAACATATGCATCTACAACCAACCTTCTAAACTTTTTATAGGAGAGGACCATAAGGTAGTTGTAGTCCTCGTGCGTGCTCCGTGCACTGAGCATAGCTGACTCTGGAGAAGGATGATGCAAGCATGGTTCCTAAGGTATATCAAGAGTGAAGCTACCATGCTTGTCAATGGAATCCTTTCCTTCGGACCCCAGAGTCGGTGCCTCATAGATTTCCATGGCCCATGATTTCTCCATCTCAAGAGATACATCGTGGAAGCTCAATGTTGATTCTCGATCAAGGTCGAGAGCAACATAGTATGGGCCAGTGGGAAGAGGCTCAAACTCGGTCGAGGGTGATGATGATCGTTCGTCTTCACAAAGGTGAAGAGGTTCTTCCGAGTCGTACTCCTGAGGAGTAGAGAATTCTACACCCTCAATGAGAACGGGCTCGGACGATGCGAACGGAGATGCATTCATCGTCTCCTCGAGCGAGTCTTGCTTGGGAAGAGGCTTTGCCATAGAACTTTCTGAAAACAAGGGAGTGGTGGCAGAAGCGGTTTCCCTAAGCTTTTCATCTAGGCTCCCTCGAGATGTATCGAGAAGTTTTTCTGTAGGGGAGCCTAGGAGGAGATCAAGATCGAGGACATCAAAGATGTAGAAGTCTAGATTAACCTTGATCTTGTCTACTAAGAGCGGCACAGCACATGAAACCCCCCGACACTCAAGAATGTGTCCAGAGGGAGAACTCTTGAGGAGCTTGTTGGATGGTCTTAGCGTAACATTGCCCAAAAGAGTGTACACTAGGTGCCATGGCATGACATTAATCTCCATAGTGGGGTTAAGATGGGCTTCTACGATAATCCCTTTTATGGAACAAGGAATGATCGTAAAGGGTGAACTAATCCAAAGTGCTTCAGAAAAATGTCCCACCTAGTCGACCACTTCTTTTCCATGGCCTCCATGATAGATGTTTCGTTTGGAGGATCGGGAGGCAAAGGAGGTACCGTAGGCCTAGGGAAAGGTTCTGTCAAAAGATTTCTAGCTGGTTGGATTTGGACAGAAGAGGGCTCCCTCCCTAATTGGCCATCTAAGAAATTCGAGGTGTTCTTGAGATTTTCAGGAGGGTCATCCTCGAATTGATGAAGGAACTTTGGAGGTTGAATTTCTTCTTCCTCCATTGTTCCTGGTTCAGGTGAGGGTTCTATGGCTGAATAAGAGGATGTGGAAGGTGATGGATCAGATTCAGTCGCTAGAAGATCCTCATAGCTCAACTCAGATTGGCAGGGTTCGCTATGAATGGTGGGGAAGACAGAGCTCTCCAAGAGGGAATCAAGGATCTCTCTTACTTCTATTGGAGTTTTGTGAACAAACGAACCTCCAGTGATCTCGTCGAGATCTAAGGCAGCATCCATGTCTAGACCCATGCAAAAAATGTATAATGATACATCATCGGGAAGAGACAATAGGTCTAGGTCAGAAGCCAGAAGACGTAAAAACCTAGCCCATGCTACACCAGTAGACTCCTCTAAATGCTCGAAATCGAGAATGTCCATTGGAAGAGAGGCTATGCGAGCGTACAATTGCTCCGTCCTCTCCATGAGAGAGAACGAGTTACAAAAGTCATCCCGAAGCTCTTCCCAACTACCGTTCACACTCCCTACAGTGTGAGCGTACCATTGTTCCGCTCTCCCCATGAGAGAAAAAGGAAACAACTTCCACCTTACGGTTTTATGTGTCATGCCTGGGGTAACCAAGCGTGAACACAAATCCTCGAATTCTTTCAAATGAATGTAGGGATCTTCATTGATAGCTCCAAAGAAGGGTCTATCCTGAACCATGTCTATAAAGTCGGGGTCGAGATCATAGCCAGATGAAGACATTGTTGGTGGCTCATAAAGCTCATAAGCTGAGGTGGAGAGGTCAAAAAAAGGATGGCCTCTCCATGGGTAACGAGGGTAAAGGTAGAATAAAGAAAAAAGAAAAGATACGAGGACCACTGGGTACGAAGATAGATACAGCAACCGTTCCCCGGCAACGACGCCAGAAAGCTTGTTGGGTATTTTAGCGACACACGAAATAAATCCGCAAGCGCACGGATATCGTTGTAGCTTTCACCTTAGAGTATTCCAAGGGTATCGAATCTAAGGGAACGTGTGTGCACTAGCTTCGTACTAGTCGGTCCAAGGACACACCCAGATAAGAGGCAAGGATAGAGAGGATTCCTAAAGATAGCACTATAGATGAGATTAAAGGTCGATCTCTAGATAGAACTTGGCTTAGGGTACCGCTAGCCCTGACTTAACAGGCGACTCCGGTATGCGGATCTATGTGGAACGGAGTTCTGACCGTATCCAGCTGCGGAGGATCAACGAGGGCCAGATGGGCTGTCACCACCACCTGGACTGCCTCTACCTAACCTTGGGATAAGCCGAACGAATGATAACCGGTAGCGTGACACCACGTCTACACTGTGGTTACTGCCGTAGCCAATGGACTACGGCACTCTGTACTTATAGAACTACGACCACGGAAGAGAACTGATGTCACTCACTATAGGTACTACTAGCTTATACTAAAGGCATACGAGAGAGCACTCAACCCCGTACTGTGCTGCCAACGTATACGAACGACTTGCAGCAGACGAACGCATAAACCCAGGATCTGTGCACTAGCAGAGGAAAAAGTCTACTCATGCAACCTAGCATAAACTATTAGAAATGAATCACGAACACACTTTATTCTAATCAGAGCATGGAAGCATATCCACTTTATTCTAGAAGACTAATCATACAAACGGGATACAAACTTGTACACCCAATCAACTAGATCGAGGGGGCGTGTTTGTGAAGAACACGTGCCTCTAATTGATGAACAGGCGAAGAACACAAGAACATATCACTCAAGTATGAATAACACTTTAGTCTAAATAGAAAATGCAGAAATACTCACTTTACTCTAATTGAAGAACAAAGCATCCATGGAGATACAAATCACTCTCTCACTCTCCTACTCTCTAATCTACCAAGGAGAGGCCTCTCCTTTGAAGGGAAGCTCTCATCCTTGGGTGAAGTGGTGTGTCTCAAAATGACCCCCCTCCCCTTGTATTTATAGGCAAGGGGGGAGGCTTTCCTTGGGGGTGTTTGAGCTCCATCTTACCCCTATTTTCCAGCCACAGGAGGGAGGAAACGGAGGAGCCACGGCACTGTAGCGTGCTTTGGAAGGTGCTTGAGGCGGTGGAAGTGGAAACCGGCGCAGAACCGGACCCTAGGTGGTTGAACCGGATGTGAACCGGAGCCTGGGTCGCTGAATCAGCTGTTCTGGAGCAAAAACCGATGCAACAGACGAGCGGACCAGCGGGCCAGCCAACCGACTTGGCGCCAGCCAGTCCCGTCACGCCACCTGGCCGGTTCACGGGCGAACCCCGCCCGCCTGCATGCGCGCCCAGGCGCGAGCCGTGGGGCGATCCACGTGCGAGGCCGGCGGCCAACCGTGGCCTGCCACGTCACCCGCACTGCAGGACCCGCGCGCGCTCCTGATATGCCGCAGAACCGGCCCGCGGCTAGTGGCCGTTCGCCACGTGGCGACATCCTGGTGGCTCCCGTGTTTGCGCAGTACGGCGGATTCGGTGCTGATGCAATGCTGACGTCAGCATCCCATAATGTATTGGGTATTTAAAATCTTTTGCACCTGACGAGCCCGTCGCAATGGTGCAGTCCAAATTGGCATTTGAGATTGTTTATGATGATGCCCTTTATATGCCATTACTTTACTTGTTCTCAACTGTACTATTTACTACGCATTTCGGTGTGTCCTGCAACAAAAGCTAGAAACACCAACACTTGTGGAATTTGGCAGTGTAAGCCCCTATTCTAGTGTTGATGATCACTTTTCATTAATTTAATGCAGGAGTTGACAGCATAAAAGTGGTACTTAACAGCCGTCAACAACCATCTCACTTCTTTCTTTTGCGAAGTTTCTTTTCAGACAATTTGGGTAACTCCTCGATAGTTTCGACGTCCTTGACTTGCAATTGGGGCAGATCTCCAGTCACATGCATTAGCGCCTGTCGATTCTCCTTTTCCCCATTAAACTGACAATCCATGTCCCGGTAGGTATGTTTCTTGCTGAGGAAATGACGGTGCCCCATAAATGAGAATTTCTTTGAATTTCTTAGCCACACTGCACAAGTTTCTTCCAAGCAGTGTGGGCAAGTTGCACCTTTCCTTTTACTCTGGCCAGAAAGGTTGCGATGAGCCGGGTTGTCGTTGATGGTGGAGAACAACATGGCGTGCAATGTGAACTCCTCACAGCCGAACTCATCCCAAACCTCCTTCACACCAGGCTTCCAAAGTATCTTCAAGTCATCAACTAGTGGCCTCAAGTAGACATCAATACGGTCGCCAGGTTGCTTTGGCCCGGAGACCAATATTGTCAGCATCATGTATTTCCGTTTCTTGCATAGCCAGGGTGGAAGGTTGTACATTGATAGCACGATAGGCCAGGTGCTATGTGTTGAGCTCTGGTTACTGAATGGGTTCACGCCATCTGTGCTCATAGCGAACCGAATGTTCCTGCTTTCACCGGCAAATTCCTTAAAGTGGGAATCAATGTTTTCCCATTGTTGGCCATCTGCGGGGTGCTTAATCTTGCCAACTTCCTTCGTTTGTGTCTTATGCCAATGCAAGAGTTGGGCCTCCTTTCGTGTGGCGAACCATCTTCTCAACCGAGGAATGATGCAAAAATACCATGCTACCCTCACAGGAGCCCCTTTAACCATCTTCTTCTTCTTCTTCTTGCCTGTGATCTCCACGGGCTCGTTCTCGTCATCATCAGCATTGTTATCACCACCTCCATCTTTTTTCCTCTTGTACCGATCAAACCCACACTTGGGGCACTTCTCAAGGTCTGCATATTCTCCACGGAACAATACACAACTGTTCTTGCAAGCATGAATTTTTTAACCTCTATTCCCAGAGGACAAATTATCTTCTTTGCCTCATAGACAGACTCGGCTATTTGGTTTCCCTCGGGTAGCATGTCCTTAAGGAGATCCAATAGTTGTTTGAAACTTTTGTTGCTCCAACCATGATCTGCCTTAAGCTGCAGAAGTTTTAGATCACTAGAAAGGCGAGAGTACTTCTTGCAACCAGGATAGAGGGGTTTCTTTGAATCTTTAACGAACTGCTTCAGCCTCGCTAATTCAGAAGTTGTATACACTCATTGAAACTCAACAACCCGCAACATTTGATCAACATTGTGCACATGTTGCAACAACTCACCATCATTGAAGCCCGTAACTTCTTGATCAGTGATATCCTCAGGCTTCATCACAATTGGTGGGAATGGTTCATTTTTCTGATCAAAAACTCCACCTTCATCAAGCTCTTCATCATGGCATAGCGCTGCCCCTTCATTATTAAGGCCCGTAGCATGGTGTCGCGCTTCACCTTCATTTAGGCATCCTACTTCGACTTCATTAAGCCCTTCCTCACAATGTTTATTCCAACACGTGTAATTTTCTTTGAAACCACGTGTGATCAAATGATGAAAAATGTTATCCCGTTGTCCGAACTTCTTCTGGTTGAGACAATCTATACAGGAGCAAAGCATTGCCTGAACACCACGATTTCTCATATCCGCCTCTACTTGATCTAGAAAACCATTGACCCCCCTTAAGAAACTGGCCCAAACTCGGGACTTACTACTGTACATCCAAGCCTGAGCAGCAGCAGCCATCTGCAATTTTCATACATCAAATGAGCATAATGCATCACTAAAACCGATGAGTAAGAGGATTAGGACAGTGAAGTTCAATAAAAGGGGGCAATTTCCACCTTGATGAGGACTGTCTACGAGGCGAGCGCTTCCGAGGAGGAGGACGAGGCGTCACGGCCGCAGCGACGGTGACGACGTGCAGGACGGCGACGACGACGGCACGGAGGACGGTGCCGAGCCTGAGGATGAGGATAAGCTGCTGCTTTGGAGGACGTACGGCGCGGAGGGACACCGCGCCGCGGTCGACGTCTGCCGGCACCTTTCGCCGTCACACACGCGGCCGGCCGGCCTGCTGCAGCGCCGACTTTCTGAGGAGAGAGAGCACGCGCAGCGAGTGGGGCCTTCAGAGAGCGCGCAAAAATGCTGCTGCAGCAACGGCGGGAAGAGAGCGAGTGGGGCCCTCACAGGAGAGAGAGCGAGTGTAGTTGTCGGAGATAGTAGAATGGTCGGAATGCAAAGACAACGACGCGTAATAACAACACGCGTCTCTATTGTGAGAAAACAAAGGAGATGCTAGCTCCAAACAAGCGTCACCAATTGGGTCGTCATAAAATTAGACGCGTCCTAAAAACCACGCGTCTCCAATAGGAAAGTCATCAGTAACGGACTTAAAGAGCCCGTTACCGATAGGTTTTACTTTCGTAACGGACGCATGGTAACGTCCGTTACAAAGAAAACATGTAACGGGCTACCAGAAGTGCTCATTGGTAACGGGCGTTGTGGTGGCGAGGTCGGGGTCGAGCCTGCCGCGCTTATGCGTAACGGGCACCAAACAACAACCGTTATAGATGTGGTCCATGTAACGGGTGTTAAGGGCCTGTTACAAATGTTACGTGACCTATTTGAGGTTTTCACATGGTGAAGTAGTCTAGGTACCTATGTATAGAGACTGTCATCCTCATAAACCCCATTTTACCTCTCTCTTCATTAATACACTACCACATCATCAAAAGTGCTGACATGGCAGCCTATCTAATGTCCATGAAACCCCCCACTGAGACTAAAAGTGATGCATTTTCTTTTTCACGTTTTATCTCTTCAAAGCCTCATTTTCTAGGGAAGCATACAAAAAGTTGAGGTAGAATCTTTTCCCTTGCTGCATTATTGTCTTAGGATTTGTATAGATTGCTTTTCAGATGTGTCCGATGAGCTATACATATTTTGAATATGATATTAGGTCAGTTTTAGTGGGGTTTTATGGACATTAAATAGACTGTCATGTCAGCACTTTTGATGATGTGGCAGTGTATTAATGAAGAGAGGTAAAATAAGTTTCATGAGGATGACACCTTCTATACACAGTTACCTAGACAATTTGTGTCTTGCGTGTAACCTAGAAAACAACAATAGATGAAACTATGCATTGAGATGGAGGTGTTTCCTTAGGGCAGTCCCAATGGTGGAGTATATATATACGCAATGTTCAAGATGATCACATCAACAAAAAATCATCTATAGAAACTAACTCACACAATGGTAGAGTTTTCGTGTCATAAATATCACATCATTTCTCTCTCTCCCCCACCTAATCATGGACTGGCATGTGATGCATAGAAACTACCAGTTTCTTCACAATGCTAAAATGTTGGTTTTTTTGCCTCATTGCGAGGGAAGACATGGTTTCTCTCCTAAGAAATGATTTCTTGTGTTTTACATCTCTTTCTTCATTAATTAAGCTACCACATCAATATTTTGCTAAGTTGGCAACCTATTTAATAGGGATAGAAACTACCATTAATACTCTATTGGGAGTGCCCTTAGGGCATGTACAGCCCGTCTATAGGAACCGTCTGTTGAGTAGTACAATTGCAAAAAAAGCCCCCCATCGATGGCCTCAGCGTCGCTAGCCGAGGTGATGAGGGTGTCTCGTTCCCCGACGCTAGCCAATGCGCGCTGACAGGCTGTAGAGGCTGTCTTCTTGAAGCGGCGGCAGCCTGGATCCCGTATGCGTAGCCTGGATCCCATGCTCCCTCCCACCAAAAGCTCACGCGCGCAGCGCGAGCATCTCTTCCCTCGCCAAATCGACGAGGTCGACGCCCAATCGACCCAAACTCAAGTTTGGGGCCGCCTCAGCTAGGGAGCAGGAGGGGCGCCAGGAGTCGTGGAGGATGTGCACGGCCGAGGAGGTGTGGCCCGTCGAGCGTGAGTACGGACGACGCTGGCAAGCCCGCAACTGCTAGATCTGGTTGCCGTCGACCCCTGCTGCGTCGAGCTCGATCCCCTGCTCGCCGAGGTCACGGTGATGCGGCTCCACCTCCGCACACTCGAGGAGACTCACCCGCACCTCGCGGATGCCGTCGACGTTGTAGCCTCGTCCTCGCCCCCCCCCCCCCCGGCCGTCGTGCCCGTGCCGCAGCCCAGGGCGGTGCTCGTGTAGGAGGAGCGGCCGCCGCCGGAGCTCCTCGCGCCGGGCATTGGAGGAGCTCCCAGGTGAGGAGCAGGGCCGCGGCAGGGGTAGAGGTGACCGGAGGCAGGAGTTGGAGGAGCTCCCCGCCGGGGAGGAGCGCTGCGGCAAGGGCGAAGTCCGGGAAGAGGAGCTGCGACACGGGAGGGAGGAGCTCTGCCGGCCACTCGAGCACGGGAGTGCTCGCCGCCGCCGCCCCCCTACACGCACACCTGGAGCTGAGAGGCACATTTTAGATCTAGTCCCCATGTGTGTGCGCATGTGCTATCGGTGGGGTTTCGCTCACCCTAGCTGCTCCTCTACCAAGGCCTCCACCGCTGCAGCCCAGGGCATCGCCTCTAGCACTACCAGCGCCAGAGAGATGGGCAGGACCGAGAGAGAGGGCCGACCGACCGAGAGAGATCATGAATTCTAGATCGATCCAGAGAAGGTGCAGGTGGGATGGGAAGGGATAAGGTTTGGATTTGTTTTGTTTTGCCCCTTTTGTTTTCCAAAAATTGTATTTTAGTCCTTACAACTTCTACATTCTAAACCCTAGAATTTCTATTTCCTCACATTTTGCTCCTTTTATTTCACCCAAGAGTTGATGCTATTGGTAGAAATAGGTTTTCATCGCTTCAAAAGTGTACGGCAACTATGAGGATGGTAGCCACACAATGGTACACATAAAATGCATTTGTAGTTGATCTTAAGCTACATGTAAAACATTAAACGGCTTATAGACGGTCTCTCTGTCTATGGGCTGTATGAGTTGCCTGTACATCTGTCTATATGCGCAGTTCGAGATTCTACAGACGACTTGCTGTCGATTTAGCCCATCGGTGTAGCGGTCTTTATGCAAAAAGACCCCCGCGTCTGCCAATCGACGGGGTTCGCATCGCCTGGCGAGGCGATGCCTCCGTCTCGTTGCCCGAGGCCAAGCCAACGAATGCCGATGCGTTGTACGCGTCGTCTTCACGAGGCAACGGGGCGCTGGGATCCCGCGTGGGAGTTCTTCACGCCAAATCGCGGAGGCAGGGGGTGGAAGGAATCGAGAGGGAAGCATGAGGTATCGCGGAGCTCACCGGGAAGGAAAGAAAGGGAAATGAGAGGGACGGGGCGTCACCGGCGCGTGCCTGCTGCTGGCACAACCTACCAGATGACACCGGTAACCGCAACCGACAGATCCCGCAGGGGGGAAGAGGAGATCCGGCCACGACCACCACGGATCCGTCGGCTGCCGTGAGGTGGAGCATTGGGGGGCAGCTCGCGGAGGAGGAGTCCAGCGGGGAGGACGAGTCCATCTGGGAGGAGGACGCCGCCGCGGGGGAAGGAGGCCATTGGGAGCTCACCATTGCCGCCTCCAGTCTGGGGAGGAGGGCCGCGGGATGGAGGGAGCTGATAGTGGGACGGATGAGCGACGTCGGGAGGGATGAGGATGGCGGCGGCGGGAGCTGGATCCGGAGGGAGTGGCCACCGCGGCCGCTGGCCAGTGCGGGGACGCCACGGCGAGAGAGGCGAGGTACTCCATGACCGTAGGTGATACGAGATGAGATGGATGGATCGGAGAGATTAGGTCACGGTTTATGGGTAGGGAAGACATAAGGTTGCTTTTTTGTGGTTTGCCCCTTTCCTTTTTTGATAATTACATTTAATTCCTAAAATTTCTTTTTACTCACATTGTAATTCCTAAAGGTATTATTTCTCACATTGTGGTATAAATTGAATTTTATTTATGCTTGATATATATTCTAGCAAATAGTCACACAATGGTACATGCGAACACATTTGTAGTTGATCTTAATCTACATGCAAAGCATTAAACAGCTTACAGACGGTCTCTCTGTCTATGAGTTGTATGAGTTGTATGTACATATGTTTGTATGCACAGTTCGAGGTTCTACAGACGACCCCCTGTCTAGGGGCTGTACATACCTTTAGGGCATGTACAACGGTGTAGACGATTGTTGTCTATTTGACACATATAGACAACTAAATAGACAGTTCGTACAATGAGTTGTCTATTAAGTTGTTGAGAGACATGGGTACCCATGGGTCCCCACCGGTCAGGGTCCCAGAGGCCCTTGACAAGTGGACCCGACCTTCCTGAAGACCCGCCGACCTGCCAAGTGGGCCCAGCGACCTTATCCACACCTCCGACAACTGCGGGCGACCTGATCAAGATCCCGGAAGACCCGCGATGCTTGGCGTGCAAGACAAGACACTAGGACCTGGCACGCCGCCGCCTGTAGCTCCAAGTATCACGGGATACTCCTTGTAATCCGGGAGATAAGCTTCCCGCAGTTGTAACCGACCCCGACACGGGTCAACCGACCTTGAATGGAAACCCTAGCCCGTCCTCCCCATATAAGGCGGCCTAGGGCTCCATCCAAGGGGACAACTCATCTTCATCCTCTCGCATAATCCACCACAACTGGACGTAGGGTTTTACTCTCCGGAGGCCTGAACCAGTATAAACCCCCTTGTCTCCCTGTCTTCACCGCCATACTCGCCTAGTTCTGAGTTCACCACGTGGACTACCACCTACGCTCTTAGGTCCCGGTCCTCCATTAACCTGCAAACCTCTAGGGTAACCCCCTAGCGGATCTGTCCAGGTCTCACCCCTTGACAGTTGGCGCACCAGGTAGAGGCAATCGGGAACTCGTTGTGCAGCATGGTGGCCCAATCTGGCGCCGTCTTCCCGGCGAGCATGGCGGCCTTCCTCGCCAACCCCGTGGAGATCTGCTTTGGATCTTTCACGTCGACCTCTCCTGCTCCGGCAGCCGCAACTCCTTCAGCGACCCCGGAGCAGGTCGTCACGGTGTCTGTCGCCACCCCGTTCCCGATCTAGTATCGGAGACCCACCCACCCAAACCCTGTGACCTTGTCCAGGGGATGGAGAATGTCGTCGGCACGATGAGGGAAACTCTGGAGATCTGCGAACGAGCTCAGCTCTCGGCGCAGACAGCGCTACGCCACGACACGTTCCCCTTCGGCCTGAAGTCTGCACCTGGCCTTCGTCTCAGCCAGCTGCTTACGCCTCCCCAGATCCAATCTGGGCGGCGACCTTTCGATGACCCAAGGCCGGCGCCTCGCGCTCGGCGCGACCCTCTCGACGTGCCCTGCACCTATCACAAGGGCGCGAAGCACACCCTCCGCGGGTGCCACCTGCGGAAGAAGATCGACCAAGAGCTCCCTCGCTGAGCTAAACGACCTACCCAGTCCCCGGACTGCGGGGAGTTCCAGAAGGTCCGTGTTTGAGTCTCCCCCAACGACTCGGACATTGTCTTTCGCCAAGTGCTCGTGGTTTCCGAGAACGAGCCACCCCGTGCGGGTGCGACCAACTTTGAAGAGGCGGCCCGCATCCAAGCCAATGCCCGCCGTGCCCAGCGACGTGCGGACGAGCAGCAGCGTGTGGCCTTGCCCTGCGCTCGTGACCTGCGCCTAGAATTCAAGGAAGCTGGGATCCCGACCTTCAACAGCCCCCAGGCCAACCTAGGTGCGGCTATTAGTCGGCTCCAGCAGGCTCATTCGACGCCTGAAGCTAAGCAGGCCCTCGCATACCTCTGGGTCGCCAACGCCTTGGTGGAGGAGAAGAGCGTGGCCTCTAAGGCCTCCACGTCTTCATCGACCTTCCACTCGCGCAGTCGATCTCGTCGACCTCAGTGCAGCCGTCTTTCCCCCATCCGGGAAGAGGTCACTTAGCACAACCCTGAGCAACCCGCCCAGCAGCCTGCTGCTGCTGGCGACCTTTGCATCAACCTCGACGCCAACAGGCGCACCCATGACATGCGCGACTACGTCGACCGGAGCCATTGAGAGCGCGAGGAGCGCGAACTTCGTCACCGCTTGGAGTACGATCGCGAATACGGCCTACCTGGGGGCGTCCACCGCATCATGGAGCGCGAGCTCCGCGACCGCCACGACATCGAGAACAAGCGACGCGCTCTCTACGATGCTGAGCATGGCGACCCAGGCGTTCTCCAGGGCAACCGGGATCGGCAGCCACGCTCCCAGGTTGTCGTCTCGGAGCGCAGCGTCCACTCTGCGCCTAGAGAGGCCGCTTCGGCCAGAGGCTCCGGTAACGACCTTGCTGTCACCGCCTTCCCAGCGCTAGCTTCCCATTTCATTGACAACTTCAAGACCAACATCAAGCCGTACGACGGGCGCTCGGACCCCAACATCTGGCTGTCGACCTACTACGTCGCCGTCAAGGCGGCCGGTGGTAACTTCGACCATATGGCAGCCTACTTCCCGCTGGTCATGGGCAAGGCCCCCTCGCTGTGGCTCAACAACCTCGAGCCTGGCAGCATCAAGACCTGGGCCGACCTGTCCCAAGCCTTCACATCAAACTTCCAGGCGACCTACGACCGCCCGGGGAACGCCTTCAACCTTGGGCGGGTCGTGCAGAAGCCCAAGGAGCGGCTCCGAGACTACAATCACCGGTTCTTCGAGAACCGGAACGAGTGCATTGGCGTCAGGGACGATCAGATCGTCGACAGCTATAAGAAGGGCATCAAAGATCGCAAGATCTTTGAGAAGATCCATGAGTCTGGCGCCACCAACATCAAGGAGCTCATGCACGTCGTCAACAAACTGATGGACACGGAAGAGGCGCTCCAGAACCAGTTCGACGCTGATGCCGCTGGTGCATCTGGCACTGCAGCAGACAAGCTCCGCAAGCGACCTTCCGAGGTCCTAGCGGTCGAAGGGCACTGAGGTTCGACCTTCAACCAGAAGGAGTTCGACCTGGCGCTCGACAGCATTTGCGGGTTCCACGAGGGTGCTACCCACACTCTCCACGAGTGCTCCCAGTTCAAGAGGGCCTTCAGCACCCCTGTGGACCCCAAGCGACCTAGGAATGACGGCGGGCGCCGTGACAACCGCCCCTACAACAACAACTACCGCCGCGACAACCGGCGAGATCGACACGACGACCGGCGCGAGGAGCGATACGACGATCGCCGCGAGCCCCCTCGTAGCGACCCACCTCCAGCGGCTCCTCGTGACGAGACGAACCTGCCTCCTCCACCACCAACAGGCAACCCCAACAGGCCTTTCCAGGCCGCAAATCGCACGATCAACATGATCGTTGGTGGCATCAAGTCCAGTGTCAGCAGGAGGCGCTACCGCAAGGACAAGCGTGAGGTCCACCTCGTCCACACTCAGCCAACTGCACCTCTGTGTTGGTCTGAGCAGGCGATCACGTTCTCCAGAACTGATCACTGGGTCCACATCCCAGGCCCCGGGTCCTACCCGTTGGTCATCGAGCCCACGGTGGATGGGGCCTTGCTCTCCCAGACCCTGATCGATGGGGGAGCGGGCTCAACATCATATTTGTTGAGACCCTCAAGAAGATGGGCTACGACTTCGACAAGCTCACGGAGTGCGACGAGCCCTTCTATGGCATCATCCCGAGGAAGGCGGCCTACCCCCTAGGTCGGGTCTCCCTCCCCGTTGGTACGGAGGCAAACTTCCGCACGGAGTACCTCAGCTTCGAGGTCGCCAACTTCAAGTCCTCCTACCACGCGATCCTAGGTCGCCCGATGCTGGCCAGGTTCATGGCCATCCCGCACTACACCTACTTGGTGTTGAAGATGCCAGCTCCAAATGGGGTCCTCTCCGTCCTGGGGGATCCCATCATCTCCTTCAAGTGCAACACGGAGGCTCTCGACCTCGCCACGACCTCCGCCGCCGTCGATGCCTTCGCAGTCTTGGTCGCTGAGGCCAAGGCTATCGACCCAGTCGACCTACCTATCCCAGAGCAGAAGCACACCGACACCACCCTGGACGCGGTCCCCTCGACGAAGAAGGTCTGCCTCGGCCTTGCCGATGCAGAGAAGACGGTGGTGATCGGCGACGGGCTCGACCCCAAATAGGAACTCGCGCTCACCAGTTTCCTCTGGGATAACACGGACATATTCGCATGGAGTCCATCGGATATGCTGGGTGTTCCCAGGGAGCTGGCTGAGCACTCCTTGGATGTAAGCAAGACGGCCAAGCCTGTCAAGCAGAAGCTTCGCCGCTTTGCGAAAGATCGCAAGGACGTCATTAGGGTAGAATTAATAAAGCTCCTAGCTGCCGGATTTATCAGCGAGTGTAAAAACCTGGTTTGGCTTGCCAACCCGGTCAATGGAGAATGTGTATCGACTACACCGACCTCAACAGGCACTGCCCTAAAGACCCCTTCCCTCTTCTGCACATCGACCAGGTCATGGACTCCACGGCTGGAAGCGTCCTCCTATGCTTTCTCGACTGCTACTCAGGGTATCACCAGATTGCCCTGAAGGTCTCAGACCAAGACAAGACAACGTTCATAACGCCCCATGGCATCTACTGCTACACGACCATGACCTTTGGCCTCAAGAATGCCGACGCAACCTACCAGAAGGCCATCCAGAAATGCCTCGCGAGCCAGATCAGCCAGAACATAGAAGCCTACGTCAACGACGTGGTCGTCAAGACCACCCACGAGGACAAGCTCATAGCTGACCTCACGGAGACCTTCGCCAACCTCCGCGTCTATCGCTAGAAACTTAATCCAGAGAAGTGTGTCTTCGGTGTCCCGTCTGGCAAGCTCCTGTGCTTCATGGTCAGCAACCGGGGCATCGAGGCCAATCCCACCAAGGTGGATGCCATCCTCAGGATGAAGCGACCTACTGGGAAGAAGGACGTCATGAAGCTTACCAACATGATGGCAGCCCTAGGTCGATTCATTAGCAAACTTGGAGAAAAAGCCCTGCCCTTCTTCAAATTGCTAAAAAAGACGGACAAGTTCGTCTGGACCGAAAAGGCGGACCAAGCTTTGGAGCAACTCAAGACCTTCCTCATATCACCCCCAGTGATGGTGCCCCCGGCGCCTGAGGAGCCATTACTGCTCTACATCTTGGCGACTACCCTGGTGGTCAGTTCGGTTCTGATGGCTGAGCGACCTCAAGAGGGCCGACCCTACCCTGTCTAGCGACCTATCTACTACATCAGCGAGGTCATGTCTGACAGCAAGACTAGGTACATCCAGCCCCAGAAGATGCTTTACACGCTGCTCGTCACCTCTCGCAAGCTTCGGCATTACTTCCAGTCGTCTCGGCCTTCCCCCTTGGCGAGATCCTGCAGAGCCGTGACACCACTAGACGCATCGTCAAGTGGTCCATCGAGCTAGGGGAGTTCGACCTAGAGTTCTGCCCCAGACAGCCCATCAAGTCCCAGGTCATCGCAGACTTCGTCTCGGAGTGGACCGAGATCCAGCAGCCTCCGCCATCAGAGCGACCTGAGCACTAGAAAATATACTTTGACGGTTCCCTGAACCTCGAAGGAGCTGGCACGGGCGTCCTGTTCATCTCCCCTCAGGGCGACTACCTCAAGTATGTCCTGCAGATCCACTACAAGGCGTCCAACAACAGCGCCGAGTACGAGGCCCTCATCCATGGGCTACGCATTGCCGTCTCCTGGAGATCAAGCGCCTCATAGCTTACGGTGACTCCAAGATCGTGATCGACCAAGTCAGCAAGGACTCTGGAGCCAGGAAGGACACGATGGATGCCTACTATGCTGAGGTGCGCAAGCTCGAGCGTCACTTCGAAGGGCTCGAATTCCACCACGTCTGCCACAACAACAACATCACGGCTAATGTCCTTTCCAAGATCGGCTCCAAACGCGCACTGGTTCCGGCCGGTGTGTTCGTCCAGGACCTGCGTAAGCTGTCCATCAAGCTTATCACCGACCCAGAGTCGCCTGATGATGAAGTGACCTCACCGGGAGGTCGCGAAGTCCTCATGACCGAGGCAGAAGATGACTGGCACCTTGACTTCATCGCCTTCCTCCTCGAGCATCGAGTACCTGAGGACAAGGCGGAGCGCGAAAAGATCACGAGGCATAGCACCAACTACGTCATCGTCGGCAACGAACTCTACTAGAGGTCCGCCTCCACAGGGGTTTTGAAGAAGTGCATCCTACGATCTGAGGGCCTCAGGCTCTTGGATGAGATCCACGGCGGCGAATGCGGCAATCACGCCGCCTCTTCCAACCTGGTGGGTGTAAGTGCAATCAAACCCTAAGTGGGTTTTGGTGATGTTGACCATCCAATTAAAGGTCTAATGAGCTTCTAAGTGTGTATTTCAGGCTAATGGTTTGTATAAGGTGCAAAGGAACAAAAGGAGACCCCTATTTCAAAAAGGAAGGCTTGCCCTTGCCAAAGGGTGTTAGTTCAAATTTATTTTTAGTTTGAAATTGAGTACAGGACAAACCATACTATCAAGAGGGATTCTAATAGTGGTTTTGGGATAGATCCAAGTGCATTAAGTTCTTTACAAACCTACAAAACATCCCAGCCACAAATGACCTATCAGCAGCAGCAGCTTTGTTTCTCTGTCTTCGGAACCTCTGAGTTTTTCCCGGAAGTTCCCCACTGCCTTGTGTCTGCTAGCTGAAGTTGCCCTGATCTCGGAAGTTCCGGGATTTTCCCGGAGGTTCCGGGATTTCAAAAAGAGCCATTACAGTTTCAGATCTGAGGGTATTTATGCCCCTTTGACCTCCAACGGTTCTCTTCTTCCTCCCTGTGTCGTAACAGTAACATTTGCCCCCTTCTCACTCTTAGCATTCACTCCCACCTACTTGAATCCAAATTCCATCCTTAGTATTCAAGTCTTGGGTGATTCCTTGTGAGAAGAAGCAAATCCATTTACTCTCTTGAAGATTTAGTGCACTTGGTGAAACCCTAGCTTACTTGGTGGATCTATTACTCTTGGAGTTCTACTCCTAGATGGCTAGAGGTTACTTGGGAGCTTCCTAGCTTTGTGTGGCTACCCCAAGTGGTTTGTATTACCCTTTGTGACTAGTGGAGCACTCCATCTATTACCTTGGTGATAGGTGTGAGAGAGGAGTGGATCTAGTGAGATCCCAAAGCCTTTGTGGCTTACCTCAACAACGTGGATGTAGGCTAACCTTTGTAGTGAGCTGAACCACGGCTTAAATCTGTGTCTCTTATGCTTTACCTCCTCTACATTCTTTGCTTGCTTGTTCTTTTATGCTCTAAACTAGATCAATTAGGGTTTGCTCTAGATTTATAAGTTCTTGTTGCCCCAAGGTTGTTTGGTCGCTTGTGCCTCAAATTCATAGCTTGAAATATCTGCATCTAGCCTGTTACATCAGCATTTAGCTTTCTAATCTGTGCAGGCTTGAAAAATCAGAAGCTCCAGGAAAATTCATTATCTGTGAATTTTCCCGGAGGTTCCGGATTTTTCCCGGAGGTTCCGAGCTTTGACAGAATTTGGCAGAAATCTTTGAATTTGTTTTGCAGGCCAATTCACCCCCCCCCCCTCTAGGCCACTTGCATTGATCCTTTCAATTGGTATCAGAGCAAGGATCCTCAGTTTGCACTTAACTATGTGAGGAAATGAGAAGCCCGAAGGGGACAAGGAAAAAGAAGTTGGTGAACCCACCAACAAGGAAGGAGCTGTAGCAGCTGAGGCTTCGGGAGTAGATGGTGACTCATGATCTGCTCATGAGAAGCTAGAGAAGCTCAAGAAGGCTATGAAGGAAGACAGCAAGAGAGAAAAAGAAAAGAAGAAGAAAAAGGAAGAGAAGAAGGAGGAAAAGAAGAAGAAGAAGAAAGACCCTTCACCTCCACCTTCCTCATCATCCTCTTCAGCACCCTCATCCTCATCAAGTGAGAATGGATATGATGATGAGGAGTACTATGGTGCAAGGATGCCGAAGAGAACACTCAAGCCGAAGACCAAGCCCAAGAAGAGCTATGGAAGCGTATCCTTTAACTATGATTGCTTGACTACTTCCAAAGATAACTTGTATATTCCCGTTGGCAAATTGCCTCAATTTGATGGCACTAACTTTGCCAAATGGAAGCATCTAATGAAAGCCTACCATACGGGCTTGCACTTGGATTTGTGGAATATTATGTGTGTAGGTTTTGAAGATCCCGAAGATGAAGAGAAGCTTACACAACAAGATTGTCGCAACATAAGAAGAAATGCCCAAGCCACCTCTATTCTCCTTAGTGCTTTGAATAGACAAGAGTACAATAGGGTAAATGGCTTGGAGATTGCCAAAGAAATATGGAACACTCTCCATATTGCACATGAAGGTGTTGACAAAGTGAAGAAATCCAAGATAAACATCTTGATCGAGCTCAATGGATTCTCTATATTGGAGGGTGAAGGACCTCAAGATATGTTTGATAGGTTGATGGTCATAGTTGGCAAGATTAGAGGCTTGGGTGGTGATGAATTGGATGATCATTATGTTGTGAAAGTGATGTTGGAGGCTTTTGCTCCTAGAAACCCCACTCTAGTCACCTTGATTAGAGAGAAGAAAAGATTTGAAGAGTTCTCTCCAAATGATGTTCTTGGAAGAATTCTCACACATGAGCTCATGGACATAGAGATACAACATAGAAAGAAGATTGGAGAGCTAGAGTCCAAGATGAACAACATGAAGATCAAAGATGTGGCTCTCCAAGCTAGCAAGTCAAGCAAGTCCTCTACTTCATCAAAGCCGTCCAAGTCAAAGTCAAAGAAAGTTGAAGTAGAGAGCTCTTCACGTGAGTCAAGTGAAGATGAAGATGAAAGTCCTCAAGTTGAGATTGGTGATATAGCCTTATTCATAAGAAGATATAAGAAGGGCTTGAAGAAGCAAGGTTACAAGTTCTCCAAGAGAAAGTATCCTAATCACAAGAAAAGGACTTGCTACAATTGTGGAAGTACGGAGCATTTCATTGCGTATTGCCCCAATGAGAAGAAGGATAGCAAGCATGACAAGAGCAAGGACAAGTACAAGAAAGATCACAAGCCATATCACAAGAAGAAGAACTATGGTGGAGAGGCCCACATTGGACATGAATGGAACTCCGGTGATGAGAGCTCTAGTGATGAAGAGGAGAAGAAGAAGGTTGCAACCGTGGCTATCAAGAACCACTCCTCTACATCAAAGCTCTTCAACAACCTAAGTGATGATGAAGAAAGCACCACCATTCATTGTCTCATGGCTAAAGGAGAAAAGGTAGAATCCTCCTCTAAGCCCTCTCCTCCATCTAGTGATAACTCGGACATAGAATCTAGTGATGAATCTAGTGATGAAGAAATAGAATAACTAGTTGGCAAAATTGACAAACAATCTAAAGACTTCATGGCTAAGCTAGTTGTTGAGCTAGAAAAACACCAAGGTCTTCTTGCTTCGGAGAGGAGTGAGGTTGAGGCCCTAAGATTGGAAGTTGATTATAACTTGGCCATCATCACTACTCTTAGGGAAGAACTTGCTGCCTCTCAAGCTCAAAACAATTCTCTCAAAACTAGGAATGAAGAGCTTGAGGAGCAATATAGTCTCCTTTGGAGTAGTACCTCACACCCCTCCAAAGTAAAGGGTGAATCTAGTTCTTCAACTAGCAAGGGCTGTGATAAATGTCATAACATTGATATTGAATCTTATCCTACTAACCTTGCTAATATGGATGCTATGAAGAAAGAAATTGGTAGGCTCAACTCAATCATAGCTAATGGGTGCATGAAGGATGAAAGCAAGAAGAAGTTTGATGTCAAATATGAGAAGATGATGTACAAGAACTCAAGACATGACTTTGGGTATACTGAGAACAGTAAGGTCTCTGAGAGGAAGATCATCAATGGGAAGGAATGCCTCAACTTCAACAGTAAGGGCTTCCTGTTCTCCCAGAGCCCGGAGGTTCCGGTGACCATGCCCGGAGGTTCCGGAGTCTGGAAAGCCAAAGCTGCACGGAATGTAGTTCCCGGAGGTTCCGAGAAAAATCTCGAAGGTTCCGGGGTCTGCAAGGACAGAAGCAAGAATAAGGCCAAGTCTCAGCCCAAGCATGTTCCCAAAACATCTAACACTCTCTTGTAGGTCAAGAACAATCCCATCCTGCCTGTAAGGAACAAGTTTGCACACAAGACCAAGGCTCATGCATCCATTGAAACTCAACCTAGCTATGTATTGAGACGCAACAACCTTGGTAAAGTTGTTGCCACGTATGTTGGAAATGAGTCCAACATATATGTGAAAAGGTCGCTATGGGTTCCTAAGATTTTGTTTGCTAATGTGGAAGGCCCCAAGTCAAATTGGGGACCTAAAAGAAGGAACTAAATTATTTTGTAGGTATACTCCTCCGGTGGATCAAGTTGGGTGCTTGATAGCGGATGTACACATCATATGACCGGAGAAAGGAGTATGTTCTCCACCTATGTCCACCTAGAAGGACCAAGAGAAAGAATTGCTTATGCTGGTGATGCTAGTGGAGAAGTCATTGGAGTTGGTGATATTCCTATCTCTTCTAAATATTCAATTACAAATGTGCTTCATGTTGATCCGTTGGGTTACAATCTTCTATCCATTTCACAACTTAGTGAGATTGGATTTGATTGTCACTTTTCGGATAAAGGTGTGTCCATCATAAAGAGGGAGGATTCCTCTATTGTCCTTACGGGTCGCTTGAAGGGAAGGCTTTACCTAGTTGATCTCAACAAAAGTAAAGTCGCCCCTAAGACTTGTTTAGTGGCAAAATCTAGCATGGGTTGGTTATGGCATTGCCAACTAGCTCATGTTAGGATGAGGAACTTGGCCAAACTCTTGAAAGATGAACACATCCTTGGACTAACTAATGTTCATTTTGAGAAAGATAGGATTTGTCAAGCATGCCAAGCCGGGAAACAAGTAGGTGCACCTCACCCACCAAATAGCACCCTCACTACTACAAGCCTGTTGGAGCTCATTCATATGGATCTATTTGGACCGGTGGCCTACATAAGCATTGGTGGTAATAAATATGGTTTGATTATTGTTGATGATTATTCTCGCTTCACATGGGTGTTCTTTGTGTTTGAAAAGAGTGAAGTTCAAGGGAAGGTGAAGACCTTCATAAGAAGAGCACAAAGGGAATTCGGGTTGCCCGTCAAGAAAGTGAGAAGTGATAATGGCTCTGAATTTCACAACACCAACGTTGAAGAGTTCCTTAATGATGAGGGCATCAAGCATGAATTTTCAGCTCCTTATACCCCTCAACAAAATGGGGTGGTTGAGAGGAAGAATCGCACACTTATTGAGATGGTAAGAACCATGTTGGATGAATACAAGACACAAGATATATTTTGGGCCGAAGCAATCAACACGGCTTGCCATGCCATCAACCGCCTCTATCTTCACAAGTTTCACAAGAAGACTTCCTATGAGCTTATCACCGGTAAAAAGCCCAAGGTGTCCTACTTTAGAGTGTTTGGGTGCAAATGTTTCATTCTAAACAAGAAGCACTGAAGCTCTAAGTTTGCACCAAAGGTTGAAGAAGGTTTTCTTCTTGGTTATGGTCCTAATGAGCACGTCTACCGTGTCTTCAATCTAACCACCGGAAGAATTGATGTCACGGTGGACGTTACTTTTGATGAATCTAATGACTCTCAAGTGGAGCAAGTTGATATGAATGTTGTAGGAAAAGAGAAGCCACCTTGTGAAGCAATCAAGCAATTGGCCACAGGTGATGTTAGACCAGTTGAAGCACAAGATGAAGATGAAGAAATTGTACAAGCTTCAACATCATTCGAAGGGCCAGATGCTCCTGGTTCAGCAGAAGTGCAGACCTCGGAGGTTCCGGGAAATCACCCGGAGGTTCCGGGAACTGGCACTAGAACTCAACCTCCAGGAACTACTCCGGAGGTTCCGCAGTCTGGGAACTCAGCACCCCAGAACCTTGAGAACCAGGCCACCATTCAGCAAGGAGATGGTCATGAAGCTAATTCAGAGACTCAAGCTGATGGTGATTATGAAGACCAACCTCTACACCAACCTCTTGGATCATCACATCCTCGTGTACATCAAGTTGTGCAACGGGACCATCCCGTTGACAATATCCTTGGGAGCATAAAGAGAGGGGTAACAACACAATCTCGTCTTAAAAATTTTTGTGCATTTTAGTCGTTTGTTTCCTCTCTTGAACCTATCAAGGTAGAGTAAGCTCTTGAGGATCCGAATTAGGTGATGGCTATGCAAGAGGAGTTGAACAACTTTGAAAGAAATCAAGTGTGGGAGTTGGTGGAAAGACCCAAGACAAACATTATAGGTACCAAATGGGTCTTCCTAAATAAGCAAGATGAGTTTGGCATTGTGATTAGGAACAAAGCAAAGTTGGTTGCTCAAGGGTACACTCAAGTTGAAGGACTTGACTTTGGAGAAACATATGCACAGGTGGCAACACTTGAAGCAATTCGATTTCTTCTCGCTTTTGCTGCCCATCATGATTTCAAGTTGTATCAAATGGATGTCAAAAGTGCATTTCTCAATGGTCCACTCTCCGAAGAAGTCTATGTGGAGCAACCACCCGGTTTTGAAGATCCCAAGCGTCCTAATCATATCTACAAACTCCATAAGGCGCTCTATGGGCTTAAGCAAGCACCAAGAGCATGGTATGAATGCCTTAAGGATTTCTTGCTCGAGCAAGGCTTTGAGATAGGCAAAGCCGATGCTACCCTCTTCACTAGAAAAGTTGATGGTCATATCTTTGTTTGCCAAATATATGTCGATGACATAATATTTGGTAGTACTAATGAGACTTTTTGTGAAGAATTTAGTAGGGTTATGACAAAGAGATTTGAGATGTCCATGATGGGTGAGCCCAAGTACTTCCTTGGATTTCAAATCAAACAAGCAAAGGAAGGGACGTTCATATGTCAAACAAAGTACATAAGAGATATGCCCAAGAAGTTTGATATGGACAAGGCCAAGCCCATCAAGACCCCAATGCCTACAAATGGACACTTAGATCTTGATGAAGAAGGGAAATCCGTGGATCAAAAGGTATATCACTCTATGATCGGCTCTCTTCTTTACTTATGTGCATCTAGGTCGGATATTATGCTTAGTGTGTGCATGTGTGCTAGATATCAAGCTAACCCGAAAGAGCGTCATCTTATGGCCGTAAACAGAATCTTGAGATATCTAGTTCATACCCCTAACCTTGGCTTGTGGTATCCTAAGGGCTCCTCTTTCGATCTACTTGGCTATTCAGATTCCGATTATGCCGGTTGCAAAGTAGATAGAAAGAGTACATCGGGGACATGCCAATTCCTTGGTAGGTCTCTATTGTCTTGGAGTTCTAAAAAGCAAAACTCAGTAGCCCTTTCCACCGTCGAGGCCAAGTATGTTGCAGCCGGTGCTTGTTGTGCTCAACTACTTTGGATGAAGCAAACCTTAAAAGATTACGGATGTCATTTTACCCATATCCCACTTTTGTGTGACAATGAAAGTGCCATAAAGCTTGCAAATAACCCTGTGAGCCACTCTCATACAAAACACATAGACATCCGTCATCACTTCTTGAGAGACCACAAAACCAAAGGAGATATCGCTCTAAGTCATGTGAGCACCGAAAACAACTAGCCGATATCTTCACTAAACCTCTCGATGAGTCAAGGTTTTGCAGTTTGAGAAATGAGCTAAATATTCTTGATTCTCGTTACGTGGTTTGATATATAGCACATTTTGATTGATATATTACCTTGCTGAAAAATCTTTTGAAAAACTTGCTTAATATATGTGTTTCAAAAGCTATTTTATATCCCAACTTGTTCCAAAAGGCTATAGCTGTGTGTTGATTATTTGTTTTCTAGCCTGTTGGGACAAGGAGTCCATGATCTAAGAGAAAGTCGAATCAAAAGTGCCAAATGTCCTCAAAACAGCAAGCTCACTGTCTCTGGTTCAGTCTCCGGAGGTTCTGGGAAATACCCGGAGGTTTCGGATCCAAATCTGGTTCAGACAAGGCTTCAGTCAAGCATTCAGTTTAAGTCCGGAGGTTCCGGAAAATTTCCGAAGGTTCCGCAGTTGTGCAGATGGGGCACCAACCAACCAAGTATGACACCACAATGACCTTAGAGTACCAGAATTATGAAGGGGCAACTCATCCAGTTAGGAAGGCAAGGCTGGTGAATCCTTATCTATTGCCCAAGGTTGCTGCCATAGACAAGAGGTTCTGGTCTGTGTTCCATTTCAACTATTATGGGACAGTTCTGTTCAGCAAGCCAAAAATCAGAAAAATGCAATGGGTTGATTGGCAGCACTTTGAGGAAATTAACAAGCCAGAGGTGCAAGAGGTACTTGACATAGTGGACAAGTACAACATCAAAGAGTTGATGGGGTTCAAGTATGACTGGAATGCAGAAATTATTGCACAGTTCCATGCCACCTTCTTCCATGATGACATCAAAGACACAATTCATTGAATGACCCAAGGAGTGCACTACAAGCTGGACTTTGTGACCTTTGCTAGGCTGCTTGGGTTCAACAAGGAGGACAGGGACAGGGAAATGATCAACTTTGAGAGTCACTTGAAGCCTAATCAGATTGCAGATGCCTACTATGTGCATCAATTGGCTACTGGCTCCACTGTTGGACTTAAGCCAGTTTATTATGTCCTCAACAACATGCTGAGACAGACTATCTACCCCAAGGCTGGGAGTGACTCCACCTCCCTCAGGAGTCTTGCTACAAATCTGATCTTCAGGATGCTGCCTTAGGCCACCCCATTCTCTGTTAGCAAGTTTATTTGGTTGGATCTGATCTTGAGTATGGAGAATGGGGTTGACAACTTCCCTTATGCCCCCTATGTGATGTATATCATTGAAGTTGTCACAGGCAAGATCCTCAAGAAGGATTGTGAACACTGCTCTTATCAGGTCAAACAATGGAAGCACCAGAAGACAGATGCTGCAGTCAGACAAGTCCTTGGGACTGATGGTGATTCTCCTTTCACTCCAGGAGCTACATCTGCAGCTACACCAGGAGTCACACCAGCAGCTCATGATCAGGAGGCTGGACCTAGCAGCACCAAGGAGAAGGGGTCAGAGCTTGAGAAGATGAAGAAGATCCTCAAATATAGTCTCATGCTCTGCACCTACTCAGCCAACCAGGCTTTTGAAGCTAGAAAGGACCTCAACAGGCTATTTGTACACAATGGCTTGGCTGCTGACCCACCTGCTCCTCCACCAGACTTTTATGTGGACATCTCTAGTGATGAAGATGATTTTTATGCTCAGCCTAGGACCCCTAGGACTTATCCTCAGGCAGATCCTAATCAGCCTAGTGATGCACAATCTAAGGGAGCTAAATCTGACTGAAGATGAGTGAAGATGATCAAGAAACACTGGCTGCCAAGATGAAGAAGATGAAGCCCCAACTGAAGAAGAAGATCAGCTCCAAGATCCCTGCCAAGAAGAACTACAAGGCTGCTGCTAGAAGAGGCAAGAAGCCTCCATCTGATGAAGAGCCTGAGTCTTCTGAGGATACTTGGGATGCTGAAGAGTGATTTCCTCTCTTTCTTCTTCTCTTCTTTTTGTTAACATGTTGACAAAGGGGGAGAAGAGGAAAGATTGAGATGACTGGGGGCTGGCTTTTGTGAGTTTGAGAGAAGCTGCTGCTGCTTTTGCTTATTTTATTTCAACTGAACTGATTTGTGGTTTGTAATATTGGTACTTGTGCTTGCCTCTATTGGCAAGTGATAGATGTGGTCATGGACAAATTTGTGGGATGTGAAAACCTTTAAAACATTTAGTGCTGTGATGTAATAGGCTAGAAGTACTTTGTGTTGCTTAATCTTAATCTAGTCCTATTCTGTTAGTTTATATTGCTGCCTGAGTTGTTTATTGATTGTTAGAACTGCTGTGGAATCAAACCTCAGAGGTTCTGGGATTTTCCTGGAGGTTCCGAGCTCTGGTACCAGAACTCGGAGGTTCCGGATTTATCCCAAAAGTTTCGAGGACTGGTCACAGCCAGTTCTCTGGTTGAAATTTAACTGTCATATGCATCTCTTATATTTGTTACACTGTTCTTTGCACCCCACGATGACCAGAATACAATGCAGTTGCTTCACATGCTCATAATGTATGCCTACATGTCTTGAAAGACACTTCCACTCTATTCTAATTGAGAAAGGCATACATTAAGGGGGAGCTTTGTATTCATGTCATCAAAAGCTTAATCTCTTAATTAAATGTATGCTTTAATTAGGTTGTCAACATTTACCAAAAAGGGGGAGATTGTAAGTGCAATCAAGCCCTAAGTGGGTTTTGGTGATGTTGACCACCTAATTAAAGGTCTAATGAGCTTCTAAGTGTGTATTTCAGGCTAATGGTTTGTATAAGGTGCAAAGGAACAAAAGGAGACCCCTATTTCAAAAAGGAAGGCTTGCCCTTGCCAAAGGGTGTTAGTTCAAATTTATTTTCAGTTTGAAATTGAGTATAGGACAAGCCATACTATCAAGAGGGATTCTAATAGTGGTTTTGGAATAGATCCAAGTGCATTAAGTTCTTTACAAACCTACAAAACATCCCAGCCACAAATGACCTATCAGCAGCAGCTCTGTTTCTCTGTCTCCGGAACCTCTGAGTTTTTCCCGGAAGTTTCGGACTGCCTTGTGTCTGCTAGCTGAAGTTGCCCTGATCTCGGAAGTTCCGGGATTTTCCCAGAGGTTCTGGGATTTCAAAAAGAGTCGTTACAGTTTCAGATCTGAGGGTATTTATACCCCTTTGACCTCCAACGGTTCTCTTCTTCCTCCCTGCGCCGTAACAGTAACATTTGCCCCCTTCTCACTCTTAGCATTCACTCCCACCTACTTGAATCCATATTCCATCCTTAGTATTCAAGTCTTGGGTGATTCCTTGTGAGAAGAAGCAAATCCATTTACTCTCTTGAAGATTTAGTGCACTTGGTGAAACCCTAGCTTACTTGGTGGATCTATTACTCTTGGAGTTCTACTCCTAGATGGTTAGAGGTTACTTGGGAGCTTCCTAGCTTTGTGTGGCTGCCCCAAGTGGTTTGTATTACCCTTTGTGACTAGTGGAGCACTCCATCTATTACCTTGGTGATAGGTGTGAGAGAGGAGTGGATCTAGTGAGATCCCAAAGCCTTTGTGGCTTACCTCAACAACGTGGATGTAGGCTAACCTTTGTGGTGAGCTGAACCATGGGTTAAATCTGTGTCTCTTGTGCTTTACCTCCTCTACATTCTTTGCTTGCTTGTTCTTTTATGCTCTAAACTAGATCTATTAGAGTTTGCTCTAGATCTATAAGTTCTTGTTGCCCCAAGGTTGTTTGGTCGCTTGTGCCTCAAATTCATAGCTTGAAATATCTGCATCTAGCCTGTTACATCAGCATTTAGCTTTCTAATATGTGAATTTTCCCGGAGGTTCCGGATTTTTCCCGGAGGTTCCGGGCTTTAACAGAATTTGGCAGAAATCTTTGAATTTGTTTTGCAGGCCTATTCACCCCCCCCTCTAGGCCACTTGCATTGATCCTTTCAGTGGGCAAGGTCTTCAGGTATGGCTTCTACTGGCCTACGGCCATAGCCGATGCCCAGGAACTTGTACGTCGATGCAAGGGGAGCCAATTCTTCGCCAAGCAGCAGCACGTCCCGGCTCAGGCCCTCAGGACCATCCCTCCGTCCTGACCCTTCGCAGTGTGGGGTCTCGACTCTGTGGGACCTTTCAAGACTGCCCCTAGCGGCTACAAGCACATCATCATGGCAGTGGACAAGTTCACCAAATGGATCGAGGTCCGTCCCATATCCAGCGTCACCTCAAAAGAGGCGGCCAAGTTCATCGAGGAGATCACCCACCGCTTCGGGGTGCCCAACAGGATCGTCACTGACCTTGGCACGGTCTTCACAAGAGCTGATTTCTAGGATTTCTGTCAAGACAACCTGATCGACGTATACTACTCCTCGGTGACGCACCCACGGTGCAACGTCCAGGTCAAGCGGGCTAACGGCATGATCCTACAGGCCATCAAAGACCGCATCTTCGACGGCTCAGCACCTTACCCAACCAGGTGGCTCTCAGAGCTTCCCCACATCACCTGGGGTCTCAGGACCCAGGTCAGCTCAGCGACAGGGTACTCGTCCTTCTTTTTGGTCTACGGGTCAGAGGCCATCCTCCCCACCGACGTTGCCTTCGGGGCTCCTCGCATCTAGAACTTCGATGAAGGAGAAGTAGAGCAAACACGCAGGCTCATGCGCCACACCCACCACGAGCAGCAGCTACATCGCTACCACGACCGCAACGTGCGGGAACATTCCTTCAATGTTGGCGACCTAGTCCTGTGGCGGATCCAGAACACCAAGGACATGCACAAGCTTTCAGCACCTTGGGAAGGTCCCTTCATAGTTAAGGAGGTCATTGGACCGGCGACCTATCGCCTCCAATGGGACGATGGCCAGGGTGTCCCAAACCCCTGGAACATCGAGCACTTACGTCGCTTCTATCCTTAGGAGCCTTATATCGCAATAAAAGCTATGTACTCTATCCTTTGTAATTCGATATATATAAAGATTACCTTTCGACCTACTTGTTTTCTGTTCATCCCTCCCCCTCGACACGCTCGGGGGCTTGGTTTAAAGCTGGACCCCTTGTGCTCGGGGGCTTGGTGTTAAGCCCAACCCTTCGCGCTCGGGGGCTTAGCTGTGCCAACCTAAGGGTCGTTCGACCTAGGGGTTTTTACCTTCCTTCTACCAGTGTTCCCCTACCACAAATTTTTGTGCACTTTATAAGTATTCCTAGGTCGTGTGGTTGCTCGACCTTGGGTCTAGGACCCCCCTCCGCGCGCCTGCTACACATAAGCCTCCACGCTGAGCTGTGTAGTCGGTAAGCCGTTCCTCCACTAAGTTGGGTTAGCGGGGGAAAGGGTTCGTGCAGCTCCATTACCTTTGCGTTCTTATAACGAGTATATAAGTCAAATAAGGGACCACATTAGTTAGTTAAACATGCCTTTTCATTCATGCAAGGTTTATCTTACATCACAAAGGGTCCATGACCCATTGGCACTAACAGTTTGCTACGTCCTAAGTTACACTCTACAGGTCTATCTTCTTCACAATCTCCTCCGCGGCGGCTTGGATATCTTCAACGCCCACCAGCCGACTCAGGTCGAGCTAATCCTTGACCTTCTCAAGGTTGAACGTCAGCACATGGTGCCTCACCGTGGCCAGCACGGCAGCAGCGGCGAGCTTGCTACTGTCCATCAGCAGGGTCTTCATGCGACCTGCCACATCCTCCAGCCGCGCGACAAGCTCCTGTGGCCCTCCTTCGACCTTGGGAACATAGATGTCCATGAGGTACTCGGCGGCCTCCTTAAGGTCGTCCAGCTCCTTCTGAAGATCTGCAGTCATCTCTTGATGATCAATAAGGGTTTGCATCGCCCGGCCAAGGTCGACGATCTCCAGATCCCTGCGAACACCAAATTCATATGCAGCCTTCCGAGTATAGTAATACTCATTGGTGACGACCTTCTTGTTCTTCTCCTTGAGGGTCTTCACCTGGTCCTTTGACTCCTTGAGGTCTTTCTTCAAGGCGGACTCCTTCTTCTTGGCCTCTGCAATCAGCAAGGTCGGGATTGGTTCATCACGACGTAAACTGCGAGTACAAAAGCATAAGGGCATCCCCATACGTACCCACAGCGGTGACCTTCAGCTCGTCTTCCACCTCCTTCGCCTTCAGCTTGGCGGATTCGAGCTCCTTCTTCAAGGCTGCCATCGCCTTGTCTTTCAAGATCGCCTCGTCCTTGAGGCGCTTGATTTCTTCTGCGGCCTCAATCTTAGCCTGCAGCACGGCCTCCCGGGCCATAGACAGCTCCGTGTGAAGCTTGGTGCCCTCCTTCAGCAGGTCCGCCCTGCCCTGCGCCCGCTCGGCGAGAGACTGCGTCAACACACCACAAAAGGTCGTCAACTTCAGTTATCCGAGCAAGTGAATTGAAGACCTAGCCCCAAAAGCGATTGCGACTCACCATGAGTGTCCTGCCAATCATTTTCGCCGCCTCCTTGATCGTTGCTTGTGCCGCCTTGAAGTCATCAAGGTCCCAACCGTCGGCAAGGATATCCTCCTCCCACGAGGTACCGGAATAGAGGCACTGGTTCAGGTCATTATCCTCGCCCCCTCCTCCGGTCTCCGCCCCTTGCGTCTGCGGTAGGCCCGACTCGGGTGGGTCCTCCTGGTGAAGGCCTTCCCCTTGCTGAGCGCTGTCAGCAGCGACCTTGGTCACGGCCGACGATGCCACCCCCACGGTCTCCTGGACCTGGCTGGTGACATCTCCGCCCGAGGTCGCCGGTGATTGGCCAACCGGCGCTTTCCCGAGCTTCCACCTAAAGGCCTCTTGGCCTAAAGCATTCTTGTTATCGCCCGATGCAGTGGGAGTTCCCCTGTCCAAGGCAGAGAATTTGTCAAGCACGACGTACTCGAAGTCTGCGAAGGTCAATCAAGCAGAAAATCAAGTCCAACGACGTACCCGCTGCCAGATTTCAACCGAAGTTGTAGCGGCCTGGGCGGCACCCTCCTGGGCTTCTTCTGCGACCCTTGGTCGCTCACACCCCCCGCGCTCGGCTTCGGCTGCTGCTCGCTTATAACCCCAAGCGGGGTGTCATCTCCCCCTGCGGCCGCTGTGTCGCCCGACCCCGCGCCGACGTCACGCGACCGCGCATCATCGTCCTCATCGACGATGACCTCAATGCTAGTTGTCGTCGTCTCCAACGACGCAGTGGTGTCCCTCCTCTTCTTCTTCTTCTCTGCCTCAATGGTGGCGGAGACGATCTTGGCACCCTTGTGCGCCGGGATCTTATCGGTGACCTGCTGCACGCGCCGAGTCATTGGCGCAGAACTTGCCGCGGTGGGGTCTTCATCATCACTACCTCCCACCGATGAGTCGGAGAGGTAGTTGTCGACGTACTCTTGCGGCGGAGCCCGGATGTCCTCTGCCGCCCGAACCTTGAAGCTCCGCTCCCCCTCGTCAGCAAGGGGAGCCGGGCACTAGAACACGCCCTCACGACCCTGCAACAGGCGACCTTCGTCTTAGATCGGGGTAAGGCAAACTCAAGCAAAAGGAAACAAGGCCGATCAGGCGACTTACCACTTCGGTGGGCCGCTTGAGGGAAAACGCCATGGGGCACGTCCGGTTCCGAATCACCTTGTTGAAGAGCTCCCTCACCCACGCCACCATCTCCTGCTTGGAGACCTTGCGCTGCGCCACGCGGGTTGGGTCGGCCTGGCCCCAGTACTCGTAGGCCGGATGCACCCGATCTTGGATCGGCTGCAGGAGTCTCTAGCTGAAGCTGATGACCACCGTGCCACCCGTCAGCCCTCCCGCCTTCAGCGTCGCGAGGTCCTCCAGCAGTGGCTGGATGGCGTCCGTCTCCCGTGACGTCAACTGATTGGTCCACTCTGGCACCGAGACCGGCGTGAGCCCCGACCTAGTCACTAGTGCCGGCTTCGGGTTGTCGATGTAGAACCACCCTCACCTCCAGCCCTGGGTGTTGTCCGGCAACTCCATGTCAATGTACACCGGCTTCATGTGCCGGCATAGCATGAAGCCGACGGACCCAATGACATCCTTCTTCCCCGTCTTCTTCAACTCGAAGAAGTACCGCCACAGGTCGAAGTGCGGCGGTATCCCCAAGTAGGCCTCGCACAAGTGGATGAATGAGAAAATGGTAGTGATAGCATTGGGGACGAGGTGTACCAGGTCGATCCTGTAGAAGTGGAGCAGCCCGCGGAAGAAGTCGCCCGCCGGGACTCCAAATCCACGCTCGACGTGCGTGATGAAGGCGACCGTCTCTCCGGTCCCCTCGGAGGGGAAGGCTTCGCCGGCGGCGGGCCTCCAGCCCACCTGCTCCTTGGGCTTCAGCAGCCCGCGCTCCACCAGACCTTGGAGCTGCGCTTCAGTCACCGTCGAGGGCTCCCAAACACTCTCCGGGACCGGCGCCATCTCTGGGGCTATCTCTTCTTCATCGAACCCGGCGGATCTAGCTCTAAAAACTACCAAGGACTTCTTGCGCATACGGCGGCGCTCGGCGCGGTGGATCCAAGCACGGCAGCGCCGGCGAATCTGCGCAGAAAGCTCTTGGCAGCAGCTCGGAAACCCTAAGGATCGCGGGGAAATGGAAGCGAGTGGGGTCCCCAACCCCTCACTCGGCCTTTCATAACTGGGCCGCATCAGTGCGGTGGGCCGCGGCGCCCCAAACGTCCCTTCAGGTTCGGCGATATTCCCGGTGACCCAATGGATACATCGCCCAACGGCTCTTTCGGCCTAACGGTCTCAGGCAGTAACGACTTGTGCCGTGCGGGAATCCATGCCTGTTGGCTCTCTTCTCAGTGGCCTAGCATCCATGGACTCATTATGCCCTACTTCAGGCCCCCATATCAGCATTTTCTTCAAGGTCTCTTGACCTCCGACGACCTTCGGGTCCACGACATCACCTTCACAAGGTCGACAGCTTGGTAGGTCGCCTCAGCTTTCAATAGCGGGTTCACACCCCGGCTCCTAGGTCCTGCTACCTACTGGATTGCCTTAGCCTTTATGGTTGATTTATACCAACGGCCCCATGCTTAATGGCTCTACTGCCTGTTGGCGACCTCCTGGTCAAGTAGCACCTCCCTGAGGTCGCTAAGGCTGTCACACCTGTTTTTCCAAAGAAAACCATATGCATAACTATATGTATGCCAGGATCAAGTTTCATACATATAGTAGACATAAGTGAATAACAGAAACAATATCACATAAGAAAAACAAAGATTATCAGAGTATTATGCTAAATCCTGGAAACGAAGGCTCCAACATCACAGGCAGTCGACTAGGGGTTGCGTACGCCTAGCACCAGCAACATCTTCACAACGACTTCAGAGCAGCTTCCACTTTCTGAGCAACATTGTTTATAGCAAGGGTGAGTACATGTCGTACTCAGCAAGTGTGCGGAAAGTATGAATGCAAAGGCTTAACAAGGAAAGGCTGACAGGTTGACTGCATTAGGCACTTTTAATTGGTCAAATTTTTATTAGCATCTGATTACTATGATATAAGTATATACCAACCCATAATTAACATAAGGAGATACGCCATAAGCATATGGCTAACATAACCATAACAACGATTTAAGTCCATCTTCAAGTTCAATTATCATGTGAGGGTCCAGGCCGCTCTTGACCGTGAGCACGGCTAATCGATTAGTTTTACACTCTGCAGAGGTTGTACACTTTCACCACAAGCGCGTAAAAGTTCAGAAGAACTTTGAACCCAACCATGCGATGCCGGCCAAGCATCATACCACACTACCTAGGTGTGATTGCATAGGGACGCTACGAGGCTTTTACAAAGAGTCCTCCCATGTGTATTAGTCCATAGCAGCATATGCCATAGAGGCTATCTTTCGTACCACACTTCTATTCACGGATGGTCAGCCATAGAGTACTTCCGTTCCAATACCTATCCGGAATAGAAGAGCCATAAAAGCATTCCTCCGTATCCAAGCTACTATGCGAGTAATGACCACACAAGACTTCCCTAATTACTCAGCCAAGACCAGAGCTATTTAGTCCTTGTGGTTGCACTGTTGTCCCGGGTGGTCGCTCCATGTTCCAATTAATCATATGATCTTGTATTAACCACAGATACAATATAAAAGTAAAGCAAGTTCATCATTGTTGTTCTTCATTAGAACCACCATAACCCAAGGTAGAGCAACTAAGCATAGCTACCCAACAAAAAGGTAAACCCAGGTTGACAAGGAATGATCATAAAGACAAGGATAATCCTTAATAGGACCCATCAATATTAAATGCAAGCATATGCAATGTGATTAAACACAGTTATTGGGAAAAAAGAACAAGGACACACTTGCCTTTAACCAGTGTAATGTTGTTGCTCAGAATGCTTCAACTTCTTGCTCTTCACTACTCTCGAACCTCGTTCCTTCTACTCGCATCAATCATCGGGCACAAGCATACAAAGCAAACATACAAGCGAAACTAAGAACAATGCACCAAACAAAAGAAAAGCTTTAAAAGAACACACTAAAAGGATAGGCTCGATGCTATGGATCACTGAAGCACACGGACCATGCTGAGATAAGGAAAGGCTTGGTTAGCTTTATGAAGGGCACTAGGTCTGAGCAAGAACTAGGATCAAAAGATCTGGAGCTTGAGAGGAGATTAGCTCTACAACAGAGACACATTCAGACAGGGCTTGATAAAGAACGACTAACGATTGATTTGCATATGTGAGAGATCAAGCTATGAGCTAGGTTTGTTTTAATTATCAAAGAATATGTAAAGGATATTTCATAAAGAAAATACCCTAGGTTGGAATTAATGCAACATTAAATTTTATTTGCAAAAGACCGGGTAAAGAACTAATCAAAATTTTATTTATAAAGATTCATATATAAAATTATATCAATTAAATATTTAATTTAGAAAAACTAAATTATATGAATCTTCTAATCGAAACTTTATGATTCGAGTAGATCATATTATTATTGAAAACATCATAGCATGGCGGACAGGGGAACTTGGCCGGCGGGTCTGGTGGATGGCGGCGCCGGCGACCTATGCAGCCAGGGACTCGAGTAAGAGGGGGCAAAGGAAGAGGAGGACGAGAGGAACACGTGGGGGTCCTCACCTCGCGCGGAGAAGGGCAGCAGATGGCCGGCGACGGAGGGCACGGCCAGCCGGCGCAGTGTGCAGGGGCAGCGGCGCTCCGGTGGAAGTCCGGCCAAGGGGAGGAGCGCGGCGGCTTCAGCACGTCGCGGGAGAGCTTGTGGCGGGGCTCGGCTTGCTCCGGGGATGGACGACGGCGACGAATCGGCGCGGCGGCTTCCGGCTCTGGCGAGCGGCGGCGCTGCAGAGCAAGGCGCGGCGCGGCAGGCGAGGCAGGGCGGAGGCGGCGCGCGAGGCAGCTAGGGCGCGCGTGTCCCGCGGCGTTTCCCCTTTATAGGGTGCGGACGCCGAGGTGGCCTTGGCACGCACGCCAAGGCGCCCAGGCGGCGGCGGCGCCGTGCGCACGCCGGCCTCTAGCCATGGCCAGATGGGCCCCGAGCGGGCCTCGGCTGGGGCCGGGACGCGGGCAGGCGGAGCGGGCCAGACTGGGTCGGGCCCTCGGGCTCGGCCCAGAACCAATAGAAATAGATTTCTTTTTTTAAAAAAATTCAGAAATCCTTTTCCCGTGTAAAGAAAAATCTAGAAAACTTAGATAATTCATTTAAAGCACGAAAAATACTCTGAAAATCACAAAAATTCCAGGAAAATTCCCAGAGATAGTTTGAGACATGAACAATCCAAATAAAATATTTGGAGCTCATGAAAAATATTTTAGAGCCTTCTAATAAACAGAAAATGCTCAGAGAAAATGAGAATAAATCCCGGAAAAATCCGAAAAATTCTCAGAAGGGTTTGGTCAACACCTAAACGTGTTTTTAAAACATTTTGCACTCAAAAACACTAGGATGCATCGGTATAAATGCTACACTCACATAAATATTTTATTTAATTTACAAAAACAAATAATACCTTTTTCCTACACTATATTTCCTGTGAAGAAAATAAATGTTGGAAAAATTTTAAAATTGAGTAAAAATTGTTGCTTAATTATTGTTTCTATTCACATCCTGAAATTGGAAATTTCAGGGTGTGACAAAGGCCCTGCTGCCTTCTAGGTCGCGTAGACCTAGATTTTTACAGGCTGACTACCTATGTTGTGTCACCGCACAACGGCCGTGTCGATTCAGGTCGACACGGGCCCCTCGCCTCTATGACAGGCCTCCCGAAGGTCGGCGTGCTATTTCAGCCCTGCCGAGACTTTGGTAGCTATACCAGTGCAGCCCGGGCGCCCCTACAACTACTTAAAACATGACATTCCTCATGTAAAACTATATTTACAGCTTCATAAGCTACAAGGAGTTTGGCCCTTGGCCAATTACGAGATACAAAGATATTAAAGGCCCTGAATCACCTTCTAAAGTGCTTACAACTCAGTCTACACTAATAAGGCTTGTCGCAAGCTTTCTTCTAGCTTCAGGACCTTCTCGACGACCTCTAGAGCCACTGAGGAGGTAGCTACCACACAGCCACCTCTACTCGAGCTCCAACCGGTCTCCTGTGGCACCCAGCGTCAAGTCTGAGCTTCACCACAAGATTCCTAATGGAGAGAGCTTCAGCACCAACCTCGCTGGGTGGAGCGTAGTGTTCACCAGCATCACATCAGGTCTGAAAGTGTGAGGGCCGACGATGCAACTGCTGCTTCTTACTCCTCCTAGGTTCCTTGGCGGGACTGGGAGAAGAGGCCAATCGAGTTCTTCGAGCCTCGCAAGCATTCTTCTAGCTCCAAGCATGAACTACATCAATCCTATGCTCTGGTGGGTGGACATATGTCCATGGTATGGAAATATTACTACACTGGATCATCTTGGTTAACCTCTAGAGATCGGGCGCTTTGCTTCAAGGTATGGGTGCCTATTTATACCTCCAGCACCTGCCGCTTGGTCATATCCGCAAGACAGCCTGCGTGGCGTCTTCATCCTCAAGATCATTGTACCCTCATGGGACACGGGGTCACTGTTCGCCCGTGGCAGGCATTGGCGCGCCTGTCCCCTACCTGACTACATCCTGGAGCACTTTTTGTCTTTTGCAGGTGATAGCGACCTGTGCTTCGTCTGCAAGCCGGCCCGTGACCCTACAGTGCACCCATGACTCTGGCTGTGTCAGCCTTGGTGCCTGATGACCTCTGCAAGATTCTGGAGCTTTTGTCCTATTACATCGACATCACGAGAGCATCAGTTTCTTGGGCAAAAGGTCGTAGGTTCGGCTATTTATTTCTTCTTTTTCTTCGAGCATCAAACCGGTCATCCTAGTCGATTTACTGCTCGGGGGCTACTACACTAGTGCGTCTTTTGACGCCCTATTTTCCCCAGGTCGCCTCGACCTAACGGAAGCCTACTTCCGCTACTTCTCCGCTCGACCTACCTTCGGTAGGCATGGTGACTTTTCTGAAGGTCGCGACAGCTACTGCATCACACCTGACTCAGGTCAGGTCGGCGGTTCTACAAGATATGCGCCTTGTCTTCACTTCGACCTCCTGGTTCTACGTCCCAGAAGCTCGACGTTCTACTTCGTGCGTGCATCGGAGGGGTTTTTCTTTTTGATCCCCGTGCACCCTTCACGACCTCGACGGTGCCACGCCTTCACCATTCTTCGACACAACCTCGCCTCGGACGCTACGCCTACACGTCGATCGGGAGCTTGAGAGACATGGGTACCCATGGGTCCCCACCGGCTCGGGTCCCAGAGGCCCCTGACAAGTGGACCCGACCTTCCAGAAGACCCGCCGACCTACCAAGTGGGCCCAGCGACCTTATCCACACCTCCGACGACCACGGGCGACCTGATCAAGATCCCGGAAGGCCCGCGATGCTTGGCGTGCAAGACAAGACACTAGGACTTGGCGCGCTGCCGCCTGTAGCTCCGAGTATCACGGGATACTCCTTGTAATCCGAGAGATAAGCTTCCCGCAGTTGTAACCGACCCCGACACGGGTCAACCGACCTTGAATGGAAACCCTAGCCCGTCCTCCCCATATAAGGCGGCCTAGGGCTCCATCCAAGGGGACAACTCATCTTCATCCTCTCGCATAATCCACCACAACTGGACGTAGGGTTTTACTCTCCGGAGGCCTGAACCAGTATAAACCCTCTTGTCTCCCTGTCTTCACCGCCACACTCGCCTAGTTCCGAGTTCACCACGTGGACTACCACCTACGCTCTTAGGTCCCGGTCCTCCATTAACCTGCAAACCTCTAGGGTAACCCCCTAGCGGATCTGTCCAGGTCTCACCCCCTGACAGTTGTCTGCAAGACATTTAATTCATACTTTGACACATAAATCATGGTGATCATGTGCACATTTGATCTTTGTAGCTATTTTATGCACAATTGAAATGTAATGCATGATATTTAAATAATTCATATAAAATACTTAAAAATATATATTTATATCTTCAAATTTGTTTTCAATTTGTCACCAATCTTCCTCTGAAATGAATCCAACTTTTCATCCTCAATAACGAAATCATCAATTGTACAATCATCAACTTTTTCTCTTTCACATCCCTTTCATTTTTTTACACGCTAACTTCCAACCATTCATTCTTCCTGGACGGCTCGCTCTTATCCATTACCTTCCTCCCCCCATCTTTTTCTACAGCTTGCCGATGCTACCCAGGAGGTCAGGACTCCAATGCCGTTGCTCCGCCTCTCTGCTACTGCCGGTCCTCCACAGCTGCTGCAGCCTGCAGTGCATCTTCTCCACCACGACGAGGCGGCGGAGGTCAACGGTGAGCTGCTTCGAATCTAGGAGGAGGTCGAGCTCTTTGTCTTCGACATCTTCCGCCGCCGAGCGTGTGCTGCCGAGGACGGCGTGGTAAGTCCCCTCCGTTTTCGCCTCTAGGAGCTCTCCGCGCGGATAGGAAGAAGAAGAGAAGCACGAGAAACGTGCGCATCGGATCCGCGCAACAGTCGACGAGATGCAGGCGCACGATACAACGGTGTTGTGCCGTCTGTTCCTACCTCAGAGCACGGGACGCAGCCGTCGTCCGAGACGACAGCGCGCTCGTCGCCTGGGTGACAGGAGGGTGCTTTTGCAAAATTACCGGCTTGCAGACGGCTCGTAGACGCCTGTTGTACCTGCCCTTATAGTTTCAAACATTTTTAGATGATGTGTCACTCTAGGTAATCGTGTCTATGAAATCTCATTATGGTGGTAGAGCAATAAATATGACGTGGAATAGAGAGAGTGTGTGTGAGATGGAAATGCCATTGATTGTGAGACAACTTTTATTGAATCTAGGGTAACACGATTATTTTATTCACCAGTGTACAAGTTTGCAATACACTCGGATCGCATCATTTATTTGTTCCATGTATACATTTCGAGGTTTATGCAATTATTAGGAATGTGGTCTAGGTGATCCTTAGTTGGTAATAATTTACAAGCTTGGCACCATTTCATTATTAAATTTGTGATGTACAATTAACAGATCAGAGAGACAAGTTTATTTGGTCTCTAAAACAAAATGGTCAGTTTATTGTTATAAAATATTCATTGCTCAGTTACCTGCACCACACAAAAAATGTGATATGAAAGTTAAAATTACCCTTAAAAGTAAAAAAAATTATCCGGTACTTGCAAAAATGAGTAGTTCTAACTAAAGATAATTTAGCTCGTTGACAATGGAAGAAAAGTTTAAAATGTTATTTCTGTAACCTGGAAGAAACCATTTAACAACACATTTTCTTTGATTGTCAAATGACTAGAATTATGTGGAGAATTGTACAAGTTTCTTTTAATATAACACCACTTGTGTGAGCATTGTACATGTTTACTGGGTGGCTCAAAGGGATTAACAAGAAGCTTATGTACAAATTCTGGTTGGAGCATCTGCTTTATGTTGGGTAATTTGGTTAAGTAGAAATGACATGGTTTTTAACAATACTCGAGCTATTACTCCTATGCAGGTTATCTTTCGAGGGACTCACTGGATCCGTTTTTGGGCGTTGTTGCAGAAAGAGGACGAGCGACCTCACATTTTTCGAGGGTGTCGTGTGCTTGAGGTCATATCGATGGAGATCTTTGCCTCCAATGGACAATCTTTTAGTAATAGAATTGCTTTCAATTGATTTTAAATTTGTTCTAGAGATCGATCTTTTATTCTTTTCATTTGTGACGTCCACGTTTGTAATAAGAAACAGTTGTATGCATAGTTTGATGCAGAGATTGGAATATTAAAATATATTCCTTTTCTTAAAAATACAATATGAGTTTATAATAAAGAAAACGCGTGGTAATAATACATGAGACCACCCGTGTAGTATAGCACAACCACAAGCAAATGCTTCCTGATGGGATTAAAAAAAGACAAACCATATGCAAAAGCCTCATCACACCAATATTCTTTGTTTTATTTAGTAATAAAATGATAGTACCTCATATCTCGCTATGAGGTGGTAGCTGCTTGTGAAGGCAATGCAAGGTGGATCAGCTTGAAAACTCCCCGGCTCGTCGACGGCCGCTGTCGCGACCTCAGCCCTCAGCACGCGTTCTGGCGGAACCCCACAGCCCCGCCGCCGACATCATAGAGCACCTCGATGGTCTGCTGCTGCACGTTGCCAAGGATGCCAGGCATGCTGTCATCGCGGTTGGGGATGAAGGCGAGGCAGTCGTATAACAGGACCCCCGACGGGTCAAGCTCCACGACGGCGTTCCGGTCGAACACCAGCGCGATCTTCGGCAGCCGGAGGGTGCCGACGACGCCGGTGAGGTCGTAGCAGGTGTCCAGGGGCCCCTTGGGGGGTGCCATGCGGTACATGCTCATGGAGTTCCTGAACGCCGCCCGTAGCGCCTGGTAAGCCGTCGGCGGCAGGCGGCTGACGATGGTGCGGGAGTCCAGCACCGACCCGGGGGCGAACACCATAGGCTGGATGTTAAGGCGCCGCCCGGCGACGGTGATGTCCCGGAGAAGGACGCGGTAGAACGTGGGCACCTGGTTGTACCTGACCATGGGTGTCACCACGTACCTGGTGGCGGCAACGCGCGGCACGCCGAGGATGAAGAATCCCTTGTGGCTCGGCGTCGGCGGGGCGCAGTAGGAGAAGGAGTTGCCGTAGATGGAGGCGGCCTGGGACACGAGCGACTCCGGGCCGCCGCCGAGCGCCATGATCCCGGCGGTGCGGTTGTTGAAGGTGCCCTGCTCGACGTGGCTGCAGCCGAACTGGAACTTGGAGATGGAGTTGGTGGGGTTGATGGTGAGCAAGTCGGAGACGTAGGTGCCCGACGACGACGAGCCGTCGAGGTACCTGATGACCCGGTACTGGCACTGGTTGTTGACGCAGCCATTGGCGTAGGGCCCGAGCCCCGTGCAGGCCGGGTCGCTGCAGCGGAAGGCGGCGTAGGTGGGAGACTTGGTCGGGTCGTAGAAGGTGTTGGTCTGCGGGTGGCACGGCGGGATGGGGCACGGCACGCACTGCACCCACGGCACGTCGCTGGCCGTGTCGAGCACCAGCGTCTGGGTCACTCCCGGAAGCCTCGACGGCCGCCCTCCGGTCGCCGCCAGATCAATGCTCTGCGACTGCAAGATACTGTAACTGTGAGGTTCTGGAGGCAGATTTTTTCTTGGTAAAATAAATTCAGATACTCAAATAAGTTCCTACATACATTGGATTGGCCGCCGCCGGAGCCAAAGCCGAAATCACTAGTGAGCTGATGGTGATCCGCGGTTGCTTCGCTTTCGGCCTCGTCCTTGTCGGCACCCTTGTTGTCGCCGACGTCTCCCGACAGCCTCCGGTGGATGTGGTCGACGCGGAGCTGGTCCTGCCGGAGCAGGTCTTCCACGGACGGCGGCTTCGCGGCGTCACCTAATGGCGACGGCGAGCACGGCCCGAGAGAGTGATGCAATGGTACCCAGGTGCCGTTCTGGGGTGGAATCGCTGTCACCAAAACATTAACTTTTCAGTTCTGCTATATTAATTTTCACACGGCCGGTGATCATCAGCAGGTTGTTGCATCATAAATTCTACGAAATAAATTGAATAAAAAGAGAGGTGTTGGGCGCGTGCATGCACTTATATTACCCCTGTGCCCCAAGCAGGTGGCTTCAGGTCTCAGCGAGTTCATTGCCACGACCATGTAGTCGTCTCCATCATGGTCCGCTGCTGCTGCAGCATGGACAACTGGAGAAGGTCCTCCAGACAGGAGGAGGAGGAGGAGGAGCAGTGGCGCCAAAACCCAAACCATGGCTGATGCCTTGTTTTGGTTGTGCTATGCAGTCTACACTGCTGGACCATATGCCTGGAAGTTTCCATGGCCTCTGGGCAAATTTATAGGCACAAACAACTGCCAATATGCATAATTGAAGCATGGCCTGGGCAAGTGCCTTGCTCTTTATGCTTCCATCGTGCTTTCTTCCCATGCATTTTCATGGTTCTTCTTCTAGGAATAGCTCATTCCACATGATTTTTATAGAATTTTAACATGCACAAAAATATGTTATTTTGTCCTTTTCGTCTCTCCTGATTCACAAATTTTGCCTACATTAATTTCTATCCAAATTGTTGTATGTTTATAGTTTTATTATGTTTTGCACTTCACTCCTACCACTACAAAATATGTGTATTTTTCATTCCCATGTGTTTTCAGTCTAACATTAATAACAAGTAGAGACAAAGCTCTTCTTGATTTTTGTTTTCATCCCATTGTAAGCTGCTAGCCAGAAGTTAATTAAACTGAATTGAATACCACGTACGGTCGCACTCGAATCAGAGCACATTTATTATTCTTTATAATTTCATGAATAATGAGCTTATTATATAGTATGTTAATTACCCATGGAATGCTGTATGCGATGCATGCTTGTGATGAATGCTGTATGAGGAGCTGATGATCACGTAAACACTACTCACTTCGTTTCAAAGAAAAAGTAGATAACAGAAAATAAATATAGCATGTAAAATGATATTACGTCTTTGGTTGAGTTGTGGCTTTTGAAAAAGCTACTGTGAGCTATGTTACACGGATACTCCAAGGGGGGTGACGTATCTGTATCCGATACTCGTCGGATACGTGGATACGGATACTCGGATACACCATTTTAGTGGGTTTTCTTTTGAGAAAGTGCGTATCCGCATATCCGATACGTATTGTATCCGATACCCGTACCCGTACTCGTGTAACATAGACTGTGAGTTGTGGGCTGTAGAAAAGCTGTTGTGAGCTTTGGGCTGATGGAAAGCATGTAAAGTGGTATGGATGACTGCTGCTATCACATGCCATTTTATAGATCTAATATACTGATTAAATAATAATATGTGTCCATTAATAATAGAAGACATATCTATATATAATAGGTAAAATGTTGTCTAATAAGGGTTTTTTCTCATACTTTCGGACCATTTGTAATGCTAGACTGTATCTCTTTCTCACATACATGTCAGATAAAATCCTACATGGCACCTCTTCTAGACATTTGAAGTCTTGTTTCGCCACTAAACACACGCCCTAAAACAAACACAATTTTTGTATAGCTTCACAGGTTATTGTAAGAGGAGAGAATCAGAATTGAAATAAAGGAGTAGAATAACCTAATGTGTGGCTCATTTCTAATTCTTTAATTTCTTCCATGGCCCAAGATTAGAGCATCAAATAATCTAATAGTGAGCCCCATTCACAAAGAAAAGAAGAAGTTCTAAAGCAACAATGGCAAAGGAACCAAGGTACTCTTTCTAATAAAGTTGTTTATATTCATGCATGGAACATGCGTACTGATTACTAATGGAGTTTATTGGCTCAAAGAAAATTCTTGACTATTTCGAAGCAGTGCTGGAGCTAGGATTAGAACCAAGCGGGGCAGGGGGGGGGCAATTTCATCATAATCTCAACAACTACATAACTCTAAGTGTGCTATGTAATGTAAGCGCAAATTACTTGCATTGAGATATTATAACTAGCTTGAAAAAGCAATCAGATGTGTCAAGGTCTCAAGGAGAATTGACAAATAAAATACATGCTTAGCAAATTATCTACATTAAAATGTTATTAGTAACTTGAAAATCATATTTAGCAATAAAAGTTGGCTAAAAGATGTACACATACATACATCTAGCATGTAGCTATGCATATTTTCAGCAGGTTTGCACCCGTTTAGTTGGTGAAATTTTTGGTAAAAGTGGTGAAATTTTTGCATTGGGAAATGTGTTCTGTGAGGGGTGGCACGGTCTGTGATGCGAAAATTTTGGGAACTTTTGGGGAACTAAACATGCAGCAGTGTTTTCATTAGAAATTTCTCCAAAGCAAGGAGGGGACCATGACCCACCTTGGCCTTCACCTAGCTTCGCCAGTGTTTCGAAGGCCTTTATTGCCTTTTTCGGTTTGCAGTCCTTTGTGCAGTTGCAGTACTGATTATTAACACTGAGATCATGCTGGAAATAATCTGTAGGAGTTTTTTTTTTTGCAAGAATGAAGGATTGAGCACCTACTATTGCCACTTATCACACATCAAATCGAAAAAAATGTACATAGGGCTGTAATCTCTAGAACACTAATTATAAGATCTTTAGACATTGGAAAAGCAACAAAAGCAAATGAACCAAAGTATTCTTTCTGATCTTTAGACCACCATGGTTCTAACATTTAGAGGACCACCAATTATAAAGATGGAAAAAGCGGAGAAAAGAACCTTCTAACGACTCCATGCTGCAAAGCTCCTAATCATTTATTTGTCAAATATTACAGATATCGTGATCTCAAAAGGCAACCATGCATTCAGTGTGTTTCCTTCATAAATTGATGAAGTGATGTCCTTATGGGTGTAAACTGCTGAGAGGAAAAAAATACAAGAACTCAGTAATATTACTGATGAATTGATTAATCTCCGGAGTATGATGCTTGAAAGTGAGAAACAAGACAGCATATATTAATAGAGAAAAGGAAGGCTATATATAGGTTATAGCCCCCCTTCCCTCTGTATGAAATATGGGTGAGAAACACGAGCTCATGAATTTTTTTTAACAACTTAAAAAAAATTGATCAACTTTTTTTTGAACAACATGAGCACATAATTAAATGAAAAGGAAGCTAAAAAAGTATTCCATCGTAAGATTGTCTATTGAGATGCCAAATCCTTAAAGCAGGAAAGCTTCAGAAGGCTCAACCCCTGCATTTTCTACTCTGCTAAATCTTTTGGAACAATGATGACTTCCAGCATTTAAACCAAGTCAACAAACTTGAAACTGATAATTTAGCAAATGATTCTTCCACTTTTTTTTTTTGCAATGGGATCACTTTGTCCTTAGGTTGTTTCCTCCACTCCCACCACCTATTTTTGTCCTTTTAGCTCTTTTTCCACAAAAAAAATATTGGGATATCACACGATCGATATCTCATAGAATCAGTTATACTTTCTCTTGTGTACTAGCATACATGCACGTACACCCCCGGACCCCCCCATGTCCCCATCAATAAGATGACATGCTATTAATTTCTGCTATCTCCCTATATGTTGGTGCCTACTATCTCAAAATATGTTAGGCTCTCCAAGGGGTCGTCAATTGGTCACAGCTTGAGTTTAAATCTTGACGCCACCTTTTACATATATTGGGGTGTTTTGGTGGTAAAAATCTTGTAGCTAGGCACGCTATATATAGGTAATACGTTACAACCCGCACGTGTGGTGTGCACACATATCGTCATATGCGCATAGCCATGCATGTGTTCTTATTCCGTGTAATGGATTGGGTAAGACGTAATAAGACAGTGAAAGGTCTCAGTGCTACTTGACTTTGTTATCTAACTTGTGCGCTGGAGTTCTGTTTCAATTGGGTAGTAACACCTCTTAGCTTGTATGTTTTCTTACAATGGTATATATCTTGAGTTCTTGACATTGATTTCTTACTTGTGGGGTTGTAATGCATCAAACTAACACCTTGCAAAATCTAGGGGTGTTTATTAAACGCATATATAGGTGTATAACACAAGGAAGCCACAATTTTTTGACGATGGAGGTAGTCACACAAGCCTCTGCACTAATCAGGGATGATAGATGCACACGGCCATTTTATTTCGTGCGTGTACAACTCCACTACCAAACTAAGGTGTTTTCACACAAATTTCATACATATATACATGCTTTTAAATATAGTTAAATACAAAAAGTACATATACTAGCTACCAACCACACTATATTATTTGTAGATGCACAAAACCAATACTTGTTACAATGAATATGATTTGACGTACTCCCTTCATTCCAAAATGTAGGTGGTTTTGTCTTTTCAGATTTAGTTATGCACCAAAACATATGGATCTAGAAAAGTCAACATGACCTACATTTTGAAACGGAGGAAGTAGAATAATCCTTCTACTACCCATAGCTAGCCCACATCATCTTCTAAATTGTAGAGATTTAACATATATATATAACCTTGTTTGACATCCTAAAATTTTAGAAGCCCTATGGGGGTATCTTAAGGTTTAGCCGCTGATCGTGCCAGCTAGGGGCCAGGGCTGCCCTCATGGCGTTAGGTCCTTATGCTCCTCTGCAGACTACCGTCAGGCAATGCAAGGGCAGTGTAATTTGGCAAGGCAGAGGGTGGTCACTGTGGCAGTGGCGACTTTTTTTTTCAGAATTACACAGTACAACGCAGACGCTCACAACACGCACGCACACTCACCCTTATGAATACACGTACGCAAACCCTACTCCTATGAGCACCTCCGAAGGACTGAGCACCGGCAGATCTGGAGATTCCCGAAGTCACTACTGGCGCCTCGTCGTCGACGGGAACGTCGCTTACCACTTAACGCATAACGCCGGAAAATCCCGGAATAAATCTTAGAAAAGGTGCGAGCACCAGGATTTGAACCCTGGTGGGTAGCGTCCCACTGGACCGTCCTACCATTAGACTACAAGCCCATTCGCGTGGCAGTGGCGACTTTGTTCAGCCAGCTCAGGAGACATCCATGCATGATGTTGCCATGATTGTGATGCCAACATAATCTCTCTCGACAAGTAAAGAAGAGAGAGTATCACTTGGCCATAGAATAAAGAGAGCTATAGCACTAATAATCTCCATCTATCCGGAAAGCAAAAGACTAGTCCGTGTCAGCTCCGGGTTAGCACAACCACTTTTATTCTATTCTTATCGTGAATAGTTTTATATAAGAGCTGCATGGGCCCTTTCAATAAAAGAACACAGGCCAGCTGGTCCCATATACTGGGATGGGATGCTGGAGGTGGCCTTAGACCGTCTCCAGCAGCGTTGCGGTTCCCTTCGTGCAAATAGGCCTTACTGAAGAAAGGGGAGAGAAGAACGGCAGCCGCAAAAGAGTTGCGCTCCCAGCGGACAAGCGGATCCCCTCGCGCAAATCGCAGCTGCCGTTGGCTCCCGCGCCGGCCCCTGCCCGCCGTCGGAGCCGCCACAGTGGAGGGGACTTCGTTGCCTCGGGCCGGCCTGCACAGATCGGCGCGGGAGGAAGGAGCTCGACGAAGCCCCGCCCCTGCTCTTCGCTCCCTCCGGCGGCCTGCACAGATCGAGGTCGGAGGAGAGGGAGAGGGCCGCTGACGCACACGGGGAAGGAGCCATGGCGCCGGGGAGCAGGGATGGCCGTCTCCTCGCCTCGATCTTGCAGCAGGCAAGGCGAGGCGACGCGAGGAGGTCCGCACCGGCTCTTGCTCGAGGAGGCCCCGCCTCTTCTTCCGCGACTGCCGCAGCTGGCGTGGAGGAGGAGGCCGAGGTGCACCACCGTGCAGGCGTCCGCCGCAGGAGCCGACCGCGAGATGGTCGGCGCCGGATCCGGCCTTGGGAGGGAGACGGAGGACGCCGCCGGCCGGATCTGCATCGGGGTGGTGCGGATTCTGGCAGCGGAAGCGAGGTGGCACGCTCCCTGCAGGCGGTCGCGGGGTGGAAGAGGGAGGCGTCCGCCGCTGTTCTACCTCGTCGGCCTCCTCGCCCCCTCGTCCGCCGCTGTTCTACCTCGCGGAGGATGCACAAGGGGAGGCGGAGCCGCGGAGCAGGAAGCGGGCGGAGCAGGAGGCGGAGGATGCGTAGGAGGCAGAGCAGGCGGCGAGCGGAGCAGGAGGCCGAGACGATGGGGCCCGCAGTCGGTTGGGATGGGGAAAGCCCCGGTACCCCCGAGAATGCGCTACGATGGAGGCCTCGCTGCAAAATGCAGCAGCCGTTGCGATAACCGCTGCAGCCGCTACAGTGCGCCCCCATGCTGCATTTTGCAGATGCGGCGGGATGCAGCGGCCGCTGTGGACGGTCTTAGACAACCACTTTTAAAAATGTTTTAGCAAAAGTAACCAGATGCTTATCGCTAATAAAATTTACTCAAACGCTGCAGCCATGCATCAATGATTGGACATCTGTATTCTTTAATAAGTGGCAGGAGCATTGAAGAACCATATACTCCCTCAGGTACAATCACAAAATAGCTAGTTTCAGTTTATTAGATATTGACAACCATGCATGGATATGGTTGCCAATACATATCTTGATTACTAATTACTCGTATATAAACCTATCTTTTTTTAAGACGTGCATATCACATTTTTTATTAAGAGGAGGAGAAATGTCTGGATACAAGTTTCTTACAGAACAGGGAACAAAGGAACAAGAAAACACAAAAAAAGGTCCAAGACTAAAAAGATTACATCCTACGACGACCAAGCGAGCCAATCTCGATGAAACCGGCTCGAGGCCATCTCCGCACTTCCTCCAGGATAAATGGTGCCAGCAACACCGGCTGGAGTGCTGCTCTCTCATGAACGTATATAAATGTATAGAATTTGTTATGCTACATATATGACACCGACTTTAATACCAAGATAATTCTATTCTTTCATGAGATCAATTACGTCAAAAGAGGGTAACGATCCCCAATGTTTAAACAAATTGATACAAAAGCCAGAACAAGGTTTTTTTAGTGGATGGATACTTTATAGTTTGTGTTCATAAAGAAAAGAAAAGGTTTTCCCTACATGAAGGAAGGAATGTCATCCCAGAGCTGCATATTGATTCTTACTTGGGCTGAATGTTTGGGCTTTATTGTCATTTTCCTCACCTCAATTAGTATTTCCTTGTTTGGAGAACACCCTGAATATCAAGATCTCTAATACCCTAATCATGGGCAACAATCCTCAAATCTAGAAAGGATATTATGAGTATGACACGAGCTTACACTATATGAAGAACGATGATGTAGATGAACCTCTTGCACAAGACCCTCTGAAGGCATTGAAGCAACCACAACAAAAAGATAAGATTTTGGTAAAGCCGACAACAAGGTCTTTAAATATACCTACACAAAAGTATAGGTGATTGTCAAGGGGCTCACAGTTGGAGTGGTAAAGGCCACTGGCTGAGAGGCCCCCACCTAATAAGGTTCAAATCCTAGGTGTGACACACACCATTTACACTGTGAGGTACTCCTCTACAGTTTTCTTTAAAAAAAAGTATAGGTGATTATCGCTCGCTCACAACTCTACGTGATCCTTTAGGACTCTCTAATTCTCATCCTATACAAAGAATCTAATGCATAAATTACCTAGTCTAAACCTTTTAAGCACTCCTACCTTGAAAATCTTAGATGAGATCTTGTGTTTCCTCAAGTTGTTTGCTCTTTGCTTGGTTGATCAATATGTTATCCAAATCATTTTTTATATAGTCAGTCTTAACCCTTCAAACATACAAGTAGAAGACAACACTCACTTTCTAATAGAAAACCTAATAACAACCCTCTCTTGAGTCACAGTAGGAGTAGGATTTGAGTCACCATACAAAAAATCAGATGTCAATGTGCCATGATCCCCATTTCCATGCAGGAAAATCATTTATAATTAATTATTCTTAAGCATAAATAACCTTGGGTCAGTGTTTGATTTATCTATTGTATATTTTGATTGCGTGATACTCCATGTTTGTAAGCTAATGTTCCCAGTCAAGCCAACAATGCTTGCAGGACAAAAGTTTGTGTTTGGTTAAATAAAGAGGAGATATTGAACCAAAGTACTTGACACACTCTTTTTTTTTTTTGATAGAGTTTGAAGAAAGGAATATATATACATGTTCGAGGGCTGCTGAGTTCGAGCGGCCATTAGGTAAATTGCTGACTATTCCCGCCATTTCCTGGTTATATAGAAAACACATGCATTTGCATTGTAACGTAAAAAGGAGCAGTATACTCCTTGCAATTAGCAGCTTGGTTACGTACACATACATACAAGTGTTGGTTTTAACCTCCTATGTGCAGCCATGTGAGGGCAGATGTGGGATTTGCTATTTTGGAACAGGCCTCTTCTGGTCATGATGGATTTGCATGAAGTTAGGCAACGTGGTGATGTCCATGCCTCCATGGAAACTCTAGTCATCTCACAAAATCAAGGAGAGGGCCACAAAAGGTTTGCAGAGAGCACTAGTCATCTTGGAAAAAAAATCAAAAGCCTAGGCATTGCCTACTTTTTAAGTTAGTGTTATCGTTTCTACGCCCTTCTTATCATCATAACGAATAATTGTAGACATATGGGTCCTTCCAGAAAAGAAACATGTTCCAAAAGATTGGAGTAGTTCCTCTTAAAAATGTTATCACAAAAATAAAGTTGAATCAAATGCTAGGAACCATATCAAGTTGTATCCTTTATATATGCTCTTGTTTGAGGGACCCAATATGTGCATTGCATTGATTCTTGGGCTGAAGGGTTTAGGGCTTTGCTTTTTGGTTGCTTACTTGCATTCCTCTAGAGATGAATTCATAGAGACAAAAGGCCCCCCCCCTTTCTTACCGGGTGGCCAACCGGGACAAAAGGGGGGCCTTTAGTCCCGGCTGGTAATACCAACCGGGACTAAAGGGGGAGCACGCGCCAGCGTCAGAAAAAAAAATTTGAAAATCCCTGGGAGGCCTTCACACACGCGCACGTCGCAAGGCACAAGTCACGCGATTTTTTCACGCGAAATATACGCGTGCGCGGTGCGGGGATTCGAACTCGTGACCTGTAGCCTTGCGTGTAGCTTCCTTACCATCTCACCTATACATCACATGTGATTGGGTAGAGAATGCAATTCTCTTATAGTAACTCGTGGGAGACCCTTTAGTCTCGGTTCGTAACACGACCCGAGACTAAAGGGGGCTGTGAGACATGGGTACCCCTGGGTCCCCACCGACCAGGCTCACGGCCGTCCCTGACAAGTAGGTCCGGCCTACCAGACGACCCGCCGACCTGTCAGTGGGCCCAACCGACCTAGTTGGCAGCACACACGACCTCCTGAAGACCTTCCAGAAGATTCCCCCGACGACCTAATTCAACACGACCTCAAGACTTGGCGTACAAGACAAGACATCGGTGGATTTCGACCAAAGCAGATCGACGGATAATGGCAAGTGTTGTAATCTAGACTTAGGTCTCCTGGTCGTAACCGACCAGGAGTCTGGGAACCGACCTCATCCGCTGGCCAATATAAGGCGGACGAGGTGACCCTTGTATCAATACGCAATCCTCAAGCAATCTACACCAACAACTGGACGTAGGGTTTTACTCTCCGGAGGCCCAAACCAGTATAAACTCGCCGTGTTGTCTGTGTTCCGTGTGCTTTTGCACAACCTTTGAGTTCTTAGCCTTAGATTCCACCTCGCCGAACAACTAAACCACAGGGATTAACACCCCCGTGGGCTGTCTAGATCTCACCATCTGACAGTTGGCGCACCAGGTAGGGGGGAATCAAGGTTCTTCGTGCAACTCGATGGCTTCGACCAACGGCGTCATCTTCCCGGAGAGCATGGCGGACATCCTCACCAATCCCGTCGACATCTGCTTCGGCTCCATGCCGGCGAAACCCACCGCTCCAGCCACCTGCCTCGTCATCGAGAGCAACGCGGTCACCTCCGACCAACAGATCGGGACAGATCTGTTGACGGAATCCCACCCACCCACTCCTAGCGACCTGATCGCGGGGATCGATCGTGTTGAAGGCATGCTCTCCGACACGATCAAAATCTGCGAACGCGTCAAATGCCCTCGCAGGACCTCATCATCATCCAGCATGCCTCTTGGCTTGCGGAACGCAGCTCACACAGCATCCCGCTACATGAAACGCAAGATCCAGATCGAATCTGGACCCAAGACACCAGATCGTGGAAACCGCAGGAGTCACCTCGACGAACCCTGCCCTATCCACGAGAATCCCAAACACACGGCTCGCTAGTGCCGTGTCCTCAAGAAGCTTCGACGACCTCTTACTGCGGCCCATCGCCGCCAGATCAACCGAGAGCCGTCCCCGGATCGCCTCGCGTTCCTGATCGCCCGCACGACCATCTCCCCAAACTATCCGGGAGAAGTGTTCGAGACTCCAGATCGCGAGGTCTTGGTTGTCTCTGCGGATGTACCTCCTCAAGTTGGCGAGACAGACGAGCAACGTATCGAACGTGAAAACGCCAACGCTGCACGAGCTGCACGTCGTCAACAAGAAGTCGAAGCAGCCGCAGCTAATGTGGGACAAGGCGCCGGCGACCAACCCGGAGGCAATGTCGTCAACAACGGAGCGCAAGCACCCGCGGCTCCAGTAGCTCCTCAACAACGCAACGAGCCTCGATGGAACCGCCTACGTGCCAGAGATCTCCTCAGGGACTTTGAGCAAGATGGCAACGAAGTCTACAATTCTTCTCAAGCAAACTTGGGCGCCGCTCTCGCTGCACTAGGTCAGCTTGAGGATACTCCGGCAATACGGCGTCTTCAAGCCCACATCCGCGTCGCCACCGCTCAGGTCGAAGAACGGGGCCCAGGGTACAGCAGATCGGCTGCAAGCTCCTACTCTAGGAGTAGGTCGGACAACCCGCGGCAACGACGTCGCTCCAACGCCAACGCTCCTCTTCAGCCGGTGCCGGAAGAAGGAGGCGGTGAAAACGAAGTGGTACAGCCGGTCAACCCCGCTGCCAATGCTGCCGCTAACGCTGCAGCCAACCCCGGCGCCAATGCTGCCGCTAACGCCGCAGCCAACCCTGCCACCAACATTGCAGGCAACGTCGCTAACAATGCAGCTAATGCTGTTGGCGCCCAACAAAACTTCGGAGCTCAACCTCCGCCAGTACAAGCCAACCATGCTGAAGGAAGCCAACGTCGACGGATACAAGATGAAGTGGAGATAGCACGTCATGCTAACTATGACCGCGTCAATGGGGTCCTCGATCCCCTCAACGCCAACAATCCAATCCAAGCAACGGAACTACGAAACATGCACGACCAAGAGCTCCTCCGACGTGCCCAGTACGACCAAGATAATGGTCCGCCAGATGATCTCTACATTATCCTCATCGGCCTCCACCGACGAGTCGGACTCATAATACTCCAGCAGCCGGGCTGCCGGAGGTTGGTACTTGTCCGACCTCAGCTTCCGCCGGTGCTGCTCGCCTTCGCGAAGAGGTGCAGGGCACCAAAACTGACGTTCACGATCCTGCAACAACCAACGACCAAAAGGGTTAAACGACGTAAATCTACAAACGGAGTAAAACGACCTAAAATAGTCCCAGGACTTACCGGGTCAGCCGGCCTCTTCAGCGAATGTGCTTTGGGGCACTCCTTGATCTTCACCTTCCCAGAGTAGATCTGGGACACCCTGGCCGCCATCTCCTCCTTGGAGACCTTGCGGTTCACCTCACGAGTGGGGTCTAACTGCCCCCAGCATTCATACGCGGGGTGGACCCGATCCTTGATCGGTTGAATCAGCCGCCGGCAAAACGACATGGCGACCGAACCCCCTGTCACACCCCGGTTCTTCAGATCCTGGACCAACTCCAGGACCTCCTTGATGTCATCAGCTTCACGAGAAGACAGCCCCAAGTCCCATTCAGAAATCTTCACGGGCTTGTGGCCAGAACGACGCGGAAGGGCCGGCAGCTGGTCGGCGATGTAGAACCACTCCGACCTCCACCCAGCAGTGTTGTCGGGGAGATCGCTGTCTATCCACTCTGACTTGAGGCCCGACCTCAAGCAGAACATTACAGCCCCCACTGGCCCAGACCTCTTGCCAGTACTCTTCACACAGAACAGGTGCCTCCAAAGAAGAAAGTGAGGCGATATCCCCAGATATGCCTCACAGAAGTGGATGAAGGTCGATACTACGGTGATGGAGTTGGGAACGAGATGTACCAGCTCCAGCTTGTAGTAGTAGAGAAGACCCCGGAAGAAGTCACCTGCGGGGAGGTTGAAGCCACGCTCAAAGTACGACGCGAAGACGACCAGCTCCTTCACGTCCTCGGTCGGGAACTCCTCTCCCACCGCCGCCTTCCACTCCACCTCCTTCTTCGGCCTCAGTAGCCCACGGTCCACCAAGGAATGGATCTTGGCCTCCGTCATCATCGACCGCACCCACACAGTGCGTGGGTCCGGGATCGGGAGAGCTTCCGCCGCCATTTCTGCGCTAGGTTTGGATCTGGATTTGAAAGTACACAAGGTCTTGATGCGCATGCGCAGCAACGAACAGCGCGGGCGGCGGCACTAGCACGCGGATGGCCGGAGCCGGCGATGGGATGGAGGCGCGCGCAAGGAAAGCGAGCGCAAGGCTACAGCGGCTACGGCGCGGTGGCGGCGATAGCGACGGGAGGAGGAAGAAGATGAGTGTGGTCAACCCCGACCCTTGATATTCTATTTATAGGAGGGTCCATCGGGTCCGCCCGTTGCGGCTCCTTTCGCCGTACGGTACTCACCGCAACGGCTCTGTTCTGATAATTTCGCGAGAAGATCACGCCGGATTTTTCGCCAAGAGAATGAGCAACGACCTAAGCTCCGAGTTTAGGTCGTCAGTCACAGTAACGTCACCAGGTCATCCCGATGACAATATTTCGATCCTCACAAGGTCGATAAGCCCCCAAATCATATCAATTTAGGTCTTTTGACAAATCATTTTGTCAAAACGACCAAGCACATGGCAGAAGAGAGCGAACATTACACAGGTCCTCTGAAGGTACACAGGTCGCCTGCGACCTCATTGGATCTAGAACCCGGCACAAAAATATAAACGTACTCGAAGACCTGATCTACCTAGAGCAATCCTTGAGGCGTACTCTGATACAGTAGAGTGCGTCGCAAGAATTCTTCTAGCCTCAGGACCTCGATGGTGGCCTTGCGGTGAACAACTGCACGACGCTGCACGTAGTTGGGCACACTTTGTGCCTGACTATGGAATGCAGATACGAGCTTGCTATTCGGCGCGGACTGCAGACCCTCAACGAGCACCACACGGTCGTCGAGGACTTACAGCTTCACCTCGGGCCTCTACAGCATCACCTCCAAACTCTACCTGGTACCACGCAAAGGCACGGTACAAAGAGTGGGGGTGCTGCCTACATTTCGCAAGAGTTCTTCTAGCCCCAAGCTTCTACAAACATGACATCCTACAATCTGGTGGACAGATACATGCCCATGGCATGACCTCAAAACAACTCTGCAGCTTCATAGCTCAGCAATGCTCGGTGCTTGCCCCCCTCAAGCTTCACAGCGCTATTTATAGCCGAAGCCAGACCTTGGGTAGGTGGCTGAGTGATGACACTGTCGCCACGTGGTCTAGAGGGCCTGCAGACATGTGCACGATTAAAGGCAATGACTTTACCCCTGTCTCGTGACGTCTTTTGTCGCTAGTGCATCAATGATGCCTGAGCCCGCCGCAGAGTCACATGGCCACAGTACCCCCCTTGATTCGTGGACAGTTTGTCGGTTTTTGGGTGGCAAGAGAATCTCCGACCACTGTTGACCCGTGACCCTGCAGTCTGCGGTACACGACAAAACCTGATCATGTATCAGAGGGCCCAGCGCCTATCTAAGCCCCATACGACGACGATTCCACGACCCTCCTCTACGACCTGATATCTTTTATTTGCACCCGCTAGGCTCTGCGTCCTGGTGCACCCGCTACGGCTCTGCACGTAAACAGACCTATTCCAATCAGCCTATATTTCTGTTTCCTGAGCAGAATGGTCGTAGGTTCGATTGAAGACCTTCCGAGGTAGGCATGCCTCGCTGCTCTGCCAGATCCTTCTGGGCGCCTGGAGATCAGAAGCATCATGGAGATCTACGATTTTCGTCGGGCCCCCGTGGTCAGTGTGCCCGCTACATAGGTCGTCAATACCTTAGTACCATGGCTCTGCTGGATGGCTAGCAGCTATGTTGGTCGTCTGGACACCAAAACAACCTTCCTGAGGTCGGCGTGCCTTAATACTTAGGTCTTGTAATACCTCGGTATGTCTACGGCTCTGCCAACCTAGTTGGGCGCCCTGGATGCGTGACCTTTCGAGGTCGGTGTGCCCTTGTAGCCCTGCCAGTCTGCTCTGGACACCCAGGATTTTACGTCGGGAATGAAGGCCTCCCTGTGGGGTGCGCGCCTAATGGCACTGCCAAGTACTTCCGGGTGCTTGGGCGCTTTTGATTTGAGACCTTCTTGAGGTCGGCATGCCTCGGGTGGCTCTGCCAGACTCTTTGCAGCTATGCAAGATATCTGGGTGTCTCTACACTCCATACGTTGAAGATTAACATCACTTTGCCAAGCTTCATCGTTGACAACCTCTTCATGTGACGCGCCTTTCAAGACCTTGCTGGGTATCCTCGGATACTGGACATTATTGATTTGAGGCCTCTTTGAAGTCGGCACGCCTACAAGGCCTCCCTGAGGTCGGCCCTGCCAGACTCCTTGCAGCTATGCTAGGAGATCTGGGTGTCTCTACACTTCGTTTGATCAAAACCATGACTCAATTTTCTTCACTTTTTTTAGCATCAAACCAGCCATGCTGCCTGCTTCAATGCTCGGGGACTACTCTACGAGTGCGTCTTCGACGCCCTCTTGTTTTCTTCGTCGTACCGACCTGTTGGGAAACCTGTTTCTCATCACGTCGCTACTCGACCTACTTTCTCTTTTTTGGATCATCATACCGGCCATCTTGCCCGCCACGATGCTCGGATACTACTCTATGAGTGCATCCTTGATGCCCTCTGAATTTTTTTTCTTTCATCGTCGTTTCGATCTATTGGAAGCCTGCTTCCTATAGGTCGTCACTCGACCTCTCTTCGTTCAGCAAGACTACAAACAGGTCGGCTGCTAAGCTGACTTGTTCTTTTATCTTTTGGACCGACGTGCATGCTATTCGACCTGTCGATAGCTCAACGACTTCGTCATGACCTTTCTAAGGTCGCTGCGCCTACACCTCGCTCGGGGGCTTGTGAGACATGGGTACCCCTGGGTCTCCACCGACCAGGCTCACGGCCGTCCCTGACAAGTAGGTCCGGCCTACCAGACGACCCGCCGACCTGTCAGTGGGCCCAACCGACCTAGTTGGCAGCACACACGACCTCCTGAAGACCTTCCAGAAGATTCCCCCGACGACCTAATTCAACATGACCTCAAGACTTGGCGTACAAGACAAGACATCAGTGGATTTCGACCAAAGCAGATCGACGGATAATGGCAAGTGTTGTAATCTAGACTTAGGTCTCCTGGTCGTAACCGACCAGGAGTCTGGGAACCGACCTCATCCGCTGGCCAATATAAGGCGGACGAGGTGACCCTTGTATAAATACGCAATCCTCAAGCAATCTACACCAACAACTGGACGTAGGGTTTTACTCTCCGGAGGCCCGAACCAGTATAAACTCGCCGTGTTCTCTGTGTTCCGTGTGCTTTTGCACAACCTTCGAGTTCTTAGCCTTAGATTCTACCTCGCCGAACAACTAAACCACAGGGATTAACACCCCCGTGGGCTGTCTAGATCTCACCATCTGACAGGGGTCTTTAGTCTCGGTTCGTAACACCAACCGAGACTAAAGGATCTCGGGCCTTTAGTCTAGGTTGGTGTTACGAACCGAGACTAAGGGGCGGACTTTAGTCTCGGTTCGTAACACCAACCTAGACTAAAGGTCTCTTTAGTCTCGGTTCGTAATACCAACCTAGACTAAAGGCCCGAGACCCTTTAGTCTCGGTTGGTGTTACGAACCGAGACTAAAGGCCCTCCTTTAGTCTCGGTTCATGTTACGAACCGAGACTAAAGGGTCGGAGCTCTCCTACTACTCATGGCCACGTCGCTCCAAAACCTTTAGTCTCGGCTTCAAAATTCAACCGGGACTAATGTGTAGGAACAAAAGTCGTTTTTCCACTGGTGATTATCTGCCTGGAGACGACCCCGGGAATCTGAAGGCTGCAATGTGTGTTTGGTTGCTTGAGGTTGCTGGGCACGTTAGTTATTTACAGTAGTACAGCCACTACTCACATACGTGTGTACACATTCAACTTAATAAATGTACGAACATGCACGCACACCCTATCTCCATGTGTATCTAAGGGTGCGTTTGGCACAACTGTGGCTGCGGCTGTGTCAGCTCTGGCTGTGGTTGTGCTCGTGGAGCAGATTCTCTGGTGAATCTGAAACCGTTTCAGGAAAACGTTTGGCAAAACAGCTTCTCCTGATGGATAAAAAGATGAAATGTCCATAATGTGCTTCCCTTTTCTTTTTTCTTTTTTCTTTTCTTTTTTTCTTTTCTTTTTTGTTTTTTCTTCCTTTTCTCCCTTTATTTTTTTTGAGTAAAATGCACCGGAGGTACATCAACTTGTAAGGAGGTGTCACTTAGGTCCATCAACTCTCAAAATGCATTTTTGGGTCCATGAACTTGTTGAGTCATTCACCGCAGGTCCATAACTTGACATATATGCGTCTACTGGTGACATGACATGATGACTTGGCCAGAAGAAGCATATCCTAATTAAGGCATTTCATTGAGCAGTTTATGAGTGACACATGGTTGACATTTTCGGAGCTGTACGATAGCAGCCTACTCCTGTCGTACACGCGAGGAGGCTACCGTTATTCAACCCAAGGAATGTCTAAGTATATGTGTCGCTCATTTGTAACCTACTCATTGAAATGCCTCGGCTAGAAGATGCTTCTTGGGCCAAGTCATCATGTCATGTCACCAGTACAAGCATATCTGGACAGTTATGGACCTGCGGTGAATGACTCAACAAGTTCATGGACCCAGAAATGCATTTTGAGAGTTGATGGACCTAAGTGACACCTCCTTACAAGTTGTTAGACCTCCGGTGTATTTTACTCTTTTTTTTTCTTCCGTATGTATCTATCCATCCAATCCATCCCTCCATCTTATCCATCCGATCCATCCTTCCATCACCACGGCACCACCTCGCATCGCCCGCCTCCGCCACATCGCATCGCCCGCCTCCGCACACCGCATCGCATCGGTCTGCCACCCCTCCGTCTCCATGGCGGGCGACAGCAGGAAGAGGCCGCGCGGAGGCACAGTCGGCGACCGATGCCCGTAGCGCTACTCCGGCCGCCCCTCTCGTCCTCGCCGCTCCTGGAGCTCTCCACCTCCCTCTCTTGTGACGGACGGTGCCTTCCTGTCCTCCGGCGCCAGAGCTCGCCTCCACCGCGCTCGTCGGCAACCTCCAGCCGTGCGGCCGTTTATGGGCCCCTCCCCCGAGGGCAAGGGCGGAAACGGGGAGGCGCAGCGGGGGACGAAGCGGGCGAAGTTGCGATTTCTGGTTGCGCCTCGCCCAAATCGCTCTAGTCAGCAGGTATTCCGGGAGCTTCTCCACCGAAGCTGTTTTCAGGTGGCCTTTGGCACAGCTTCGTCCAAAACAGCTTCCGAAGCTGCTGGAGAAGCTGTGCCAAACGCACCCTAAGAGAGACTGACTGAGCTGATACATCTTGAGATTTACAAAGTCCACCATATGTATGCATTAATTATCTCTTGAATACTTCACTATTGTCGATATATACGTAGTACTCCCTCCGTTTTGCAAAAAATGCAATCATATATAGGAATCTTAGTCACAATAGTGATGAAGCAAAATGACTTAGATATGCTTCTAATCGTTATGTAAGAATTTTATGCCAATGCAGCTGAATTTTGGTCACATTTCATAATTAACTCGACTTCATTTGTGAGATATAAAAATAACATTTGAAATTTGTTATTTTTATATCTTACAAATAAAGTCGAGTTTGGACAAGATATTTCACAAAGTTATGTATCATCAAAGAAAAGGAAACAAGGATCCTTCTTCTAGTTATTACTATGTTTGGTGCACATGCACACATGGCATTTCGGTAACATATACTCCTTTCGTCCCAAATTACTTGTTGTTTTGGATTTTGTAGATACATTTCTTTTGTTATGCACCTAGATATATATTTATATCTAGATACATAACAAAAAAATTATATCTAAAAAACTAAAATGACAAGTAATTTGAAACGAAGGGAGTATGTTATTATCAACTCTGTATGCGTAAGTTTGTTTTAAAAAGATACAAGCTTGTCCAACCAAAAGTTGAAAAGTACAAAATGTGTTTTTGAAGGATAATTTTTGTAATCCTAAATTGCAGTAGTTATGGAATGAAACTTTTCAACGGTGCTCGTATACTCTACACTAGAGATCGTAGTGAGTGTAGAGTTTATTGAATATTTCCCATAGATAATTGTATTTGCAAGCTAGATTTCTTTGTGCCTTAGCTTAATGATGGTAAGTTAGAATGTAAAGTTCGTGAAAAATGTCTTTGTGTTCTAACTGTGAAGTTCCACACAGCCTATATATGTTGGAGCGAGGCTTAATTAAACTTTCGAAGCACAACCTGCACTAGCGCTAGAATTGTGAAGAAACGTTCACTGAAGACAAAGAATTAGAGATAATTTACGATGATTCCTATTTTACAGCTAGTTCTGTTCCTGTGTGTTTCTTCTCCAATTGCTCATGCAACAACTAGCTCGCTCAAAGCCAATGCCGTCTGCTCCGGCCACAGAGGTTTTTATTCCTCTTAATTGTTTATCCTTTCTGAAAAGAAATGCATGGTTGCAGTATTAATCGCCATATTTTCATGGTTGATTTCAGTGAGCATTCCACTCTCCAGTCACACATGGCTACCGTTGAACCACCGGCGAGGCCCTTGCTCACCGTTCCCTTTCTCGGAGACTATACCATCGACGGCCGACGTGCTCCACCGGGACAGCCTCCGCGCCGACAGCATCCGGAAGGGCCTCAACGGCACTGCCGGAGCAAAGGGTCGCGACGTGACCGTCCCAACCACGCTTGGCTCCTCCCTGAACACCTTGGAGTACGTGGTCACCGTGGGCCTCGGCACGCCGGCGGTCACCCAGACCGTGCACATCGACACCGGCAGCGACATCACGTGGGTGCAGTGCCGCCCGTGCCTCGCCACGGCGTGCCACCCCCAGAAGGACAAGCTCTTCAACCCGGCTAGGTCGGCCACGTACTTGGCCATCGGTTGCGGCTCCGCCGCCTGCAACGGTTTGAGGCGTAATCTCTACAGTAATGGTTGCTCCAAGCGCCGCCAGTGCCAGTACATCGTCAACTACGGCGACGGCTCCAACACCACCGGGACGTACAGCGCCGACAAGCTGACGCTGACCCAGCCTACACCGTCAACCACTTCCAGTTCGGTTGCAGCCACGCCGCGCAGCTGTTCGGCGATAGGGGCAACGGGCTCATGAGTCTCGGCGGCGGCTCGCCGTCGCTCGTGTCGCAGACGGCGACCAAGGCCTTCTCCTACTGCCTCCCGCCGACGGCGAACTACTCTGGTTTCCTGACGCTCGGCGTGCCACGCGCCTCCTCTTCGAGGTTCGTGGTCACGCTCATGTACAGGACAGTGACGAATCTAGGATCTAAACTTAGGGTAAGGCACTCAAAAAAATCCGTATAGAATTCGGTTATAATTGTAAAATTGACAACATAATTCAGTAATATACACTAAGCACTAAGTAATAACACAGCTCAACGTAATCAATCATGCAACATCAGCATATTCGTATGTTTTCTTTAACAAATATGTATATATACTTGCATTTGCCGGAATTGCAGGGTATGCCGGTGCATACCTGGCATACCCCCTAGCTCCGCCACTGGTACAGGAGCATGAGCGCCGACACGTTCTACCTCGTGCTCCTGCAGGGCATCACTGTGGCCGGGCGGCGCCTCCGCGTGCCCCCGTCCGCGTTCAGCGCCGGCGCGGTCATGGACTCGGGAACGATCGTCACGCTGTTGCCGCCGACGGTGTATCGCGTTCTTCGGGCGGCGTTCAGGAAGGAGATGAGGATGTACCCTCGGGTGCCACCGTCGTCGACCATCCTGGATACGTGCTACAACATCAGCGATGCCAGCGGCGACGTCAAGCAGGGCCGTCCCAGGGCATGTGCGACATGAGCGACGGCACACGGCCTCCAAATTCTATAGGCCTCCAAATACGGAGTATATAGTACGTAGTACATACAAAGCAGCAGCTTTGGCCTATTAGCACTCACGACAGTCAGTCACCGCCGGACGACTGACAGCAACAGCCAGGTAAACCCAGGCGAGGTGCTCAAGCCCTGAGGGTATTATTGATCATTCTTTTTTACAATTCACATTCACAATAATCACAGCGTTGTAGTGGGTCCATCACTAAATTTTGTTTTTTTTCAATCTTTTCATCTAGACCCTTACGGGAATAGTGTTCAACGATTGAAGCCGTGTCTTCTGCAAATTGGTCTAGAAAATTTGAATTGGGTTGGGAAAAGCATAAGAAAAAACAAAAAATAGAGAAATTAGTCCAATCTCAGAAAGGAGCTATTTGCATTCTATAATGACAAAAAAAAAGATTTAATGATTTGACTATAGCACTTGAGAGCGAAATATTGGAGAAGATTGATTATGAGCATACCATTAAAGATTTCTAAAAGAATGATGATATTCAAGTAAAGATTACGAAACATAGGTATCATTCTTGACATAGCTTATTACAATGTAATATATTATATCGTACATCTTATTTTTGTCGTGTTTTTCAAGTTAGTAGACCTTAATTTTTTAGTTTTGTACAAGGCCTCCGATTTCGCCGGGACGGCCCTGCGTCAAGGTTCCAAGCGTTTCCCTCGTGTTCGAGAGGGGCGCCGCGGTGGAGCTCGACCGATCGGGGATCATTCTACGCGGCTGCCTCGGCTTCGCGCCCACCGCCGACGACGAGTCCGTGGGGATCATCGGCAACGTGCAGCAGAGGACGCTTGAGGTGCTGTACGACATCGGCGGCGGGGCCGTCGGATTCCGCCATGGCGCCTGCTGACTGCTGCGCCGGATGGAGGGTACTCGACCGACAGATGTACCTTGGGTGTCAGTTACAGTAATCTAAGGCTATACACCGTATAGGTGGGGGTATATGTTGACTGATTTCGTTGTACGCAATTTTTCTATGTACTTGTTTTGCTGCAAAATAAATAAAAAAGAAAGGTACGTCTGTCTGTTTATCTGTCTCAAGATTTTTTTACCTCCAAATCTGTAGCGAACATGGCCTCTTATGCCATTTGTTCAAAGCTTAATTTTGGTGATTAAATGACAACATGATCAATGGGACTAACCATATTGTCTAGCATGTCTTTGTAGACACTTCTAGGTCCCAAAGATGCAAAAATACCATATGCCAAAATGAGAAGATAGTGTATTTTTCAAGGGTCAAAACCGTGGAAGAAAAAGAAAAAAAAGAGTAGCGCCGGATGAACCCACGGTATACTAGAAGAGAGCGTCGGTGCAACCGCCGGATGAAGTGGTACACTGCGGGAAGACTCAAGTCAACATGAAGATCACCAGATCATCCGACGCCCCCTTTTCTAGTTACGCCGGATGAATTAAAAGACCAAACTTGCAGAAATCAGTAGCACCGGATGAACCGATGGGTGAGCAGCGGTTCATCCGACGGCGTCAAATTAGCTAACAGTGACGTCCGGGAGCGAAGCTCTTCAGCACCGGATGAACCGATGGACACAAGGGTTTCAGCAGCGGTTCATCCGATGGCCGCGTGTTTGCTAACAAAGAGGTTTTGGCCACGAGTCTATCAGCACCGGATGAACCGACGGCTAGGCAAGATGACCGTCGGTGCAAACGTCGGAGGATAAGTGTCAACAGGGAAGCAACGGTCATGTGACGTGGAGGGCACCGGATGAACCGACGCCTGGAAAAAGTGGAGCGGCGGTTCATCCGACGGTACCAATTTCAGCAGCTTTTAGCCAACGACTCTTTGGACGCCTTGGGCTATTTATACCCCCTCCACTCACCCATTTGGAGTTGCTGGAGTGTGTGGAAGTGCAGAGGAGTTCAAGACTCATAGAAGATCATAGTCAAGCCATTCAAGTGCTAAATTGCTCATCTATAGACTTGCACATGCTTTGTGTGTGTGCTTAGTGTTAGGTTTAGCTTAGAGCTAAGTGAGTGCAAGGTGTGCCTACCTTGTGAGGTGATTCTCGAGTGGATCAAGTTGTACGAGGTGTGCCGGAAGCCTTGGAGCCTAGGTGGCTCTCCGGCAAACGTCTTCGACCCTCTGGCTTGGTGTGGAGCGGCGATGACACTTTGTGCGGGGGACGTGGAGACCCCCTTCCCTTGGTGGAGAAGCTCCTTAATGGAGGCGGCATCAAGGTGACCAAGGGAGCTTGGCGAGTGCCTTCGTGGCGAGCCTTAGTGGCAAGTCAAGTGGTGCTCTTGGGAGAGACTTGGTGACCGGGAAGCAATACTCTTGTGTAGAGTGCTTCAACAACGTGGACTAGGGGTGGCTTAGTGCCTACCGATACCACGGGATAAATCGCGTGTCAAGAGTTTGCTTCCTCTCATCCCCTTTACGTTTCCGCATTACTCTCTTGCAATCTTTGCTTGCCTTTACTTTCCTAGAGTAGTATCTTGCTAGGATTGGCTATAGGTTGCAAAACTTGTTTTGGGATGGGAGTTTCACACTAGAACAACCTTAGATGCACATCTAGATAGTATGTTCTAGTTTATCATTGATGCAAATAGTGATAAGCCATAGGATAAGTTTTTAAGTTGCCTAATTCACCCCCTCCCCCTCTTAGGCTACGAGCATCCGATTCCTTATAAAATCATCAACTTCTCTGTATTTGTCCTTCTTCGATTCTCTTCTTGATACATCGTGGTTGAAAAGAGGGTGAAATGACCAGAATAAAAATTCATGTATTTGACCATGATGTTCTTATATACCCTGGTCAAATTGTATATATGTTATATATGTTGTTATAACTGATTAATTATTCCCTCTAGAGATGCGTCGCCCAGTAAGCAATGGGTTCTTGCTGATCGTCCTAGTATATACGAAACCAGATGAGAGATAATTGAAGGACACAGAGCACTCTTTTCGTACTTAGAGGTTCAGTTTCTAACTAATCTATACTATAAATCTATACTATGTAAAGGCAGAAAGAATTGTAAAACACTTCTCACCTACCCACCCTCTCATAGAGGACCTACATGTCAGGTGGAAACGACGACGAAACCGCGTCAAATGACGACGAACGACGAAAATTCTTGACGTTCGAAAATGTTTCTGCCGCAAAACCCATTTTTTTACACCGCGGCTCACCTTACCCACCTCATGTACCCGCTGTGGGCCTTGCTTTGTTTCCCTAAAACCTCTCCTCCAATCCTTCCTTATACCCGTGATGGGCCTTTCTTGATTTCCCTAAACCTCTCCTTCCTTCCTTCATTCCTTCCTTCCTTCCTTGGTGCGTTGATTGATTTCCCTTCCTTGATTTCCCTAAAACCTCTCCTTCCTTCCTTCCTTGGTGCATTGATTGATTTCCCTAAAACCTCTCCTCCAATCCTTCCTTGTACCCGCGGTGGGCCTTCCTTGATTTCCCTAAAACCTCTCCTTCTTTCCTTCCTTGGTGCGTTGATTGATTTTCCTAAAACCTCTCCTCTAATACTTCCTTGTACCCGCGGTGGACCTTCATTGATTTCCCTAAAACCTCTTCTTCCTTCCTTCCTTTGTGTGTTGATTGATTTCGCAGCGTTATTTACCTTCCTTCCATCGCTTCCTTGCTTGTTTTTCCCTTTACTTCCTTCCATCGCTTGTCTTGCTTGCTTTTCCCTTACTCCCTTTCCTCCATCCCATCCTCATTCCATTGCTTGCTTTTCCCTTGCTCCCTTTCCTCCATCCTGGATGGACCGTCGAGCTCCGCTTCGCGACGTGACCAATGATCAAGACACCCGCCGTGGATGTGGACGTGGTCGTGGTGTGAAGAGACCAGTAGAAGGTATGCCATCTATTCTTTGTGCTCAGCCACGACTGCTTAATTCCGGTTTTGCTGCATGTACCTTGCCCAGCGTTTCCATCATCATCTGCTTTGTGCATGTTTCTTGTCCGGTGTTTCATCTGCCAGCTTCTAAATGGTCGATGAGCTTTTGGGTTTGAGCCTTAAAGAGTCTAGGTTTAGCGCTTTTTGTGCAATATATGACACAAAAAGGTTCATGCGATGTCTTGATTACTTATTTGTGATGTGATAAGAAGAAATCTAAATCCCTTAGAAATAAACCAAAAACTGTCTTTTTCTATTTGAATAATGTCTAAATTAGTTAGGAATTTACTCCTTTGGTTGCAAACAAAATAATTTCAAGTTGCTTCTTCTCCTTTGGGTGTTTTAAATATGTGGGAGGAAAGAACATGTTCTGATTCAATTAATAGATTAATAGATTAATTTTGACATCAGTCTGACTGCTACTGCAAGGTAAGTTGTATCCCCTCCGTTTTGATATATGCACTTGAGGTCCGGGGATGCTCCTTCAATTTGGTATTCCACTCTCTTCATGGACAAGCTTAAAAAGTACAGATTTGATTTCTATATAATCCAGTAAAGGATTTGTACTTTTGCTTTTTTGTTTTGTAGTAATTTTTCATTTGAAAGGGTTAGATGCAACTGTTTATTTATCATGCAATTTCACAATGGTTGCTATTTAAAGAACTGGTTCTGATCAGAAATAGACTATTACCTCTGATTAAGATGTTGCCTAATTATTTGGAACGTGTTTTCTTAGTTGGCTCGTGGTTTACGCAACCACTTAAAAATATTTAAAGTTTTAAAAGATGGCTAGCTTCTTTGTCACTATTCAATACATGTTTTAATTTTGCAAGTATAATGTGTTTGAGTTTCCTCTTATGTAGAACAATTCTAATAATCTGGAAAGGTGTACAAAATTTGGACATATCAATTTTCCATTAAAAAGACCCTAGACCTTTACTTTGTTCAACTAATTTAAAATGTGTTAAGTCACTATGTATACAAGTCTCTTGTTAAACTTTTGTGAATATTATCATTAATTGTGTACTAGCTAAAAATAAAGGAATATACTTTTCCCATGTCAATTTAACAGGATCATTTTCTATATGCAACAGTCAAGCACACAATGTTTAGGCAAGTAAAACAGGAAATGTGCTCATAGATGGTTGCTGAATTTGAGAGCTTTTGCATAAGTATGTAATCTACATACACTTATTTTGCTATTACCAATATGTGATAGTGATTGGAGCTTACTGATTGTTCTTCTATGGAAATTAGAGATGGACTGCTTACTTTGCTTGCTCTACATATCTAATCTATCTTAAGGTAACTTTGTATGTAATTTTTTTCATTAATTTTAATGTGACATGTGTCTGTTAGAACTGTATATGTCATAGGTTGTAGGTCAGCATGTTTTAACTTGCACTTATATAGAGCAAAAATAGAAAACTTATGTTTAGGGACCTACATCCTCTTTTGCTAATTTTGTCTTACCCCTTAAGCATGTTTTTTTCCAAATGGAGGGTGCTCAGTGCTAACCATAACCAATTTGTCGATAATGGCTCTTTCAGGATGAGGCTGCTTCTTCGAAATACCAGTTTGACTATAATGGCTATTTTAGGATGAGGATGCTTCTATCATGCCAGCAAGGGAAAAACCTCAGGCACAGACAGGTACCACCCCGATTCCTTCTCTGGTTAGTAGATTGTTCATAAGTGTCTATGCTTGTTATTAGATTGGATGGAAATTTCTTCTTATTTTCGTTTTTATGCCACACATGTAAGGGTTGCATGTGATGTGGTGGATTGTTTAGCTCTGTGAATGAGTTAAAAAATAACCACACCTTAGTTTCTCTAGAAATTTGAACCCTTGTCGTTTATGAACACATACAGATAAGAAATTGAGCTGCCGTTGAATTTAGTTTCCCCGTTCAATTTAACATTATTATTTTTTGTATTCAATAGTAAAACTGACAAAGCTTAGGCAAGCAAAAGAGAATAGGAAATGTTATCCTTAGACGGTGGCTGAATTAGAAAGCTGTTGCATAGTTATATATTGTCATTTCTGTTAAATTTGCAGAGTCTTCATGTTATGGCGAGTGGGCCGGCTCTAAGCCTAGGCCCACGAGTACTGTAGCGTGAACAATACTAGGATAGGATTTGTGGTTTGTTAGGATAGAGATAAGTTGGATTCAGGGCAGGGATGACAATGCAGTGCATACTAATTGAGGGGGAGTTTGGTTTTAATCGCATACTGTGAGATTAGTTTTACTATTCCAAAAGGCATCTTTAGTTTTTTCCCAGTTTCACATGTTCACTCAGATCTTCAGAGCCTTAGTGTACTGATAAATGTATATCCTTTTTCTTGTTGTGTGAGTACATATTATTTTACATTAATTGTGCTTGCATCTGTAAAGCATGCTGCTGCATACCCAGCATATGTAGCATGTATGCAGTGCTTTTGATTTGAAACCAAAGGCACTCTACCTTTCTCTCTCCACTTCTACTAGAAGTAGCTATGGTCTATGGATAATATTATATTCTGATCTCCGCTCAATTTTATGAAGCGAACTCTCACTTTTATTTTCATTATTTTTGTCTCAGAACATCAATTGGGTTCCTACATTTGTTTGTATCAGCTTTCTATGGTGAGAATCTAATTTGTGTCATGCTGATTCTCAGTTCTGTAGATCAAGACACCAGACGGCTCTAGACCAAGCCCTGTTGTCACAATGGAGGTGTGCTTTTGCAATTATTGATGCGACTCATTCTTTATTTATAGCTCAAGAATGCATTGGTTCTTGCACTCTTTTTTTATAGTTTTTTTCTCAGCACAGAGTAGGAGTGCATTTTGTTATTCCTAGCGGCAAAGTGCTTCATGGAACCTCGTGGACCTGAAGAAAAGGGAGAAGGAGCTGCAAGCAAGAGGAGCGAAATTGAACAGGATGGAGGAGGTATGTTATGTCTGCATACTGTTGTTGGTTTAGGAAGATTTCCTATGTTTAGACGTGATTTCTTTTTTGCCTGCAACCACATACATGTTGTCTTGTATGTAGGATGTATTCACATCCCATGATTTGATGAAAAAATGTATTTTTTTCTTCACATGATCTAAAGTTGTAGGATAAGAATGTTACTCTTAAGTAGGAACTTTTAATGGTTACAGCAATGAGAACCTCTAAACTAATCACATAGGAGAAAGTTCTTCAGTGTTTGTATATTTGTGACAGCTTCTTTACAGATGATAGATTTTTTTTTCTACTTGTCACAGCTTATCTTGCAAGTATGGTAGTAAAAGTAATCATAATCTCATTTGTACTTCTAGGATGAAAATATTACCCACTTCCATAGATTTGGTTCCATTTTGAAAAGGTCGGTAAAATCCATGGCCTAGGGTGATTTGGTTCAGTTTTGAAAAGCGAATTGTCTTTGATTAAGATGTAGCCCAAATATTTGCAACACACCATTTTTTAGTTGGCTCATGGTTTCCACAACAACTTCAAAATCCTTAAAAGCTCTATTCAGCTTCTGATTTATGAAAGAGATAGATAGCTTTTTTGTATCTTCTCAATTTCCATGATTACTACTGGTACCATATCTTATACATGAAACATAATGTTGTTATTGTAGAAAATCAAGAAGGTAAGATCACATTCTGTTGTTGTTGTTGTGTGGACAATCTTCTACAAAAATGGATGGACATCTAGCAGCCTATTGTAAGTAGCAGGTCAGACTTAATTTTTCTGTGTCTACAATACATCTAAATTATGTTCTTTAGCATGTATTCTAATGCAATTTTTATTCAGTCACATTAGGCTCTTGCTGCCAACATGTCAAAATGGGCATTTCCTGACTTAGTCAGGTCTCAAGATTTTTCGTGATGGATGGATATTTTTTTTGAGGTATATGCCTTGCTAAGATATGCATGCCAATACATCTAGAATCTACCTATATGTCTCCTCAGTGAAATTCTAATTGCGCTTGAATGTTAGTGGTGCCCATTAGTAGTATCTCACATGCTCTGTTTTCTATTGGATTACAGTAAATTGGAATATACAGGAGGGAGGGGGAGAAACACAATTACTGACCAGAATCAATTAAGAGGAGTAATAGGATCTAAACAAGGCCATCTATTGGGGTGTGTTTCTGGCACATGACTACATGAGGTATCCAATCCCCAGTTGATCACTGTTCCATTTGTTGAAATTCAGTTGGATAAATCTGTTACACATGCCTCTCCAACTGTATTCACATACATGCCTCTGAATCTGAATGGTGTGTAATTTTGTTTTTCTTTGATTTTTATGACATATCACTGTTCCATTCTTTGATTGAGAGTGGAAAACGACGGTCCTTCGGGTTGTCTCTTTCGTGGGTTGCGCCATCGCGAGATTGTTGTTGGGACTCCGCGCTATCCTGAGAGCGGAGTGGGGCGAACACAATAACTTGACTACGAGTGGAAGCTAAGGGTACTTTGCGTTGTTTTGTTTATGGGCTGTGTCACCGTAAGATTGTTGATGGGACTCCACGTTCTCCTAACGCTGGAATTGTTTGACCCATACTATCAATTTGTTTGGAACATCTTGATATAATATATTTATTTATATGTGTATTTAATATCATCAATTTTGTTATTTTTAAACCCGTGCGTGTCGCACAGGTAGATGTAGTTTGTTAATATTGTTTACAAAGAATATTTAAAAGGAAGAAAAATGAGAATAGTTGAGTAATTTTATTAATAATGTAATTGCTCTAATAGTGTGTTACAAAAGAATATTTTATTATAAATTGGTACCTTCAAACTTTCATGGTTATTCCTCTACCGCTGAGGAAGCTTAATTCTGTAAAAAATCTTCTTCACTAGATTTTTAAAAATATGTATTTGTCACACATGCTTCATCTTTACTATAATTATAAATTATTATTTTTTATAGTTAAAATAAAATATTCTTGTTGACTTTTTTTTAAATCACGTGCGTGTCGCACGTGCGGTTCCACTAGTAAAGAAAATACGTGGATGATAGTATTGAAGGTATTAATTATGTGAGACACATATAGGAAGTAAGAAAGAAGACAGCGAGATATAAAATACTCCCTCCATTTCAAATTGTAGATCGTTTTAGCATGTCTAAGTTCATAAGTTTTGTTATTTATATATACACCATGTCTATTAAACTTTTGGAAACCACGCTTGTATATTTTGGATCTGCTCTGTTGTCATAGATATTATTATAATTAATCAATTGACTTGAAATACTCCTAAGCAAAATCACTATTACTCTGGGTTGTGGATATATCTATCACTCTCTGTGTTGATATGACATGGCATCTTTAAAAGCATGATAAAACAAAAGGGTATATTACAGCCTAACTAACTGAGACAGTGCGCCCTTTAATTTGGTATAAAGTAAAGATAGTGGAATCACGAAACACACACAAGACAAAAAAAAAAGTCTCAGCATGGTGCTCTCTGCTGTCGTTTGATAAAGAAAGATTTTGTCATTAATAATACCAGAGACGAAACACAGAAAAAAAAATAAACCAGCTCATGTGAATATATATATATATATATATATATATATATGAAAAATCAATTTTACTCCCAGGTGTAGTTACTCCCACGTTCAAAAAAACCACTTTGCTGGCACCAATTCAAAACTTAGCAAGCGAGCAATGCCACACCCAATAGACCAGCTGCAACGTGAATGGATGCCAAAGCGAAAAACTAAAGCAGATTCTTCTGTTAAAAGAAACGATAGTACGAAGAATAAATACAAAAGATAAAGAGAAAGCGAAATGAAGTAGCTCACGTATTCTCATATATGGCGCTCTCGATCGATCTGTGTCCTTTGGTAAAGAGAAAAGATTATTGGATTAATTAATAAAATACCAAAGGCAACCGCATATATACAGAAATAATACTAGCTCACTGTAGAGAGAGGGGATTTAGTCCTGGTTGGTAGAGGCCTTAGGTCTCTACAGTCCAACCGGGACTAATGATGAGAGACAAAAGGCCTCTCCCTTTAGTTCCGGGTGAATGAACCAGGACTAAAGAGGAGTCTTTAGTCCCGGTTGGTAATACCAAACCGGACTAAATGATTTTCCAAAAAAACAAAAAAATCACCCTAGCTGCCTGCGTCGGCAGCCACACCCATGCGCCGGCGAGCCTGCTTCAAGCTTCGCCACCGCCACTACTAATAACAATTGCAGCAAGAACACGAACAAGAAGTTCGATTCGATCTCAATTCCATCTCACAGTTCATCACACAACAACCATCACAACATTAAGTCATTCAATTTCACCACTAGCATAAGCATCACAAGTTGAATCGATTTACAACACATTCACTAGCAAAAATACACAAATTTCATCCGATTTTGATTCACAAATAAAAATCAAAAATAATTCACAAACTCACGAAAATCCTCCAAGGGCGTTGTGGCCGCCGTCGGGGCATGACCACGCCCGCCGAAGTCCCGCACCGCGCCGACCGCCATGATGAGGACATCTTCCTCCACTATTACCCGTTGTCAAAGACGCAACATAAATGGGTCATGTGGCCTAGTTGTAGTCGAGAAGGTGACCGTGTGAGCCTCATTATCCCACCTTGCTTAGCTTGGGAGAAGGAAACCACCTTAAAGGGGAGAGCCACCCTTCCCCTAACGGACTAGCCTTTTAGGGCGATTGGGCCTTTCCCTGAGGGGTGCGCCGAAGACGGTGCTAAGATTTGCATCGAAATTCAGGTGCCGAGACCAAACTGCGTAATCGGTGCATCGAGCTTACCATAAATCTAATCCCACCTAGGCCGGACTTATCACGCCGGAATCCCGCCCGCAGCTCGCCGCTCCCGGTCTAGAAAGAATAAGAAAGAAGAGAGAGGAGAGAAGGAGAAACTTGTGGTGGCTGCGGGAGAAAGATAAGGGAGAGAGAGGGAGGTTGTCGGCTGTGGGATTTGCTTTAGTTCCGGGTGGTGTTTCCACCCGAGATTAAAAGGGTGCCTTTTAGTCTCGGGTGGAAGCACCACCCGGGACTAAAGGCTGGCGAGACCCTATTAAAAGGCTGTCTTTTAGTCTCGGGTGGAAGCACCACCCAGGACTAAAGGTTGGTGGCAATTATTACCAGTTTGGTGCCCCGGGACTAAAGACTGGCGCCAATTATTACCAGTTTGGTGCCTCTTTTAGTCTCGGATGGTATTACCAACTGGACTAAAGGGATTACCAACCGGGACTAAAGAGGTGGCTCCCACAACCATTTCGGGGCACGTCGATGAAACCCCTTTAGTCCCGGCTTCAAAATTGAACTGAGACTAAAGAGGTGTACCAAAAGTTCCTTCTCTACTAGTGATATATATGGAATATTAGAGCATACAATCATGGGAAGCACTTTGTATCAATTCGAGACTTGGCAAGCAAGTGATGCCAGTCGTCGCAGTCAACCAATGTGATCAGCTCCAAAAACACTGCTAGCTAATTAAAACTTAGCAAGGACGCGATTATATTCCATTCGCCATCTCGATTGGGCACCGCGCGCGAACGCAGCTTGCACACACCAAACTAGCTTATATAGCATGCAATGCTCCAGAGATATGATCCACCAATAAACCACAGCTAGCTACTCAGCTAAGTCATCAAGATTACTGATCGTCCATATACCACACAATAATGGCCCTTCACTCGGCACTCAACAAGCTGCTTGACCCAGCAAAACTCTGCGATGCAAATATGACTAAGTACATCGGCAACCTCACATCATCCTACATAGACAAGAGCAATGAGCCCACCATCGTCTCCTCCACAGTCATCATGTTCGTCCTCGCCGGCCTCTTCTTCAGCCTCAACCTCTTCAGCGGCATCTCCGACGTCAGCGCCATCCTCGACCCCAAAGTCCGGCTCTTCCTCTCCTCGGCGCTCTCGCTCTTCCTCCCCGTCATGTCCTACCTCTTCTCCGAGGCCAAGAACGCAAGGAGCACGACGAGCTCCTCCACCGGCACAGGTGCCTCCATGGCTGACCTCTCCCTCACGGCCGGGCTGATCCTGGTGTGGATGCTTCTGGTGGAGCTCCTCCGCAAGAAGGTGGACGAGATCCGCATGCGCGGGTACTCGAGCACCATCCAGCGCGCCGGCCGCGTTGTTTGGCTTGGAAGCCTCGTCTTCTTCAACATCAAGAGTGCCGGTCGGAAGGCGGTGTTCAGCATCCTCTGGATCCTTTGTGCCATTAAAGTGGCGCAGAGGATCGCCTTCACCGAGGTGGGGAAGCGTTCGTATGCCCATGGCAAGAATGCTTATGTGCTCACATCGTACATGGCTCAGATGCTAGAACGTCGTGGTGAGCGTCGTCAAAGTGTCCAGGATGGAAACGAGGTGTTGAAGAGGTGCAAGTACATTGTCATGGGAGAAAAGAAGCTGGTGAAGAAGGCTACTGCAGATGGCTATGAGTTGAATGACATCACCCAAGACAATGGCATCATCACCGTTGGTAAAGTTTGGGAGCTTCCCGAGACCGGCAGTCATCACTTGGAAATCCAACGCCTCAAGAGAATCTGCCTCTCGTTCGCTCTCTTCAAGCTGCTGCGTCGAAGGTTTGAGCATATGCCGGCGGCGATGACCGACGAAGAAGCGCGCGACTGCCGGAAGCTCCTCTTCAATGGCTTCAATGGCCAAAGCAAACCAGCAGATGCAGTGTTCCAGGTGATGAACGATGAGGTCAACTTCCTCAGTGAGTATTACCACTCCGTCATCCCGGTCGTGTTCGCGAGCCCCTTCTTCCTCCTATCAAACTACTTTCTTCTCCCCATAGTCGTAACCATCTTGTGCCTCATGTCCATTATCCTGTGCGGCAATGGAGATGTTGCATATGCCTTCAAAAGCCTCACCAGAGACAACACCACCTTGCAATATGGAGTTTCAAAAATAGTGAGATGCCTTCTAGCCAAAGCCATCAACAATGATGCCTCAGCCTTCTTTTCCCTGGTAGACCTTTCCATAACTGCATTTCTGTTCACCATCTTCTTCTACGAGGAGATATGGGAGTTTGTTGTCTTCCTACTCTCCAATTGGTTCATGGTCTCGGTGCTATGCAACTACAGGGCCAAATCCTACTGGCCTGAGAGCCCCACCTTTGGGGGAGCCTTCCGCCGTCTCCTGTGGCTACGGAGCAAGATGACCCTTGCCAACCTTAGTGTAAAGCAATTCTCCGTGCTGAACCTCCGGTGGCCACTCCTCGTGCCATTGTTCTCCCCACTCACCTTGGCGATAAGGACAGAGGGGGTACCCAGCAGCTTGAAGCAGTCCATCATGGATTGCCTCGTGGAACACGATCACACCCGGCCTCTCACCAAGGGCACATCCGCATTGGATAAGCACAGCATTCCTCAGGGGCATGCTTTGAGGGTGGCTTGCGACAGCGACAGTGTCGCCGAGCTCATCCTCACATTGCACATCGCCACCAGCATCTTGGACTTCAAGTGTGCCCCTCCGAGCAACAAAAATGATGTTGCAGCATCAGCACCAAGAAAGGTGGCGGTAAAGCTCTCCAATTACTGCGCCTACCTGGTGGCCTTTCACCCGGAGCTACTGCCCGACAACAAGGAGAAGGCGGAGGATGTCTTCGAGGCGATGAAGAAGGAGTTGAAGGACATGCTCACGTGCCGAGTGTACTTCCTGTCATCCAAGAGGGTCAGGGTCGAGAAGCTGATGATGGCAGCCGCCAAAGGGGATCGTCATGAGAGTGACAAGAAGCAGGAAACTGCAGCGGTGCAAATGAACATTGAAGTGGAAACGACGTCGGGCCACAGCGCGCAGCAGGACAGCAAGATCACAACGAAAGCCGCAGCAGGGCAGCAGCAGCAGCAGCAGCAGAGTGACGCAAGCAAAGTTGTACTGGACGGCGCAAGGCTAGGCAAGTTTCTGGTGGAGCAGGTTGACGGTGAGACGGCGTGGAAGGTGCTGGCGGACGTGTGGACGGAGCTCATCGTGTACGCGGCGCCGTCGAACGACGAGGAGCGCGTCAAGGGGCACGAGGAGGTGCTGGTGCAGGGAGGCGAGTTCATCACCGTGCTCTGGGCACTCACCACGCACATCGGCGTCACCCGGCCACCGCCGACGACCAAGCAACCAACTCCGGAACCCTGAAGAGAAGTTACTAACTCTGGATGGGAACTGTTTTTACTTGCGTGTGTGTGTGGTGTGCACGGTGGTTCCGATTTGTGCTTCAGTATGGAGCGTCAGGTTATTACATTATTCTGCTCAAAAAAAAGATGGTTATTACTGTACATTATGAATTAATTAATTTATCCTTTTGCAACGGCCGACGGGCATCATCATGCAACTCTAACTTGCTACGAGCGTGCGTGCGTCCTCTCCGACTCCGAGACGGCAAAGTTTTGCTCAGAACGCCGATGGAGCGGGCGCCGGCCGGCCGGCCGGCTGGGGTGCACGTGCGAACACCAGCTTAGCCTGAGAGGACGGGGGCGTGGGCGGCGACGGCCGCGGCGGCCGACGACGATGACGACGGCGCTGCTGGCAGGGACGACGCGGTGCGCTGGAGGTAGCGTTGGCGGCGCCTGGCGGCCTAGGCCTTGAGGGCGGCGTCCATGGCCCCCTGGTCCTCCCTGCAGTCGTCGCTGCAGAACGCGGCGTCCCCCCTGCACGCCGCCGCGTAAGTCAAACAACACACACAGATCGATCGATGGATCGGAGCCAGATCTCTCTCGGACGTACTTGTACATGAAGATGTGGCGGCCCGGGGTTATGTCCCGCTTGCACAGGAAGCAGGCGTCGAGGGACGGTGATTATCACGTACCTCGCCTCCATCGCTGCTGCTGCTGCCGCCGCCTCGTTCGATCTTGTGTTCAACAAGGTACGCGTCGATTGCTGAGCTCACTGGATTAGCATTTGATGACTTGGACTTGCCTGCTGCTTATTGCTTTGCCGGGGTGAAGTGATGCCCCGGCTGTTTTTATACGCGCGCCCGCGCAGCTCGATCGGTTTCCGGCGGGCGTCGGCCGCCGAGGCTTTTTTCCATCCTAATACTACAAACTGACGGCCGTGCTCTCCCACTGGTTTGCTTGTTCTGTCAGTTCAGTTCGGTCGCCCGGACAGGACACGCCTCAGCCCGGCCGTGCTCGTGCACCGGGGTCTCCGGTGAACGTCACGCCGTTGTATCCTTCTACTACGGCCGTGCAGCCGCAGACCAGTTGTGAGCAAGAGGAATATCAGTTGCTTCCCCTGCTACATACAGCAGATGGAACGCTTAACCAGCAAGCAGATCATTACACTGTGCATGTATACAACAATCACAACAAACCGTCATCACCTTGGAGTCGACAGCGACATGGCTTAATTTGCAGGAAACATGCTACTATTATAACAGAATCAGATGTAGCTACACACAGCTAGGAGCCCTAGAAGGAATAGATTTAGACAAAGTAGTAGGCCACCCTGGACATGCACACAAATCGTCAAATGCAAGCCTTGGTCACCAAATTGAACACACAAGGAGCAAAGATACTTGTGATGGTGTGCCATCAAATGCACCAACCTTTATTCAGGGCATCAAGCCAAATTGCACATCAATCATGGTGTCCCGCAAGTCGATGCCAAACAAACACACAAGCTTAGACAAACCACGGGCCCAAAAGGCAAAAGCGTTGCTTTTCAATGATTTACACACGGTGCAGTCAAGTTATTATTATGAAGCAAGTTCGGCTCAGGAAAGCGAAAGAAATTTGGAAGGGCTTGCTCTAGTACAAGGGCGGGTTTCTTGTCAAATTCAAAATGTTGCTACGTTCGTTGATATCCATCAGGCTTGGCTTCCTCTCTAGTTTCGGCCCATCGCAGCTCTGTCCTGCCGCCTAAGCCTCTCGCCCTCACGGCAAAGATAGTCCTGGAATTTCTCCTGCAAACATGTGAAACAGCACACAGTTATATCATAACCAATTGTTAGCAGTCATATATTCTATGATAGCTGCTAACACCGATATTAAATAAATGAAGCCTGGGAAGAGGCTGCTATCTCAATCAATCAATGTTATGAGAGATGCACATCAGCAATCTGACACAGTTGCATTTTTCTCTCTCGTTGAACCAGTGCACAACGTTTAAGAGTCACTTGAAGCAATGTGGAAACATAAATATTTAGCTGATTAGGCATCCAAATAATATCTTACTGAACCAGCTTGGACAAGTTGATGGCCATGGGAAACCGACCAAGTTGCTATGTTGAAAATCTTAGAATATAAAGAAAATAATATATCTCCAAAGTAAACAAAGAAGTGTAGTGAGCATTCAGTAATCTACTTGCTACACAAAGTACTGGATGATCTCATGTATGATGCATCAACAGACCTACCACTAGGTATATAAAATATAACTCAGCTCTATGGCCAGTAATCAACTAAATCCCTCTATGTACACTAGCAACATAATTAAAACAAAAAAAAACAAAAATAGTATCTTAGTCAATATCACAATCTTTAATTACATTCACAATCATATTTCTCGCCTCGCAACTTAACAATAAATATGAATGTCATCGATCTCATTCAGCAAACCAGCATGCATAAGTATCATCTTAATTGCGGACATCAAGACTGTACAGTGCTTTAGGATACCTGCTCAGTTCATGATTTCAAAATGCATCCATAATTCTACCCAAACTGCTGACTACTCCATTCAAGAACATTTATTGATGGGTTATTGTGTTTCTACAAATAGGCAAACCGAGCCTTTCTGCTGGAAATGAAACAATTGGTAATCTTGGAAGCCTAAAAATGACTATACAAGTAATATAGTGAGCAACTAATCTTCAAAAACAACACACATATAAGGCTTGTTTCCACTCTACAGCTATAGTCCCCAAAACAAAACTGGATGTGTTGAATGCCCACTAACTCATCCGACAAGTACAAATTGCAATGAAAGAACATCACCTGAGTATGTATATGAAGTTATGAATTAACCAACATAATCAAGATATCTATTCATTCTGAGGGCTTATGCACGTAGAGCATTGTCCAATCACCCACGAAATCACTGAACAAGGTCAGAGTACGCCCCAATCATCAGCATCAACTCTTACAAGTTACAAGTGACACCAGAATCTAAACTGGTATGCTAAAATCCTTAAAATTATGCAATGTCCCAGCAGACCTCTGATCTACTATTGTCCTACCCAGTGAGAAAAATTCCAGTACAGCAAGGGATTTTTTAGTAGGGAGAAAATTGCAGGCAATAACATATAACAAAGCATGCCAGGAAAATACACAACATATTGACCTGACCCACAACACACCAAAAATTACATAGCATCTGCCTCAAAAATCAGGACTAGCTGACCATAAGCTAAACAGGCTGATAATCTCCTATTGCCCTACCCACGAAAGCGGCTGTGAGATTAACATACAACAGGGCTTAGAGGGAAAAAAAACAATCTCAGGCAGGAACATACAACAAAGCATGTCAGAAAAACCAACAACACATTGGCCTCACCATGCATATAGCAAAACAAAATAACATAGCACCTGCCTCTAATCAGAGACTTACTGGCCGCCCTAGCACGCGAATCCGTATCGCACCCCGAATCTGATCCGAATCTAGGGTTCTTAATAATGGTCACAACACGCGAATCCCCCGCCGACGCATCAGCCAGATCCAAGGTTCATAGCACAACCAATCCATAACAAGCACACACGCAGGAACAACCCAAACATCGTACACGGGCGACGCAGATGCGGGCAAGCCGTCGGACTAATACGCAGTCTTATACAGGCGATTTGGGATGGAATACATAGCTACAGGGGAAAGGGGACCGAGGGTTAGTACCTTGCCGCCGAAGAGGAAGACCCCGGCGAGGCCGGCGGTGGCGACGCCGCCCCAGATGACGACCGTGGAGGAGAGCAGCGACCAGTTGCGGTAGATCATCTTCGCCTTCCTTTCGATTTCTCCCTTGGCTTAGCTTCGCTGCAGATCGTCCGTCGTCTGGCGGCCGCGCCCTCGATTCCGATTGGAGAAGACAGGAGGAGGGGAGACCGGAGATGGCGATATGGAGTGAGTGGGTGGGTGCTTTTCGGCCGATAGTCCAACATAATATTGGCCCAAACGCTTAAGGCCCGCCGGCCGATAGCCCAACATGATATGTGCGGCCGGCTCACCCCGCTCGCGTCGTCCGTCGTCAGGGACTCAGGGAGGGGCAGCGCCGCGCCGCGCCGCCGCACACCATGCTCAGGGGCATGCGCCGCCGGTGGAGCCCCGGCGCCCGCGCCTTCTCCACGGCGCCGACCACGCGGGCTACCGTACCGGTCGCCCACCTGGCCCCGCTCCCGTCGTCCTTGCCGGAATCCGGCTACACCGTCACCCCGCCGGTCCAGCCCTGGCCGCGCCGCCTCACCGCGCGCTCGCTCTCCCGCCTCCTCCTCCGCGCGCCCACGCCCGACGACGCCGTCCTCGCCCTCCGCCACGCGCTCTTCCACGCCGCACCTCCGCTGCCGCCCTCGCTCCCCGTCTTCGCCGCCGCGCTCTCCCGCCTCTCCCGCGCCGCCGCCGCCTCCTCCGACTCCGGCGCCGCCGCAGCGGAGCGCCTCCTTCCCCCCGTCCTCTCCTCGCTCCGCGCCGCACGCCTCCCGCCTTTCTCCGACCGCCCGTTCCTGCCGCTCCTCCGCGCGCTCCGCCCGCTCCCGTCCCTCCGCCTCTTCCTCTCGCTCCCGTCCTTCAACTCCCACCCTTCCGTCCGCTCCTTCAACGCGCTCCTCCACTCCCTCGTCTCCGCGCGTCGCCACCGCCTCGCCGCGGCTCTCTTCCGCGCCGCGCCAGCCAAGCTCTACATCACGCCCAACCTCGTCTCCTGCAACATCTTGCTCAAGGGTCTTGTTGGCGTCGGCGACCTCGATGCTGCGCTCGAGGTGCTCGACGAAATGACTGGCTGGGGGATCGTGCCGGATGTCGTCACGTTCACCACGGTTCTCACTGCCTACTGCGGCAAAGGGGATCTCGAGGGTGCACAGAAGCTCTTTGATGATATTATTGCCAGTGGGTGTAGACCGGATGTTACAATGTACACGGTGCTCATAGATGGGTACTGCCTGCGTGGGAAGCTACAAGATGCAGCAAGGATCATGGATGAGATGGAAGCCGCAGGGGTGCAGCCGAATGAGGTTACATACTCTGTGGTGATCGAGGCGTGCTGCAAGGAGGGGAAATCTGCAGAAGCACGCGACTTGATGGGAGAGATGCTGGGGGCAAAATACGTGCCGGACACACCACTGTGTGCTAAAGTGGTCGATGTGCTATGCCAGGATGGAAAGGCAGGGGAGGCGTATGAGATGTGGAGATGGATGGTGAAGAAGACCGTCCCACCAGATAATGCAGTCACGAGCACATTGATCTACTGGTTATGCAAGAATGGGATGGTTCAAGAGGCGAGGAAGCTGTTCAATGAGCTTGAGAAGGGGTTCGTGCCGAGCATGTTGACGTATAACTCGCTTATTTTGGGATTATGTGAGAATGGGGAGTTACAGGAGGCTGGGAAGGTGTGGGATGACATGGTCGAACGGCGATACGAACCAAATGCAATGACTTACGAGGCCTTGATCAAGGGTTTCTGCAAAATGGGCAAGTCAAATGAAGGTGCTGCACTATTTAAGGAGATGGTGGCCAAAGGATGTACTCCAAGCAAGTTTATTTACCAAGTATTGGTTGATAGCCTTTCTGAGCCAAGTCATGATGATACGTTTTGCACTATTGTTGAAGCTGCAGCTTTAAGTGGTCGGGATTTCTTGGATGGTGGATCATGGGAGATATTTATCAGAAAAGTGGTAGATACAAATGAAACTTTAGAAAAGCATCTTGATTTGGTGTTAAATATGTAGCAACAAAGAATTCAGCTGGAAGTTCTTATTTGTTCTGAGACTTTTTCATGTGGAAGTTATGTCATTGGGCTTCAAAAAATTAATCAGGTTAGTGTGTTCCCATGGGCCTGGCATTACCGGGATGCATACAGATCAGACAATTTATGTAACACGTACGCACACAAAAGAAATATCCATCTTTCTTTGTTTATTTGTAATGAACAATTTTGTCTATATGTTTCGTAATATCATGGCATGACTTCTTCCCAAGCTGGAATAGTAGTTCATCTTGCAATAACTAGCCATTTTCCTTAAATATTATTTTGAATCTTCATAAACTCATCAGAATACAATAAAAATAACACCAATTTCTCATCTCTAAATTTTTGAAATAAAGTTTGATTATTTACATTGCTCCCTGTTTTCTTCTTCCCAGGTCACACCATGAGTTCTCATGTATACACTGGGCAGCCCTCAACAACGATACCTTTAGCAGTGGGACAGGAAGCCAGAGGACATCCATCTAAATTGTTGCCCCACCATTTAAAATTGATGCTCTCCAATTCTAGGCATAAGTAAATCAGGACGGCCATGAATGCCAAACCAGCATCTAGTGCACCGGAAAGCAGATAATTGTGTCTCTCCCACCAGTCACGCCGATATCTGTAAACCACATAACCTGACAAAAACCCAACAAGTATCCATGTGGTGTAGTTGACTGCAGTAGCAGGTGGCATATTGCCAGTGGCACCGATGAGCACGGGCATGTTGATGAGTAAGATCCAGCTCTGGCCTGGGAATGCCTTGTGTGCAAGCCATACTAGTAGGGGAGCTATAGCTCCACCCAAGAAGAACCAGTTCACAGCTGAGTAAGTGCCTAGGTCACCAAAAATTCTGCGTGGGCTAATAAGGCCCCATATAACTGATGCATCATAGAACACATGATCACCCGGGCAGGTCCAGGGGCTGTCTGATGGGAGGAGCTCAGTGTTGCAGATGTTGGGGATTGTGTCCATTAACCACCATGCTGTCCCGATGTATACAAATGCTGCAATCAGAGTTCCGACCACCTATCATGTTGCCAGAAAAGCTGCTTAGTGACATAACAGAACAGAGCCTACATATGTGTGTGTGTCGTGAAATGGCTAGTAGAGCTTACCTGTGCCATAAACATGGTTCTTGGAGGAATCTTCATGTAATGGCCCAGCTTAAAATCTTGCAAAAAGGTCAGAGCTTGGCTCATGCTGATGTAACCATATACCTTGAAGCACATATTTGCAACAGGACGTCCGGGGTACAAGTACCCCATGATGTACTCTGTGATGATGTTCAAGCCTGGAGTCTACATACAAGAAGCTGAAGTGCTGAGCTAGCGTTCTTGAGTTGTGCGGCATATAATATGCAGAGGGTGTTAAAAATCAGTACCTGGTTCGTTGTGGCTGTGATTATTCCAACTGGTAGGGTGAAGAAAAAGGCAATGCCACATGCTAGCAAAACACCCCACCAAGGCAGCTGGAGTTGCTCAATGTAGTATTCACAGGCAAATATGGTGACAGCAATGTTAGCAACAAGGATCCAGATGAACCACGACTCCGGGACCTGCTTATATCTCCTCATAAGCTTTGTATGTACGTCCATCTTTTTCTCTTGAAAAGCTGATTTACTTAACTGCCAAATTTCACTACACAAAAGCATCATGATTCTTAGCTCCATCTTCTTATTTTCCTTAGCAGAATGACGAACTAGAGGCAAACATGCTCACCTTCCGTGGAAGAGGAAAACATGAACAATCGTCGCGGTAAGGGACGCGAAACCGACTCCATATGTGATAGCAAAGAAGGTACTGAGGTACAGTGGGCCATTCTTCTCATACGCCTTTGTATCGAAATGGAAATGGGAGTCGACAATGCTGGAGATGTTATACTTTTGCCCGGTCGTGGTGAAGAGGCCATCAGAAAAGATGGGGAAGTTTTGCGCCTTGTAGAAGTTGAGCCAGTAAGCAATGGGTGTGACTATGTACATGACGAAGAAGAACCCTGCAGCAACATTCGCAGTGGCGAACCAGGGGCTAGCAAGGGGGCTCCCGAGGTAGGAGGAGACGGTGGACCAGTCGAGACCGATCGCTCCAATGCCGAGGCCACGCAGGCCTGAGCCGAGCTGCTGTGCGAACACAGAGTGGGGGAAGACCCAGCAGACCCAGGAGAGGGAGGTGAGCATCGAGAACAGGTAGCCCGGGAAGATGTAGTAGGCGAAGCTGCAGATGAAGGCCACCAGGAAGAACTGGTTCCGCGTCATGCCGCCTTTCACCCGCTGTTCTTTCTCATGGAGCGCCCTGGTGGGCAGATACATTGCAAAGTTCTGTTGATCAGGAACAACATGCATAGAATCGAAAAACTGTTTATTCGGTTCTACATCTGTTTGAATGATTGAATTGAACCTTTGGTTTCTTTACATCCTCATTTGTGTCCTGAAAAGAAGTCTTTAATTTACTCTGTTACCTCTCTGTCTTCCCTTTCAGCTTGACTAGATTGACAGCGAAATTTCATTTGAATGTGTTTGTGAGATAGCTAGTCGTTTTCAGATTCGGGTGTGTTTAGAAGCTCAAATTCCCTCAAAATTCACTATGCAAAAAGAAGATTCCTCATCACATCAAACATCATATCAAAAATGCCGGCACATGCATGGAGTACTAAATGTAGATGAAATCAAAAACTAATTACACAGTTGGGATGTACTTTGCGAGACGAATCTTTTGAGCCTAGTTAGGCCATGGTAGGACAATTTTTACCACAAATAAACGAAAAGTGTTACAGTACTTTTCAGTTCGGAACAGTGCTTTTCAACCCAAAATCCGTGCAAATTTTGCATCCCAATTCAGGGAACTAAACACACCCTTCGATAAAAATAGGAACCATACTTCGTCAGATTTCGTTGGATGAACGGTTGTCATTGATTTCAAGTATTCTAAAATTTATAATAAATTAATAGTAAATGGAGGAGGTGGCTGAAGATAACAATTTGCAAGAGGCAGTTTTTTTAGGGCCAAGAGCGTTGTTGGGAGGGATCGCGTTCATCAGATCTTTGTTTGTTTGGTCAACTCAAACACGTTTGGAGAGAGAGAGAAAGAGAGCCCAGCCCAACATGGCGACCACGTTGCTGTTTTCCCGATAACATGCTTCATCGTGTCTTGTATCATTTTTTAGACTAGTATACGTTTTTCATCAAGAGGAGAAAAAGTTTATTCGTACACAGAGACAGTCACACACAAAGAGAGACTACATGACAACTTAAACAAAGCGAAACGGAAAGAGGAAGTCTAAACAATTCGCAAGTTACTAGCTAAAATACGAACCAGGATGTTAGTTTTTTTAGGTTAATTTGTCTTTGTTCATCGGTTAATGGACCCAGGGAACCAGCCACATTGCAGTCCCTTTCATTCTTGGATGTAAGCAAGAGCAATCCGACGTGGTATGGCCCACATGACAGGTATATAATCCACATCCATTGCTGTCTATCATAAACGCTAGTCTTAAAAATCAGAAGGCCCAACACATGCACCGCCTGCTGACCTACGTGCCAATCATACACATCACACATTTCTTTGCTCTCCTATCTATGACAAACAATTAACATTTTCTTCATTTTTTTAACAGAAGGCAAAAGCTTATTAAGCTTTTCTGAAATTTTATTAGAAGAAAAATAGAATCGACCCGGTTTGTAAGGAAAACCGGGCCGAAAACTAAACAACTTTGGTCCAAATTGGTTTTTTTTTTCTCGTCAAACAGATCAATGATTAGCGGTTTTATTATTACTGAACAAGCAAATGTTAATCACTATTAGCTGAGTTTGTTGGGGAGTAATAATGGAGGCCAGGCAGTAGGCTTGGTCAGATCAGATGGCTGAGTACCTGAACAGCGAGACCTGCACGAGGTTGGACGGCCACCACATCGCCGCCGGCTCCACCAGATACCGCCGGAATATTCCCGCCCACCCGAACCCCAGCACCTGCACGCCAAACGCGCCACCACCACCAACAAACAGTAATGAAGCCTCGCACGCCACGCAAACAGCAGCTAGCAAGAAGGCAAACGCTTTCGATCTCTCGATCTCGATCTCACCTGGGTGGTGAGGACGACGAGGAGGGAGACGAAGAAGGTGATGTGCTTGCCGTAGAAGACGCGGACGGCGGTGATGACGTGGATGGCGTAGACGGTGCCGGCGCCGGAGTTGGCGAAGATGGTGATGAGCACGTGCTCCTTCACGTTGAAGGGACCCGGGTTGAGGGAGAACTCCCAGCGGGTTCCCCGGAGGAAAGCCCGCTCCGGGAGCGCCGCCGCCATGAGGCGGCCCAGCGGCACCACGGCGATCTGCGCCGAGATGGCCGTGATGGTGAGGGGCTCCTTGCGGTACCAGAAGAACTGGTTGAGGAAGGAGAGCAGCGCGCACGACGCCGTCCCCAGCACCCACATCCGGAACGTCAGCACCGGCGTCGAAGGGTCGTCGCCCACCGGCACCGTCAGCGCCACCTCCTCGATCGGCGAGTTCTCTACAACGACCTCTTCCTCCTCCTCGTCCTCGTCTTGCTCCGGCGAGCCGCCGCGCGATGTCGACGGCGGCTCAGGCGGCACTGCATCACGTCGGTGGCAAACACGAAGGATCAATTAATGATGCCGGCCGGATGGAACACAAGCAAAACAAACAGCTCATCAGACGATGGGAGGACACGATATCTTTACAGAGCGGGGAGGTGATCTGGTCGTCGTCCTCGTTGCCATGGCGGCGCTCCTGTTCCTGCTCCTGTTCCTGTTCCTCTTCCTGGCGGCGAGGAGGAGGGGCGGATGCCATGGTAGCTAGCTGTGAGGGATGTGCTCAATGGCACGTTCGCCTACCTGTCCTGGGCTTTGGTGACCTTTTGGGGTCCTCTACTCCTGCTGTCTGCCTGACTCGGTTCAGTAGTTGTCTGTGCCAATCCTGCACTGTTCTGCTGTGCGTTTTTGTGGGACAGGGACGTTTGTGGAAATATCTGTTGGTGGCAATTGATAACTAATCGCGTGTGATTGTGTATTTTGGACTATTAAAAATGCTGGTACGATCAACTAGCCTAATTTTGACTAGTGATTATATATCTTAAAGGATGTGCTGTACGTACGCAGCCTGTTCGTCTGGCTGACGGGTGGCTGGTGCTGATTTGTTCTGAGAGAAAAGTACAGCTGGTTGGTAGTTGGTGGCTGATTTGTTCTGAGAGAAAAGTACTGTTGGCTGGTGGTTGACAAGCCAGACGAACAAGGCGCTCGAGAACTTGCCACACAAGCTGGCTTTCTTCCACACCCGAGGTGTTGTTGTTGTTGTGAGCGCCGATGCATCTAAGCCTGACCAGGCACCAGTTTTCATTATTTTGTGTGATAATGCCGGGAAGTGATCATGATACTGCAGGCTGGCGGGGTAGTTGAGAGCTTCACATCCAGAGATCTGAACGAATTTTCAGATCAGGATTCTGGAAAGAAGCAAGCAACACGAGGCCTCTTTTTTTCTGCATGTACCATGGATGATGGATCTTAGAACATGCATATTCTCTGTCTCTCCCCCTTCATCAAGCTTGCAGTTGCAGGTGCTGTACGTACAAGCGTGTTTCACGTGCAGATGCCCATTACATTGCAGAGGCCTCTGTTAGCAGACAAGCCATTTGGCCTTCTCTTTTCTTCAACACACACTTGTTTTCTCCTGACACATTCACTCCATCACCTACATTTTTCCGGGCAGGTTCGATGAACCTGTCCTGGACCGTCCGTGCCACCTCTTGGGTGATTGGAATGACTCGGGATTTACACAAGTTTCTTCTCTTGTGTTTCTTGCTCTTCTTCAGTCTTCCCTTCCTCTGCAGACAACACAATGGTGAGTTCAGCATGTGACCATGCAAGCTCCACGGAACGAACACTGGCGTGCAGCACAATCTTACATGAATGAACTGACGTCCTCCTCTTCTCCTCCCTCGCTCCCCTTTGCTTTCACGAAATGCAATCCTCCTCGAGTTTCGAAATGCTGCCACACCCTCCCTGCTTGTGATTACCATCTCTAAACATCAGGTGCTGTCAAATTAAATCTCCTCATGATAGCTCTAGCGAATAATCGCAGTTACATGTCGAGATCAGAGGACGAAGAAAGAACAGAAATGTTTTTGTAAGAATGTACTCCATCGCAGGGATCAGATGAATATGCCATTTTGGACGGTTCCTGGTTGCCATCATGGTGGGAAGGGAATCAGAACCTGCTCGGCCAATCAACGGAGGAGCATTGAATCAGCTGGGCCAGGTCCCTGCTCGGTGCCAATCAGTCCACGTCTCTAATTGGGTCCAGTCGGCAACACACACGAGGCGTCGTGTCACACGACGCCAGCACCAGCAACAATTTTGCCTTCCGAGATTGCTTCTGCTCCAGGACAACCTGCTAGAGCCCTGCCTGATGAGAGCTTCAAGTTCAGTTACTCCTCATCTTAATTGTGATAAGATGCCGTGATCCTGTTCGTCTGGCTGACAACTAGTGGCTGGTGCTGATTTGTTCTGAGAGAAAAATACCGCTAGTTGGTAGCTGGTGGTTGATTTGTTCTAAGAGAAAAGTACCGATGGTTAGTGGCTGATAAGCCAGACGAACAGGACACTTGGTCGGACAATCGGAACCAGGAAAGCTGGTTAGAAAAGGTCGCGGTGGTCGGCGGCAGTGAGAGCGGCGCCGGCCGCCGGGAGCGGAGAAGAAAGATGGTGAAGGGCCTCTCGACTCGGCCACTAAAAAACAAGAACAGTCCGCGACCAAAAATTTGGGCCAGCTAAATAAAACCCGCGACCCAACTGGGCCCCTCTCGAATTTGGATCGCGATCCAGTTTGGCCCACCCATAAACGGCCCGCGAACCAGAAATAGACTCGGCCCACGAAAAACAGAATCGCCGACCAAATTTGGGCCAAACCCGTATTCCCTATAAAAACCCGCGACCCAACTAGCCCCTCCTGTTGGGCCACCCGTAAACGGCCCGCGAACAACCTGGCCGCGAATCCGAAATAGACTCGGTCCAAAAAAACAGAATCGCGACCAAATATGGGCCAGATCCACATTCCCGTTAAAACCCCAACCCAATTTGGCCCACATAAACCGGCCCGCCCATAAACAAAGGGCCCGCGGCCAGAATCTACTCACCACTCTCCTGCATCTCGGCCGTCCATCCGCCGATGAACGGTTGAGGCGTTCAAGAAACCGGATGGCGAGGCGGGGCCCGGCCTCCCCGCCAATGGGGATGGAGGAAGCGAAGCGGCTGCACGCGCGCCTGCTCCGCCGCGGCGAGCGCCGCCTGCAGCCGCTGCTCCTCCGCGTGCTCGCCGCCGGCGACCTCCGCTACGCCGCGCTCCTGCTCGAGTCGTTCCCTTCTTCGTCGTCCTCTCCGCCCTCCGCGCCGCTCCACAACCGCCTGCTCCACGCGCTCGCCTCCGCACGCCACCCGCTGCTGCTCCCCTTCTTCTGCCGCACCCACCGCCTCCGCCTCCTCGCCCCGCTCTCCTTCACCCTCCTCTTCTCCGCGTCCGCCTCTTCATCCTCCGCATCCTCCTCATCAACGCGGTTCGCCGTGTGCGCCCACGCCTTGCTGATCAAGTCCGGGCACTTCGCGTCCGCCGGCGACCCGTTCCTCGCCTCCGCGCTCGTCTCTTTCTACGCCAAGAACCGCCTCCTGGATGCGGCCACGCGGGTGTTCCACGAGTTGCCGCGCAGGGACGCAGCCGTGTACAATGCGCTGCTCTCAGCGTACACAAGGGGCGGGCTCATTGACGCCGAGGAGAAGCTGTTCGAGGAAATGCCTGAGAAGAATGTGGTTTCTTGGACCGCGATGGTGTCCGGCTACGCCCAGAATGGGAAGCACGAGCAGGCGGTGGAGACATTCTTGGAGATGTGGGAGAAGGAAGGTGTGCGCCCAAATGAGCTCACAGTGAGCAGCGTGCTGCCCGCGTGCGCAGCTGTTGGGGCGATGGAGCTGGGGAGGAAGCTGGAGCGGTACGCAAGGGGGAAGGGCCTTCTGAAGAACTTATATGTGGTGAATGCATTGGTCGAGATGTATGCCAAGTGTGGGAGCATTCAACGAGCTTGGAAGGTGTTTCAGCGCATCGGACAACAAAGGGATCTTTGTTCTTGGAACTCGATGATCATGGCATTTGCTGTACATGGCCTGTGGAGGGAGGCACTGCTCTTATTTCATAAGTTGAGGGTGAGGATTTCTTGTTTGTCATCTTGTATTCTGTCCCAGCTTCATAACTATTGCATTTTTGCATTGCATGCAACTTGGTTGCAAAGAGGACCCAGAATCAACTATGTTTTAAGTTATAACTTTTAAAGCATAAAACCAGTGACTGGTAACCCTGAAACCATGCTACCTACTATTACATTGCCGTTGCTAAACTTGAAGCTGATTTTTACTCTGTTTAGATGGCAGGGGATAAACCAAATGGTATTACATTGCTTGGAGTCATTTTGGCATGTACTCATGGAGGTTTGGTGGATGAAGGCAAGCTTCTCTTCAACTCAATGAGAGAAGAGTTTGGTCTTAAGCCAAGAATTAAGCATTATGGTTGCATGGTTGACCTGCTCGGGCGTGCTGGTCTCTTAAAAGAAGCTGAGAGTCTGATAGTGAGCATGCCAGTGGAGCCCGATGCTGTAATCTGGGGAGCCTTGCTTGGAGCTTGCAGCTTCCATGGCAATGTAGAACTAGCAGAACTAGCAGTGGACAAACTAATACACCTGGAGCCGCAAAACACAGGAAACCTAGTGATCCTTTCAAACATATACGCGTCATGTGGAAAATGGGACGGTGTTGCCCAAGTGTGGAAGTTACTGAGGGAAAAAGATCACAAGAAATCAGCTGGGTACAGTTTCATTGAGTTAGATGGCAGGATGCATAAGTTCCTGGTTGAGGATAAATCACATCCAAGATATGAGGAGGTATATGAAACCTTGGATAGTGTCACACTTACCATGAAGCTAGTCGACTTGGAAAATTCAGAAGAATAGGAATGCTAATTTTTCCACCAACACGTTCCTTATATTTCTTAAGTCACCTAGATTTGGGAAGAAACAGAGATAAAGTTACTCAAGGTTCATCATGGAGATCTTGCTCTGATCTTCCATATATAATTGAACTGCAAAAGGATACATCAAGGAGGCAACAGAAGATGTGAATATCGAGTGAATGCACCACCTGGATATATACAGATTTCTTTTCTAGTACCAAATGGTTGTTTCTGTTGTGCTTACTGTCAGATGTGCAAGAGTACCAGGCTGAAGAGAACATTTAATTGCATGACATACCCCAAGCAGGTGCAGTCCTCTGTTTCTGTTTAAATTGTGAACTTTTAATCTGACATGCTAAATTATTAAACAAAAACTAGGGAACATTGAGAAAGCATATGATGTAGTATTACCGCGTCCAAATGCCTCTCTTAACTTGTTTGATGTGGCATCTCACCATGGATGACACTAGAGGAAACCCTTAAACCTGTAAGCTTTCGGCTCACCAGAGAAAACAGAATGCACACACAGAGGAAATTGACACCGCAAAGATGCCGCTTTTCTGATTATATTGCCCTCTTTGTTATATTATATCTGAGAATACATGGCCTTTATATCTGAAGCTTCTGGCTATAACGGCCTATCAACCGGGACACGTCCTGTGGAGCGCAATTGACACTACTAACACCACTTCCCAAAGTCCAGGACCTGCTAGGTGCTAACAACCTTGACCAGTTCAGCCGACTACTAACTGAATGACTGGACCTGACTAAAAGTAACTGCTGAACTTGACTGAAAGACATCTGACTGAAATCAAAACCATAGGTTCATGTTCATACATGAGTTTGCTTGGAACTATGATACAGGAATGAGGGATATCGTCCTTGTGCACATCATGTTCACGTGATTGATGATCCCCCTCTGTAGCACTTTTCAGCCATGGTCCGGGGATCACCCTCATATTGGCTGGAGCCTGGAAGCAAGGCAAACATGAAATTGCCAAATGGCAGAAATGAGAAGCCTCATTTGTCCTCCACTTTCTTAAGAAATGCAGAATATGCTCTCTGCCTATACAGTATATGTTTTATCGTGCTTCATTTGTCCTTGGTTACTTTTTTTTGTAGCTGAGACTGGTATATTGAACAAATTTACAACTTTTTTTATGTGCTGTGTATCAATCTTGATTCTGGAAATTTGAAAATGACAGCTGCTGCGTAGGTGTGAACGCACTAGAACAAACAAGGAGAAAGATTTGCCCAGATAGGACTTAGGAGTACAGGACACTCCAGAAGAAACACAGTGGGCACTGGTCAATGTTCAGATAGCCACGTGATTTGGAAGAAAAAAAACAATTTCTCCGGGTCGGTTTCACAATTAGGAACATAATCATAATGTAAGATGCTTTACATGACTGGTCAGTGCTGATGACCGAACATGGTGAATATTATTTTGTTTTGTTGCCGTTGTTTCATCTTTGTGAAATAATTAGCGCTTTGATTTTTTTCATCGTCCTTTTGGGTTGGAAAGTTAGCTGACCAGGTAGTGCTCTGGATCCTCGATGACGCCATGCAATCAGACGCTGCCAATCAGATGCTTCTTCCTGTGCAAATAGCAGCATCAGAAGCCAAATGGGATAAGGTGCTCTTCTAAGCCATGTCTCATCTGATACATGTACATGGTAGACTGATGTATGTATAGTTATCCATTAACTGAATTACAGTGAAAAAATAGGTTTACTGGCTCGTGTGGTTAAATTGAGTTAGAAAAGCTTCTGTTGGGTTGATGACATGCTGTGAATAGACAGTACACTTCTATTGCTTCGTTTTAAAAATACAATTAAGAGGAAGAAGCCGAATCGATTTGGCAACGCCAACTGCCGGCACTAGTTTACGGTTGACCTGACCCAAGTCTTTGGCCTCTCTCTGTCTTGCCGCCCAATCTTCTTGTTCAGATCGTGTCGACACTGCAGCGATCCTGCTCGGAAATTTCGTTGGATGAAATGGACACAACCATTTGTTTTGAGGTCGTGATCAGTAGCGTGGTCGGTGTTCATTAACAACATTGATAAGCCACGCCCCGGGCTATGCTGATTGGACTGCAGGCAGAGACATGCATGAGATGTCGTTGGCAACTTGGCATGAAAGGGATTGCCACCTACTGGTGTAAAAATAATTCAGTGCCCTCCTTGGAACATGTATGCCAAAGATTCCTGCATTTGTACTGCTGGTACAGTGTATATCTTGAGCAGATCATGTCATCTGTTGATGCCAAGAATTTGGTTTGTTGGAACATGGTCTGAAGCAGGTAGGGTGTTCTATATGTACTTCTTGTTGGCAACAACTAGGATCTTTGTGTTTTATGTTTACCAGAAGATGATCTCAGAATCTCAGAGGAAGGTTCCTGCACCTGACACCTAGATTTGCTTTATTTCCCTCTTTTTGCCCTTCTTCTTTATTTGGCAACAAGTTAGGTACATTCTGCAATTTCAGTTTAGCATTTTGACAATATTTGCAAGAATGAACATATATATATCATCAACCTTCAAGTACAAAATTTTACAATGATCTTGCCACCATAGTGAGCTCCTCCTTCAAAGATCTTGCTGAGAAATTTTCAACTTCAAAAGATATGATGGAGCTGTCACTAAGCGTTGCAATCGCGGTCACGCCAATAATTATTCTTAAGCTGTGCACTGATTGATCTTTATCTTGTGAAGACTCCCAAGTCATCTACCAAGCCGCGCTGTCCATTTTGGTGATGCAACCATGCTGTCGTCAACGTGAGATCAGTTGACAATTTCTACTCTGCTACTAGTGCCTGGTTCAAAAGATATTAATGATGGTCTATTTCGATTTTCTTTGCTCGCAGCTGTCGTCGTTGCAGAAGACCTTGACTCGACAAAAAATAGATCAAATTAAATGGATCGGGCTCACATGGACGCAATGCAACAGTTCACACGGTTTGGACCCAATGGAGTCATGGATGATAACGACTTTGAACTGCACATGCACAGGGTTTTGTGTTATTGGTGAAATCCTTGCATTTCACCTTCTGATTGGATGAGAGGTCAAGTTCAGGTAATTGTGATTTTTACTGCGTTCCTCAGAAACAAATGTGGAGTTGCAGTTGTGTTAGGAGAGGCAGTCTCTGCGCTTTGGAATCTTTCATGAAGTTGCATCGTTATAACTCTCTTCTTTTAATCAAAATGTGATATGCACTTTTTCAAAAGTGTTAGGAGAGGCAGTCATTCTCCAGAAATAAAACAGGCAGTCACTACGACAAGGAATCAGCAGTTGTTCCACAACTGAAGACGCAAGGCACGCCAAGATCAGGATAGCAACGAACTGCCTGATCAACAGTAATTAGATTTCTTACTGTGATTAGTAAAGTTAAATGCAGAGACAGTGAGAGCGACTTGTGTGTCTCGACACATAAATACCGGCAGCCACCCACTCCTCCATTAACAAAGCCCCATCCATTAATTCAACAAACCCTTGAGACGCCTGGCTGACAGAGAAGAGGCACAATCCGAGGTATTAAAGCCCAGCATCTCTCTCTCTCCCCCTGCCGCCCTGTTCTTGCTTCTTGCTGCATCCATCACTTGTTTTGCACTTCGATTCTGCTCTTTGCTTGATCGATCTTGGGCGATGTCGTTATCAAAAGTTCTTTTTTTGGCTTTCCGTTGCTATATGCTTGTTCTTGGTCCCTGAGTGCCTTCTGCGGTTTCTCCTTGCAATTTACACTGTTTGATTCACAAGAACATGGGTTTTTTTATGAACAAGAACATGGGTTTTTTTATGAACAAGAACATGAGAGATTGGGTTGGGTTTGGTTCAAAAAAATTTATCATTAGGCAGTGTTAACAGCAACGGAGGTGGTTAGACCTTGTTCTTGCTGATCGGAGACTTTCGCTGTCCCAATTAATTATGAGAGGTTGCGTGCCATGGCTTGCAGGTAACCGTCACTAGCTTTGCCTCACGCTTATCTCGGTGGCCGGCCAGCCATGGCCACCGTGGGGCAGCCTGGCGCCCTGAGAAGGATCACCGTGCACTACGCCAACTCGCCCACGCGCAGCACGGGAGAGGCAGACATTGACGACCTAGACGACGACCTGCTCCAGTTCGTGCTTGCTGATATTCTTCCTAATCAGGTATGCTGCTGCTCTGCGCAAGTATGACATGGAGTTCCTTAATTTCAGGATCATATACATGCATCTTCTTCATTCTTTGCATATTAGAAATAATGTAGCATTTCGATCTTTACTGAAATTTTTTTGACCAAAAACAAGCATATATTGAAAGAAGGGTAATCCTTTGAAATCTCAGGAGGGTTTGCACCGATCCTTCATGGAAGAAGGATACAGCAACCAGAACCACATGAGAGGCGCCCCATCTGATAATTCACAGTCACAGCACTACCATCACCATGGGGAGAGCAGCAGTTCTGCAGCAGCAGTAGCGACTGCTTCCAGAAATTCAGGAACGGAAGAGCAGATCGCCTCGGATTTTGAGTACGCCAAGCGGCTGCAGGAGATGGAGGACCCAGATGGCGGTATGGTCTTCCTGTGATGATTTGATTTCAGTATATCCAGACGTGTTTTAATACAAGATGTTACATCTCATAGTGTTGTTCTTGTGTTGGCGTTGGCTTGATTCTTCAGATATCAGCTGTGTACCCTCTCCATCAGACTCTGACGACGATGACGATGATCATGACCACAACGACGAAGAGGTGATTGCTCAACTTGTTCTCTCTCCTGTAGTGCGTTCATCTATCTTTCTGAATTAACAATTCTGTTAGTATATGAAAAGCAAAATAAGTGAAGATTCTGATAACTGTGTTTGCAGGCTGAGAGGCAGGATGGTAATGATGATGATGATCCAGACAACATGACTTATGAGGTTTGTGCTCCTCTTCATGTTTTCCTTTTCCTCTTTTTCCGGTGGACATGTAAAGCTTGTGAACAAAATGGAGCTAGTCATGTAGTGTGTACCTTTACACCTGGTTTGGAAAGGCTTCTGATTCTTGCAACTTCTTTCTGTGCTGAATGCAGCAAAGGCAAGCACTCGTGGAATCCGTGGGGAGTGAGGACAGAGGCCTATCCGATGAGCTTGTCTCCTATCTGCATAAATGGAAGTACAAGGCATCAGGGTTTTTCTCCAGGAAGACCAACAATGAAGAGTAAGTATGTTTGCCTTCTTCAGTTTCAGTTACAAGTTTTGAAAATGTTATGAAGTGTAAATATACTCGGCATACAAATATCGATCCATATGTGCAATTTTTACAAGATGTGAGAAAAATTTTTTCATATTACTGATAGAACAGTGAAATTTCCATGACATTGCTGATGATTCTTTTTTTGGAATTTTGGATGCAGCTGTACTATCTGCCTGTCTACTTTGAGGCACCGAGAAAGTATGATAACGTTGCCGTGCAACCATTACTACCACGCAGCTTGTGTCACCAGATGGCTAAAGGTCGATAAGGTAAATCTGCAAATGAAGCATGCTCCTCTTGCACTAATTTATTAAGCCATTCCATTACAGTTGCTTGGGATTTTATTGACCATAGATGATTTGTAAAGCTAAAGCTTGCTGACTAGAATTTCTTCTCTCTTTTTTTGTGAAAACAGACCTGTCCTGTCTGCAAATATGAACCGTTTGGACCTACCTAGCATGCGGCCTCGGAGCTGATAGACGGATGAGGCGTCACACCCAGCTGGTTGCATCGTCTACCTTTTCAGTGCCAAGAAAACTGAAAATGAAAAAAGAATCGCAAGTTAATTCAAAACTAGGGATTCGAAAAATTAGGGAAAAAAGAAAAGGCAAAAAAAGGGAATCCAGATGCCTGATCACCCAAGGAGAAGAAAAACAAAAAAGAAGTGTTTGATCCTAATTCCTAATGGAGTTTTTTATTTTAACCTTTTGGCTTTTTGGCTTGTGGGTGTACTTCAGAATCACAATCACCTTTTGCTTTTTGGCTTGTGGAAATGTAATTAAGAATCAAATATTATATATGTAACAAGTTTGTTGTGTTTTGCCATGATTATGTGCCTTTGCTGTGTGATGCAAATTCCGTTTTCACGAGAGCACACAATGCTACCTTTTGATGTATTGGATATTTACAGCTCTGTTTTAACGAAGCAGACAATGTTACATTTTGATGTATTGGATATTTACAACTCGCGAGAAATAAGCTATATCCCTGTCTCTACGCTCTATTTTTGTTCTCTTCACCCCTCTTATATATTTTTGTTGAGGCTTGGAGGAGTGCGCAGAACTAGGTAAGCAAAGAGAATGCCTTTTCTAAAGTTTTTGTTAGAACATGATCCTAAAGAGACGAACAGAACCAGAGTACATAAACTCGGATAGAAGAAACAAAAATAAAAGCAGACGTGATTCTATTGACCAACATCCAGCACAACTGCAAAGCCCTACATCCAGGCATCCATCTACAAGTTGCAGCTTTCTTCCTTATATTTTCAGCTTCTGTGTTTTCATGGTGCTCCATTCGTGGTGGCTGAGTGCATAGTATTCACATACTGACCTCAACATACATGCACACAAACATCCAGAAAGGAAATAAAAGAAATAACAAAAAATCATCTGGCTAGAACAATTGGGAAACACAAACCCGATACAGGTAACAGGAGAATGCAATTGGCATTCTGGCATGGACATGATATACATGACAAAGGTAATGTACTGAACTTGTGATAATCCCGACAGACCATTCAGTAACATGTCACCATAGGTACCCTAAAAGCTATTGGCTGCACCGCTCCCAGACTCCCAAGCCAAATTCAACTCTCTATCTCACTCACACATCTGAAGTTACATCAGTGTATGATCATAGGAAACTGTCTGAACCGGCAATACAAAAGCTCCAAAAAGGGAGAATGAAGATATTAAACTAGAACCTAGCACAACTTTCCATCACCACTTGCCAGCAACCAAGCAGGCTATTGCTGCTTAGCGCTTTACATCAAACACATCTCATAGCAGCGCGACGTTTACCATGGTAACGTGTTACTGCCCTGCCCTGCGCCGAACAGCCCGCTTTCCACCAGTTCGTTAGCGATCAGGTGGTCAAGGTCCTCCAGTTCTTGGAAGGAGTCGTCAACCTTTGAGTTTGCAGCATTGCCTCCAGTAGCAGCAACAGCTGGATTGCTGCTCACTGACTTGAAACTGTTGTTTCTGCTGTGGATGATGCTGGCTGCGTTATTGTTGATCACATTACTAGGCCCAGTACCAGCTGGAGCAGCACTCTTTACTGCACTGTTGTAGTTACTGTTATTGTTACTGATGCGCTGCACCTGCTCCCCAGAAGCAGCAACGTTGGGGGTAGCAGGCCCTGATGTGCGACCACTGCTTGCATTAGGTGCATCTGGAGGAGGTTGCTGCGCAAAAGAACGGTTGTTATTCTTCTTAACTTCCTGCAGCAGCTGATTAAGCACGTGCTGCTGGTATTGTGGGTTAGCACTAAAGCCCTGCAGATTGTTTTGCTGCAGCATAGGCTGCTGAAATGGTGCAGGGTGTTGGAATTGTGCAAGCTGCGCTTGGCCAGGTCCGTGGAAGGATCTGGCCGCTTCCAGCTGTATGCCATTCTGCATTGCTGCAGGGCCTCTGAAGATGCTTGACACCTCCTGCTGAAGCAAAATCTGATTTGCACTGGAGATTCTGAGCATGTTCTGGTAACTGTTTAGAGCTGTGGCATTCTGTAGAGTGTTAGTGCCAATGGCTCCAACACCAGGAGTCTGGTTGTTCACAGGAGCACTTGTCTCTTGCTGGACCCCCATTACTTTGGTGTTGCTCTGGTTATTGGCAAGGCTAGCAGCAGCCATGAGCTGTCTTGAATCGTGCATATTCTTTAAGTTCGCAATAGTTTTAGAATAACTATTCAGGCTCTCTGCATATGAACACAGAAAATATTAGAACTGCAGTACAGGTTACCAGGTAAACGGGGGGAGTAGGAAGTGACGTCGAGCAGTTATTACCTTTCGGACCAAGATTGTTCTTGTGGCTGAACTCAATCAAGTCCTTCATGTGATTCACCACCTCCGATATCTGACAAGGAAAGACCACCATCAACATGGTACACGCATTATCTAGGTACTGAACTGTAAAAGTTAAAAGGGGAACTCTAATTACCTGCAGGCAGCGTACATATCTTTTGGAAAGCCCATGTTCATTCAAGGTGTGATGCTCTAGATTTTTTGCTAGTTGCCGTGATGCAGTGGCAAACCTAACAGTAGAGAAGGAAAAGGATAAGATAACTGAAAACAATCTTTTTCTGTACACAATGACGCACAAGATTTTTCATTTACCATGCCAAAATAGCACTACAGAAATGGATGTCAAGTACTGAAGGTGAAATAGGTTCACTAACATGTTGCAAATGGTTTGTGCGTCATTGTTTGATATCCCAGCTGGTCCACTTTCATTGACAGCAGTTTGGTATTTCTGGGCAACTTGCAGCAGATTATTAACCTGTAACAACAGTGTGCAAGTCAAAAATCAGATATTATCTCCACCGAACTTAACGATATACCATGCAAGGGAGTTCACTCAGGTACAAGGTATATGCACTATGGTAGCACCCTCAACATGACAAGCACACATTAGAATAAGAATGCGATGAAACAGGGGTTCAAATATTAATATTTGATCTACTGGGTTCCACACATCTGTCAAAAATTCAAGGATGTAAATAAAATCAAAGAGAAGATAGCGAATAAATGTGAGAACTGAGTCATCTGTGAAAAAGAAGGCACTTTTCAACCAATGATCCAGGATCTAACGATTTTTACCAAGCCATATAATTTGCATCCCATAAGGTCTAAATTGATTTCCACAAGAGGTATTATACTATCATAATTTTGTTGAAAATTAGCCTAAAAATTTGAAGCAAAAAGAAAAGGAATAGCATGCTGGGTTAAAACTCCACCTGTGGTGCTATAGTCTTGCGAGTGGTATACTCTTCATGGCGTCGTGAGCAGAACTCCCAGGACATTATCTACACAGTTCACAGGCAATCAGGAGATAAGAATGGTTATCAATTGCCACTCCTTTCAAACATATAAATACCCACAGATGCTATGCAAATATCCACATGTTACCAAAATTGCTAACAGCATGTGCAAGCTACCACAACAGCTAAGCAACATACCTTCAGTTCTGGTGTGAAAATGATTCTCAGATGCCCCTCATGTATAACATGTAGATGTTCATAAACACTTTTTTGAACAACTTTTGCATGCTCCAGCACCATTTGTCCATTAGGCAACCGAAACTCATTGGGGGAGTCGAAGTATAGGTATTCATCAATAACACCGTGGTCAAATCTGATTTGGCACAGTCTAGGAAGTACTTCATAGGTAGCATCTATCAAACAGATCAAAGAAAAGGACAAAATTCAACATAGTGAGCTCGATGGCAGACATTGATATAATAAAACAGGAAAAGCATGAAACAAATCATGATATATAAGAATAGCATACAGATTTTATTAGATAAACTACTCAAAACAGACATGCTGAGGTGTTTGTCTATGTTATCGTCATGCAAAGTGCGCAGAAGATAAAGCATATCTAGCTTTACCAGAGATTCAATGTGAGAAAGTGAGCATCACAAGGGCATCAATTTGTGGTTCTCCAAGGGCCTGTTTGGGATAGATCATAGATCACATAGATTACAGGTGTTTGAGTGAAGCATCTTGTTTCCAATTTGAGACCAAAAACAGGACTCGAAACACTTTATTTATCCTACAAACTTTAGGTCCTCCATGATTTTTTATTTAACTGATCCAGAGATTAATAATTCAACTGGACAGCAATCCTCACAGGATATTTTTATTTATTACTAATTCTTATGAACAAATTGGTATTATTATGTTTTCTAGTCTGAAATGGCAAGGCCTTCCACAGAGCACAAGAAGCCTACTAATACCGGGTTAGGCTAATAGATCACAAAGATGAACTGAGCAAACTAAGAATCTGAATAAATGAAAGAAGCAGTATCAGGAACATAGTCCACAGTCGTCAACTTGTCAAAGATCAACTTACCATATCCTTTACCCCCATGTGTATTGCAAATATCACATCGCCATGTATCCTGTAGCATGGAGAAAATAGAATTGCATGAAATGTGTGCCCATTGCATTTTTATTTAAATAATAAAGAAATTTAACTGCTGCAGGCTACAATGAAAGTCTTTACTGCAGAAAGCTTTGCCTAAAAATTCTATTTATCAACTGTTAAAGGTATACTGAACATCAAGCAAAGTGATGTTGGACCATGAAATAAAGAACACTGTACACAAAGAGGTTCAACCTATAATACTTACCGGAGCTCTCTGTGGAGCAGCAGCTGAAGAGGTCCCTCTATTTTCATAAGACGAGACACACCATCTTTCTCTTGCTCGTGGTGCAAAGTACTCCTCAACAAGCTTCCTCCAGTATGTTATAGAGTTATTCTAGAATACATCATTTGAGTAAATTGTATTGCCAAGAGCTTGTACCTCGTAATTCCACAAACAATTACAACTATAGAGAATCTCACCTCTGGGCGATGACGCTTGTGAAATAAATACTGCAGTATCCTGCGAGAACAAATCCCGTTCTCGATAGGAGTCCTAACAGGGCCACCTAACTGCATTCCAGGCTGTGCCAGTGGTGGCCTAAGTTGAGGCTGCCGAGGAATACCAACTTGGGGTTGTTGCATCTGAGAAAAAGGTTGCAACAGATGTTGCTGCTGCCGTTGCTGCTGAAGCTGTGCCAGTTTATGCTGCTGGATCAAAGCTTGGAGCTGTGGGTTTTGCTGCCCCTGGAAATGGAGAGGATTCTGACCATGGACCAGCTGCTGGATCAGCTGTTGGTGCACGATATCACCCTGACTAACATCAGTCCTTGATTTCTTCTGAGCATGCAATGCAAAACCAGCATCAATCACAGGTTGCGATGTTGCACTTGAAGACCTCCGTTTCTGCACCTGATCTTGGGGTGGACTTTGCTGCATGATGGAACCATCAATGACTGAAGAGCCAGAGATGTTATTGGATGAAAATGACATTGGTGAGGCAGGAACACGCATGAATGAATCACCATTCATGCTAGTACTTTGTTGTAACTGGGCACCTCCGGAAAGGGACGAGTTGGCGTCAGTCACCAAAGAGCTAACTCCAATGCTTGGCCCAGAGGAATTCGTAGTGCTAATTGCAACACTACCATTCATCTCCCTGGCAACAAGTCCAAGGTTAGAGCATGCACCCCCCGACATGGAGGTCCAGGGATGGGCTCCGTTCATCGCCGTGTAGAATCAGGTAAAAACTAAAAAGGCAAGGCTCATAACTTGAAATGCTGATAAAGACCTTTAGATATTAGCCGGAACCTGCAAAAAGGAAGTAGGCATTAGCACTACTTAAGATGTGCAAAGAGAATTATGCAATGTTTTTCCTCTATTTGCAATAACACAAAAGAATGTGTAAAGTGAACTGGTCGAGTTCACATCAGCAAAATGAGTAGAAAATCGTGTTCACCTCAGTAAAAAGTGAGCCTAGCAACGATAGGCCTGACCGGAAAACAAGGCAAGTAACAGAATAGAACAAAGAGGTCAGGAGTGGATCAAACTGCAAGCAGGAAGTAAGAAGTGTCCAAGACAACTTCAATAATAAAAGCATTTGAGCACCCAAAATACAGGTATTTAGTTGCATCAAAAGCTACTGCGTAACACCTAGATGAAGCTCTACTCTCTTCGAAGAAGCAGATAAATTGGCTTACAAAGTTCTGATCTTTAGCATCCCAAGTCTACCAATTTTCAACACAAAATCAGTGTTCCCTAAAACACAAGGCACTAGGCAGCAGTGTGCCTAGGAACCGTCTAAGCAGCTGACCTGAAAGACATTATGCCAGTGCACCTGTGTGATTGCCTGGGCAACGAAATTAAGCCGAAACTGCCATGCCCCAGCCGAACAAGGCAAACTCTCCCCAAAATCACGGTGACAGCAGTTTGGTGAGACCGCTGCCTAACCGCCCTACCAGTGTAGAAGATGAGTGTTTGTTCTTTTCTTTATATATAAATATGCGCTATCCTGTAACCCCTTCGTCAGTCAGAGGTGTTGCAGCTTGTGAGGATCTTGTATGTCCAATCTTGCAACCAAAAAAGTAATCAAAAAAAATCTCTACATGCGCGAAGCTGGGAGACATTCTGCAGCACAAAGAACGGATAACACCCTGCGCACAGAGAAGTAACGCTGGCAAATACTCAAAAAAGCAAAAACACATACATGATTCGGTACTATAGCGCAGAAAAAATGATATCACCCGAATATCAGCCCCTAACAACTAAAAAATCATTGAGCGGTTTCGCTGTCCATGCGCCAAGCGACCGAGGGGGGACAAAAAACGCAACAAAGACGGATACAACGGAACCAAGCAATAAACGGTAATGCCGCGGTCAGAAGAAGCAAGGATGCAGTTCGCTACCTGGCCAAGCTAATCCCTACAAAGAAAAGGGGCAAAAAAAAAAGTGGGGGGATTTTGGGGGTTTCTTCTTCCCGGTAGAACTTGGGGGAAGAAGGTTGAAGACAAGCTAGATTGGGCGTGCTCGTGAGGTGGGAGATTTTATAAAATCCCCCAAAAATCTGCCTGCTCCCCGCGGATGGATTGATTGAGCCCTAAGTCTAGAACTCGCCGCAAACCAAATCGAAACAAGTAGCAAAAAAAAAAAGGTTAATAGCCACACAAGCAAGCGCGGAATTTTCGCCTCGGACCCCAAAATTCGAGCGCGGCATTGCGGGTACCGGCGCCCATCTACCCCCACGAAAATCACCCCCAAACGAAAATCCCCACCAAGAAGCCGGTCTGAAGCGCACGGATCACTCAAGCTCCATCTCAATCCACCGGGCCAGCAATCAATCAACCGCGCGCGAAAGAAGAAGAGGATAGATGAACCCAAAAAGAAAATCTTCTCACCTCGCTCGCTGCTGCTGCCTGCTGCTTCCGCTTCGCGCTCGTGCTGCTGCTGCTGCTGCTGCTGAATTATTTCTCTCCCTCCCTCTCCCCCTCCTCTGCTTGCGTTTCGTGTGTTGTTGGTGTGCAGCCGAAGGGAAGCCGTCCGTCCGTCCGTCCGGGGGGCAAGAGCGAGCCACCGGTTAAATGGATTCGCGGCGCCCGAGGCGTGGTGACCGGGCGCAGGCGGTGGCCCGACTCGCTTTGACCGTCCGTCGCCGGTCGCCGCGGGGCCCGCCGGGGGCGATCCCAGCCGTCGGATCGCGGGGCGGGAGCTGATATTTACACGCGGCGGCGCGCGATTGGTCGGTCGTGGGGACGGGGCAACCGGGTGAGGAGGAGGAGGAGGAGGGAGGTCGGTCTCGTACTCTCGTGGCTCCGTGCACCCCGCGAGTGTATACACACACGTGAAGGGGAATGGGGTGGGGAGAGGGCGGTGGGGCCTTTGCCAGCAGCGGTGGTGGGCCGGACGGGTGCTGGTTTTTCATGATTTCACTGCGTCTTTTTATAAGGAAAAAAAGATTTTTGACATTATTGTTAGCATTGGTCGTATCGTCTTTTTTTTTAAATTATTCAAAAAATAAGATGAGGTTTTACAAATCGCAAGCTCAAAAACTGTGGTAAGCTTCCATCATTCATAAATATAGAATTATCAGAAGAATATTCTCATCATACTCTGTTCGGTTGGCTGGTGATCGGTGGCTAGTGCTGATTTATTCTGAGAAAAGAAACTGTTGGTGATGGAAAATATCTCCTTTTAGACTCGAATCTGGTGACTCGCGGTTTGAATCTAGCCTGTTGGCACTACAAATTGCAAGATTAAAAAACTGAGGTGAGCTCTCTTCATCTGTTAGGGCCCGTTCTTTTGGGTGAAAAGGAATAGTGAAGTTGTAAATGAATAGTGCTAGAATATTATTTCTCTTGAGAGAAGATGTGGTGTATAAATAGTGTTTTTCATTGTTCATTTCTAACCAAATGAACAGGCTCTAAGGCCCTGTTCTTTTTCGTTACAAAATAACAGTGAAAACACTATTTACCTGTCACATTCATCACGTCTTCTCTCAAAAAAATACTATTTCAACACTATTTATTTGCAACTTCACTATTCCTTTTCACTCAAAAGAAGAGACCATAAGTACAAAAAAATATTGTAAGAATATTGTTATTATATTTTGAATTGGCACAAGTTTGAAGGAAACCAGATATTCAGAGAAGAAACTGTGGACCCAGGTGGAAGCGAGGCATCTTGCTCGCGTGTCCCAGTCCGGGTGCGGCCGTTGGTATACGAAGAAATGGGCTGGACCTTTCCACGTTAGCAAGGATACAGATGCTACCAGAAAGTCCTCCAACTGACACGCCGGGCCACGCCATCAGGGTCCCACCTGTCCGTGACCCACATTCGCGTGGGTGGGTACGTCTGCTAGGTCCGTGGCCAATTTCCTCTTCCAGGGCCGACCACACTGTTCTTCGACGAAGCGGTTCCGCAATTTCGCTCCGCGCACGCACGCAGAGAGGAGGAGGACGGGGAGTTTGGATTCGAACACAACATTCTTTGGGAGCTTCCTTTTTCTTGTTGCGGAAGCCCGTGGGGCCCAGTTGAGTTTGACTGGCCTTTTCATTTCTTTTATTTTATTTCTTTTTCCTGCTTATTACTAGGCTGGTAGTGTACGTTTTGCCTTCAGCTCCATGGTGGAAGCATGCATGATTCGGATTGCCAGATAATCTTGACATGAAAAATGACCATAATAACCCATATGATCATTTGTGTCCATGAGGATATTCTAAACTGAGACTGATGTTCTTAGTGCCGAGGCAACGTGTATCTGAGGCTCTGTTTAGTTCCCCAAAAGTCTCGAAAATTTTCGCATCGTAGACCGTGTCATCACTCACAGAACACGTTTTTCAATGCAAAATTTTCACCACTTTCCCCAAAATTTCACCGAACTAAACGGTGCCTGAAGATCAATAATTTTTTGAGTTGTTTTTATTGGGTAACACAGAATAAGACCAGAAAGACTGTGGATCCAGCATATTCCAGCTGTGCCCATTGTGTTGTGAGCAAAAGCCAAAGCCAAAGCATCCCCACGGTATCAGACAGAATTCGGAACTACCAGTAGCTTGTGGGGTTTGCCGTTTTAGTTGTGTAAAAGATACACAATCCTTCGCCTGGAAGCATTATTAGGTGACGAGGATGCTAGTCATTAGCCCAGTCATCCGGCCCCCCTGCTGCTGCCTGCTGCTCGATCTGCAAGTGAGATTCTTCTTGTGATCTGCCTCGAAAATTCACCCCAGCTTTTTTACTACGCTGACCACCTCTAACTCTAAACTATAACCATGGCAAAGTCAAAACGAGTTTCCTAACTATAACCATGGGAGTATATGTTTGAAAGGATTTGAAACTGAAGGATTCCGAGTCATGGTTAAGCCCATCTTCTTCTTTACTGTGTGTTTGCTGAGATCTCGAGTGACGATTGTCCTAGTCAATCAAATTAAGTTGAGATCTAAAGTATGTATGAAACTAAAATTTACATAAGTTCCATGTTAGGTTTACATTGTGATTGGAGAAAGTTTAAATGAATTGCAGCGACGACGTATTCATCTCCTCCTGGTAGATACCAAATTAAGTTTAAGAAATACAACCAGCCAGTACACCACGAATTCCATCATCAAATAATACATTAAGGCATGCACATAGTATATTAGCTGGAAATGAATTCCAGAATGAATCATCAGCTCCCTCGCCGCCACCAGTGTAGCTCGAATTAACACCCCTTTAACTTTTCTTTAGACACATCACAGCAGCAGTTTTTTTTTTTTTTGGAAAAAAAAGAATCGATCAGTGCTACTAGAATATGTATAATACAGACACAAGTATCCCGTACCGTACATATATACGTATTCTCCAGTTTCCTTCGGTTTCCCTTTTTTTCCCCAAAATCTCAGTTCATCATTCATGCACGGGGCAAGCGACCTACTAATATTCGATTTGCGTCGTCGTCGGATCGATCACCTCCCCTGCATGTCGGCGAGCTGCTGGAAGAGCTCCGCCCCTGCGGTGGTGGTGGAGGCGTCCGGCGGCACGGAGGCACCGCCGCCGCCGCCGCCCACGGCGGAGGAGCGGACGGATCCCTCGCCGTCGGCCTGCATGTCGGCCTCCTGCTGCTGCGCTCCCTCGGGCGGGTTGGCGTCCTGCAGCTGCAGCGCGTACTCGAGGTTCCAGAGCACGTCGCCCATGGAGATGCGGTCGCTGCCGAACTCGGCGAGGCACTTCTCGGCGGTCTCGGCGAACTTGTTGAGCGACTCCTGGTTCACCGTGCCGGCGAGCTTGGGGTCCATGATCTTCTCGATGAGCCCCTTGCGCTTCCACTGCATCCCCCACTCGGCGAGGCTGACCTGCTCCCTGGGCAGCTGCGGGTCGATGGGCGGCCGCGCGCACAGCGCCTCCAGCAGCACCACCCCGAAGGAGTAGACGTCCGACTTGTCCGTCAGCTGCTGGCACCGGAAGTACTCCGGGTCCAGGTACCCGAAGCTCCCCTTCACGGCGGTGCTGACGTGGAGCTGGTTCATCCCGGGCCCGTCCTTGGACAGCCCGAAGTCGGACACCTTGGCCACGAAGTTGTCGTCGAGGAGGATGTTGGTGGTCTTGACGTCGCGGTGGATGATCCCCTGCGCCGTGCCGGTGTGGAGGTAGTGGAGCCCGCGGGCGGCGCCGATGCAGATCTCCAGCCGCTGCTTCCACGGCAGCGCCGGGGCGCCGTCCTTGCCGCCGTAGATGTGGTCCCGGAACACGCCGTTGTGCATGTACTCGTACACCAGGATCATCTCCTGGTTCTCGTCGCAGTAGCCGATGAGCGACACCAGGTGCCGGTGCCGGAGCTTGGACAGCATCTGGATCTCCGTGTTGAACTCGTTGATGCCCTGCTCCGACTCCGCGCTCCCGCGCTTCACCGCCACCTTGGTGCCGTCGTCGATCTCCCCGACGTACACGTTCCCGAACCCGCCCACGCCGATGATGGCCTTCTCGTCGAAGTTCTGCGTCGCCGCCTGGATCTCCGCGAACGTGAAGAACCTGCCCAGGCCCATGCCCATGGTGGACGAGAAGGTGTTGCCGCTCTTGCTCGCCGACGTGAACGACTGCCCCGTGTGGATCGGGAGCAGCCACGACGAGAAGCTGTTCCGCCGCTCCCAGTCCTGGGGCCGCTTGTACCACTTCACCACCATGGCGCCGAGGCCGGCGAACGCGCCGAACATCATCGCGAACCCGACCGCCGCCACCGCCTTCCGGCTGCCGCTGCCGTCGTCGGCCTTGCGCCCGTCCACGCCGAACTCGCCGTCCAGGGCGCCCACCGAGTTGCTCACCTTGAGCACCTCCATGCCGTTGAGCAGCGCGTCGATGCGCCCCGTGTCCTGCCCCATGGGGCCCACCTGGACGGTCAGCTTGTCCGTCGCCACCGACTGGTTCACCACGAAGTCCTTGTAGTAGGGCGCCGCGAGCTCGCCGCCGGTCACCGTCGACAGGTCGAGCCCGGACACGGCCTTGCGCCCGTTGATGTACACGTCGAAGTAGAGGTCGTTGGTGGCCTTGCTGACGATGTCGGCGAAGAAGAGGCGGACGAGGTAGCCGAAGGACGCGTCCACGTCCACCTTCCACGTCAGGTTGAAGTTGGGGTTGCCCACGTCGGCGTCCGCCATCTTGGCGGCGCTGGCATACACCGCCGTCGGCGCGACGAGCCTGGACGTGCCGTCGGGGAACTTGATGGTGCTGGTGGGCACCGACACGTCCTTCACGGCCTCCTTGGACTGCACGTACGGCGTGTCGGGGTCCCACTGCCGGCCCAGCGTGTCGTTGGCGGGGCCGATGGCCGGGCCGCCGACGTTGAGACGGTACAGCACCTGGTACGCCTCGTGCGACAGGCCGCTCGTCTCGCCGAGCGGCGCGATGGCGAGCGCCGTGTCGGTGATGATCTCGTCGGGGGCGTTGACGACCTCGATGGCGTTGACGAAGGCGGCGGAGCCCGAGAGCGGCTGGAACTTGACGGCGATGCGGTTCTCGGTGGCGTTGACGAGGTACTCTTTCAGGACGGGCTTGTTCTCCGGTGTGAAGCTGTGGAGCAGGACGTTGTCGTCGGTGACGACGCTGAAGGTGGCGGAGGCGAGGTCGATGTCGCCGCCCTTGAGCGGGAAGAGGTAGATGCGGATGAAGTGCCACCCGGGGACGGCGAGAGGGAAGCTGTAGACGGCCTCCTCCTTGAACACCCGCGCGGTGGTGTACACCGGCGAGGGCACGTCGGCCTTGTCGTCGGCGACGCGGATGGCGTCCTTGGCCGACAGCAGGTGGTTGGCCTGCGCGTCGGTCTTGTACGACTTGCTGCCGGTCGTCAGGGGAGCCGTCCCGCCGCAGTCGATCAGGAAGCTGTCCTTGGGCGTGAAGCTCGACGGCGTCGGCGGCGTCTGCGCGCCGCTGTCCGTCACGGGACGGCCCTGCCCGGACACCGCCGCCACCGCGGCGAGCGCGGCCAGCAGCGCCAGCGGGAGCGCCCCGCGGCGCATCGTGGCCGGCCTACTTACTACTACTAGGGCGCGACCAGCTGGAGCACCAGAACGTGCTGGACGCAGCCGTGCGCCGCCACTGCGCGCGTGCGTGCGTGCCCCCGACGACGACGGACGCCGGGACGCTGCGGTGATGGCGGAGGAGGGAGGGAGGAAGGGGGTGGGGGCGGCTATTGGTGGGGCCCTCTCACCCTCTCTCTGGTTGGTGGGCCCAATCGGAGGAGAGGGAGGGGAGGGGCGTGAAATGGCGGGTTATGGTGGCCACCGGCGTGCCAAGTTTAAGCACGGCGCGCCCTATGTTTGGCGACGGCGACCCCGTCAACCACCGAGCCGCGCGCTCCACCGCCAGGCAACATGCAGCGGCGTGCCAGCCTGTCAGCCTATTATTGGACGGAGCCGCATGCATGTTTTCCCTGCTGCTTCTCGCTCTTCTGGTACACAACGGTTCCCTGGCTCTGGTTTGTGAGTGCTCAATTTTTATTTTGGGAGGGAATTGTTGTCAGTGCCCAATTGATGATCGCTCTAGTAAAAATGTTGATTGGACAGAAGGTGAGTTTTTTTTTTAAAAAAACGGGAGTTTTAGAACACCATGGCGGGGTTTCAGAACAATGCCTCGGAGTAGGATATTTGAGTTACGAGCATCTTTTTCAAACAAAGGACTGCCGAAATAAATAAATATCTGAAGCTGATTCGCTTAGAAGTAAGCCCTCCTCTGTGACCTCCACCGTATGGAGATTGGCTCTGGTGCCCGGCGATGATTGGGAAGCGGCTTCGGCAGCGGTGACAAACGGATCTCTGAAAGCTTCGATGAAGATGATTAGGAGTTTGGACAACTTCTTTGTAATCTTCTTTTTCTTTGGGGTCCTGTTTGTAAAAGAGCCAGTGTAATAGGTTAAGATCAATGCATTTTCCCGTCTCAAAAAAAAAAACAAAGGACTGCCTATATATCTCACTATCTAGTGAAATCAACGTTAGGAGCTCACCATTTTTGCCGCATCTGACTGAGATCCAGCGGACGATGTCCTTGCACCATACGATCCACTCATTGTTTTTTTCAGCTGAACTTAACGTGGAAGAGCGCTATATGAAAGTTGATACTCCATCCGTTCTTAAATATATGACACTGTTGATTTTTTACTCCAACTTTAACGATCAATATATATTAAATAAATTAAAATGTATGTCATTATATCTATTATCAAATGTACTTTAGCTTTAACTTGTTCGTTTATCGATTTGCAAAAATATTTGTAGAAAAAACAAGTAGTCAAACGAACGAAAGAAGTTAACAGTGTCATATATTTAAGAACAGAGGTAGTATATGCTATGATTTTTTTTATAACCACTTATTTTGCAAAGTACCTCGGTATTTATTTAGATTTTTGATGATCACGGAGATTATCCGTAAAAATCAAGTGGGGACACGTGCCCCCACCCCACGCACCCATTCCTTGTCATAAGAGCAACATCACTAGCTTTTCTCGTGTAAAAGCAACATCACTAGCTTTTCTCGTGTCCTAGCACCCATTCCTTGTCACGGCTCATCACTGATACTGCTAGTGTCGCGTGATGTTGCATATACCTCATAACAGAGCCATCTTCACATTTAGGCCTTGTTTAGTTGACAAATTTTGAACTATTCACAAATCAAAACTAATCATAAGAGTATTAAATGCAGATTAATGACAAAACGCATTCAATAACCCTCAGGCTAATTCGCGAGGCGAATTTAATGAGCCTAATTAGGTCATGGTTAGAAGTGTCGTGCTTCAGTAAACAATCTCTAATGACGGATTAATTAAGCATAACAAATTCGTCTTGCGATTTCCGTACTGGTAATTAGTTTTATAATTATATCATATTTAGTCCTCATAATCTTAGATTTGCAAGTTGCTACAATAAATTTTGCTAAGTTGTCAAACGAACTAAACAAGGTCTCTCCATATTCCTATTTAGCTAGCCATTTAGCTAAGATTCCTTCTCCATATTTTGGTACACTCCAACAGCCTAGCTAAATCTGACTTCGGTACACAACCGCTGCGAACTCCTCATATATGGTTTTTGAAAGAAATTCAAATCTCTCCATAGTACCTATGATAAAAATGCGTATGATAAATTAGTTCCACCGATACATGAATTTAGATAATTTTTTATAGATATATTGAGGCCATCTTGGTAGCAAACAGCTTAAGCTGAATTCCAAAATATGAACTTTTTTGAAGTATTTGTATTTCAAATGTGTGATAGATTTCTTGCCAAATTAAAATAAAATGGTTTACCCTTGCTGCAATCCACACCCGCAAAAAATTTTATAATTTTTTGATACTCTTAAGTATTTTATCGGATTTATCAAAACCAGAAGAATGGAAGGCAAAGGGCCGGAACACCCACGGGAGCGTGGAGGCCGCGCGGATGGCGAGCTGGCAGGGCTCGGAAAAAATGGCTAGCGGTGGAACCGGGACAGAATAGTGAGGTAGATAGAGCGTTGGATTAAGTTTTTTTTTTGCTTTTTTCTGGATTAGGGCCCTGATAAGGACACGACTATGCTGTCCAAGAAATTGTCCCAATCTTTCACGGTGCTAAACAATTAAATTATGTCTTCTCTAGAAAATTGTGCAACTTTCACAAATAATAAGTGTTGTCACCCTCAACTTTCAAGGTAGCAGTGCCGCCGTCAATCTCTCTGTTGCCGCCGGCGGAAAACCTTGACCAAAAAAACCTAACCTCCCAAGATGCTCCGTAAAAAAGTTTGTAGATAGTTTGATCAGGAGAGCAGTCTGAAAAACGCCCCCCGCGTCGTCCTCCATGGGCGGCTCGGGGGCTCCCCGCGCTCCGCCTCCCACCCCTCACCCGCGAGCTCCGCCGACCGCCGTCGTCGCCGCCGGCGTGCGTGCGACGGCGGCGGCCACCCTCTCCCTCTTCCCCTCTTCCCCTCCCCCCTCCCTTCCTCCTCCCTTTCCCCACCCCACCACAGGTCGCTCCGGTGCCGACGGCCGCCGCCCTCCTCGACGGCCAGGCTTGGCCTCCGGTGCCGCCCCTCCGGGCTCGGCCGGCCGGCACCGCCCCCCTCCTCCTCCCCTTTCCCTCTCCCCCAGCGGCCCCCCTTCCCCTTCCCTCGATCCGGATCTAGGGTGGGGCCCGCCGCCGGGCCGCGCTCCGGCGCCCCTCGGCGTGCGCACGGGGCCCGCCGCCGCCGGCCGTCCCTCGGCGCTCCCCCCTCCGGCTTGGCGGCGCTCGGGGCTTGGCGTGCGCGGGGCCCCTCGGGCTCGGCCGTTGAGCGGGGTCGGCGTCGCCCGACCTCGGCGTGCTCGCGGCGGCGGTTGCCGTCCTCGCCCTAGCGTCCGGCGCGGCGTCGCTGGCGCCGGCGTCGGCCCCGTCGTCGTCGGTGAACTGCGGTGCGGCGGTGCAGGGGCTTCTCCTGTGCCTCACGTACGTGTAGGAGGGAAGCACGCAGGGCAAGCCGCCGGCGCCGTGCTGCGCGGTAGGCCGTCCATTGCTCCCGCACTTCCCGTACTCGCGGCAGCAGCTGGTCGCCGGGGCGGCGTCATGCGCCATCTGCCAGGACGTTTTACGGCTGGGGCAGATGTGCAGCGAGGTGTCGGCGTGCCGCCTCGTCTTCCACAACGTGCTGGTCTGCGTCGTGAGCGGCGTCAAGGCGGTGCGTTTGCAGCACGGCAGTGTTCCGCATGGTGTCCTGCCGCAAGATGGAGCCTTTCCACCTGTGCGGCTGCCTGCGCACCTACCAGCCGTGAACCTGGCCGGCGCGCGCACCCCCCTCCTCGCCCGGTGCGCGCCGGGCGCCATCTCGTCCTCGGCTGCTCCCCCTCATGCCGACGGCGTTGGGCTGCTCCACCCCATGCCCCCCTTTTTGGTTCGACCTGGGCTCTCCGTTCTGGCCCCCTCGACAACGACCTCGGCTCCTCCTCGCCCTGGCCGGCTGTTTGCGCCCCTCCCCACCGACCTCGTCGACTGCGCCCGTTGTACGCTCCCTGTCGTCTCCCGCGGCCCCTCCCGGGCGGTCGGCTTCCCCCTGCCGACGTCCATCTCCAGGTTGGCGGCCACGGCCCCTCCCCTCGTGCCGGCGGCCGTTCTGCCCCACCCTCTGCTGGTGCCCGCTGCCCTTCTTCCTGCCGGTGGCTCCAGCTCCTCCCTCTTCTCGGGGTCTGCGGTCGGACGGCGTGGATCCTCCGTCGGGTTGTGGTCAGCGCTTAGGCGGCGAGATGGTTCGGGCGGCTCGTTTGGTCAAGGGGGCGCTGTTGCCGTTGTCTCGGTGGCGGAAGGTTCCCTGCACCTGTCTTCCGCGGCCTCGCCAAGGATTCCTGCTGTTTCTCCGTCGCCTGGCTCTCACCTTGTTTGCTGTGGCCGGTCGGGTGGATTGGCTGTCGAGGCCTGGGTGAAACCTTGTCTAGTTTCTGCTAGGCCGACAATGGTTGCGCTCCTCCCATAACTTACCCTGCTGGGGGCATTGTCGCGGCCTCCATACGCCTTGGTTTGCCAGGTGAAGACCTGTCCTGCCCTTTAAGGGTGGGCGGACGATGGCGTCGTCGTCGTCGCTCCCTTCCTGAAGGCATCATCTCGCGGAACCTCCACTTCGGCCGCCGCTGCAGCAAGTTGATTGGCAAGCGGTGATGTGCGGGTCTTCTCGGTGCTTGTCTGTGCTGACCCTGGTTATCCTGAGGGCCTCTCCTTTGTACCCTTCTCTGCTTCCTAGTGGTAGTCCGTCTTGTGGTGGTAGGGGTTCTTTCCTCTTTTCTCTGTTCGTTTCAGTTGTAACCTTCTTGTTTCCTCGCTCTCTGAGGGTTCTCCCATTACGGCGTTTTGTAACTCTCTCTCCTCTTAATGAAAAACGTGCTTCGCACGTCTTTAAAAAAAACCTAACCTCCCGTACATGAGCATCATGCCCAACTATATGGCTCGCAGGCCAGCCATCAAGTTAAACATGACCCACTAATTAAGTTCAACATCGACTACTTAAGAGTTCTCCAACACTTACTGTAACACAGGAGAGGCCTGAGATCTTCTTTATGACCCGTTTCCCCACCGTGGTCCTCTTCTTCCGCGGCGGCAGTGTCACATCATCTGCGAGAGATGATGCTGGTCTTTTTGATGATCCCGCAGCAAGGCCACTGAGGATGGACAACCCTGAGTACCCGTAGCGGCTCTTCACTTCAAAACGTTGTTGAAGTGTTTGGCCGTCTTCATCGCTTGAAGAGGCGTCCTCCATCAAGACTTCTTCTTCTTCCCCTTGAGTAGATTGACTACTCTCGGGGGCTTGAGCCTCCACTCCTGTTGGCTCTCCCTCCGGCGCTTGTAGTGGGTCCTGGGGACGAAGAGGGGGAATGGACACAAATTTCAAGACATCCTCCTACGAAACAAGGCAATTGTTAGCTACACGACTACCTACAATAAGTACTCGGGGGCTAGTTCTCGGAAACTTACCATACGCGGAGGATTGTCAGCACTATATTCACGGACGGCTGCAGGAATTTCGTGAAGATTCTTGAAGATCTTCTGCAGCCTTTCCATCACGAGATCATCACTGATCTCTTCAGCTGATAGCCTGGAGCCATCATCCGCTCCAGTGTATTCGAACCCAAGATGCTCCCGCTGCATCAAGGGTTGTACCCGTTGCTTCATGAAGCTGAAGGCTACCCTTTCAGCTGTCAAGCCTTGCGCCTTCTTCTGTGTAATCTTCGCCAGCATCTCTGTGATCTGGATACACTCCGGCATCGTTGGTTCGTCCTTCCAGAGCCTATCGTATACTGGCGCGAACATGCTTGGCTTCGGTAGCTGAGGTGCGGCGTTCTCGATGTAGAACCACTTGTTCTTCCAGTCTTGATTGGAGTCAATCAAGTCGTACTTGAAGTACAACTCCTGCGCCTTCTGGCACATCTGCACACCGGCTCCACCAACTACAACTGGGAAGTTGGCGTTGGGCTGCGGCTTCAAGCGGAAGATCTTCCTGAACAGAGCCCAATGTGGGCGGATTCCAAGAAAAGCTTCACAGAAGTGCACGTACACTGCAATCTGGAAGATGCTGTTGGGGTTGAGGTGTACGTGCTCCAGCTTGAAGAAGTCGAGGAAGCCACGGAAGAAATCTGATGACGGCAGCGTCAACCCACGCTCGACGAAGTGGCCGAACATTGGGATTTCATCCGGGCTCTTCTCCATTGGCCACACATCTCCGGCGGCAGAGCTCTAACCGGCAATCGCCTTCTCACGCAGCATCCCGCCGGCTTCAAGGGCCTTGATATCTTCTTCCCTCATCTTGGATTTCTTCCAAGAGACGGCCTGGCTCGGGGGCTTCGTGATGACCACTGTCTTATACTTCGGCTCCGGCAATTGATTTTTGCCGCGGCCGGACTTCCTCTTTTGACCCTTAGACGGCGCTGGCTTCATCCTGTCAGTCACGAGAGTCTTCTTTCGCATCGACTCGAGGGCTGCAAGGGGGTGGAGGCGCAAACTCTTGGCAAAGCGGGCGCTCGAACTCTGCGATGGCTATGGATGCTAAGGTTTTCTGGATCTAAGGGCGAATGGAAGCAATGAGACCCTAAGGGATACCCCTTCGGGTATTTATAAAACCAAAACCCTAACGGTTCGACCTGGTGACCCTTCATATTCAACAGATTGGTTTCACACAGGCAAAATTTTGGCTAAGTCAGAGGACTAAAATCCAAGACCTGCTCGGCTCCATCTCGGGGGCTCGACTACTCGATGGAATTGGATTTCACTCACCTACAGTTCTCTGAATTCAGGCCACTATTCTACAGTCAGATTGGATCCTTTAATTCGAGAAAGTACTCGACTCAAGGCTCGGGGGCTCCGTGCCACGTGTCCTTCAGTTTTTCTCAGGATTTTATGAGATTATTTGACGAAGACTACAGATTGACCCTCAGCTTGAATTGTCAATTCGAACTAAGGCTCGGGGGCTACATCCATATAGGATGCGATTTTTCGCAAATCGCATTCCTATATTATTTCTTCGGATTTTCTGAGGATTTTTCGGAGCAAGATCAAAGAATAGATGATTGACCCTCAGCTTGAATCTTGGATTCGAACTAAGGCTCGGGGACTACATTTCATATGGAATGCGATTTCAGTAATCGCATTTTCATATGGATCTTTGATGCAAAGATTTCAAGAATGAAGCGGGTATTATTGAAGACCTTCAAGGGAAGTACTCGGGGATGCTTGGGAACAACTCGAGAAGACTTCAAGACTACTCATGGAGTTAGCTGGAGTACCTTCCAGCCTCGTGATGATTCAAGTACTATTGAATATTGAAGATTGAAGCTTGTAGAACTTGAGGACGCTTGGGAACTACTCATGAAGACCTTCAAGACTACTTGGAGCATCACACTCGACTACAAAGTACTCAGGGGCTTGTCGACCGGGCATCCCTGGGCTCACCAACACATTGTGGGCCATACCCGGGAGATGAGTTCCTGTACACCTGGGCTACTCGACTAGTGGGCCACGGTGCTGGTACCGTGGACCACAAAGCAAGACAAGACGGACAAGGACTTGTACTAAGACTAGAATTGCTTTCCATACCCTGTATAGGCTACTCCGGGTCCTACTCGAATAGTACCCTTGTACCAATCTGACTTGTAACCCTGCCTCCCGTGGTACATAAGGCGAGGCAGGGACCCCTCTCAAAACATATGCAATCAATACAGAGTCACGCAGCATACAGGACGTAGGGTATTACGCACATTGCGGTCCGAACCTGTCTAATTGTGTGCCCCGTGTCTCACCATCATGTTCTTGATCTCGGCGAGCCCCACCGCACAATCTACTACTTCGGATACCCCGTCGTAGGCTCGGTGTCTAAAACACTGACACCCGCCACCACTCCAACAGCCGCCAGTCGGGCGGCAACCAGCTGCATCTCCAGCTGGGCCTTCTCAGCCCGGAGCTCCTTGATGGTGCACGTCTTCCTGGCACTGCAGCTAGCAAGCACCTGGGCCGAGAAGAAAGTCAACTGCAGAAACAACCCAGAAATGATAACTCTAAATCAAAGATTGGGGACAGCTAACTCACCGACGAAGCTGGAACGACAAGTTCGTTGACCGCCTGCTCCGCCCACCGTAGGCCCCACTCGAGGCGGTGACGGGCCGTGGCTTCCTCGTCCTCGTCGTCGTGCGCCTCGGCTTCATGGGCTCTGATCCATGATGCGCGCCCAAGGCCAAGACCATGCTCTCCCCCCTCGGTGGCCGAGAAGAAGCGGGCCCCCAAGCTCTCTCCGACCTCTCGGACGGTGGTCAGGGAAGCGCCGCCCACCACGTCCTCGAGGGAAGCAGGCATCCGCGCATCGGGACGTGGCGAGTCTGCGATCTCCACCACCTCCACAGCGTCGGCGGCGGGCTGGCACGACGACTCCGGCGGCACGGTGGGGTCCGGCCCCACTGCTGCCGTCTGGGTCCTGGACTCCTCAGGGCTCGCCACGGCCTCCTCGGCCACGATAATGACCTCCGGAGCGGGCAGAATGGGCACTTCGGCCGGCAGCTCCTCCGGTGCCAACAGGCACCATTCCAGCTCGGCCGCATAGGCGGCTGCGTCACCGCCTGGGAGGTTTGGCCCTCCCATATCGTCGGCCTCCGGGAGCTGCGTGGATGACGAGGAGGGCGCCACCTCCTTGGTCTCGCCACCGCCGGTGCCTGACGCCGGGGGTGCACCTGCCTCTGGAGCCACATGCGCATCGACGCCTTGATCAACGATAGGCGCCGTCGGGGGCTCGGTTTGCTCGGGGGCTACTTGCCACCTGACCACGTCTCCATCCCCTGACGAGGGAGGAGGCGCCGCCACCTCGTGAGTCTCAGCTGCCTCGGTGATCCGTCCCTTGGCTTCGACCGTCTCAGGCGCGGGCGGAGGGGTCGGTAAGCGGGGAGCGGACAGAGGGTTGCGCGAGCTCAGTGCCGCGCGCTTCCGCGGTGCAAGGCTGAGCGCGCTGGTGTCGGAACGACTGACACGAGAAGAGTGAGTGAAGAAGGCAAACAAAAAATCAAGAACAAGACAACAAGATAGCGCGAAACGGCACTTACATGGAGGAGGTGATGCGGGCCCGCTTGACAGGCCTGGAGGCCACGCCCGATGACTCGGGGGCTGATCTCTTGCCCCCCGTCACGTCGGAGGGCGGACTCCGACTATCACTCTAGGTGAGGGGGACCTGCACAGGTGGGCCCCCGCCGCCACGAATGACCAGCGACTGGAGACGCCGCGGGGGTGCGTTCACATTCTCCCCATGCGGCGTGGTCGGAGCGAGCGCCGGTCACGTCGGTCTCGCCTTGGGAGGCGACTGTCTCCTCGGAGAGCCTGACCCCCGCCGCGACGAGTCGTCGGAGGGACGGCGGGCGGACGAATCACGGTCCGCCGGACGCCTGGACGAGTCGTCTCGCCGCGGACACCTCCTCCTCTCCCTCTGCTGCTCTTGGCCGCCGGGGCCCGACCGGGAGCGATTCACCCTCCGATCCTCTTGGACTGGGAGCGGAGACGGGCGCGAGCCGGAGGTCGTTCCCTATTCATGAGTGGCTAGCTCCGGCCGCTGCCTCGAGCTGGTCCCCGCGGCCTGCCGCTGGGTAGGGGGCGACGTAGACGGTGACAACAGCGCACTCCAGTCAACACCGGCGCCACCGTCATCACCGGACCATGGCGGCGACGATGAAGGATCCTCGTCCGAGGAGACGGTTCCCTCCTTCATCTTCCTACGCTTGGCGCGGCCGTCGTTCCGCTCGCGCTTCGCGATCTCCTTGTCCTTGTGCTCGGCCTTGCGGTCGGCCCTCCTCTTGTCTGCGGCGGCCTGGGCGCGATTCGGCGTCGCGTCCTGAGGAAGGGGAGGCTTCGCGGGGAGAGGGTCCGCGGGACTCAACTAAAGGCAAGAAAGAGAATGGGATCAACATGAAAAAGTGGAGTTTCGAGAAAAGTAAAGTCAGAGAAAGAACGCAAGCGAGTCGGAAGGCTAGTCGGAAGAACTTACGTATTTTATGGTCCCCTCTCGAGGGAGCATAGGTAGAAGTCTGGGCGGTGGTCATGAGTAAGTGGCCTTCCCAATAGCCAATCCCACTCGGCGCTGGATCTCATCCAACGAGGGGAGCTGGGGCGCCGTCACGGTCCCGACGAAGGGAGCCTTGTCGGGCGTCATCTGGCAAATGCGCAGGCGCCGTCGTCGGAGCGGGACGATGCCCAGCGCGTGGTATTGGCCAATGGCAGCCGCCAAGTCGACCCCGACGTCGCGCAGCTTGGACAGCACCACCCAGCAGTCTTTGAGAAGCCGCTCCTGCTCCGCCTCTGGGGGTCCGTAACTCCAATTCGCCTGCGCCTCGGCGATTGAGGAGCCAGTGTACTTCGGCAGCTGGTGCTCAGGGTCGTTCTTAAGATAGAACCAGCCCTTGTGCCAGCCGTTGTTGGAGCTTGTCAGCGTGCCGGAGATGTACTCGTCTCCCCTGCCCGTCTTCATCCGGAGGTTGGCGCACCCGATCGTCGCCGGAAGAGACCTATCCTTCAAATAGACGAACTTGAAGAAGTACCGCAAGAGGTGCCAATGGGCACCCACTCCCAAGTACCCCTCACACAGCGTCTCGAACGCCGCCATGTGCTGGATGCTGTTGGGGTTGAGGTGGTGGAGCTGCAGCCGGTACTCCGCGAGGACGGCGTGGATGAATCGGCCGGCGGGAACGGAGAAGCCCCGCTCGTGAAACGTCACAAACGAGACGACGTAGTCGGGCGGCGGGTGCGGAACCGACTCATTGCCCGGGACCTTCCACTCCTCCGCAGCAGTGAGCACCGGCAGATGGCCGGTGGCGACAAGGCGCTAGAGAACCCCGCGGGAGACGTTGGAGCGTGTCCAGTTCGACATGGTGTTGTCGAGCTCGGGGGCGTGATGTCGATGCAAGAAGCGGCGGCGGCGGCGCAAGGGATAGGAGCGGACGAGCGAGCGGCGCTGGCAAAGGCAAGGAATCGAGGGGAAAAAGTACGGAGCTCAACCGGCGCGCGGTTTATAAGGGGCAAACGTGGATGCTGGCATTAAATACTGGCCCCACCACGTCGTAAAACCGCCCGCTCGGTGGGCGCATCCCCCGAGGCGACAGGGGTATGCCCGCGCGATGGTTCGATACCGGGTGGGCCCGTAGGTCTGAACTAGCAGCGCGCCGTCCCCTCCAACCGTCACAATCGCCACGTCAGCCACGACCAACGTGACGGACGCAACTACCGATACGGCCACGACCGCCATGACCGGAGTTTTCAAAGCAACGGCAACATTTCAAGATTCAAAACACCATAAACGAGTCTACAACTCCTTCATGGATTCGGGGGCTACATCCGGCGGATGAGCTCGCGCGCACCCGCCGAGTAAAGTAAAGAACAAAAACTACAACACTTCCCCGACGCTGAGCCTGCGAGCGAGTCCTTGACTCCCACCATAGGCTCGGGGGCTACTGACGAGAGCCTGGATTAGGGCCTCCTAAGCAACAAGATGATCTACCTGGAGATGGAGTCCTCTAACACCATTGACAATGTCAAGGCTAAGATCCAGGACAGGGAGGGATGCAGATCTTCGTCAAGACCCTCACTGACAAGACTTCCCTACTTCTGAGTATCTTCCGCCTCGCACGAGTATGCCTCGTCTTCGAGTACTCTCCGCCTCGCACGAGTACTCTCTGCCTCGCACGAGAATGCTTCGTCTCCGAGTGCGCTCCTCCTCACTTCCGACTACCCGCTCGCACGAGTAACCTCCGTCTCCGACTAAGACGGGGTCCACACGGGGGAGCCGGAGCGTGGGTCTGGGGCCCCACACGAACGTGGTGCCGCCCCAGCCCCCAAGCTTCTCCGCAACGACATGCGTGACGCCGGTTTCCACGCCATGCAAAGACCGCAGCTGGCGCGACGGGAGGACGACCGGGTCTGACAAGAGCTGTAATGACGCACAGTGCACCCCCACGACCTCCGACACGCCGTCACATCCAACGCCAGTTGCACGCCACCCCGTAAGAGTGTGCACTCGATTACCGTCTACCAACACTTAGGCCATAACGTGGCAGGCCTCAGCCGCACTCAGAAGGGCTGAGTCATCACGCGAACTACTCAGAGGAGGTGCCAAGTACCCGGAACAAACAGTGGCAACAGCACACGCGGCGGCCTCCGACGATACCACAGCTCAGCGCCCTTCCACGCCGTCTGACGGACATCAATGACGGAAAAGACTTCACAACGCCGTAGCACTGTAGCTTATTTTCGTTTTCCCTCTTTGCCCCTCGCCCTTGCATCTATAAAAGGGAGAGGATTGCAACCGACGGAGGGGCTGACCGATCACCAAGTTTGTAACCCCTACTACAGACATCCCCGACATAGGAACACGAGTACTCGAAACTGGACGTAAGGTATTACTCCTCGGAGGCCCGAACCAGTATAAAACCCTTGTGTCTCCCGTGTCAACCATCCGGATCCGACACACGATACGATACAAATCTACTGCCGGCGGTTAAGAACCCCGACATTTAGCTACTGTTGAAGTTGTTCTTACTCCGTCCAACTGACCTCTCCAACTCCTAAAGTTAGTGGTGCCGCCGCCTCCTCATCGTACCACTCCACTCCAGCCACCTTCATGGGGCCACCATCCTCTAGGATGCTACTCCCTCTATTCCAAATTATAAGTCATTTCAACTTTAATGGAGAGTCAAAGCATCTCAAGTTTGACCTAACATTCATAATACCAAATAAGTACCATTAGTTTTCTTCATAGAATAAATTTTCATAATATATCTATTTGGTGCCATAAACTTTTGTGACCCTTCTTATAATTTTGGTCAAACATAAAATTGTTTGACTCTCCAAAAAAGTTGGAATGACTTATAATTTAGAACGGAGGTACACAACTTTTTTTTTCTAAGCTGGTGAAGCATTTGCGGCTTGTTGAACCCAAATTCTCCGATCTCTTACCCTAATCCTCATAGAGACACTCCAGAGCCGCTTGCAGGGGAAGAAGCCCCCACGTCATCTTCGTTTTATAAACTTTAAAAGAAAAAAAATCTAATGTTCGTCTGCTTAAAAACAGTCAAAATACGTACTCAAGTGATGTATAGTTTTTCTTCCCCTTTCATGACATATTTTCTCAAGTATCGTACACGGAGACACGGAGTACTTCCATTTTATAGCTATATATGAAAGTGCAAAGTACAACAAAAAGCCTTTCTCTTGCCAACAACAGTCATCATTTGACACAATAACACACACACCACACAGCAGTTCCGATCGCTTAAGCCAATCTTGGGCCTTACTTTCTTGCAATTGCCGTCGAAAATGCAAAAACTCAGATCATAATCAGCAGTGATTTCCGATAAAGCCTGCACTTCTGTTCTTCGTCATCTTCACAATTCAACTACGCCACGTACTACCTTCGTTCACCGAGACGGATTGAATCAATGGCGAAGGAAGCGTTCGAGCCCGACCTTGGACCCGACGGCCTTGATATCGACCTGCACCTGCGCCCGGAACTCCGGGACGGTGAACGGGCGGTACCTGCTGCCGTCGCAGCTGACGACGGCGTCGTCCCGCGGGAACGCGAAGTAGCAGAGCGACAGCCTCTCGCCGTCTCCCGTGGTCGCCACCACCCGGTGCGGCACGCTCTTGTCGCCCAGGTTGACCAGCAGCGCGCCGCCGCCGTCGTCGGGGGCAGTCCCCGGCGGCAGCGCGGCGAGGTCGCGCCACGCGCCGTCGTGGAGCACCTGCAGAAAGACGCCGCCACCGCCGGCGGAGTCGTCCTGGTTGATGATGGAGAGCGTGGTGCTGTCGGTGTGCGCCTGGATCCCGTGGTGCCCGGGCTCCGGGCACCGCGGGTACCGGTGCACACGCAGGTACCCGCCGTGCTCGTTGAGGTAGCTCGCCGTCCGTTCCGCGTCGACGCCCAGCGCGGCGGCGATCGCGTCGAACAGCCGCCGCGCCACGCGCGCCATGTGGTCGCCGTACTCGGCCACGAGGTCCCCGAGCGCCGGCTCGTCGTCGCCGTCCTCGTCGCCGGAGGGCGGCGGCTGGGGGCCGACGGCGATGGGCCGCGGCTGGGCGAGGTGGACGTGGTATCCCTCGATCCAGTTGACGTCCTTCGGGCGGACGCGGTCGGAGTCGTCCTGCCCCGGCGTGCCCCAGAAGTAGCCGGGATGGGCCTTCTTCTCCGGGAACGGCGTGCGGGCGAGCAGGTCGCGCGCCAGTGCGAAGAGGCGCGCGGTGAGGTCAGCGGGCACGCCATGGTTGACGAGCCGGAAGATGCCGGGGCCCCGGCACGCCGCGTCAAGCGCCGGCCCCGGCGCCTCCAGGTCCACCGTCGGGAGCTCAAGCGCCTCGCCGAGCGTGGCCTCGGCGTCGGCAGCGGCATGCTGCTCGTGCCCTCCGACGTCGTCCCCGAGGAGAGGGAATGGCGGGCACGGCGACTCCGTTTCCACGGCCATCTCGATCAGATGGGTTGGCTGAAGCTGGAGTGCAGATAGGTGTGGGGGAGTGGGCAGCGGGGTGTGCTTGTGTAACAGTGCGAGCAGCGACACGTCCGTTGATGCATCTCTTTCGCCTCGTGTCGTATGCCATGATTGGATCAATCAAGCTAGTTGCATCAAGGCAAAAACGGGCGAGCCACACGATTTCCAGCAAATGAGAACCAGCACGTGAGTAAGGGCCTGTTTGGGACTGCTCTGCTCTACGTTTCATAACTCTACAACTTTGTTCAACCAAACACTTCCAACTCTTAAAACTCTGCTTCTCAAAAAAGATGGAATTCAAGACCAACTCCACGTTTTTCCTGAAGCACCTCAAGAGGTACTCTCAAATTCCTAGTTTTGAACCTCCTCGTGGAGTTGTGGTAATATTACCCACCAATGCCACTCGTTATGTAAAAAAACGATTCGTTTCTGTTTCTGTTTCCCCCGTCGCGCTCCCTCCCTCCGCGCCCGACCCCGCCGCCGGCCGCGACCTACTCGTCGCCTCCGTGCCCAGCCTGCCGCGCTCAGTCGCCGCCGGGGGACGAGCTCGCGCCGCCGATTGCATCCCTCTCCTCCCAGACAAGCTCTGTCCCATGGCCGGCCGCCGCAGGGGAGTGAGGGAGGGAGCCACGGCCGTGGGAGGTTCGCTCGCCGCTGCTCAATCCGCAGGCAGGCCCCGGCGAAGGACGGCGCGCAGGGGCTGATACGCGCCTCTGCCATGGATTCGCCACTCTAGACGCCACTTCCATGGATCCTCCCTCCCTCCGGTGGACCACGAAGCCGAGCCTCGGGAGCTGCGTCCATGCGCGCCGGCTGCCCTACCCCCACGTCGCCGCCAGTCCTTCCACGCCGAGCTCGCCACGCCGCTACTGCCCCACACCTGCTCACCCCTGCTCAATCCGCCGGCAGCCGGGGCCAAGCTCCCTCGCACCGGAGGCCAGGGGCCACCTGCGGACGCCCTCGCCGCGTCGAAGGCCAGGGCCGACCATGGATGCCCGCGAGCCTAGCTCGGAGGTCGCGTCCATGGATGCCACCGAGGCCGCGCCGCCTTGCCCCTGCGGGGGCTCACTGGATCGGGGCCGCGCCGCCCTGCCCTAGTGGCGGCTCGCCGGATCGGGGCCACACCACCCTGCATGTCGGCGGTGAGCAGAGTGCTGAGGAAAAAGTAGCAATGGGGGAGAGGGAAGAAGGGGAAAATAGAGACTGACATGTGGGCCCATCATCTAGGGCATATCAGACATTTCTCAAAGAAACCTTGTGTTGATGGAGCTGGAGTTAGAATGCGTGCCCAACAAGATCTTTGCTCCATAAACTCCACAATAGAGCTACTCCATAGTGGAGTTGGTAGAGCAGAGTCGGAAAAAAGTGGAGCAGAGCAGTCCCAAACAGACCCTTAAGCAAATACAGTACTCCAAGACGCAAGACAACTATACATGCTGGGTGCAATCATAATCTTTCTGGAATGTACGTCCTTGCGACAATCTTAGTTACCAGTTAACTTACTGCGATAATTTTGATTCGTAGTAGTTATACTAATCCCACGCTATTGATTTGATTTGTAAACATGACAAATAAATAATATTGTCAGTTGGACGCTAATAATAACTGGTGAAATTTTTGTGAGCTGGCAAAGTGATTTTTCCACAACCTGCAGGTACCTCTACCATTATCCAGCTGTGGTAATCGCTTCGAGAGTCGCACCAGTCAACTCTTCTCGGCGCTCTGCCCTCCGCGGCCATCTCCGCCGCCCCACTGCCTCCATCACCACCGCCGCAACCATCTCCGTCGTTTCCAGTGACGGAGCTAGGATTGTTGAGTTGGGAGGCTCATTGCCCTTCCCCTTCCCCTTCCTCAAGCCCCCCGCCTCCCTCTCCTTCTTTCTCTTCTTCATTTTTTCTTCTCTTCTCACTTCTTCCCTCTTCTTTTCAATAGAGCACACGGTGGTAGGGGGGCTCGAGCACACCCCGCCCCACCTGCTGCCTCCATCCCTGGTCGTCTCCGCCATCTCCGCCGCTGCCGCCACCCCTCCGCCTCTATCACCGCCGCCGCAGCATCCGCCGCGGCCATCTTCCACATCCATCCGGAGGCGAAGGCGACGGCGGTGGCGGCGGAGGACACGGACTTAACAGAGGATGTTGCGACAACGGTGGGTGAGGTGCGCAGTAGGTGGCAGCGGCGACAGAGGCGGAGATGGGGGAGGGAGGCCTGCAGGTGGGACCATGGCGGAAATGGACAGCGGGAGATAACGAAAGGTGCACCTTCCTGTCGTGGGAAGGATTTTTCGTGTGAGCTGCATGCAACCGCATGCAACTTATACAATGTTGGGATCATTTTGAACACATATGCATCACAAACTAGCAAGTTTAATCAGATTCTATGGATGCTTTGCAATAACTCGAGAGTTGCCGTGAAGAGTGGGACCTTTTTGAGTAAATAGTTCATTAATTAGTTTGGCAGCTTAGCATAAACCCTGAATAGTGCCTGAACACGCATCGAACCACTGGCAGCCTAACATAATCTCTAGGTTTGGCATTTGACAGTGGCCCATCCAATTCCCCGATGGAATCCAATCAATGGCGAAGGAAGCGCTCGAGGCCGACCTTGGATCCAGTGGCCTTGATGTCGGCCTGCACCTGCTCCCGGAACTCGGCGTAGGTGAAGGGCCTGTACCTGCTCCCACCGGCGCAGGTGATGACGGCGTCGTCCCGCGGGAACGCAAAGTAGCACACCGACAGCCTCTCCGCCGCCCGGCTGCTGGCGGCCACCCGGTGCCGCACGCTCCGACACGCGTCGCCGCTGATCGCCCGCGCCATGTCGCCCAGGTTGACGAGCAGCGTGCCGGCGTCGGCGTCGCCGAGCCCCGCCGCCGGCGCGACGTCGCGCCACGCGCCGTCGTGGAGCACCTGCAGGCCACCGACGAGGTCCTGGTTGACGACGGACAGCACGGAACTGTCGGTGTGGGCCTCCATACCGAGGTGACCGTGCTCCGGGCACGGAGGGTACCGGTACACCCGCACGAACCCGTCGCGCTCCGCGAGGTACGCCGACGCCTGCTCCGCGTTGAGTCCCAGCGCAGCGGCGAGCGCGTCGAAGAGCGTTCGCGCCACCCGCGCCATGTGCGCGCCGTACTCGCGCGCGAGGTCACGCAGTGCGGCGGCGAGGTCGTCGGAGGACGAGGCCGGCGTGGTGCCGGCGGTGGTGACGGGCCGGTGCTGCTGCGGCTGCTGGCCCGACAGGGCGACGTGGAAGCCCTCGACCCAGTTGACGTCGCGGACGCGGAGCGAGGCGAGCGCCGGCGTGCCCCAGAAGTAGCCGGGCTGGGCCTCCTTGTCGTGGAACGGCGCGCGGCTTAGGACCTCCCGTGCCAGCGCGAAGAGGCGCGCCGAGAGGTCCGCCGGGACGCCGTGGTTGGCGAGACGGAACACGCCGAGGCGCCGGCACGCCGCCGCCAGCGCCTCACCCGGCGCCTCCAGGTCAACCGTCGGGAGCTCCAGCTCTCCTCCGTGCGGAATGTCTTCCTTATCCTCGTGTTGCTCGTGCTGTCCCTCCTCTTCCTCGAGCAGAGGAAACGGCGGGCATGACGGATCCGCCATGGTGGCGGGGGCGGTCGCCGGCGGCGATTCCGACCTTGCCGCCATCTCGATCGGTCTGACTACAACCTTCTCCGATCCTAGGCTGAAGCTAAACTGGAGTCTCACGAGGATCGATCGATCGATCGAAGGACAGAGAACAGGGGACAAGGAAGCTGCTTTGCGGAGCAGCAGAGGAAGGCAAGGATATTGACCAGATGAGGAGAAGGCAGAAGACGACGAGGTGGACGGAGGCAATCAGCATCAGGAAACTTGTTGGGGGCAGAGCAGGGGCAGGTAGATCTCATCTCGTGGATTGATTGGTCATTGTCATCACACTGGCGAGTCGCGACAAGTATCGTCACCCGGATTGTCCTATCTGCTACGCTACAATTGCCTCTCTGTCACGCAGCACGGCAGCAGACAGTTCATTCTTCAGAGAAAACAGAGCATCACTGTAGACTGTCATCAGTTTGTCACAGAGGCAGGCAAAACTACACAAGTGCAGCTACTGAATCCTTACAAGAATGCAAAATGTGTAAACACAAAGCCTGAAACAAATTACAGAGGGAAAATGATAACAAATATATATGTAGTGTAGCTTCTACTATGGATCGGTGAAGATCTCAGTTCATCGATGTGTCTTCCTGCGGCAGATTCTTCAGCATCCGACGGTGAACCATCTCCGGCCTGTCCTGACGCGCTCCGCCTTCCTCTTCTCCTTCTGGCACGCACATTTCGCCTCCTTCAGGTTCTTCACCTTCAAAGACGACAGAAATTCAGATTAGTATATCCAACATAAAATTTCATCTCAGCACCAAATTTATTTATTTACTTTTGCGGAACAGAAAGCAATACTCAGATTCTGTTAGAGGACAAAAAACAATATCAACGGTGTCATGTTGGGTACGACGTCATTGACAAATTGCGTTGCAGCGGTGGAGCTCACCTTGTTCGGCGCGGTGGATTTGTTGCGGTGGAGCTGACGCGCACCCCTCTGCAGGATCTCCACGGCGCCGCTCCAGCTCCCATCCGCCGCCACAGTCGCCGCCGCCGACGACGACGACTTGGTGGCTGGCGCGGACGACATCACCGCCGCTGACGCCGCCGGGTCCCTGCAAGGCTCCATCATCGGCGCGGTGTCGGACCACACGGGGTCCTCGAACGCCGCCGGCGGAGGCGGCGCGATGACGGACGAGGAGCCGCCCCCCATCAACCCCATCTTGCCGCCGACGTCGAGGTCGAGCTCGCAGCTGAGCTGCCTGATGCGCGACTCGAGCAGGTTGAGGCGGTCCATGAGCGTGCTGCCCCGCACCTGCACGTGCTGCAGCGCCGATGGCAGGGACTTGGTGTGGTGGTGCCGAGCCTGGTGCGGCGCCGCCGCCGCCGCCGCGCGGCGGGCGACGACGACGGCGCCGTCGTCGGCGGCCGCGGGGACCGGGCGGCGCTGCTCCTCCAGCTGCCGCAACTGCACAAAACATATGCATAAGAGCAAGAGCAAGGCGATCATCGTGCATCGCGTCGCATTCGTCATGAACGCGCGACGTACGAACGAACGTACCCGGAGGTCGATCTGGTCGAGACGGCCGAGCAGGCTCTCGGGTGGCGGCGGCGGCGGCGGCGGGGTCGCCTGCGCGGGGAGGCCGTAGCCGCTGATGAGGACGCGGCGCTCGGAGCCCACCAGCACGTCGGCCATGGCGGCTCTGCTCGCGGACGAGAGGCGGGCAGGACGACTGACACTGCTACCTAGTGTTGATCGCGATGTGCTGCGCGGGTACGCTGGAAGGAAGATGACGCGCGTGCCGTCGACGGTTATAAGGACACGGCGGTGCGGCGGCAGGCGAACCGGGTCGTCAGAGATGATCCGGCCATTGAGCATGCAGCGGCGACCGACGACGGAGCGCGGTGCAAGTGCAGCTCAGCCCGGCATGGTCGGAGACAAAATCGGGTCCTAGACTAGGCCGAGTCCACCACCAACATCGTTTGGGGAGCAGATTCATGGGCCGGAAAATTGCATCAGCCCAATGTCCAAAATATAGCCCATACCCCTACCGTGGTGTATACGGGCCGGTGCCGTGACGCGCGCGTATCCTTCTGCTTCTCTTTCTTCTGAATTTTTTTTATATTTTTTTCTTGATTTCCGAAAAATAAATGACGCACACAAATTTTACCAAAAATATACACCTGCCGCCGTGTGTGCCGCCGCACACGGCGGCAGCATTGTACCTATGGCGGCACGTTCGTGTGGCACGGCGGCAGGGTCCTAGCGCCGTGCCACATAGCGGCAGGGCCAACCACCCTTTTTCATCTGGGGCATCTGGTCGAGGGGTGCATCAGCGATCTTCTGAGCCCAGGGGAGCAGGTACCTCGACACCGAGTCTCCCGCTGACTCGCAGAACATCACCCACCCGAACAGCCAGAGCAGGTAGACCTCCAGAAACCTGTCCGACGTCTCGTCCTCGGCCTCGTCCGCCATGTAGTCAGCCTGCACACAAAGGTCGATCGTCACATTCGTTTTAAATGCATTCAAATGTTGAAAATAAGAGTTAGAAGCACGTACGCTGAACTGCTGGATCCAAGCCCAGGTGGGACCGTGGGAGTTGGCGAAAGGCACGTACGCCTAAGGCGCGCGATCGTTCCGAGGAACGTTAGCGAACCGAGCAAGGAAGTCGGCGTGTCACGAAGCGGGGATGTCGATAGACCCCATCGCCTCGCCAGCACACGGGAGTCCCCCCCAAAAGTGCGGCGTCCTCCGGAGTGAGCGCCATCTCGTCGACGGGCAAGTAGAAGTTGTGCGTCTCTGGTCGCCACCGGTCCATAAACGCGGCGATCAGAGAGGTGTCGTAGTTGAACCGCGTCAACCGCTCTGCCTGGGGAACCTGAGCTCGTAGCTTGTCCCCCTCGACCAACCGCGCGAAAGGCAGAAGTCCTGCAGCGCGTAACCTGAAACCAAAAAAAAAAGAACAAAACAATTTACTTAATGTAATTACTATTGCAAAGAAACAGAGATAACTATAACAAATGAATTACGTACTTTGGAATCTAGTGCTGGTGTATCGGCATCAACGTGCGGGTGGTCTGCAAACGTAGACTGCCGGGCGTCTGTCCAAGAACGGCCGAGAAGTACGAGCGGTGGTGCCGGTCCACCGCCTCCTCGAACAACTCCAGCCGTACGTACTCTAACAGTGGCTGAGCCATAGCTGAAAAAACAAAATTTAACCAATTATTTGAAATATATCAATTTAAACGAATTATTTGAATTATAACTATTTTCTACAAAATTTATATCAATTTAAACGAATTATTTGAATTATAACTATTTTGTACGAAATTTATACCAATTTAAACGATTTTTTGAATTATAACCATTTGCTAGGAATTTTATATGAATTTAAACGAATTATTTGAATTATAACTATTTTCTAGGAATTTTATATGAATTTAAACGAATTTTTTGAATTACACTATTTTCTACGAAATTTATATCAATTTAAACGAAATTTTTGAATTATAACCATTTTCTAGGAATTTTATATGAATTTAAACCAATTATTTGAATTATAATTATTTTCCAGTGTTTTCCTAAACGGGATTAAACTCCGTTTAAACGGCGTCTAAACTTTAAACGGGTGACCACCGTCTATGCCGTTTAGCCCGTTTAAACACCGTTTACCCCGTTTAAACGCTATTTAGCTCCGTTTAAACAGCCGTTTAAACAGATTAAACGTTAAACGATGGTCGACCGACTACGTACCGTTTACCGTCTAGGAAAACACTGCTATTTTCTAGAAATTTATATCAATTTAAGCGAATTTTTTTAATTAAAACTATTTTCTAGGAATTTTATATGAATTTAAACCAATTATTTGAATTATAACTATTTTCTATGAATTTTATATCAATTTAAACATATTTTTTGAATTATAACTATTTTCTATGAATTTTATATTAATTTCAACAAATTTTTCGAATTATAATTATTTTCTACGAATTTTATATCAATTTCAACAAATTATTTGAATTATAACTATTTCTACAATTTCTAAAATTTCTAAACTAAGTTAACTAAACTACACTAACTAACTAAACTAACTAAAGTTAGAAACATACCTGAGTCAAAAGTGCTCCGAAGAGTTGAAAGTCGAAGATTTAGGAGGAGAGAGGGAAGGAGGGGGCGGGCTGGCGGCAGCCTCGGGATGCTTATACAGCCTTGAGGCTGCCGCCGTACCCCACGGCGGCAGGCTCCTACCGCCGTGTGGCACGGTGGTAGGATTTCCTGCCGCTGTGGGGTACAGCAGTTGGTGTCTGGCCCCACTGGCAGTGCACCTGACCGTTGGCAGCATCCCTGCCGCCGTGCCACGTGACGGTAAAATTTGGTTGCGTCATTTTTTTTTGAAATCAAGGGAAAAAATATATTAAAAAATTCCTTTCGTCTTCTGTATGTAGGCCGAAACATGGTTTCCGCGGGCCGGTTTCAACCACCTAGTGTTTTGTTTTCTGACTTAACTTGGGATCACATATATGAGGTTGGTGGTACTGGGCCAAGTGAGGCCTTAACCATCTATACAGAAAATAGAAATATTTTGAATTTTTTTGGGTTTAATCTTTTGGATAACCATATGTAAGCGCGTTCGTTCAATGAACCGTAATTTCCATACTCTTACCGTTTAAGATGATTGACTCAGCATGGTTTTGGTACTACACTTCGATTCTTATTTTTCTTATGCAACAACATTACGATTCCAAAGAAAGAAAGAAAGAAAGAAAGAATGATTTTTTCGTATAACAAAATTTCATCAAGAGATTGCAAGGTTTTGAGTTTTCAATTAGTGAGGTCTTCTTAAAATGAAACACTGAGGAATGATGTTTACTCCCTCCATTCCGCAAAGAGTGTCATTTTCTGTTTGTCCTAAGTGGATCTGTTTTAAGCTTGACCAAGCTTTCTTAATGAAGAGTATCACTATTTATAGCACTAAATGAGCATGTTATGGAAAATATATTTCATAACGAATCTAATGAAATTTGTTAGACATAAAAAAATATTTATATATTTTCATATAAATTTGATCAAACATAAGATGCTTCGACTTAAGGTAAACTAAAATGACACTCCTTCATGAGACGGAAGGAATGCGTTATAGTATAAAAGTAAACATGGTCTATGGTTGGTTTTTCCAACTTGATTGTCGGATTGATTTGTGATGTATTCCAAACGTTATGAATTCGTAATTGCAATTTACACATTTGATTTATTTCTTGTTTCACACTTGCAACAGATATAATTGGTGGTTGTGATTTCAGAAATCAAATCATAATTTTTAGGAGCATGTTCACACACCAGCTGGTGCGTCTTCTCCTTTGTCCAGCACGGTTTGGTTATCATGAGTGAGGACCAGCTTGGAGCACTGGGATTGTGGAACCTCCGGGAGTCAGAAGTCAGAACCCGGATTGTTGGCTCGGAATGGGGGCATCTCCAAGGTCAAATGCAACTATGGTACAGTACTCAGTACACTGTGGATGGATGGATCACACTTGATGTCGATCTAGAGACGTTGCACACAGATCATACATCCATGTCGCGCCTTGGGATCCACAAGACCGATCCCAAAGCAAGTTGTTTGCTCGATCCAGCCATTAGAATAGAACTCAGGCTAACTCCTCTGACTCGGCATCCGTTCTCTGACCGGGCATTAGAATAGAACAACAATCTCTGAAGATGCAGGTCGGCGGTTCATTCCGATCGATCCAGTGCCTGAAACTCGTGCTGCTGCAGAGACCAGCTGGAGTGGTTGAGCTCGTGCTCTTTGACCGGAATCGATCGATGCAGCTCTCCGCTGGCTTAACCTTTACTTTTCACCAGTAACACAACTGGATCTTAGGAGAAGACTTTGTAGAGCACAGTCAAGTCATCCACAATTCCACATGCATTTGCATGATCAGTTGCTGTAACCACTAACCGGCCAGAAGGAGGTAGCAAATGGGAAGCCGAGGCGAGAAGAGGATGCATATACTTGGTGCAGCAGCACATGGGCATCACAAAGAGGAGAGCACTAGACTGATCGATCCTGATGCTGACTTTTCTGCATGTAGACGATGGCCAATGAATGAATGAATGGTCCTAATTATGCAGTTAAGTAGTCTATTGGGCTGCAACTGCAAGTCTGCAACGGCGCTTCATTCGGAGCAGCAACCGAATTGCATCGATCCAATGATTGGCCGCCGTATATGCTCCATGCATGTCAGCAACTGCAGCCGCGGCTTGCTGCCTGTGCCTGCACTGGTGAATGGTGATGGGAATTCAGGGAGAAGGAGAGACAGGAGAGCTACCAAACCCCTCTTCTTCCTTCCATTCACCATAGGCGATAGGTTTACGTGTCGACCGTCAGAGGCTTTTTTATGCAGGTTGCATCAGTTGCAGGCTAGCAGCAAGACAAAATCCTCCATAGGTCGCCATGCATGCACGCATGATGACCCGGAGTCCGTCCCGGACCGACACTGGGGTATGCCCGCCGGTCAATTCAGAGCTCAATCGGTCATCGATCAATAGCCGCTGCCACAGCCAATGGTGCTCGATCTCGCTGGATTTTATTGAAATCAAAGATTGATTAAGAGATATCATCAGGTTCATTAGTGATGATGGCATGCAGGAGGGATCGAGCAGAGATGCGAAATGATGCTTCTGCTTTTGAGAAATGATGCTTCTGCTTTTGCTCTGATCTCGCTTTACATTTTTATGTTCTTCCTTAAGCAGTTGCATGTACTCTTTTATACGATCGATTCGCCGCCACATGCCTAGCTCTCAAAGATGAAGAAGGCATGGACGGTCTACATAAATTGAGAAAGTTGGTCTGGTCCACCCAGAATTGTAATTTTGTATCTTTTTTTCTGCTATAATACATCAACAGAAAACTAGGTTGCACTCTCTTCAATTGTAAGCACTATGCCACAGCACTCGTCAGGCAATGCAAAGGAAATGCGATGCGGTGGAGGAGAGGAGGATTAGGTGAGGCGATGCCGTCGCCACGCGCTGTCGTTGTAGGCTGTACGTGTGAGCTCTGAGGGCAACTCGGCAACTGCCCAACCACGACGATGGCCGGCCGGCGGGTTGCATTGGGGGGTCGTCGGTCGGCGGCGACGGCGAGTGACGTACTGACAGGGAGGCGGCACCTTCCGAATCCGATCGATCCCGTCGCTGCTACTTCGATCCCCATGCCATGTTCGATCTTGCTGTGCCCCTGATCGATCTTCACTCCTCGATCGATCGATCCTTGTCTTTTCCTGCTGACATGACTCCCCAACCATACCATCATCATCGGGCCGGGGGAGAGCTTGTGAGGCGGTTGGTGTGGCCGGGAACATTCGGGTTCCGTGGCGGCACCAAGCAAAGCCAAAGCCAAAGCCTGCTGCTGCTGAAACAAAATCAAAGGGGAGCGAAAGGCAAATCAGCATGCCCGCCGGATGCATGGACCAGCCAGCACTGGCAACGGCCCTTGTTGTTGCTTGTCCTGCTGGTTGGTCGGCTGCTGGATGAAAACCAGAAGCTGAAATTCAACAGACGACTAATGTTTCCATCGTGAGTTTATATGTAATTAAGTGCATAACAAAATATACGGATCTGAAAAGATCAAAACAATTTATAATTTGAGATGGAGAAAGTGCAAGTGCAAGAATAAACGAGCGATGATTTTCATATGAGCTGCGCACACGTGCGAATTGACTGGATTTCGTTTTGTTTTTTGAAAATAAAAAGGAGAAGAAAACGAAGGAACGGCGGGAGCTTTGGAATCGGATACCCGGCATGCATTTTGCGAGATTTCATTTGCAAGCCGGGGGACGGCGAGGCAAGACGCAAGAGAGGGTGTGGTAGGTTTTACAGCGTCTTTTTCGGCGGTCAACGCCGACGAACTGAGGAGGGGGCGGCGGCCAGCGTGGCAGGCCCACGTGGGGACACCCCCCCTGACTGTCGGTGGAGGAGTTCACAGCTTCTGCCTCGCGCCAAGCACTTCAGCTTCAGCTCCATTCATTAAAAAAAAAGACCCCGTCACTGGTCCAGGTTCTCGATGGACTTTTCTTTTTAACAATGCTTTGAGTTTTTTCCCTTTCAAGGCAACAGTGTTTTTTCCGAAGCTGTTCTCTTCAATTTCTACATAATATATTTTCTTAAAACAAATCAGCATACACTCAGTTAACCACTGGTAAATGGGAGTACTATATTAATAAGCTCAGTAAATGTACACTCGACAACATGGTGTGTACGTATACAATAATACAACTGACTCTACATAACTAGTAGTACTGAGCGTTGTTGAGGTCATGTTGGGATTTGCAGGAGCTGTCCCGGTAACGGTAGGGATGGAGCCGTTTCAGTGCCATGTGTGGCTCCCATATGTCACCACAGTACCACACCAAAGACACTGCCGGGGACAATAAAACCTGGTAAGATGTTTCAATAAAATCCAAAAAAATAACAGAGAGTTTGACAAAAGAAAAAAAAAACACAAGCATACCCAAAAAGACTACGCATGGTGTGACTGAAGAACATGTGTGATAATCAAGCTTTTTTGTTGAGCAAATTAAAACATTCACGCGGTTGCAGTAGTACCATATGTCGAGATCTATCGAGTACCGTCAGTGTGGTGGCGATCGGCGACTACTGGATCCATCGTTGGTTCCATTATTGGGGGATTGACCCTGACGCCCTATGATGGTCGATTTCTTGCCGTCTGATCCCATCCATCGATCGACCTGAACCTCTGATTAAGAAGATGTCACTGTTTCACTTTCCCCACTGCTGGCCCGTTAATGGCCACGCCGATCGAATTGTGTTTAATTTCCTCCCCCCTCTTTTCCTTCATCAATCATCATAGAATATCAAAAAGCTCCATTAACAGACGCGACTGATCTCTTCTATCGACCGTGTACAGAAGCGTAGCAGCATTGCAGGCAGCTCCCCGATCTGATCACGTCCAGACGCGGACCGCACACCCGCTCGCGCTCGTTTTCCATCTCTGTCGGCGGCCGGCCGGCTCCGATTCCGATCCCTGTTGCTGCTGACATCGTGTCCTTCCATCTTCAGTTTAATTTACACGCTACTGCACAACTTATGGTTGTTTAGATCCAGATGAATTGGTTGAATTGGGAAAGAATTGGTGTAAATGCAGATGAATAGTGAGAGGTGATGTGATAGATGATGTGATATTTTTTGCAAACTTTTTGGGATCTAAACACACCCGTAGCATTAGACTGTAAGATGCTGTAGCATTTCACAACTCTAGGTCACTTTCTGAAGCTTAGTGTTGCATTCGTTGCAAGTTTACACAGCCAGAACAATTCTAGCTACTAGCTACTAGCCAGAACAATTCCTGATCGATCTGATGAACCTGATGAAGGAACATGCATGCTTGCTGGATTCCCGTCCTTGCAAAAACTGAATCAACTCTTTCCCGGTTTATTCCTGCTACCACATCTGCCAGGCAACGCAGCACGAGCATATGAACCCAAGCAAATTATCATCAGTCGACAAGTTAATTAATCAGCCGAATGAATACTGCGAAGAAAATAAAATTATGCTCGGGGTGGTTAGCAGAGCCAGCCAAAGCCAACGATCACAAACCCTGGCTGCTCATGCCTCGGCCGGCGCTAATAATGCTCCGAGAGATCCCCCGGCGCGATTGTTTCTTCATCATCTGCATGTGCGGTGGCGCATGCATTTTCCCTCCCACAGCTCATCCCTCCCTCCATCAGTTAGCTGCCGAATGCTGATCATGCAGCAGCAGCTTGTTTACTAGCTGCAGTGACAGTGATAATGTGATATTGAGCACCTGTAACTGTTACTATAAAAAAGCAGTGGCCATTGCATCACGGTTCTTTGTCTCTTGCAAATGTTTGTTCTTCCAAAAAAAAAAAACCTTTGCAGATGTTTTACCAGCTGCTGCTGCTGCTGAAATTTTTCCACAGGCGATGGTTGGGACGTTTGTGTCTCGACAGGCGCAGCTGCAGGGGGGGAAAGCGTGTGTGATTACGAAGCGCTGGCAGCAGCAGCGGCCGACACTCCGGGCGATTCGATCAACGTCCAACCAAACGAAAACGAATCAGGACGTCCGCAGGATCCCTCCTCTTAAATTTTTTTTCTTTATTAATCATCATCATCATCATCGCGTAAAAATAATGCGACAAATAAATTAATTAAATTCAGGCAGGTAGTAGTAGCATCAGGACAAGCAGGAAACAGCACCGAAAATCATGTATAAACCAAACAAAAATAAATAAATAAAAATGACAAATGCGTGATGCATCCTCTCTTCCTTCCTCCTCCTACTACAGTTGCTTCGAATTTATTTCCATTTCGCATCATGAAACAATTTTTTTTTAAAAAAACGGTTGCAATCCGGCCAAGCTTGTCATCATGAATGAACAAGATGACAATCCTAATAACCCCAGAAGGAAATCGATTTTAAAACGGTTTACGATTTTAAATCGTCTTCCTCCTCGATCGATCGATCTCCTTTGGAGGTGAATGGGGGTGATAATGCAATTTGCCATGTGGCCAGTGGTCGCTATTCTATTTGGCGTATATATTCCCCTTGTCCATGCGGTGGTTCCCCCCCTCATCGCTGCCGGCCATTATTTGCTTCTCCTCTCCTCTCCTTCCTCCCTCCCCTCACCCTCCTGACCTCCTCGCTGTCCACCAATCCATCCATCCACCCCTTCGTCTCCTTCCTCCGATTCTCCCCACGCTAGCTGCCTTCAAATTCTCTGCTCCACCGCGCCGTGTGCTACCTTGGCGCGCCATTGCTCGCTCGCTCCCTCGTTCTTGCCTCTCTCGGTCAAAGACGCGGCCTACCCGGCGGCGGCGGCGTCCCCCCGAGCTTTACTTGCAGCAGCTAGTGCTAGTTTGCGGAGGGAGGGGACAGGATGCTGGGAGCGACACCCAAGGCGAGGAAAGGCGCGCCGGCGAAGCTTGGGGCGGTGAAGGAGGCGCCGCCGCCACCGCCGGCGGCTGCGGCGGGGAACGGCGGCAGGGTGACGGCGGAGGAGGTGTGGGAGGTGCGGCCCGGCGGGATGCTGGTGCAGAAGAGGTGCGGCGGGGCGTCGGACGACGAGCCGTCGCCCAACGTGAAGCCGGTGCCCACCATCCGCGTCAAGGTCAAGCACGCCGGCGTCAGGCACGAGATCTACATCAGCTCCGAGGCGTCCTTCGGTGGGTACCACTAGTACTCAACTCATCAACCGATCAGTCAGCCAGTCAATTTGACGCCGGCGAGGCTGCGCCGGCGGCGACCGTGTACGTATCTGACTGGCGATTCGGTGGTGGTGGTGATGCAGGGGAGCTGAAGAAGCTGGTGGCTGACAAGACGGGGCTCCACCCGGACGACCAGAAGGTGCTGTACAAGGACAAGGAGCGGGACTCCAAGGCGTTCCTGGACATGGCCGGCGTCAAGGACCGGTCCAAGCTCGTCGTCGTCGAGGACCCGGAGGCCAAGGCGCGGCGGCTCATCGAGCAGCGCCGGAACGGGCACCTCGAGAAGGCAGCCAAGGCCGTCGCCGCGGTCACCGCCGAGGTCGACAAGCTCGCCCCCAAGGTCCGTCGGTGGCCCGCAATTGCCTGCCCCCGCTCCGTCCAATCCCAAGATTGCATCTTTTTCCGAGCCCATCGAATCGAGTCGAGAGGGCAGAGGAGTTGACCTGACCGACCGACCTCTGAATCTGTGGCACAGGTGGCGGCGCTGGACGCGTCGGTGCGCAAGGGGGAGAGAGTGGCGGAGAACGACGTGGTCCAGGTGACGGAGCTGCTCATGAACGAGCTCCTCAGCCTCGATGCGGTGGTCGCCGACGGCGATGTCAAGGCGCAGAGGCGGATGCAGGTGAGCCAATGAGCATCCATCGTCCATTCACTAATCACTAGTAGCAATAATTCTCTTGAATGCCGCGGCTAATCGATTCTTATCTAATTGAATCGAATCCGTCCCCCGGCCGTATTGCAGGTGAAGCGCGTGCAGAAGTACGTGGAGACGCTGGACGCGGTGGCGGCCAAGAACGCCGCCATCATCCGCAAATCCGGCGAGAAGGCCGCCGCCAAGCAGCCACCACCACCGCCGCAGCAGCAGCATCATCAGCAGCCTAGGCAGCAGTACAACAACAACCACCACCACTACCACCACCAACAGCAGCAGCCGGCGGCGACGGCAGGGCAGACGCGGTGGGAGATGTTCGACCTGCTGTCATCGCTTCCATCCACATCCTCGGCGTCGTCGACGACCACGGTCAGCTCGACGGCTTCCTCCGGCGCGCCGCCGCCGCCGCCGACGACGAACCGGCTCGACTGGATGCTCTAGAGCGAGGAGGAGGGGATCGGAAAAAGCGAATGGCGGAAAATGCAGCGCCGACGAGATGCAATGCTTGTGTGCCAAGAATTGCACCCACCCCCCGTGCGTGCGTGCCCCGGCGGCAGAAATCTGATAGGATCCACGAGATGGAGGAGCAGGAGCTCGTGTCCTTCCTTGATGAGGCCATGATTGGGCTATAGCTAGCCTAGCCTAGCTTTGCTTTGCTTTGCTTGGGCACACACACACATGGCATCGCGTCGCGCTGCAACACCCTGCATTGCATATGGTATGGTGGTAGTTCAGTTCATCATGTGAGGATGCATGTGAGAGTTTCTTTCTTTCTTTTTATTTTTTTCATACTCTTCTTCTTCTTCTTGTTCACAAATGTTTTTGATATTCTTTTGTGTGCATATTATTCAGGGAGAGAGAAAAGAGAGAGAGAGACAGAGTTAAGTTGGTTTAGGGCAAGTGAAAGTGTATTGAAAACAGATTGGGAATAAGTCGAGTCAACAGGGTTGTCCGTCTCCATTTGGGTGCCTCAACAGTGAACACTGAAGGAGTACATACTACATTGTTGTGTAATGAGTAGTGTTTGTGATGAGCCCTGACATGCTACCAAGAATACCACATGGATTACACTGTTTGTTGAGAGCGATGAGATGTTTTTTCCCCTTTAAAAAACAGAGAGTGGTGAGATGCTTTTTTTTTTGCCTTAGAAAAACACATATCTTTTTCGAATAATAAAAACAATACATATTGAAAGATATACTATATATAAATAAAAACAATTAGATTTTTAGTTGGTGTGGTTGCAGAGTTAGTTGGCGCCTATCTATCAGGCTTGATTCCTTTGAGAGAGAGGGGGAGAGGTGATGAACAGTGGGGGCGGGGCGGGTGGGGCGTTGAAATTCTTTATTGGCGCGCGCCGTGTCCGTCCGTGTGTGCCACATTTTTAGGTGCCCCGTTGCGTTTGCGTCCATCCGAGCTGGTTTTTGTGCTCGCTCACTTGAAGAAGGCTTTTTATGTTTATATAAGAAGAGAAAAGAAAAGGGAAAAAACACATGTAACAATATGCTCAAAAATAGCTAGTATATATTCTAGTTGTTGCTTGGCCTTGGTCTGGTTAGTGCTGACCTGAATGAAAAAAAAAAGCAAAGCAAATGCAACCACCACCGGCCGGTACGTTGCTGTCACACAGAAGAGGAGAGCCCGTGAACATGTTGGTATGGATGATTGGCGGATTTGCAGGAGCAGGGATCGATCGGTCGAGAGAGCAACAGAGCGACTTGGTAGTTTCTTGGTCATGGCGAGGGAGGAAGGAGGCGCGATGCGATGCCCCCGCCGGAGCGGAGCTCAAGTCACTGTCCTCGCGGCGCTAGCCGGAGAGGGAGAGGCAGACGCAGACGATTTGAGATGGCTACTAAGAGCAACTTCAGCAGCTTCCCTATCTCCTCCTCAATAGCAAAAAAAGTAGTGACATAGGGGATGAAATTCTAAAAAACCTCTTCCAGCAGATTCCCTAGAGCCTCTTTTTTTTCTCCATTGACTAAAAATCCATCTCCATCCCCTTTATAGAGGGGACCTCTCCTCCACCCCCTACTCTATTGGGAAGGAGTACAGGGAGACTGCTGGAGCAAATTGTGTTTTAGGGATGAAAATATTTTTACTCCACTCCCAATAATTTTATATAGGGAATCAAATTTACTCAATCTGCTAGAGTTGCTCTAATAATGGCTGCCTGATCAGCCAAGTGTCAATCACCTACAAAAATGGCATCTCCAAATAAAGATGTACGTACGTGTATTCCTTCCCTATTTCAATGGCTAGCTTTGTAGCACGGTTGGTACTTTTATGATTTTTGTGAAGAAGAGTTCCACGCGCACAAAAACGTCGGTGCACGAGCATTGTTGAGCACAAAAAAAGTAGTAGTAGTATACTAGTAGTCTGCAGTAGCAAGTGTACTAAAGTACCAGGACGAAGAAAAGGGAGCGACGTGACGTGCCTCCTTTTTTTTTTTTTTTAGTCGACGTACATACTCCACATGATAATAACACTCGTAGCTGTAGCTTTCCGGTAATGAATCCCCGGTCGATCAAATCGGATCGCCGGCGACGCAGACGATGGAGGAAAAAGAAGGAATTTGCCGCGATGTTCGCTGGGCCGAATTTCCTTCGTTTTAGCAAACGGAACCGACATTTCTAAGGCCCACGGGATGACGATGGCGCGCGCAGGCAGGATGCCAAGATGGGCCTCTTTACAAATGAAAAAAAAACAAAGATGGGCCGTCATCATCCACCTAAAAAAAGAAGAAGATGATGTTGGTTGAGTGAGTGTTGATTGATTGTTACCTTGTCATCAGGGCCCACAAAAAAGGGTTGCTAACAGATTTGTGCGACGATGATATCCACAATGTCCGCATTCCCATTACGCTACGGCCACAAGGCGTTCAGTTGTGCAGTCTGCAGCCAAATGGTGACATGAACCGCAGTTGCATCCATCCAATTTAAGGAGTGTTTGTTTTGGGAGCGTATCAGGTGGGAACCATCTTACCGGTGCAAACTATGAAAAATCAGATCTAGAGCGCCGGATCTTCATCCGACGACCGCGAAGAGAGCACCTGCCATTTTGCATTTAGACGCCCGCCAGCCCTCCCATCCTCCCTTGTCGTTTTGCACTTACCCCCCCCCCTATCCCAGCGGACGAAGCGTTTTTTCCCTCGACGAATCGTTTGCCCCGCGACGATTTGTTTTCTCCTGTCGACGCCATCCATCGTCGCCGTCGGGAGCCATGCACTCTGGCACCCACCAGTGGCTGCCGGCGCTTCAAGGGGTGTTTGTTTTCACACGGTGACACGCTTCACTAGCGCAAGCTGCAGCCAAATGGTGACATGAACCGCACCCGCACGTGCATTCCAGCCAATTCAAGAGGTGTTTGTTTTCACATGTCACATCAAATGTTTGGTTAGTAATTGACAAAATTAAATTTAGATTAATCACAAAAATAATTGCACATACGGAGGTTAATTCACAACGAATCTAGCAAGCCTAATTACTTCACGATTCGATAACTTGGTGCTACAGATGGATTATTAAAAATCCTCGTTGATGACGAAAATATCAATATCGATCTTGACTTCCACACACACAGAGACTCGCCCCCGCGTCGCTCCCGCGTGGGCGACTCGGGCGGTCGAAACCCTAGCCCGCCGCAGACTCAGCGCCGCCACCCACCATCGTCGCGCCGCCGCCGAGGGGTGCTCCGGATCCGTGAGGCCCCCGATGACCGCGGCGGCGCGGCCATCTCCCCCTCCTGGAGGTCCTACGGCGGGCGCGGTCGCCCCGGACCCCCCTTGTAGCTCGTCGGCGGTGTGGCTTCCGCGGCCGCGGCGGGGTCTCGGGCCCGCAGATCCGGGACGCCCCCGTCCGGATCCGCTGGCCGTAAGGTCGGGGGCATGTGTGGCGGCGGCAGTTGGTGCCGCTGATGTGAAGTGTGAGGGACGGCGGCGGCGGCGGTCCGGACGACGGCGCGCGAGCTGAAGACGGCGGCGGCAGCAGTCGCCCGCGCGGGGGCGCGTGGGACGACGCCGGCTGCGACCACAACGGCGTGCAGGTCTGTCTACGGCGTCGGCAGCGGCCTGGTCTGGCTGTCTACGGCGGCGACGGCGACCTGTGCGGGCTGGCGGCGGCGGCAGCCACGGGCAGCTGGCCGGCCTTGGCTGACGGCTGCAGCCAGCCCACAGCTGCCCTCGACCGGGCGGGGTGGCCGGCGGTCTCCTGTGCTCTTCCCTCGTCGGCTCTGCTGGTCTGGCGCCCCAATGGAGGGGGGGGCAGGGGGGTCCGGTGCGTGCTGGAGGCGCCGAGGTGGTGCTTCGGGCTGCGTCGGGCCTCTCTCTGGTGGAGGTGATGCGGAGGTGTCGGGATGCGGGCTACATGCGTGCGGCAGGCATGGTGTCAAATCGGGCGAAAGTCTTCACCGACGCTCTGTCGGTGGGCATGATGGCGGCGTCCTTGTGATGTCGGTCTCCCCGTTGGGGGCATCATGGTGAGACACCATGCTCTCTGCCGCGCGGGGCTCCCTGGGTGAAAACCTCGTCCATCTTTGGACGTGCGATGGCGGCGTCTTGGCGTCGTGCCCTTCTTGGAGGTATCGTTTTTTGTAGTCCCGTCACGGTTTGGGGTCGGTGGTGGAGGTCATCTGGAGGTGCTGCAAGTTGCGCGTTTGGTTCTTGTTGCTGTGGAGGTGCAGAGGGCCCATGATGCTTGAGGGCTTGAGTCGTCTTACAGCGTGAAGTGGTTCACTCGGTGAAGGATAGTTGAAGGTGATGCTCTCATTGCGGTCTCAGATATCTGAGTCCTTGGCAGAGGAGTGTGAGGCGAGGCACCCACGCAGAGTGGCCAGGATCAGTGGTTTTCCTTGGTGTTGTTATGAGAGTGTTCTGAAGCTTCTCTGGACCTGAGGGGTTGTCGATCGCGTGTGGAGGCTTGAGAGTGATGGTTCCATGGTGGAGGAGCTTGGAGGGGCCGTTCGGGCTTGCAGCGGGCTGCGATCGTGGCACATCGTTGGTGACGACGGCGCAGGCGTCGGCGGCTGTTTTGCTCTCCTCTCCCAAGTGGTTGGGGGTGGTGGTGTGATGTGTCGTGTGTGTTTGTTCATGTTCGGGGGTTGTGTTTGTGTGGTGGTGTCCGCTTCGACGTGTTATATACCAATTGCTACTCTTTCTTAAATGACATAGCAGTGCTTCTGCGTTTATTTAAAAAAAAAATCTTGACTTCCACATGGCACAGCAAAGACTACGTAAAACAAGCCATGTGGACAATTTGAAGTAGAGCAAAGAAGCGCACGTTCTGTAGCAAGACCTTGTTTAGTTGGCTAAATTTTTCAACTTTTTCTCCACTCTCTCTCCATCACATCACATTAGATACGTCAAAAGACATATGTTCGGAGTATTAAATATAGGTAAAAAATTAACTAATTACACAGTTTCGATGTACTTTGCGACACGAATCTTTTGAGCCTAGTTAGGCCATGATAGAATAATATTTACCACAAACAAACGAAACGTGCTACAGTATGCTACAGGAGTTCCAAATGTTGAAAAGGTAAATTTTTCACCGAACTAAACAAGGCCCAAGTTTCCTTTCCTTCACACATGTGCGCCTACCATTTTATTACCTGCTCGATATATACAACTGTATTTTTTTTAAAAAAAATGGAGGCGTGCAGAGGCGTGGGGTCTTGTTGTACTCCCATCCCCTTGTCCCAATCAACAACTGATCGCCCGCAATACGAGTAGAGTAGCAGCTGCAGCAACCCGCAAGGCAGGCCGCCGGCACGCTGCTGGTCGATTCGCCGAATTCTTCCCAAGCCAAGCGCGCAGGTGAGGTTTTCTTGCACGCCTTCAATTGATCTTCGTTTCCGCTTGACCATGGTGATCGATTTCCGTCGAGGGATTGGGCGATTTTGATGGAGATGGGTGCCGGTTCTTTGGATACATCGCCTGTTTGACGCGAGGATTCTAGTCTCGGTTCCGCCGTCGATTCGTTAGCTCGCTGCTTCGATTTCGGTTCTATTCTATCCACGGGAAGGGAGTAGAGATTCAGAGATCTTTGCTTTGCCGTCGCCCCCCTCTGCTCGTCGTCGTGGACAAGTCCCTACACGCCACCCGCCCCAATCTGCTGCTCCCCCCTCTCTTGCTTCGCGGAGATCGGCGGCGGGGGTTCGGGTTGACGGCAACGACACAGCCGGGGCGATGTGCCGGTGACCGCCAGGGCAACCGTGTATGCGTCGCTCGGCCGGTGCCGGCGCTGCTGGTGCTTTCCGGCCGCCGCTGAATCCCGGCTCCCCGCGGCGTCGCCCGATCTGGCGCATCGACCCGGAGCTGGCCCTCCTGCAAATTTGTCCCCTGTGTCTGTTTGCAACCTGCGAATTGTCTGCTTGCAATTGTCCGCTTGCAAGCGCGCAGAGAAGAGACTATCTTTGACTTAACCCGCGTCACTTTTATCTGTTTCAGTTTCTTTCGTTTACTGCTTTAACAACACACCTTTCTGCCATTGTGATGTTATAATTGAGCCACCGCTCTAGTTTTGAGTTTTTTGACCCAATTCCCCTTATGCAGTAACTGAATTTACACCATGGCTTCTCTGGATACTGTGAGAGGAGATCTTGCCCTGGTCATCTTGTACCTGAACAAGGCTGAAGCAAGAGATAAGATCTGTAGAGCTATACAGTATGGATCGAAGTTTCTGAGCAACGGAGAACCAGGGCCGGCGCAGAATGTCGACAAATCAACCAGTATAGCCCGGAAAGTTTTCAGGCTTTTTAAGGTACTTTACCAGAATGTGGAGATTAGAAATTGAAAGGGATCACACTTGAATCTTCGCATGACTTGTGAATCTTTTTCTCACTTGTACAGTTTGTCAATGACCTGCATGCTCTCATCAGTCCTCCTGCCAAAGGAACACCACTTCCCTTGATCTTACTCGGAAAGGTATGCTGATTGCTCAAGGTGGCATTATTACATTTTTCATATGTGAACTCATTCAGTTGATGATGGTTTTGTTCTCAACCTTCCTGATTGATTGTCTTCATGTATCTCTCAGTCGAAGAACGCAATGCTGTCAACTTTCCTCTTCCTGGATCAAATTGTGTGGGCTGGGAGGACAGGAATATACAAGGTTTGAGAATTCCCTTTTATATCGCCAGCCTAGAAAAGTTTGATCTGATAGAGTTTTTTCCTATACCTTTTTGTGCTCAAAGAAACAAAGAAAGAAAAATTGGCATGGAATTGTTCTGGCCCATTCTACCCGCTAAAGAAATCATACAAGAAAATGTGCACTGCTTCCATTGAAAAAATTGTATACTGCTATTTGCATGGTGACAAACAAAAAATTTGGAAAATAATCCAATTTTTTGTACAGAACAAGGAGAGAGCGGAGTTCCTCGGCAGGATAGCATTCTATTGCTTCCTCGGCTCTAACACCTGTACAACTATTATTGAGGTATGGTTATTCTCTCTTGTTCTGTTCAGAGTGTCATTATGATTTATTTGGTTCTGTATGTGGAATTGTTTTACTACATGGAAATGACTCGTGCCTCATCATATAGCTAGCTGAGCTCCAACGGTTGTCCAAGTCGATGAAGAAGCTAGAGAAGGAGCTCAAGCACCAAGAGCTGTACAAGGTACTACCTTCAACTTGAGTAGAGAATAGTCACCGGTCAAACTGTTTTAAATAAAGTCCTCCATGGAACTGTTGTTCCATGCTCATCCTCTTCGTTGAAATATTCAACTGTATTTTGACGACTTTGCCAGAACGAGCAATACCGGATGAAGCTGCAGAAGTCCAACGAGCGGCTTCTGGCTCTGATCAAATCCAGCCTGGACATAGTCGTCGCGGTGGGGCTACTGCAGCTGGCTCCGAAGAAGGTGACCCCCCGCGTCACCGGGGCGTTTGGCTTTGCCAGCTCGCTGATCGCGTGCTATCAGGTATGGAAACAACGCTTACTCTTCCTCGTTGTCCGTTGAGAGACACCCACCCACTGGAAAATGCAAAGCTTAGACTGTCCGCACTGGGGGACGCTACCGGAACGGTAGCCGGCCTGCAGTTCGCTTTTAGCGTCAAAAATCCCGCAGCGGGGGACTGGAAAGGAGACTGAACGTTCCAGTTCCCTCCCGCTGCCGCCATTCCTGGCGTCCATCCAGTGAACGCTACCGCTGCCTCGTGGCGTGGGGCCACCCTCCGGATGCGCACTGTCCCAACCACCACCGGCCTCCCGCCCGCGTCCGGAGCGCGTGCTTGCCGGAGACGGGGAGGGAGAGAAGGGGAGGACCACCGGAGGGAGAGAGAGAGGGCCGCCGGCGGCTGGAGACGGAGGTCTGCCGACGACTGGTGATGGAGGGGCGCCGCCGTCGAATCAGGCCTCCACACCCGCAACCTCCCCTGCACCGGCGGAGAGCCCGAGGTCGAAGCTGCCGCCGCCGCAGAGAGAAGACGGAGGAAGGCGCCGCCGAGCTCCACCTGTACCTCGCCGCCGAGCTCCTCACCGTCGCGGTGCCGCCTGCGCACCACCACCTCCTCCGCCAGCACCCGCGGGCGCCGGCAGCATCTCGCCGAAGAGGGGACAGAGGAGGGGCGGCCGGCGGGGAACTCGCCTGGATCTGCTCGTCGCTGCCGCCGCGCACGAGGAAGGTGGAGTTGGGGAGGAAGCAGGGCTGCTGGCCTCGACGCGCTCGCCTCGTCCGCCGCCGCCGTGCCCCCGCGCCGGCACACGTCGACCGCGCTGTCGCCGTCCGAGGAGGAGGGACCGGCCGCCTGCAGAAGACCGGCCGGCCGCCGCAGCTGTTGCCCCGCGCCTGGGAGAGAGCTGCCCCGCGTACGGCTCACGTCGACCGCGCGCGGCGCCCGGCGGAGTGGACGAGGGGGCGGACGCGGTGGGTAGGTGAAGGAGATTGGGGAAGGAGAGAGTGGAGAGAGAGGGGGAAGAAAAGGGTGTATGACGCGTGGGGCCGCAGCTAGTAGTTGGTATGGAGTTTGAGATATAGAGGTTGATGGATGCGGAGAAACTGAAACTGGACTGGAAATTTTTGATGACAAGGCGGGAATATTCCTTTTAGAGGTTGAGTTTGAAGGTTGACGAGTGCGGACAGTCTTAAAGTTTCTGACTGACCCATTTCTCTCGTTCTCCCCGGCAGTTGCTTCCAAGCCCAGCTAAGAGCAAGTGATGTGATAGGTAGCCCGGGGGTGGCTGGTGTATCTGTCACCTGCTGATGGCGTCGTCGCCGGCAAGAAGAAGAAATAATTCCGGATTGATGGAACTGATTTGGCACGAAAAAAAGCTGGCCGTCGTGCTGTTTGGTAGACTTTTTTCTTTTTCTTTCTGCTGTCGAATTTGGTTACAATCCATTGTGGCTGATTACTGTACGATCCGGTTTGTAAGATTGACTTGTCATGAAATAAGAAATGTGTAAACGAGATGCGTCTGATGACACAGCTGTTAGGATTCCATGTTGGTAGCCTGTTTTCCGTGGAAGCCCCTTTGTTGCTGCGGATTGGATTGGATTGGATTTTGTTGTGTAGTATTCCAATAGCGGCGTAAGGAAGAAACAAACAGGCTGGAAAGACATGCTGGACCTGGTGGCCTGTTAAGCGTCATGTGGGCCGTTATATATGGCAGGCCGGCAGAACAGGAGGCAGCAGCAGATTTCTCTCAACTACTGAATTGTTTTTCTTCTGTCAACATACTATTTCTGAATTGTTTTCTTTCACTGTTTCAGTGGTCAAAAGAAGAAAGCTCAATAAACATGTCGTTCAGAGTTTACAGGTTAGAGGCATTGCTTTTTGCTACTAGTTTCAGGTTTTCTCCTCTTAACGAAAATCGAGAGGGAGGTCTTACCATCACCGACTTAGTTCATGAAATCCTGATAGTTCAAAGATCTACAATCTAAAAAAAACTTGGGACACCATCACACCAGTGAGCTAGCTGTGTTACAAAGCGCGGGAACGCCGCACCCGTATTTCTAGCACTGTTTTGTCGTGACGTGAGTACGTGGCAGGGATGGGGCCGAACAAAACACCGGTTGCCTTGTAAAAATCTTTTGCGAAGAGCTGAGTACGTGTACGTGGCGGCGGCGGGAGGACGTTGTGCATCGCCGCGCGTCGAGGATTGAGTGAGAGCGGGGCGGCGGCCCCTTCCCGTAGGACCGACCACGCTAGGCAACGGCGAGTCAGCGACATGGGATTGATGGTGGCTGGACGGATGCCCATCATCATCACGGCCCAATCCTGGGTCGACGCGTGAGTCGTGACCCTCTCCCCCCCGCTGGAACGAGGGTGTGTTTAGAAGTCCAACTTCCCTAAAATTCATTATGCAAAAAGAAATTCCCTATCACATCAAACATCACATCAAAAATATCGTCATATGTATGGAGTACTAAATGTAGATGAAATCAAAAAATAATTACACAGTTTGGATGTACTTTGCGAGATGAATCTTTTGAGCCTAATTAGGTCATGGTAGGACAATCGGCCTGTTCGTTTGGCTTATCAGCCACCAGCCAGCAGTATTTTTCTCTCAGAATAAACCAGCCACCAACAACCAGTCAGCAGTACTTTTCTCTCAGAACAAACCAGCACCAGCAACCAGCCAAACGAACAGGCCGAATATTTATCACAAACAAACGAAAAGTGCTACAGTGCTTTTCAGTTCGAAACAGTACTTTTCGGCTTAAAATCCGTGCAAAATCTCAGAATTTTACATCCCAATTTTGAGATTAAACACACCCGAAGAAAGAATTCTCTCGTGCGCGCGCCGCCGGCCCACGACGCAGCGCAGCGGCCGGCGGCAGCAGAGAACGCGTTTCCGCGGGCGGCGCCACGGGGGTTTGTCCTTTTGCCGCCTGTCTCCGAGCTGGCAGCGGCAAACCTAATACCTACAGAATTAGTTTTGTAATTAAATTATGCTTAATACACCTAAATATCTCCGTCCCATTCGATGTGACGGAACAACGAAACACCTACGTCTCCAACTCCAAACTTTGTTTGGTTCGGATAGGATTATTACAAATCTTGCCGCATCAGATGTTTTGATCAATTAGGAGTACGAAACTTAAACAAAAAACTTATGCAATTAATTTTATAATGAAATTATATTTAACCATCTTAATTAGTATTAAAATAGTCTAGTGCTAGATTCTGTCCTGATTCCCGAAGCCTGAATCAAGTGTCAGTCGGTCAGTCAAGATGGTAGCAGTAGCAGCACAAGCGCAAAAGGTCACCGCCGCCCAAAAACCAAAAGCCAGCTGCTGTCGCCATCTCCACGTGGCCAGCTTGCTCCCACATCCGCAGCTGCTGCTTCCCGAACTCTTTCCTTCCCCACTCTCCGTCACTGCCATGGCGGGCTCCACCCTCCCCCCAACCCACCTTGTTAAGGAATCCGACGCCATGCTCACGCCAACGCGGCTTCCCCGCCGTCTCGCCACCGCCCCCCACGCCACTCCTCCCGACCAAATCCCGACGCCGCACCGCGCTCGCCCCCCTTCAGCTCACCTTCCATCTCCCGCCACGCGCCCCTCTTCAAACTTCTCCCGCTCCATCCATGCCGCACCAAATCCTATATAAACCACACGCCACGTTCCCACTCTCCCAGCAACCAGCAGCAGCCACCAGAACACCACCGACCACCACCACCACCACCACGATCCGATCCATCATGGAGTACTACGACGAGCAGGATTACCATCACCAGTCGCCGGAGTCGGCGACGGCGTCGGCGTTGGCAGCCGCCGGCGGCGGGGAGTACGCGACGGTGATGTCCGCGCCGCCCAAGCGTCCCGCGGGGCGGACCAAGTTCCGGGAGACCCGGCACCCGGTGTACCGCGGCGTGCGGCGGCGCGGGCCGGCCGGGCGGTGGGTCTGCGAGGTCCGGGAGCCCAACAAGAAGTCCCGCATCTGGCTCGGCACCTTCGCCACCGCCGAGGCCGCGGCGCGCGCGCACGACGTCGCCGCGCTGGCGCTCCGTGGGCGCGCCGCCTGCCTCAACTTCGCCGACTCGGCGCGCCTCCTCCGCGTCGACCCGGCCACGCTCGCCACACCCGAGGACATCCGACGCGCCGCCATCGAGCTCGCCGAGGCGTCCGCGCACCAGGACGCCGCCGCCGCGGCCGCCTCCTCCTCCTCGTCGTCGTCGTCCGCGGTCCCAATGGCGGCGGCGATGATGCACCAGCAGCATCACCAGGACGCCGCGACGTACGACGACTACGCCGCAATGTACGGCAACATGGACTTCGAGAACTCGTACTACTACGACGGGATGGGCGGCGCCGCCGTTGCCGGCGGCGGCGATTGGACGACGCAGCAGACCGCCGGGTGGCATATGGACGCCGACGACGATGGCGCCACCGGCTGCGGCAGCGACATGACGCTCTGGAGCTACTACTGAGTTGGAGCTGGAGCTGGATAAACTCGGATGCTACTCACTCTAAAGTCTCTGGAGGAGATTGGAAGAGGAGAAGCTGAGTTGATAGGGCTTTTTTTGGAGGGATGTTGAATTTGAATTCAAAGTTTGTAACCGAGGAGGAACGGCAAAGGGCATGAAAAAAAGAGAACTTTTGCCGTTCTTCCTTTTGGGGGAAGGAAATAAAGAAGACCAGCTCTGACTGGCTGCCTAGAGTTATTTTTTTATTTTTTTTAAAGAAAGGAGAAAGCAAATAGATTTAGTTATTCTTTGAATTTAGAGAGAAAACAAAGAGATTCAGTTCCTATCTTTTCTGCCTCTTTGTCAAAACGATGTGCAACTAGGAACAGAGGGAGTACTAGGCCGGAATTGCACGACCACGTCGATATTGCTGCATGAGTGAATGCAATTTAGCTAGCCGTTTTATACTGAATTTTAGCAAAAATGTACTGTATGTTTTTAAGCGAAAAAGCTAGATTTTTTTTTTACCAACAGACAGGAGAACTGGAGATGGATGGTGACAGCTGATAGGCTCATGCTGCTTTGAGGTCAGTTGCCATTGGCTGATGACATGCTCTAGAAAGAAAAGCAATTGTGGAGCAAGTGGATTCACGTGCCCGTGGCTTGTAAAGTCCGGCGAGGGAGAGGGGAGACAGGATCTTATCGGAGGGCGGCGGCGATCCACGGCGGCGGCGGCCACCCCGGAGCCAGCACAAGTTCCAAGTGTACCCGCCGCACGTGCGGCTTGTTGCGAGCTCTCAAGATACTACTCCTCCGTATACCAGATCCGGAATATACATATAAATATATATAAATAATGGACGACGGTTGTGTTGTGTCAGACCAGACGATGGTCAAATTCCCCGGGCACCGGCCCTGCCTGTCGACGCGTTTGCGCGGGCGGCGCCGCTGCCGGACAAACTGTGTCCATCCCCGTCCCGGCTGCAGGGTGCAGTAGGATTCGCTGAATCTTCAGCTGCTCTGGCTCCGGCGTGTGGGTGTGGACGTGTGGTGCCTCGCCGCCGCTCACGTTGGGTGACCGTCACAGCCCAACCCTCCAAGTGGGCACGTCTCATCATTTGGATATCTCACGTATGAGAGCTAGTATGAACCTTGTGTTCAGTCACAGCGCCTGCGCCTGAGAAGGGAAGCTATGCAAAGTCGTCATCACCATCTCTTCTGCGAATTGACTTGTAATCTAATGGTAGAGTGATCTAGTGAGACGCTACCCACCAGAGTACGAATCCTGATGCTCATACCTTTTCCTAGGATTTTATCAGATTTACCGATATTAAGTGGTAAGCGACGTTCCCGTCGACAACGAGACGCCAATGGCGGATGTTCGGTCCTTCGGAGGTGCTCATAAGGGTAGATTTGTGTACGTGTGTTCATTAAGGATGAGTGTGATTGTGTGTTGTGCACGTCTACGTTATACTGTGTAATTTAAAAAAAAATCATCATCGTCATCATCATTTTTTTTTCATCATAAAGTGTGTGGGTTGATGATCTTGTTGGCCCAAGTCCAGCTCGGCCCAGTTGAGCTCAGACGACTCTTCCTTCCTTGACTTGAGATCGCCCGCGAAGCCGCCGAAGGTGAGGGAGGGAGGGAGGGCGTCGATCGATCATGAGCTTCCGGCGGTTCGTGTACCTGGTGACGGACGACGTCCGCCGCCGCCACTTCTCCCTGCGCCGCATCGACATGTCGCGCTTCTTCTTGCCGAAAGCCCAAAGAGATCCACCGCAGTTGGAGGAGGCTGATGAGCTGCCTCACCCTGAAGTTAAGTTTGATGCTCCGACTTCCGTTGTCCACGATCTGCAGTTCATGCTCTTCCCCAGCGCCAGCGGGGGCAGCAGCGGCAGGAGGAACGACGACAAGGTGGTCATCTCCGACGACCTCACCGGCCGCGTCCTCCTCTACGACACCGGATCGTGCTCCATCCGCAGCATGCCCAGTCTCACCGCGCCCAAGTTGGCGCCCGTCTCCATGGCCGTCGGCGGCAACAGCTGCTACTACGTCCTCGGCACCAAGTTCACCCTCAGCAACAGCATCTGCTGCTTCGATCGCTTCTCCCACGACGACGACGACGATTGGCGCTGCCGCTCACTGCGGCCGCCTCCCTACCTCCTCCACAACTCCTACAGCCACCGCTGCATCGCCGGGATGACCCATGTCGACTCCTACGCAGTTGTCGGCGGCGGCTCCAGCATCTGGATCTCCAACACCACCCTTGGCACCCACTGCTTCGACACGGCGAGTCGTGTTTGGACCAAGGTCGGCGACTGGACGCTGCCGTTCTGGGGCCATGTCCAGTACGTGCCGGAGCACAAGCTCTGGTTCGGGATCCCATCTTCTTCTTCTTATCACGGTTGCGACGACGAGGACTACGGCAGCATCTGCACCTCAGACCTCACTGCTGTGACGACGACACCCCCGACGATCCGCAAGGTTTGGGGGGACGACGACGACGAGCGCCTCGCTCTCGCACCGCCGCCGGAGTCGACGAGAAGGTCTTGCCGTCTTGTGCACCTTGGCGAATCCAAGTTCTGCCATGCCAGCTTCTTCCAGATCAAGCACCCGGTCGACCTCGTTTACAGTAGCTACGCGGTGTTTACGGGCATGGAGGCGGAGCCTTGCGGGAACAATGCAGACAATGCAGGTGGAGGTGGTGGTGAACTCCGCTTGGTAAAGCACAGGTCGGAGATATACAGGCTGGCCAACAAGCTGTTTCACTGGGTACTCTAGTCTTGTATGTCGCCCTAGGCCTTCTTAGTGAACAACATAACCCTATCTGCCTGTGTCCATTGGATTTGTGAAAACCTCAATACTGAGCAGGGCTAAGCTCAACTATGACAGTGTAAGAAGAAAGAATGAGGATGCACCATGAGCAGGTCAGGGCGACCAGGGGACTGCAAACATTTGCCAAACAACAGCAAAGCAGTAGTGAGTTGATTAACTCCTGTGGTAATGAGAGTGTAGATTTCTTTATACTGTCTAGGAGAGGGCTGGGATTCTGGGAATGCCAGAGTGGAGAAATAATTTCATTCAAAGTCTGCAGACAGAACATGGAACGTGCAGCAGTATTAACATCTTAGGATTTGTTTGGATGGAGCCATCACATCCCAATTTATACGGCGATTGGTTCAGGTATCAGGTATGGTTGGAAACTTGGAATAACAGGGCCTGCCAGTCAGGTGCCTCTTTTGCTCATCCTCCTCAGTCCTCCAAATGCGACAACGGCAGCAATTCTTACCTGCTGTACAAGACTGTAGAGGTCAGAATTGTCAATACGTTTGTGCCCTGTAAAAAAACAAAGAAAAGAAAAGGGAGAATCGTCAACAAGTTAGAATATACGTGTTTATGCGACCATTAATCACTGCAAGTGTTTTAAGTTTGATTTGCAAGCCATCTGATGAATCTGTGTTCTTTTCATCTGATTTCAATGAGGAAACTCTTTTCCCTACACTGCAAAACATGTAGGAAAAATAAAAGATATCACTCTTGCAGTCGCATGTTGACTCAAACTATGAAACTACCATGCCTCTATAGTGGAATGTTTACACGATCTTCCACAACTACAGCCATACAGAACCCTGAAAATCGTACTGGAAACTGGAAAGTAGAGGAGAAAATCTTACTGGAAAGTAGAGGATAAATTTCTTAGGTCTGTTCTTTTGCAGAAAGCTCCAGAAGATGCTCTGCCTCCCTCAGGAACAATCTTGTTAGCTGCTTTTGCCCTCTTCGGTATACTATACACGAGCGACTATTTATTTTTGACTTGTTTTTGTTGTTCTCGTCACTTCCACTGTGAAACGAATAAAACAAAAAAAAGTATCATGAGTTAATAACAGATTAAGGAAAGAAGCAACTGTGATCAACATGATGCCAATAAAGGAAGATATGCTCTAAGATCCAAAACTTTAGATTATGAAAGTGCCAGGTTTTTGAAGTTGGATATGTACAGATATTCATTCTTTTTACTACAAAGATTAATTTTGGCACCTGAACTCAGTATATAATACAGCCGTCTATTATGATTACGAATAAGGCACACCATGGAACTGATTGTGCTGCACAATTAAATTTTTACAGGATCTTCGTAGGAGATGAAGCCCAAGTAGACTGGCAATGATAGTAGCTCCATGCTGACCCTAGATACTGAGGTATTGACTACGGACAACCCCCTAAATAAGAACAGTTTAGACTCTATGTTCCATCTTAAAATAGTCATTTTCAATAGTCTGGTAGAAAATCAATAAGAAATTGCATGCAATATATATTAGGATGCATTCATGTGTCTTAAGATAGTGGACCTGTGGTGATATAGAAAAAAAAAACTATTCAGCAAAAGCATGATTTCCTCTGCCCACCTCGTGCAGTCCTTCAAATCATGGGAATATAATTGTTCAAGCAATTCACTGTCAGATGCTTCTGTTCCGGTGCGCTCCTCAAGTTCAGCCATTCTTGCAAAATGAATGGACAGATCTATGGGGTCATTCACGATGCTATATCAAATATGGCTGTATGGTCTAAAATACGCCAAAGGGGAAATAAATATGAATGCATTACTTGACCCTAAGAAGATCCACAAGCAAACCAAGCGCCCCCTGATCACCACACACCTCCCAAATAGCACTTTGGATCTCTGCGTCAGATGGTTCTCTATCTTCACTAGATCCAACCTAGCAAGAACAAAATCAGCAAAGGCCTAGAGTCAGTTTGCGCACACAATACAAGATTTGTCGTTATTCAAGGCTAGATGGGGTGCATACAAATAAATTCTTGAGCTGTCCAAATATAAACGTAGTCGGATGCTAAATAAGCCATTTGAAAAGATGCTGGAAAAAAAGTTGAAATTCAAATTTATTATGCAAATGCTAATGTTAGACCATAAATGAAATATTTCAGTGAAACTTGATGTCACAATTACTTCATGAAGTTCTTTTTACTGCATGCATAAAATTCTCTAGAGCCTTCATGACACAAAGTAATGATCATGGCTTTGCTGCCAAAAATTAGTGCTTCCATGCAAATGACATGAAATAATTATCATGTATGTTGCTGCCAAAAACAATGGATATATGCAACAAATTCTGGAGTTGCGCACATTGCATCAGTGCAAAAGCACCTGCACTAATTAGTTTTCATATCTCTGCAACATAAGGATTCCAATTCTATGACTACGGGTCACATGAGGATGCCTGCCAACAAGACATGCCCAAACAACACAATAGACTCATGCTATAAAAATTCAGAAATAGCAAAGATAAAGGAAGTGTTCATTGTTGCATCTGCAGCATATGTAACATGACATGTGAAGAATAAAGTCTGAATCAAAATACCGAGATCATAGTATAGGAGTAAACTATTGGTTAAAAATAGTGTGAAAAGCACTAACCTCTCCAAGTAAAGAAGCAACCTGTTCAATCTCATGTTCTTGCATGGCAATCGTACGCAAGGTACTCAAAAAGTCCTGAGGGAAAACAATTTTGTGGAGATATGATGGAACTTTGCGTTGACCACTCCAACTATAACTAGAAAAAGGACTGATGTTTTTCTTGTCATCCTTATCTTCACTGGAACAAATACCAAAAAATCCATTATCAAGCAAGCTTCTGGGTAGAAGACATCTCAATTCACCCTTCTGCATACACATAGGACAAACAAAGTGAGCTTAATGATGGCTATGTATGCTTGGAGGGCTTGAACCAGTTAGTGCAGTCATCATGATCTTGAGCTATTCTGAACAGGGACACCTTTAAATCATGTATGAAATTAACAATCAAAAGTGACATGTAAGGTAACCACTAAGCACAAGCTACTTATTACGAGTAAGCAATTCCCAACACGCTGGTGTTGGCATGTATGGGTAAGCCCCTCCAACAGTACCTAAATATCATAATATATAAGCAATCCACGGATAGGGGGAATGAGCTAATCACTTAGAGTACCTGTATCTCTAGTAGCCTCATCTTAACATCAGCAGACTGGATCTGTCTAAGAGCTTCCACAGGATAGTGAACCTGCGCTTAGAACAAGTAAACAGAGCTTTCTTTATTAGATATATTTTATGTAAGTCTGCCACAAGAGGGAAAACATTGAGTCTGAAATATCTGATTTTGTAAAAACATCGAGCCTTGCAAACAGTCCATCAAATAATCATAAAGTCTAACTCGTACAAAGAATGAGACAGAGGTCTGCCATTCTATTCCAATTCTGAGATCTATCAACTCTGGAACTAATGACAAAACATTATTTGTGAATAATAAGTTAATAACACCATCATTTTTCTTTTTTTAATAGTCCAAGTGTTCACATTATTAACAATACAAACGTCTCCTCCCACAACAGAAAAAAGCTAGATGACAAACATGTCCTATAAAATTATTATCTTTTAGCACATACATCATTGTGAGGGTTACTATGAGATAATCATCAGGATTGTTGTCAACCACAAATCCATAGAGGTACAGTAGTTCCTGTAAGTACACAATGTACAGCATTGCATTAGTAAGGATATACAAGCAGTTGAATTGTTAAACATGTAAACGCATAGAAACAGAACCATCTTTTCATTTCTAAGTATTATAATTGCGAATCCTAGAGTTAGCATTTGTACTAAAAGTAAATCCATAAGGAAACAAGGATATGTGAATCCATGTACCCACCAAACCAAATAACCAAACTCCAGTGATAGAGAAAAGCTACACGACCTACAAGCAGTGTATCCTCCCCTCATATTATTTTTTTATTCATTTATACCATGAATCATCAAAACCAGGGAAACATGGTTGACTTTTTTCTGCACTACTTTGTCCAAATTGTTACTACGGTCAAGGATACAACTAAAAAAAAAAATCCTTCTAATGGGTTCTATAGTTCCACAAGGCATGCATCACAGTGCTGTAGTTGTGTTACATTAGAAAGCTGTAAATGGCCTGGATAAGAATATGCGAGACAAAGAGACCATCCAAGTCATACAATGGTAATTATGACAATACGGAAAACTAGTAAGAATTAAGAACAAAACATATGTTGTAAACTTAACCCTAGATCTACACGTATTTATGTGAGTAATACCTCATTTCCTTTGTTGCCATAATTTATGTAGATTTCTGCCCCGGCCTCAACAGAACTTTTGTCAGCTTGAGAAAGAAACGAACAAATAGAACTAATCATAATGAGAATCATTTTATAGAAAAACATTCACTTAAAGGAAAGTCACATGGTTCATTTATCATATGAAGACTATAAGTTGGATCGTTAAAGTTACCAAGCATGAGGTACATCGAAGCAGGGACTCCAGTAGCATTTCCCACAGAATCAACTTCCCAAGTTGCCAGTGCCTTTACATCTAGTGAATGCAAGCGAGCAAGCTTAGAATGTTGAGGGAGAGATGCTAGCCTAATAGACAAATCTTTGCTTTCTTTATAATTTATATGATTCCTTGAAAATACAGCCACAGGTTTAGCTTAGGGTCGGGGAGGAGGAATGCTGGCGTAACAGGTAAATATTTACTTTCTTTAGACAACCATACGAATACTCTGGCTAGTAAATACAATATAGTTCAGAACTCTTACTATGGTTACAGAAATCAATTCCTGGTATAAGGCCCTCAACCCAAATCGATTCTGTGTTGCTTGATTTAGAATTCTCATTAGCACCACTATCCTTAGCTGTATTGTCAGTTTCCTGCCAGAAAAAGAGCAAGCATTTTGATACAAGAACGTATGGATGCAAAAAAAGGTTGAAATATTGGAACATTTAAAAATCAATATGAAGATGCCAGGAAGCATGTGTAGAAACGATGCGCACGGTATACCAGAGCCTCAAGAAGTTTCTTGAAATCTTGCTATATTAGAAAAAGGGTGCAAAATACTTGAGGGCATAGGTCTGATTATGGATCATCTAAAATGGCTTCAGACTCAAGATTTGTGTTCATAACATGATGCTGAGTTCAGCTTGAAAACCCTGCAACAATCCTGAGGCACATTTTATGATGGTGATAGTAGATTTACCTACATGTACAAGTGAGGAAGCTATTTTTTTCTATGCTTCCAAGATTGATGTTATTTTCATTTAGAAAATTGTGTTAATAAGGCAGTAAATTCACGTGGATTGAATACTTATGACAATACATGTAGATAACTTCTGCTATGTGCAAATGAAATAAGCAGTAAATTGCAAATAATCAGACTCAAGGGCAATTTAGGGGTAGCGTGCCATCACCACCAACTGGAGTGTTTTAAGTATTAGAGACAGAGACATACCACTTCCTTTTTAGTGTTCGTGGTTCACATTTATTTCCAAGATTATTCACTACCATGGACTAGAAGAAGATAGTACCCCAGCAGCAATAACTAAACTAGTGAAAGCTTTGAATGAGAGTTTCGTAATCTTCTGCAGAATTGTGTCTTTAAAGAAAAAGATGTTCCATTGTTACACTATAGTAGAATGACATCTATTTAGAAACCAGTGTTAGTTACTTCAGCAACATCAGTATTTAGTTTTTCCCTCGCATACTTTCAATACATTCTATAGCTGCTATGTTTTCGTTATTTGTCTGTGAATTCTGAATTACCTTCTTTATCACATCACTAGGAAACAATAAATACTTGACAGAACAACAAAGGAATGTGTCAAATTTTGATCTCTCATAGTCAGAGGATAGAGATAGCATAAGTTATAGTCAACTTGTAAATTAGAATTGAAAACATAACCAATGTTTGACTATTGTCCACATAGTCTCACACAATCACATAAAACTGGATGCAAAGGTAAAATCACACATATCGAGTAATTGGTCAATAAATGTTCCAAATTCCAAGCACACTAGGTTAGAAAAATTCAAATTCACCTGATGGTCAGGGAGACTAGAATCGCAAACATCATCATTAGTTCCGCTCTGTTGATCACCACACGACCCAGGAAAAACATAAGAATGCGGCAATGGTATGTTCAATGCCCGAGTCCAGAAGATTGAGTTTGCCCTGTCAAAGACACACAATTTTTATGAGGGGCCATTTGTGTTATTACCCCCATTTTGAAGTGTAATTGTGATTTTGCCCTCATTTTTTCAACTTTGTGATTTTGCTCTGGACTATTCACAAGTCAATGCGATTTTACCCCTAGTCAATGGTCAAAACAGGGGCAAAATCGCAAAGATCAGGGGCAAAATCGCAATGACTTGTGAATAGTCAAGGGCAAAATCGCAAAGTTAGAAAAATGAGGGTAAACACACAATTATACTTCAAAGTAGGGGCAAAATCACCAAAAATCCTTTTATGAGCTGATCAGAACTGAAACAAACTGAAGATAAGCAAACTGGGACATCTGCATGGCATTTTCACTAATCTTTTGATTCCAAACATTGTTGAAAGAACTATTCTCTGGCATAATAATTTTAATCAAAGGCAGAATAGCATATTCCTTAACATCAATCAAGTTTTCACCCTGACCATAGGAAATATGAAGGAAGGTACTCATTGATACTAGATGTTCAAACATGCTAATTTTTTTTCATGGCTAATACCGTAATGCGGTAATACCTTATTTTAGCTTGGTACTAGTACTTTTTCTGTGTGGCTGACTAGTTTATGTAAGTATATATTTTGAACATACACTTGCATCGTAGATTTGAAAATACAATATAGTAGCTGTGCAACCTATAGTCAAAATGTGCTCCTATTTGTTATACAATTGTTAAAAATGACATCTATCTAATTTATACGTTCACAAACCAAAATAACCACAAAAGCCACAAAAGATCCTTCTGTTTCTTCTCTTGATTACTGCATTTCAAGATTTTGTCTTTGTCAGATTTATGTAGGTAGGTATGTCCAGAACCTCAGAGTGAAGGAAGTTCTCTAATCCCGTGTATTGTTCATAATATTATGCGAATACAGGGCTGTCCACAGTCGACATATTGACATGATTAATCAAGATGGTAAAATGATATCAAGTAAAGTTTAGTGCAAACAATAATTATACATACCAAAGGAAGTCCTCAAACAACACTTCAGTAGAGCTGCAAAACAGTTTTGACAGTGTTAGTACTAAGCGTGTTCGAGAAATATAGTGCTAGTGCTAAACAACTGGTAAGTTTCAAGCCAGATAAAAAAAGCCGATTTTCCAGCAAACATGCTATGAACCTTAGTTAAGAAGAGAAAGAGCGGGAGGCACACTTGAGGCCTGGAGGGGAGTAGAATGGAGAAAGAATGATCTCCAATTTTATATTATTTTTGGTTCAATCATAATACAATCTGACATCCCCTCTATGTATCAATCAAGCAATATAATGAGACTCTGGGTAATTTTCCCCAACAAAACACTAGGCATCCAACATCCTTAGGGAGTCTTCTCTGTAAAATATACGTGGTGCAATTCCTTGCATTGTTTATCCACAGATATTCACTAATAATCTGTGATTTCAATGAGACTGCATGTAGCATGCTTGCAGAAATATAAAACGAGACTAGTAGGAAGAGCAAACTCAATACAAACCTTGTTGATTCGTCAACATGTAAAAGCTCCTCAACAAGACCTTTAACCTTCTCATCAAATAAGGATTGCAATGACTTCCTCTGAAACAATGATTTTCTCTTAATAGCCACCCAATATTCCCCACGTAGAAGAACAAAAACAACACTGTGCCCCAGACGAACCAGGATCACCGTAGCACGGTACAGTGTCGTCCCTTCCAGTTCTGCAAGCTCCTCTTCGCTGAACCAAAGGGAGCTCCCGAAGGTGCTTGGAAGCATATCCAAGTACCTGCAGACGCAGTGACCCATTTGAACCACGGCTCAGACAACTAGGATGTGAAGGTGGGCGGAGAATGATAATGACAGGTCTTACGGCTTCCAGAGCGAGCCAGGGCGCCGGCGCTCGGCCATGAGGAAGATCATGACGAGGAGGCGGTCGTCGACGCCTCCCTCCTCGAGGAGCGCGCGGCACCGCGGGCCGACGAGCGGGTCCTGCAGCACCCGCATCGGCGTGATGGCGAGGTCGAGCGGCACCACCAGAACCACCCCTGCACCAGCGCGGCCACGCACACGTCAGCGCCCGGAAGAGGAGAGGAGAGGAGAGAAGAGGAGAGGAAGTGGGGTGTTCACCATCGGTGGCGCCCGGCTCAGGGGCGGCAGTGGAGAAGACGCCGAAGCCCTTGCCGCCGCCGCCGCACGCGCGGATCGTGCAGCCGCGGAGGTCGGCGCCATTGGCCTGTGGAGGGAAGGAAGGGGTCTCGGGGTTTAGGGTTTTGGGAGCAGGGGAGTTGAAGGAGAGGGAAGGGAGAGGAGGCTACCTGCAGCCATTGGAGGAAGGATTCGAGCTTGGCCTCGTCGGCGGCAGCTGCCATGGCGGTGTTCGACGAATTGCGCGAGTGAAGTGGAAGTAGCGCGCTGCCCGAGCCCGAAAACGGACTCGTTTTATCCGTTTTCCCCGTGTTGGAGTTTCAAAATGGACGGGCCATAGGTATTTAATCACTCAAATCCTGTTTTGTTTTATTATTTTGAGTAATTTTTACATAGAGATTGATTGAATCATTGATTTTTAGCGTAAAAACTGCTTTTGGATCCTGCGAATCTGATGAATTTTTGTTCTTATGGTAAGTATCATTCGACAAAATACTTCGGCTTAAAACGCTCTGTTGCAATTAGCTCTAGTGATGATGCTTATTACTTGGCTATCAGTATCTGCAGATTGGTCGTGGCTCCCTGCACATGATAAATATGGTAGAAAGGGAAAAATGTATTTTGATACAAGAAAATGCACGCACTTTTACAACTTTCCATCGTTTCACGGGAAGATGTGGAACCAAAACATCTTTGATTATCGTATGATCCAAGTTTGAATTAATCTTCTAGTCTAGCTAAACACCGGAAACTTTCACTAAATAATATGATGCTGGAGCAAATTTGCTAAAAAAATACTATGCTGAAACTGATGAATTTAGATTGTTTCCAGATTGTATAAGGCCATATTGAGAGAATGCAACCCGTCGGTGGATCCTTCTTTCCAGCGTTGACAGGAGAGGCCGAGGAAAGCAACCCATCAGCCATCATTGGCATCAGAAAAGCAAACCCACTCTCCTACAGCCAGCCAAGTGCCTCTTTTGATCATCACAATTGCAGCATGATTTTTATGGATCGGCAATAGTTGGGTGCTGCAATTCAGCAAAAGTTCACCGTCATGCTCTACATTATCAAACATAATCACAACCATTTTTGCCATAAAGTGTTCTGAATTTTATTCACAATGTACTGCACAAGCAACGAACATGCTTCTTTCCCTGTATTCTAAAGAAACAATCAAAGGGAGAGCACGAAACGGAGAAGATAATTTTTCTAATTGAAGATGGAGAAGATGATATACAAATGCCAGCTTGCTGCGCCAGTAAATGACGGTTAACGGCAAAAGTGAGATTCCACTTCCTCCTGGTTAGAGATAGATAATATAAGCAAAAACTAGCAGCTAGTTTTCTGACACCAGGGAAGGAATCAAACAATCTGGTAGTGCAAGTTATCTTCTGCCGAAGGATACCTCCAGAGCCAAGAGAGGGCAAGGTCCAGCAAGCCCAACAGGACCTGGAACTAACAGTCTTCCATACATCCACCCAAGTGACTCTATTGATCATCCCATCAAACTGCAGACAGAAGCAATCGTTTGACGGCTCTGCAAGTACTTCAGCACTGCCAGCCTGCAAAAGGTCAGGATCATCTAGAGACAAAATCGCACTCGTTTATATCATTACTTCGTGTTCTATGATTCATGATATGTTGCTAGATTTATGAATATAATTTTCATGTGAACTTTGGGCAACTTCAGGAGCAGAATCAACAACCGATATCTTCTCAGCAAATATCATCTGTCGACTTGTGTTTCCCTGAGTTGCAGAAATTCGGACAAGAAAAGGTCAGTGTTTTTTTCTCTACAAGGTTTACTTAGAAGAGTTGCACAATTTCGCATACCACTGCAATTATACAAATGTGGGAGAAGACATTCACTAAAATCACCATATGCATGCGAGATGTGTGGATTGGCTTTCACTAAATCCGCTTCAGTTATTGTAAGATCAAGAGCACAGACAAACCTAGGAACACACTCATTTTTTAAAGGCACAAAGATTAAATGAGGAAACTAAGAGGAATTAAAACTTCCATGTTTTGTCCTTTCTAAAAATGTCCTTTGGTACCTAAGAACTGAAATGGGTGATTTTGAAAAGATGAAATGGTATAGTTGATTAGCATAAGTTGGAAATGGAAATGACCTGGACTGTAAAATTGCACGGTGAAAATTCAAAAACACTTTCGCAGTTCTAGATAGACTCAAACTATCAAGCTTCTGGAGTAGAATGCTTAAACTTTGTGTGGATGCGATATTTTCCAGATTATTGGCACCACAATACCACACAGCAAGGGAGATGGCCCAACAGGCCGTTTTTTCAGTGCTGGAGCGGGGTGGTAGCATTGCAGTTGATGAGGCCAGATACTTACTGGGCGTCTCTGACAAATTGAAGTCAGCCAAGAAGCAACTCCAGAGCATGCAGGCCTTTCTCAAGGATCTGGATGACAAGATGCTAAGGCGTGGCACCATGGCTAGGAACCTAGTCTCTGACGTAAGGGGTGTTGCCTACGAGGTGGAGGATATCATCGATGCTGCCAACATACTGAGGAGGCGAAGTGACCCCAAGATATCCATGACAGGAGCCATTTCCAAATATGCTTGCTTCCCCGTCTACCTTTATCATCTCCACAATCTGGGAGCAAGGATAGATTCAGCAACTGCAAGGATGAAAACCATCTTTGAGGACTTTGAAAAGCACCACATTGTTGCTACTGCAATTGCTGAAGAATCATGGGTTTACAGCACTGAAGATGAAGCCATCCAGCATTGGCGATCAGTTCACCCCGACTTTGATGACCAGGTAGATGTGATTGGATTCGATGGCCAGATTACACAGATAAAGGAGGACTTGATCGATGGAAGGAACAAGGAGCTGACTGTTGTTTCCATCGTTGGTCCTGGCGGGGCAGGAAAATCAACAATGGCTAAGAAGGTGTATGGTTTGGCTCCACTAAAGGGACACTTTAAGTTTGATGCTTGGATAGTTGTGTCCCAGAAATTTGAACCTCTTGAAATCTTGAGGCAGCTGGTTAAGCATGCCAATATCGTAATTGAAGCTGAAGAAGCTGAGAAGAAGCAAGCTCAAGCAACTGAGACAGCTCAAGCAACTGAGAAGACGACAGCTCAAGCAACTGAGAAGATGACTGAGCATGAGATGAAGAAGTTCCTTAATGATTTCCTGCGGAGCAGAAGGTATCTGATAGTGTTGGATGATGTATGGAGCACTACTGCATGGGATACAATCAGAGCTGCCTTTCCAAATGAGAAGAATGGCAGTAGAATCATTCTGACCACTCGGAATGGGGATGTTGCGAAGCACCCTGATGCAAGGAAGAAACTGTACGAGCCGAAGCTCTTGAATGAAGATGAAAGCACCCAGTTGCTTCTTGCTAGGGCCCTCCCAGAATACAATTTGGTTGGTAGCAGCAGTAACAGTCCTACAGCTATTAGGCCAAACCTGGATGAGTTGGAGGAGCTGGGCAGAGATCTTGCAGTCAAATGCCGTGGCCTACCTCTTGCCATTATTGTCTTGGGTGGATACCTGTTGAAGAATGTTGATGCAGGCGCATGGAAGAGATTAAGAAGTGATAAGTTTTGGCATGATATGATCAGTACAGAAAAGGTAATTGGAGCTGTAATGGATCTCAGTTACTATGATATGCCAAGCCATCTGCGGTCATGCTTCATGTACGCCACAGCCTTCCCAGAAGACTCCAGTATTAATGTGAGGGATCTGGCAAGTCTTTGGGTTGCGGAGGGTCCGATGGTTCGAGGTCACACCCGTGAGGAAGTAGCCATGAAGAACGTTGCCGAGCTGGTGCAGCGATGCATGTTTCAAATGGAGAAGAGGAACAAATCTGGAAGGATCACGGCGATCAAGCTGCATGACATCCTTCGCGACTGGGGTATCGGACGAGCTCGGAGAGAAGGTTTCATGAAGGACTGCCATACTTCAGAGGACGTCGAGGCATCTTACTCAGAGGAGACGGTGGAAGCTTACCGTGTGGTTCACCATGGTTTCCTGGCAAAGGAAATTGCTGTCTATATGAGACATCTTCGCACTCTGTTATACTTCATGCCTACATGCAGGTATGGCACTATGCAGGGGCGGCACAATGGTTTCCATTGTTTTTGTCATCTGCGTGTGCTTTACTTGCACGGCTCTGGTATGTTGCTTCTGCCCAAGGACATTGCCCAGATGAGGTATTTGAGATATCTTGGATTGGGAGGCAATTGCCAGTATCATCTCCCTTCCTCTATTGGGGACCTCCTTAACCTTGAGACAGTGCACGCCACAGGACGAATATATCATATCCCGAACTCTTTGTGGAGGATCCCTGCACTGAGGCAAGTGCACGTGTCTGAGACTATAGGCTGGTCATTGCCACGGATCAATACCAACTCCAAGATGTGTGTGACGGTACACTGTAAGCCTTTTATTCGTGCAGCCTTTAAGGAGCAGGAACACATAATGGAGGCAACAAAACAGCAGATATCAAAGAACAAGAACCCGGATCTCTCGTGCTGCTTCTGGATGAGTGACGGTACTGGATGCCTGTACGTTGTGGGGAGGTACAAAGAGGGGCCCCAGTTCCCAAATGACAACTACCTAGTCTATGACAAGATGAGTATTGTCCTGGCGTTGAAGGTATGCTGCGCCAATCTACTCAACAACGATACAGAAATGCTGAAGCTCTTGAGTAGGTTAATGTTACTCAAGATGCTCGAGATAGGCGAGCAGTCTCACACAGGGCCGGTCATGACTTTTCCACATGAAAGCTTCCTATGTCTTGAACAACTGGTGCTCCACGATCTTGATATGGAGGAATGGGAAATCAAGCCAGGATCCATGGCACGTCTCAAAGAGCTGACGCTTTGCAAGTGCCCCAATCTGAGTTACCTTCCAGAGGGGTTGTCCTTGCTCCCAGGTCTAGTCAGGGTGAACCTCATTGTGATGCCTCCAGGTTGCCAGCAAGGTACAGTTGCTCGGGGTCTGAAAGAGAAGGGCCATATTGTCTTCGTATCATCCAATGAGGAGGATTTCAAGCATCACTGTGTTTCACTGCGTCGCATGGTAGTTTTCATCCTCAAACTTATTAGTAAAAGGGTTCAATATACCAAATACAGTACTTCTGTGATCATGATTTTGGCACAATGTTGTACCCTCTGGTGACAGGTTCATTCTGCTGGTTCTCTTTGCAGGTCCCAGGTGTACCTACTATAGGGATCGTACATGACCTCGCCAACATCGCCCGTCGTGCAAGACCTTCAAGAAGAATACGACATACATGACGGCACCGTTGCCCAATGCCCATCCAGTGACCTCAAACAAGATTTTCACCCAGAGAATTGCCAAGATATGCAGGGAGCAGCACGACAACGCCTCAAAGGAGGGTAATGGCACCCGAGGGCGTTGCCAGTGCCGACGCCGGCATGGAGCCTGGTACTCCTTCATTGGTGCTTGCACACACCCAAGTAGGCAAGTAGCAGCCACACGGCAGTGTGCAGGACATATTGTTGGGGTGCTGCGGCCACAAGCGTAAGGTGCCACAGGCCACAACACTGATACATATCTTTCCGATTGCTGGGGTGCGTGCTTCTCAGAAGAACTGCTGGTACTTAACGTGGAGTACAAGGATATTTGGATTTATACCTGTTGAATGTAAATATGTGATTGTTATCAGAACAGCATATGCAGGCGTCATGTAACTTTACTTATGTTATAGGAACTCTCAAATAAAAAGCAAAGAGGCTTACAACAATGTCTTTTTTTTTACAAACAACACAAAGATAGTGTGTGTTTCATTGATATAGCAGAAAGAAATACAAGACTATGCAGGAAAAAGAAAAGAAAAAAAAATGTGATTATACTTGTCCGGTTGAATTGAGACATCAACGCGGGTTACCACTCACCGGGCGGTTGAATTGAGACCTCAACACGACTGTGCCACTGCACACGACGACGACAGAGAATATGGAAAACATCCGCAGCTCCCACCCACATTCCGCACTCTTGCAGTCATCGAACCTCCGACATGATTCAGCGTCGATAGAGTCAAAAGGCCTTACAGCAATGTCCTAATACTGAAATTGCAAGCCCTGGCTACAACTGCTGCATTTCGCGATTTGCAGTTACATTTACATATATAGCTGTACACTTGACCATATATTATTTCAAAATTAATAGGATGCGAAACAACATCAATAAATTTGGGAAGCGCATCTTCGTTTTGCCTTCCTTCTAGTAAACTATGCTGACGTTAGGGGTACTAACCTCGGCGGCGCCGTCCCGGCGGCGGTGGAGAAAGTGGGATCCTGCTGCGGGAGCGAGGGGTTGGGCCTTGGGGCTCCGGTTTGGGAGGATAGCACCTAGAGAGGTCAATGGACAAGGAACGGGCATCGGAGGAAGGAAGGACATCCAGGAATGCTCTGCGTGAGAAAGATTTGCTTAGATAAAAGTCCTCGTGGTGAACAGATTATGGATCATCTAAAATTGCTTGAGACTCAAGATTTGTGTTCACGAGATGATGCTGAGTTCAGCTTAAGTCCTGAGGTACATTTTATGATGGTGATAGTAGATTTACCTACATATACAAGTGAGGAAGCAATTTTTCTATGCTTCCAAGATTGATGTTATTTTCATTTCGAAAATTGCATTAATAAGGCAATAAACTCATGTTGTGGATGGAATACTTATGGCAAAACATGTAGACAACTTAAGCTATGTGCAAATGAAATAAGGCAGTAAATTCCAAATAATCAGACTCAACGGCAATTTAGGGGCAGCGTAGTGGTGATGGCAGGAACACCATCACCACCAACTGGAATGTTTTAAGTATTAGAGATATAGACATACCACTTCCTTTTTAGTGTTTGTGGCCCAAATTTATTTCCAAGATTATTTACTACACTGGAGTAGAAGAAGATAGTAGCCCAGCAGCAATAACTAAACCAGTAAAAGCTTTGAATGAGAGTTTCATAATCTTCTGCAAAATTGTGTCTTCCAAAGAAAGATGTTCCATTGCTGTTGTACTATAGTAGAATGACATCTATTTAGAGACCAGTGTTGGTTACTTCAGCAACATCAGTATTCTCTTGCATACTTCCAATACATTCTATAGCTTCTAAGTTTTTGTTGTTTGTCTGTGAATTCTGAACTACCTTCTTTATCACATCACTAGGAAACAATAAGTACTTGACAGAACAACAAAAATATGTGTCGAATTTTGATCTCTCAGATTTAATCCCATAATTAGATGATATCATAAGTTTTAGTCAACTTGTAAATTAGAATTAAAAACATAACCAATTTTAACCATTCTCCACATAGTTTCACACAATCACATAAAACTGGATGGAAACGTAAAATCACACATATATAGTAATAGGTAAAAAAATGTTAAAAATTCCAAGCGCACTGGGTTAGAAAGATTCAAATTAACCTGGTGGGCAGGGAGACTAGAATTGCAAACATCATCATTAGTTCTGGTCTGTTGATAACTACACAACCCCGGAAAAACATAAAAATGTGGCAATGGTATGTTCAGTGCACAAGTCCAGAAGATTGAGTTTGCCCTGCCAAAGACACATACTTCTTATGACTTATGAGCTGATCAGAACTGGAAAAAAAAAACTGGAGATAAGGAAACTGGGACATCTGTATGGAGTTTTCACTAAGCTTTTGATTCCATAAATTTGTGAAAGAAATAGTCCCTGACAGAATAATTTTAATTAAGGATAGAATAGCAGATTCCTTAACACCAATCAAGTTTTCACCCTAACCATAGGAAATAGGAAGGAAGGTACTCAATTGATACTATATGTTCGAACATGTTTTTTTTTCCAAGGCTAATACAGTAATACCTTATTTTAGCTTGGTACTAGTACTTTTTCTTTGTGGATGACTAGTTTATGTAAGTATCTATATTGAACATACACTTGCATTGTAGATTTGAAAATACGATATAGTAACTGTGCAACCTAGTGAAAATGTGCTCCTATTTGTTATACAATTGTTAAAGATGATATCTGTCTAATATACAGGTTCACAAACCAAAATAACCACAAAAGATCCTTCTGTTTCTTCTATTGTTTACTGCATTTCAGGATTTTGTCTTTGTCAGATTTATGTAGGTATGTCCAGAACCTGAGTGAAGGAGGTTCTCTAATCCCATGTATTGTTCACAACATTATGTTAATACAGGGCTGTCCACAGTTCACATATTGACATGATCAATCAAGATGGTAAAATGATATCGAGTAAAGCTTATGTTATTGCCATTTCCAATTTTAGTGCAGACAATAATTTTACATACCAAAGGAAGTCCTCAAACAACACATCAGTGGAGCTGCAAAACAGCTTTGACAGTGTTAGTACTAAGCGTGTTCGAGAAAAATAGTGCTAATACTAAACAACTAAGTTTCCAGCCAGATCAAAAAGAGCAGATTTTCAAGCAAACATGCTATGAACCTTAGTTAAGGAGAGAAAGGCGGGAGGCACACTTGAGAGGGACTAGAATGGAGACAGAATGAGCTAAATCTTCTTTCTTTCTTTCTTTCTTTTTTTTTTTTGCTCAATTGTAATACAATCTGTCATCCCCTTTATGTATCAATCAAGCGATATAACGAACCATAGTTTCAAGAAAAGAGAGCGAAACGGCACCAGCTTACTTGAGAGACAGCAGAAAAGAGGTGGCATGGAATTTAGTTTAACATCTATTTTCTCAATCATGATGCAACCTTCTGTAAGGTTTCAGGACGCCTCCCTCCTCGAGGAGCATGACGAGGACGAGGAGTCGGTCGTCGACGCCTCCCTCCTCGAGGAGCGCGCGGCACCGCGGGCCGACGAGCGGGTCCTGCAGCACCCGCATCGGCGTGATGGCGAGGTCGAGCGGCACCACCAGAACCACCCCTGCACCGGTGTTGCCACACGCGCACGTCAGCGCCCGCGTGAGAGGAGAGGAAGAGGGTGCTTACCGTCGGTGGCGCCCTGCTCGGGGGCGGCGGTGGAGAAGACGCCGAAGCCCTTGCCGCCGCCGCCGCACGCGCGGATCATGCAGCCGCGGAGGTCGGCGCCGTTGGCCTACGGAGGGAATGAAGGGGTCTCAGGGTTTAGGATTTTGGGAGCAGGGGAGTTTGAAGGAGAGGGAAGGGAGAGAAGGCTACCTGCAGCCATTGGAGGAAGGATTCGAGCTTGGCCTCGTCGGCGGCGGCGGCTGCGGCTGCCATGGCGGTGTTCGACGAATTGCGCGGGTGAAGTGGAAGGAGCCAGGCCGCGCCCGAAAACGAGCTTGTGATCGTTTTCTCGTGAACAGAACAGAGAGTCTGTGTATCAGGCCAATGCCACATTCTTTACCTCAAAATTTCACCAAAGAGTAAAATGCGTCAGCGGTCCTTAAACTTGTCGCGCTGTGTCAAGCCGGTCTCCGAACTCGCAAAACGACCAATCAGACCCCTAAACTTGTCGCGTTGTGTCAAGCCGGTCCCCGAACTCGCAAAACGACCAACCAGACCCCTAAACTCTGTTCGGGTCTCATTTTGGTCCCAAACGGGTTTGGACCCGCACGTAAAGTTGTCTTCAACCTCCAGCCCCTGGTGTTTCTTCTTCTTCTTCCGCCGTTGTGGACATGTACCCGTCCTTGCCGCGACCGGTCATGGCCGGTGCCACCACCGGCGGCGAGTGGTGGCCGTGGACGACGACGGCAGCGTCGACGGCCGCATGGTCCCGCCTCCGTGGCGCGCTACTGCTCCCGCTCGAGCTCCAGCTCGCCTAGATCAACGCAACAACGGATGACGGGGCAAGTAAGGGATGGCCGGCGGAGCTCTTGGGTGCGGCGGCCGGAGTGCGCCCGCCTGGGCGCGGTGGCATTTGAATCCCCCACCCGTCTCTCTCATCCACTCCCCTCTCTCTCCACTCTCAAATCCGGCGATGGAGGCAGGAGCAACTTGCGCGCGGGCGTTGCTGTCGCCGGCGCACGGCGGCGGTGGTCGCGTGACCCCCTGCGTGGGCTCACCCCCTCCATGAGTCCCACACTGGAGGTTGAAGACAACCTTACACGCGGGTCCCACGTATAAGTGACAAGAGAATAGAGATTTGTGTCCCCTGGTTGGTCGTTTTGTGAGTTCGGGGACCGGTTTGACACAGTGCGACAAGTTTAGAGGTATGGTTGGTCGTTTTGCGAGTTCAGAGACCGGCTTGACACAGTGCGACAAGTTTAGGGGTCTGGTTGGTCGTTTTGCGAGTTCGAGGACCGGCTTGACACAGCGCGACAAGTTTAGGGACCGCCGGCGCATTTTACTCTTCACCAAATAACATAAAGCTGGAGCAAATTTGCTAAAAATATTATGCTGAAACTGATGGATTTAGAACACTGTTTCCAGATATTAAACATGAAGAAGAATGCAATGCAAGTTCCCTGTCAGACCATTTGCAGAAGTGCCTCTCTTTTTTGTCATCATTGGCATCATTTGCAGCATAATTTTTACGGATCAGCAATAGTTGGGTGCTGCAATTCAGTAAAAGTTCATAATCACCGTCATGCTCCACATTATCAAACATAATCACACCCTTTTTTTTTTGGTCATCAAGTGTTCTGAATTGTATTCACAATGTACTGCACAAGCAACGAACATGCTTCTTTCCCTGTATTCTAAAGAAACAACCAAAGGGAGAGCACGGAACGCAGAAGATAATTTTTCAAAGGATTGATATACAAATGCCAGCTTGCTGTGCCGGTAATGATGGTTCGCGGCAAAAGTGAGATTCCACTTCCTCGTGCTTACAGATAAATAATATAATCAAAAACTAGCTGCTAGTTTTCTGCCAGGGAAGGAATCAAAGATCTGGTAGTGCAAGTTATCTGCCGAAGGATACTTCCAGAGCCAAGAGAGGGCAAGGTCAAGCAAGCCCAACAGGACCTGGAACCAACAGTCTTCCATACATCCACCCAAGTGACTCTATTGTGCATCCCATCAAACTGCAGATAGCACCATTCGTTCGACGGTTCTGCAAGTACTTCAGTGCTGCAATCCTGCAAAAGGTCAGGATCATCTGGAGAGAAAATCACACTCGTTTATATCATTATTTCGTGTTCTATGATTGATTCATGATATGTTGCTAAATTTATGAATAAAATTTTCATGTGAATTTTGGGCAACTTCAGGAGCAGAATCTGCAACCGATAATTTCTCAGCAAATAGCATCTGCTGATCTGCCAACTTGTTTTTCCCCGAGTTGCAGAAATTCAGACAAGAAAAGGTCAGTGTTTTTCCGCCTAAATGGGTTACTTAGAAGAGTTGCACAATTTCGCATATCACTGCAATTATACAAAATGTGGGAGAAGACATTCACTAAAATCACCATATGCATGTGGGATGTGTGGGTTGGCTTTCACTAAATCCACTTCAGTTATTGTAAGATCAAGAGCATAGGCGAACCTAGGAACACACTCAATTTTTAAAGGCACAACGATTAAATGAGGAAACTAAGAGGAATTAAAACTTCCATGTTTTGTCCTTTCTAAAAATGTCCTTTGGTACCTAGGAACTGAAATGGGCGATTTTTTAAAAGATGAAATGGTATAGTTGATTAGCATAAGTTGGTAATGGAAATGACCTGGACTGCAAAATTGGACGGTGAAAATTCAAAAACACTTTTGCAGTTGTAGATAGACTCAAACTATCAAGCTTCTGGAGTAGAATGCTTAAACTTTGTGTGGATGCGATATTTTCCAGATTATTGGCACCACAATACAACACAGCAAGGGAGATGGCCCAACAGGCCGTTTTTTCAGTGCTGGAGCGAGGTGGTAGCATTGCAATTGATGAGGCCAGATACTTACTGGGTGTCTCTGACAAATTGAAGTCAGCCAAGAAGCAACTCCAGAGCATGCAGGCCTTTCTCAAGGACCTGGATGACAAGATGCTGAGGGGTGGCGCCATGGCAAGGAACCTAGTCTCTGATGTCAGGGGTGGAGGATATCATCGATGCTGCCAACATACTGAGGAGGCGAAGTGACCCCAAGATATCCGTCACAGGGGCCATTTCAAAATATGCTTGCTTCCCTGTCTACCTTTATCATCTCCATAATCTGGGGGCAATGACAGATTCAGCAACTGCAAGGATGAAAACCATCTTTGAGGACTTTGAGAAGCACCACATTGCTGCTACTGCAATTGCTGAAGAACCATGGGTTTACAGCACTGAAGATGAAGCCATCCAACATTGGCGATCAGTTCACCCCAACTTTGATGACCAGGTAGATGTGATTGGATTCGAGGACCAGATTACAAAGATAAAGGAAGACTTGATCGATGGAAGGAACAAGGACCTTACTGTTGTTTCCATCGTTGGTCCTGGCGGGGCAGGAAAATCAACAATGGCTAAGAAGGTGTACCGTGTATGGTTTGGCTCCACTAAAGGGACACTTTAAGTTTGATGCTTGGATAGTTGTGTTCCAGAAATTTGAACCTCTTGAAATCTTGAGGCAGCTGGTTAAGCGTGCCAATGTCGTAACTGAAGCTGAAGAATCTGAGAAGAAGCGAGCTCAAGCAACTGACACAGCTCAAGCAACTGAGAAGACGACAGCTCAAGCAACTGAGAAGATGACCGAGCATGAGATGGAAGAAGTTCCTTAATGATTTCCTGCGGAGCAGAAGGTATCTGATAGTGTTGGATGATGTATGGAGCACTGCTGCATGGGATACAATCAGAGCTGCCTTTCCAAATGAGAAGAATGGCAGTAGAATCATTCTAACCACTCGGAATGGGGATGTTGCAAAGCACCCTGATGCAAGGAAGAAACTGTACGAGCCGAAGCTCCTGAATGAAGATGAAAGCACCCAGTTGCTTCTTGCCAGGGCCCTCCCAGAATACAATTTGGTTGGTAGCAGCAGTAACAGTCCTACAGCTATGAGGCCAAACTTGGATGAGTTGGAGGAGCTGGGCAGAGATCTTGCAGTGAAATGTCGTGGCCTACCTCTTGCCATTGTTGTCTTGGGTGGGTACTTGTCGAAGAATGTTGATGCAGACACATGGAAGAGACTAAGGAATGACAAGTTTTGGCATGATATGATCAGTACAGAAAAGGTAATTGGAGCCGTAATGGATTTCAGTTACTATGATATGCCAAGCCATCTAAGGTCATGCTTCATGTACGCCACAGCGTTCCCAGAAGACTCCAGTATTGATGTGAGGGATCTGGCAAGTCTATGGGTTGCGGAGGGTTTCATCCCGATGGTCAGAGGTCACACCCGTGAGGAAGTGGCCATCAAGAATGTTGCCGAGCTGGTGCAGCGATGCATGTTTCAAGTGGAGGAGAGGGCCGACTCTGGAAGGATCACGGGGATCAAGTTGCACGACATCCTTCGTGACTGGGGTCTCGGACGAGCTCGGAGAGAAGGTTTCATAAAGGACTGCCATACTTCAGAGGACGTCGAGGCATCCTACTCAGAGGAGACAGTGGAAGCTTACCGTGTGGTTCACCATGGTTTCCTAGCAAAGGAAATTGCTGTCTATATGAGACATATTCGCGCTCTGTTATACTTCATCCCTACCGACAGGTATAGCACAGACATATTTGGGCGGCACAATGTTTTCCAATGTTTTCGTCATCTACGTGTGCTTTACTTGCACGGCAGGGACAGCTTGTATGTGCTCAAGGACATTGCCCAGATGAGGTATTTGAGATATCTTGGATTGGGAGGCAGGTGCGTGTATGGTCTCCCTTCCTCTGTTGGGGACCTCCTTAACCTTGAGACGGTGCACGCCACAGGAGAAATAGTTGATATCCCGAGCAGTTTGTGGAGGATCCCTGCATTGAGGCAAGTGCACGTGTTCAAGACTAGAGGCTGTTCAGTGCCACGGATCAGTACCAAGTCCAAGGTGTGTGTGATGGTATTGTGCGCCTTACTACTTCGGCAAAATTGCCTATCTGGAGCGGGAACACATGATGGAGGCAACAAAACAGCAGATATCAAAGAACAAGAACCCCGATCTCTCGTGCTGCTTCTGGTCAGTAGAATATAACATTAATTTCATGTACGTTGTGGGAAGGTACAAAGAGGGGCTCCCGATCCCAAATGACCACTATGGGAATATGCAAAGTATGAAGGTCTGCTGCGCCAATCTACTCAACAGCGATACAGGAATGCTGAAGCTCTTGAGTAGGTCAATGTCCCTCCAGATGCTCGAGATAGGCGAGCAGTCTCACAAGGGCCCGGTCATGACTTTTCCACATGGAGGCTTCCTACATCTTGTACGCCTGGTGCTCCACGATCTTGATATGGAGGAATGGGAAATCAAGTCTGGATCCATGCCACGTCTCAAAGAGCTAACGCTTTGCAAGTGTCCCAATCTGAGTTACCTCCCAGAGGGGTTGTCCTTGCTCCCAGATCTAGTCAAGGTAAACCTCATTGTGATGCCTCCAGGTTGCCAGCAAGGTACGGTTGCTCGGGGTCTGAAGGACAAGGGCTGCATTGTCTTCATATCATCCAGTGAGGAGGATTTCAAGCATCACCGTCTTACATGGTATTTTTCATCCTCAAACTTGTTAGAAAAAGGGTTCGATGTACAGAATACAGTACTTCTATGCTCATGATTTTGGCCCAATGTTGTACCCTGGTGACAAGTTCATTTTGCTGGTTATCTTTGCAGGTCCATGGGGGAGGCGTACCAGAGACTGTTTAATTTGAAGCCTCAACACTGATACATCTCTTTCCAATTGCCAGGGTGCGTGCTTCTCAGAAGAACTGCTGGTACTTAACGTGGAGTACAAGGATATTTGGAGTTATAGCTGTGGAATGTAAATATGTGATTGTTACCAGAACAGCATCTGCAGGCGCCATGTAAATTGCAAAGAGGCTTACAGCAATGTTCCCCCACTGAAAATTGCAAGCCTGGCTATAACTGCAGCATTTCGCAATTTGCAGTTACATATATAGCTGTGCACTACAAATGATTTCGCAATAGGAATATAGGATGTGAAACATAATTATTAATTTGGGCCACCCATCTTCAATTCTTCATCCATCAGCAGAAATAGATGGTGGAGACTGGAGACCAAGAAATGGTAGACTCAGCCATCCTCGTTTCGTCTTCCTCCCAGTAAAATATGTGCTCACGTTAGGGGTACTAACCTCGGTGGCGCTCCCATGCCGGCGGAGGTGGAGAAAGCGCCGGGCCGCAGGAGGCGCGGATCGTGCGGCTCTCCAGAGGTCTGCGCCGTTGTCCTGCGGGAGTGAGGGGTTAGTTTGGGGGTTAGGTTTCAGGGAGGAGGGATTATTAACTTTTTACCATCGTTGGTGCCAGCCACCGTGATGGTGTTCGGAGCGCCTTCCGCGCTGCAGAGATGCAGAGTTCGACCGGGTCAGGGTCAGGGTCACACACTCACACCAACGGTTTTTTTTATTCTTTTATGCACATGCCATTAAGAAAATTGCTGGTTACGTACATGTCGTTCTCAGATACTTGTGTACTATGAGCTCAACTTTTATTTATGTGTGTGTTATTGCGTCCATATTATGAGCTAATGGTGTCCAACCGATGAGTGAAATGACAATTTTACCCTTGTGGGCCCCACCAACTTTCTTCCTCTTCCCCTTCTCCTTTTTCGCACCAGGCTTCACGGGCTTGCTCCAGGCCGCCGGCGCCGCCGCACAAGCCGCGCCAGGCTTCTGCTAGATCTCCGCACCACCGCGCTGGCCCGGTCGCGGAGCTCCCGCGCGCCGCCACGCTGGCCGGCCGTGGAGCTGACGCGTGCCGCCGCGCTGGCCTGACCGCAGAGCTCCCGTGCGTCGCCGCGCCGCCGGCCCGACCGCGGAGCTCCCGCGCCGCCGCGCTGGCCCTACACCCACCTCTGGAGCTCGCCCGCTGCCCATCCTGCCGGAGCAGGGAGAACTGGAGGGAGAAGTGAGAAAGAAGAGCGTGGGGTTTGAAGACGACCCTGACAGGTGGGCCCCATGCGTCAGTGGTAGTAGTGAGAAGGGCAAATTTGTCAAATGCATATGTGGGTCCCACGTGTCAGGGCTCTCAATCTGTTAAATCCCAACGAAAGGTGGACGGAATGACACGTACGTAAACAAAAGTTGAGGTCATAACATGTGCGTGCCTGCAATTTTTTTTGTAACATATGCGTAAACAGTAACTTTAAATGATATGTGCATAAAAAACTCCCGCTTCTTCGGGTTGAACCGGCAATGGGGTAGTTGTCTCTCGCAGGACCCTGAAGAAAATCTCGTGTCGGCAATGGGGTTTTTGCAAGCGACTAGTGATAGATCACTTCTTCCAGAGTTCCAGTGACATCGACATGGCATGACAGCACATCATCACTCGGTAATCTACTGCTATAACAACATTTTATATATATCATGTCCAGGTTACATCCTCTACCTCTGACTGTCACTCTCACCTCACCTCATCCCCGTTACAGTTTACAGGCAAAGACAGCTGCCGAAAACAACTACCACGACGACTGCTAGCACACGAGCGAGGCCCGGAGCGAGTGCGTCGTCGACAGGTTCGTGCACGACGCCCACCGGATGACGGACTCCGCCACCCCCACGTCCAGGTGCTCCCGCTCGCCGGCACCGATCGTGTGGTTCCGCCTGCTGTTGATGCCGGCGCCACCCCGCGACGTGCTCCCCCTCGCCGCCGTCCTTGTGGTCATCGCCTCCACCGTCCTCGGGGACGAGAAAGGAGCAGCTGCCGCTGTCGCCTCTCCGGGAGCATTGTGATGGCCGGAAGACGCCGACAGCTCAGGCTCGTCGCATTCTTGCGCGCAGAAGAACGAGAAGCTCGGCATGGACGTCACCGGTGGTGGCAGGAACGCCACGCCGCTGGGCTCACAGGCCTCGCCGAACGAGAACCCGGAGGTCGAGCAAGACGGGGTCATGTCGGCAACGAACGCTGAAAAGGACGACCTGCAAGCGAAGGTGGGCGAGCACGCTTCGTCCTCCCCCGCCATGCTCTGGCAGGAGATAGGGCCGCCGCCGGTGTTGAAGCTCACGTCTCTGCTCCATGACGCCAGCGGCGTGGAGAAGGAGCAAGAGCCGAGGTCTTCCCTCCGGAGGCCGAACTCGTGGCAGTGGCTGCAGGAATCCTGTGATTGCTCCGTGTGTTCTTGCATCCACGAATGCTCTGCGTAAGAAAGATTTGTTTAGATAAAAGTCCACATGGTGAGCAGCAACTATAAAATGGGGGAGAAGACATCATCAACAACAGGCTGATGATATGTGCAGTAAGGTCCGGAAATTATGCCATGAGCCCATGACAGCAAACCAAACCAGATTCCATGAAGGGTGGAAGAATGAATCAGCAAGCTTAAAGTAACATGAACAAAGAGAAAGGGGGATTTAAAATCTCTGTACGGTGGTAGTGGATCTACCAGAACATGGCCCTACCACAAAATGGTGATGGCTGCGATGACACTCATGCCATTCCCAGCCTTGCAAGGTTAATTTAGGAAAACCACCAGCTTGAGCTGGCACCAGCTCACTACTTAGCAGAGAAGCTACTATGCTTTACTTGTTTTGTAACGTAAACGAGCAATGAAACAAGGCTAGACTTGTATTCGTTGATCTCTATGGTCAACAGTTCCATTGTCTGAATTTATAGCCAGGAATCATGAATCCAGATGAAGATACTGATGCACGAAAAGGATTGGTATTTAACTTTGGCGGTTTTCGGAAACAGATGAATTCATGTCGGGAATCGTAAATCAAGCTAAATATAGTGATGCACGAAAGGGGTTGGCGTTTCGGAAACGGATGAACTTATGTGTGAATGTCAGGAATCATGAATCTAGCTAAAGACACTGATGCATGAAAAGGTCTAGTATCTAAAATTGGCGGTTACGGAAACGGGTGATTTAATGTCTCACCTAGAACCTGCTTGGCGGTTAGTCGTTGTCTGGGATCGCGCCGCAGCATCGCAGTCACCAGCTCCTTTGCTGAACCAGAAACTCTATCCCAGGGATCAGCAGGGAACCGCAGCTCTGTCAACCTTATACACTCAAAGATCTTCGACTTTGTTTTCCCCCAAAATGGCGGGAAGCCACTAAGGAGGATGTAAAGTATAACCCCGGCGCTCCAGACATCGGCAGCTTCATTGTATCCACCGGAAAGCACCTCCGGTGCAATGTAAAATGGGCTTCCTACCATGCCGCTCAAGCTTCGACCTGATCGAAACCAGATTCTGATTTTAGCTGCCAAAGACCAACATTGACAAAATGCAGCTTCCATGAAATTGATCGGAAACCAACTGTACCAGGCTGGGTGTAGGTGGCAAGACCAAAGTCCGCGAGTTTGATCGGCGACGACGGCGACTTGCTGACCAGGAGGATGTTCTCCGGCTTCAAGTCCCGGTGGACGATCCCTTTGCTATGGCAATGGGCCACGACCTCCATTAGGTACCGGAAGAGCACGGCGGCCTCGTGCTCCGAGAAGCAGCCACGCTCCTCGAGTCGGTGGAAGAGCTCCCCGCCGGCGCAGAGCTCCATGACGAGGTGCACCGAGTCCTCGTCCTCGTACACGGCCTTGAGGTCAACGACGTTGGGGTGGCCCGAGAGGCGCGCCATGACCTCGATCTCCAGCTTGACGCCCCTCACGTCGTCGGGGGACACGAGGCGGTCCTTGGCGATGGACTTGCAGGCGAGCTCCTCGCCGGTGACCATGTCGGAGCAGGAGCGGATGACGCCGAACTGGCCCCACCCGAGCTGCGGCCCCAGCGCGTAGCAGTCCTCGAGGCACGAGAGGTGCGCCGCCTCCAGCAACGCCCCGCGCAAGCCCGGAGCCTTGTACGAGTTGTACTTGGCGTCGGCGCCGCCGCCGCCGCCGACCCAGCCGGCGGCGGCCATCGCGCTGAGGTCCCACACGCTGGAATCCGGAGAAGCCTCCGCCTCCGCCACCAACCCTCCGCCGCACCTGGCGAAGCGAATCCCCGGGCCCTGAAGCGAGGCTCCCGTGCTCCCGAATCTGGCGGCCTCAGTTCCCTCCCTCCACGGGCATTCCGCGCTCCGCAGCCGAATCTGCGGCGAGGAAAGCGAGAAAGGCAAGCAAGAACAAAAACAACAAAAAAAAAACGCAAAGCTTTAGCTCTCGTTGCCCCCGCAAAATCGCGGCTTTGTAGTCAGCCAGAAAAAATCTTTCCAAACAAGCAAAAAAAACCGAGAAGCCGACCCCGGACACCGACTCGGAATTCAAAATTCCCGAGCACACGGGGAGCGCGCAGGCGCCGCCCGCGAAACCCGGCGCGCCGGCGGCTGAGCCCGGGGTCAACTCCTCGAGCGAGCTCGGTCGGAGCCGATTGGGCGAGAGCCCGCGCAGATCGAGCCGCGTCTCGCCGGTGAGGCGGAGCCGGGGCTCGAAACCGCCGTATCCGGCCTCGAAGATACAGATACGGTAGTGAAGAGAGTCAGAGACTCACCCACGCTGCTGCGGCGGCGGCGGCCGAGCGGGGTCGCCGGCGGCGGGTCAGCTCCGCCCAGCTCGCGGCATTTGGCCGCGCCGCGGGAGGGGAGAGGAGGGGGGAGCGAGAGGAGAGAGAGGTCACGGTGTTTGGTCTGTTCCGTTGGTGGGGAGGCGCCCCCACTTTTTTGATAGGGCTAGTGGCCTAGTGCTAGTCGTGGTAGGATTAGCAGCGTAATTAGCCCGCTAATCATGTGGTTTAAGCTTTTGTTTATCCATTCCCCCTGCTCTGCATTTCTTTATTAGAGGTAAGCTTTGGAAGGTTGCTCCTGTCCAATTTTGCTAGTACACCAAATATACTTAACGCATTCAATTCAAAAAAAAAATTAACATTGATGTCTTTCCGGATTGTGAATGTGTAGGATTTGGGAGGGGTTGATTTGTTCTGATGTGGTTGGTCGGGTTTTGGTTTCAAATTAGGTGCAGTGGTTGGACTTTTGGACAGGGAGCATATCTTTTGCTGGGTTTTAAACTTTTTATCTGTGTTCCTTCTTCTTCTTCTCCCAAAGCAAACCGCAGGTGTTTGGGGATTTGGTACCCTCTGCCCTACTGCCTGCCTGCCATCGTGATCGTATGGTGCGGACCGGCCGTACCGTTAGTTAAAAACGGCACATGCGCTCGTCCCGTTCGAGTAAAATTCATCTGCTTTCCTGTTGCTTTCACTCTCTTGCTGTTGCTCGGTACGTACACTTGTTCTCAAGGCTGCAACGGTGGAATGGTTGGATACGCATTGGATGCATGTGTAGTGTAGTTTTAGCAAGTTGCATGTTTAGTTTTTGTGCCGACTCATGGACTCGCTATTTTAATTTATCTGTGTTTTCTTTATCCTCTGTTGCCGACGGTTTCTGTTTGACATGGCTCTAATTAATTCGTAATGCCAAAATAGTGAGTATCTATCTTTTTTGTTCTACAAAGTATATGTTTAGTTTATCAGTTATTCTCAGGGAATAACGACCGGATAATGAAATATGCTAAATAATGTACGAAGTTGACATGGTAAAGGTCAATGTTATGCAATGTTTGACATATTTTTTTAGGGCAATGTTTGACATATTTAGTAGCGCCTTTTTGAAACGGTTGATTCGTGACAGGTAAAATAACAACTACTATATATGTTATGCAATGTTTGACATATTTTTTTAGGGCAGTGTGGAATGGTTGGATAGTTGGATGCATGTGTAGTGTAGTTTTAGTTTTTGTGCCGACTCATGAATTCGCTATTTTAATATATCTGTGTTTTCTTAATCCTCTGTTGCCGACGGTTTCTGTTTGACATGGCTCTAATTAATTTGTAATGCCAAAATAGCGAGTATCTTTTTTTTTGTTCTACAAAGTATTTGTTTATTTTACCAGTTATTGTCAGGGAATAACGACCAAATAATGAAATATGCTAAAAAATGTACAAAGGTGACATGGTAAAGGTCAATGTTACGCAATGTTGACATATTTAGTAGCGCCTTTTTTTTTAAAATGGTTGATTCATGATAGGTAAAATAACAACTACTATATATGTAATCTTTTTTTAGAAAAAAATAAACACATATGTTTATTATTAGCTGCTCTTGTGCATTATTATGAGAGAAAGGGACCAATCATACTAAATGGACAGGGCCCAAGCTTCCAAATCATTTCATCAAAACACGTATGTTTTGTATGAGCTATTGCTGCGTTACGACAGAGAGAGAAGGAAGGGCCAGCGCGCAAAGTCAACCGAAATACTAAACGAATAGGGCCCCGAGCTTTGAAATCATTTCATCAAGTCCACACCGCATTGGCGAACCTAAAGAACGGGGACCCAATCACTCAAATTATATAGTTTAATTAGTTGGTGATGCAAGTGTGTTTGTTTGTTCTGATTAATTAGCACCAACCATTTTTTTTATTTCCCTTGGATTGGTTTAAGGATCCACCACTACAAGTTGCTCCTCCTCCTCATCACCCCTCAAGTTGGGGTGCTCCAGACCGAAACCGTAACGTCTAATTTATCAGCAAACACTAATCAATTTCGTTATGGCTTTGGCCTTTTTGCCGACGCTATATATTTCTCACAATAGGACATAGCCTTCGAAAAATTGTCCATTTTGCTGATTCGCAAGTCTACAAATGATGATTACGCAAGTGTGTGTTGGTTTTTGCTGAATATAATTCGCAATCACCGTTTGGTTTGCTGGATATGTAGTTTAAACAAGGAGCCACCCATGCTACAACAAGTTGGCGCCCCTGATCCTCGAGTGGGTGGCGCTCTGGGCTCCGGCGGCGTCCAGGTGAGATGAAACCAACCAGAACCCCGAGCAGAAACGTCGTGGATTGTCTTGCCACTTATTCTATGGTTGGTCTCCGTTCGTGACGAGGAAAGCCGTCCTGCCCTGCTCATTTGTGGTCACGTCTCGTTGGAAGCGGGAAAGCGACCGAGGTTCACTCCACACTGCACACACACACTCTGCTAGTAGTAGGGCAGTAGCTATTGTTGCTTCTGACGGCGGCGATCTTTTGTTTTTTTTTAAGAACCGTTGCTTCTATTTTTGGGCTGGCAGCAAATGATGATGGTGATGGGGATCTCCTATTTTTCAACTAAAACCCAGCTTTGCAGCACACGGTGTGTCAGGTGAAATACCTGGTTGTGGAAATATCCGCATCAGTAAAAGTGGATCATCAGTGTATAAGCCGGCGTGGCCGAGCAGCTCCAACCAAGACAAAATCCGTTCTTTTAGGCAACGTTCGGTAGATCTTTGGCAGATTTGTACGACATACTTATTGTGTGAGAAAAATAATATGTGCAGAAGCAACTGACAAATTTGTTGTGAGATGAAAATACTGTAAAACAAGTCCGATTGGTGGCTCCAACTTGAACTAGAAGCTCTTCATTTTTTTCGTTTCTTTAGTCTTGGTTCAATTCATTTCGAGACTTTTATCCAAGGGTCAAAAGGGGTCGTTTCTTTCGTCCTAGGGACAGTTGTTAGCTCTGGGTAAGACAAAGGTTAGGGCTACTAATTAATTGTCAGCAAACATTTTTTGCAGTACAGAACTTTTTGCGTTGATGAGCTATCGGTTTAAGTTTAACGGTTCACTACGGAAAAATAAAAATGCTGCAAACAGTAGATGGGGCCAAGTGAATGAGTAGTGTGCTAGTACTAGTGTAGCTGGGAGCCTGGGACGACAAGGCCGGTGGGTGCATCATCTTCTCGCGCTGGATTCGTCCGTGATTATTCATTTGTTTTATTAATAGGGGAAAAAAAGAAAAGGAGAAGCTCTCGGTGCAGCACTAAAAAAAGCAAACTTGTATGTACTTTTGTTCTGGGTGGCCTGCACGGAGAATAATTCGGGGCGACGGCGATGATGGTGTCTTTGAGATGCTGGTCGTGCTGCTGATTGGAGAGTTCAAAGTCCAGCAACCAACTCCATTATCATTATTTATTCAAATGATTTTGTTTTGGAATACATGTGTGGGCAAGGAATCTTGGTGCTTGGAACCTGTGTTTGTGTCATTGTGTGCATGCAGAAGGCAAAAAAAAAAAAGCTCCTTCTCGCATGTGGAAAAACTGACACGGCATGAGCGTGACAACCTAGCTGCTGTCAAGTACGTCCCCAGGAAAAACAAATGGGAGATCACCAGGTGTTTGAGGTGGAAACTGTTCGTTTATGCTGGAGGTCAGGTCATCTTCACAAAAATGAAGTTTTTCCATCGTCCAAACCACCTGCTGTCACATTCACTTTAGTCCCGACAGCCTCCAATCCCAAATTCTCTGTTGGAAGATCCTGATCGAGTGTGCTGATGTGGCTGCGAGTTCAAAATTTTCAGAGCACCGTGCGATCCTCAAAAGATCCAAGCGCAATCCACGCGGCTTCTTTCCAAAATAAAAAATAAAAAAAATCCACGCGGCTCCAGAGAATCCTACACGGTCGCTCGCAGCCAGCCGCACCCTCGGGGCACCACTCACCGACCGCCACGTGGGGCTCCGCCGCTCATGCACCCCGCGTGCCCATCGCGTACGGCCACGGGCGGGACACGAGGCGGTAACGGTAACCCGAAGAGGATCTGCCATTGCCATGTGGGCCTCCGGTAGCGCACGTGGTGGGCCTGGGAAAGCCAGCGGGCCGGTAGGTGGGTCCGTTCCTATTTTTTTCCCTGAGGTGGGAGGGAGAGGAATGTCAACGGGAGATGTTGGGATGCGGTGAATGACGATCACGGCCGTCGGCGGTGAGTGGGTGTCATGTGGTTTGGATGGACGTGATTTTCCAAAAGTTGAACCCCAGTTTTGAGCTTCCAAAAGTGACGGATCTTCATCTGTTTTTCTTGTGTACTCCATCCGTGTACTTGGGAGGTTCAATTTTTTTCCCACAATAAGTGCACCCAAACGTGTATATGTTCATTGTGTTAAACCTAAGTAAACACCTAGGTGTAGATCGCTGGGGTTAATTCCTTTAGGGCTCCTTTGGCAACCGAAAATCCCACCAGGTTCCCTCTGATTTTCCTGGGTGGGCTCTCCACGCAGCTTTCGTTCCCAGACTAAATTTTCCTAGCATTTGGGAGCCCAAGAGTACGGGGTGGTAAGGCCCGATTCGCGACCTTTCCTTGGGGTGAGAACGCCCCACCTTTGGGGTCCGGACGCCACAACCCTGCGTCGTCGCGAGGGAGCCGCGCCGTGCCGCTGTTTCTTTTGCTCCGCCACGCCATACATTGTGATAGATTTTGCTTGCCGTATTAATTATTCCTTCCCGCTGTGCTACTTCCCTGCCTCAGAATGTCCAAACAGTATATACATGCAAGCTCAAAAGATTAGAACTAAATAATTTTAACCAGGATAATTAGAAATGCGAACCCTTAGTAATTAAGATGGTAATCGAACTTACTCGAAGTTGTAAGGTAGAAGTATCAAATCCTTGTAATGCATATTACACAAGGTCCTTAGGATTGTTTTGAATGCTGTTCTTGGTTGGAGCTTTACTTGATCTTGATTAACTAAAGATAGGTCCATGAAACCTATTCGTTGGTAACCCTTCTTCCGCATATTATGCATTTCCAGGCTACAGAAAATGAAAGACAAAGTTAATAATTAGAGTGTGCATTAATTTGTTAATTAGGGTATGTATTGCACCGTCACTTACAGGCACCAGGTCATGACAAGATCGGTATTCAGGGAGTCAAGATGGTAAATTTCATAAATATCCTTGAATTGCAGCCAGACCAACTTCTCGCCTTCACCAGCAAAATCTCCCGGTTTAACAAGCATGCCAATCATCTCCAGGCCCTCATTAGATGTCTTCATGTAGAAGTCATGGAATCTGCGCATCTGAGTAGGGAGTTTCTTCACCAACTCAGGCCTGACAAGAGATTTTTCGTACTTGTAGTGCCATCTAGGTACGAAGTCTTTATCCCGAGGTGGTGAGGAGCCAGCGCCGAGAATAGTATCTATTGGCAACCTTATTTCTTCTTGGAATTGAATGACTTTCAGTAATTCTTCTGTAGGCATAACTGCAAGTCGTCGTTCAGGTGCACTGAGGCCGGAGGTGACGTAAGTCTGTGCCGACGTCGACGCTTCTGTTGCCTTCTTCGCCGAAGACTCTTTCGCCGACGTCGACGCTTCTGTTGACTTCTTCGTTGAAGGCTCTTTCGCCGACGCCGGCGCTTCTGTTGGCTTCTTCTTCTTCCTGTAATATTGTGGCTTCGACGACCCCGGTACTTGTTCGATGTAACTATTTGGTGACCCTCCTTGTCTCTTCTTCTTTAGGAACTTGTGCAGCGACCGGTCATAATCACTTTTCAGCTCTTTTATTATTTTTTTTCTGCTTCCTTCTTCTCTATGAAAGCTCTGAGTTTCTGCAGATGATCTTTATTCTTTTCTGCTTCCTTTTCTGCGAGCAGTCTCTGTTTAGCAGCCTCTTTTGTCCCTTCAATCCACGCCTTGAGTTGCTTATCACACTCCGCCTCATTTTCTGAAGCTGTCATGTCATATGGTAGCTTCCTTTTAACAGACAGCTTTTTCCCTTTCTTCGTCGGGGGATCCGGATTTGGCATGGGCATAGACGCGGTAAATTTTGATCGGGACCTCTTGGCAGGCTTTGGTGAAGGCTACTTTGGTGGTGATTGCTGACGATGGAGGTCATAATCATCGCTCGCGGCAAGAGAATTCCCCCGTTGTGGAGACGGTGAGCTCTAATCATTCGGCGGCGACCGTCCCAGTGACGGCCCGGGAGATGGTGCTGCTGCTCGGCAACACTCGGAGGGATCGGTGGCGACATGTCAGGTATTATGATGTAACGTTTGGGCCACAATATGATACCGTGAAGCGCATCGTGGAGTGTCCTTTCCCCGTCACCTCCTGGGATGTCTAGCTCTATGTCGTTAAACTTTGGGTCAGCAATCTCCTCCAAACCAACTGAGGCGTAGCCAGTTGGAATCTGCATGCCGTGGCTTGTACGTCCTGGGAGATGTGCTAAAGCCATTCCATACGCCACCTATATATATGTAGAGAAATGATGAAGTTATTAAATGCCTGAGACATGCATCGAAGGTTGAGATAATTGCACGTATAATCAGGTTTATACCTTTATTATGATGTTGCTGATCAGCTTGTGCAGCTCACATGCGATGCGCTGACAGAGTTCATCCACAGGGTACCATTCGTTGTCCTCTACTTGAACTTCTTTTTGGTTTGCCGCCCTTTGTTCTTCGGGGGCCTCTGTGGAAGCACAGCTGCTTTTGCGAGCGGAAGGGCTAATGACGGGATCCACCGGTGCTTGGGGTAGTGCTCCGGCAGGGGTGATCTGAGCTACCACGGCGGCGACTCGTCGTGCAACCTCTTCCTTCATACGTTCTTCTTGTTCTTTAAGTCTTTGCTTCATCATTTCGCGCCACCGCCCCTCTTCACGCTCTATTCTTCTTTTGCGGCTTCTGTAGGTGTCGGCGCTTCCCTTGAAAGCAAACTTCCACGGGACTACCCCGTAGCCCCTGCAACGTCCTGGGTGTTCCGGATTCCCGAGCGCCAAAGTGAGTCATCCATCTCTCTATCAGGAACCAATCTGCCCGCTTTGATGTCTTCAACCTTTTTCATTATCTCAAGTGGCGCCTCCCGTAACGTGGGTGGGAATTCGAGGGAACCATCATCAGGGTTCAATCTTCCACCGTGAGCATAATACTAATTCTTCGATCGTTCTTCCCAGTCAAAGACCGCTGGTACGATACATTTGTTGAGCAGGTCTTGTTCAATCTTCCGCCACTTGGGTGCTGCAACCGCGTAACCACCTCGACCAAGATGATGGTTGTAATCCGTCTTCTTACTGTCACTTTTCTGAGCTCGTGAGCTCTTGTTGGCGAATTCTTCACTATTCTTGTAATCCACAAAGGACTGCCAGTGATCCTTTAGCTTGGGATAATTATCAAAATTTGGAGTTCGATTCTTCTTGATATAATCTCTGTGCAGCTGCTTCTTGAAACTCTGCAATTGAGTTGCCATCTTCGTGAGAGTCCACTGCTTCACAAGGTTTGCGTTCACGCCCGGTGGAAGTGTGAAGTGTTTTAGGATATCATCCCATAACATATTCTTAACTGAATCCGGAACCACCCATGGATTATCTTCCTTTCCCTTCCATTCTCTATACGATATGGGCACGTTGTCCCTCACAATAGCACCGCATTGAGACACAAACTTGTCCCTGACCTTCTTTGGTTCCATTGGCTGGCCAAGCTCGTTGACTTCAGTGATATGAAACTTCACATCATGATCGACAATTACTTTTGTACGCCCTCTCTTAGTCTTTTTGCTTGTCGAGGTTGAAGCCTACAAGTTGCGGATTTGTTATTCACGCGGGGTTCCAGAATGAACTTAATGCATGATGAACTTAATGCATGATATATATACCTCGTTGGAACTTTCTGCATTAACTATGAAAAGGTCTTCATTATTGTCCTCGGTGCGGGTGTCGATGTCCGCGGTGCGGGTGTCGATGTCCGCGATTATGTTGAGGAACGCGTCCGCCTGGCTACGCTCCTCCTCGGTGAAGGCTGGGAGCTCGGTATTTGGACCGCCAGCAATAAGGTTCTCCATAATCCGAGCATCGTCCTCATTGTTATCCATAACTAGAAATTTTTGAATACATAAATGAATTTCTGAGCACATAAATTAATTTCTGAGCACATAAATGAATTTCTGAATACGTAAATGAATTTCTGAATACATCAATGAATTTCTGATCACATAAATGAATTTCTGAGCACATAAATGAATTTTTGAATACATAAATGAATTTTTGAATACATAAATGATTTTCTGAGCACATAAATGAATTTTTGAATACATAAATGAATTTCTGAATACATAAATGATTTTCTGAGCACATAAATGAATTTTTGAGCACATAAATGAATTTTTGAATACATAAATGATTTTCTGAGCACATACATGAATTTCTAAGTGTCAGGCGGGTGTCGAGCGAGACTACCTAAGTGTCGGGCGGGAGTCGAGCGAGACTACCTTAGTGTCATGCGGGAGTCGACCGAGTCGGGCGGGAGTCGAGCGTGTTGGGCGGGAGTCGAGCGTGTCGGGCGGGAGTCGAGCGAGTAGGGCGAGAAAACCTAAGTGTCGGGCGGAGTCGAGCGTGTTGGGCGGGAGTCGAGCGTGTCGGGCGGGAGTTGAGCGAGTCAAGGGAGAAAACCTAAGTGTCGGGCGGGGTCGAGTGAGTCGGGAGAGAATCGAGCGTGTCGAGCGATACTACCTAATTGTCGGGCGAGCGAAAAAATTAATATCTCTAAATACATATCATCTAAAAACACTAATTAAATTCAAATCTAAATCTCTAAGTTCAAATCTAAATCTCTAAATTCAAATCTAAAATCTAAATACCTAAGTTCAAATCTAAAATCTAAATTCATATCTAAAATCTAAATACCTAAGTTCAAATCTAAAATCTAAATTCAATTCTAAATCTCTAATTCTAATCTAAATTCATAAATAAATACAATAATCAATTGTAAATCTATAAATTGAAAACATAAATAAAAAAATTGCTGACGTCAGCCATTAGGGGCTGACGTCAGCAAATGCCCTCACCGGCAGGGGGGAACGGCGCCCTCAGGGGGGCAACAACGGCCGGCACCGGCGGCTGGCGTGGGGGCCGGCGCAGAGACGGCGGCCGGGAGCAGCCGGGCGCGGCGGAGGGAGAGCGGGTTCGACGGGCGGCGGCGGCGACGTACGGCCGGGCGTGGGCGCCGGTGCGAAGACGGGGACGGGCGTGGGGACGACACGGCCGGGCGCGGGGACGACGGCAGGGAGCAGGGTCGACGGCGGCGTGCGGACAGATCGACGGCGGCCGGGAGCTCCGGAGGGCGCGGCGTGGAGGGGAGGAGCCGGTCGGGGACGCCGGGGCGGCGCAGATCGATGGCGCCGGGTGCGGGGAAGACGGCGGCGCGCGCCGGCCGGGCGCGAGCAGGGACGGCGGGTTGCGACGACGGCGGGGTGCGACAGGGTCGACGACGGCGGGGTGCGACCTGCGACGACGGCGGGGGAGACGACGACGGAGGCAGGGCGACAGCGGGGGACGACGACGGCCGGCGGAGAAAGCAGGGGCGACGGCGGAGAGTGAAGTGGAGGAGTTGGGGAGAAGAGGGGTGGATCCGTGGATATATATATGCCCCCCTCTTTAGTCTCGGGTCGTAAACAGACCCAGGAGCAAAGAGCATTTAATCACGGGTGGCTTTACGACACGAGACAAAAGGCCCTCCTTTTGTCTCAGGTCGTAATTCCACGCGGGACTAAATGCCCCTTTCGCGCGGGAGGCCCCCAGGGCAAAATTTCGCCCTCTTGTCCCAGGTGGTGTTACCACCTGAAACTAAAGGCCCCCCTTTAGTCTAGGGTCGTAACCCTACCCAGGACTAAAGTGTAATTTTCGGCGGGAAGTGTTTGCTCCCCCATTTCTTTCCTCATTTTCACATTCTATCTCTTTGAAATTAAAAAAAATATAGTAACTTTTACTATTTCAACCATGCAAAATTATATTTAGTTAGGATCTAATAAAGTCTACTTTGCTATGAGAAAATATATTTTAAAGTTTGAAACATTCACTTTCAATTTTCATTTGCAATATTGGTGTGCATCACCACTTAAATTCAATTAAACCGAAGAAATAATAAACAAATTCAGAAAAACTAAAGAGCTCTACTGTGCTTTGCAAAAATATGTTTTAGAGTTTGAAATATTCAATTTCAATTTTCATTTGCAATATTGATGTGCATCAGAACTGAAATTCAATTAAATCGAAATAAATACTGAATTTATTCAAAAAATCTCAAACTTGGTGGTTCGTTCATTCTCACAAGACATATGCAAGCATTCCGAAACATTTGGGACCAAAATACAACACATTAGCATAAGTTTGAGACCAATGCAATAACAGAGTTGATCAAATTAGCATTACACAATTGATTGAACAATAATCATTACAGGACGACATTAATCTCAAGCACGTAAGTATGGTGTCTTTTCACGTCCAAGCAATATGCTTGGGTCAACTTTGACAGCGAACGAAGGCATGCCATCAAACTGATCATAATCATCAGATTGATTTGTTTTGTCCTCGACTCCTACGATTACTCTTTTACCTGGAAGAACTATGTGACGCTTTACCTCTTGTGGTCCTGCTTCTTGGGGATTTTTATTCTTCGGTATGCTAGTCATGTCCTTGACATAGAAAACCTGATGCACATCTTTGGCAAGCACGAATGGATCATCTTTGAACCCAATCTTGGTAAGGTACACTATTGTCATTCCATATTCATCTTTCTTTACGCCATTCAGGTTTACCCATTGGCAAAAAAAATAGAGGGACGTTCATCGCTCCGTACTCAAGCTCCCATATCTCTTCTATGATACCATAATAGCAGGTCTTGCCCCCATCTTTTTCGATGACGTCCATATGGACACCACTATTTTGGTTTGTGCTTTTGCGATCTTGAGCTCTCGTGTAAAAATTGTAACTATCCATATCGTAAGCTTGAAATCTTGTAATTGTGCTACAAGGTCCCTTGGCTAACAAAGCTAGTTGTGGATGAATCGTTGTGTTACCGATGAGTTGTTCACTCAACCACGAGGGAAATGTTTCCAAGTGATGGCGTGCAATCCAGACTGGGGATTTGGTTGGATTTTGAGAAGCAATAATCTGCTCGTGTTCCATCCTATACGGAGTCACCAGTGATGATTTTTGCAGGACTGTTAGGTGTGCTTTATGGAACAAATCAGTATTATTGCTCAAACTTGATTTCCTTCCGATGGTGCACTTTCCCTGTAGCCTCCCCTCGTGTCGTGATACTGGAAGCCCAATCGAGTCAATTGTGTCGACAAAATCAACGCAAAACTCAATGACCTCTTCAGTTCCATATCCCTTGGCAATGCTTCCTTCCGGACGGGCACGGTTAAGAACATATTTCTTGAGGATCGACATGAACCTCTCAAAAGGTCACATGTTGTGAAGGTATACTGGACTGAGAATAGTAATTTCTTTCACAAGGTGTACCAGGAGGTGCGTCATAACATCGAGGAAGGAAGGTGGAAATGCCAACTCAAAGCCGGCAAGACATTGAACCGCATCATTCTATAGCTTTCCTGGCTTGGCTGGATTGATTGCCTTCTGTGAAATTGCATTGAGAAATGCACAAAGCTTTACGATCAATAATCGTACATTCTCTGATAGAACACCCCTCAACGCAACTGGAAGCAACTGTGTCATCAACATGTGACAGTCGTGGGCCTTTAGATTTGCGAACTTCTTCTCTTTCATATTTATGATCCCCTTTAAATTCGACGAGTAGCCAGACGGAACCTTAATACTGTTCAGGCAATCAAACACGCTTTCCTTCTCTTTCTTGGTGAGAGTGTAACTAGTAGGACCAAAGTAATCAACAACATCATCATCCTCTTCCGGATCAGTTTCATCATCACCCTCCTGCGGAACTTTGGTAATCTTATGAAATTCTTTCAGGTCCTCTCGTGCTTCGTTGGTATCCTTCGGGTTACCGTAACAACCCATGAAGGCTAGCACATTCACGCAAAGATTCTTCGTAAGGTGCATCACGTCAATTGCGTGTCGGACCTCAAGGCTACGCCAATAAGGTAGCTCCCAAAATATAGATTTCTTCTTCCATATTGGTGCACGCCCGTTGGCGTCAGTTGGAATAGGTTCACTACCGGCACCCTTTCCAAAGACTACCCTTAGATCATTTACCATCTCAAATACGGCATCTCCATTAAAATGGGGTGGCTTCGTACGATGGTCAGCCTTCCCTTTCCAATGCATCCCTTTCTTCCGTAAGGGGTGATTAGTTGGAAGGAAACACGGTGACCATTATACACGACCTTCTTACAATTTTTGAGATGAATACCTTGTGTTCTATGTAAACAGTGCGTGCATGCCCGATATCCCTTATTTGTCTGCCCAGAAAGGTTACTTAGGGCAGGCCAATCGTTGATGGTTATGAACAATAATGCTCATAGATCGAAGTTCTCTTGCCTATCCTCATCCCACACACGTACGCCGTCTTCCCGCCATAGCAGTAATAGTTCATCGACCAACGGTCTTAGGTACACATCAATGTCGTTGCCGGGTTGTTTTGGACCTTGGATGAGCACCGGCATCATAATGAACTTTCGCTTCATGCACATCCAACCAGGAAGGTTGAACATGCATAGGGTAACATGCCAAGTGCTATGACCACTGCTAAACTCCCCGAATGGATTGAAACCATCCGTACTTAAACCAAACCTTATGTTCCTTTTCCCGTCCTCAGAAAATGTCTTGAATTCTCTATCAATCTTTCTCCATTGAGACCCATCAGCCGGATGTCTCAGCAGGTTGTCTTGCTTACGTTCCTCGGCGTGCCATCTCATCAACTTAGCATGTGCTTTGTTCCGAAACAAACACTTCAAACGTGGTATTATAGGAAAATACCACATAACCTTCGCCGGAACTCTCTTCGTTTTGTCACGGTGCCCCTGGAGATGACCAGCATCTTCATCTCGCCGAATCTTATAACGTAGCGCTTTGCACACAGGACAAACATCCAAATTCTCGTAATCCTAACCCTGATATAGGATGCAATCATTAGGGCATGCATGGAACTTCTGTACCTCCAACCTAAGAGGGCACACAGTCTGTTTTGCTTCATATGTGGTGGACGGTAATTCATTGGTCTCGGGAAGCTTGTCCTTCACAATTTTTAGCATCCCTTCAAATGCCTTATCAGACACACCATGTTTTGCCTTCCATTGCAGCATTTCTAGTGTAGTACCAAGCTTTTTGTGACCTGGCTTGCAATCTAGGTATAACGGTTTTCTGTGATCTTCGATCATACGCTGGAACTTTGCCTTTTCTTTTTCGTTTTCACAGTCCCTATGTGCATCCTGTAGAACCTGACCGAGACCATCGGTAGGCCCATCAGCATGTGCTGGTAACTCTTCTTCGTCAGCATCTTCCATTAAAGTATCTGCAAAAGCTTGACCTGCGGCCCAATGCGGAATACCCTCCTCCTCCTCTTCTTCGTCGTCTTCCATCACAACCCCTCTTTCACCGTGCTTGGTCCAAACCACATAGTTCGACATGAATCCGTATTTCAACAAGTGGAGGTGAAGTGTGCCCGGGTCATGGTAGTCTCTTTCGTTTCTGCAATCAAAACATGGACAACACATGAACCCACTAGCATCCTTGTTTTTTTTGCCACTTCGAGAAAACCATGCATGCCGGTAATGTACTCCGCTGACCGTCTGTCGGCGTTGTACATCCATTGCCGGTTCATCTGCATCGTGAAAAAATAACTTCATTATTTATTCTATATAAAAATCAAATACGGTTCCTGAACATGTTGATGATTTGAAGACAATACGTGAATTCAGAGATGTGTTCAAAGCAGTGGTTCAAAATCTAGAAGCTGACATAGTGCACTACCTCCGGTACCGACAGAGCAAGCTGATCAAACATGATGTCGACATTCTCACTCTCACTCTCACTCTCTGAATAAGGTGTCTACTAAGAGCTACTGTATATGCTGAAGCTAACCTCTTGAGAGGTGTCACTCAAAACATTATGCTTGAACAGCTTGCTCCTATCGGTACCGGAGGCGGTGCACTATATGTCTGAATTTCCAGATGTTGCAGCAAATAACATTTTAAATCTTTCGAATAAAAATACACAAAATACTTAATAAACATGAATGTAATAAAATTTCTATTGTCTCTAATAATCTCTAAAAGATAAAACAATGGAAGTAGGTAGTACTATACCTTTTCTAATGACCCTGATCATCTACGAACTACAGCCTCACCTTACCATCATATACACGCACATCGCTCTCCCACTTACAGTTCCAAATCAACTAGCTACAGCCCTACATCTCCTACCTAGCTAGAGTCCTACGTCACCGAGGCACGTATAGCCCCAGCTCACCGGTGACGTAGCTAGGTCGGAGATGTAGGGATGTAGCTTGGTGATGTAAGGCCACGGGTAGAGAACCAACCGACTGTATATGGAAAAAAGAAAAAAAAGAGAATGTCTAAATGTATTCTAAATTAAAACAAGAAATACTTAACAAAAATGACTGAAATAGGTAGGTAATATATTTTCATTTGATAATGACCATTTTTTAATAAACTAACTTCTAATAAATTAAGCTAAATGTAAAATTAAATGCATCTCTCATCTAAAAGTTAAAATCAATTATCTCTATAGCAAAAACTATAAAATTAGAGGATAAATCCCTATGTGAAACTATGCTTAAAAAATATGTGAAACTAAATACAATGTTAGCTAAATCTAAAACATCTGAAAACATCATCTCTTAGTTCCTCCTACCACCTAAAAATTTAAATCCATATTTTCTCCATTTCTAATCATAAAAACGAAATTTAATCCTAACAAATAAAGGAAGAATGAAGAATCAAACCTTAGCAACACTTTGGAGGAGAGAAATCTTCACAAATTGATGACGAAAAAATTGGACATCACCTCCCTAGGAGAGAGGCGCCATGGAGAAGAACTTAGCTCTCGGGTGAATGTTAGCTCGGGCAGAGAAAGAAGAAGGGAGGCAGGGATATATAGGTGCCACCCTTTAGTCTCAGGTGGTATTACCACCCTGGACTAAAGATGAGTCTTTAGTCTCGGGTGGTAATACCACCCGGGACAAAAACTTTAGTCCCGGGTGGTGTTACGACCCGAGACGAAAGGCTCACCCTTTAGTCTCAGGTCGAACACCACCCGGGACTAAAGTCTGACGCCAATAATTGCGGCTCAGAGCCGTTGGGCGCCAGACTTTAGTCCCGGGTGGTGTTCGACCCGAGACTAAAGGGGGGGGGGCGGCGCAAACAGCCTTCCGAGGCCACGTCGCCCCAATAGCATTTGTCCCGGCTCCAAAGTTGAACCGGGACAAATGCTTGGGAACAAATGTCGTTTTTCCACCAGTGTCACTAGAAGGTAAGAAATATTAAAAATTTACAATACAATAGTTGTTTCCTACATCTCATTGTCGACCCAAAATTATGTGCAGTCGGCTCGCGTTCTTGTTAGGAGAGGGCAGCTCGTCACAAACCAACACCAACAACACTAGTCCTGGGAGGATGGCTGCAGCTGCACCTAAAAAGATGGCACCGAAGAGAAAGCTCAATATTGGATGAATGCTGTATCTGCGATGAGATATGCACTCATGCTTTATTTGCAATATTGAACTCGTTTAGTGCAAAATTATAGTATGTGAGATGAACTTAATTAGGCTACATTTGTCGACTTGTGAGATGTTAACTTATTTGTTTGAGGTGAACTCATTTATGGTTAGATATGAATTTATTGATGCTCATTATGTCAATTTTATTTTTACAAGTAATTACGTCGCCTGCGATCTGCCATTTTTTCTTTTGATAAGTAAGTGCCAAATTTTTAAAAATAATTATGCGGCCAGGTCCGGCGGCCTGCCAGGTCCGGCGGCCAGGACCGGTGGCAAAGCAGCCAAGGGCAGCGCCCAGGCCTGCCAACCAACACACGCATGGCATGCGTCGTACATAAGAAAAACAACATAAGGGGCAAAAACATCCATTTAGTACTCAAATACAAAGGAAATAATTAGAAAAAGGGAGAAATACACAAAATGGTACGAGAAACGATTGTCACACGTTTGGAGTCCCAAAATTACGTGTGCAATGTTTGAAATGGCAAAACTACAAAGCTGTTGTTAGGAGTCCTATAATTGCAATTTTCTCTTTTATTTGGAAGGAAACGAAAAATATACTAACACAAGCCAAATTCATTTGAGGCCATCGATCCACGTGAATGTATGAGCTCGTGACAGCCGGAGTTGGATGTTGTTGAGTGGTGCCCGTGTATACAGATTACCGTTTGGAGTCAACACAATGCAATAGAGACAAGATACATAGCTAGGAGTATTTTCAAATGATAAAAAAAACTAGATTATTACATCCCCTTAATAATTGTTTTGTCCGGTATACCTAGACAAAATGAATAAAACCTACTTAAATTCATAATTCAGATGAGGTAGTGGGGCATGTGTCCAGTAGCCCCTTCCTACCGTCTCTTTTGCTTTTTAGTCATTTTTGTGAAAGATGTTCACAAATAGGTTCCTAACGGAAAGAATTTCAGAAATGAACTCTGAGCTCGGCGCCGAGCTTACATGCCTCGGCGCCATAGGTCTTGAGCCTGAAAACAATATCAGTTACCCTACTTTGAAATTCTTTTGTGAAGAAATTTGTACGTAAAATGTGGTTAATAACATGCAAAATGGAATCTATGAACTTTGTTTAACATCTTACAACATCTGTGGATAAAAACTAAGCGAGTTTACATAATTAAAATGACGTTCCAAAATTGAAAGTATTGATGTCGGCATTCACTCATGCACTGAAAAATCCTAAGTGCTGAGAACCCTTAAAACATTAACAAGTATGCAACTTTGAAATTCTATTCTGAAAAAATTTTCATGTATACATTGAAAGAATTTGGACCCCAAATGTAGTATGATGTTTAATAAACATTTTGTGTATGTTGTTGGCCATGAAAACATACCAATTTCTTCACAAAAGAATTTCAAAATAGGGTAACTGATATTGTTTTCAGGTCCAAGACCTCGACGCCATGATCTATGGCGCCGAGGCATGTAAGCTCGGCGTCACGATCCATGGCACTGAGCTTAGGGTCCATTTTTTGAAATCTTTCCAAAAAAGGTGTATTTGTGAAAATCTTTCGCAAAAAGGGCCAAAAAGTAAAAAAGACGGGTTCCTAGGCAAGACACATATGGTAAGTAGCCAAGAAGGCAAAAAGAAAATAAAAATAAAAGAATAATAGTTGTGTGATTTTATGAGGGCAATCACATCTTAGAAAATGACCGTCTGTTGTACAGACATCCATGGGCCCACCATCGAGGAAAAGACCAGGCCTGTACATAGGGCTGGGTGTCGAGACTACTCTGACATGTAGAAGGCGATGCAAACCGGTGTACTCTACATGGAAAGGCAGGACTAGTACTAGAATAGAAAAGCAAACAAATTGCAGCCGATAATAGACTTCTCCTAGTCGTACTCGACTACTACTCCTGTACTTAGACTGACTTGTAACCCTACCCCCGTGCATATAAGGCGGGACAAGGACCCCCTCCAAACATAATCAATTGATAAACAACATACTGGACGTAGGGTATTACGCACCTTGCGGCCCGAACCAGTCTAAATCGTGTGTTTTGTGTCTACCTTCGAGTTTCTAATCTCGGTGAGCCCTTGCACCAAAGTCTACCTCGGGCACCCACCGCGATAGGTTGTCTGGTCTAAACACCGACACTCGCTACTTGGTTGGTACTATGAGTTTGAGGACTCTCTATATTGGGCACCCAACTGTGCTTGAGGGATATAGTGATTCGAACTGGATTTCTGATGCTGATGACCTATATGCCACGAGTGGGTATGTGTGTTTACCTTTGGAGATGATGCAATATCATGGAGGTCTTGCAAATAGACCATTTTGATGAGGTCAACCATGGAAGCAGAGCTTTCTGCTTAGACTCAACCACTGTTGAGCTAGAGTGGCTGCATGATTTATTGATGGACTTGCCTATGGTTGAGAAACCAATACCAACAATCCTCATGAACTATGACAATCAAACAATGATAGTCAAAGTGAACAGTGCTAAGGATAATGTGAAGTCATTAAGACATGTCAAGAGATGACTGAAGTCTGTCAGGAAGTTGAGAAACTTCGGAGTAATAAGTGTGACTTATATTCAAATAGACAAAAACCTGGTAGATCCATTTACACAAAAAGGACTATCATAGATAGAAACTGCATCGAGGGAGATGGGTATGAGATCCGTTTGAGTTCCCGCACTGGTAACCCAACCTATGTGATCAAAGATACCGTGAATTAGGATCTGAGAAGATCCAAGTTGTCGGTTAATTAAGGAGAGTGATTAGCTATGAAACCCTCTCTAAGTGAAGATGCAATACTCTCATTAGATGCATAGAAGGTTAGTGTTATGCTTTATGTGTTTAGTTGGCTTGGTTAAGTGAAGATGTTGTCCTATAGAGCATTCTTGAAAGAATACACCTATATGAGCCCGACTATTTAACGTCACTGTCTATGAGATTTGGGTGAACTCTAGTAAAGCTCATGAAGAGACCAGGGAGTACGACACATATGCTCCACCCGCAGGGTAGGCTACTAGTAGCCAAGTACTAGTTCTGACTTTGAGTTAAACTTGTTTGCACAAAACATGCAATTCAAGGTTTAGTCCATTGTTTTAAGTTGTGGATGAATGTAGCTTGAAGCTCTAGGCTAGAGTTCAACTTAACAGTCCTTGCAGAAACATTGGTATATAAACAAGAATGAGAAACAATCAAATTCTCTTATGGATATTTGAGATATGGTGGGAGGTTGATGAAATAATGGGGCTAGTCCATTGGGTGTTTCATAAATTTACAAATAAATCTCAAAGGCTTATGTGGGCACGAGCAAGTGGTGGGAGTGCAATCCTTTAGTGCTACATTGCTAGTGGCAGGGGAGGAAGACCAACTTAAATATAGAGATGGTCTTGACTCCTCCAAGCTATATGTGTGGGGAGAGAAGGAAAGCTCCATACACGTGCGCTCGCTCGCCTCGCCGGGCGAGATGGAGCAGGGGCAGACCGAAGGGTGCGGCGCACGACATCTGCGTGAATGGTCCACCGAAATCGGCCTACTACTCGCCTTGCGAGGGCGCAACTTACTTTTTTCATTTTAATTTTTTGTTACTTGACCTTTAAGTCGTGGGATATATGGAAGACTGGTCGATTTGGATCATGATCGCGACATGAGATCATGGGCTGTCCTATATATACGACTTATTGGTCTTTGTCGAATGAATATCTATTCGAGATAGGGTTTTGCCTCTTGTCGCTCCTGCGTGGCCATCGTACTCTATTCCAGGTCCCTTTGGCACAGATTCTTCACCGGCTCCGGGAGCCGTTTTTGGTGAATCCATGCCAAAGGGCACAAGAAAACAGCTCCGCCACGGGAGCCGCCGCAAAAACCGCTCTTTGGAGCGTTTTGCGCGCCGCGGAGCCAAAAACCGTGGCTCCCCCCGGCTCCGTGCGCGTGCCTCCCGAACTGCCCCCGTCGTTCCCTGAAATAACGTAAAAAATGCCACTGTCCCACCCCGCATCGATTCCCCACCGGCGGAGGTGGCTGCGAGCTCCTCACCGCGGCGGAGCATGACGGAGGGGGTCGGCGGGGCAGAGGTTGACGCGGCGGGGCGGGACGGAGGTTGACGCGGCGGTCCGCCGCCTCCATCCTCCTCGTGCCCATCGAATCGAGCCGGGCGCACCGTGGTCCGCCGGTACGCGACGAGGCCATGGGGGCGCCTCGGGGTCGACGAGAGGAGCAGATGACGACCTGAGAGGAGACGAGGGAGGGCGTCGGGGGTCGAGAATGCGGGGGAGACGGCGGCCGGCGGCGCTAGCGGAGGCCGGCGAATGGCGGCACCTGCGGAGGCCGGTGGCACGGCTAGAAGATGGCGGGGGAGGAGTTGGAGGCCGGCGGCGCGAGCGGAGGCCTGCGGCGCTGGTGGAGGTGGGCGGCCGGCTAGTGGCGGCGCGGCGTAGAGGAGGCGGCCGGCGCTAGTGGAGCCCTGCCGGCGACAGCCTCCTGCGGTCCTCACGTCGGCGACAGCGCTAGTGGCCTCTCTGCGAACGGATAAGAGAGGAGGGGTCCGAGGGGATAAGGAGGAGTGGAGAAATAAAAAATGAGAAGGAAAAAAAGAAAAGGAAAAAAGAAAAGAAAAATAGGAGGAAAAAGAAAGAAATAAAAAAAGAAAAGGAAGGGCATTATAGACATTTCACTCTTTACACAGTTTGGAGAAGCTGTTTTGCCAAACGTTTTTCCAAAACGGATTCAACTCTCTCACAGAATCCGCTCCACCAGCATAGCCACAGCCGGAGCTGCCACAGCCACAGCCGGAGTCGTGCCAAACGCACCCTCCATCTTGAGCGTCGGTGTGCATTGGCAAACGAAAGAGCAGGTCTATGGAACCTCTCTCTCTTGTGATCCTGCACTGGAAGAGGGCGAATAAGGTTTTTGCGAAGCATTCAATGCGACTGCTCAAGGGTCTTCACTGAGGCTCATCCTCGGTCGGACTCGACGGTGCGGTTCATTGCCTTCTTCAATGTCATCTACATCTCTCCGTCTGCAACACCGTCGTCATCTCGTCGGCACCGCTCATGATCCCGACTGCGCCCACTGATCGAGTACGTATACCATGATCTGATTTGTTATTTCAACAAGTTTTCTAAGATCATGTTGATGTGTTTGATGTTGCCTATTATAATAGAGAAGTTCATGCTGGGTTGCGATCTTATCATGATAACCTAGTTCATAATTTAATCGTACAATTGTCTAATTTTTCAACAGAGAGGACGAGCAGGGCGCCGCGGCTGCGCTAGCTGCATGGCGCAGATGACGGGCATGCAGCTGTCCAAGCAAGGGGCCATCAGCCACGCCTCCTGCTCACTATGTCTTGGCCGACACTGCAGTGCAATCGCCTGCCCAAGGCAGATATGGGCTGCCAGCCGCGCTCTGCACCATGTCATCACTTGCACTACTACAAAAACGAGCATTCGTCCAAAACGATTAGTACCGGTCGTGTTTTCGCCCGGTACTAAAGGGCGAAATCAGTACCGGGTGCACAGTACCTCAGCGGCCAAGTTAGTACCTGTGGGGACCGCCCTATAGGGGTGGGCCTGAATGCCTTTACGTATCATTCCCTGGATCATTAGATGATATAGGCACTTGCACAAGAAGTATCACAACAGTACTTCGTTTATTTATTCTAGTATTTTACATAAGGTTGAAAAGAGAAAAAACACTCTATACAAGTGGGGCCGTAGCCTCAACCTTATTCTAGCAGCAGCAAACTACGTAGCGGACTCAGACCTCAGGCATCTTGACTCTCTAGCTCGGACCCAGGGGGTCCTCTTCGTCATAAGCTTCTGGTTCTTCGTCTGGTAGAAGGGATAAGGGAAGCAAGAGTGAGTATCGGGTAAGGTACTCAACAAATTCCACAGCGAACAAGACCAATACGGAGGGGATTCGGCCACTAGTGGGCCTAAGCACACATCCAGGGTACTGAATGTAAAGTACGGAATTTAAGTGCGAAAGAAAGAAGTATGTAATGCAGCAGTATAGAGTAGTTTTGGTCCTGGAGGGCATTCACTTCCCTACCAGTCCCCTGATTATAAAGAGTCTATCCGGGATTCCGTCAGGGACATTCCCGATCTAGCCTTAAGCCATGCTCGGGCTCCATTCAAGGACAACCCGACTCAAGATCAAGTTCACCTTAACCAAAAGTTCCTCTAGTTCCCTAAGATGTATTCTAATCAATGGGAGATTTTACCAAGATGGCTCATAACCGCGAGCCTTGGCTCTTTGAATAGATTCATAACTCTGACCAGAGGGGTACGCTTTACCCGCACGGTCGATCAGCCCACACCCTGTACGGGGGCGGTACTGACCTACGAAACCCGTACCCGCCGGCGTCTATTCATGGACTACATTATCGTCCAATCCTAGACTACATTCCCTAGCTCCACCCACGTCTATACTGGGGTCTAAACAGGGGTCATTCCACCACCATCCGCTACGCGGATCCAGTTTTCCCGGGAAAAGATGCATCAATAAAATGTGGCATTCAATACCACCGCTTCCCCTAACGCCAAAACATACCCGATGACCCGTGCCGACCAGACCTGGGACTACGCGAAGGTCCTGCTTCAGCATATCCGTTGCCCACCACGGCCCCTTGGGGTGGTTTACTAGGTGCAGTAGCGGGGTGTGGATCAAGTCCTCACATGAATAGGCATTCCCGAAGGTTATGCCTTTTTGGCCCGTGCGGCCGTACATAACACTAGAAAGACTTTCCCATGAACCGGACCTTATACGACCGGAGTAAGCATGGGCAATATCCTCCACTGAGGTTGCCCCCATACTCCCATGTCCATCCTTAGAGGTTATATTATTTTAGTCCAATTCATGCAACTACCATATTCTACTTCTAAGCATTTGAAAAGTAAATACAAAATGTAGAATTCGGTAGTATTTAAGCGGGAAAGCATGAAATAAAGGTGAGAAGTTATCTGGATGGTAGAAGTTAAGGAATGCTGTGGAACTTGCCTTCTTCGAAGTCTTGGTCGTTCAGGGCTTCTTCCTCGTAATCCGGGTCGTCGATCGGATTCTCGAAATACGTATCGTCTTCTATAAAGCGTAGTTATATGAAAAATTGTAAATCAAGCAATTCAAGCATAACAATTCATCAAACATGGATTAAGAAATGATGGATGGGGTTCCCAGGGTTTTGGGATCGATACGGAGGAAAACCCTAATTTCCGGGTACATGAAATATAGACACGGTGAGTAGGAAAAGATGTCGGAAATTATTCTAGGAGCTAGACATGTGAGATTTGGGTGCAAAGGACATGAATAGGCTCTAATATTTATGGTGAATTTTTGGGAATTTTAAGATGGCTAACTAAACTTGTGTATGCATTTGGCCGGGTGTACCTAGCAAAACTAAGGGGAGAGAGAGACTGACGCGTGGGGCCAGCACTGACGCGGCACGGGGCCGACGAAGGTGCATACATGGCGTGCACGTGGCATACACGTGGGTGCCATGTGGTGCACCGGCGCCTGGGTGGCTGCCGCGTGGCGGAGATGTGAGTGAGGTGCACATGGACCGGGTGCAGGGAAAGAGAGAGAGAGAGAGATAACGGTGCCGCCCGATTTGGGTGCTGGAGCCACCACAGAATAGGGAGAGTTCGCCGGAGTTAAGGATTCCGGCGGTTGTGGCTCGCCGGCGGGGATGAAAACTCGCCGTGGAGGTTCAACAGAGCAGGGCAGAGCTAGGAGGGGTACGTGTGGTCGACAGAGGTGACCAGCGGTGGCGCAGCGGCTCGCCGGAGTTCGGCGGAGGCGCGGCCATGGACAGAAACCTACCTAGAGGGGGGTTTTGTGCTTAACAAGTGTGTGTGAGTGCGTGCGGACGCTCAGTGAGTGCGGCGGAGCACTTGGGCAGCATGCCGACTCGCTGGAGCTGTGCCGGCGCCACGTGCAGGCCCGGCGGAGGTGCGGCGGCAGCGCTAGGTGCCTACGGTGCTACTGCCAGGGAAGGGAGGCTATCCGGGCAGCATAACGATGCTTACCGTTGCTGTGAGGTGGCGGAGGGTCGCTGGAGGTGAGAGGAGCGGCAGTTGTGCTCGGCGGCGGAAGATGGCTCGCCGGCGGAGCAGGGCTTCACCGGGAGAGGACTGGAGAGGTGGTGGTGGTGGCGGTGTGGGTTGTGGAGGTGCTGTGTCGAGTGCTGAAGAGCTTGGGGAGCCCTAGGGTGCTATTTATAGGCCGGGGAGGGGAGCTCGGCTGAGGGTGCGGCGGCGGCCATGGCGTCTTTTTTCGGCGCCCGGCGGATAAGGCCGCGGAGAGGGGGAAGAGGCAGGGATAAGGGCGGAGCGGGTGCAGGTGGTGCAGGCGCCTGCCGCGCGCGTGTCAGGTGGCCTGGCACTGCTGCAGGAAAGGAGATCGAGCGCAGCGACCTGCGACGGAGCTCTAGGGCGCGGCGCGGCGCTCTGCCATGGCACACATACTGTACGGCGCGGAGCGGATGAGGGCAAGCGGGCGTGACGTGCTGTGGCGGTGCGGGTGGTTGCGGCGCTTGCGCAAGTGGGGACGGCGGAGGGCGTGGAGGTGCTGCGCGCGCGGTATGCCAGCGGCGGCACTCTGCCATGGCGCGGTGGGTCAGAGATGGCAGCGCGGGGTGGAAAAGCAATCCACTTTTCCGTCTTGGGGGAAATAGAGCAGGCGGCATGGGCGGCCTGGCGCGCGTGCTCGCGTGCTGGGAAAGGCGGCGGGGAGGGGTGATGTACGGCAGTGAGCGCGGCGGGGAAGTTAATTGCGGCGCGGCGACGCGAGGAGGACGACGATGACATCGTTCGCGTCGCTGTTGGGCTGCTGGGTCGCGCTGGGCTGGGAGGAAGGTTGCGGGCTGTGTGGGGAAGCGAAGTAGAAGGGGGTGGAGTGGACTTCAACGCCCGTTGCGTGAGGGAGTTGTGGGCCGCGCTGGAAGGAGGAGTAGAGGGGTGTGGGTCGGACTTCGTTGGCGGGTTGTGTGAGGTTTGGCCCAACTATGGTTTTGAGTCTTTTCTATTTATTTTGAACTAGAGTTCGAATTCAAATTTCAATTCCAATTCAAATTTGAGAAGTTTTGAACTAAGACCTTGTACTAGAAATCCCTTAAGGAATTGTTAGTGAGATTTTTGAGGTGAGAAAAGAATATTAGCACAATCAAATGCATATGGATGTGTGATGAAAAAGGGAAGGACTTGTTTGTAAAATGCAAATATATTGCATTTAGGTCCTTTAGGTTTTAAAGAAATTTTTAGGGACCAAATTTTAAAACCTAGAAAATTCGGGATGTGACAGTACCGGCTGGTGTCTCCAGCCGGTACTAAATGCCACTGCAGACCCCCGGCGTGGTAACAGTTAGTGGGGCCTACGGATGCACTTAGTACCGGCTAGAAACACCAGCCGGTACTAAATGGCTTCCACACAGTTTTGTACCGGCAGGTGTTTCCAGCCGGTACAGTGTGGCGCCGTGGAGCCCGCCCGCACAGACGGCTAGTGGGCCCAGCGTCTGCACTTAGTACTGACCGGAGACACCAGCCGGTACTAAATTATTAGCGGGCCCAGCGTATGCTTTTTGTACCGGCTCGAGACACCAGCCGGTACTAACAGTCGCAAATTTGTACCGGTCGATACCACTAGCCGGTACAATGTGTCCTATATACGCTCTTCTTCCTCCCTGAGCCCGAGCTGAAGCTCATTTCACTTAGCTCGGGCTTCACTCCTCCCATGATGCCCTAGGGAGGTGATTCCCATTTTTTCTATGATTTGAAGGTGTTTTGTTGCTCTAACATCTTCTAAAAGTTAGGAATTGAATCCTCTCTTCTCTAATTATGTCTCTAATATTATGCTAGGATTTGTGCTTTGTAGTTAGAGAAATTTGAGTTTTTTTAGATGATTGATTTTGGAGATTTTTTCTTTTGTACATGAAGATTAGAGACAAGATTTAGAGACATAATTAGTGTGTTCAGTTTAGTGTATTTTTATGTTTTAGAGACATAATTATTAATTAGAGAAAAGTGATAGTTAATTATAATTGTTTTTTATTAATTAGTGAATTGTGATAGTTAATTGTAATTAGTTTTTTTATTAATTAGTGTGTTTAGTTTAGTGTATTTTTATTTTTTAGAGACATAATTATTAATTAGTGAATTGTGATAGTTAATTATAATTATTTTTTTATTAATTAGTGAATTGTGATAGTTAATTATAATTATTTTTTATTAATTAGTGAATTGTGATAGTTAATTATAATTGTGATAGAGAAAAAAAATCAAATTTTGCCGAGTGTCCTAGTTAGACACTCGGTAAGTGTCCTAGTTAAACACTCGGTAAACAAGTGTAAGCAAGTGTCTGCCCAGACACTCGGTGTACACTTGGGTAGATGCCGAGTGTCTAACTAGGACACTCGAATAAATGACACCGAGTGTTTTGTGTCTAGCGCTCGGCGAATAAGGCTAGATGTCGAGTGTTTTTCGTGTACACTCGGCGAATAAAGCTAGACACCGAGTGCTCGACGGAAAACACTATGCGTTTTTCAGGTTTTCTGCAGTGCGCGGCTTGACGCGGCTCGACATACGCATCTACTTGCACGCAATATAATCAGAAAGTAATGAAATTACAGAGTTCGGATAGAGAACATAATTTAAACCTGTACCGACTACGCAAACAGAAACAGATACTCCCTCCGTTCGCCAATATATGTTGCTTGGGACATGTTCGACAGAATTAAGGAGCTGGTGAAATGATGCTTTTGCCCTTTTTTTTATCCCCACGCTTTGGCTTTCTGCTCCCTTCCGATGGCACTAAGCTGCACCTCCGAACCTCTTTAGTTCAATTATTTGTACTATTTAATACAAATAATTAAACTAAAAAAGTTCGGAAGTACACCACATTATAAACAATTTGCACCCCTAGATGGCGCAACCGCTCAAGCTGCACCCGCGAGGCTCCCCATAGCACAGCGAGACACAGGGGTAAAGATGGAAAACACTGAGGATTGAACTGGAGTGTCATATATATTAAAGAACATTTCATTTTGAACTGAACATTTCATTTTGAACTACGACGTCATATAAAAAAGGACTGAGGGAGTACCAAGGATCTGTTCCGCAGGAAGCTCAAAGTTTCTGGTCAAAACACAGAGTTTTAAAAGCTAAGGATTACCACCTGGATCACTAGATCCTACTACTGTGACAGAAAAGCCCCCGGATCCACCTGAAAGGCACAGCTTGAGACGATTCTTGCTTGCTAATGCAGAAGGACTCGTTAGAAGATAGGCAATATTCTGGTATGTTTTAATTCCATGAATAAAGTGATATTCCAATGTGGTGAGTGAAACAATCCATGTGCTAGTGTTCATGTTTAAACAACAATCAAACATAAACATATTCACGAATATACAACTAATAAACATGAATATAGGTTTTAGAATGTACCTAATGGGAGGGCGGGAGACGGAGTCACCCGGTGTCTTGTTATCACTTGGCTCAGCCATGTGACCTTGGTCGTTGTAGTCGAACAAAGTCGGTGCAGGAAGATGATCGCAATGGAGTCAAACGGTCGCCGGGAAGTATACGAAGTAGTTGTACAGGGAGCGAGCAGTCGCGTCGAGACGCTCCCCAAAAACCTTATTGCCCGCCTACCCCGTGCAGGATCTCGGCAGCAGGACGAGGTTCCGGAGGCTCTGCTCTCGCTGACCGTGCGCGCGGTGCAAGCGATGGGAATGCAAAAGGCAAAGCAACAGACAGAGAGGGAGAAGGGAGAGGTCTTCTAAACAGGAGTATCTTTGATTGTGAATAGGGCGAGTTGAGAGGGAGGAGGAGGGGCGCCTTATATAGGCGGGCGGGCAAGGAGGGGGTGCGCCCAGATCCAGATCTGGGACACGGAGAGGACGTGGTGGGATGAACCTGGACGGTCACAGTTAAGGAAACCAAATCACTGTTGAGAATATTACAAAGAATTATTCTCTTCCAACGGCAAAAAGGTGCTCCCACCCCGCAACTCATCACGTCCGTCCGTACAGTGAATACAACTTCATTCATCAAGCAGCTACGACCCTACGTGTGCGGCTCAAATAATCAAATTGATTCCGAAAAAATGGGGGATTTGCGGGGATTACCTCAATGCCAGGTATACCGGTTCGTTGACGGGTTGTTGTTGCACTGCTAGGTAGGGGAAAGGTCAGCCTTACTATCTCCATCAGACTCTGCAGTCGCCACCCCATCCTCAAAATGGGGAACGAAATCGAACTGTAGCTACTCCAGCGGTCGCTGCATCCCTCGCCTCATTTTGCGCTCACAGGTCTCGCTTACCTCATATTCGGGATTCTCTCTCCCTTCCTCAATCCAACTGCCGGCCTCGTTCCTGGGTCGCCTCCTTCCACCCGCGCCCGTAGCGCACCTCCAGCACTCCGCCGTCTCCACCACCCCCGCCACATCCTTCCCCGGTCGGCCTCCACCACCCTCTCAAGCACGCCGACGGGAGTCCGTCCCCCACCCTCTGCTGCCTGCTCGTCCTCGTCCTTCACCCTCCTCCTCGTCTGGTACTCCGCCCCCATTGGCCTGGACCTGCCGCCGAGACTCCACTGCCACCGGGGTCGACCTTGCCGCCTGCCTCGTGCCCGCCGAGAAGATCCGACCGGCGACGAACTTGCTCACCCCTCCCCAGGCCCGGCCACGGTGGCAGAGAGTAGCGGCAGGCAGGGGCTGACGGCCTCGATCTGGAGGAAGGGGGGAAGGCGGGGCTCCCACGATTCAGCAATGCTCGATTCGTCAGCAGAAGCAAGCTGCAGGTGAGGCCCCTCGTAAATTCTTCTTATATTCATTGATTGGTCACACTGGTAGGATTTGGTTAGATTTTTATTAACCAGCGTTGAAATTTCAGTAGATTTGTGAAACTTGTTTGATTGTTTTCACATTTGCTTGTGCTGAATGCTTGTGTAAATTCTTCTTGTATTCAACGATTGTTTTCACAGTTGTAGGATTTCTTGATTTAATTCAGATTGCCATATGCATCTTGATTTAATTCAGATTGCCATATACCTCTTGATTTAATTCAGTAGTGGAAGCATGAGTGGCTGAATGGTCATATGCTTGTTTCAGCTAGGTTAAGATTACTTGTTGCAATAGAGTCTGAATGTCCAGCTGCAGTAACATATTTCAGAGAATTACTTTTCAGTAGTACCATTATTATGCAGTGTTGCTGCATGTAAATAAGCAATTTTCTAGCCAAGTTAGCTGTTTTCCTCTTACCTATATGTGTGTTTTAATGATCCTTTGCATTGCCAATGCATGGAAGGCCTGAAATTGACATGGATAGTTCATGGAATGAAGTAGGATCCGGTGAAGGTTTTACTTACACTCCATGTATTGAAATCTTTGATGAACAGAGCCAGGAAACTGAGGTTTGTATCAGATATACAATATGCTCCCTTATGTGTGTATACTAAATGAGATTTGTGGTCTCTGTATTTGAATGAATCTGAGTAAATGTTGTTGGTCTCTGTATTTGAGAATGAATCTGAGTGCATGCTGTTGGGTATTTTTTCAACTGAAACCTGAAACATCAGCTGCAATCGGAGGATGTGTCACTGAAACTCGGAGTATGCGTCAGCTGCAATCAGAGAACTGCTGTTGCCCGCCGCTGCCGTCGCGATCCAGTTCAGCGCGCCGCCGACGCTCGTCCGCGGAAACGCGGGAACCAACCGCCAGGCCCGCGCGCTAGAGGGATGCAGATGGCTGCTGGAATCGCTCTATTTTCTCGAGGCCGGCCCATTCTCTCTCCTTTCCCGAAACGGGCCTTTGCGCATAAGGATGGGGAACCGTTGAAATTTTTTTTATATATATATTTTTCGTTGATTTTCGAAAAATAAATGACGAAAACAAAAATTACGAGAAATATACATCTGCCGCCGTACCACACGGCGGCAGGGACTCCTACCGCCGTGTGGCACGGCGGCAGGGGTGCCGCCAACGGTCGGGGAGACTGGCTTGTGGGGCCAGGTTCCTACCGCCGTATCGCACGGCGGCAGGAACCCTACGGCCGTGCCACACGGCGGCAGGAGCCTGCCACCGTGGGGTACGGCGGCAGTCTCACCCCTATATAAGGGGCTGACGGCTGCCGCCATCCCCTCCTCCCTCCCTCCCTCTCTCCTCCTAAATCTTCGGCTTTCAACCTTCGGAGCACTTTTGACTCAGGTATGTTTCTAACTTTAATGTGGTTTAGTTAGTTAGTGTAGTTAGTTAGTGTAGTTTAGTTAGTGTAGTTAGTGTAGTTTAGTTAGTTTAGTTAACTTAGTTTAGAAATTTTAGAAATAGTTATAATTCAAATAAATTCGTAAAAAATAGTTATAATTCATAAAATTTGTTTAAATTGATATAAAATTAGTAGAAAATGGTTATAATTATCAAAATTCGTTTAAATTCATATAAATTTCGTACAAATAGTTTTAATTCAAATAATTAGATTAAATTGACATAAAATTAGTAGAAAATAATTATAATTCAAATAATTTGATTAACTTGATATAAAATTCTTAGAAAATAGTTATAATTCAAATAATTCGTTTAAATTGATATAAAATTCTTAGAAAATAGTTATAATTCAAATAATTGCATTAAATTGACATAAAATTCTTAGGAAATAGTTGTAATTCAAATAATTCGTTTAAATTGATATAAAATTACTAGAAAATGGTTATAATTCAAATAATTACATTAAATTGATATAAAATTCTTAGAAAATAGTTTTAATTCACGTAATTCGTTTAACTTGATATAAAATTCGTACAAAATAGTTATAATTAAAATAATTGGATTAAATTGATTTAAAATTCTTAGAAAATAGTTTTAATTCACATAATTCGTTTAAATTGATATAATTCATCTAATTGATTAAAATTTGTTTTTTTGTAGCTATGACTCAGGTACCGTTAGAGTACGTGCGGCCGGAGTTGTTCGAGGAGGCGGTGGACTGGCACCACCGCTCGTACGTCTCGGCCGTTCTTGGACAGACGCCCGGCAGTATACGTTGCCGGACCACTCGCATGTTGATGCCGATACACCAGCGCTGGATTCCGAAGTACGTAATTCATTTGTTATATTTATTTCTGTTTCTTTACAATAGTAATTACGTTAAGTAAATTGTTTTTCTTATTTTTACAGGTTACACGCTGCAGGACTTCTTCCTTTCGCGCGGTTGGTCGAGGGGGACAAGCTACGAGCTGAGGTTCCCCGGGCAGAGCGGTTGACGCGGTTCAGCTACGACACCCCTCTGATCGCCGCGTTTATGGACCGGTGGCGACCAGAGACGCACACCTTCCACTTCCCCGTCGGCGAGATGGCGCTCAGTCTGGAGGATGCCGCGTTTTTGGGAGGACTCCCGTGTGCTGGCGAGGCGATGGGGCCTATCGACATCCCCGCGACGTGGCAGGCCGACTTCCTTGCTCGGTTCGCGAACGTTCCTCGGACACAGCTGGTGGGCGGAGCGACACCGGCGGCTGGCGGAGCGACACCGGCTAGTGCAGGGTCGTCGCCGGCGGGCGGAGCGACACCGGCTGTTGCAGGCTCGTCGCAGGCGGCCATGGCGACACCGTCTCCCGACCAGCTCGGACCACGGGTCATCAGGCCACCGGACCCCTTGACGTACGCCCGGGACCACACCTGGGCTGGTGCTAGAGCTGTTAGGCCGAAGAGGAGCCGGGGGATTTAGATGTATTAGAGTTTTCTGTCACAACAGTATTTTTACCATGATCTTGTATAAACTATTTTGCATCTACTCGTTGATTATGATCTTTGATTATGTTTAAATTTATCATTTTCTTGTTTTTTAAAAAATGAAAAAGTGTTTTACAAAATGAAAAAATCTCAAAAAATTAAAAAGGCTGTTACCGCCGTGTGGCACGGCGCTAGGACGCTACCGCCGTGGCACGCGGACGTGCCGCCAGACCTACTATCCTGCCGATGTGCCACACGGCGTGAGGACCCTGCCGCCGTGTGGTACGGCGGCAGATGTATATTTCTCATAATTTTTTTCGCCATTTATTTTTCTGAAATCAACAGAAAAAAATATAAAAAAATCGGAATTGTTGCTGGAGATGGTCTTACGCTCCTGCATGCTTCTCTCCCCCACTCGTCTCTCCACCGCAAGCAACGAAGCAAGACGCAAAAGTTTCCCAGTCTCAGAAAGTGGTGAAGCTTTGTCCCTTGGGTTTCGGTTTTTAAGGCAAAAATTTTGATCCATTACATTAAAATTAGCAGCATTAACGAGGAGTTTTAAACTTGACTTAAGGACATAATTTATTTCGTAACTTCAGATTCAAATCGCGAGACAAATCTAATGAGCCTACTTTTGACATGATTAGATAATATTGTGCTACAAGGCATGTACAGCCGGTCTACAGCGGGCGTCTGTTGAGCGGCACTTTTGCAGAAAACACTCCGCGCATCTCTACCTCAGCGTCGCTAGACCAGGCCACGTGGGCGTCCCGTTCCCCGATGCCGAGCCGACGCGCGCCGATGGGCTGTACAGGCCGTCTTCTCCGAGCGGCGGCGGCCTGGATCCCCTACGCGCGCCTGGATCCTGCGCATCCTCCCGCCAAAAACTCGCTCGCTGCTGCCGCCTCTGCTTTCCCCTCTTCGCAGTGTCGCGGCGGCGGACGACGCTAGCAAACCCGCCAGGAGGAGGCCGCCGGCTGAAGATCCCGCCGCCGCGCCGACGAGCTCGGGACGGGAAGACACCGCCCGCGCCAGGAGCAGGCTGCCGGCCGGAAGGGAGGGAGGGGAGAGAGCGCCCAGCCTCACCGCGCCGCGACTCTTCTTGCCCCCACCGACCGGATGCCCCTAGGCCCTGCCGCAGACTGACCTTCAGTTGGCGGGAGTGCAGTGGTGCCCGAGCCGGGCGGATCTCCCTCCGCTTCGCACCAACTCAGCCGCGGTGGGCGGTCACTGGGAGGGAGAGGGCGGCGGGAAGGCTGGCGGTGAGCTGCGCCCCGGCGGGAGTGGAGAGGGGATTGGCGAAGGTGGAGGCGGCGCTCGGCCGGCCGGCGGTGCAGGGAGGCGAGCAGATGCGGCGCACAGGGATGCGGCAGGAAGCAAGGAATGGCCGGCGTTGGCTGTTTCCGCCGCCGGGGGCCTGCGGAGGAGAAGGTGGAGAGGGGATTGGCGGAGGCGGAGGTGGCGCTCGACCGACCGGCGGTGCGGCGCACAAGGATGCGGCGAGAAGCAAGGAATGGCCGCCGCGGGCTGTTTCCGCCGCTGGCGGCCTTTTTTTTAGAACCCGCTGCTGGCGGCCTACGGAGAAGAAGATAAGGATAAGACAGTAGGGATAAAATAGTCATTTCGCATGGTTCTCTAATTTTGTCTAATGTAAAACATGTAGTGTAGAAATATTTGGTGTTTTGCTTATACCGTTTTGCACCAAGTGATGTCAATAAAATGTTTTATTATATTAGACAACAAAATTGTAATTATATCTATAATATAATTATTATATTCATGATTTATAAAATTATTGCAATCGTGTTTTATTTTATTTATGTTTGATACATATTCAAGTATCTTGTGTGTATAGAATCCTTTATCTAGAAACTTTATTAAATTAAAGTAACAAATTTTGTATGATTCAAATCATATATCTTTCATATTTGATTTAAATGACATTCTAGAATTTTTATTTTGACGAGGTAAAGATTTTAAAGTTTTTTTACTATGTACTATGCTCTTAATTAATGAAAGAGCCACACAATGGTACACACAAATGCATTTGTAGTTGACCTTAAGCTACATCCGAAGCATTAAATAGTTTATAGACGACCTTTCTGTCTATGAGCTGTATGACCTGTCTGTACATCTGTGTGTACGTACAGTTCGAGATTATACAGACGGCTTCCGGTCTAAGGGCTGTACATGCCCTAATGACGAATTAATTAAGTTTAATGGATGTGTCTCGTGATTTCCTATCAATCAGTGTAATTAATTTATAATTAATGTATACTTAAATAGTGTTGAAAACTTTACCAATTTTGTTTCAACTAAACACGTCATCTGTTATACAGTATAGATTCAATGGTTCAAAGGTCAAACCCACCTCTGCTAGCAATCCTATGGAGTGGTACAACCGTACAAGTGTATTAGTGCATAGAATGGTGTGCGTTGACGCGTGTCGTGCCGAGTGGGCTTGTCGCTGATGTCAGGCGACATCTGGAGGGTAGCACGCGCGGGTAAACGCACGACCAAAGTCTTCTCCCTTCGCAGCGAAGTTTCCCCTGTCGATGTGTATGTATGCGATCGAAAGCAACACACAAAATCAGATTTTGGAGTTTATTAAGGAAATCAACCCGATTTATTAGATCAGATCCAACCCATGCCAATCTAATCTTGCTCCTCCAAGCCATCCCCTAGAATCCGCCGCCCCTCTCGAGGTGACGAGGTCCTCGTGGGCGGCGCGGCATGGCGTCGAGCGGCTCCAACAAGAGGCACCGCCAAGCCGCCGCCGCCGGCGGCTTCACGGACGGCGACAGCGCCGGGGAGTCGAGCGGCCCCACCAAGAGATTCGCGGGCGGCGGCGGGGACGACGGCCGGGCAGATCTGGAGACCGCAGACGACGGCTCGGACGGCGTGTACGAGTACGCCGACAGCGACAGCGACAGCGGTGAGGTGGAGGCGGCCGCCGACGGGAGGTCGCAGCCGGACGCCGACTTCGCGGCGCGCGACGCGGACCGGAGGTTGGTCGTGCTGACCGAGGACGTCCTCCGCGCGCGCCAGGAGGCGGACACAGCGCGCGTCGCCGAGGTGCTCTCCGTTCCGCCCGGCGTCGCGGCGGCCTTGCTCCGCCACTTCGCCTGGCGCGTGGGCCGCGCCCAGGAGGAGTGGTTCTCCGACGGCGCCCGCGTGCGCGCCGCCGTCGGCCTCCCGGACGGCGGCGCCCCCTCTGCGCGCGCGCCGGGGCCCCGCGCCTGCGGCGTCTGCTTCGACGAGTTCCCCGCGGGCGCGACGAGGGCCGCGGCCTGCGGCGCGCACTTCTACTGCGACGAGTGCTGGCGCGGGTACCTCGGCGCGGCGGTGGGCGACGGCGCGCGGTGCCTGTCGCTGCGGTGCCCCGAGCCGTCGTGCGGCGCGGCCGTGGTGCGGGAGCTCGCGGAGGACGTGCTGGCTGTGGCCGGCGGGGAGGACGCGGCCCGGTACGCGCGGTTCTGGCTGCGGTCGTACGTGGAGGAGAGCACGGGGCGGGTGCGGTGGTGCCCGGGCCCCGGGTGCCCCCGCGCGCTGGAGCTCCTCGGCGGCGGCGGGGGTTCCGCGGACGTGTTCTGCGCCTGCAGGCACGGCTTCTGCTGGCGGTGCGGCGAGGAGGCGCACCGGCCCGTGTCGTGCGCGACGGTGCGCGCGTGGCTGGCCAAGAACTGGTCCGGCGCCGCCGAGACGGCCAACTGGGTGGTGGCGCACACCAAGCCCTGCCCCAAGTGCGGGCGCCCCATCGAGAAGAACCAGGGGTGCAACCACATGCGCTGCGCCCCGCCCTGCGGTCACCACTTTTGCTGGCTCTGCCTGCAGCCCGCCGGCGGCAGCAACCACTATTCGTGCGGGGACCCGCCCCCCGCGGCGGCTGCGGTCGAGGAGACTGACGAGCAGCGCGCGAAGCGCCGGGCCAGCGCCGCGCTGGGACGGTACCTGCACCACTACGAGCGCTGGGCGGCCAACCGCGCGTCGCTGGACGCCGCGCTCCGCGACATGGCCGCGCTCGAGGCGGGCGGGCTGGAGCGCATGGCGCGCGCCGTCGACCGCCCGGCCTCCGACCTCGGCTTCGTGGCCGATGCCTACCGCCAGGTCGCGGACGGCCGGCGCGTGCTGCGCTGGGCGCACGCCTACGGGTACTACCTGGACCCGGAGCGGGGCCACGCGAAGCGCGGGCTGTTCGACGACCTCGAGGGCCAGGCCAACCGTTGGCTCGAGTGCCTGCACGGCGCGGTTGAGGTGGAGCGCGAGGAGCTCTTCGGAGGCGGAGTCGGGGTGGTTGCCGCGGCGTTCGCGGCGTACAGGCAGAAGGTGGCTAACCTGACGAGGGTGACGCGCAGGTTCTTGGACAACCTTGTCAGGGCGTTCGAGACCGACCTGCCCGAGGTTGTCGCGGCCACGCCACCGGCCATTGTCGACGCGGAGCCTTCGCGGCTGCCGCTGCCGCTGCCGAGGAGGCACCGGGCGCACCACTACCTCAGGCGCCCTGGTGGTTTCGTCCGCCGCCGAGATTAGTCTGCTCTCTCACCTTTGGTTACACTAGCAGCTAATAGTCTCAACTCTAAAAAAATCGAACTGATTAGCCCAACTCAATTTCTTCTTGAAAATGTGGTGGTTCTCATTACTTTCTTATGACGAAATACAGTTGAATTTGGCATAGTTGAGAATAAAAAATTACACACGAAGTGTCAATCCTTCTATATGCAAATAATTAATTCCTCAATGAACAGGAAGTGAGGAATAACACCGCTTCACTACCACTGCCCAGGTCACTTTTGTATCCAGCACCTCTAGTTGCCACCCTTGTTCTGGAACCAAATCAACTTCTGGGAAGCGCATATCCCCCTCTTCTCAGGGTTAAACAAACCGGTGGGAACCGGCCCGGTACCAAAAACGGCCCCGTTACCTCCCCTGACAGAACCTAGCAAACCGGGCATTTCGGTTTACCGGTCCGTTTTTTTGGGCGGTAAACCGCTCCGGTACCGGTTTTTTTAACACTGCCTCTTCTACCTTCAGCTTCGGATCTGGAACCTATGCAGGACAAGCAAAACCTGCAAAAGGTGCTATGTCTGGCATCAATAAGCAAATTCCAGTCAATATGGCCATCAAACACAGACACAGTGAAGCAAAATAAACGAATTTATATTTAAAGAGTACTTAGAAGTCATATTAGCGCTCCAACTAATCTAGTTCAGAGAAAAAAAATCAATAGTAACATACTAATGTTATACAGATACTGCATTAGATTTGTTATCATTTTCTTAAAAAACCCCTATTAACATTCATATAGGAAAATCATTTAACTGGAAAAAGGCATGTTAGTAGAACTAACATTCTGCCCTTGCAGTAGCCTTTATAGGATGCCATTTCAACACTTTAACAGCAGTAATTAATCAGAAGCAATGAAGAAAGAATCAAAGAATCATCTCAATCAATGACACTTATTTTGCAGAAACTGTACAGATAAAGCAGAATCATGTAACTCCTCAAAGATCTAGTAGTGGCATCCAACACACTGCTATGTCATTGCATAATTCTTGTCCAAAGATTTGTTTACTCAGTCTAATGCATGAACAGATTCTGACTTATTGTCATCATGTGGAGCACCGAATGTCTTAGTGAGCAACATCTATGTTATATATGATGGCTTGACATTGACTAACACCTGCACAAAAGATTTGGTTCTAGTAGATTCTTGATGTGTATGTTAACAAGTCAAGGAAAAGACACCAGTTTAAAACCACATGCTAAGGGTTTTTTTTTTTTGGTGATCACAAGCACAGCTTGCTAAGAATATATAAGATGCCTAAGAAAGAATACTGCAAATGCAGTGATCTTCAGGCTTCAGGAAAACCTATCCATTAACAAGGATGATAGATATCGACAATTTGATTACTGAAAACAGATAACATCCTTATTTTAGTTAAGTTGTCACGTCAGCTGCCTATATTTTTTTCTTGATCAGAAAAGGGAACTGGTAACTCATTGCAAGTTCAGTTTTGGTACCTATATGCACACCTAGCTACTGATCAGCATTGATCGGCATGCTAATTTATTTCGAACAGTGACTGACTAATTTTGGTACTATAAATTTTAACCATAAATTCAGTTTCTTTTGTTAATAAACTTTTAGCTCTTCTATCCAGAAACTTGCATCTAACATGAACACATAGAAATGATACATGCCTGTGTTTACTAAAAGTTTTTTGAATATTTGATGCGACTTTGACCACTAATTAAGAGTATTAAATCAAAGCAGTTTACAAAACTATCTCCACACCCCTATGTAAATTTCCGAGAGGAATCTAATGAGGTCCTTGACCACATGATTAGAGGAGGGTTACTGTAGTATTACTGTAGCAAATCATTAATTAATTATACTTATTAGATTCATCACATAAAGTTATACTCATCTGTGAAAAAGTTTTGCAAATAAACATCATTTAGTGCTTCATGCAAATAAATATCTAAGGTTGTTATCTAAGGTTGTTACTCAAGTAATCAACATGGACAGAAAATGCCACATCATCCTCGAGGCCTCCAAATCTTCCCATAGAAGGAATGAAATTTACTCATAAAACAATCTCTGAAGAACTTGACAGCACTTGGTATATGTTCTGAAAAACGTGTGCTACAAATGCTCTATGCCTCTTCTTCTCCAGCAAGCCAGCTGCTCTCAAGTCTTACAAAACAGCCATTGTATAATATTTTTCTCTCACAACAAACCAGTAGAAGCTGCTTTAAGATCCGCCGAACAGTCGTTGCACAATGTTTTTGTTGGGTGGAGCTTGATCTTTTTTAGTGATGTATTGTTTATATTGGAACTAGAAATGCCCATTTCAGTCCCTGAATTTTTTTATTCAGTATACCTTTTTTTATCAACCTTCAACAATATTATTTCAATGTACTCCTTCCAATCACAAATAAAGAATAATTTTTTAACATTTTTAAAAAGTAAATTTATGACACCTTTGAAACATTATTTACTTGTAATAGTAGGAAGCATCATTTAGGATACAGGGCCTTAAACTTATTATACAATAAAATGAACATGACATAAAAAACCTGGAGCATTTGGGCCAAAGGGCAACAGCTGCTGCTGCTTTTGCCACCATTATCGTTGCCTAAGAAATGGACAATAACACTGCGACTCTTCCATTACCTCCAGAGCTAGAGTAACCCGCATATCTGTCCCTTTTTACATCTTATCGAGCCTGTTTGGCATGGTTCCAACTCTTTCCACTCTAAACCTCTAACTGGACCTAGCTCTGGGTGGAGTTTGAGAGGCGTTTGGCTATGAGGTTGTTCTCAACTCCAAAAAAAAAAAACATGGTTTTCAGGGTGTATTGCCATTGCTACTAAAGAGGGTAGGAACCAGGGCTGGTGATTTAACCTCCTAAACGACCATCAGCCCTGGTCTAAGGCCTCCACCTACAAGATACGAAGCTACGCAAGAAGATTGGGTCCGCCCCCGGATGGATCCTAGCACGGGTAGACGCACTCCGATTCGCCCGAGTGCTCTCCGCCTCGTCCGAGTGCCCTCCGCCTGACTAACGGGCCCCACCAGGCCAAGGAATCGTTACCCTCCAGGCTAAGGAACCCCCGGGAGAACCCGTGCACTCGGTCAAGACTGTGGTCTCGCCTGAGTGGGTCGCCACCGTATGCTAGGATCTAGTTTCATACATATAATGACATCATCAGTGAATAAGAGAAACAATATCACGTAAAGAAATAGAGATTATTAGAGATTTACAGCGCAATCCTAGGAAACAACGGCTCTAACTTCACAGGCAAGCGACTAAGGTTTGCGTACGCCTAGCACCATCTTCTGGACTTCATACACTTTCTTGTTCTTCTTCTTCTGAGCAGCGGTTAGCATGGATGAGTACACTTATAGTTGGTACTTAGCAAGACCACAAAAGTTAACCAGAAAGAAAACTAAGTCCATATTTATAAGTTTATTAATCATGTGAGGGTCCAGGCCGCTCTTGACTGTGAGCACAGCTGTTATAACAGTTTTACACTCTGCAGAGCTTGTACACTTTCACCACAAGTCGCGTAAAAGTTCCGAAGAACTTTGAACTCAACCAAGCTGTGCAAAAATAGGCTTGGTTGCATAGGGACGCTACGAGGCCTTTACAAAGAGTCCTCCTATGTGTATTAGTCCATAGCAGCACATCCTAGAGGCTATCTTTCGTACCCTCCTTCTACCCTCGGACCGGGTCAGCCTAGAAGAGCACTTCCGTTCCAATACCTGTCTAGAGTAGAAGAGTCATAAAAGCATTCCTCCGTACCCCAAGCTACCATGACTAATAACCACACAAGACTTCCCTAATTAATTAGCCAATACCAGAGCCATATAGTTCTTGTGGTTGTACTGTTTTCCTGGGTGGTTCTCCATGTTCCAATTCATTCATGGTATTCTTGTTTAAAGCATAGGTAGAAAGATGGTTAGGGTCACTTGCCTTTTGCCAACGAAAAGCTACTCTTGCTCTTCCGCTCTTGCTCTTTTGAAACTCTTAAACTTCAGGACTTCTGATTAACAACTTGATCTTCTACTCGAAGCAAACATCAGTACAAACATGCAAAGCAGACAAACAAGAACGACTAAGAACAATACAACAATCAAGAATGGCTTTAAAAGAGCGGACAAGGGATATGGCTTGGTTTTAGGCTCACCAAGGCGCATGTACACTAAGAACGATGCTATCGTTAGAAACAATCGATGAAACTTTAGATGACAACAAACAAAAGCTATGTGCTTGATATATTTTAATTAGATAAAACCATGCTTATAGGATATTTCAGAGAAATACCCTATTTAGAATTAAGTAAGTTATATTCATATATAAAAGGACGATGTTAAACTTAATCCAATTTTATTTGTAATTATTTAAGTGCAATTTATTCAAGTTAAGCATTTGATTTCAAAAGAAGCATGTAAATGCATCTAAGCGTATAACTTTATGTTTCGAGTTGAACTAATCAAATTATAATTCAAAACACATTATATTCATCTTAGTCAAATTAACATTAATTATGAAAACTCGTGATATGACCTATGTACCTTTTATTTAGGAAACAAATTAGATAAGTATTAATCAGTTTAACTTTGATTATGAAAACCATGGTATACTCTAGTTACATTTTATTTAGAAAGCACCATTAAATAGGATTAGTCAATTTAACGTTAGCTATGAAAACCGTTATAAGCTCTAATCAAATGTTATTAAAAAACATTCCAATAGACATTAATCAAATTAATTTAAGATAAATTCTCAAAACACATTTATGTGGAACATCATATCTAACGCGTATTTTATCATGGGACGGAACTAACGCAACAAGAACGACATTAAACAGAGCTAAAACGTATAAACTAGGCACTAAACAAGGTTGAAGGGCTTAAACGTGATTAACCAAGATCCGGAGGACTAGCTGATAACTTTTGCAAGACACTATAAATAGTGCTCGCGAAAAGAGTAAAGCTTAGGGTCAGATCTGAAAAAGAGCTCGGTTGGATTTATTTGCGAAATGTGGGATATTTGTAGGGAGTTATAGGCAAACGTTGCAAGATACATACTATTACGCTTTGGTTTAAGGATACTTTGGGGCCTAAAGGCAAAACTGCCTTTTCTTATCCACACGGTGATGACGATGGCTTTCACAATAGCCATGGCCGGCGGATAGAGACTCAAGCCGGCCGAAATCGGCAGCGTTCCAGTGGGGGGAGGACGGCGGTGAGGTGGCAAACCGAGAGAGGATGGTGAGAGGGTCTGAGGGATGTGCTCACTAGCGGCTAGGAGGACGAGAGATGGCCGGATTTCGGCAGAGACGGTGGATGGCGGATGGAGAAGGCCGTCTCTGGAGCCACTGACTGGTGGTGCTCCGGCCACGAGTAGATGATGACGAGTAGCGGCGGTGGTGCGGCTGGGTGAGGCGAAGCTTCTGGTGGCGCTCCCTTGCTTCGTCTTGCGGCGCTTGCGACGAATCGGCCAGCCGACGATGTTCCTCTGCTTCGGGTGGTAGCGCACAAACTTCTCGTCGCAGCAGCGCTCCGGCTGGTCTTCACGACGAGGAAGGCGAGCAACAGGTGCAGCTCGACGTCATGGTTCCCGTGGTGGTACTGTCTTGCTCCGCGAGGGCTCCTGGCCGGTGAATCGAGCGACGAAACTATAAGAAATTAGCCCTCCGCGGTGATGAGCCGCCTGCTAATCTCCACGCAGCGGAACGACGATTGGATCTACCGAGACGAACCTGCACGATCACAGACGACAACAGAGACACGATCTTTGTTAACGAGGTTTAGCCGAAGCCTACATCCCCGGGCATGACTACGGGCGCTCCTCCCCAAACCGCAACACCGGTCGCTCCGGGATCCCGACAATACGCCACCTTCCCCTGCGAGCCTGCCGCTATGTCGTCATGGTTACAACAATAACCCTCTCTCATATTTATGAGGAGGCCCGGGTTACAGAGTATGACACGGACTCTACCCTATACTACTAATACAACTCAAGTCCCATCGTAACCGGACTGTACAAATATTCGACACAATATCTAACAAACTCCACATTGGCAAATATTCCGCCATCTTGAAGCTGTCTTGCGCAAACTTCCATGTACATAGACTTGAGTCACCTTTGCCGCTCTCTCAAGAGCTACCCGAGGAAACACTGCTATCCTTGCAATTCTGACTCCATGACTCCACCTGCAACTGTGCACCCTTCTCTTCTATCACCACAATCTCTGCCAAGCAAAATCAGATTCATCTCCAGCTAAACAGCTACTGAATCTAACACCATGCTCTATCAGACTGCACCCATGATACTGAGAACTTCACAATCGCCACTGAGTCACATATCAGAATTACCACCTTAGCATTACCCTTCCATTACTGTTGTAATACTACGCCAGACGTCTTACACTGTAGTCTCCTGCAGCCTTGTCCAACCAGATTACTCCAGTTGCAAGTACAGACATCACCGTCTATACTTCCTTCCAGTTCAGCCCTTGAAACTTCTTCGCGCTCATCGATCCACGCTTCAGAACCCTGCACGTGCACTCGAATCGATCCACGCTTTTGCTGATTTGGAAGCACGCAAACTCCTCCCATGCAAATTTGCATCCTGAGCTCGCGCCACGTGTCGCCACGCCACAGAGAACAACAACCCCATCAGCCGCCATGCTCCTATGTCGTCATCACTGATCGTGTTGTTGCCTCTGACCACGGTCTGACTAGCCTGTTGCCGCTAGTCTCTCCGCCATGCACCACGGTATATGCACCCTACAAGGGAATTGTCCGGCAGCCATACTGAACTGTTCGCTATGTGCCTCGTGAACTGTTCGGCCCAGTCTATCCATCACAGGTAGACCCCAGTGAGCCGCTCCACCTCGACCCTGTCAGCCTGCCACTAACTCCGTCGCTCCTGAGCACTCACTGAACCGCCATCGAACTCCTATCAGTCGCCATGTGCACCACGACTGAACACCATCGATAGCATCTGCTCGTTGTCAATGAGCTTGCAACACCCGCCTGAGGTCTGGTCGCCAACCGCTACCTCTCCTCGTCGCCTGTTGCAATTTCCATCACCTTTCTGCGACATCCTATCGTGCCTTGTAGCTTCGTTGTGCGCACAACCCTGCTACACTCCCGCACGACACACCCTATCATCATAAGCTGATCCGATCGATTTGGCTTGTCGATCGCTAGACTATCCACCTCACTGTAGACCGTCTCCTTTGGTTCATCTACGAACCCCTGTCATCGTCGAAACACCATACACGAGCCAGTACCATAGTCCATAACATTGATCGCCCATGCCGCGGTTCCCTACATGTACACATCTTGCACGCTTGAGCATATGGTTTCACTTCTTGGCCAAAAAAGAAAAAAATAGAAATACTTGAATCCACGGTAGACTTGAGATACACAAGCCATATTGTCCACCGTATCCCTACCACGTCCACCTACATACATACTTCCTTTCCTTTTCTTTCTTGCATGGCTCGCGAATCCACCTCCAACTCCATGCACTGAGCAAACCTCCTTGTGTACGACTCCCAAAGAGTCCGAACTGCTGGGACTCCGAACCTGGACTCATACCACGCTCCGATCTCCCCCGACAGAGCGCCAACACTCTGGCTTCGCCGAGCCGATCTAAACAGGCACACACACCCGTAGCTTTGTGCCATGAACCATGCCACCAAGTGTGCGGAATTGGTCACCTACACAAGCCTGCTGCTCACACCATCAACCACCACGCGTCCACGCCACGCTGGTCGCGACTCCTGTGCATGCCCTCTGGTTCGCCTTCGACGATGACACATGACCACCGTCGATGCTCATCACGTCGACCCGCTGCAACCGCATGATCGCAGCCATGCTCCACCTTATGCCGTATCCGCTCCGCACTGACTGCACGTTGCACAAAACCTTGTAGATGCATAACCCTCGAATCTCCAAGTGATCTTCGGCATTGACTCTAGATCCAATCCAAACCATAGCTCTTGATACCAATTGTAAGAAATTAGCCCTCCACGACGACGAGGCGCCTGCTAATCTCCACGCAGCGGAATGACGATTGGATCTACTGAGACGAACCTGCACGATCACATACTACAACAGAGACACGATCTTTGTTAACGAGGTTCAGCCGAAGCCTACATCCCCGGGGCATGACTACGGGCGCTGTTGATGGTGTATTTTGGTGCTCCAAACATGTTCGTTACACTTTGTTTTGAACTTCATTATGGTACTAACCCGCCACTAGGTACACTAATGATATAACAAGTTCAACTTTATATGTGCATTTAGAAGTGTGATGTTTTTGTAGGAAAACATGGACTGAAGGGACGAAGTCACATCGAGTTCAAAGGAGTAAATGAGGAGTTCCGTTCGTGTTCAAGTGCAAGGCAAACTCACTCCCAAAGGTGGCAAGGACCAATGTGCTATGACAAAACATCTCCGAGGACCAAGACATAAAGATCGGATTTCATACGAGAAGACCCCCTATATTTATCGCAGGGTTGATGACGCCAAAAAGACACAAATATTGGGGTCAAAGTTCAAAATGCCAAGACGGGCCACTCGGAGGAAGGGGCGACCGAACCGGGCCGGGAAGAACCCAAGCCGGTTGGCCCAGGCCAGCCGGCCTGGCCCTTTCCCACACCGGCTCGGCCCCCGGTTTCTTGTGCGCGAAGATCCTTCAACCCTAAGTATTGACCGGCGCCGTCATTCGTCAAAAACAGAGATAAATACCCCCGAGAGGATCCATTGATGAAGATAGGTTGGATCGTAAGACATTCGACGAGAGCACTCGGGAGAAACATTCATCTAGTCCAAGGAGGCGGCCACAAGCGAAGGCGGACGTCGAGGCGCTGCCACAACGCCCCCGGAGTTGAAGGACGCACCACCGGAGGCATCTACCATGATCAACGACGCTATGCTTAGCGTCTTGATGGGGTAATCTTCTCATTTGTCCATGGGGTTGTAACGGATCATGTCATGTAATTGCCGACTCGTTTATGGTTTCAATCTATTGGTTTCGTGTTGATGATGCTTTCATGTTTAAGGCTAGCTACCGTGCTTTTCAGGTGTATAGATCTCTCTACTCTCGTTGATCCCTTCAACACACCGTGATCGTTCGTTGTTTTGCCTTGATTGCCTTCGCATAGTGACAGTGCGAGAGAAGGAAAAGGGTGAAGCCGCGGTCACACCTTCAATAGATTAGATTGGTTTTTATCTTCCTTGGCGGTTGCATGTTCATGTATCCTAGACCCTATGGGCAAGTGTCCTTTGCATCTAGTACACCTCACACACCTCTTTGTTTTAAGTTTAGTTTGCTCTTAGATCAATCTCTAGTTAAAGGCTGTCTTAATCAACTAGATTAGCTTTAGATCGAATGCTAGCAATCCCCTTGCTCCTTGGGTTGACAAGAACCTTGGGTTTACACTCAAGGGAAGAAGGGTCCCATACGGTCCGTACGCTTGCAGATCGAAGTTTGCAACGGCAATCAACCGTCAACAAGCCCTTTTTCTGGTGTCGTTACCGGGGAGCAAGTCAGTTTGCTACGTTTGATTTTGTGTTAATTTTTGTTGATTACTAATGTCTAACCTTTGTTTCCTAGAAACCCCCGCTTTTGTTTTGTTTTTGTTTTTGTTGTCTAGATGGCGTTCGCCCACCATCCTTTGGAAGAACCGGAGAAATCATTAAGGGATTACGCTAGTCCCCGATGTGAAGACATCAAGGTACAAGAGTCGGATTCGAAGCCCGAAGCGACAAAGTATGAGATTAAGGCGCGAATCATCAAGATGGCGGCGACCAATCCTTTCGAAGGGATGGAAGCAGACAACCCGTATAGACACATCAAGCACTTCGCGACATTGTGCAATACGGTACGACAAGGAGTCCCCGACGAATGGTTCAAGTGGAATCTCTTCCCATACTCACTTACCGGTGAGGCAAAGAAGTGGTACTCATTCGCATCCTTCGAAGTTGGAGGGAATTGGAACCAATTAACAAGGAAGTTTTGTGAAAAATTCTTCCCGATAAGTAAGGTCCAACATCTAAGGAGGCAAGTGATCACCTTCACGCAAGGAGAAGAAGAAGGGATAGACCAAGCGTGGAATAGATTCAACGAGTTGATTGAACAAGGACCACGACTCGGATTCTCCGGTGATGTACTTTTGCACACTTTTTCTTTTCCCTAACCCCTAGTTGCGCGGAACATGTTCAAATGTGTGCAGGAGGGGATCTCATGAAGAAAACACTCATGGAAGCCGCTCAACTTTTACAAAAAATCAGCAAGGCGGCGGCCACACGAAGAGATTGGGAAGCACGACTTTCGGGGAAGCAAGAATGTGATTCAAGTGTGAGAACACTTGCTAGAATTTTCAGAGAAGCGACCCCGGAACACAAGAAAGAGGAGCCAATTCCGGAAAAATTAGAAGAAGTACACGTGGAAGCAAGAACTACCTCAAGCATCGACTTCGCCAAGTCAAGCCAAGTGAATGGAAGAAGCATTGCAAGCGCAAAGCCATTGAGGGAGTTCGAGCAAATGGATTGGGTTCCAATTGATTTTGGGGGAGTGTTTGACAAAAGAAGACCATACCCCAACCAAAAGGGGGTGGCAAGAGCTTTGGAGGTAGATTTCCCGCCGGGGAAGCAAGCGGAAAATTCATATGATCTTGAAACAATCAGCGAGATTTTTCGAAAGCTCTTTAATGAAGTAGAAGTGGATCCGGACCATATAGCCGAGGTGAAAAGAGTGATGGGTATCAAGCCCGAAGCATCGCCATATGGTCGCCTCGCTGAAGTCTATGCCATAGGGTCCGATCAAGAGGAGAAGACAACCCCGCACTTAAGTTGCACGATTAATGGAATTCAATTCAAAGCTTTATGTGACATCGGAGCACAAGTAAGTGTCTTATCCTCTAAAATTTGTGATGAGATTCATAATCATACCATAGACCTAGTCCCAACTTCAACTAAGTTAATCATGGGAGATTGTAGAGTTGTTAGGCCTCTTGGAATTGCTTGCAATCTTGAAGTTGTCATCTCTAAAAAATGCATACCAACCGATTTCTTTATTGTCGATGCCTACTATGATAAACATGACCACATAATTCTTGGTAGACCTTTTTTAAAGTTGGTTAATGTTGTTTTAGATGCCGGAAAGGAGAAAGTAACGATTAATCTTGATGGAGATAAATATACATATGATTTTCTTCCCGATTCTAGGAACTCCTTACCCCTACCTCTTGATGACGAAGAGGTAGGAAGTCTTCGTTTTGTTGAAACTTTCAGGGATCCACTACAAAGGGCAATGGAGAATCAACGTAATGATAAGCAAGACGAATAATTAGAGGAAGCATCTAAAGGACTAGAACCACAAGATGGAAGCATGGAGGAGGAGAAATTTGAGGATATCAGAGAAATTAAGCCCAAAGAGCCAGAAGTGCCAGAGGTGGACCTCAAACCTTTGCCCAAGGGATTGAGGTATGAATTTTTGGGGTCGGACAAGACCTATCCCGTCATTGTGAGCGACGAGTTGAGCCTCGAAGAAAATGAGATGTTGCTGAATTTATTGAAGAAGTACAAGAAGGTGATTGGGTATTCAATAAATGATCTCAAAGGACTTAGCCCAGCCTTTTGTACTCATCGCATACCTATGGAGGATCAATGCAAGCCCGTAGTGGACCATCAAAGGAGGTTAACCCATGCCATGCGAGAGGTGGTGAAGAAGGAGGTGATCAAGTTATTGGACGCCAGAATCATTTACTCGGTACCGCATAGCGAATGGGTGAGCCCCGTACATTGTGTGCCAAAGAAAGGAGGCTTGACCGTGGTGAAGAATGAGTTAATTCCGCAAAGGACCGTGACCGGATGGAGGATGTGCATTGATTATCGGAAATTGAATAAAGCAACGAAGAAGGATCACTTCCCCCTACCGTTCATCGACGAGATGCTTGAGAGGTTATCAAATCATCCTATTTTTGCTTTCTCGATGGGTACTCGGGGTTCATGCAAATTCCTATTCACATGGAAGATCAACACAAGACAACTTTTACTTGCCCATATGGAACATTTGCATATAGAAGGATGCCTTTTGATTTATGCAATGCTCCAGCCTCTTTCCAACGTTTCATGATGGTGGTGTTTTCAGAATTCATTGAAGAGATTGTCGAGGTGTTCATGGATGATTTTTCCGTCTATGGGAAAACTTTTGCGGATTGTTTAGCCAACTTGGACAAGGTTCTCATGAAATGTGCGGAGGTTGACTTGGTGCTCAATTGGGAGAAATGCCACTTTATGGTGAAGCAAGGTATAGTGTTGGGACACGAGATATCCGAAAGGGGTATTGAGGTGGATAAAGCCAAAGTTGAGACGATCGAGAGACTTCCACCACCGATAGATATCAAATCTTTGAGGAGCTTCTTGGGCCATGCGGGATTTTATAGAAGATTTATCAAGGACTTCTCAAAGATCACCAAGCCATTAACTAACCTTCTTCAAAAGGATGTGCCATTTGATTTTAATGACAAGTGCTTGGCGGCGTTCCGAACACTAAAGAAAGCTCTCGTGACCGCATTCAACCACCCGATTGGAGTCAGCCATTCGAGATAATGTGTGATGCTAATGACTATGCCGTCGGAGCCATCTTGGGACAATGAAAAGAAGGCAATGTACATGCTATATATTATGCTAGTAAAATCCTTAATGGAGCTCAATTAAATTATGCAACAACAAAGAAGGAGTTGCTTGCGGTTGTGTTTGCCTTCAAAAAATTCAGATCATACATTATGAACTCCAAGGTGATTGTCTACACCGATCATGTGGTAATTAAGTATCTCTTGTCAAAGAAGGATGCCAAGGCAAGGTTGATTCGATGGATCCTTCTATTACAAGAATTTGATGTTGAGATTCGAGACAAAAAGGGGTCGGAGAATGTTGTGGTTGACCACCTATCAAGGATGAATCGTGAGGATGATAAGGAGCCTATTGAAGACAAGATGAGAGATGATCACCTTTATCGAGTAATCGATAAGGATAGTTGGATGATCGACATCATTCGAGCGATTCGAAAAATGCCACTCGATCACTTAGACAAGAATGCACAAAGAAGGGTAATCTCCGAGAGCCAAAAATATTTTTGGGATTCACCTTTCCTTTTTAGACTTGGAGCTGATGGAGTGTTGAGAAGGTGTGTACCAAGAGAAGAGAGGCAAGAAATAATAAGGAAGTGTCACTCGGCGGAATACGGAGGACATTATGGGCATTTCCGAACTCAAGCAAAGGTATGGGCCAGCGGATTTTATTGGCCGGAAATGCATGAAGATGCTAAAAGGTATGTTGCCTCTTGCCCCGAATGGCAAAGAACTGGTAACATCTCTCAAAGGAATGCTATGCCCTTGAATTATAATTTGCAAATCGATTTATTTGATGTTTGGGGAATCGACTTCATGGGACCATTTACAAACTCACATGGATATGAGCATATACTTGTCATGGTTGATTATGTGTCCAAGTGGGTGGAGGCTATACCACACTATGTGAAAAACAGACATTGGTAACGGGCGCGGATGGCTATTGGTAACGGGCAAAACGCCCGTTACCGATCAAGCGTTACAAATAAGCCAACAAAGGTAACGGACCGATGCCTGTTACTGATGACATGTAATTGTAACGAGCGTCGAACAAAGACCGTTACCACAACTATATACCGGTCACCTGAAATGGCTGTTTCTCCGGGCCCACCGGAGCCTTTGGTAACAGGTGCAGACACTGAGCCCGTTACTCATAACACGTATTAGTAACAGGTGTCTAACAAAGACCGTTACCAAAACTAGTTACCGATCACCTGAAATGTCTGTTTCTCTAGGCCCACATGGACCTTTGGTAACGGGCACAGAAACCGAGCCCGTTACATGAACTCAATATCGGAGACGTTTGCTGTGGACACGCGTCTCCACGAAAGGAGACGCATTTTTTGTACCGCATCTCCGATAGTCTGGACAAAAGGAGACGTGTGCTCTGGATGCGTGTCTCCTCTGTATCGACGAAAGCATCAACTTCTAGGGCCCACCAGTCAGTATTAGTAACAGGCCTTTATGCGCCCTGTTACAGTTTTGTCATACTTGTAACGGGCGTTCCAAGTGAAGCCCGTTACTCATAGATCAGTTTTTGTAACGTGCCTTACTTAACGCCCGTGACCGATACGTACAGCACCTACAGTAACCTGCCTGTTTTCTGGCTGCATCTCGGAACCAGCCTGGATTTGGCAGCCACCAGATCAGGGGCTGCATCCTGGAAACAGCCAGGATTTGGCAGCTACCACAGCAATGCAAGGAGACATCACAAGCACATTCTCATCACATATATACACAAGCAAGATCACATATATATACACAATGCAAGATCACATCAAGTTCCTCATCAGATCGACATGCATGCTAAAGTTTCAAGTTCCTCATTGGTGCTTTGTTTAGATGGAGTCCTGAGAAAACTGCCTAAACCTGGCAACATCTGACCCCAACCAAGCAGGTTTCTCAGGTAGTACTAAACTAGCCTGAATGCAGCAAGTTTCAAGTTTGTCAAGCAGTACAATGAACTCATGGTGCACCATTATTGAGGTTGTCGTTTCAGTCGAGGATCTCCTTAACAATGTACTCGCACAACATCTCCCGGACCGGCTTTAGATCTTCTGTAGAAACATTTAGGGCAGGTTTGAAATCCTGCAAAATAAAATAATTATGAGAATACAAGTATAAATCAGTTTCTAAAATCAAATAGAGAATATGAGCAGAGACAAGGGTGAGCATTATCTACTTACAGTAGCCTTCTTGATGTGAGGTATGTCTTCGAGTAGTTTGAACATATTGAATGCCACGTGGAATCCATGCAAAAAGGACCCCGATGGCTGCTGAGCACACTGCGCATCGAGGTACCAAAATGACAAGTTAATGCAGTACCAAATTGGTATGAAGGGACCATAAAAAAACCTCGGTCTTACAGTGGTATTTGGCTTGTGCTTGAATGTCTAATTGGATTTTAGCTTTTTCTTCTTTCCTTTCCTCACTTCGTCCTTTGGGCATATATTTTCAGAGGCCCTGCATGATCAACAATACCGATTAGAAACACTAAGAGATTGAATTTTGTGAACAAAACCTACAAGGTACGGACCAATTCACAAGCGCTCGGAGGTCTTCGAACTTTCGCGTAGGATGATGTTTAGCAGAATCTAGATACCAAACCTCTTTGAACTTCATACAGATGATCAGTGTTACACAGTGGGCACCGGTGCAGAAGGCACCCACCACGTAGTCATTCATCATTGCATTTCTCAATGCTTGTATTACAAGGGTAGACTCCTTATCAATCTTTATGGTTGTGAGAACCTGTGGATCCAAAAATCCAACACTGATATTCATCTCCGCTGCCTTGTCCATCATTTTCCTACAAAAAATGCAAATGTTAGCATGCATGAACTTTGTGGTCAAAATTAAAGAAATATCTATTTTGGTTTTAAGGCACTTACAATGTCCACAACCTCAAGAAGGTCTCATCCAGAGCAACCAGGGTTATAAGGTCATACACGTGACTAAATGCAATGTCTAACATTAAATCACCAGCACCATGAAAGGAGTCTTTAGGCAACTTTGTTGGAAAACTAAGTTTATCCTTACTGTGTTCCATGGCGTAAGCATGCAACCTGGCACAATTCGGTCCAGCAGCCTGTAAGTCCTCTTCTGACAACATAGGCACAGCAGGCTTGTATTTTGGATCCCGTTTTGTCCAAAAATAGTTAAGAAACTCATCTCTAGGTAGAGGTTTCCTGGCCCCCTTCTTCTGCAGTGGCTGCTGCTCAGGCGGAGATTGCCTGTCCTTCGCCTGTCGCTGCTACTTAGGCAGAGATTGCCTGTCCTCCTCCTGCTGTTGTCGATGCTCGTGCTGCGTAGTTTTGCTGATCTGCTGCTGCTTCTTAGGCGGAGATTGCCTGTCCTCCTCCTCCTGTTGTTGATGCTCCTGCTGCGTAGTTTTACTGATCTGCTGCGGCTGCTGCTGCTGAGCTTTCTCTTGCTGACGCTGAGCTGCAATACCTCCATCTAATGTTGTACCCCTGCTACCTGATGTGGGTGCAGGGTTGATATTTATCGTAATGGGTGGTACTTGGATCCTGTTCTTTGACCATTGGATCCTTTGACAGAGAGCCTCAACTAGGGTTGTTACTTCATCCCCCCCAATTGGTACAGGCAGAGAGTAGTGACCCGTATTGTCCCACACATATCTAGGTTGCACCACAGCATACCCATCCTGCACCGGTACTGTATGGAGAGTCTTTTGCAATGGAAAGACAGTGGCTAGTGCGAGCTCTACTTTATTCCCGGAGCCATCCAAAAGGCTGCACTTGGTTGGCTCTGTCAGCTTATCTATTGTGTCCAGCATAGGTGATCGACTATCAATGTGCTGTTGACTACCTTCGCCCTCGCTGACATGCCAATGGTCTTCCTCTCTACCACGTGCTTCTTCTTCCTCACTGCCATGCGCATCTTCTTCCTCGAGGCCATGCACATCTTCTTCCTCGCTGCTACTGACAGGTGGTGATTGGGGAGGATGAAGTACATTTTCTGGTATATGGACAATGCCTGATTCTGCTAGCGTGGAGACAATTCTGGTGACTGCTTCACCAATTAGCACTTCCATCTGTGGTACAGCCTTCTTGTTCTTCTTCTTCCTGTACATTCTAGCAAACTCTTCACCAAACCCTTTACCCCAGCCAAGTGAACTAGACACGCCTCAGACCCGACCTCAATGCTCTGGAGTCTCAAGTGTTGCGGTGAGGATATCATTCTCCCTAACCCCATGGAAAGAACCATCGCAAGCCTGAGCTGCAAGTGTTTTCACCCTAGTTGCTACCCCCACCACCACAGGGTTACTGAATATTATGTCCCCGCTTCCTTCACTAGTGGTCTTCCTCTTCCCTACCCTTGCCCGCAGATAAGGCCTCGAACATCCAGGAAATTGGTCCCAAGGGTTCTGTTTTCCTTCTTCAGCTAGCTTTGCATCCTCCTCCTCCCACTCTTTCCTTTTATGAACATAACCTTTTCTGCCCATCCTGTGTGGCTTATTATGCCATGCTCTCTTTTCTTTCATCCCCTAGCTCAATCGCTGAAATCTAGGAGAATTGGTTTCCTGCACAAACACGGTCCAGTCTTCTGGCTGCAAAAAGGCATGCTTCACAAAGGGAGTCTCCTCTTGGCTCACATATTTTTTCTTAAATGGGTCTTGAACCGCTGTTGCAAGGTTGCAATCTCTGACATAGCTGCCTTAACTACCTTCTTGCGAACAGATTCAGCCAGATTGGCTGGGTAATCTAGCTTTTCCTCTAAAACTGTGAACAACTCTTCCTTCTCAATTGGTGAGAGATCTTCAACTGCCTTGTTGATTGACACCCTCTCTCGAGCAATGAGGCCACAGACCAATACAAATCTATCCCTCACAGCATCTGGGGTAGGCCAATAATTGTTATCAAGTCCAGTTGCGGTCAACTTGTCTTCTGGCCATTTGGTTTGTGTCCTTTACCCACGGGATCAAGTACTACTCGTAGCAGTATGTGCTGAGTGACCCTGTGAAGAAGGATCACCGTCGATAGGCTGTGAACAAGGTTCACCGTCGATGGGCTGTGATGGTGCACTGGAGGTAGAGGAGTTTGGTGTTGTGGGAGACTGCATAGATGATATGTCAGGTCGTCAGTAGAGCAACATAAGCTAGACTGAAAACCTAAACAAAATAAGATAAATTCTTATTCTCTGACAGGAAAAATAGTTGATATTAGCATACAAGTTGGGGATAGGTGCTAACCATTTTGACAGAGTGAAGCAATATGCTTATATATCAAAGCCGAGACTAAATTCCTTCAACTGCTTCCTTGTCCAACTTCAGCAGCAATGAATTGTGTGTTCCATGTGTACATGCAACAAGAGGACAAAGCAATCAGAATTAAAGTATTCTAACAGGTCCAAAGCATAACTATTGATCTGGTACATTCGAAGCATAACAGAATTTCAACAGTTCATATAAGTTCATCTGTTAGCAACAATTTATTCAAACAGACTTGGAGCAACAAAATTCATCCGTCAAATCCACACCCAATCAATTAAAAATGAACTATTAAGGCATGTTGTACTAATGCAGGTAATTCCAGGAGAATAATCCTATGTGAACAACTGTAAAGTAGCTAGTCTCCCTAATCCACCTCGACAGAAATAGCAAATTGGGTGGCCGAGCAGAGAGAGGGCGTTGGGGGTTCAAGCAGCACTAACCTCTGTCGCGAATGAAGTAGTTGTTCTCGTGGTGGTCAGAGAGGCCCGATCCTCGTCGCCTCGTTGCCTGAGGTGGCCAGCTCGTCGTCGTGGCTGGGGATGCCGGATCCGCGTCACCGTCTCTAGGTTGGCTGGGATGCCGTCTGCACGCCAGTAACCGCGTCCTCGTCACCGTCATCACGGCTGGAGCCGCTTCGCCGACGTCACGCCGGGAACGGTGGGGCTGGAGAAGAGCAGGGCTGCGGCGGGGAGAGCGGTGGCGGCGGGCTAGGGCTGGAGAAGGAGCAGGGCGGCGACGGGGAGAGTGTGGGCGTGGTGGATCTGTCTGAATTAGACTCCCGAGTATATGTCCCCTACGCGCGCGTTACTATTTTCACGGAAATTACTGGCGTGCCCTTGAATGGCTCTCTGGTGGAATTGGAATTCCATGGGCATTATAGTCAATATAGGTGGGAATTTTTGAACAGCACGCGCAAGGTTTGCCTGCTGACGCTGACAATGGATAGTCATCGCCGACGCTGGTTAGTAAACCCGCGTCGCCTTCGTCGGAGGGTATCTTCTTTATATAGGCTGCTGACACTAACGCGTGGGCCCGACACTATTTTTTAGAAATGAAACTCGCATCCATCAAATATTAGAGCCGGTAAAATAGCACCTAAAAATTCATTAAAAATAACATCAATTCATATTTGGACATTTAGTATTTTAAATATCAACAGTCACACTTGTGTACCCAACATTTTTATAATTCGAATATACATCTCATGCTTGTGATATAATAATTCTAATAACATCTTAGCTTTCTCCAAAAATTCTACAAATTGACGTGGCAACATAAATTGGGTACCTAAACTTGTCATAAAAAATTCAAATGGTTTCGATAAAGGAAGAATATACTTGTGTACAAATGGCTACCCTTGATCAGGAAACGAATGACGGGCTCACCCTTGATGCAGCGGAGGATGATCTGGGTGACCAGTTCATTTGGCAGCCGCTCCATGAAGCACACCGCGGCCATCAAAGAGAAGGGGAAGGAAATGGAAAGGCGACGGGATTTGGAAATTGAAAGGCGACAGGGTTTGGAATTGAAAGGCGACGCGGCCATTCATAAACACCCGTTACTAACAATATGGAATTTGAAAGGCGACGCGGTTTGGCTGCTAACGCGTGGGCCCAACAACTACCCCTGCCCCTCCACCTTCCCATGAAATTGAAAGGCGACGCGTGTTTTTGGACGGTTTTGCTCCCAAAAAATGGTTCCTGAGGCGTAGGGGGACGTGGGCCGTGGGGAGGAAGGCACCCTGACGGTTCACGTCTTGTCATCATAAATCCCCGACTGGTTGCTCCATAATCATATCATTTCTTTCGCTTCATCTTCTTCCCCCTCGCCATCACAAAACCACAAACTCCGGTCACCGAGAGATCACACCAACAAGGAGCGAGAAGAGCATGGCGTCGAGTGACCCATCGGCGAAGCAGGGACAAAGAGAGGATGTAACATCCCGCAATTTTATTACAGAATGTTTAGTTATGAAAATGAGGATTTAAAAATTTTGGGTGAATTATTTGAGTGCTTGATAAATTGAATAAGGATGTCTTCTTTTTCTCTCCTAAAAATCCTAGATTTAATTTTTGAGCCAATTAAAAATTCTAGGAAATATAAAAATGCTAGTGTGAGAACTTTGGAGTTTATTTGGCTTTTATTTGGATTTGGTTTGAGTGTGATTCAAATTTGAAATTCTAATTCAAATTTGAATCAATTAGACTTAAGGGTTAGCTAGTTAAGGAAATAGGAAAAACCTTCTTTCCTGGTCTGGGCCGAGTCTGCTCTGGCAAAGTCCGCTCTTGGCCCTTCATCTCTCCCTACCGCACACCACACCTTCTCCTTTTCCTTCGCTGCCCAGCATCCCGCGGCCCACACCAGACGCCGGCCTGCATACCCGCCCAGGAAAATACCATACTATCGCCTAAACCAATCCACTTTGGTCGTTAAACAATAATAAAGTATCATCCTGTCGTTAGTTGTCGGGTCGAACCCGGTAAAATCACTTACATAGCAACAAAGGATTGACAAATACGCATTAAAACTCACGCGAAGGCGAGTCCAGAGTACAACACATGATTAAGTCCAAATCTGCCCCGAAGGGTTTAATTATTACAAACCAAAGTACTTGACATGGTAACAAAGTTCAGAGTTTTGAAAACAGCGGAATTAAACTAAATGGCGCGACGAGCATCACAGGAGGCCTACCATGATGCCTTCATTCATCGTGTTCCACCCACTCCAGCTCCCAGCCAGGCGGGATCTCTCCAGGCCACACATCACTAAAAGCATTACCTGAAATTAACAGATTACAGCAAGGTTGAGTATACTAATACTCAGCAAGACTTACCCGTCGGTGACAGCTACATCACCAACTCCAGACATGAAAGGCTTTTTGGCCAGTGGGGTTCTTTTGCTGAAAAGCAACAAGAGTAGGTCCTTACTTTCAGTATTTTAGCTCAGGTTCTAGTTGATTACTCCTTACTAAATGAGCAAGCTATTGCAAGCATAAGTTGTGCACTTCAATTAATCAAGCATAAATATTCACCAAGTTCCATCATTAGGGATATCATGGCTAGTTGGATAAGTAGTCTCAGATAATGGTGAGAGGCCGACAACCGATTGATTTAAACCTTGCAAGGTAGACCTAAACACACGGTAGGGTGTACTCCCAAGAGCCCACCAACCAGGCGGTTCCCAAAACTCTTCGGCTCAGGATCGAATCTTACAGTCATTGGTACATGCTATCTGGCATACCCCGCAAGGCACCTAGAATCACCATGCACCACCGGTAGCTAGCCGTGAGACGCATCCCAAGATGAGTAATAGTAAGATCCCTCACCGCGTCATTAAGGTACTAGGCTTACCGGTCCCATTCCCGACAAGTGCTTAGTACTTTCAAACACTTAACCCACGAAAGCCATTGGACCGGAGCCCACATCCCATGCTCTTACCACATGAGCAATCCATTTATAAAGATCTTATGATTCCAACATAAGAACCTATTCTCGCGCGTGACAAGTATCACTCGACTTGTAACGGTCCTATAGCATAGCAGCTATCGACCTAGCATACTAGTAAAAGACCTAGGTACCTAGGGATCATGCATCTAGGGTTTCATTTCAACTCCTGAACGTAAATGCACAAACATCCATAGGTAGTTGCATAAATTTCCAAAAACACTTAGGGTAATGCACCGGGGCTTGCCTTCGTCAGCAAAGTTAGCCTGGGGGTCCTCGGTGTCCTCGTTCACTTCCACGTACTGCAGCTCTGCGTCAGCTCCTCCTTCCTCGGCTTCCGGCACGAGCGCGTAGTTACCGTCAGGAAGCTCTACACGGAATGCAATGCAGGGTTATTGAGTGGAGTGAGAGCTTAACCATCACATCCAACTCTTGTTGGCCATATTCATCTTGACAAACAATTAATTAGTGCTTCTTTTCATTAAGGTCATTTCATGTGAAGGTTTATTATTTAACCTTTTAACAGTGACTGCATACACATTTAAGCAAATAAGATTATTTAATCACACAAAACAGCAAGGGTGGATTCAAAGCCTTAATTTAGGTAACAACAATTTCACAAGGTCATTAAGGGGGCAAAGATGATTTTTCTTAAATAAACTTATTAGGGAGCTTATATGGATTTCAAGCTTTTAACTACCAAAACAATTTATAAAACAGGGGAAAGGTGCTTTGCTGGTCCTAGTGACCCAAACAAGCTACTGGTCCAAGCTACACATGCAAAAGAGCCACAAAACATATATACATCAAAAGACATTTCCTAGCTAAAAGAAATATGAGAAATGCACAAATAAATAAATAAAGCATTACTGCAGCCAAACTCATCCCTACAACATCTCTGGCCTAAAACAAGCTTAGGAAACCAACAAACACATCAAGATCACATTTGAAAATGGAACTATGCATTTAAACTTAAATCTAAGCATATAACAAGAATAAATACTTCTGGCAAAGATAAAATCATGGTAAATGCAGGGAAGTTGAATATAGTCATAACATGAGCATAGCCACAAGATGAGCACAAAAATATATTTACATTTTGCTACAAAAATCAATAAGGCAGAAATAGCATAAATGCAATGTAAATCATATAAAAAGATCTGTTCAATAACTTTGTGCAAACTTTGGTCCAGAGTCTATACATGACATGTCTAGCAACATATCCAAAATTCAGCTCCATAGCCTTTCTAGATTTTGAACTACAGCAAAAAGGTGTCAAACTGAATTTGAATTTCCATTCAAAATCTATAAGTCAAAACTATGGTCGTGCTTTGTAGAAGTTGCAGATCTATTCCCACTGAGTCCAACAAAATTGGGTTTGCATTTTTATAAATTATCTATTAATTTCTATGCTTTTTCTAAGGTGCTGGACTAAGTTGCAAAGAAACTAAGTTAACTTTCATTACAACCAAGCCCCTGGTTTACAAATCCGCCCCTAGACTTCACATCCATGCCCTCGGCGGCGGGGGTGAGGTCGCCGCCGGTGATGTGGGGCCGGAGCAGAACAACAAATGGCACGGGGGTTCGATCGGGCTCACCCCGAGCCGATTGGTGGTGGTGGCGCGGTCGGGGATGTCTTCGGCGAGCGGCGGCGGCGAGGCCGCGGCGGCGCGCCCGCGGTCACCCGAAATCCGGCGAGGCTCGAGGTGATGGGGGTCAATGCGCGGCCGTGGGAGCTACACAGGGGTCTAGAGAGGAGCTAGGAAGGGTTGGCGGCGACGGGAGCTAGCGGGAGCTCGAGCTCGCGGCGGCGGCGGCAATGGCGGACTGGCAGACGGCGTTCTCGCGCGGGAGGAAAATGGGGATGGCTATTTATAGCCGGCGCGTGTGGAGAGGAGGATGCTTAGCGGCTAAGGCCTCCCGGCGCTTCAATGCGGGGTACGGCGGCGTCCCTCGGCGTGCGTGCGCGCAGGGGCAAGGACGGCGCCGCGGGCGCGCGTACACGCCGCTTGGCGCACGGCTCCTCCGGCCGAGGCTGCGTCTAGGGGCGCGTGCGCGAGCTGACGTAGGCCGAGGTCATGCACGGACTCCTATGGTCGGCCGTGGTACGGCGGCGCACGGCGGCGGCGCGGCGGCGACGCGTGGACGTCGCGCGCTCGCGTGACGTCGCGCCGGGCGCGCGCTCTGCCCGGTCCGACCCATGTTCCCCTGTTTGACTGCGTGTAGAAGTAAAATTTGAATTCCAACTACAAAAACTGTAGATAGGAAACTTGTAGATGAGTCATCCCTCTAAACAATGGCACAGGCCGAAGTGGATTTGGATTTGAAACGAGGAAGAAATTCAAATGCCAATTTGAAGAATTTCATGGCTCAGGTGAATAGTAACTCTGGGTTTGACTGGCAAATTTGAACCTTTTCCACTCAAAATTTGAAATGCCATCCTGAAGATGAAATGTGTTCCTGGAAATTCTGCACAACTTTTATATTGGGAGATTTTTGAGTGTTTAGACAAAATTTGGAGAACGTGGCCAAAGTTCTAGGACAAGGAGATAGACATTAGGGGTTTGACCACTCCAACTAGGGTTTTGACCATGGTAGATGGTGTTGACTTGCTTAGGGTGCTAAAGGGTGATTGTTGGCTAGGTTTTCGAGGTGATGACCCAGGTTGACCATGATTTGACCACAGTCAACAGGTTTGACCAGCAATTAGGGTTAATTAAAAACCTGGGGCGTCACAGCCTACCCCCCTTAAGCGGAAACTCGTCCCGAGATTTGATTTTAAAGAACAAGACAGGACAAAAGAAACTTACAGTTCCGAGATTGTAGAAAACCCGGGTACTTGGTGTTGAGAAAATTTTCCGTCTCCCAAGTCGCTTCTTCTTCCGTATGATGACTCCATTGTATCTTGTACATCCTTACGGTATGTCTTCGGGTCTTCCTCTCTTTTTGGTCTAACACCCTCATGGGATGCTCGATGAGTGAGAAATCTGGCTCAATCCAAGCATTTGCTTCCGTGATTACCTCGGTCTCAGGCACAGGTACGCCTTTCTTCAATTGAGTCACATGAAACACATTGTGGACTGCGGAGAACCGCTCCGGAAGTCGGATGCGATAAGCCACTGGCCCACATACTTCAATGATTTCATAAGGTCCAATATATCACGGAGCTAACTTTCCTTTAACACCGAACCTTTGCACACCTTTGGTTGGTGAAACCTTTAGGTATACATAATTACCAACTTCAAATTGTCGGGGTGCTGTCCCTCTGTCATGATAGCTCTTTTGCCTCATTTGGGCTAACTTCAAATTCTCCCTTATCACTTGCACCTTCTCTTCGGCATCTTTGACTAAGTCCGGACCAAAGAGTATCCTTTCTCCGGCTTCTGACCAGTTCAAAGGGGTACGACATCTCCGTCCATAAAGAGCGTCAAATGGTGCCATCTTCAAACTAGCTTGGTAACTATTGTTATATGAGAACTCTGCCAAGGACAAACACTTGTCCCAACTCTTATCAAAATGCGAGATGCTTGCCCGTAGCATGTCTTCCACAATTTGATTCACCCTTTCCGTCTGACCATCGGTCTGCGGATGATAGCTGGAACTACGGATCAATTTGGTTCCTAAACATTCATGCAATTGCTCCCAGAAACGAGCTACAAATTGAGTTCCTCGATCAGAGATTATGGTCTTCGGAATTCCATGCAAGCAGACTATTTGGTCCATATAGATCTCCGCATAGGCTTGCACTGAATAAGTGGTGTGAACTGCGATGAAGCGAGCAGTTTTGGTGAGTCTGTCCATGATAACCCAAATAGAGTCCTTCTTTCTGGCAGTCAGGGGTAAACCCACAATAAAATCCATACTTATGTCATCCCACTTCCACATAGGTATCGACAAGGGTTGGAGTACACCTGCCGATTTCAAGTGGCTTGCTTTCATTCTATGACAAGTATCACACTCGGACACATACTTTGCTATGTCTACCTTCATATTTGACCACCAAAAATTTTCCTTCAGATCTTGATACATTTTGGTACTTCCGGGATGAATAGAGAATTTGGAAAGATGAGCCTCATCAAAAATTTCCTTCTTAATTTCCTAGTCAGCAGGAATCACAAGACGTTTCCCAAACCATACTACATCATTTGAATCCCTCTAGAAACAAGTATACTTGGGGTCTCCTTCCGCTATTTTCTGTTTTATTAGTTGTATGCCCTCATCAATGCATTGAGCAGTGACAATTCTATCATAAAGATTAGATTCTGCAGCTATGGCATATAGATTTCCTTGCTCTACCACTTCCAAATGAAGTTTCCTCATGTCTTCACACAAAGTGTCACTATACGGCTCCACCTCTAGATGGTTGCAGTGAACTTTGCGGCTAAGAGCATCCGCGACAACATTGGCTTTCCCGGGGTGATAGTGCACTTCTAGATCATAATCTTTAATCAACTCAAGCCATCTTCTTTGTCTCATATTTAGGTCTGATTGAGTGAAGATATATTTGAGACTCTTGTGATTGGTGAAGATGTTGCAACGATTGCCCATCAGATAGTGTCTCCAAATCTTGAGAGCATGAACAACCGCTGCTAGCTCTAGATCATGAGTGGGATAATTTATCTCATGGGGTTGAAGCGCCCGTGAGGCATAGGCAATGACTCGGCCCTCTTGCATAAGAACGCAACCGAGACCAGTGCCTGACGCATCACAAAAAACTTCAAAAGGTTTGGAATTATCCAGTTGTACTAGCACTGGGGCTGAAGTTAAGTGTTGTCTCAACGTGTGGAAAGCTTTCTCACAGGCTTCACTCCACACAAATTTCACCCCTTTCTTGAGCAGTTCAGTCATAGGTTTGGCGAGCCTGGAGAAGTCCGGAATGAACCGACGGTAATTGTGACAACCCGCCCAGGAAAATACCGTACTATCGCCTAAACCAATCCACTTTGGTCATTAGGCAATAATAAAGTAACATCCTGTCGTTAGTTGCCGGGTTTACACCCGGTGAAATCACTTTACATAGCAACAAGGATCGACATATATGCATTAAAACTCACGCGAAGGCGAGTCCAGAGATCAACACATGATTAACATCCAAATCTGCTCCGGAGAGTTTAATTATTACAAACCGAAGTCTTTGACATGATAACGAAGTTCAGAGTTTTGAAAACAGCGGAAATAAGCTAAACGGCGCGAGGAGCATCACAGGAGGCCTGTCATGATGCCTTCACTCATCGTCTTCAACCCACTCTAGCTCCCAGCCAGGCGGGATCTCTCCAGGCCACACATCAGCAAAGGCATTACCTGGAACAACAGATTATAGCAAGGCTGAGTATACTAATACTCAGCAAGACTTACCCGTCGGTGATAACTATATCACCAACTCTAGACATGAGAGGCTTTTTGGCCACTGGGGTTTCTTTTGCTGAAAAGCAACAAAGAGTAGGTCCTTACTTTCAAGATTTTAGCGCAAGTTCTAGTTGATTACTCTTTTCTAAATTAGCAAGCTATTGCAAGCATAAGTTGTGCAATACAATTAATCAAGCATAAATATTTATCAACTTCCATCATTAGGGATATCATGGCCAGTAGGATAAGTAGTCTCAGATAACGGTGAGAGGTCGACAACCAGTTGATTTAAACCTTGCAAGGTAGACCTAAACACACGGTAGGGTGCCCCCGCGAGGACAACCACCAGGCGGTTCCCAAAAATCCTCGGTTCAGGATAAAAGGCAACAGTCTTTGGTACCGGCTATCTGGCATACCCCGCGAGGCACCCAGAATCACACGAGCACCACCGGTAGCTAGCCGGGAGACGCATCCCAAGATTAGTAACAGTAAAATCCCTTACCGCCTCATTAAGGTACTAGGCTTACCATACCCATTTCCGACAAGTGTTTAGTACGTTCAAACACTTAACCCACGAAAGCCATTGGACCAGAGCCCACATCCCATGCTCTTACCACATGAGCAATCCATTAAAAAGATCTTATGATTCCAACCTAAGAATCTATTCTCGCGAGTGACAAGCATCACTCGACTTGTAACGGTCATAAAGCATAGCAGCTACCGACCTAACATACTAGTAAAGGACATAGGTACCTAGGGATCATGCATCTAGGGTTTCATTTCAACTCCTGAACGTAAATGCACAAACATCCATAGATAGTTATGTAACTTTTCAAAAACACTTAGGTAAATGCACCGGGGCTTGCCTTCGTCAGCACAGTTAGTCTGCTGGTCCTCGGTGTCCTCGCTCACTTCCACGTACTGCAGCTCCGTGTCAGCTCCTCCTTCCTCGGTTTCCGGCACGAGAGCGTAGTTACCGTCAGGGAGTTGTACACGGAATGCAATGCAAGGTTCAGGTGGAGTGAGAGGTTATTTGTTTTACCCAACCCTTGTTGGCCATATTCACCTAGATAAACATTCCATTACTAATTCTTTTTCATTAAGGTTATTATATACATATAGGAGAGCTTATTATTCTTTTAATCTCTTTAATAGTGATTGTGTGCACATCTATGCAATTAATTTCATTCAAATTCACAAAACAGCAACGGTGAAACTATAAACCCTAATTAAGCTAGGCAACCAATTAATGGAATTACAAGATTTCAAAGATTAATTTTTCCTAATTAAATTCTAATAAGGAGCTCATATGCACCCTAACTTTTAATTGCACAAATCAATCATAAAAACAAGGACAAAGGTTCTAGCTGGCCCTAAAGATTATAAACATGCCACTGAGCCAACTTCAAGTTTAAAAGAGCTACAATTTAAACACATCTAACAATAGCATTTCCTAGCTATAACTATTATGAGAAAAGCATAATGGAATAAATAACGATCTCCTGCACCCTAACTTTTTATCACAGCTACTCTGGCCCTAACTAAGCTCAAGAAACCAGCAAGTTCATCCCAAAAGCATTTGAAATTTGAGATATGAATTTAAATTTAAATCTAAGCATAAATCAAGATCACATATTTCTAACAGAGATAAATTCATTATAAATTCAAGAAAGTTGTATCTAGCCATTATATGAATATAGCCACAAGTGAAGCACAGAAATCATTTTACATTTTGCTACAAAAATTAATAAGTCAGAAAAGGCATAAATACAAAGTAATTTATATAAAAAGATATACAAAGTAACGTTATGCGCATTTTTACCCAGACACTACAAATGATATAACTAGTAACATATCCAAAATTCAGCTCCATTGCTCTTCTAGATTTTGAACTACAACAAAAAGAGGTCAAACTGAATTTGAATTTTAATTCAAAATCCTTAAGCCAAAACTATGGTCATCCTTTGCAAAAGTTGTAGGTGTAGTCTCACTGAAACCATCAAAATTGGTTTTGCATTTTTCTGATTTTTCTACGATTTTCTAGGAGTTTCCTAAATCACTGGACTGAACTGCTAGGAAACTAAGATTCAAACTATTACAACTAAGTCCCTGGCTTCACAGATATACCCTCGGTGTTCACAAATATGCCCTCCGGCGGCGGGGGAAGTTCGCCGGCGGTGAACGGCGGCCGGAGGAGGTGCACAAGCGGCACGGGAGTGTGATTGGGCTCACCAGGGGTCGATGCGCGGCGGCGGTTGGGTCGGGGAGGCTGCCGGCGAGCGGCGGCGGCGAGGCCGTGGCGGCGCTTCCGCCCCGGCTCGGATTCCGGCGAGTGGCGGCGAAGTGCGGGCGAACAAGCGGCCGTGGAAGCTCCCTTGGGTCCTAGGGGTGGTGCCCAGCTGCTTGTCCTGCGGTGAGAGCGGGCGGACGGGTGTGCTCGCCGTGGCGGCGACAATGGCGGGCGGCGGTGCGGTATGCGCACGGGGAGGCGCACGGGCGGCCTTTTTATAGGCGGGCGCGTGCACGGGGGTGAGCAGGGAGGTGCCTCGAAGGTCGGGCTGGCGAATTCATGGCGCGGCGCGCGATGGCCGAGGCGCACAGAGCTCGCCGGCGGGAGGTGCGGCGGGGGGGGGGTCCGGCCGGGAGCACGGGCGAGCGCGGCGCGGGTTTAGGGATGCGTCCCGAGGGGGATTTGCTCGGGGGACGCGAGGGGACCGCATCATTGGCCTCGGGCGCGCGGTTGAGCGGCCGGGGGCCCCGGACGTCGAGGACGGGCGGCGGTGAGCCGGGCGCCGCGTGGCCGACGCGCCGGCGCGCGCGCGCTCTAGCGCCCGCGGGCTCAAGCCCCTTTTGAACTGCCCGGTTTTGAAATTTCAAATCTTTAAAAAAAGAACTGCACTCAAAAACCTATAACAAGGACTATTGCAGAGTGATCAACCCTCTACACAATAGACCCTAACCGAGCTCCAATTGATCTCGAATTGATGGGGAAAAGTGGATGCCAAACTGGGGAAAAACTCGGCCCTTGTGAACAGTGACCGACAGCGTTGACTAGAGATTTTGAGCCATTTTTCTTCCGAATTTCAAATGCCATCCTGAAGATGAAATGTGTCCCTCACAATTCTGCACAACTTTCCTATTGGTAGAATTTTGAGTGTTTAGGCAAAATTTGGAGAACGTGTACAAAGTTCCAGAGGGACATATTGACATCAAGGGCTTTGTCCCCCTTAACTAGGGTTTTGACCTATGGGACTTGTGTTGGCTTGCCTAAGGTGCTCAAGGGGGTGTGTTGGGGAGGTTTTCAAGGTGATGGCCTAGGTTGACCATGATTTGACCGCAATCAACTGTGTTGACCCATGATTAAGGTTAATTAAAAACCTGGGGCGTCACAGCCTACCCCCCTTAAACGGAATCTCGTCCCGAGATTCGATTCAAGAAAAACAAAGTAGGTAGAAGAACTTACGATTTCGAGATTGCAGAAAACCCGGGTACTTGGTGTTGAGATATTCCTCAGTCTCCCAAGTAGCTTCTTCTTCCGTATGATGACTCCATTGTATCTTGTACATCTTCACGGTGTGCCTTCGGGTCTTTCTCTCCTTTCGGTCTAACACCCTCATAGGATGTTCGATGAGCGAGAAATCCGGCTCAATCCAAGCATTTGCTTCTGTGATCACTTCGGTTTCGGGCACAGGCACGCCTTTCTTTAATTGGGTCACGTGGAATATGTTGTGGACCACGGAGAACCGCTCTGGAAGTCGGATGCGATAAGCCACGGGCCCACACACTTCAATGACTTCATACGGTCCGATATAGCGGGGAGCTAATTTTCCCTTAACACCGAACTGTTGCACACCTTTGGTTGGTGAAACCTTTAGGTAGACATAGTCACCAACTTCATACTGGCGGGGTGCCGTGCCTTTATCGTGATAACTCTTTTGTCTCATTTGAGCTAACTTCAAATTCTCCCTGATCACTTGCACCTTTGCTTCAGCGTCCTTGACTAAGTCGGGGCCAAAGAGTGTTCTTTCCCTGGCTTCCGACCAATTCAAAGGAGTACGACATCTCCGTCCATACAGAGCATCAAACGGTGCCATCTTCAAACTAGCTTGGTAACTGTTGTTGTATGAGAACTCTGCTAAGGACAGGCATTTGTCCCAACTCTTGTCAAAATGCAATATGCTTGCCCGGAGCATGTCTTCTACAATTTGATTTACCCTTTCCGTCTGACCATCGGTCTGCGGATGATAGCTGGAACTACGGATTAATTTGGTTCCTAAACATCCATGCAATTGCTCCCAGAAACGAGCTACAAACTGAGTTCTGCGATCAGAAATTATGGTCTTCGGAATTCCATGCAAGCGGACTATTTGGTCCATATAAATCTCTGCATAGTTTTGCACTGAGTAAGTAGTGTGAACTGCAATGAAGCGAGCAGTTTTGGTGAGTCGGTCCACGATAACCCAAATGGAGTCCTTCTTTCTGGCAGTCAGGGGTAAACCCACAATAAAATCCATACTTATGTCATCCCATTTCCACGTAGGTATCGACAGGGGTTGGAGTACACCTGCCGATTTCAAATGGCTTGCTTTCATTCTATGGCAAGTATCACACTCTGACACGTACTTTGCTATGTCGCCCTTCATATTGGACCACCAGAAATTCTCCTTCAAATCTTGATACATCTTGGTACTTCTGGGGTGAATCGAGAATTTGGAAAGATGAGCTTCATCGAAGATTTCCTTCTTAAGATCCGGGTCGGCAGGAATCACAAGACGCTTCCCGAACCATACCACATCTTGTGCATCCTTCTGGAAACAAGTGTACTTGGGATCTCCTTCTGCTAACTTCTGCTTTATCTGCTGCACTCCCTCATCATCGCGTTGAGCAGTGACAATCCTATCATCAAGATTAGACTCTGCCACTATAGCATAGAGATGCCCTTGTTCCACGACTTCCAATTGAAGCTTCCTCATGTCTTCACATAAAGCGTCACTAAACGGTTCCACCTCTATGTGATTGCAGTGAACTTTGCGGCTAAGAGCATCCGCAACCACATTGGCTTTACCGGGGTGATAGTGCTCTTCTAGATCATAATCTTTAATCAACTCGAGCCATCTTCTTTGTCTCATATTCAGGTCCGATTGGGTGAAGATATATTTGAGGCTTTGGTGATCGGTGAAGATGTTGTAACGATTACCCATTAGATAGTGTCTCCAAATCTTGAGGGCGTGAACAACCGCTGCTAACTCTAGATCATGGGTGGGATAATTGATCTCATGGGGTCGAAGTGCACGTGAGGCATAGGCAATGACTCGGCCTTCTTGCATAAGCACGCAGCCGAGGCCAGTGCCTAACGCATCACAGAAAACTTCAAAAGGTTTGGAATTATCCGGTTGTACTAGCACTGGGGCGGAAGTTAAGTGTTGTCTTAACGTGTGAAAGGCATTCTCACAGGCTTCACTCCACAGAAACTTTACCCCTTTCTTGAGCAGTTCGGTCATAGGTTTGGCAATCCTGGAGAAGTCCGGAATGAATCGGCGATAATAACCCGCCAGACCTAGAAAACTGCGAATTTGGTGTACGGACTTGGGTGGTTTCCAATCCATCACCTCCTGCACCTTGCTGGGATCTACGGATATTCCCTCTTTGGAAATAGTGTGCCCTAAGAACTTCACACTATCCAGCCAGAATTCGCATTTGGAGAACTTAGCATAAAGCTTGTGATCTCGCAAGCGCTGCAGAACAATTCGAAGTGCTCGGCATGTTCTTTTTCGTTTTTGGAATAGATCAGAATGTCATTGATGAAAACCACTACGAATTTATCGAGCTCCGTCATGAATACGGAGTTCATGAGATACATGAAGTAGGCTGGGGCATTTGTGAGACCGAAGGACATGACCAAGAACTCGTAGAGACCATAACGAGTGGAGAAAGCAGTTTTGGGAATGTCACATGGTCGAATTTTGATTTGATGGTAACCAGAACGAAGATCGATCTTGGAGAAAACTTTGGCTCCAGCCAACTGATCAAAAAGAACATCGATTCGGGGAAGAGGATATTTGTTCTTGATGGTTACCGCATTGAGAGGTCTGTAGTCAACACATAACCTCAAGCTACCATCTTTCTTCTTGACAAAGAGTGCGGGGCAACCCCAAGGAGAAGAACTTGGGCGGATGTAGCCCTTGTCTAACAATTCCTGGAGTTGATTTCTCAGTTCAGCTAGCTCTTTGGGAGGCATACGATAGGGTCGTTTGGAAATGGGCGCAGTGCCCGGTTGAAGTTCAATTACAAACTCAACATTCCGGTCTGGTGGCATGCCAGGCAACTCATCGGGAAAGACATCGGAATACTCACAAACTACTGGAATTTCATCAAGACGAGAAGTAATGGTCACATAGGCACAAGGGTCTGCACCGTCCTTGAAAGGTAGGTACAATGTGGTGTGCCCGATAGTAGGTGAATTGATTGCTACAACTCTACCCGGGATATCTAGAACCACCTTATGTCGGGTCATCCAGTCCATACCCAAGATAACATCCATACCCTCTAAACTTATGGCTATATGGTGTGTCGGAAAAGTTTTACTACCCAATCTCAAAAGTACTCAACGGATCAAGGTATTAGAAGAGATTTTCCCACCCGGAGTGAAAATTTTATAAGACGAATTGGTGTGAGAACCCATCAAACTCAATTTGCCTACTAGCTTGTCACTTATGAAACTGTGGGTAGCTCCAGAATCGAACAATATCTTAACAGGGGTGGCATTGATAGAGAAGGTACCCGTAAGCACTGAAGCTCCCTCCGGTATGTCACTCATGGTGGTGAAGTTCAGCTTGCCTTGGCGGACTTGCACCATCGGCTTCTTAGCCGAATTGGCCGGCTTGGGCCCTGCACCTTGATTCTGTGGGTTGGGCTTGTTCTGCCTGGGCTTGGGGCATTCACTTATATAATGCCCCGGCTGTCCACAGTTGTAACAACGGCGTTCACTAGCGTTACGTGGGGGTGCATTAGGCTTGGGAGCTTGCTGCTGAGTGTTGCGAAACTGGAAGTTCCCTGAAGGCTTGCTCTGTGAAGGCTTCATCGTCCAGCGTCCAGTTGAAGATTACTGGGACGAGCTAGGGACAGTCTTCTTCACAAAGCGAAACTTTTTGTCAGTCCCGCTACCCGAAGCAAAACCAGCCTGCCTCTTCTTGTCTCTCTGGGCCTTTTTCATAGCATCCTCTTGGGATATAGCCTTGTTCACCAGATCATGGAAGTTGTTGGGCTCAATCAAGTTCAGCCGCTCATACAACTCACCATCGAGGCCATCACGGAACCTCTCCATCTTCTTTGCATCGGTGTCCACGTGATGCCCGCCATACTGGCACAGGCTATTGAACTTCTGTGCATAGTGATACACAGTGTCACTTCCCTGCCTGAGAGCCAACAGTTCCCTCATCTTCCGATCCATCAGTCCCTTAGGAATGTGATGGTTTCTGAAAGCTTGCTTGAATTCATTCCAAGTGACCGCATGCCCCTGCTGCATGGTCTTGAAATGATCCCACCACATTAAGGCTTCACCCCGCAGTTGTAGAGCTGCGAAGTTGGCCTTGCTTTCCTCTGAGCATGGCAGCACAAAAGCAGAGAACTTGGCCTCAATGGCCTTGATCCACGCCTCAGCTTCAAGGGGGTCTTCCGCCTTAGTGAAGGTCGGGGGCTTCATCCCGATGAACTGAGGGTAGGTGGTGACATGATTTGGCCCCTCATTATTCGCTCCATGGGGTGGCCTCTGGTTCAGCTGCTGGGCTATCTGCTGCTGCGTCTGCAGGATCTGACGCAGCACCTCGGTTTGGGTGGCCATGAATGCTTCCGACGGCGTCATGGGTGGTGGTGGTGGTAGTTCACCACTGCCCGATGCTCCAAAGCCGTTGGGAGAGCTGCGCGTCGGTCCCACCATCTGAAAAGGTGAGCCCCCATTAGACACAGCCATAATCTTGATTAGGAAGAACTGACAAGTGTAAAATATGCATGACAAGGCTCATTCGTGCCAATTTCTCAAAAATTGCAGCAACACGTCATATTAAACATTTCGTATCCAACAGCTCAGTCACCGAAACTTCTCTCATTTCTGGTCGATAGGTGGAGGATTCCATGCCTTTCAAGGTTGGTGTTCAATTCCGCCGCGAACTTCCAAGTCCGTACGCCCGAAGACTCGAATTGCGAAGAATTGCCTAGCTGTCCTGGCAGCAGGCTGTCATTTACCGAAATCCTCGTAACTCTCAGTACTCTCGTGCAAAAATGCTGAAATTTGGTGAGTGCGGTCATCACAATATTCCGCCCAACTTTGGTATTCAACGCATGGAAAGATTTCGACGTTCGACGGCTCGAAAAATTGCATTTCACCGGTTTGGCCTGGCTGTTTGGACAGCAGACAGAACTGGAGTAAAAATTGCATAACTCTTAGCAGAAAAATGCACAGGTGCTGAATTTTTGCGAGCGTGATCGTCATAAAATGCCGAGCAAGTTTGGTATTCAACACAGGACTTGAATCTGACCACAAACGGCTTAAATACTTTCTTTACAACAGACACTATAGGAATGGTGTTCGCCAAGCATTACACGGATGCCAAGTCTTGGAATCACCACATACACCAAGGGTTACAATGCAGTCGAGCTGCACAAAAGAATACTCCTACGTTAGCCGACCACAAAAACCAACCAACGGCTACACACAGGAGTATGGAAACCCTACTACAACACTATGGCAACCTAGTTGCCGACTGAAGCATCACTAGCGGCAGGTGAAGCAGGTGGGGTTGGTGGCGGTGGTCCGGCCTGACTCTCCTGGTCAAGCCCAGACTGACCCTGCTGCTCCTCTGGTGGTGCCTCCACTGGGGGTGGTGGCTGCAGAGCCACGATGGCCTGCAGAGCTGCTACCTGTACCTCGGCCTCCTCCACCTGCTGCTGCATCTCGGCGATGTTCTGCAACAGCGCCAACCTCTCGATGTCCCTAACGTCCACGTCCTCCTGGAGGGTAGTGGTCTGCGCCTCCAGGTCGAGGATCCTCTGTAGGTGGTCTCCTCGCTCCAGCTCCAACTGGAACCTCCTGGTACGAAACCAGTCGTTCTCCTGCTGGGTCTGGAAGAGCGTGAAACTCTACTGCTGGTAAGCTGCGGAAAGACTGTGCCAGGCCAGCCGAGCAGACTCCAAGCGCTGGCTGATCACTGTCGCGGTGGTGTAGCGCAGCCCCTGAAGGGTGAACAAGACGTCGAGGCAACGAGTCAGCGTCCTCGTGACGTCCAGCGGCTCCGCTAGCAACAGCAGCTCCTGAAGGTGGTCCACACGGTCCAGCCACGCTGGGTCGTGCGGGCTCACTGCTGGGAACAACCCAAACGGTGAGAGGGCTACCACTGTCGGGTTGTGGTCACAAAAGTCCATCAACACCCAGAGGGCGGCTGACTCAACAGACTCGTGGCCACGGAAACCCCAGTACACAAAGCTCAGATCGAACCACTCGGGGTGGACCGGGTGAAGCGGCACGGTGACGATCACCCTGCAACGGGGAACGCCCAGACGCTCAAACTCGGCCACCTCGTAGACCGGCGGGACGGTGTAACCGGCAGCGCTGAGTGCCTCCCACGCAAGGCGTGGAAAACCCTCCCAGTGCAGACCGTCGGTACGGATCGTACCGTCAGCGCTGTACTCGAGAAACACGGGGGCAGCCATCTGTACAAAAGATGTAACACATGTTAGGACTCAAAAGAGAGCAACATGTCAAATGGTGCAAAGATCTGGCAACTGTGAATAAAAAAAAATTCATAACTAAAAAAACCAGAACCCCAAAAATTCTCAAATTTTACCAGCTAGTCCGTAAGGTTTTTGTGCACAATTTTGGTATTCAAAGGTTGAGCTAGATCCTTTAGGAACGAGGTCCAAAGATGCAAAGTTTCAGGTTCTGCTCTCTGAAAAACAGCAAGACCTTAGTTCGCTAAAACGGGTACAACTCCAGATTTACAACCGCGATGACCATGAAATTTTGCGAGCAAAAACTAGATTAGATATGGAGCAACTTTGGTAAAGATCAACTAGTCTAATTACTCCTAGAACATGGTGCAAAAATTTACCTAACAGCCCCACAACAAAATTGGACAGCATAACGCCTACACATGAGAGGTAAAGCTAGAATATAAAAACTTCACACTAGCAAAATATCCCCTTAGAGAGCATACAATTACTGTTTTGAGTCCATTTTAAGTTGTTGTCGATTTTTAACATGATGCAAGACGTCCTAATCGTCCTCACATGGCGATCAAGCCAAAAATCGAAGTCAGTGCCGGTGGCAAGGCTTTTATTCGTCTCTCCCTATAATAACTAGTCGAGAGCTACTCGGTACTCACTTAGCGTCTAACGAAGCGCTGTTATGTACCTGCAGAAAAGAACCTTCCGTGCCAGCACGTCATGGAAGCGCCCACATACATTACCGTTCACTTATAGAAACGGTATCCATGCGTCAAGCCGCTGCATGGACAGCGTCCAACCTCGGATACGCTCCTTTTGGAATGAAGCGGACCCTTGCCTCGCATATACAAAATGCGGAACGTCCACGTATGGCAAAATGTGGCGAGACACAGACGCGACAGTGGGTTCCCTTTGGATTAGGTCCCATCCATCCCTCGCATGACTTCCATGCGGTACCACCACGTATGGCAAAACGTGATGAACTAGTATGGTTGTACAGAAAGTAAGTTCTGACAGGAATTAAAAAGTGCTGGGAGTTAGCAAAATAAACCATAGATTAATAAGCCACCTGAAAGAACCCAAAAATTCCCTCTAGGGCCTCTCGGTCTAATTTATCCTTAACGGACCAATGTATTTTGCAAATCCAAACAATCTTGGCAAATTTTATTCAAAAACCAGTGATTAAGGTTATTAATTAACCTCTGGTGCATATAATTGCTCTGATACCAGCTGTGACAACCCGCCCAGGAAAATACCGTACTATCGCCTAAACCAATCCACTTTGATCATTAGGCAATAATAAAGTATCATCCTGTCGTTAGTTGCCGGGTTTACGCCCGGTGAAATCACTTTACATAGCAACAAGGATCGACATATATGCATTAAAACTCACGCGAAGACGAGTCTAGAGATCAACACATGATTAACATCCAAATCTGCCCCGGAGAGTTTAATTATTACAAACCGAAGTCTTTGACATGATAACGAAGTTCAGAGTTTTGAAAACAGCGGAAATAAGCTAAACGGCGCGAGGAGCATCACAGGAGGCCTGTCATGATGCCTTCACTCATCGTCTTCAACCCACTCTAGCTCCCAGCCAGGCGGGATCTCTCCAGGCCACACATCAGCAAAGGCATTACCTGGAGCAACAGATTATAGCAAGGCTGAGTATACTAATACTCAGCAAGACTTACCCGTCGGTGATAACTATATCACCAACTCTAGACATGAGAGGCTTTTTGGCCACTGGGGTTTCTTTTGCTGAAAAGCAACAAAGAGTATGTCCTTACTTTCAAGATTTTAGCGCAAGTTCTAGTTGATTACTCTTTTCTAAATTAGCAAGCTATTGCAAGCATAAGTTGTGCAATACAATTAATCAAGCATAAATATTTATCAACTTCCATCATTAGGGATATCATGGCCAGTAGGATAAGTAGTCTCAGATAACGGTGAGAGGCCGACAACCAGTTGATTTAAACCTTGCAAGGTAGACCTAAACACACGGTAGGGTGCCCCCGTGAGGACAACCACCAGGCGGTTCCCAAAAATCCTCGATTCGGGATAAAAGGCAACAGTCTTTGGTACCGGCTATCTGGCATACCCCGCGAGGCACCCAGAATCACACGAGCACCACCGGTAGCTAGCCGGGAGACGCATCCCAAGATTAGTAATGGTAAAATCCCTTACCGCCTCATTAAGGTACTAGGCTTACCATACCCATTTCCGACAAGTGTTTAGTACGTTCAAACACTTAACCCATGAAAGTCATTGGACCGGAGCCCACATCCCATGCTCTTACCACATGAGCAATCCATTAAAAAGATCTTATGATTCCAACCTAAGAACCTATTCTCGCGAGTGACAAGCATCACTCGACTTGTAATGGTCCTAAAGCATAGCAACTACCGACCTAACATACTAGTAAAGGACATAGGTACCTAGGGATCATGCATCTAGGGTTTCATTTCAACTCTTGAACGTAAATGCACAAACATCCATAGATAGTTATGTAACTTTTCAGAAACACTTAGGAAAATGCACAGGGGCTTGCCTTCGTCAGCACAGTTAGTCTGCTGGTCCTCGGTGTCCTCGCTCACTTCCACGTACTGCAGCTCCGCGTCAGCTCCTCCTTCCTCGGTTTCTGGCACGAGAGCGTAGTTACCGTCAGGGAGTTCTACACGGAATGCAATGCAAGGTTCAGGTGGAGTGAGAGGTTATTTGTTTTACCCAACCCTTGTTGGCCATATTCACCTAGATAAACATTCCATTACTAATTCTTTTTCATTAAGGTTATTATATACATATAGGAGAGCTTATTATTCTTTTAATCTCTTTAATAGTGATTGTGTGCACATCTATGCAATTAATTTCATTCAAATTCACAAAACAGCAAGGGTGAAACCATAAACCCTAATTAAGCTAGGCAACCAATTAATGGAATTACAAGATTTCAAAGATTAATTTTTCCTAATTAAATTCTAACAAGGAGCTCATATGCACCCTAACTTTTAATTGCACAAATCAATCATAAAAACAAGGACAAAGGTTCTAGCTGGCCCTAAAGATTATAAACATGCCACTGAGCCAACTTCAAGTTTAAAAGAGCTACAATTTAAACACATCTAACAATAGCATTTCCTAGCTATAACTATTATGAGAAAAGCATAATGGAATAAATAACGATCTCCTGCACCCTAACTTTTTACCACAGCTACTCTGGCCCTAACTAAGCTCAAGAAACCAGCAAGTTCATCCCAAAAGCATTTGAAATTTGAGATATGAATTTAAATTTAAATCTAAGCATAAATCAAGATCACATATTTCTAACAGAGATAAATTTATTATAAATTCAGGAAAGTTGCATCTAGCCATAACATGAATATAGCCACAAGTGCAGCACAGAAATCATTTTACATTTTGCTACAAAAATTAATAAGACAGAAAAGGCATAAATACAAAGTAATTTATATAAAAAGATATACACAGTAACTTTATGCGAATTTTTACCCGGACACTAAAAATGATATAACTAGTAACATATCCAAAGTTCAGCTCCATAGATCTTCTAGATTTTGAACTATAACAAAAAGAGGTCAAACTGAATTTGAATTTTAATTCAAAATCCTTAAGCCAAAACGATGGTCATGCTTTGCACAAGTTGTAGGCCTAGTCTCACTGAAACCACCAAAATTGGTTTTGCATTTTTCTAATATTTCTACGATTTTCTAGGATTTTCCTAAGTCACTGGACTGAACTGCTAGGAAACTAAGATTCAAACTATTACAACTAAGTCCCTGGCTTCACAGATATACCCTCGGTGTTCACAAATATGCCCTCCGGCGGCGGGGGAAGTTCGCCGGCGGTGAACGGCGGCCGGAGGAGGTGCACAAGCGGCACGGGAGTGTGATTGGGCTCACCAGGGGTCGATGCGCGGCGGCGGTTGGGTCGGGGAGGCTGCCGGCGAGCGGCGGCGGCGAGGCCGTGGCGGCGCTTCCGCCCCGGCTCGGATTCCGGCGAGTGGCGGCGAAGTGCGGGCGAACAAGCGGCCGTGGAAGCTCCCTTGGGTCCTAGGGGTGGTGCCCAGCTGCTTGTCCTGCGGTGAGAACGGGCGGACGGGTGTGCTCGCCGTGGCGGCGACAATGGCGGGCGGCGGTGCGGTATGCGCACGGGGAGGCGCACGGGCGGCCTTTTTATAGGCGGGCGCGTGCACGGGGGTGAGCAGGGAGGTGCCTCGAAGGTCGGGCTGGCGAATTCATGGCGCGACGCGCGATGGCCGAGGCGCACAGAGCTCGCCGGCGGGAGGTGCGGCGGGGGGTCCGGCCGGGAGCACGGGCGAGCACGGCACGGGTTTAGGGATGCGTCCCGAGGGGGATTTGCTCGGGGGACGCGAGTGGACCGCATCATTGGCCTCGGGCGCGCGGTCGAGCGGCCGGGGGCCCCGGACGTCGAGGACGGGCGGCGGTGCGCCGGGCGCCGCGTGGCCGACGTGCCGGCGCGCGCGCGCTCTGGCGCCCGCGGGCTCAAGCCCCTTTTGAACTGCTTGGTTTTGAAATTTCAAATCTTTTAAAAAAGAACTGCACTCAAAAACCTATAACAAGGACTATTGTAGAGTGATCAACCCTCTACACAATAGACCCTAACCGAGCTCCAATTGATCTCGAATTGATGGGGAAAAGTGGATGCCAAACTGGGGAAAAACTCGGCCCTTGTGAACAGTGACCGACAGCGTTGACTAGAGATTTTGAGCCATTTTTCTTCCGAATTTCAAATGCCATCCTGAAGATGAAATGTGTCCCTCACAATTCTGCACAACTTTCCTATTGGTAGAATTTTGAGTGTTTAGGCAAAATTTGGAGAACGTGTACAAAGTTCCAGAGGGACATATTGACATCAAGGGCTTTGTCCCCCTTAACTAGGGTTTTGACCTATGGGACTTGTGTTGGCTTGCCTAAGGTGCTCAAGGGGGTGTGTTAGGGAGGTTTTCAAGGTGATGGCCCAGGTTGACCATGATTTGACCACAGTCAACTGTGTTGACCCATGATTAAGGTTAATTAAAAACCTGGGGCATCACAGTAATAACCCGCCAGACCCAGAAAACTGCGAATTTGGTGTACGGACTTGGATGGTTTCCAATCCATCACCTCTTGTACTTTGCTAGAATCTACAGATATGCCATCTTTGGAAATAGTGTGCCCCAAGAATTTCACACTATCCAACTAGAATTCACATTTGGAGAATTTAGCGTAGAGTTTGTGATCTCTCAAACGCTGTAGAACAATTCGAAGATGTTCGGCATGTTCCTTCTCATTTTTGGAATAGATCAGAATATCATCAATAAAGACCACTACGAATTTGTCAAGCTCCGTCATGAATACAGAGTTCATGAGATACATGAAGTAGGCTGAGGCATTTGTGAGACCAAAAGACATCACCAGATACTCATAGAGACCATATCAGGTGGAGAAAGCAGTTTTGGGAATGTCACAAGGTCGAATTTTGATTTGGTGATATCGAGACCGAAGATCGATCTTGGAGAAAACCTTGGCTCCAGCCAACTGATCAAAAAGAACATCAATGCGGGGAAGAGGATATTTGTTTTTGATGGTCACCGCATTGAGAGGTCTGTAGTCAACACATAACCTCAAACTACCATCTTTCTTCTTGACAAAGAGTGCGGGACAACCCCAGGGAGAAGAACTGGGGCGAATGTAGCCCTTATCTAACAATTCCTGGAGTTGATTTTTTAGTTCAGCTAGCTCTTTCGGAGGCATACGGTAAGGTCATTTGGAAATGGGCGCAGTGCCCGGTTGGAGTTCAATTACAAACTCGACATCCCGGTCTGGTGGAATGCCAGGCAACTCATCGGGAAAGACATCAGGATATTCACAAACTACTGGAATTTCTTCAAGGTGAGAGATAACGGTCACATAGGCACAAGGGTCTGCACCATCCTTAAAAGGTAGGTACAGTGTGGTGTGCCCGATGGTAGGTGAATTGATCGCTACGACTCTACCCGAGATATCTAGAACCACCTTATGTCGGGTCATCCTATCCATACCCAAGATAACATCCATACCCTCCAAGCCTATGACAATGAGGTTTGATTGCACCGTCTTACTTCCCAACTTCAATGGCACTCCGAAAGCTACGGTGTGAGAAGAGATTTTTCCACTCGGAGTGACAATGGTAAAAGCATCCTTAACATGCAAACCTCTTAAACCCAATTTTTCTACCAAACTCCCACTAATAAAGCTATGGGTAGCTCCAGAATCGAACAATATCTTAATGGGGATGTCATTGATAGAGAATGTACCCGTAAGCACTGAAGCTCCTTCTGGAATATCACTCATGGTGGTGAAGTTCAGTTTACCCTGACGGACTTGCACCATCGGCTTCTTGGCTGGATTGACCGGCTTGGTCCCTGAACCTTGATTCTGCTAGTTGGGCTTAATCTGCCTCGGCTTTGGGCATTCACTTATATAATGCCCAGGCTATCCACAATTGTAACAACGGCGTTCACCGGTGTTGCGTGGGGGTGCGTTGGGCTTTGAAGCTTGCTGCTGGGTGTTGCGGAACTGAAAGTTTCCTGAAGGTTTGCTCTGTGATGGCTTTATCGTCCAGCGTCCAGTTGAAGATTGCTGGGACGAGTTAGGAACATTCTTCTTCAGAAAGCAAAACTTTTTGTTAGTCCCGCTGCCCGAAGCAAAACTAGCCTGCCTCTTCTTGTCTCTCTGGGCCTTCTTCATAGCATCCTCTTGGGATATAGCCTTGTTCACCAACTCATGGAAGTTGTTGGGCTCTATCAAATTCAGCCGTTCATACAACTCACCATCCAGGCCATCACGGAACCTCTCCATCTTCTTGGCATCGGTATCCACATGATGCCCACCATACTGGCAAAGGCTATTGAATTTCTATGCATAGTGATACACAGTGTCAGATCTCTGCCTGAGGGCCAGCAACTCCCTCATCTTCCTATCCATTAATCCCTTAGGAATGTGGTGGCTTTTGAAAGCTTGCTTGAATTCATTCCAAGTGACAGCATGCCCGGCCTGCTGCATGGTCTTGAAATGTTCCCACCACATCAAAGCTTCACCTCGAAGTTGCAAGGCGGCGAAGTTGGCCTTGTTTTCCTCCGAGCATGGTAGCACAAAGGCAGAGAACTTGGCCTCTATGGCCTTGATCCACGCCTCAGCTTCAAGGGGGTCTTCCGCCTTGGTGAAGGTCGGGGGCTTCATCCTGATGAACTGAGGGTAGGTGGTGACCTGATTCGGCCCCTCATGATTTGCCCCATGAGGCGGCCTCTGGTTCAGCTGCTGGGCAATCTGTTGCTGCGTCTGCAGGATCTGGCGTAGCACCTCGGTCTGAGTAGCCATGAATGCCTCCGACGGCGTCATGGGCGGTGGCGGTGGTAGTTCACCACTGTCCGACGCTCCGAAACCGTTGGGGGAGCTGCGCGTTGGTCCCACCATCTAAAAATGTGAGCCTTTATTAGACACGTAGTCATAATCTTGCTTAGAAAGAAACGACAAGTGTAAACATGCATCACAAAAGCTCATTCGTGCAAGTTTATCGAAATTTACAGCAACACGGTCATACGAAAAGTTTCATATCCAACAGCTTAGTCACTGAAAAATTTCCAATCCGGGTCAGTAGATGTAGGATTTTATGTGCTCCAAAGTTGGTATTCAACCCCGCAGCGAATTTCCAAGTTCGCATGCCCGAAGAATTCGAATTGCGAAAATCTGCCTAGCTGTCCCGGCAGCAGGCCGACACTCACCGAAATTTCCGTAACTCTCAGTACCCTCATGAAAAAATGCTGAATTTTGGTGAGTACGGTCAACACAATATTCCGCACAAGTTTGGTATTCAACGCAGGATAAGATTCCGACGTTCAATCGCTCGAAAAATTTCATTTCCATGCTCTGTCTAGCTGTTTGGACAGCAGCCAGGACTGGATTAAAAATTGCATAACTCTCAGTATGAAAGTACACAAGGGCTGAATTTTTGCGAGCGCGATCGTCATAAAATTCCGAACAAGTTTGGTATTCAACATAGGAATCGAATCTGACCACAATAGCTTAAACATTTTCCTTACAACAAACACTGCAGGAAAGGTGTTCAACCGAGCATGACATAGGTGTCAAGTTTTGGGATCACCAAAATACAACATGGATTACACTGCAGTCGTGCTGCACAAAAGAATACTCCTACGTTAGCCTACCACAAAAACCAACCAAGCGGCTATATACCTGCAAACGAGCCGGATCGGAGCGCCCCTCATCATGACCCCCTGAACCTTTTGTGCAGACCCAGGGTCAAGGATCGAACCGGTCCTTTCTTTTTCTCTGGTGTTGTGACCCGCGGGACGAACCGACCCTTTCTTTTTCTCTGGGATGGAACCTCACGTTCCTGCCTGCTAGCTTCTGGAGCAGACATGTGCTGGACAGCTAGCACTAATATAATACACATCCCCTCCCAGACACGCACTAATATAATAGATAGCTAGCACTAATAATCCATTTGTGCACTCATGTAATCATACTATGATAATGGAACCACAACCAAAATTAATGAACTCTTGACGCTGCTTTCACTAGAGAAAAATGTATATGCAGGGAAATTAAGAAACCACTTCCAGGTATAAATTACAGTCAACTCATTCAAAAAAATACTAATAAATTACGAAGTTACTCATACAGTCATAGTAACGGTCTAAACAGGTCCACATTCAGAAAGGTTGCCTTATTATCTGAAACCGAAGGCTGAAGACTGAACACTGACAACACATACACTTCCAAGATTTGTGAGGATTCTGACTTGCAGTGGCCCTGCATTCAATGGTCAGCTAGCAACTTTTTGCAGCAACCTTTTGTCACCACCAAATCATAGATTCATAGCCTACACGACAAAAAGGATCCCAGTATTCTTTTACTGAAATCAATGATTATTCTTTTACTGGACGATTATAAGGTTCACTACAACATATAGAACAAAGAGAATTGCCACCTGAATGTTTCATACATCATAAGGCCAAGAAAAAAATTCTTCTCTTCAAGTTTTCACCTTAGGCACATCATTCATGGAACAAGCATCCCATTCCTCAAAGTCAAGCAGAAAGCAACATCTAAAATTGAGCTTCCAAAATCACTAAATTATGGACCATGTACTGCGCTTTATCTTACTGTCAAAGCTGTCAAAGGATAATTATAGAGATACCAAACCAAATCACCAATCGATTGGACAGGATACATATATTGTAGCTGCAGGTAGGGTGGGAATAAATTGACACTTTACTCTCTAACCATGCTCACACATCACAGGAACAAGAACAAGAGCAGACTGCAGACTCGAAAAAAAAAGAAGAGGCACAACTTTATCTCACCATAGATCAGGATGCTGGGGGAGAGGGGTTGACTCGCCACTTCCATGGAGCTCGTGACTGTGGCGAGGTGATTTGTCCAAGGCCATGTCGGCAGGCGGCAAGAACGACGGGGATCCGGCCATTGAGACCCCCTTCGACGGCGATGAGGCAACACTGCTGCGGGAGGCGATTTGACTTCCGATCCGGGAGGCCGGAGGTAGCCTCCGCCGGGGAGAAGGCGAACGCGGCGGCACACCTCGGCGAGGGCGGGTGCGGGAGGGAGGGGAGGAACGGCGACGACGGCGGCGGGGACCCGATCTGGGAGGCCGGTTCACCTTCTCACGGCGGCGTTCTTGATCTAGTGGCTGCGGAGGAGGCAAGACTCGGAGGAGAGCGGAGGCGGCCGGGAACAGCACCGCCGCCGCAAGCAGGTTCGACCCTAGGGTCACCTCGGGCTATCAGGAGCACGACCCGCTCGCTCCTTTTTTTAGGAGCGCCCCGCGTCGAACCGTGGGCTGAATTAAGGAGCGGAGCGACTTCACAGGTGGGCCGACCCGAACCCTTTATAGGTATAAGCGGCTACACACAGGAGTATGAGTCATCCTATTACAACACTACGGCAACCTAGTTGCCGACCGAAGTGTCACTGGCGGCAGGTGAAGCAGGTGGTGTCGGTGGGGGTGGTCCTGCCTGACTCTCCTGGTCAAGACCGGACTGACCCTGCTGCTCCTCCGGAGGTGCCTCCACCGGGGGTGGGGGCTGCAGAGCCACGATGGCCTGCAGTGCGGCTACCTGCACCTCAGCCTCCTCCACCTGCTACTGCATCTTGATGATGTTCTGCAGCAGTGTCAACCTCTCGATGTCTCTAGCGTCCACGTCCTCCTGAAGGGTAGTGACCTCTGCCTCCAGGTCTAGGATTCTCTGTAAGCGGTCGCCTCTCTCTAACTCCAACTGGAATCTCCTGGTACAAATCCTGTCGTTCTCCTGCTGAGTCTGGAAGAGAGTGAAGCTCTGCTGCTGGTAAGCTGCTGAGAGACTGTGCCAGGCCAGCCGAGCCGACTCCAGACGCTGGCTGATCATCAACTGAGTGGTGTTACGCAGCCCTTGAAGTGTGAACACAGCGTCCAGGCAATGCGTCAGCGTCTGCGTGACATCCAGCGGGACTGCGAGCAGCAGTAACTCCTGTAGGTGGTCCACACGGTCCCTCCATGCCGGGTCGTGCGGGTTCACCGCCGGAAACAGTCCGAATGGTGACAGTGCTACCACCGTCGGGTTGTGGTCGCAGAAGTCCGTCAGCACCCAGAGGGCAGCCGACTCGAAAGACTCTTGCCGACGAAAACCCCAGTACACAGAGCTCAAATCGAACCAGTCGGGGTGGTCCGGGTGGGGTGGTACGGTGACGGTCACCCTGCAACGGGGCACGCCTATGTGCTCTAACTCGAGCGCCTCGTAGACGGGCGGAATGGTGTAGCCGGCAGCGCTGAGTGCCTCCCACGCAAGGCGTGGAAAACCCTCCCAGTGCAGTCCGTCGGTACGGACCGAACCGTCAGTGCCGTACTCGAGAAACATGGGGGCAGCCATCTGTACAAAAATGTAACGCATGTTAGAACTCAAAGAGGACAACATGTCAATGGTGCAAAATTCTGGCAGCTGTGAATAAACATTCATAACTCAAAAACCAGAACCCCAAAATTTCTCAAATTTCACCAGCTACTCCATAAGGTTTTTATGCACAATTTTGGTATTCAAAGGTTGAGCTAGATCATTTAGGAACAAGGTCGAAGGATGCAATGTTCAAAGTTCTGTCCTCAGAAAAACAGCATGACCTAGGTTCACTAAAAAGGATACAACTCAAGATCTACAACAGCTATGCCCATGAATTTTTGCGAGCAAAAACTAGATTGGATATGGAGCAACTTTGGTATAGGTCAACTAGTCCAAACATTTTTAGAACATGGTGCAAAAATTCAAGCTAGCAGCCACTCAACTTTTGGACAGCAACAACAACCTAGACATGAGAGGTAAAGCTAGGACACAAAAACCACACACTAGCAAAAACTTCCTTAGAGAGCATACAATTCAGATTTTGGGTACATTTTTAAGTTGTTTCAAATTTTAACATGCATGCAAGACGTCCTATTCGTCCTCACACGGCAATCCAGCCAAAAATCGAAGTTAGTGCCGGTGGCAAGGCTTTTATTCGTCTCTCCCTATAATAACTAGCCGAGAGCTATTCGATACTCACTTAGCGACTAACGGATCGTTGTTAGTGTACCTGCAGAAAAGAACCTTCCGTGCCAGCACATCACAGAAGCGTCCACATACATTACCGTTTACTATAGAAACGGTATCCATGCGTCAAGCCGCTGCATGGACAGCGTCCAACCTTAGATACTCTCCTTTGGAATGGAGTGCATCCTTGCCTCGCATATTCACAATGCGGAACGTCCACGTATGGCAAAATGTGGCGAGACACAGACGCGACGGTGGGTTCCCTCTGGAATAGGTCCCATCCATCCCTCACATGACTTCCATGAGGTACCACCACATGTGGCAAAACGTGATGAGACACAGACGCGACGTGGGTTCCCTTTAGAATAGGTCCCATCCATCCCTCACAGGACTTTCCTGTGGCACCACCACGTATGGCAAAACGTGATGAACTAGTATGGTTGTACAGAAAGTAAGTTCTGACCGAAATAAAATGTGATGGGAGTTAGCAAAATAAACCATAGATTTGTAAGCCACCTGAAAGAACCCAAAATTCCCTCTAGGGCCTCTCGGTCTATATCCATCCTTAACGGACCAACGTATTTTGCAAATCCAAACAATCTTGGCAAATTTTATTCAAAAACCAGTGATTAAGGTTATCAATTAAACTCTGGTGCATATTATCACTCTGGTACCAGCTGTGACAACCCGCCCAGGAAAATACCGTATTATCGCCTAAACCAATCCACTTTGGTCGTTAAGCAATAATAAAGTATCATCCTGTCGTTAGTTGCCGGGTCGAACCCGGTAAAATCACTTACATAGCAACAAAGGATCGACAAATATGCATTAAAACTCACACGAAGGCGAGTCCAGAGTACAACACATGATTAAGTCCAAATCTGCCCCGAAGGGTTTAATTATTACAAACCAAAGTACTTGACATGGTAACAAAGTTCAGAGTTTTGAAAACAGCGGAATTAAACTAAACGGCGCGAGGAGCATCACAGGAGGCCTGCCATGATGCCTTCATTCATCATCTTCCACCCACTCCTGCTCCCAGCTAGGCGGGATCTCTCCAGGCCACACATCACTAAAAGCATTACCTGAAATTAACAGATTACAGCAAGGCTAAGTATACTAATACTCAGCAAGACTTACCCGTCGGTGACAGCTACATCACCAACTCTAGACATGAAAGGCTTTTTGGCCAGTGGGGTTCTTTTGTTGAAAAGCAACAAGAGTAGGTCCTTACTTTCAGTATTTTAGCTCAGGTTCTAGTTGATTACTCCTTTCTAAATGAGCAAGCTATTGCAAGCATAAGTTGTGCACTTCAATTAATCAAGCATAAATATTCACCAAGTTCCATCATTAGGGATATCATGGCCAGTTGGATAAGTAGTCTCAGATAACGGTGAGAGGCCGACAACTGATTGATTTAAACCTTGCAAGGTAGACCTAAACACATGGTAGGGTGTACTCCCAAGAGCCCACCAACCAGGCGGTTCCCAAAACTCTTCAGCTCAGGATCGAATCTTACAGTCATTGGTACAGGCTATCTGGCATACCCCGCAAGGCACCCAGAATCACCATGCACCACCGGTAGCTAGCCGTGAGACGCATCCCAAGATGAGTAATAGTAAGATCCCTCACCGCGTCATTAAGGTACTAGGCTTACCGGTCCCATTCCTGACATGTGCTTAGTACTTTCAAACACTTAACCCACGAAAGCCATTGGACCGGAGCCCACATCCCATGCTCTTACCACATGAGCAATCCATTTATAAAGATCTTATGATTCCAACATAAGAACCTATTCTCGCGCGTGACAAGTATCACTCGACTTGTAACGGTCCTATAGCATAGCAGCTATCGACCTAGCATACTAGTAAAAGACCTAGGTACCTAGGGATCATGCATCTAGGGTTTCATTTCATCTCCTGAACGTAAATGCACAAACATCCATAGGTAGTTGCATAAATTTCCAAAAACACTTAGGGTAATGCACCGGGGCTTGCCTTCGTCAACAAAGTTAGCCTGGGGGTCCTCGGTGTCCTCGTTCACTTCCACGTACTGCAGCTCTGCGTCAGCTCCTCCTTCCTCGGCTTCCGGCACGAGCGCGTAGTTACCGTCAGGAAGCTCTACACGGAATGCAATGCAGGGTTATTGAGTGGAGTGAGAGCTTAACCATCACATCCTACTCTTGTTGGCCATATTCATCTTGACAAACAATTAATTAGTGCTTCTTTTCATTAAGGTCATTTCATGTGAAGGTTTATTATTTAACCTTTTAATAGTGACTGCATACACATTTAAGCAAATAAGATTATTTAATCACACAAAATAGCAAGGGTGGATTCAAAGCCTTAATTTAGGTAACAACAATTTCACAAGGTCATTAAGGGGGCAAAGATGATTTTTCTTAGATAAACTTATTAGGGAGCTTATATGGATTCCAAGCTTTTAACTACCAAAACAATTTATAAAACAGGGGAAAGGTGCTTTGCTGGTCCTAGTGACCCAAACAAGCTACTGGTCCAAGCTACACATGCAAAAGAGCCACAAAACATATATACATCAAAAGACATTTCCTAGCTAAAAGAAATATGAGAAATGCACAAATAAATAAATAAAGCATTACTGCAGCCAAACTCATCCCTACAACATCTCTGGCCTAAAACAAGCTTAGGAAACCAACAAACACATCAAGATCACATTTGAAAATTGAACTATGCATTTAAACTTAAATCTAAGCATATAACAAGAATAAATACTTCTGGCAGAGATAAAATCATGGTAAATGCAGGAAAGTTGAATCTAGTCATAACATGAGCATAGCCACAAGATGAGCACAAAAATATATTTACACTTTGCCACAAAAATCAATAAGGTAGAAATAGCATAAATGCAAAGTAAATCATATAAAAAGATCTGTTCAATAACTTTGTGCAACCTTCGGTCCAGACTCTATACATGACATGTCTAGCAACATATCCAAAATTTAGCTCCATAGCCTTTATAGATTTTGAACTACAGCAAAAAGGTGTCAAACTAAATTTGAATTTCCATTCAAAATCTATAAGTCAAAACTATGGTCATGCTTTGTAGAAGTTGCAGATCTACTCTCACTGAGACCAAAAAAATTGGGGTTGCATTTTTTTGAATTTTCAATTAATTGCTATGCTTTTTCTAAGGTGCTGGACTAAGTTGCAAAGAAACTAAGTTAACTTTCATTACAACCAAGCCCCTGGTTTACAAATCTGCCCCTGGACTTCACATCCATGCCCTCGGCGGTGGGGGTGAGGTCGCCGCCGGCGATGTGGGGCTGGAGCAGAACAACAAATGGCACGGGGGTTCGATTGGGCTCACCCCGAGCCGATTGGTGGTGGTGGCGCGGTCGGGGACGTCTCCGGCGAGCGGCGGCGGCGAGGCTGCGGCGGCGCGCCCGCGGTCACCCGAAATCTAGCAAGGCTCGAGGCGATGGGGGTCAATGCGCGGCCGTGGGAGCTACACACGGGTCTAGAGAGGAGCTAGGAAGGGTTGGCCGGTGACGGGAGCTAGCGGGAGCTCGAGCTCACGGCGGTGGCGGCAATGGCGGACTGGCGGACGGCATTCTCGCGCGGGAGGAAAATGGGGACGGCTATTTATAGCCGGCGCACGTGGAGAGGAGGATGCTTAGCGGCTAAGGCCTCCCGGCGCTTCAATGCGGGGTACGGCGGCGTCCCTCGGTGTGCGTGCGCGCAGGCGCAAGGACGGCGCCGCGGGCGCGTGGACACGCCGCGTGGCGCGCGGCTCCTCCGGTCGAGGCTGCGTCTAGGGGCGCGCGCGCAAGCTGACGTAGACTGAGGTCATGCACGGACTCCTATGGTCGGCCGTGGTACGGCGGCGCACGGCGGCGGCGCGGCGGCGACACGTGGACGTCACGCGCGCGCGTGACGTCGCGCCGGGCGCGAGCTCTACCCGGTCCGACCCATGTTCCCCTGTTTGACTGCGTGTAGAAGTAAAATTTGAATTCCAACTACAAAAACTATAGATAGGAAACTTGTAGACGAGTCATCCCTCTAAACAATGGCACAGGCCGAAGTGGATTTGGATTTGAAACGAGGAAGAAATTCAAATGCCAATTTGAAGAATTTCATGGCTCAGGTGAATAGTAACTCTGGGTTTGACTGGCAAATTTGAACCTTTTCCACTCAAAATTTGAAATGCCATCCTGAAGATGAAATGTGTTCCTGGAAATTCTGCACAACTTTTATATATTGAGAGATTTTTGAGTGTTTAGACAAAATTTGGAGAACGTGGCCAAAGTTCTAGGACAAGGAGATAGACATTAGGGGTTTGACCACTCCAACTAGGGTTTTGACCATGGTAGATGGTGTTGACTTGCTTAGGGTGCTAAAGGGTGATTGTTGGCTAGGTTTTCGAGGTGATGACCCAGGTTGACCATGATTTGACCACAGTCAATAGGTTTGACCAGCAATTGGGGTTAATTAAAAACCTGGGGCGTCACAATAGCCCCTGAGCTTGCAGGGTACGATTCAGACTTCGACAACAACACCAATGGATGGTACGACTGAGGGGTGCGTCGCTTCACTCAAGGATGCCTGCGGGAGAGAAGAATAAAGATGGAGACACCTTCTGGAAGCTAGCTACCGCTGCGTAGGCTCTTATTCATGTTATTCCGCCAAGAGGCGTGTAATGATGTACTCCTTTATTTAGGACATGTAATAATATTCATACTCTGATGTTTTATTTCGATGTATGGTTGTGATATTTATCTGTGATGAATGTCTGTGCATGATAGTGTCTGATCCAGGGACTATCACGAGTACAGGATGACGGGTCATTACAGATGGTATCAGAGCCATACTTGATCGTAGCACGTGCCCTTAGAACTGGTCGATAGACATTAGGACTCTAGATGATCTCTTTTGCTATATACAAATTCTTGGCTTTGTTACAAAACTTATCCTTCTTTGAAAAGTTCTATCTCACCTACGCTAACTAGAAATTTCTTTCGTGTCACAGGAAATAGCTCGACAGGAGGTAGAGCTCCTCCCGGAGCACATGGAGGGACTTGCTCGTTGGGTGGACCGGGTCATCCTCAGGCTGGGGATTCCCCCTACTCACGTCACCTACCACGTCGAGGACGTCCCGACTCTGTCAGGCTCACTGGTGCTTTGCACGGTGGCCATCCTACCCCACCCGACGCGTCCAGACTTCTCCGGGATGCTGGAGCACAGCACAGGACTGAACGTGAGGAACGCTATTGACACCGCCTGCAGCCACGTACTTCTCCACTTGTTGGCTAGGTATCGTGACGTCTACAAGATAGGAGACCTGCGCCTGATCCCCCAGGACTACTACAGAGTGGCTCCGATCATGGACGGACTGCCTGACCCTTCGGCACTCTACGAGGAGGAGGTGGTCCAGGCTCCTCTACGCGAGTCCGACGAGGCGCTCGTCACCACAGGGAGCTACCTCGTGGACCTCAACACTCACGCCCGCCGACTGAGCGAGCAGACGAGTGGACTCTTCAGCAGACTGGAGCACACTACGATGGAGGTCCGTCAGCTTCTACCCCGCTGCCAGAGGTTGGACGTGGAGAACCGTACCTTACGCCAGCGAGTCGAGCAGCTCGAGTGTGGACTATACCACGCCAACTCTTTGGTGGTACAAGCAGAGACAGAGAGAGTGACCGCACGTGAGGAGATGTTGTATGCTAAGGAGGACCTTCGCAAGTAGGAGGCTAGGTTCAGCCGCCTCTTCGACAAGCTGAACCAGAAGGATGCACTACTCGCCGCCCAGGGACACTGTCTCTCTCGTAAGAAGGCCAAGGTTGCCGAGCTTAGGAAGGGCAAGGACACCAACATCGCCAACCTCGCTGCACTCACCAGGACTTCCGTGTTCCTGCTGGACAAGTGCAAGAGGATGTTGAGGACGTGGGAGGATGCTGACTCCCTACGTGTGGACCAGCTTCACGAGCTCAATAGCCAGCTGCCTCCAGAGGACCAGCGGGCGATCCGCTAGGAGACCTTCAAGCTGCACCCTTCCGCTCTCAAGCTACACCTGTGTCTGATGGCTGACATGCCCACTCCGGTTGAGACCGAGGAGGTGAGGGCTGCTCACGCCATGCTGACTCGGATGTTCCTCCGAGACTTCCCTGAGGAGGACCGTCGCCTAGTGACGTACAAGAGGGCTCGCACCGAGTAGTGTGCTGGAGCGTGATCATGCTAATAAGAGTAGAGTTGTAATATAGGTAGCTACCATGAGTTGATCCATGCAGCCGAGAGCCTGTTCTGGTGCATGTGGAGTTATGAGTCTTTTCACACCGTAGATATGCACACCCTTTTGAGATCATGTAACGCTATATTAGATCACTGTTGTATGTGACCTCCAAGGCTTGAGTCAGCCTCGAGGAAACTTATGTACTCATAATGGATGCTGATTGTTTGGTCTTAATGGAGTTAATCGATCTTATTGCTTTTTCTTATTGGGTGTTGGAATTATATAGTAGAAATATTTTCATGCTTGTATATCAGACTCAATTTGTTGGTGAGTGATGTATCTAAAGTTTCCTTTGCCCTTGGTCATGTTTTCAGTAAGATGTCCATCAGGAGATCTGGACGTCTTTTGGCCCGCCTCGAGGAGGCCGAAGTCGAGGAAGAACAAGCCCCGCCAGTCCGTGGCCGTGGACGTGGCCGCGCTCCTGCACGTGGGCGTGGACGCGCTGCCACTCGTGGTCGTGGACACGCACCCGTCCGAGGACGAGGCCGAGGCATTGTGGTGCCACCACCGCCGCCTCCACTCATCGGTCAAGGCGATGCTGAAGAAGGAGAGGAAGAAGCTGAAGGAGAACCTGAGCCGGCACCAGCTCCCCAGGGTCGTGGGTGTGGTCGTGGCCGTGGAGAAGCACCGCCACCGCCACCGCCTAACCTGGCTGAGGTGATGGCCGCTCAGACTCAGCTGATGCAGAGGATGGATGAAGCCGTCGAGAACCGAGTCAATGGTGGGAACCGCAACATCCCGCCGGAGGAGGACTTCGCCAAGAAGATCGAGAGGTTCCTCCGCCTGAAGGCCCCTACCTTCAGTTACTCGGATGATCCTCTCGACGCCGATGATTGGCTCCGCGTGATTGAGAAGAAGCTCGACCTCACCGCCTACACTGATGAAGAGTGTGTGGCTCTCACCGTCCACCAGCTCAAGGGTCCTGCCAAGTCATGGTGGGACAACTACTCTGACAGCCACCCGAATCCAGCTTTCATCACCTAGCTGGAGTTCTGTGAGGTGTTCCGTGAGTAGTACCTGCCGCGGGAACTCATAAGTCACAAGGCACATGAGTTCCGCACCATGACTCAGGGTGCGATGAGGGTGGAGGAGTACGAGAGGCACTTCATGAAGATGATGCACTATGCCCCCGACGACACCAACACTGACGACAAGAAGCAGTTCTGGTTTCTGCGAGGCCTCCACCATGGTCTCCGCCAGGGCTTGAAGGCCAGTGAGCACAAGTCCCTTCGCCACCTGGTGAACAGGGCGATCGCGCTCGAGGAAGAACGGAGGGGTCATGAAGAGCGCATGAAGGGCAAGAAGAGGATGGGAGATCGGGACTGTGGCGACCGATCCTTCCAGAGGCCGAGGAGTGGGCAGAGCAACCTGCTGAGAGGGAGCTACTGCCCGGGGAATAACCAGCCCAGACGTGGCTTCGGAGGAAGCCGTGCACCGTACCCAGGGGGAAGGAGCTCCAACTACCAGCAGCAGGGTGGTGGCTACAACCGCCCGCAACAGTTCTCATCATGACCCGGCACCAGAGGTTTCACACCTACGTGCTACTCCTGTGGCAAGCAAGGCCACGAGTCGTACGAGTGCCCCAGCAAGAAGAACGTTGCTACACCTGCCAAGGCACCAGCTCCAGGAGGGAGGCCACCTCAGGTTGCACCCCAGTAGACCATTGACCGTGGGAGACTCAACCTCCTGACTGAGGAGGAGGCTACCAACGCTCCTGACGTCGTTATCAGTGAGTTTTTAGTTTGTGGTGCAAAAGCTTTGATTCATTTTTATACTGGTGCTACTAGTTCTTATGTGTCCTCTAACTTTGTAAACAAAATGTCTCTCCCCATGACTCCCCGACCAAAACCTATTGTGACGAGCTCGCTGCTCGGATATATCAGGTGCACCTTGCTATGCAAAGGTGTGGAAATGTTCATCAAGGGTCACAAGTTCCTTGGAGATCTTACCGTGCTGAAGTCCAATGGGATTGATGTTATTCTGGGCATGGATTGGATCACCGCTCACAAGGGGGTTATCTCCTCATCACCTCGACAAGTGACCCTGATACACCCCAAGGAGACGAAGATCACGTTTGAGCCGCTGAAGTCACGAGACGTACCAGCGGTGTACCTTGTGCCAGGTACAACACCTATGGTGCAAAGTCCTTACAGAATGGGCAAGCTAGAACTGGCAACACTGAAGGAGGAGTTAGAAGCTCTCTGACAGAAGGGGTACATCCGACCAAGTGCATCACCTTGGGCTTCACCGGTGATGTTTGTATCGAAGAAGGATGGAACGCAACGGCTGTGCGTTGATTACCGCGCCATTAATGCGGTAACCATCAAGAACAAGTACCCATTGCCATGCATTGATGACCTGCTCGATTAGTTGAGGAAGGCAAAGTACTTCAGCAAGATTGACCTTCGATCCAGCTATCATCAGATGAAGATCCGCCCCGAGGACATCTACAAGACAGCGTTTGTGACCCGATACGGACAGTATGAGTTCACTGTTGTATCGTTCGGTCTTACGAACGCCCCAGCTTACTTCATGAACATGATGAACAAGGTATTCATGGACGAGTTAGACAAGTTTGTCGTGGTTTTCATTGATGACATCTTGGTCTTCTCGGAAACTGCTGAAGAGCATCTGAGGATAGTGCTGGAGAAACTAAGGCAGAATCAGTTGTATGCCAAGTTCAGCAAGTGCGAGTTTTGGCTAGAAGAAGTCGCTTTCCTTGGGCATGTGTTGTTAGGTGAAGGAGTAGCAGTTGATCCCTCGAAGATCGAAGCTGTGTCGAAGTGGCAGTCGCCGAAGACAGTGACAGAAATCAGGAGTTTTCTCGGTATGGTAGGGTACTACCGTCGGTTTATCGAGAACTTCTCCAAGATTGCGAAGCTAATGACCGAGTTGCTAAAGAACAACACACCGTTCGTGTGGACAGAGAAGTGTGAAGCAAGCTTTCAAGAGCTCAAGACCCGACTCACCACAACTCCTGTGTTGATGCTTCCCGATGACAACAAGGACTTTGTGGTGTACTGTGATGCTTCAAGGTAGGGTCTTGGTTGTGTGTTGATGCAAGAGGGCAAGGTGATCGCTTATGCTTCAAGGCAGCTTCGGAAGCACGAAGAGAACTACCCGACACATGACCTCGAATTAGCAGCTGTTGTTCATGCTTTGAAGATATGGAGGCACTACCTGATGGGCAACAAATGTGATATCTACACAGACCACAAGAGTCTGAAGTATATCTTCACCCAGTCAGAGTTGAACTTGAGGTAGCGAAGATGGCTTGATCTGATAAAGGACTATGACCTCAACATTCACTACCACCTAGGCAAAGCAAATGTTGTGGCTGATGCTTGAAGCCGAAGAAGCTATTGCAACAACCTGATGGCGCAGGAGGAACAACCAGAATTGTACAAGGAGATGGAGAGGTTGAAGCTCGACATCATTGAGAAGGGTCAGCTCAATGAGATGGGGGTGAAGTACGATTTAGAAGACCAAATCAGGCAAGCCCAGAGGAAGTGTCCAGAGATTGAAGAAGTGAAAGACCTTCTGACGAGAGGTAAGGCCCCTAACTACTGCATTGATGAGCAGGGCACGTTGTGGTTGAAGGATCGCATATGTGTGCCTAGTGTTGAGGAGATTCGGAAGACGATTCTGAAGGAAGCTCACGACTCCCGGTACTCTATTCACCCTGGATGCACCAAGATGTACCAAGACTTGAAGAGTCGGTTCTGGTGGGAGAATATGAGGAAGGACATCGCTGAGTATGTTGCTCGATGTGACACATGCCAGAGAGTGAAGGCGGAACATCAAAGACCCGCCGGGCTGCTACAGCCACTTGAGATACCTCAATGGAAATGGGATGATATCAGCATGGACTTCGTGGTAGGTTTACCCCGCACTCAGAAGGGAAATGACTCGATTTGGGTGATTGTGGACCGTTTGACCAAGGTAGCACACTTCATACCGGTGAAGAACAGGTTCAGTGTGAGTCAGTTGGCCGATCTTTACGTGGAGCACATTCTGAGGTTGCACGGAGCACCCCGTAGCATTGTGTCCGATCGTGGTGCTCAGTTCACTACTCAGTTCTGGAAGAGTCTCAATGATTCGATGGGCACTCACTTGGACTACAGTATGGCATTTCATCCTCAGACTGATGGACAGACAGAACGGGTGAATCAGGTTCTCGAAGACCTTCCGAGAGCTTGTGTGTTGACTTATAGCAATGATTGGGAGAAGAATATGCCCTACGCTGAGTTCTCGTACAACAACAGCTTTCAGGCAAGTCTGCAAATGGCACCCTTTGAAGCTCTATATGGCAGAAACTGTAGGACCTCGTTGATGTGGTCTGAGGTGGGGGAGAGGACCTTCTTCAGTCCTGCTTCCATTGTTGAAGCTGAAGAAAATGTGGCTAAGGTAAGAGAGAACCTGAAGATAGCTCAGAGCAGTCAGAAGAGCTATGCTGATCCTAAGCGAAGGGATATTGTTGGCATTTCTTAATCTCAACACTAGGCGTCGAGGTAGCGTGAGCGTGTAAGAAACTCCCGGGTACACTCACGAGTGCGAACGAATCCACAAGCGCACCGATACACCGCTGTAGCACTTCTCCCTAGGAGAATGAGTATTCCCGTCGGGTTTCATTCCTAGGACGGAGAGTAACCAGAGAGGGTCTATCCAAGGACACCAGCTTTCGCTGGGATAGGTCGGGATACAAGAAGCACTTCCTTAAGGGACTTAGCTCTCAAGATGTATTCCTATCAGATCTCAGTCATCCCCGCGGGACGACAACACTCAGAGGTACTATCCTGCGAGCCCAACTCGGTATGCGACGTAGAGGGTTACAAAGGGTCCAACAGGCTGTCACCACTACGGCCTACCCCTACGCTACGATCGTACGTGGTCTCCGTAGGAAACCCAAGGCCCAGACACCACGTCTGTACCCCAGATAAACACTATAGTGCGGCGTATGCTAGCCCACTAACTACAATATAGCAACCATATAAATACGGTCCCACGAACAAGGGAAAGATCCGAATCAGATCATATCATTGAACTGGGAGCAGAAAGGAAGCTATGGATGCAGCTGAACGAGATACAACAAACTTACTTAACTAAATAGGATCAGAGCTTGCTAAACAAGTAAATGAACTATGGTTCTAGCTCTAAAGGATCGAAGCCTTGTGTCACGAAGAACACAAGCCTCTAACTCATGAACGAGCCCAGAACACAAGAACAAAGCAGCCATGCATGATGTCCACTATAGTCTAAATAAGAAATGCTGAAATACTCACTTTGATCTAAATGAAGAACAAGCATCCACGAGGACATCAACTCACTCCTTACCCCTCCTCTACCTCACACTCATCCTAATCTAGATCCCTCCTCATCACCATTCTACCACAAAGAGGTGAGAATCACCTCTCATGGCAGAATTGGAGAGAGGGAGAGAGAGCTACACAAGAGAAAGTGAAACTTGAGAGCTAGGTGGTGTGTGTGAAATGGAGCCCCTCCCCTCCTATTTATAGACAAGGAGGAGGCTTGCTTCGGGGCTCAAAGTGCCCCTAACGCCCGGGAATGCAGCCAAGAGCCAATGAGCAAGTGACAAGTGGAGGGGGAGGATCAACCGACCCTAGGTCGGTTCGACCGATCCTAGGGTCGGCCGAACCCCTCTGCCCTCCATCTGGGGTGTGCTTCCTCTGGCTCACTTCCATGTGGGCCCTGATGCCTCTCCTCCGTGCATGACATGTTTCCTGGCGGTTTAGTTGGTAATGTGGGCCTATGGATCCATGTGATGCTGACGTGGTAGCGTGTGATTCATCGAAAGTTCTTCACATGGATTGGTAACATCATGGATCCAGGAGAATCCGTGTGGCAGCCCCTGATTGGCCATCACTTGAGTGCCTTGGATTGGAGTGGAGTGAATATGCATGAATTTCTCTCATTCCTTATGCTAAATACCTGCATTCAAATAGACATCGACACTGGTGGAAAGTATGAGTTTAAGCACCTATTCTAGTGTGGATGTTTAATTCATGCTTAGATTTGCAGGGGTTGACGGCCTTGAAAATGGCAAATATTGACCGTCAACAACACCCCCACACTTGACCTTTGCTCGTCCCGAGTGAAGGGGAAACAAAGCCAAGCGGGTCATAAATACCGAAAAGTAAGACAGACATAAGAGATATTCCAAGTCATACCTTGCTCTTGTGAACCTCTGTGTAGTGGCTATCATGTTCCCTTGGGTGATTGAAGAGTAGAACAGCTGTGAATCAAGTCACTTATGCACCTGATGATAAACACCTTGGGGGTTTTGCGAGATTTTCATAAACAAAACTCTTGGTGGCTTCTCATTTGATTCTCTCAAATCGCTCAATGTGTATATGTCCTCACTAAGGCATTTTGCCTTTCTTCATCCTACTTCTAATGATGGCTATATGTGGAGCTCAGGGTAGGATAAAGAGAAAGCATGCTTGCATCACATATTTTGCAAAGTCAAATACTGGATCCACAGAGAAAATCAAATCATACTATCAGATCAAGATGTGCACCTGTATGGCTATGGTGTGTATGGTAAGGTGGATACTAGGCCCGAAATGGGTGCTAGATATTACCATACATATAAGGTGAAAATGTGGGTTGATGGTAAGGTGGACACTAGCCCCAGAATGGACACTAGTTATTACCATCTATGATATGGAACTCCTTTTTACATGATCTATCTCTCCCCTATTCCTCCTTTATTTTGGACATGGGCTATCCTTTCTCTCTTTTTTTATCATGCCTTGAGCATGTATTTTTTTTTCATAGCCCATGTCTCTTCTTTGAAGGACACTTATGAAGAGAGATGTCACACCACATATGGAGTTTTGTTTTTATGGAGTGGATAGATGATACAATGCTAACTTCCAGTGTAGAAGCATAGCATGGGGAAAATAGGTGGGGTGCACATAAATCTTGATCATGAAAGTAATGAAAAGAATTCTCACAAGGGTCACAGAATTTGACAAAGCTCAAAGTAATGACCAGCAGCACATGAATCGAAGGTTTTACCTACAGAGATCATGTGGCTCTAATGGGACGGAGGCATATCAAAGAGGAGCCTTTCCAAGAGGTTTTGTGTTTTCAAAAATAATTCCCCAAGATAGTTAGTCATCAGAGCAAAAGATCATATCATCCAGCCATATCATACTCATCAATTACTTAGGTGAACATGCTTGTCCTTAAGAAGATTTTGGTTCACAAGCATCAGGTAGAAAGCAAGGAATAAAACATATGTAGGTTTACTCAGGTACAAATGAGCTAGGTGATCTTTAGCATCATCATTCGAGTTTTACTTTAGAGATAGAAGGATATAGCTTATAAAACTCAGGAATGAAAGAGAGTGAGTTGTTGAGATGCAAACCAGCGCTATGCATAGAAGATGAACCGTGAAAGACTCTCCACAGGAGTGAACTCGTGCGGGTCCCGTTCAGGTTCTCGGTAGGTGATCGATCGGCTAGCGTGGAGTGCTCACAGTGGGTACGTACGAAAATGTCGCTCTTGCATTGGGAGAGTCGTGGCTCTTCCCCCACACTGTCTCGAACCTAGATGTCCTCGAATTCAAAAAGACCAAAGTAATGACACAAAGGGTGGCTAAACCGGGTTACATGATCGGTGAGCCACTTTATTCGAATTTAAAATGTTTTAATCAAAATGATTAGGCGCTTACACACATGCAAAGGGAAATAAATGAAATAAAGGGAAACAAAGGGAAATCAACCTAGACCTAGACTAGTGCCTAATGAACTAAAGCTGGGGCTAATCCCCACTACTCGGCATCATAAAGGGCTGCATGCCCCGTGGCTGAGAACAGCCTCCTCATCTTCGCACAAAGGTCGCGGCGAAGGTCACGGATGTCGTCTCTGAGCTTGGCCAGGTCCAACTTCTGCTCCGAGTAAGCAGCCCTGAGCTTCTCGTTGCTGGCCTCCAATTCCTTCATCAGCGGGGTCAGCTTGGCCACTGAGGAGAGCCTAGGGAGCTGCTCGGTTGCCCGAGTCCTCTCCCTGGACCTCCTAGTGTAGGGCGGCGGTGGCAACCCGTCGTCCAGGCCAACGTCTTCCTCCTCTTCTGGCAGAACTAGAGCTGTGCGCCCTGCGGGAGCCTTCTCCTTGGGCAGCGTTGGCTTGATGGTCACCGGCGGCTGCGGTGAAGGAGCAGACTGTGCTGAGCTCGTCTGCCCTCCAGCAAGTGACGATCCAGGTGTGCTAGGAGGAGCGAGCAGCAACCCTCTGGGGCGAAGCTGAGCCGTGGTTGGCCTGCCGTAGGGGCTGGCCGCCCGTCTCATGTGCCTCTTCCCAGGCGAGGCGGAGCGCCGTGAGGGCAGTGTGCCTGGAATCCTCCTGCTCGGCGGGATGGTGGCGAGCGGCGGAACATCCAGGACACCAGCCACCATTGCTAGGTCCGCAGCAGGGGCGGCAACAATGGAGGGGTTGCCTCCTGCCCCGAGGCCGGTGGACGAGGTGGAGCCGTCGAAAGGGACAACACTCCTTCCTGCCATGGATGCAATGATGCTGAGGAGTTGAGGTGGAGGAGATAGGTTTCGCGATGCGAAAACTCGTCGGGCGGCAGAGAGAAGGGTTCTAGAGGAGAATGAGGCGCACACGCGAAAGAAGAAGGGGAGAGGAGGCACCAGGGTTCGGCCGGCCCCCTGTGGGCCCCTTTGGTCCTCCCCCTTCTCGTGTGGGCTCAAGCAGGTCTCAGGATCGACAGCCCAGGTGGATTCCCCGAGATGGAAGGATTGGCTTAGGCTTAAGGCTAAGATAAGGTTGAGATTGAAAATTTCACCTTCATCTTTATACCAACCTTGGCCAAACCACAATGTGTCCCAAAGAATCTGGGGGAAATTACCTTGGCGACACACTAGGTTCGTCAGAAGTGTAGGCACTTCCGGCGGTAGTCACGAAGTGTCTGTATCACCACAAAGGTGCTGCTTTCCCGTGGACCTTTGCCTTCTTCTCTTAATCTTTCTCCAGCATGACCACGGTCCACAAGATACCCGAAAGATAATTCGTCCGGAGAAACGAGAGGAGTCCCCGGAGTACTCAGGGTGTGGGTGTCTTGTGATCTCCTGTCTCAACTTATGACCATCTCCTTGCAGATGATGTTGATATGACGATAAGCTCTGCTCTGCAAGGGTAGTGCGTATACGACCTCGAGCCCTGAAAGGTATATCGAAGCTGAGAGCAAGCATGATCATCTCAGAGAGGCTGAGGCCTTCCCTGAGGTGGTCATGGGACTCGAGGACTATAGCACTGGGGTCGTGGAACTCGGAGATGAAAAGATCGAGCACTGGAGCTAGTGCTTCACCAATAGGTACCGATCTCCGAGTGAACTCAAGCTCGGAAGGACATTCGGCTCTCAAAAGGATGAAGCGTGGATTTCCAGAGGCCGGTGTACGATCAAGAACTAGAGTTCGGATGAAGAGCAAGATTTACTCACTCTTACCTTAGGCAGAGGGTTCGATGTTCCCATCAAAGTGACGAAAACATTCCCAAATCTAGCCTAAGCTTCCAATGGGGGATTTTGGATAAACTGAAAAGCGCACCTCCCATTGGGCATCGATCAAATCAGGCATAAGATACGAAGTGAAAGCTTCTCCTGATTGATCGGCATCGATCGATGTGCTCAAGATGAAAAGTAAATGCATTCCATTCGATCAGTGAATGATCGTGCTCCTTCAGTCTGACGGATGAATCCAATGGATTAATAAGCAGAGACCAATGTCTCGGTTTATACGAAACTTCAGTGCAAGGCACTTCAGCTCAAACCTCGACGTAGAAACACGATGGGCCTCTCATTCCCTTCTCAGAAGATAGTAGTGAGGATCGAACAAATCATCCTGGTCGGGAATGGTCGTTCTCTCCGAACTACTCTCTTCGTCCTCCCACGAGACAAAGTCTCGGGGAGAAGGTCTAAGAAGATGCGCGAGAGGGGAACCCAAGGGTAGATCTCATGCAACGAAATCTTTCCCTTAGACTCCTGCTATTCAGGAATGACATCTTCAGCCAGAGCTCAGAAAGAGTGGACACGAAGTCTCAGACTCGGCTGACGATGGATCTAGGTGGCTCAACAATTTCTCTGGTGGGTGCCTCGTTGATCGGGATGCAGGGGGAGCTGAAATCTCAGAGATTATCCAGGATCTCTCTTCCCTTGATAGCATCTAGGTGTACAAAGCATCCTCCGGAGAGAGCATGAAGCCTCATGGCATCATTCTTCCGTAATCCAAACCAGTAGTGCTGAAACAACATCCAATCGGGAATGAGGAGGACTGGGCAATCTTCCACCGCGGAGACGAAACGATTCCATGCCATTCCTAGTGATTCCTCCTCACATTGCTTGAAACAAAGAATCTTTGCCCTTAACGAGACGACACGTCGTATTGGGAAGAAGCGGGAGCAAAAAGCTGCTCTCAACCTCTTCCAAGTAAGGTAGTCCCTACCAAAACAACAGTGCCAATCCCGAGCTTCCCCAGAGAGGGATAGCGGGAAAAACTCTCTTTTCCGAGCATCTGGTGATTCTCCGGTTTTACCCTAAGTTTCAATCAGATGCTCGTAGTCTCTCACATGATCAAAAGGGTTCTCATGACTTAACCCCGAGAAGGATAGGTCCTGAATTAGCTTCATGAGAGAGGGGTGAATCCTATAGCCAGATGTAAGAGTGGGTCTTGACGAAGATGGCTCTGAGGGTTCACTCCTCGAAGGCGGAAGGTGTTTACAAGGATAACCTTCCATGGGTAGCGGGGGTAGAGGTAGAAAGAAAACAAAAAGGGATAGTTCAAAAAGGGTAACGGGGGTGAAGGTAGAATAAAAAGGAAAAAGATAAATACGAGGATAGACGGGCTCGAAGGTTAACAACAGCCGTCCCCGGCAACGGCGCCAGAAATGCTTGTTGGTGTATCTTAATCTCAACACTAGGCGCCGTGGTAGCGTGAGCGTGTAAGAAACTCTCGGGTACACTGACGAGTGCGAACGAATCCGCAAGCGCACGGATACACCGCTGTGGCACTTCTCCCTAGGAGAATGAGTATTCTCGTCGGGTTTCGTTCCTAGGACGGAGAGTAACCAGAGAGGGTCTATCCAAGGACACCAGCTTTCGCTGGGATAGGTCGGGATACAAGAAGCACTTCCTTAAGGGACTTAGCTCTCAAGATGTATTCCTGTCAGATCTCAGTCGTCCCCGCGGGGCGACAACACTCAGAGGTGTTGTCCTGCGAGCCCAACTCAGTACGCGACGTAGAGGGTTACAAAGGGTCCAACAGGCTGTCACCACTGCGGCCTACCCCTACACTACGATCATACGTGGTCTCCGTAGGAAACCCAAGGCCCAGACACCACGTCTGTACCCCAGATAAACACTATAGTGCGGCGTATGCTAGCCCGCTAATTACACTATAGCAACCGTATAAATACGGTCCCACGTACAAGGGAAAGATCCGAATCAGATCATATCATTGAACTTGGAGCAGAAAGGAAGCTATGGATGCAGCTGAACGAGATACAACAAACTTACTTAACTAAACAGGATCAGATCATGCTAAACAAGTAAATGAACTATGGTTCTAGCTCTAAAGGATCGAAGCCTTGTGTCACGAAGAACACAAGCCTCTAACTCATGAACGAGCCCAGAACACAAGAACAAAGCAACCATGCATAATGTCCACTATAGTCTAAATAAGAAATGCTGAAATACTCACTTTGATCTAAATGAAGAACAAGCATCCACGAGGACATCAACTCACTCCTTACCCCTCCTCTACCTCACACTCATCCTAATCTAGATCCCTCCTCATCACCATTCTACCACAAAGAGGTGAGAATCACCTCTCATGGCAGAATTGGAGAGAGGGAGAGAGAGCTACACAAGAGAAAGTGAAACTTGAGAGCTAGGTGGTGTGTGTGAAATGGAGCCCCTCCCCTCATATTTATAGACAAGGAGGAGGCTTGCTTCGGGGCTCAAAGAGCCCCTAAACGCCCGGGAATGCAGCCAAGAGCCAACGAGCAAGTGACAAGTGGAGGGGGAGGATCAACCGACCCTAGGTCGGTTCGGCCGAACCCCTCTGCCCTCCATCTGGGGTGTGCTTCCTCTGGCTCACTTCCATGTGGGCCCTGATGCCTCTCCTCTGTGCATGACACGTTTCCTGGCAGTTTAGTTGGTAATGTGGGCCCATGGATCCATGTGATGCTGACGTGGCAGCGTGTGATTCGTCGAAAGTTCTTCACATGGATTGGTGACATCATGGATCCAGGAGAATCCATGTGGCAGCCCCTGATTGGCCATCACTTGAGTGCCTTGGATTGGAGTGGAGTGAATGTGCATGAATTTCTCTCATTTCTTATGCTAAATACCTGCATTCAAATAGACATCGACACTGGTGGAAAGTATGAGTTTAAGCACCTATTCTAGTGTGGATGTTTAATTCATGCTTAGATTTGCAGGGGTTGACGGCCTTGAAAATGGCAAATATTGACCGTCAACAGATATCTCTTTCGAGGTTGGTGACTACGTCCTTCTGAGAGTGTCACTACTCAGAGGTACGAAGAGGTTCCATGTGAAGGGGTGTTGACAGCTGTTAAGTGCCTACTTTAGCCGTCAATATACTCATGAATAAAGGAGCATAAGGCATTTCTTACACGTATTTAGTTAAGAATAATGTAGTTCCACTTGTCCTTGGAGATTATTTGATTGCAGGAAAATAAGCAAGAAAAGAGTGCCAAACTCACCTTCTAGGGTCCATGCCACATCACCTCATCCTAGGTGGGCTGCCAACAAGGATACCATGCATGCAAACCTGCCAACTAGAGAGCCATGCATGCATGCCATGCAAGCAATCCAAGTGAAGCAACCCCCGACGAATCAGAGTGTGACACGTGGACTTCACATGGATCCATGGGCCCACAAAGGCAAGCAAACCACGTCAAAATAGGGTGGACACCGGGAACCGACCTAAGGACCCACAGGGCAGCCACCAGGAGAAAGCACGAGCCAGGGGGGCCCACCAGGGGGTCGGCCGACCCCACAGGTTGGCCGAACCGACCTTGGCTCGGCCTCTCCTGTGCTTCCACGTGGTGGCTCTCCATTGGTCCTAGGCACCATCCCTAGGGTGTTTGCCTCCGTTCCTCGCCGGTGCACGGGCCTATAAATAGAAGGAGAGGGGGCTCACTTATGAGACATCCACACTTGCAACACCTCTCTCACTTTTAGTCTTAAGGCTAGGAGGTAGGCTAGAGTAGTTCTAATTCAGGTTCCAAGTCTACTTTGGGATCTAGGTATGAGTTGTCTTGTATCTTATTTCATTTGTATGACTTTGATCTACTTCAGTTATTTATCTATTTCATATAAAGTTGTGTTAGTATGCATGAGTGATTTTTTCATGTGTTCTTCACCTGTTCATCATTTAGAGGCTCCTGTTCTTTTATTTATCTATTTCATATAAAGTTGTGTTAGTATGCATGAGTGATTTTTTCATGTGTTCTTCACCTGTTCATCATTTAGAGGCTCCTGTTCTTGATGAACAAGGCCTTTCGATCCACTTGACGGGTGACTTTCACATGTTTCTGTTGTTTGTTCATAAGTTAGAGGCTCGTGTTCTTCGCGAACACGACCCTTTGATCCAGTTGAACAGACATAGGAAAGCACGAATCTGTTTGTGTACTTAACCTGGTTTGATCTAATTAGATGACATGATTGCGTTGTGTGAAGTCTGTGCTTGAGCTACGGTACTCGGTGTAATTGGCTGGTTTATCTGGTGGCTTGACCTGGGTCACAATAGCCCGGGCCGGTCAAGTTCGGCTAACAACGTAAGCATGGTGCTTGGGTTGCGTAGCTACCTTACTTATGTGTTTATCCCACGATTTGTCTTGGGGTAGGCCGCGGTAGCGACAGTCGTTGGTCCTCTGAGACCCCCCACGTTCGGATAAGCTGTAGGAGTCTAAAATATAACAACCGGAGTTGTGCAGAAGCAATGCGGGAGGTTATCTCCCCGTGGTACCTGGGTGCTCAAGTCAATGTTCTTCAACGCTAGTGTATCTAACTCGTTCCTTCCAGCTTTATGTGTATAGTACATTAGAACCTAGAACTAACTCGTGTGTCGCCTCCTATGCCTAGGACCCTTTAGAGAGAGAGTGAGTGTGTGTGTGATCACACTACCCCCATTATCATATGTTTACCCCTGCACTTGAGTGTCTGGTTTGTTTCCGTCTATGATCTATACTCATTGCAATAGAGTTGATCTTGTCATTCCGCCAATGCCTTCCTTGGATTCGATGCCCTTTGGAATACTCCTTTGGGGAAATGCTACAATGGTACTTCCGTGCGCTTGCGGATCTCTGAAAACGTTAAGATTTACGAACCAGCATTTCTGGCGTTATTACCAAGATGGGTTCCAAACCTGTTCTTAGGTGATTGCGTTAAGAAATGTCAACAAGGGGAAGCTAGCCCCAAGGTTTGTTGGACCCTACAAGATTGTGGCAAAGGTGGGGAAACTTGCTTATAGGCTGGAGTTATCACCTGATCTTGCCGGAGTGCATCCTGTGTTTCACATTTCGCAACTCCGGAGATGCCTCGACCCGAAGCTTGACAAGCATGTCTCCACCGATGCTATCGACTTGCAAGACAACTTGGAGTACTTGGAGTATCCAGTAAAGATACTGGATTGGGCTGAGAAAGCTACAAGAAGTACCACCACTCGCTTCTGCAAGGTGCTTTGGAGCAATCACACCGAGCGAGAAGCGACGTGGGAGAAAGAATCGGTCATGAAGGAGAAGTACCCACACCTCTTCGAGACGGAGGTAAGTTCTTAATCTCGAGGACGAGATTCTTTTGAGGGGGGAGTCTGTAACATCCCGCAATTTTATTACGGAATGTTTAGTTATGAAAATGAGGATTTAAAAATTTTTGGTGAATTATTTGAGTGCTTGATAAATTAAATAAGGATGTCTTCTTTTTCTCTCCTAAAAATCCTAGATTTAATTTTTGAGCCAATTAAAAATTCCAGGAAATATAAAAATGCTAGTGTGAGAACTTTGGAGTTTATTTGGCTTTTATTTGGATTTGATTTGAGTGTGATTCAAATTTGAAATTGTAATTCAAATTTGAATCAATTAGACTTAAGGGTTAGCTAGTTAAGGAAATAGGAAAAACCTTCTTTCCTGGTCTGGGCCGAGTCTGCTCTGGCAAAGTCCGCTCTTGGCCCTTCATCTCTCCGTACCGCACACCACACCTCCTCCTTTTCCTTCGCAGCCCAGCGTCCCGCGGCCCACACCAGACGCCGGCCCGCATACCACCAACCACGCCGCCATGACACCGCCGTGTGGGACCCGCGCGCCAGCGTCACCCTCCTCTTTGCCCCTTTCGCTGACGCCGGCGCCAAAGCAGCCCGAGCTCGGGGGGACCTCCCATGGCCGCCGCGGGGATGCTGTCCACGCACCCGCGCTGCATCCCAGCCATCCACGCGGCCCTCCTGCCCTCACGTAGGCCTATAAAACCACCGCCGCAGCCCCAGCTCTCCCAACCCTAGCCGCCCATTAGGGTTTTCCCCTTTCCACACCGCACTGCGTCACCGGAGGAGAAGAAGGGGGGAGAAGGAGAAGAAGCCTCGGAGGCTGTCCGAGGGGGGGTCGCCGTCACCGCCGTGAAGACCGGAGGCCGCCTGCGAAGTCCCTGGGTGCCGAGAAGCCAAGAACCGCACTGCCGTCTGCCTCCTCTGCTTTTGTGATCTTGCATAAACTTTGTATGATCTAGTGTATTTATGTTCAAATTGGTATAGACATGGTCTTGCTCATGAGATGAATGTTTCTTTGTGCAAAATTACCTAAATTTGCTTTTGGCCATGTCACATGCTTATATGTCTCTACCTTCTTGATGGCAATGTGCTAACTACACCATATCTACTTTGCTTGCTCTATGTCTCATTTGTAGCATTTTGTTGTGCTCTTTGTATATTTGAGAAGCTTGGTAGACTGTATATATGCTTTGACATGCATTTTTCATGAAACAAAGGGAAGAGTTTCATATACCTTGATTCATGCATTGTCAACAAGGGGGAGAGTTATGTATGACAGAGGGAGAGTTTTTGAGAAAGTTATGCATTTGGGGAGAATTATCAGGCATTGGATGTTTTTGTGGAAAATTTGTATGCATTTGTGAGATGTTGATGTTGCATGTGAAGAGAAAAATTGAGAAGAGGAGATTGCATTTGCTCAGGGGGAGTTTGCATATGTGCAGGGGGAGCTCCTTTAGTTATCCTTAGTTTTGTGCTCTGTGGTGTGCTCCTGGTGAGCTTTGTTTTGTCTCGGCTGTGTCGAGCTGTTGCCCTTGTCTTAGGGGGCCGAGACTTGGATTGGCGAGGGATCGAGTTTTCGCTTGTTCTTTGGCTTTGGATCACTTGCTTTGGAGGTTTGTGTTCGTGGTTGTTTTCTTTTCTTTTTTCTCTATCATGGTTACTATGGGTGTTGTCAATGCACTCATTAAGGGGGAGATTGAGGACCAGGTGTGTCCGAAGACCAGTGGAGGGTCGCTCCTTAGTGATGAGTGATTGACAATGTTGTGTGGACTGATGCTTGGCTAAGTGTGCAGGTACAAGTAGCGGCTTGACTCGTGTCGGTGTAGGTGAAGAACAAGCGCGAAAGGCCTTAGCCGTGGTGGCCTCCGGGTGATGGAGTGGCAAGTAGGCTTGGTTTGATGGACCCGGTGGCCAATGGGGTCAAGTGCGAGCCGTGCGGTGCAAGACTGGCGGGTTGAAGTCGTGAACATGGGCCGGTGCAAGGTAGCGGTTGAAGCCCGAAGCTTGCACGCGGGGTTTGGTGGTTTGCCCACAAAACCATCAGGTGGACGGTTTCTTGGTTTGGGCCGCAAAACCAAGCCCGGAGGCCCGAGGCGACGGAGACGGTGATCCGGGAGCTTCGGTAAGCTTCAAGGCGGGGGGCACGTGGCGTGATCGCGGGGCTTGCGTCGATGCTAAGCAAGGCCGCGGTGGAAGCGTGTCCGCTCGATGAAGACTTGACCAAAATGCCCCTGAGGGGTTGTATCCTCATTTCAAGCAGTAGGGGTAGCGTGGTCATTTACCTCCCTCCGATGGACTTCGTATAAATAGCGGAGAGGTGGATGGCATCTCTCTCTCTTGGACTCTAGGGCTTCCTCCCTCGGTAGATTTCTCTGAACTGCTTCTTTTCCTTCTGGATTCCTTAGGCTAGACTCTTGTACAGAATCTGACCTCTGGATGTATGGAAGCATTCGGCGTCCCGGTGATCTCCTAGTCCTCTGTGATTTTCGTGTCATTTTTGGGACTATTCTTGGGGAGTTTCGTTCTTCGCTCGATTCGTTATTTTGGGGGCGTTTCTTCACGGATTTCTTTGAGGGGATCATGGGTGGATGCCTTGCGCATGTTTGTGTGTGATCTTGACCCCTCAAACGATGTGGAGAGCCTTTGATTCGTGCGCTTTTGGTTGGAGCCCGAGTTCATGGTGGTGCTTGTGTGATCCGCGATTCCCGGTGATTTAGGGAGTTAGAAGTCAAGATTTTTGGGGCATAGCATCCTTGTGTGACACATATCATCTCCCCAAAGTCTTGTCTCAAGAGCTTCTACCGTTTGGGAGATCCGGTGATGAGTTCTTAGAGTTGACCCCGCGGGTCGGGCGTTTTTGGTTCTGTTCGTGGCCCGCGGACAGTCCGCACAATAGCCGCGGACAGTCCGTGTGTGCTGGTGTTCGTCGCGTGTTCTTCGTGTTCTTGTGCATCTTCGTTTCGATCCGTTTCGGCCTTAGGTTTTGGTTGCAAGGAGTTTGGCGGACAGTCCGCGGGGGTTTCCCGGATAGTCCGCGTGGCCAAATTTCTGGCGGACAGTCCGCTTGTCCTCCACGGACAGTCCGTATTTTCGGGGTGCGGCTCTGGTAGCACTGGTGCTTATTACGGACAGTCCGCGCCGTACCTGCGGACAGTCCGCTGTACCCTAGCGAACGGTCCGCCCGTACTGCACGGACAGTCCGCACCTGGCATTTCCAGATTGTGCCAAGTGCTTTGATTCTTGTCCAGTTGCTTCTGCTCTTTGCTCCTAGGCTTGACTCTCGTTCTTCTAGGCTTGTGTGTGCCTTGTTTGGAGCTTCCTTTGTGTGCGCGAGCATTCGGAGTGGAAATCGGGGTATAGGCCAAGTTCGACCTACGGGAAGAATTTTTATCGGCTCCCATTCACTCCCCCCTCTCTGGTCGCCCTACTCGGTCCTTCAGGAGGAAGTTGTGGTTTTCTCGCAGGTAGATGAAGGGGCTGTGTGGTGGTTTCGCAGGTAGAAGAAGGGGCTAGGGCAATGGTTATTAATTTATTTTGGAGAGAATATACAGGAGACGCGTCTCCGATGAGTGGATACTACTAATTGCACATCTCGCTTATCGAGGAGTCAAACTCTTTGACGAAATGTAGACAAAATAATTTCAATACTCTCCGATGAGTGGTACTACTAATTGCACATCTCTCTTATCGAGGAGTCAAACTCTTTGAAGTTTGACCAAACTCTTTGGAGAGTTATCGACGACGTGGGTTTTGTGAACACGCGTCTTATTTGTCGGGCGGGCAGGTTGTCTTTTTTTATATAGGCTGCATTTCTCACATAGTTTTTCAGGTAGAATATATACCGAATATATACAGTATCTTAGGCAGAATATATAGTCATCATATATTACAGAAAGGAGATTCAAATTCTACCAATACACATCCTATATATATTACAAAAAGGATTCCATTTCCAACAATAGACATCCCTGCATTTTACAAAAAGGATCGGATTCAGCAGAAATCAATCATGCTTCCTTTCTTCTTTGATTTTTGTATATGGATCTTTTCACGATGGTCACTTCGCAAGTATGGTGTATTGTCAGCTCCCAAGACTGGGGGCATGTATGAAGTGTGAAAGGATGGACTTTCATCAAATTGGTTGTATTCTTCCTCCTCAACAAAATTTTCAACCCCAACAATCCTTTTTTTAGGCAAAACCACTCTCCAGTTATTCTTTGCAAGGTCAGGTACATAGAACACTTGCTCAACATCCTTAGCGAAGACAAACGATTCATTTTTGTAACCAAAGACCCGGAGATTAACACTAACATAACCAAATTTGTCCTTGATCATAGCTCTCTTCGCATTGGTGACCCATCTAGGCTACCTTCAAACCTACATAATCAAGCTCCCAAATTTCCTCTATTTGACCATAATATGTGGTTGTGTTCTTCTTATTGTCGATGGCCCGTACACGCACACTACTATTTTGATAGACGCTCTTGGCATCCTGGGCCATGGTGTAGAACGTGTATCCATTGATATCCATTGCTTGATATGTTGTAATAGTGAATAATGGCCCTGCTGCTAGTTTTCTTAGATCGTCAGTTATAGCAGCGCTGCCACTTTGGACATAATCTCAGAGCCACCTGTTGGAGCATTGCATGTGCCTCTTTGCAACCCAATCCTCAGTACAGCCAGGGTTTTGTTCACGTAGTTGTTGCTTGTGCTCATTGCCAAATGGTGTAACCTCTACACTCTGTTCTATCACGGTGAAATGAGCCTTCCTGAAGGCCTATGGGTGCGGAGTGATTGACTTTTGCCCCAGGGTCCCAACACCTGAAAGCCTACCTTCATACCATGAATGAGGCACACCAATGGGGTTTTGGGGGTCCATATAACCCATGACCCACTCCACTGCTTCGATGGTCTCATAGCCACGAACAATAGCTCCCTCCGTAAATGACCTGTTATGTACCAGTGATTTGAGGAATCCATAGTACCTCTCATATGGAAACATCTGATGAAGGTAAGATGGGCCAAGGTACTAGATCTCCCTCGCGAGGTGTGTTGTTAGATGCAGCATGAGATCAAAGAATGATGGTGGGAAGGTAGCTTCAAGCAGGCATAGGGTCTTGAAATGCCTCCTCTCTAAGTCTAATAGTTTTTCCTCATCAATCACCTTCTGTTCTATTTCATTAAAGAATAAACACAAGCTCGTGACCGTGTCGCAAACCAGTTCTGTCTTGATACCTCTTAGTGCAACAGGAAGAATAGATGTCATCAACACATGGCAATCATGAGATTTCATCAAGTTGAAATTCATTTTCGTGTCCTTCACCGACACTAGCCTCTTGAAGTTCGATGAGTAGCCTGAAGGTGCTTTCAAACCATGCAAAAACTCACAGAATTCTTCTCTCTGCCTTTGACAAGGTGGTTGCAGCAACGGGAAGGTCCATCCCCGTGTTTGTTTCCTCTGCATAGAGCTCCGGCCTAATGCCCATTTCTTTAAGATCCTCCCTTGCATTTTTATGATCTTTTCCTTTCGATAGCAATATTCCCAAAGTAGCTTCACACACATTCTTCTTGACGTGCATGTTGTCAATCGAATGACGCACATCCAAAAGCGGCCAATACTCTAGCTCCCATAGAATTGATTTCTTGTTCCACATTCCTCGCCCATCTTCTTCTTCTTCTTCACCATCTCACTTCTTTCTTTTGCGAAGTTTCTTTTCAAACAATATTGGTAACTCCTCGATAGTTTTGACGTCCTTGACTTGCAAGTGGAGCAGATCTCCAATCACATGCATTGGCGCCTGTCGATTCTCCTTTTCCCCATTAAACTGACAGTCCATGTCCCGGTAGGCATGTTTCTTGCTGAGGAAATGACGGTGCCCCATAAATGAAAATTTCTTTGAATTTCTTAGCCACACTGCACAAGTTTCTTCCAAGCAGTGTGGGCAAGCTGCACCTTTCCTTTTACTCTGGCCAGAAAGGTTGCGATGAGCCGGGTTGTCGTTGATGGTGGTGAACAACATGGCGTGCAATGTGAACTTCTCACGACCGAACTCATCCCAAACCTCCTTCACACCAGGCTTCCAAAGTATCTTCAAGTCATCAACTAGTGGCCTCAAGTAGACATCAATACGGTCGCCAGGTTGCTTTGGCCCGGAGACCAATATTGTCAGCATTATGTATTTCCGTTTCTTGCATAGCCAGGGTGGAAGGTTGTACATTGACAGCACGATAGGCCAGGTGCTATGTGTTGAGCTCTGGTTACCGAATGGGTTCACGCCATCTATGCTCATAGCGAACTGAATGTTCCTACTTTCACCGGCAAATTCCTTAAAGTGGGAATCAATGTTTTGCCATTGTTTGCCATCTGCGGGGTGCTTAATCTTGCCAACTTCCTTCATTCATGTCTTATGCCAACGCAAGAGTTGGGCCTCCTTTCGTGTGGCGAACCATCTTCTCAACCGAGGAATGATGCAAAAATACCATGCTACCCTCACAGGAGCCCCTTTAACCTTCTTCTTCTTCTTCTTGCCTGTGATCTCCACGGACTCGTTCTCGTCATCATCAGCATTGTTATCATCTCCACTATCTTTTTTCCTCTTGTACCGATCGAACCCACACTTGGGGCACTTGTCAAGGTCTGCATAATCTCCATGGAACAATACACAACTGTTCTTACAAGCATGAATTTTTTTCAACCTCTATTCCCAGAGGACAAATTATCTTCTTTGCCTCATAGACAGACTCGGCTATTTGGTTTCCCTCGGGTAGCATGTCCTTAAGGAGATCCAATAGTTGTTTGAAACTTTTGTTGCTCCAACCATGATCTGCCTTAAGCTGTAGAAGTTTTAGATCACCAGAAAGGCGAGAGTACTTCTTGCAACCAGGATAGAGGGGTTTCTTTGAATCTTCAACGAACTGCTTCAGCCTCGCTAATTCAGAAGCTGTATACACTCGTTGAAACTCAACATCCCACAATATTTGATCAACATTGTGCACACGTTGCAACAACTCACCATCATTGAAGCCCGTAACTTCTTGATCAGGAATATCGTCAAGCCTCATCACAATTGGTGGGAATGGTTCATTTTCCCCAAAAACTCCACCTTCATCAAGCTCTTCATCATGGCATAGCGCCGCCCCTTCATTATTAAGGCCCGTAGCATGGTGTCGTGCTTCACCTTCATTTAGGCATCCTGCTTTGACTTCATTAAGCCCTTCCTCACCATGTTTATTCCAACATGTGTAATTTTCTTTGAAACCACGTGTGATCAAATGATGAAAAATGTTGTCCCGTTGTCTGAACTTTTTCTGGTTGAGACAATCTATACAGGGGCAAAGCATTGCCTGAACACCACGGTTTCTCATATTCGCCTCTACTTGATCTAGAAAACTATTGACCCCCCTAAGAAACTGTCCCAATCTCGGGACTTACTTTACATCCAAGCCCGAGTAGCAGTAGCCATCTGCAATTTTCATACATCAAATGAGCATAATGCATCACCAAAACCGATGAGTAAGAGGATTAGGATAGCGAAGTTCAATAAAGGGGGCAATTTCCACCTTGACGAGGACTGTCTAAGAGGCGAGTGCTTCCGAGGAGGAGGACGAGGCGTCACGGTCGCGGTGACGGCGACGGCAACGGCACGGAGGATGGTGCCAAGCCCGACGAGGAGGATCAGCTGCTACTTTGGAGGACAGCAACGTACAGCGCGGAGGGACGTCGCGCCCTGGTCGACGTCCGCCGGCCCCTTTCGCCATCGCGCACGCAGCTGGCCGGCCTGCTGCAGCGCCGGCTTTCTGAGGAGAGAGAGAACGCGCGTAGCGAGTGGGACCTTCAGAGAGCACGCGAAAATGCTGCTGCAGCAGCGGCGGGGAGAGAGCAAGTGGGGCCCTCAGAGGAGAGAGCGAGTGTAGGTGTCGGAGATAGCAGAGTGGTCGGAACACAAAGACAGACGCGTATTAAAAACACGCGTCTCTAATGTGAGAAAATAAAGGAGATGCTAGCTCCAAACAAGCGTCGCTAATTGGGTCGTCATAAAATGAGACGCATCCTAAAAGCCACGCGTCTCCAATAGGAAAGTCATCGGTAACGGACTTAAAGAGCCCGTTACCAACAGGTTTCACTTTCGTATCAGACGCATTTTAACGTCCGTTACAAAGAAAACATGTAACAGGCGTTTAAGAAGTCTGTTACCAGAAGTCCTCATTGGTAATGGGCGTTGTGGTGGCGAGGTCAGGGCGAGGTCGGGGTCGAGCTTGCCGCGCTTATGTGTAACGGGCGCCAAACAACAATCGTTACAGATGGGGTCCATGTAACGGGTGTTAAGGGCCCGTTACAAATGCTGTGTGACCTATTTGAGGTTTTCACGTAGTGCCATGTCGTAAGGCGTCAACAGAGGAGTCCATCTCAATGGTTAAGAATATCATTTTTCCTCGCTGCGGTGTTCCGAGAATCTTGATAAGTGACGGAGGGACTCATTTCACTGGGAATAGCTTTCGAAAGTGTTTGTCTAAATTGGGAATCGAGCATAGAGTGGCTACGGCCTATCATCCACAAACCAATGGACAAGCGGAAACATCAAATAGGCAACTAAAGAGCATCCTTAATAAGACTATTGAGAAGGGAGGCAAGGATTGGTCAAAGAAATTGGATGGTGCATTGTGGGCATATCGGACGGCGTTCAAGACACCGATAGGTATGACTCCATACCAATTTGTATATGACAAGGCTTGTCATCTTCCCGTTGAGCTAGAGCACAAGGCATATTGGGCAATAAAGGAGATGAGCCTCGACTTAGATGCTGCAAGGATGAAAAGAAGAATCCAAATTAGCGAGCTAGAAGAGATGAGGTTGAAGGCTTATGAAAGTGCAAGCATTTACAAAGAGAGGATAAAAAGGTGGTATGATAAAAGACTTAAAGCAAAAGAGTTCAAGGAAGGAGATAAGGTCCTTCTCTACAATTCAAGGTTTAAAATTTTTGGAAAGGGAAGTTACAAAGCAAATGGGACGGACCTTATGTGGTACATTCGGTGTTCGCCAATGGAGCGGTTACTATCATGGATGCAAAAGGTGACCAATACGTGGTGAATGGTCAGCGGCTAAAGGTCTATATTGAACCCGACGTCGTGCCCCTACACTGCGTTGACATTTTCACAATGGAGGATGAACCCAAGCGTCAAGCCTAGGACGAAAAACAAGGTACGTCACATGTATATATTTTAGTTTTTATTTCCTTTTAGCGTATTTTGCGAATTTTTACTAGGCCAAACCTTCTACAAGGATTTATATTCAAGTTTAGCGGTTGTTCTTCCTCTTGTTTTTTTTGAAAAAAAATACGACGAGGACATCGTATGGTCTAAGCGTGGGGGAGGAACTAGCGCTAGTTCCAAAAACTTTTTTTCCCTAGTAGTTTGGTTGGTTTGGTTTGAAGTTTTTCTTTTTTTTAGCTCGATGGTGTGTTAATGTTAGCGTTGAGTCAATAAAAAATAAAAAAAAGAGTCTTGTGTTTTATTTTTCTTGCTTACTCGTTGTCACACCTGTTTTTCTAAAGAAAACCAAGTGCATAACTATATGTATGCCAGGATCTATTTTCATACATATAGTGACATATAAGTGAATACAGAAACAGTATCACGCAAGAGAAAGAAAGATTATCAGAGATTTACGCTTTATCCTGGAAACAAAGGCTCCAAACATCACAGGCAATCGACTGGGGGTTGCGTACGCCTAGCATCAGAAACATCTTCACAACGACTTCATGGCAGCTTCCTCTTTCTGAGCAACATTGTTTATAGCAAGGGTGAGCACATGTCGTACTCAGCAAGTGTAGGGAGATTATGAATGCAAAGGCTTATCGAGGAAAAGCTGACAGGTTGACTGCATTAAGCACTTTTAGTTGGTCAAAGTTTATTAGCACCTGATTACTATGATATAAGTATATACCAACCCACATTAACATATAGAAATACGCCATAAGCATATGGCTAACATAACCATAAACCACGATTTAAGTTCATCTTCAAGTTCAATTATCATGTGAGGGTCCAGGCCGCTCTTGACCGTGAGCACGGCTAATCGATTAGTTTTACACTCTGCAGAGGTTGTACACTTTCACCACAAGTCGTGTAAAAGTTCAGAAGAACTTTGAACCCAACCATGCGATGCTAGCTAGGCATCATACCACACTAACGAGGTGTGATTGCATAGGGACGCTACGAGGCCTTTACAAAGTTCCCCAGTGCGAAGCAACCCGCGAAGGTTCTGAGCCGTCGCAGAGTATAAAGTCCCCTAGTAGGTACCGTGTCTTAGCCAAGATCATCTCCCCACTTGAGCGAGTCTATACCCCAACTAAACGCTCCCCCTTGCCCTTTCGGTACGGTCACCCCAACACTAGAGTCCCTAAATAATTAGCCAAGCCAGAGCCATATAGCCTTGTGGTTGCACTATTGTCCTGGGTGGTCACTCCATGTTCCGATTAAACATTGTGATCTTGTATTAACCAGAGATATAACATAAAGGTAAAGCATGTTCATCATTGTTGTTATTCATTAGAACCACCATAACCCAAAGTAAAGTAGCTAAGCAAAGCTACCCAACAGAAAGATAAAACCCAGGTTGACAAGGAATGAAGATAATAAAGTCTAGGATAAACCTTAATAGGACCCATCAATATTAATGCAAGCATATGCAATGGTGATTAAACACATTATTGGCACAAAAGATCAAGGACACACTTGCCTTTAACCAGAGTAGTGATGTTGCTCAGAATTCTTCATCTTCATACTCTTCCAAACTCTTGAACCACGTTCATTCTACTCGCATCAATCATCAGACACAAGCATACAAAGCAAACATACAAGCAAGCTAAGAATAATGCACCAATCAAAAGAGAAGCTTTAAAAGAACATGCTAAAGGATAGGTTCGATTCTATGGATCACTGAAGCACACAAACCGTGCTGAGAAAGGAAAGGCTTAATTAGCTTTATGAAAGAACACTAGGCTTGAGCAAGAACTAGGATCAAGAGATCTGGAGCTTGAAAGAAGATTAGCTCTACAACAGAGACACACTGAGACAGCGCTTGAAAAAGAACGGCTAACGATCGATTTGCATATATGAGAGAACAAGCTATGAGCTAGGTTTATTTTAATTAGTAAAAATATGTAAAGGATATTTTATAAACAAAATAACCCAGTTGAATTAATTTAATTTAAATTTTATTTGAGGAAACCGTAGAAAGAACCTAGTCAAGTTTTATTTATAAAGATTCATATATAGATTATACCAGTTAAACATTTAATTTAGAAAAGATAAACTTTATGAATTATCTAAACGTAAGTTTATGATTCGAGTAAACTAATAAAGTTATAATTAAAAACTCATTCATGTTGATATTAAACAAATTAACATTTGTTTATAAAAAACCGATGTGAAAGCTTAAGCACTTTTAATTAGAAAAGTTAATTAAATATTAAACAAATTAATATTTGGGTTATGAAAAACCGGGTAACAATCTAATTAGATTTTATTTACAAAAGCACGTGAGATAATCATTAATCAAAGTAACATTAATTATAAAAAAACAGTGTATACCACTATATTGCTTTTATTTAGAAAAGGCAGGTTTAACTAGGCATTAAACAAAATTAATATTAAATTTATTTTCAGAAAACAATCATGATGAAAACTCACTACTAATGTGTACTTCATGTCATTAGGAACCTAACATAACTTGAATCGATGAAAACGGATCTAAAACGTATATTCTATGGGGAAAACAAGGTGACAAGGACCTAATTATGATTATCTAAAGATTCAGGGGCTGGTAAGAAAGATCCCCGAGACACATGAAATAGTGCTCATGAAATTGAAAAACTCCAGGGTCGGATCTACAAAAGGGGCTCGGTTGGATTTAAGTGCAGGGGTGGGATTTATCCAGGGGGTCATCAGGAAAAGATGCAAGACACAAGATTTAAGCTAGGAATTTATAGGAACCGCAGGGGGTTTTTTGACAAACGGCCAACTCATCACCTCCTACCTCTATTCGAACCAGAGGCAGGGCGGCCAGGGAGCTCCCGGCGGCTCTGGCCGTCAGGGTCGCCGGCGCTCCGGCCTACGAGGGGCTCGGGCGAGCGGAGGAACGGGAAGAGGAGAGGAACGGGGTCGCAAGGAGGAGCTCACCACGGATGGAGACGAAGGAGGGGCGGCTGGATTTCGACCGGGAGTGGCGGCAGGTGACCTGCGGTCTCCACGGGATGGCGGCTCAGGTGTGCTGGGGCTCCTCCGGTGCAGAAGGGACGGCATCGCGCGGCTCGGCGTCGCTAGGCCCAGATGACCTTGGTTCGCTCCGGCGGTGCGACCTTGCGACGAACGGCGCGGTCCGGCGAGCTTCACGCGGCGCGGCGCAGGCGACGGCTCAGGGCGGCGGTGCAGGGGTGAGGTGGCGGCCCGAGGTAGCAGGCGCGTGCGGAGGCCGGGGCTGGTTTTAAGGGGTGCGGGCACAGGGAGGAGGTCGTGGCGCACATGGCACGAACGCCGAAAACCGCGGGCACGCCATGGTTGGGGACCGGATGGGCTTCGTTTGGGCCTTGGCAGGCTTGGAGCGGGTCGGACCGGGCTGTGGGCTGAAGCGGGTCGGAGCGTGGGCCACGAGCAAGTGTTGGGCTGCGCCAAAAAAAAAGAGAAGAGCGGGTATGAGCAGACTTCAACTGTTGGGCTGAAACGCAACGAGTGGACGGAGCCAAGGAGTTGAAGGGGTGGTAACAGACTTCGCGATGTTGGGCTGCAAGACTTGATGGGCGGAAAGTGTAGGAAGGAAAAAAGAAAAGAAAAGGAATTTCTTTTTATTTTCAGAAATTATTTTCGTGAAAAAAATAATCTAGAAATAGCTAGATAATTCATAAAAGCCACGAAAAATATTCTAAAAATTCCAGGAAAATTCCCAGAGATAGATTGAGACACGAACAACCCAAATAAAATATTTGGAGCTCATGAAAAAGATTTTAGCTCCTTCTAATAAATAGAAATAGCTCAAGGAAAGTGAGAATAAACTCCAGAAAAATTCGGAAAATTCTCGGAAGGGTTAGGTCTGCACCTAAGCGCGTTTTAAAATCTTTTGCACTCATGAAACGCTAGATGCATCAGCATGAATGCAACACTCACACAATCCTTTTATTTAATTTCTGAAAAACAAACAATGGTTTTTCCTATACTATATTTCCTGTAAAGAAAATAAATGTTAAAAAAATTTAAAATTGAGAGAAAATTGTTATTTAATTATTATTCCTATTCACATCCTGAAATTGGAAATTTCAGGGTGTGACACTCATTTATCTATCTTTTATCTTTATATTCGATCATGAGCAATGAGCACGAAAGTTTCTGTGGTGCTTAGTGGGTTCTTGCCCGTGAGAGCATCCATACTTTACTTTGAGCTAGAACCTTGTTTAGCTTTGCTACAATTATTACAAAGTTGGAGGTTTTATTTCTGAAAATTACATGAAAAACCCCTTGCAATAAAGGTTAGCATCTTCTTCTTTCAAGTTGAGAGCGAGCTTATCCTTTACAAAGCCTTTGTATATTCGTTCCACTATAAGTGTTGTTAGCATGATGAATTGGGCTAGGGCTTTTCTCTCTTGGAAGTTCTAATTTCGAGCAATGATCATGTCCTTGCTTTATATCTTTTATTGCTAGCCTCGTCATATATTCGGTAACGAGACTTTCACATCGAAAGTCCTGTGTATCGCCGGATTCCATACCCAACCCATAATATCTTTTTATCCGTCTTATTCCTTGAACACAACCTATGCCCGAAGATTCGTTCCGTCTCTAGCAAGGATTTTGGCTAAATTTCAGATTGTATTTCCACACCAAGGAGGCGAGCATAAAGCTTCGGAGAAGAGATAAAGATGTCAAGCAAAGAGAAAACAAGGGTATAAAGAGAAAAAAAGAGAAAAGAAAGAGAAAAGAAAAAAGAGAAAAGAAAAGAAAAAGGAATAAAGAAGAAAGTGGAAAAAGAGGGATTCAAAGGCAAAGCAAGAAATGTATAAGAAGGGATAACAAGTCAAGTGAAGAACAAGAGAAGTGCAAAGGAAGGATGTGATGTTGTTGAGGATGAATCTTCGATATTCCAACCATGTGTAATCCGACAACAAGGACATCATTAGGGCCTTGGAGTCATATTTTCTTTTCCCTTTTGCATATGTCCACCATTCTAAATCTTCTTATCCTTGATACCCTCACATTATGGTTTCATTCTCATGGTCATTGGCTCGGGAGGTGAACTACTATTAGAGAACTTTCCTAGCTTGATAATATTTGTGTTAACTTCACTAGCCATACCTATAGCTCCAACATATATTTAAATGAGAGACTTGTGGGAGATGAGAGTTCATGAATTGTTTAGGATAGCCACCTTAAATGAGCGACATGTGAGAACTTGGAGGAAGATTTTGTCTAATACTTGTTGCAAGAATTTTATTTTTGAAAAATCTCAAAACCCTCCGGCGGAAGTAAGAAAGTATGTATGGTTGGATAAAGGACCTCCGGCAAAAAGGTATAAGTTGTGGGGTAAGACTTGATTGGGTAATTTCCTAAACGCCCATGATCCATATAGTGTTTATTGTTTCCATGTTTCTTATATCAAAGATGAAAGGTTGACTAACTTGTAAGGAAGGAACTTATGACACAAGTTTTAGCTCCATGGACAAGTGTTCTTTTGCAAGAAACTTGCTCGAGGACGAGCAAGATCTAAGCGTGGGGGAGATGTTGACGGTGTATTTTGGTGCTCCAAACATGTTCGTTACACTTTGGTTTGAACTTCATTATGGTACTAACCCGCCACTAGGCACACTAATGATATAACAAGTTCAACTTTCTATGTGCATTTGGAAGTGTGATGTTTTTGTAGGAAAACATGGACTGAAGGGACGAAGTCACATCGAGTTCAAAGGAGTAAATGAGGAGTTCCGTTCATGTTCAAGTGCAAGGCAAACTCACTCCCAAAGGTGGCAAGGACCAAGGTGCTACGACAAAACATCTCCGAGGACCAAGACATAAAGATCAGATTTCATACGAGAAGACCCCCTATATTTATCGCAGGGTTGATGACGCCAAAAAGACACGAATATTGGGGTCAAAGTCCAAAATGCCAAGACGGGCCACTCGGAGGAAGGGGCGACCGAACCGGGCCGGTCGGCCCAGGCCGGCCGGCCTGGCCCTTTCCCACGCCGGTTTGGCCCCTAGTTTCTTGTGTGCGAAGATCCTTCAACCCTAAGTATTGACCGGCGCCGTCATTCGTCAAAAACAGAGATAAATACCCTCGAGAGGATCCATTCATGAAGAGAGGTTGGATCAGAAGACATTCGAGGAGAGCACTTGGGAGAAACATTCATCTAGTCCAAGGAGGCGGCCACAAGCGAAGGAGGACGTCGAGGCGCTGCCACGGCGCCCCCGGAGTTGAAGGACGCACCACCGGAGGCATCTACAATGATCAACGACACTATGCTTAGCGTCTTGATGGGGTAATCTTCTCATTTGTCCATGGGATTGTAACGGATCATGTCATGTAATCACCGACTCGTTTATGGTTTCAATCTATTGGTTTCGTGTTGATGATGCTTTCATGTTTAAGGCTAGCTACCCTGCTTTTCAGGTGTATAGATCTCTCTACTCCCATTGATCCCTTCAACACACCGTGATCATTCGTTGTTTTGCCTTGATTGCCTTCGCGTAGTGACAGTGCGAGAGAAGGAAAAGGGTGAAGCCACGGTCACACCTTCAATAGATTAGATTGGTTTTTATCTTCCTTGGCGGTTGCATGTTCTTGTATCCTAGACCCTATGGGCAAGTGTCCTTTGCATCTAGTACACCTCACACACCTCTTTGTTTTAAGTTTAGTTTGCTCTTAGATCAATCTCTAGTTAAAGGCTATCTTAATCAACTAGATTAGCTTTAGATCGAACGCTAGCAATCCCCTTGCTCCTTGGGTTGACAAGAACCTTGGGTTTACACTCAAGGGAAGAAGGGTCCCATATGGTCCGTACGCTTGCGGATCGAAGTTTGCAATGACAATCAACCTTCAACAGGCGCTCCTCCCCAAACCGCAACACCGGTCGCTCCGAGATCACGGCAATACGCCGCCTTCCCCCTGCGAGCCTGTAGCTATGTCGTCATGGTTACAACAGCAGCGCCCTCTCATATTTATGAGGAGGCCCGGGTTACAGAGTATGACACAGACTCTACACTATACTGCTAATACAACTCAAGTCCCATCGTAACCGGACTGTACAAATATTCGACATAATATATAATAGAAGTTGTGCGGTGATTATCGGCTTCGTCTACGCGGAACACAGCGGTGCTGTGCACGGAGACAGGCAAGGCGAGGCGAGGCGCAGAACGAGGTGGGCAACAAGGGGGTCGCGGGTGCAGGAGCAGCATGCTTTATAGGCCAAGGGAAAAAGGTGAAGCGACACTGGTGGAAGAGGAGGAACGGCCGGCCATCAATGGCGATGGTGAATGCGACCGTTTCTACAAGGGGAATGATGGTTGTGGCCATTTCCGGTGTGAGGAGTCCGAGTGGGCGCAGAGACTGGGCAGGCACGGCTAAGGAGGCAGACAAGTGTGAGCACGAGCGGTCGAGTGGTGCGAGGCGCACGAGCAGGCATGGTGCGATGCCGACCGGTGGTGGGAGACGGTTTGGCAACCGGGCCTAGGTTGCCAGCCGTAGTAGAAGGAAAAGAGAGAGATGGGGCGACAAAAAGAAAAAGAGGTCGACGGCCTGCATTGCTACCACCGGGCCAACAAGAAGAAGAAAAAGAAAAGTAGTAGGCCGAGTGGGGGTGTGCTGCTGGTCCAGAGAAAGGGGGAAAAAGCTGGGTTGATTGGGTTTGATACAGACATCCTGAGACAGTTTTTTTTGGAGTTTGACCTTGTTGAAAGATTTTGAAAACCACCAACTCAAACAAACAAAAGCAACCGAAAGAAAATGCAACACTCAAAGAACCCTTTTTTTATTTTAGAAAAACAATCAATACTTTCCTATATTAAATTTTCGGAAAAGATAATAAATGTTGGCAAAATTTTAGAATTACGAGAAATTGTTGTTTTACTATTCTTCCTATTAACATCCTGAAATCGGAAAATTTCAGGGTATTACAAATCTACCCCCTTAAAAGGATTCTCGTCCCGAGATTCGCAGAGGCTAGCAAGAAATAAGGGTTAAGGTTGATAGCATCAAACATTGTTTAACTTGCTCCCACATAGTTGTCACATCCGATTTCCAAAACGAAACCAAATGCATCTCATATGTGTGCCAGGATCAAGTTACACACATACAATAGACAAAAGAGTGTAATACCATAACTGTAATCAAACATACAAGAGTTTAACCATTACAATATTCATTATTACACTAAGGCAGTGGACACGAAGGTCCAATAAAACAAACGATAACTAAACGAGTGACTTCATCTTCATCTTCCACAGGCATATGACTGGGGGATCGCATGTCTCAGAACTCCTCAAAGTCGCTCCAGTACTCCTCACCGTTGTTCTCATCTGAACAGCGGTAAGCAAAGGTGAGCACTCTTATGGTTGGAGCTCAGCAAGTGGGGGAAAACATGCAAGGATATCAAGGATAGGCTAAGGTTTTGCAGCAGTTAGCATTTTAATGTTGATCAAGTTTTATTAGCAAGCCTATTACTAGATGTAAGTTCATACCAATCCCCAAAAGATTAAACAGTTGTAACCATATCTCAAAACCATAAGGAACCATAATTTAAATTTATCTTTATGTTCAATTATCATGTGAGGGTCCAAGCCGCTCTTGACCATGAGCACGGCTGATCGATCAGTTTTAACTCTGTAGAGGTTGTACACTTTCACCACAGCTCGTGTTCCCCATGTTGCCCGGGTTAGCTAGACCCTTAAACACTTCCGAGGTGAGTGGCTAGGGGTTCACTACGAAGCCTTTACAAAGGCATGCAAAAGACTAACGATCCGCATAGTTACAGACCAGGGCGGACCATAACCCTCCCTAATGGTCAGCACCTTAACAAAGGCTGCTACCCCAAAAGAACCGGGCTATACCCCTGCAACCCCGGTCCCCCTCTGCCCCTTTCGGATAAGATCGTCAGTTCATTCACACACCTAATTAATTGGCTAAGCCAGAGCCATATGGACTGTGGTTGTACTGTTTTCTTGGGTGGTTCTCCATGTTCCAATTAAATCTTAATGATCTTGTCTTAAAACATAACCAACATTTCATAACATGAAAGTCTGTATCATAAAACCATTTGTACCAACCCATGTATAGCAACTAAGCATTCATCTACCCAAAACATTTATTTAAAAGGGGTTGATCAAGGTGATAGGGTGAAACTCTAGTCATGTCCTTAAAAAGGTGATTTCCCATCAAGTTAATGCATAGCAACATGTAAAAGTAAATATTATTTAAATATGCAGTTATATAGGTCCAAGAAGAATATGCAGAGGAAGAAGTCCACTTGCCTTCCTCTACAAACTGAGTATCTTCCTCTTCGAAGAAAGACTCTTCTTGATCCTCTCCAACGGGGTGCTCAGTCAAAACAGGCACGATATCTACGCACAAGCATAAACAAACAATAAATAAATAAAACAATACACCAAACAGTTTTATATGCTAAAAACACGCTGATAAAAAGGTTCTACTCACTGATACAATCATTTCAATATATTATACGTGAAAAACGGAGTTAAAACATGAAAGATATGATTAAAACAAAACACAGGGACCTTTCTGCAAGAAAACTAGGTTCACAGGGTTTATTTGAAAGAAGCCAAGGACTTGAGACATAATTTCATATATAAACAGAGGGGTTTAAGTGTGAAAAAGGGTGAAAAGGGCCTCTGGTGCTAAGCTTTAGAAAAGACTGGGGCTAAAGCATAAAAACAAGGACCTGATTGTAAGGGTTTATATAGGTGGAAGGACCGGCTTGTGAAAAGGTGAAAGCTCAGGGGCTCTTAAAGAAAATGGCCAAGCGCTGACCGTTACGCGGCCGGTTTGACTAGGGCAAGGGTGCGATCTGAACTGTTGATCCTGGATCCAGCGGCTGAGGACACGTGCAAGCGATGGACGGCGACGGGATTCACCAGAGAAGAAGGTTGCGCGGCGGCGCCTCGCCGGCGTGAGCTCGGGAGAGGGTTCCCAGCGGCCATTTCGTGCACAAGTAGGGCCTACGTGTAGCGAGGAAACTCGCGCACCCAAGTAGGGCTTCTGGAGTAGGGCTCGGGCGTCCACGCCGGTCGGCGCCGGAAGGGGGCGGAACTGCCACTCCGGCGAGCCCGTGCGGGTGCTGCGATGCACGAGAGAGAGGGAAAAAGATGGGGCGGTTTTGCTCACCACGCAGAGACAAAGAGAGCGGGCACACGGTCGACGGGGAATCGCTGAAGAAGGAGTTCGACGTCGACGGCGAGCTCAGGCGGCGGTCCGGCGGACGAAGACACGGCGTAGCTCGACCCCGAGACGGAGATGTGCCCCTGGAGCAAAGAAAAGGAGAGCTCGGTGAGCTTCGTGCACAAAGAAGAGGAAGAGAAGGGGACGGAGTACTCCACCATCGGCGTTTGCTCCGGCGGCGGCGAAAACAGAGGCGGTCGCAGAGAAGCTTCGGCGGCGGCTCTGGTGGGCAAAGGCGCGAGTGTGGAAGCTCTAATGAGGCAAAGGGGTGGCGCACGAGCTCTGTAGCCGCTTATAAAGGTTAGAGAGGGGAAGAGGAAGCGGAAAAGGGGAGCAGCTCGGCCGGCGGGTTGCCATTGATGGCCGGCAGCCGTCTCGGGCATAAAGGAGGCAAGAAGAGGGGGAGAAACGGAAGGAGCTTGATGGCATCATGATCCACGGGATTTACTGCCCTTAATTACCCACTCAAAGATGGAAGGGAAGCAAGGGGAGGCACGGGGCCACGCGGCGGCAGCCACGGTGGCGAAGCTGGGGCGAGAAGCTGGAGGAGGGAGACGGTGCCGACACGCGAGCCCGACACGTCAGCGAGTAAAAGAGAGAGAGGAGGGAAGGCGGGCCGCGTTAGGGAGTTGGGCCGGCCTGGGCTGAAAGGGAGGAAGGGTTAGGGAGAGATAGGTTTGCTCTTTTTTTTCTTTTTTTTCAAACTCCTTTTATTCAAACTTTTTCAACTCAAATTCATTCAAATTTTCTTTCAAACTTTTCACAAAATTTTATAAACTTTTAAAACTTCACACAAGCAACCAAAAACCATGCATAGCCAAATAATGATGCACAAACACTTGATGTCTCTAAATTAATTAAATTAAATTAAATCTCTTTAGAGCTCAAATTAATTAGCAAATTAATTAAATCCTTAAGACTAATTCTAAAACACTATGTTGCTTAAGCAAATTTTAGTGATGGAATTTTAGGGTGTCACAAATCCTACCCCCTAAAAGAGAATCTCGTCCCGAGTTTCAGAAGGATTAGAGAACTGCTGAGGAAAGTCTTCCATGAGTTCATCCTCTCTTTCCCAGGTTGCCTCTTCTTCTGTATGATGGCTCCACTGTACCTTACACATTCTGATGGCCTTGCTCCTAGTAACCCTTTCTGAGGTATCCAAGATTTTGACAAGGTATTCTTTATAGGTCAAATCTTTTTCCATCTCAATATCTTCCAGTTGTACCGGTTCTATTCTGACCTCACTTGTGCACTTCTTTAACTGTGATACATGAAACACATCATGTACTCCTAACAACTGTGCTGGCAGTTCCAGCTGGTAAGCTACCTCTCCTCTTCTTTCCACGATCTTAAAAGGTCCAATAAAATGAGGTGACAACTTCCCTCTGACATTAAACCTTCGCATATCTCGGATAGGTGACACTCTAAGATATGCGTAGTCACCCACTTCTAATACTACTTCTCTTCTACGAGGATCAGCATAACTCTTCTGTCGTGACTGTGCAGCTTTGAGATTTTCCCGAATTATCTCAACTTGCTTTTCTGCTTCTCTTATGCTGTCCGGTCCAAAGAGCTGACTCTCTCCAGTCTGATTCCAAAACAAGGGTGTTCTGCATTTTTCTTCCATACAAAGCTTCAAATGGTGCCATCTTAATGCTGGATTGATAGCTGTTATTATAAACAAACTCTGCATAAGGCAAACTCTTATCCCAACTACCTCCATGCTTCAAAGCACAAGCCCTTAACATATCCTCAAGGATCTGATTTGTTCTTTCTGTTTGTCCATCCGTTTGAGGGTGATATGCCGAACTGAAATTTAGCTTTGTATCCATTGATTCATGTAACTTCTGCCAAAACCGTGAAGCGAACTGAGTGCCTCGATCTGACACTATCTTCTTCGGAACTCCATGTAAACACACTATTCTTGAATTATATAACTCTGCCAGCTTGACTCCCGTATATGTCGTCTTCACTGGAATAAAGTGTGCTACCTTGGTTAGTCGATCCACAATAACCCATATGGAGTCATACCCATCACGAGTACGAGGTAGACCCACAATGAAATCCATGCCAATCTCTTCCCATTTCCATTCAGGTATCTTCAAAGGTTGAAGCAACCCTGCTGGTCTTTGATACTCAGCTTTCACTCTCTGACACGTGTCACACAAAGCTACATGAGCTGCTACATCCTTTTTCATCCCATACCACCAATATCTTTGTTTTAGATCTTGATACATCTTGGTACTTCCAGGATGAATAGAGTAAGCTGAATCGTGTGCTTCCTTTAATATGGTTTCTCGCAGCTCTTTAATCTCGGGTACATAAATTCTGTTCTTGAACCACACAGTTCCTTGTTCATCTTCCCTGAATTCTGGAACTTTACCCAACTTAATCAACTTCTTGTATTCCATAATCTTTTCATTAGTCAATTGCCCTTTTTTAATATCCTGCTCAAGGGTCGACTCAATTTCCAATGTCAAGGTTTCATTCTGAGCAACTATTCCCAAGTTAAGTTGTGCTATTTCCCAACATAACTCTTGAGGTAACAAACGACCTATCAGCATATTGGCCTGACTTTTCCGACTCAAAGCGTCTGCTACAACATTGGCTTTACCAGGGTGATACTGAATATCCAGATCATAATCCTTGATTAATTCTAACCATCTTCGTTGCCTTAGATTAAGATCCTTCTGTGTAAAGATGTACTTCGGACTCTTATGATCAGTGAAAATTTGACACTTATTTCCAATCATATAATGCATCCAGATTTTCAAAGCATGCACGACTGCAGCTAACTCGAGATCATGCGTAGGATAGTTCTGCTCATGTTTCCTTAACTGTCTTGAAGCATAAGCTACAACCTTTCCTTCCTGCATCAACACACAACCTAATCCTTGCCGAGAAGCATCACAATACACATCAAACCCTTTGTGTATATCTGGCATTATCAACACAGGAGCTGTAGTCAATCTTTTCTTTAATTCCTCAAAACTAGCCTGACACTTGTCATCCCACTTAAACTCTTTACCCTTCTCAAGTAAAGTTGTAAGGGGTTTCACAATCTTCGAGAATCCCTCGATGAATCTTCGATAGTATCCTGCAAGTTCAAGGAAACTTCTGATCTCCGGTACATTCTTAGGCAGACTCCAATTCAACACATCCCGAACTTTGCTTGAATCTACTGCAATTCCACCATCAGTGATAATGTGTCCGAGAAAGGAGACCTCCTTCAACCAGAAATCACACTTGCTAAACTTGGCATACAGTTGATGTTCCCGAAGTTTCTGCAACACAAGTCTCAAGTGTTCTTCATGTTCTTCCTCACTCCAAGAAAACACCAGAATATCATCAATGAATACCACAACGAACTTATCAAGATACTCCATAAACACTTTATTCATCAAATACATGAAGTATGCTGGAGCGTTGGTCAAGCCAAATGACATCACAGTGAACTCATATAACCCATACCTAGATGTAAATGCTATTTTTGGAATATCCTCCAGTCGGATTTTCAACTGATGGTAACCCGATCGGAGATCTATCTTGGAGAAAACTTTTGCTCCTCTCATCTGATCGAACAAATCCTCGATCCGGGGTAAAGGGTATTTGTTCTTGATAGTAACCTCATTAAGAGATTGATAATCTATACACAACCTCCTAGATCCATCCTTTTTATCTACAAAGAGTGTGGGGGCTCCCCATGGTGAAGAACTAGGACGGATAAACCCTTTACTGAGTAATTCCTCTATTTGATTCTTTAGTTCAGCTAAATCTTTAACATCCATTCTATATGGTCTTTTTGATATAGGAGCAGTACCAGGTATAAGTTCAATACTGAATTCAATGTCACGGTCAGGTGGCATACCTGGCAGATCATCTGGAAACACATCAGGAAATTCATTTACTACTTTTATATCCTCCAAGGTCTTGACTTCAACTGAATTCATAGTACCGCTGTTGGATGAGGGAGTACCCACATATTCTATTCTTTCTCCTTGTGGACTAGTTATCAATTCTGACTTCTTACGGCACTGTATCACCCCATCATATTTCTGTAACCAATCCATACCTAGGATCACATCTATTCCCCATGACTTTAAGACCACTAAGTTAGCCAGGAAGTCTACTCCCATGATATTAATACCCACTTGTGGGCATATACGACCAGTTTTCATTTCACCTCCTGGGAACTAACTAGCAAAGGTGTCTTCATAGGGCTCATAGATATGTTATGTTTTTCCACAAATTGATCAGTTACAAATGAATGTGATGCTCCCGAATCAAACAAAACTGTAGCAGGTATAGAGTTGACGGGAAACGTACCCAGTACCACGCCAGAGTCATTCTGGGCTTGCTCCACAGATACATGATTCACTCGGCCACGCATATAATTCTGCTGGCCTCTCTTGTTAGGAGCTTGTGGAGTGCGAGGCTGTGAAGATGACTGTCCAGGCCTCTGACCATTATCCCTCTAAGGGGTCTGCATTCCTCTCTTGGGACAATTGTTAGCATAATGTCCCAACTCGCCACACTTGAAACACCCACTAGGCTGAACAGGAGTGGTGTTTCTGACAGGTGCCCCAGAGCGATTCTACTGAGGAGTAGGAGTTCATGGTGTCTGAGGATTGAAGCGTTGTGGTTGAAACGAACGCTGCAGCTGTAAGTTCTGTGGATACTTTCCTCCTTGACCTCCAGGACGATACTGAGATGAGCCCTGCTGTGAACTGTAGCAAGGACGAGTGTTACTACTAGATTGCCCATGAGACTGGAACTTGCGTTCCTGCTCGCCCAGTTCCTTCCTCTTACTTTCCAGTCCAATAGCCTTGTTCAACAGGGTCTGAAAATCTGGAAATGTATGACTTTGCAGCTGATAATTGAGAGGCCCAATCAAGCCATCCAGAAATCTTTCCTGTCTCTTAGGATCTGTATTGACTTCATCCAGAGCATAACGAGACAGATGGGTGAACTTGTCAAGGTACTCAGTAACAGACATGTTCCCTTGCTTCAGTGCCAGGAATTCCTTCTGTTTAAGCTTGATCACTCCCGAAGGAATGTGATAAGTACGGAAATTGTCCTGGAATTCCTGCCAAGTAATGTTGTTCCTGTTAGGATGTGCAGTTGAATATGCATCCCACCAATCACCAGCCTGCCCAGTCAGTCTTCCGGCAGCATATAAGACCATCTCTCTGTCGGTGCACTGAATAATCTCAAGTTTCTTGGTAACTGTCTTCAACCAATCATCAGCGTCTAGAAGATCAGTTGAGTGAGAGTAGGTGGGAGGGTTGTGGCTCATGAATTCCTTGTGCTTGTCCCTCGGCTGTGGGTGAGGTGGTACTGGCTGGTTTTGCTGAGCTTGGAGGTTTTAAACTGTTGCAGTGAGGTTCTGCAACAGCTGGGTTTGAGCGGTGATGAACTACAACATTGCTGGATCCATTTGATTGAGTGGGGGTGGAGGTGGTGGTGCTTGAGCTTGTTGGTTAGCTATATGAGCACGTATCATCGGCGGGACGTCTTGACCTCCTCCTGACTTGGTTTGTACCATCTGATTGTTAGAGAAATGCATTTCATATAAGTGATGCATAAAGAGTAGATTCAAAAGATAAGGATGCTTGAATTATTAACTTGAACAGATTCTGTTAGCCTCAAAAGATCATGTGTAACTCTCAGCGATATTATCCAAAAATTATGAAAATAATTCAGCATATGCAATATGAAATTTCAAGGCCAACCCAATTGGTTTCGTCTCAAATGGAGTTATACAACTCGAGATATAAAATAAACAAGACCACTGTGTCAGCAGAGTTTGACAGATTCTAACATCCCTCAAGTTTTGTTCATATCTCCGTGAATACTTATTCATTACTGCTGAAAATTTACCAGAAATTTAATCATAAAATTTGTGAACTAACCCAATTAGTTTCACATCAAACAGAGTTCTGTAGTTCAAGATAAAATTCAAACTTGACTGCTTAGTCAGCGAGTTACATGAACAGATTTTGCATCATCCAAACTAAATAAAGAAACATCACAGATAAAGATAACCCAAACCCTTTATTACTAAATGATTTTGTTCTCATTGCTTTGTGGCCATCACTCCACAAAACAACACACTCAAATATAGAAACAAAACATCCAAATTTTCAAGCAACAAACATTATTACAAGAATCGCCCTCACAGGAGCGTTCTAACGATGACAAAAGTAAAGGTGGGTCTTTCTAAACTCTACTCCTGTCGCACGCTGGTCGTAGCTTCATCGGTACCGTAGCGGGTCCTCTTGCGAGGCGGAGACTCCGGAGGACAGAAGGGTGCTTCTTCCTCAGGAGGACGTCGCCCAGCAACCTGTGCTTCCAGCTGTGCAATCCGTGCCTGTGCCCTCTGGAGCTGATCATGTAGACGATCCACTTCATCATAAGATCCCTCCAAGTCTGTGTTGAGTGCTGAAGCAACACGGGCCAGGATGTCCACATGATCATCTCTGTTATTCCCCACAGGAACAACAGTGTTGGAGCTGGCTCAAGGACGGCTAAGGACATGACGGAAATCAGACTCATGCAGCTGCTCACGGTATCTATTGCTGATGGACCACAGAGCTCTCCTCGCTGCATCATTCACTGAAGCAGCTTCCTCTGTCATTGGAGCTGAGCTGGAGTGAGAAGAGTGAACACGATGCCCAACATCTCCACGAAGAGACACACGAATGTGAACCTTCGTGTAGTAATCATCCATTCCAGGCTCCGTGTAGTGCCTGGTGACGTAGAGAGGCCTCGCGGTGAAGTCGAGATACTGCAGGGTCTCTTCCAGTAAAACCACAAACTGCCCCTCAACATCCGCAGAATGATGATAGTCATATGTCGCTCCGTGGAAGCGAGGGTCTTCATCCATCTGATTGACATTCGCAGCACTGTTAGCAGTTTCAGTCTCATCATTGCCACTGCTGCTATTATCACCATCATTTCTGCCATCCCCACTGCTGCTGTCTTCGCCATCGTTGTCACTGCTGTCATCTCCAGAGTCATCTGGATCACCTACAGCAGCATCTTGGGCAGGAGCATCAGGTGCAAGGGCAGCTGGCGGTATCACAACATCACCATCAGCATCCACCTCCAGGTAGGTGGCGTCGTACAGCTGCGGTATCCCACGATGATCTTCGGTGTCATCCTCGAGTATCCTCTCCTCAGGATCCTCCTCAACCTCATCCTCCACCTGAACCTCCACCTGAACCTCAGGCTGCTGCTCTGGCTATGGCTCAATCACTGGGTAGCGGGGTGCCAACTGACCAGTGGGGACACGGCCACCAGTGCTCTTGCGTGCAGTGTTCTTTGTTCTGGCCATCTGATATGCAAAAAGGAGACTCAGCATAGATAAAACAAAATGATAGCAGCTAAAATAAAAGAAAACTAAATAAATTAGTTTTTTATACATAATTAAGTAAATTTTGAATGATGGTATGGCTTCTAGATCATGAATCCTTAATTTTCGACCATTTCTTACTTAAGGCTGCGTCCTACAGTCATTACTGCTCTGGTACCACTTTGTCACATCCGATTTTTGAAACGAAACCAAATGCATCTCATATGTGCGCCAGGATCAAGTTACACACATACAATAGACAAAAGAGTGTAATACCATAACTGTAATCAAACGTACAAGAGTTTAACCATTACAATATTCATTATTACACTCAGGCAGTGGACACGAAGGTCCAATAAAACAAAAGATAACTAAACGAGTGACTTCATCTTCATCTTCCACAGGCATATGACTGGGGGATTGCATGCCTCAGAACTCCTCAAAGTCGCTCCAGTACTCCTCACCATTGTTCTCATCTGAATAGCAGTAAGCAAGGGTGAGCACTCTTATGGTTGGAGCTCAGCAAGTGGGGGAAAACATGCAAGGCTATCAAGGATAGGCTAAGGTTTTGCAGCAGTTAGCATTTTAATGTTGATCAAGTTTTATTAGCAAGCCTATTACTAGATGTAAGTTCATACCAATACCCAAAAGATTAAACAGTCGTAACCATATCTCAAAACCATAAGGAACCATAATTTAAATTTATCTTTATGTTCAATTATCATGTGAGGGTCCAAGCCGCTCTTGACCGTGGGCACGGCTGATCGATCAGTTTTTACTCTGCAGAGGTTGTACACTTTCACCACTGCTCGTGTTCCCCATGTTGCCCGGGTTAGCTAGACCCTTAAACACTTCCGAGGTGAGTGGCTAGGGGTTCACTACGAAGCCTTTACAAAGGCATGCAAAAGACTAACGACCCGCATAGTTACAGACCAGGGCGGACCATAACCCTCTCTAATGGTCAGCACCTTAACAAAGGCTGCTACCCCAAAAGAACCGGGCTATACCCCTGCAACCCTGGTCCCCCTCTGCCCCTTTCGGATAAGATCGTTAGTTCATTCACACACCTAATTAATTGGCTAAGCCAGAGCCATATGGACTGTGGTTGTACTGTTTTCTTGGGTGGTTCTCCATGTTCCAATTAAATCTTAATGATCTTGTCTTAAAACATAACCAACATTTCATAACATGAAAGTCTGTATCATAAAACCATTTGTACTAGCCCATGTATAGCAACTAAGCCTTCATCTACCCAAAACATTTATTTAAAAGGGGTTGATCAAGGTGATAGGGTGAAACTCTAGTCATGTCCTTAAAAAGGTGATTTCCCATCAAGTTAATGCATAGCAACATGTAAAAGTAAATATTATTTAAATATGTAGTTATATAGGTCCAAGAAGAATATGCAGAGGGAGAAGTCCACTTGCCTTCCTCTACAAACTGAGTATCTTCCTCTTCGAAGAAAGACTCTTCTTGATCCTCTCCAACGGGGTGCTCAGTCGAAACAGGCACGATATCTACGCACAAGCATAAACAAACAATAAATAAATAAAACAATACACCAAACAGTTCTATATGCTAAAAACATGCTGATAAAAAGGTTCTACTCGCTGATACGATCATTTCGATATATTATACGCGAAAAACGGAGTTAAAACATGAAAGATATGATTAAAACAAAACACAGGGACCTTTCTGCAAGAAAACTAGGTTCACAGGGTTTATTTGAAAGAAGCCAAGGACTTGAAACATAATTTCATATATAAACAGAGGGGTTTAAGTGTGAAAAAGGGTGAAAAGGGCCTCTGGTGCTAAGCTTTAGAAAAGACAGGGGCTAAAGCATAAAAACAAGGACCTGATTGTAAGGGTTTATATAGGTGGAAGGACCGGCTTGTGAAAAGGTGAAAGCTCAGGGGCTCTTAAAGAAAATGGCCAAGCGCTGACCGTTACGCGGCCGGTTTGACCAGGGCGAGGGTGCGATCTGAACCGTTGATCCTGGATCCAGCGGCTGAGGACACGTGCAAGCGATGGACGGCGGCGGGATTCACCGGAGAAGAAGGTTGCGCGGCGGCGCGCGGCGGCGCCTCGCCGGCGTGAGCTCGGGAGAGGGTTCCCGGCGGCCATTTCATGCACAAGCAGGGGCTACGCGTAGCGGGGAAACTCGCGCACCCAACTAGGGCTTCTGGAGGAGGGCTCGGGCGTCCACGGCGGCCGGCGCTGGAAGGGGGCGGAACTGCCACTCCGGCGAGCCCGTGCGGGTGCTGCGGTGCACGAGAGAGAGGGAAAAAGATGGGGCGGTTTTGCTCACCACGCAGAGACAAAGAGAGTGGGCACACGGTCGACGGGGAATCACTGAAGAAGGAGTTCGACGTCGACGACGAGCTCATGCGGCGGTCCGGCAGACGAAGACACGGCGTAGCTCGACCCCGAGATGGAGATGTGCCCCTGGAGCAAAGAAAAGGAGAGCTCGGTGAGCTTCGTGCACAAAGAAGAGGAAGAGAAGGGGACGGAGTACTCCTCCGTCGGCGTTTGCTCCGGCACCGGCGAAAACAGAGGCGGTCGCAGAGAAGCTTCGGCGGCGGCTCTGGTCGGCAAAGGCGCGAGTGTGGAAGCTCTAATGAGGCAAAGGGGTGGCGCACGAGCTCTGTAGCCACTTATAAAGGTTAGAGAGGGGAGGAGGAAGCGAAAAAGGGGAGCGGCTCGGCCGGCGGGTTGCCATTGATGGCCGGCGACCGTCTCGGGCATAAAGGAGGCAAGAAGAGGGGGAGAAACGGAAGGAGCTTGATGGCGTCGTGATCCACGGGATTTACTGCCCTTAATTACCCACTCAAAGATGGAAGGGAAGCAAGGGGAGGCGCGGGGCCACGTGGCAGCGGCCATGGCGGTGAAGCAGGGGCGAGAAGCTGGAGGAGGGAGACGGTGCCGACACGCAGGCTCGACACGTCAGCGAGTAAAAGAGAGAGAGGAGGGAAGGCGGGCCGCGGTAGGGAGTTGGGCCGGCTTGGGCTGAAAGGGAGGAAGGGTTAGGGAGAGATAGGTTTGCTCTTTTTTTTTCTTTTTTTTTCAAACTCCTTTTATTCAAACTTTTTCAACTCAAATTCATTCAAATTTTCTTTCAAACTTTTCACAAAATTTTATAAACTTTTAAAACTTCACACAAGCAACCAAAAACCATGCATAGCCAAATAATGATGCACAAACACTTGATGTCTCTAAATTAATTAAATTAGATTTAATCTCTTTAGAGCTCAAATTAATTAGCAAATTAATTAAATCCTTAAGACTAATTCTAAAACACTATGTTGCTTAAGCAAATTTTAGTGATGGAATTTTAGGGTGTCACAATAGTTCACCTTACATAAGCTCCACAAACATATTTCTTTATTCTTCACAACTCACATTATAAATAAAACATCTCATGGAATACTTAATCTAGATCCACTTGTAACTATCCATTCTTTTCCTTGGCTTCATTGTCTCATGTTCATATAACTTTCTTCTTATCTTGATAAAGTGATTTCAATAGAGCTCTCTGTCTTGAATCATCCTTCTTCATACACATTATTTTAATGTTATTCTCTAATTTGGTCCAGATGCTTCTTGCATCTTGATTTTCTGATGTTGTCTCTGCTGAGACTTCTTCTCATATCGATCCACATGTTTCTTAGGGCACCTGCTAATAAAATGTCCATGAGCTTTGCAGTAGACACAAGATCCACTTTCTTTGATGTTGCGACGATTGCATAGGGTATCATAAATCACTTTCACTGAGGAATCATGATGGTATTCTTGATATGTATCTTCATACTCAACTTCAGAATAATCTGGTGCTTGAGGCAAATGGTAAAGGAGTGAACTGTTATTACCTTGCTCTCAAAATTCCATTTTCCTCCTCTTACTTATGATTTCATATAGTTTCGTTTCTAGCTCAATAGCTTTGTCGATGACATGTTGCAGACTGGAATATTCATGTAAGGTAAGATTACTCTGAAGGTCGTCATTCAACCCTTTGATGAAATGTTCTCTTTTCTTCTTATCACTTTCAGCCGATTTTGGAGCGTACTTAGATAACTAGGTAAACTTATCCATATATTCAGTCACTATCATTTGCCCCTGCTTCAAGCTAAGGAACTCCTTCCTTTTGAGCTTCATTGCACTTACAGGAATAAAGTGTGAGATAAAGTTGTCCTTGAATTCCTTCTAAACAATACTCTGTGGTTGCTCATGTTTGTCGATGTAGGAATCCCACCATTCTGAGGCTGCTCCTACAAGTTGTCCTAATGCAAAAAACCCTCTCTCTATCATTGCATTGTACCATATCTAGTTTCTTCTCAATTGTCGTGATCCAGTCATCAGCTTCTAGGTGCTCCATAGTGGAGAACAAAGGTGGCTCAGTCTTCCAGAACTTTGTGTACGTATCCTCTGGGTTTGGATATGGTGACACATATTGGTTGTATCTAGGGTTGTAACTATTATCATTACTCTTGTCTTGATTGCCTTTTTCCATCTGGTTGGTGGATAAAGATCAAGATCAGAAGAGAACGAGAATAAATAAATAAATAAATTGAAGAGTAGGTAGCATTCTTTATATCATATTCATCTTTTCTTGGTCATTGTGATTGCTGTCAAATTGAGGTAAAGAGGAGAATAGCTGGTGGTAACAAAAGAAATAGACCATCCTTTTCTTCAACTTCTTTCATGTGTCGATGTCTGCATGTGCTTGTAGGTTTCTTGTTATTGATGTTGGTGTTGCTTTCCAGACTTTGATCTTCTGACATCCTCCATAGGGTTGAGTAGAAAGAAAGAGGGGAAACAAGGAGGTTGGAGGTACAAAAGAAGAACCCAACTAGGCAATTGATGTAATTGTAGGTAGAAGACCCATAATACACCAACAATCAATACAAAGATCCAACTCAAACAAGGTCATAAAGGCAAGCAGCATCAAGCAAACACAGAGCTTCATTAGTCAGCATATAGTCAAAAGGAATGATGCTACACGTGGTTAATAAAGTTAGAAGGGATCCTCCTAAGCTTGGTTGAGATGTCAGACTTCAACTTCCTTCGCACATGCTTGCTTCTCCAGTCACTAGAGGTTGACTTCAAGAGATAAATTGTAGCTCCATTATTTAGATGACTTAAGAGAACTTCAGGTAAGGTGGCAAGGATTATCTAAGCATTTTAAAACAAAAATTACACTTTGGATTCAAAGGAAAAGGGGGAAGAATCCAAAATAATAATGCTTGAGAAGCAAGGAGAGGTGTAGCGGGAAAAGATAAGTTGTCAATAAAGATTGAGAAGAAAACGATCAAAGAATGAGAATATTCATAAGGGATGTCAAGGATAAAGACGAAATTGTTTTTAAGTAAAACAGAACTTTAGGAAGCAACCATTTCTATCTAGGCTTACATCCTACAGTCGATACAGCTCTGGTACCACTTCTGCCACACCCGGTTTTCAAAACAAACCAAGTGCTACCTATATGTATGCCAGGATCTAGTTTCATACATATAGTGACATCATCAGTGAACAACAGAAACAATATCACGTAAAGAAATAGAGATTACCAGAGATTTACAGCGGAATCCTAGGAAACAACGGCTCCAACTTCACAAGCAATCGACTGGGGGTTGCGTATGCCTAGCACAATCTTCTGTACTTCATACACCTTCTTCTTCTTCTTCTTCTGAGCAGCGGTTAGCAAGGATGAGTACACTTATGGTTGGTACTCAGCAAGGCCACAAAAGTTAACCAGAAAGCAAATTAAGTCCATCTTTAAGTTTATTAATCATGTGAGGGTCCAGGCCGCTCTTGACTGTGAGCATGAATGTTATAACAGTTTTACACTCTGCAAAGGATGTACACTTTCACCACAAGTCGCGTAAAAGTTCCGAAGAACTTTGAACCCAACCATGCTGTGCAAAAGTAGGAACAATACCACACTTCCGAGGTGTGGTTGCATAGGGACGCTACGAGGCCTTTACAAAGAGTCCTCCTATGTGTATTAGTCCATAGTAGCACATCCTAGAGGCTATCTTTCGTACACTCCTTCTACCCTCGAACCTGGTCAGCCTAGAAGAGCACTTCCGTTCCAATACCTGTCCGGAGTAGAAGAGTCATAAAAGCATTCCTCCGTACCCCAAGCTACAATGACTAATAACCACACAAGACTTCCCTAATTAATTAGCCAAGACCAGATGTTGGCATTTCTTAACGTCACTACTAATGACGCCGGGTTAGAGCGAACGTCAAGAACAGCCGATGGTAATCCTAACGATCATAAATGAATCTGCAAGCGCACATATATACCATTATAGCATTTTCCCAGGGAAGGGAGTATTCCAAGGGTATCATATCCGTGGAAGGCAATGGCGGATATCAAGACTTATGCTATAGCATTGAATATAAACCATGAGATAGAGAAAGAGACAAGAACTCAAATGCTGGGGTAAGATAAATGATAGATAAGGGTAGGGTGACACACACATTGATTCATCTCCTACTAAAGAACACTATGTCATAGGGAGGATTGTATGGAGTCAACTCTAGGTTCTAATATACTAAAAATACAAGAGTTAGCTGATACAAGAGAGAAGCAAAATGCATCGCATGATCGAAGGTTTAGCACATAGGTACAAATGTTGAGATAGCACCGCGAGGCTAAGCATACAAGTGGCCACTATCCTTTAGCCTCCTACAGCAATACCCCAGCGCGGAGGGTTATGAAGGGTCCAACAGCTGTCACTACCGTGACCTACCTCTATCGTTACGGGGGCAAACTCATAACTAATGCATCTACACAACCTGGCACCATGCCTACGTTGCTACTGAACTCCACCCGGCCTGGGCTATTGTGACCCAGGGTGATGCCACCAGAACACTGGCCGACTTAGACCGAGTACCGTAGCATAAACACAAACCTCATGCAACACAACAATGCAATCTATCTAGATCAAACAGGGCTAGTCATACTAACGGATACGAACTCTCTTATGTCTAATCAACAAGATCAAAGGGTCGTGTTCACGAAGAACACGAGCCTCTAACTTATGAACAAACACATAAGGAAGGAGTAAATCATCCTTCAAGTGGATCGAAAGGTAGTGTTCATGATGAACATGAGCCTCTAAATGATGAACGAATGAAGAACTCAAGAACATATCAATCATATGAATGACCATAACTTTATATGAAATAGCTGAATAACTCAAGTAGATCAAAGTCATACAAAGAAATAAAGATATAAGAGAACTCATACCTAGATCCCAAAGTAGACTTGGAACCTGAATAAGAGCTACTCTAGCCTACTCCCTAGCCTTGGAAACTACAAGTAAGAGAAGAGAGTCAAGTGTGGGTGTGAGAAATGGGAGCCCCTCCCCTCCTATTTATAGAGGAGAGCCATGGTGTCCCTGGGCACCAAATGTCACCAAAATGCCCGGGATTGCAGCTATTGTCCAATGAGCAACCAACACATGGACGGCCAAGATGAGCCGCTCCTAGGTTAGTTCGGCCGATCCTAGGATCGACCGACCATCTAGAGCGGTGTTGACATTTGATTATCGTTGCAAAGTTCATTTGGACTTGCAAGCGGACAAATCCCTCGTCGTAATCAAGGGACCCTTCTTCCCTTGAGTGGTAAACCCAAGGTATCGAATTCGTGGAACAATGTGCAACGCAAGATCTAATCTAATAAGCGGAAAACACTTTGATCTTGAAAAGGGTTTTTGCATCTAATCTAAGGGAGAACCATGAAAACATATCTAATCTACTTAACACCGGAGGTAGCAAGAGAAAGAGAGGGGAGGTAAAACCAATCTAGAAATTGGATCGGGTCCTTTGTTGAAGTTCCAAAACTAAGAAGAATAAAGCAAACGAATCTCATTAAAAGCCTCTTTAAATCGTGGCTTCCATTCCAACCCTCAAAGGCACCTACCGTACACGTGATCAACATCCTGTCACGATGTCCCGCTTATTGTGTAGGTGAACCTAAGAGCACGTTCATGAGGAACGTGTTGAAAACGCTCGGTGAGTCAGGTATGCAAATCTAGCCACCATGGCTACAAGAACATCCTATGCAATCTATCCGCGGAATAGATTGGAGAATAAGAAAACCCAAGCGAAGACAAAATTGTAGAGAAAGCACTTGATCGCTAGAAATCAGATTCAATCTTGCAAATTCAACATGAAGTATAATACATGGACAAGATCACCACCGGGATCCTACCTTGATCTTGATCCTAGCTTCTAGAACTCCGACGTGGTCTTCCATGCAAGGTTCCCACATCGGCTAGGGAAACCCTCATTTAGGCTCTTGATTCCTGTGTAAACAATAAACTCCAAATACCATGCACGAGTGCGAACTTGACATATAATTAGGGTTAGGATCGTTAGTGTGAATATCAAATTAATACCAACATAGAAGGTAAACATGTGGCTAGGTTGACGAAAATCGACCGCCAACAGGCGGCCTCACCTAGTGTGCTTCCTCGTGGTGGCTTGCAGGTGGGCCCTCTGAGCTTTCCCCAGTGCATGGCTTGTTTGATGGCGGTTTGGAATCCTAGGTGGGCCCATGGATCCATGTGATGTCCATGTGTCGCTCTCTGATTTTTTGGTGAGTGCTTCACTTGGATTGGTGATGTGGATGCCACCTAGAATCAGTGTGGCAGCCACCTTCTTAGCTGAGTTGTCATGGATCATTCCATAGAAGGTGGGTTTCCATCTCTTTTCATGCTTAAATCACCTACATTCAAATAATCTCCAAGGACAAGTGGAGCTACATTATTCTTAATAAAATGCCAATAATAAATGCATATGGCTCCAAATATGTGAGAATATTGACGGCTAAAGTGGTACTTAACAGCCGTCAACAAACTCCCCCAAGCTAACCTCTTGCTCGTCTCGAAGCAAGACATTAGGAACTTAGGTTGGTTGATCAGGAGTTGCTATGATGTTGTATTCTTAACTTATGACAGGCATACACCAAAGTATTCTACCAAGAGTTGAACAAGTTGGCAATGATATTACCATTCGCTGGACGATGTGGGGCATGTAGCTTCACCTGCCTTGGGTGGTTGAGATACAGAATGGTTATATAGAGATTACTTAATCACTCATACCTTGATCAGCAATCAATCTGGAGGTTTTGCAATTTTTTTCAAAAGAAAATCAGAGTTCCTAAAATGATACTCTTGGATCGCTCAATATGTATGGTTTCTTACTAAGGCGTTAAGATGCCTTTCTTCACATCCTACTCCTAATAGGCTTATGCAGAGCTGTAGGTAGGGAAGAAATGTGGCATACTTGTCTCTCATATGTTGCTAAGTCAAAGACCGGATCCTCGGAAGAAACAAGTCATACAACCTGATCAAGATGTGCATGTGTGTGTATGATGATGGGAAGTATGGCAAGATGTATACTAGGCCCGGAATGAGTGATAGATATTGCCATATTTTATATATATGAAATGATGTTGATGGTAAGGTGGACACTAGTCCCAGAGTAGGTACTAGTTATTACCATCTATATGGTGGAACTCCTTTTTGCAAAAATTCAATCCCTTTTCTTCTTTTGAAATTTTCGAGACTTGGGCTAGCTTTCTTTTCCTTTTTTTTCTTTTTGCCATGCTTTTGAGCATGCTTCTCTTTTTTCAGCTAGCCCCCTTGTCTCTTTTGAGATATCCGGAAAGGGATGAAATGAGGCGCGGAGCTTTATTTGATGAAAGAATGATGGATGGAATGATGAATGCTAGCTTCTAGTGTAGAAGTTTAGCATGATAGTGTACGTGATCTTGATCATGGGAGCATGACGAGTTTCTAACTAAGGGTCACAACAATTTGACAAAGCTCAATGAGAGAACAAGCAGCATATGTGGAGGCTAACAAGAGCTAGAATCTACATATGACCTTGGATAGGAAATGCTCATCATTGAGGAACTCATCATGTTTTGAATTTTTGAAAAGGAAAACTCTGGAAATCAAGCATCACATGGCACAAGATCATAGCACTCTATTCTACCGTATCATATCTCACAACAACCTAGGCATGGATCATGCTTTTTGCTACCCACAAGTTTCAAGTTAAGGTTTGAACATACAAGCCAACAAACTCAAAACTTTGGTAGGATACTAAGCTGTAAGCAAGACATACGAGAAGAATAAACAGAGCAACTATTCATCATTTCAACCATGGAGACAAAGCATTATTACCACGCATATGAAAGCAAACTAAAGCAAACCTGATTATGAAAGCAAATAAATTTTTTTGTCTTTTTAATTTTGCAGATTTTTATGGGTTTTTATCATAAGGAATTCTGAAAATAAGTAAAGATACAAGTTACCTCAGGACGGGGGTCCTCCCCAAGCTAGCTTCAGGCTCACTGCGGTGGCTGGTAAAAAAACCCTGGCTCGCGTAGTAAGCCCTCTGCTCCTCTATCTGTCGCTGTTGCACCTATTGAATGGTGTTGATCCTCTCGCCAGTCTATCGCTGCCAATCCTAAGTGGACTATATGTGCATGTTCAGCGACTCCTCTACTCCGGTGACCTGGACGGTGAGCTCTCCAAGCTGCTGTGCGAGATAAGCATCTCGGGCAGATGCCGAAGAGTTCTGCCTGAAGGACGTAGTAGGAGGACCTCCAGGTTCTCTCTCCCTCCCTCTCTCTCTATCTCATCTCCCTCCCTGTTTTTTCCCACAGGTCGCGGCGGTAGCGGTGGCCGGGTGGTGGTGACGTGCGTCGGCTGGGTGGTGCTAGTGGCCCGGTGGGGGCAGCAGTCTCCTCTTCGTCCCCTACAGTGTGGCGGCGTGCGTCATGGCGGCGACTGGAGGTCTGGCGGTAGTGGTGGCGGCAGTGACGGCCGCGGAGGTCCGGCAGTGGAGGGCCACGGCGGCCGACCGGTGGGCCCGTAGTGCTGGATTTGGCTTTTTAATTCTTTTTCACAACTCTTTGCCAAGAGCCAAACTGTACTCATGGCAGACGTGTGCCGTGGGGTCGGGTGACGGCTCTCGACAAAGGACTGTTTGCCGGTCGGATGATGTCGCCTGTGCCGAGAGGAAACAGGCAAAGACACGGTTTCCTGTAGTGGCAGCAACGACCAACGGACGATGGTTGCTGATGGGGAGCTTCACTTGCTAACTCCTCTCTGGCGCCTGCTCGTCGCCGGCCTGGGAGCGGAGCTGCAGGCAATTTGCAATAGTCAAGTGTTTGCCACAAGCTAAGGCAGATCAAAAGCCGATTAGATGAGCCCATGGCGCAAGTCCAGGTGGGCGTTAGACTGTCTCCAGCAGTTGCCCGGATCCCATATGCAAAAGCTCGGTATGAGAGAAAGAGAGAGAAGGAATCGCTGCTTCAAAAACGTGAGGCATCCAGCAGTGTGCCGATGTCGTCGCGCATCTACCGTGACAGTTGCTCCGCACGCCCTGGCTTGGAACCCGGTGGGCGAAGAAGGGGCCGAGCCTGGCTAGGGGGGAGGGAGGCGGCGAGGTCACCGTGGAAGGAGGAGGCGGGGTCACCGAGGTGGGTTGCCGCCTCATCGCTGGAGGCCCGCCACCGGGATCTCTCCCCTACTCCGCTTCCGTCAGATCTGCGCCAAGGGAATGGACGAGGAGGTGGCGGCCAGCGGGAACGGAGGAGGTAGCGGCGGCGATGGAGGAGGAAGTGGTCGGCGGGGATGGAGAATTCGGCCACCGCGGTCCTGCCTCGCCTTGCTTCACCGGGGAAGGAGGCGGCGAGGTCGCCGAGGTGGGGAGAAGGTGGTCGCGGGGTCGAGCGCGTCCGACGCCGTCACACTCGAGCCCGTCCGCGACGGCTCCACGACAGAGGGCCACGCCCGGGAGCTCCATTGTTGCCGCGAAGGAGGCCTGCCTCGCCGCTCTCTGTCTCGCTGCGCCGCTGTTCTCCCCTCTCTCCACGCTGTGTCGCGCGCCGCTCTCCGCCTTGCCGCGCCACCTCAACCTACGCCCCCTCGCCTTTGCTAGAGGCTCACCGCCGGGATCTCTCCCCTCCGACGTAGGGAGGAAGAAGGGGCTGTGGAGCTCCTCCTCCTCTGCCTCCTCCGCCTCCGCGCCGGCCCGGAGGGTTGCGGGCATGGTAGAGCACGTCGGCCTGGAGCGAAGGGTCGCGGCCATGGCGGAGTGCGCCGGCCTGGAGCGAACGATCGCGACCATGGCGGAGTGCGAGACAGGGAGAGAGAAGGCAGGGTGGGGACTGGGGAGAGGCGACCGTTGGCAGAGAGGAGGATGCAGAAGGGAAGAGAAATCCTGAGGATGCGCGTCACGGAGGAAGCAACTACAAAATGCAGCAAGCGATGCAGCAGCCGCTAGAGCCCATACAGTAGCGATGCCTTACTCATTTTGCAGATGCAGCAGAGTTTGCACACGTGCTGGAGACGGTATTAGATCATGCTGCCGCCAGAACTAATTTGCAGACGGTCCTCACGGGAGAGACTTTTCGAATGGCCTGTATCTAATGTTTTTCCCGCACCGCCGCACGGTGCTCTCCCGCTCGGAGCTGCCGCCTGAACTGCCACCACAGCGTCTTGCTCCTCCACCAGAGCTCAAGCTGTCGCCATCGGAGCTATGGTGGAGGCAACAGGCAACGGCGTCGCTGGAGACGGAGAGGATGGATGGCCGCCCGCCGTCGGCCTGTCCTTCCCTCCTTTACACTCCTACGGGCGAGGCTTCATCCTCGGGTCAAAGGGGGGCAGCGCTGCTCTACGGCCTCCTCCAGCTTGCTTCTACGAGGAATTTCGAAATTTAACCCTATCTTCGCAGGCCTCACGCGAGATGACCTTAAGTTCGCAAGCCTTTCGAAATTTAACCCCGAGGCACGCGAACTCTTCGATTCGAGGGTTTTCAACCAATTTTCCCCATTTTGAAATTTTCTTTTACACATTCCTTCTCCAGCACAAGTGAAAGGACAATTTTTCCCTTGCCTCATCCCATTCATTTCTTTCCTCCACCACTGACCATGTGGGACCCAGGGCTGGGGTCATCTTCAACCTCGGAGTGGCTCCAGACCGGCGGCGAGCGGCTCCATTGGCCGTCGGCACCTCCCGTGCCTGGCCCGCTGGCGCTGCCCCCGGCCGGCGGCACGAGCAGAGGTCGGCCCGCCGGCCATGGCTGCGGCTCGGCCGGATCTCGCCCCTGCGCGGCCATGCTCGCCGCCGCCGCTTGACCTTCACGCGGCCGCTTGGACCACCGCAGCTACACCGGCGTTGGGCGCCTCCACCGACGAGGACCACCGCCCTGCTCCGGTCTCCCCCAAGGGCGGCGCGGCCATCCCTGGCGGGAGGCGCAGCCGGCCCAATGGGCGGCGCTGCCATCCCCGGCGGGCGGCGCTGCCGGCTCCCAGGATGGCGGGAGGTGCGGCCGGCTCCCTGGTAGGCCTCCTCGCGAGCTCGCGGCCGGCGACCGGATCGAGCTCGTGGACGGGCGGACGTTGCGGCCTGGGTGAGCACACGGTTGCGGCCCGACGGCAACACCCGGCGTGGAGCAATAGCCCACTGTCTAGAGGTTGAAGAAGACCTAGGACGTGGGACCCACATGTCAGTGGTGGAGAAGGAGAGAAGGGTAGGGGTAAAACAGTCCGTTCAGTTGGGTTGGAGAAGGAAAAGGAAAAAGAAAATGTCAAAATCCAGGAAAATGATGAAAAACCTTCAAATCGAAGAGTTCGCGTGCCACATGATTAAATTTCGAAAGGCTCGCGAACTTAGGGTCATCTCGCGTGAGGCCTGCGAAGATAGGGTTAAATTTCGAAATATCTCTGCTTCTACAGTTGCATCTCTCGAGTAGGAGGTGTACATTAGGAGCTGAAGAGTTAACGTCTGTTCTCTCCCGTATCTCCATGCAATGTATTCTTGCATTGGCACATGCACAAGTGACAAAATATGTCTTGTCTCTTGTGAAATCGCCATATTTTGCTTTCTACACAAGCTACATGCTGGAGTGATTAATATTTCATTTTACTAAAAACAATAAACTAACGCTACATATATAAAAAAATAACCAAATGTTGTGGACGTTTAGAATACTAAATCCTGCTTTGTTCAACTTTTATAGAGAAAAAACATACAAAATGGTAGTTACGGAAAACACTAAACACATACATGCCTCATATGTCTACTCTACCTACAATATTTCACACACGATCATGTTGTTTCATTTATGAGTTTTCTACTTATGTTCAAGTTGAATGAATAATATGCATGCTTTTTATGAATATAAAATAATGCTCCATCCGTTTTTGTTTATAAATCGTACACGTACATCAAGACTTAAAGTTTATAATCTTGGACCAATATTTTAGCCAATAAAAAGTTTATTTTGTAATGTAAATTTTCACACGATTGGATTTGTAACCAAATAAACTCTCCAATAAATATAGGTTTATATCAATAGACAATACCATATCTTATAAATATAAAATAATAAACAATAAATATAAGCTTTTTAAATTATTAGGAGACCGTGCCATTTCGTACCATATCTTATAATAAACATGAACATTGGAAGTGTAAAACAGGCATTCAATAGCTATTTTATAAGTACACCGCACGTATATTTTACTAGTATTACATACACAACAAGTAAAAATAGTCTACACTCATACGTACAAATACATGATGTGATATAAATATGTTCCATCTGATGACACATGGCACACATCTCGTTACATAAACACAGCACACAAACGGAGGAATAGGATATGGTTTATATCATAAGTGATATGGTATCATCCCTTGCGGCAGCCTTCGGGCTCGACTTTACTTGCTGCTATACCAGTAGACACCGTCGCGGCGGCGATCGGGCTCGACGTACAAACATTCCTTGGCCGCCCGCCACGCTGCCCGCAAGATGGGTGTGGAGTCGAATTGGTAGTACTCGCCGAGAACCGGGCGGATCGCCCTGGTGGCCTCCTTGCCGTGGTAGTGCGGCATGGACGGGAAGAGGTGGTGCACGACGTGCGTGTCGGCGATGTTGTGGAACGCGTCGTTGAGGAAGGCGCCGTAGTCGCGGTCGACCGTGGCCAGCGCACCGCGGAGCCAGTCCCACTCACCGGAGTCGTAGCGTGGCACGGCCGGGTCCGTGTGGTGCAGGAACGTGACGAGCACCAGCCACCCGTTCACCACGAGCAGTGGCGCGCCGTACACGCACGCCACCGTCCAGAACCCGGCCGCGGCCGAGAGGCGGTGCAGTGCGAGCGAGAAAGCCAGGACGCCGGCGTCGGAGATGACGACCTGAGCGCGCTCCCGGGGCGTGGAGAAGATGGGCGAGTAGGGGTCGTAGTGGTTGGCGAGGCGCGGGTACGGCCTGCCGGTGATGTTGCAGGTCAGGTAGAGCGGGAACCCGAAGGCGAGGACGGCGGCGAGGACGGCGAAGCGGACGGGGGCGCAGCCGTGGATCGCGCCGGCGTACCATGGCAGCTCGGACCTGCGCCACGGCACGAACACCTCGTCGCGTTCGAGGGACGCCGAGTTGGCGTGGTGGCGGCGGTGGCTGTGCTTCCACGAGAAGTAGGGAACGAGGAGCGCCGTGTGGAGCGCGAAGCCGACGGCGTCGTCCAGGGCCGCGTGCTCCGAGAAGGCGTGGTGGCCGCACTCGTGCGCGAGCACCCACACGCTGTTGAGCGCGCAGCCCTGCGCGGCCCAGTATAGCGGCCACGCGGCGAGCCGGAGCGGCCCCCCGGCGGGGAGCGCCGGGATCACCCGCATGGCGAAGTAGAAGAGCGCGACGACGGCGGCGAGGTCGCGGAAGAGGTAGGAGGAGGACCGGACCACGGAGCGCTGGAAACAGTGCGGCGGGATGGCTCGCTTGATGTCAGCGAGCGTGAACGGCGGCTTGTCCGCAAGGGAGCGTTTGGGCGCGGGCGCACTGGCGTCGACGGTGGTCATCTCACCGCCGGACGCCCCGGTGATCCGGCCATCATTAGCGCGCACCGGTTGCTGCATAGCTATCTGCCTATCTTGGAGAAGATTAGAATAGCAGTGTCCCGATCAGTGAAACTGGAAGGGGTAGATGATTCTTAAGCGATAGAACCTCAAGTATTTATAGGCCCAGCAGGATCCTTGTCTGCCTTCGCTGAAATCCACGCTTTTGAGTTTTGTCTATACTCATGCACCCTCCGATTGTCCGCCTGACTGAGGGCGCACAGTACGTCACTCTCCCTAGGGCCGGTTTAGTTGGGAAAAAATTTTTGATAAAACTTTTTTGGTTACTTTTTCAACTTTAACTAGAACGATTTGATTAATTACACAGATAGACGGAAAATTGCGAGACAAATCCATTAAATCTAATTAATTTATTATTAGAGATGGTTCATGATATTGTCTAACTATATGATATAATTAGACGGTTCATGATATTGTCTAACTATGATATAGTTAGACTGATTAGATTCGTCTTGTGATTTGAGTTGAAAATTATACAACGAATTTTGTTATTAATCTACATTTAATACTTCTAATTAGCGTTGCTTGTGACTATATGACGAGTGAAAATTTATTAAAGAGGAGCTAAAGGAGCCTTAAAATTGAGTACACACTGGTACGTATAGTATATATAATTGCGAACGGTAATTAATTGACACGCATGTACGTATAGACATTAGCTCGTGAACAGACCCGATGTACCATATGTATGATGTAGTACCATGTCGTGTCGACTAGGCGGAGAGAAGGACAAGATTTCATATCCTCGATGATTCCGCGTGACTCGGAGATGACTTACGGGATGAGTTTGCAGCCTTCCGTGACGTCCTCATCAATCGTCTCATCAGGCCAGAGCCAGACAGGTGGGGAGGGAGAGAGAAGGAAGAGGTAGAATATGTGTTTGGATGGGAGTGAAAAAATTTTCACCCCTATTAAATGCAATTTTGACCACAAATAAGAGTATTAAATAAAGTCAGTTTCCAAAACTACCTTCACAACTCTAGGTAAATTTCCGAGATGAATCTAATGAGATCTCTGACCACGTAATTAGAGGGTGATTACTGTAGCATAACTGTAGCAAATCATGGATTAATTATGCTCATTAGATTCGTCACGCAAAGTTGCACTCATCTGTGAAAAAGTTTTGCAAATAAATTTTATTTAGTCCTCCATGCATGAAAGATTCCTTTTGCGTGGAAAAAATTTCCTCCTAACCAAACACGGGCTAGCATCACTGTATGATGTAGTGTGCGAGAAACATTGTCGGGGACGGTCATTAGTGGTCCCCTAACTAAGGGGATAATCACCCTCGTTAAACGCAAACCACCCGAGGACTGTTTCCCGAGCCGTGGCCACAGGTCACCAAGGGCCCACGGCCTGCCACGGCCCAGCAGCGCCCTGCACCAAGAAGGCCCGCTTGGCAACCTCGCTCGAGGGCTCCGGTCCCTCGAGCGGATTTCCGTCCCGCTCGAGGGCTCCGGTCCCTCGAGTGGACTTCCGTCTCGCTCGAGGGCTCCGGCTCCTCAAGCGGATTTCCGCCACGCTCGGGGGCTCCGACCCCTCGAGCAGATTTCCGCCTCGCTCGAGGGGTCCGGACCCTCTCAAGTGGACAGCCGCCCCCATTCCGCCCGACGGCGGCATTTAATGCCCAGCCCCACGGCGGGACGCCGAAGTCAAGGGTGAATCTTCCCCCACGCCGCACATCTGACATGGTCAGAGCGCCTAACACCACCGCAGTGCGTCCTAACCCGCCACTGTGTAGCCATCCCCGGCACTGTGCAGGCGCCGCACGGCCCTGTGCAGACAAGCAGGGGTCATTCCCTAGCACTATACCACCTGCTCCTGTCCTCCCCTACAGCAAGACCCTCGAACGGGCATGGGGGCACCCTCGAAGGGTGAACGGGCGGTGAGCGGGCATGCGCCCCGACTGACGCCGACGTACGGGCGACGTGCGCCACGTACCCTACGCCAACTCCGGCGCCGCATGGCCATCCCGGGCGCTGTGCGGCCATCCCCACCACTGTGCCACCACTCCTACCACTATGCGACAGCACGCAGCACTGTGCGGACAGGCCGGTGACGCGCCGCAGTCCCGTACCACTAACTCCGGTCCTTCCCACGGCGGCTAGGCCCTCGATTCAGCAGGGGCAGCCCCTCGAAGTCAAAGCGGGACAGGTCACAGTGACCGCCACGCCGCCCGCAGAAGCCGGAGGGCGTCACCGACTCGCGCCAGGAACCATGACGTGCGGGACAAGACCGTCGGTGCCATACTAGATAGTACGCAGCCACTGTGCTGGCTGCCATCATTGTAGCTGCCCTCCCTTGGCCTATAAAAGGGAGAGGCAGAGCCCCCTGCGCGGGGACGACGCTCATTCACTCGCACACAACACACCACCCCGTTCTAGATATTGGCACTTGCCTCAATCACCTTAGTAGGGACTTGGGGGGATATCCTCCTCTCCCGCCGTGCTTGTAGCTCCCCTCTACAGGCACCACCGGTGCAAGCTAATATAGTGCGCAAGCACACCCTGCTAGACGTACGACCGCGTGGCCGGAACCAGGATAAAACCCATGCATCCTTAGCTTAGCACCGCCCATCGAGAAGCAGATCCCAGCGCAAATCACTAGTTGGTGCCGGTGCTAATCCGGACACCGACAGTTGGCACACCAGGTAGGGGAGCGTTGTGATCGTCCACCCGCTTTCTCGATGGTGATCGTCACCGAGCAGACGTCGGAGAGGCCCGCCTGGGGCGAATCCGACTCGTTCCCGGCCGGATTCGAGATCTGGTTTGGGAGCATCCACTACCAGGCGACTGGCAACGGCTACCACATGCGCATCCTCAACAGGGACGCGCTCAAGGCAGCGCCGCCCGGAACTGCCCCAATGCCGGCGGTGTTCCCACCGCTACACCGACGCCGCAAGCGTTCGGGGAAGCGCTCACGGCGAGCGCGCACAGCGCGGCGCCAAGCGGCGGACGCTGGCTCCCCCCAGGGGGTCGAAGCCGGCGACCTCCCACCCGTCAGAGCAGAGCAAGGCGACGCGCCTCCACCGGCGATCTCCACGGCGCGCCCCGCGGGAGGGGCCGTGGCTGCGCAGCCACGATTCCCCCACGGGATGCGCGGCGCCACCATGGCATATTCTTCGTCGGCCGGCACCGACCTGACTGCATACGAGGGCCTTCCGGACCACCACTTCATGTCCATCCGGAACCTTATCGCCACCTCGCCCGACGATTCCTACCGCGACACCGACGGAGAGGAGTACGGATACAGGCGCGGGGCACCGGAGTGGGACTACTCCGGACTGCGGGACCCCGATGCTTTCAGGCGGTTCCAGGCCACGATAGACTACTGCCTCACCTGCTCCGACGACTCCAGCGAGGGAGATTATGATCCCACTCGCGAATGCTTCATCGTCGTCCTCGGCGAGGGCGAAGATGAGGGAGGCGGAGCAGGTGATCCCGCGGTCCGCAACACTGTGGCAGTAACCCCACCGGTGGGGGCGACACCACCGCCACCTGACGCGGCGCGCGCCGCGCAGTTGGCCCAACTTCGCGAGCTGGAACCGAAGCTGAACGCAGATCGACCTGCCCGTCTGGTTCGGCACACCGAGCAACTTCCGCAAGGACGTCCTCACCTTCGAGGTGGTGGGGTTTCGGGGAGCGTACCACGCCATCCTTGGCCGGCCCTGCTACGCCAAGTTCATGGCGGTCCCGAACTACACTTACCTGAAGCTCAAGATGCCCGGGCCCAAAGGCGTCATCACGGTGGGCCCATCATTCGAACACGCATTCGAGTGTGACGTCGAGTGCGTTGAGCGCGCTGAGGTGCTTGCGCATGATGAGGCCCTCGTGGCGGACCTGGAGAAGCTGGTCAACGAGGCCCTCGACTCTACCAACAAGCACGCCGGCAGCTTCGAGGCCGCGGAGCACACCAAGGCTGTACCCCTCGACCCCAGTGCCCCCGAGGACAAGGTGCTGAGGGTCAGCTCCACCCTCGACCCGAAATAGGAAGTGGTGCTCGTCAACTTTCTCCGCGCCAACACTGACATCTTTGCGTGGAGTCCCGCGGACATGCCGGGCATTCCGAGGGAGGTCGTCGAGCACTCACTTGATATCCTGCCCAACTCCAAGCCGGTATCTCAGCGTCTGCGATGATTTGACGAAGAGAAACGCCGGGCGATCGGAGAGGAGCTGCGAAAGCTCTTAGAGGCCGAGTTCATCAAGGAGGTGTTTCATCCAGTGTGGCTAGCTAATCCTGTACTAGTGAAGAAAAAGAATGGGAAGTGGCGGATGTGCATAGATTATACCGGTTTAAATAAAGCATGTCCCAAAGTTCCTTTTCCTTTGCCACGGATTGATCAAATAGTTGATTCCACCGCGGGGTGTGAGTTGCTATGCTTCCTTGATGCGTATTCTGGTTACCACCAAATTAAGATGAAGGAGTCCGACCAGCTCGCGACCTCCTTTATCACACCGTTTGGAATGTTTTGCTACGTGACGATGTCGTTCGGTCTCCAAAACACTGGGGCAACATACCATCGATGTATGCTCCACGTCTTCGGGGATCACATCAGGCAGACCGTTGAGGCATACGTCGACGACATCGTAGTAAAATCTAGGAAGGCGGACGACCTGGTGAACGACTTGCGCATTGCGCTCGATTGGCTCCGGGCGAACGGGGTTAAGTTAAACCCTGGAAAATGCGTCCTCGGGGTGCCGCATGGCATGCTCTTGGGTTACATTGTCTCCCAGCGAGGCATAGAGCCCAACCCAAAGAAGGTATCGGCCCTTGAGCGGATGGGGCCGATACACGATCTGAAGGGAGTACAAAGGGTCCTGGGCTGCCTCGTAGCTCTGAGTCGCTTCATCTCACGTTCGAAAGAGCGAGTGTTTCTCCTGGACCGCCGAGGCCCAGGAGGCCCTCGACAAGTTAAAGGCAACACTTGCCCACGCTCCAATACTGACCCCGCCCCTGGAAGGCGAACCTCTGTATCTCTACGTCGTCGCCACGACCCAAGTGGTCAGCGCAGTCATCATAGTGGAGAGAACGGAGGAGGGCCGCGCCCTGCCTGTCCAGAGGTCGGTCTACTACGTCAGCGAAGTGTTGTCGGACGCCAAGACGCGATACCCCCAGATCCAGAAGCTGCTCTATGCGGTGGTGCTCGCGCGGCGCAAGCTGCGGCATTACTTCGAGGCCCATCCTGTCATCGTGGTGTCTTCCTTCCCTTTAGGGGAGATTGTGCATAATCAGGACGTCTCGAGCAGGATAGCTAAGTGGTCCGTGGAGCTCATGGGTGAAGCTCTCACCTACGCACCACGAAAGGTGATCAAGTCGCAGATCTTGGCAGATTTCGTAGCTGAGTGGACCGACATTCAGTTACCCACCCCTCAGATCCAAGCTGAGTGCTGGACCATGTACTTTGATGGTTCGGTGATGAAAACGGGCGCAGGCGCGGGCCTGCTCTTCGTTTCGCCCCTTGGAGAGCACATGCGGTACTTGGTGCGCTTGCACTTCCCCGCGTCGAATAACATGGCGGAGTACGAGGCACTCCTCAGCGGCCTGCGCATCGCCATCGAGGTCGGCAGCAAGCGCCTTGACATCCGGGGAGATTCTCAGCTGGTCATCGACCAGGTGATGAAGAACGCGAGCTGCCACGACGAGAAGATGGAGGCATACTGCGCCGCGGCGTGTAAACTCAATGACAAGTTCCTTGGCTTCGAGCTCAATCACATCGTGCGCAAGTACAACGAGGAGGCGGACGAGCTGGCCAAGATTGCTTTGGGGCGGATCACCGTTCCCCCGAACGTTTTCGCCCACGACCTCGCCAAGCCCTCTATCGACCTCGACAGACCCGCTGAAGCTTCCGGAAAAGCCTCGGGGGCTGGCCCCTCGAGGGCCACGAGCACTGAGCCCATGGACGAGGACCCCTCGAACGGGGAGCTCGAGAACTCAGACCTCAAAGGGTCCCAGGCGGACGAGGCTGAGGCGATGGAGATCGACGACCTCCCGCCCCCTCCGTGGGACTGGCGCGACGAGTACCTCGCCTGGTTAGACCGAGGGGAGCTACCCCCGGATCGGACCGAGGCGAGGCGTATCGCCAGGAAGGCCAAGTCTTTTGTCGTCATCGACGCCGAGCTGTACAAGCGCAGCGCCTCAGGGATCATGCAACGGTGCATCTCCATCCCTGAGGGTGGGGAGTTGATTCAGGACATCCACGCGGGCAAATGCGGTCACCATGCCGCTCCGCGTACCCTCGTAGGCAAAGCGTTCCGCCAGCGCTTCTATTGGCCAACGGCGGTTGCCGATGCCAACGAGGTTGTGCGCACCTGCGAAGGGTGCCAGTACTACACGCGGAAAACCCACCTCCCGTCTCACGTGCTGCAAACCATCCCCATCACGTGGCCTTTTGCCGTATGGGGACTGGACATGGTCGGGCCCTTACGAAAGGCGCCCGAGGGCTTCACCCACATACTGGTGGCCATTGACAAATTCTCGAAGTGGATCGAGGTCCGCCCCATCAGTAGCCTCAGGTCCGAGCAGGCAGTGCTGTTCTTCACGGACATCGTGCACCGCTTTGGGGTACCCAACTCCATTATAACGGACAACGGCACTCAATTCACCGGCAAGATGTTCCTAGAGTTCTGCGACAGCTACCACATCCGCGTGGATTGGTCAGCCGTGGCGCATCCACAGACTAACGGCCAGGTAGAACGTGCCAACGGCATGATTTTACAAGGCCTGAAGCCAAGGATCTTCAACAAGCTCAATCAGTTTGGCCGGAAGTGGATCCAAGAGCTGCCGTCGGTTGTCTGGAGCCTCAGGAACACCCCGAGTAGGGCCACGGGTCTCACTCCATACTTCCTGGTCTATGGCGCGGAGGCCGTCCTCCCCACGGATCTGGACTACTGGTCCCCGAGGGTCAAAGCCTACCAGGAGGGCCAGAACCAACAAGATCGCGAAGACGCGCTGGACTGCATCGACGAGGCTCGCGACGTGGTGATCCTGCACTCTGAAAAGTACCAACGATCCTTATGATGTTACCAAGCGAACAAGGTCCGGCCTCGAGATTGTTGACGGTGGAAATTCACCATTTCCAACCCTCAATATTCTCACATAAATGGAGGCATATGCATATCTTACTAGCATTTAGGTTTGAATAATGTAGTTCCACTTGTCCTTGGAGATTATTTGTATGTAGGTGATTTACCCCTTAAAAGAGATGGAAACTCAACTTCTATGAAGAAACCATGCCAACTCAGCTGAGGAGGTGGCTGCCACCAAGGGAAACATGGCAATCCACGTCATCGATCCAGGGGAGGCACTCACCGACGAATCAGAGGACGCCACATGGACTTCACATGGATCAAAGGGCCCACCTCGGATACCAAATCAAGTCATGCACCAGGGATGGATCAGAGGGCCCACAAGGCAGCCAACCAGAGGAAGCACACCAGGTGGGGCCACCCTAGGGGGTCGGCCGATCCTAGGATCGGCCGAACCGCCTTAGTGGCGTCCCATCCTGGCCTTCCATGTGGTGGTTTGGGGGAGATGATGTGCGTCACTAGGTGAAGCTATGCCCCAAACATCTCGGCCTCTAACTCACTAAAAGAACGGGAATCGCGGATCACACGAACTCAACCAAGAACACGAGCTCCAACCGAAAACGCTCGAATCAAAGAGGTTTCCTAGCGTTTGAGGGCACAAGATCAATCACAAAGGTGCACGAAGCATCCATCCATGTTTCCCTCAAAGAAATCCGGGGAGAAACACTCTCAAATCTGTGGAATCAAGCGAGGAACAAAGGGACCAAAAATAGCACCAAAAAGAGCCACGAAAATCACAACGCCGAATCTTCTATACATACCCAAAAAGGTTCACAAGGTCTAGCATGCCGCCCTAGCATCCATCCCTCTCAACAAATCGCACATGAAGCTCTCATGCTAGCCTAGAGAAAAGGAAGGGAAAAATAGAAAAAGAAAAAAAGAAAACTGTGGGGGGAAATGAAACCCTAGAGTCGCGGAGAGAGATCATCCACCAACACCCTTGGCTTATATATCGGGTCCCGCCGGTGTGGTAAATGACTCGACTACCCCTTACACTTCAACAGGCGATACAACCCACATAGGGGCAATTAGGTAATCTTGTGGGTCTTGCCATCGGACGGCCACGCCTTCGCCGCACCCCGCGTCCTCCCGACGCAAGCTGTGCGATCCCGCCGCGTGTCCTCCGCCTCGAAGCTTCCCGACGCGCCCAGATCCCGTCTCCGTCACGTTGGGCCTTTGGACTTGATTTTGAGGCCCAAACCAAGAAACTGTCCACCGATAGTTTTGTGGGCAAACCACCAAACCCCACGCGCTCGGCCCGACCTCCAGCCAAGCCCCTTGACTCGGCCGCTATCGTGCGCCGGCTCGATCGTCCTCGACTTCGTCTTGCTCGTCTCGCCACCATGTGACCCGCACCTAGTCCCGCTGTCCACCGGGTCCCTCGAACCGAGCCTACTTGTCTCTTCATCTCCCGGAGGCCCCTCAAGGCTGAAGACCTTTCGCACCCGTCCTTCACCTACAACAACACGAACTAGGCCACAGCCTACACCTGCAACACTGAGCCAAGAGTCAGTCCGACACCCGTTGTCAATCACTCATCACTGAGGAGCGGCCATCCATCGACCCTCGGACGCTCCTGGTCCTCAATCTCCCCCTTGATGAGTGCATTGACAACACACAACGCGAATGAAATTCAGAGAAAGAAAATAAGAAGAAAGAAAAACAAGGAAGCTCAACCACATGACCAAAACCGAAGAAAGGCAAAGAAAGGTCACAAGCCGAGCAAAACACAAACTCAAGCACTCCACACTGAACACCAACAAGAAAGCTCCCCCTGCACAAATGCAAGCTCCCCCTGAACATGTGGATGCAGAAACACTTCTTCTCCAAATTTTAGATGCATTTCTGAATTTTTCATAAACAAACTTCTTCTCCCCCTTGTTGACAATGCATGAGTCAAGTATGGCATGAAAATGCACAATGCATGTCAAAGCATATAAACATCTACTCGAGCTTCTCAAATAGGCCAAATTTAGTGTCAAAGGCTATAAATGAGACAAAGAGCACACAAATGGATCATAGCATAGTCAGAGCATTGCCACAAAGAATATATTGAAATGTACGCACGTGACAAAGCAAATTTTCAGATTTAGGCATTATTATCAAAAGATGGCTCACCACAAATGCAAAAGCCTATCCATGCCATATTCTAGCCTAAGCATGCACTTCATCCAGAGATCATACAAGGATATCAAATTCTTAGCATAAGATCATTGTAAACGCCCATAGAGCACAACATGTCATGTCAAAGCTCATGAGCCATGTGTCCACTTCGGGGAGACTTCTCCACTGGTGAACATCATGCAACATGTTTGCACCCATATGAGAAAGATAAAGCATTTTAAACACATAACATGATGGATGGAGCATTTTTCATATATTTCAAGGCGTTTTCACTTCATTTCAAGATTAATTCATTCCATGGTACATGAAGTGCCTTTGCGGCAAAAAGAAGCTTATGCTCCTCCATGGATGCAACATAGGCTAAACATTCACAATGATATCAGCCTTTGGCCCAAATGCAAGAAAAAAAGGCATCCAAGCACAATCTAAGCATGAGAAAACACATCTAGACCAAAAAGTGACATGGATACACTACTACACATGGGTGGAGCACATTTCATAGAATTTAGTCAAGATTAGCAATTTATTCCAAAAGAGGCTATCTCACAACACATATATTTCAAATATCCCAAGAGCATAGCCTCACATTACCATTTCTCCACAAAAGTGATCAATATCTCACAAATAGCCTAAGATACTCAAACAAGGCATATAGGAGAAGCTCATCATCTAAAATGCAATATGATACAAATGCAACATGATATGGAACAAAATGGCTATCCTACCAAGTTTTATACATCAAGCAAAGCATATATGTACATCAAAGTAAAGCATGGTATGATACATATGATACAAAGAAAAACTCCCCAAGAAACAACTAAAACGGGCAACAAACGCCGAGTCCCCCCCGCAAGAACACAAATGTAGCTTGGTCGAGAGGCTTTGTAAAAATGTCTGCTAGTTGATCTTGGGTAGGCACATGGCTCAACACTATGGTTCCCTTCTCAACGTTGTTTCTCAGGAAATGATACCTCACCTCTATGTGTTTGGTTCGGGAATGAAGCACTAGATTTTTGGCTACGCATATGGCACTAGTGCTATCACAAAGAAGTGGGATCTGGGTGCACTCCTCACCAAAGTCTCTCAAGGTATATGAAATCCAAAGCAGCTGGGAACAACAACTCGCGGCTGCAACATACTCTACCTCGGTGGTAGACTGAGCTACACTCGACTGCTTGCGGGAAGACCAAGAAACCAATGAAGACCCCAAAAACTGACACGGGCCAGAAGTAGACTTCCTCTCGACTCGACAACCAGCGAAATCCGCATCCGAAAAACCATGAAGCGAAAGAGTCGAGGAGGACGAATACCAAAGACCAAGACCAGGGGCAGACTGCAAGTACCTGAAGATCCTCTTGATGGCCTGTCGATGTGATGTTCTCGGCGAAGCTTGAAAACGAGCGCACAGACACACGCTGAACTATATGTCTGGCCTCGTTGCCGTCAGGTAGAGGAGGGAGCCGATCATGCTCCGGTACTCCCGCTGGTCCACTGGTTCCCCGTCCTCGTCCGCGTCCAAAGTCACCGTACTGCCCATCGGTGTCGACATGGGCTTCACATCATGCATCTTGAACTTCCTCAGCATGTCCTTCATGTACTTGGTTTGATGCACGAACATCCCATCCTTCACTTGCTTGATCTGCAGCCCCAGAAAGAACTGCAACTCACCCATCATGCTCATCTCGAATTCCCTGCTCATCTCATCTGCAAACTTGGCAACAAGGTTATGTGACGAGCCACCAAAGACAATATCATCCACGTAAATCTGCACAATCAACAAGTCATTCCCATGCATGAGGAGAAACAAGGTCTTATCCACGGTACCCATCACGAACCCTCTGCTCAATAGAAAACCTCTCAATCTCCCATACCAAGCCCGGGGCGCCTGTTTTAACCCATACAGCGCCATTTTCAACTTGTACACTCTATGTGGATGCTTCTCACTCTCAAACCCCGGTGGCTGCTTCACATACACCTCCTCCTCTATGACTCCATTCAGAAAAGCAATCTTTACATCCATCTGGAACAACTTGAACCCTTTAGCCACGGCAAAGGCTAGAAGGATCCGAATTGCCTCAAGACGGGCCACAGGAGCAAAGGTCTCCTCATAATCGATCCCCTCCTTCTGACTGTACCCCTGTGCAACAAGTCGAGACTTGTTCCTCACAACCATCCCATTCTCACCCTCTTTGTTCTTCCAAACCCACTTGGTTCCTATAGGATGGCAATTTGGAGGTGGTTTGACTAACTCCCACACTTGGTTTCTCTCAAAGTTTTCCAACTCCTCATGCATGGAATTCACCCAGTTTGCGTCAGATAAAGCATGTCCAATGTCCTTGGGCTCGAAAGTGGCAACAAAAGCAGCATGAGCGAAATGGGAGGAATTCCTGGACCTTGACCGTGTAGTGCGCTCGTCGATGTTCCCAATGATCTTTGACAGTGGGTGCACTTCTTGAACTCGCCGGGGAGCCTCTCGCCTCGAGACTGCCTCCCCCTCAACACCTGCTTCTCTCACTTGCTCTTCCTGTCGATGCGTCGTCATCCATGAAGTAGACGGTCCACCATCTGCCATGGACGTCGGGGAAGTAGCAGGTACACGCTCAGCTTCAATCACATGGTTCTCTCCATCATCATCTCCAGCTTCATCCTTCTCCTCTTCAAAGAGGGTCTCAGCCATCTCCTTATCACCTGCACACTCAAAGCCAAGAGAGGTACATGGCATTGTCTCGTCGAAGGTAACCTCGCAAGTCTCCATGATTTTGTTAGTTTCAAGGTTAAGCACTCTATAGGCCCTAGAATGATTAGCATATCCAAAGAAAATCCCAACACTAGACCTAGCCTCAAACTTATCGAGTTTTCCCTTCTTGAGAATAAAGCACTTGCAACCAAACACTCGAAAATGACTCACCTTGGGTGCTCGACCATGCATAAGCTCGTAACATGTCTTCTTCTTGAAAGCTCGCAACAAAATCCTGTTAGAGACATGACACGCAGTATTGACCGCCTCAGCCCAAAACCTCCTAGGAGTCCTATGCTCATCGAGCATCGTCCTAGCCATCTCATAAAGAGTCCGATTTTTCCTTTCCACGACTCCATTTTGAGGGGGCACATAAGGGGTCGAATACTGATGTTCGAGACCAAGATCACTGCAAAAGGCGTCAAAACGAGAGTTCCTGAACTCAGAGCCATTATCACTGCGGATAGCTCGAATGGCATTCCCATGCCTCTCGTTCTTCAACCTCACGATCAGACCTCGAACAAAACCAAAAGTCTCACCCTTATCCTCCAAGAAAAACACCCAGGCATAGCGAGAGTAATCGTCCACCACAACAAGGACATATCACTTCCCACCCACCGAGCGAACTCGAGCTGGCCCAACAAGGTCCATATGCAACAGCTCTGTCGGACACTCGGCCATGACAGCGGTCAAGGGTGGATGGGGAGTGGCTACCATCTTGCCATGCCTACACGGAGCACAAATCAAATCCTTCTCAAACTTCAACCTCGGCAATACTCGGACAAGGTCAAGACCACTCAAGCGGGAAACCAAATCAAAACTCAAGTGACCCAACCGTCTATGCCATTTCCACAAATCACAAGAAGGACCGGCCACCAAACAACGAGCAGGACCGAAAGAACGAGAGAAATCAGCTCTGAAAATCTGACCCTCGGGGATGATCATACAAACAAGATCACCTCGAGAATCCAACAATCGAGACTCACCAGACTTGAAATGAACCTCAAAACCCTCATCGAGCAACTGGGAAACCGAAAGCAAATTGAAGCCCAAATACTTCACAAGAGCAACTCGCTTCAATGTTACCTTATCACACACTTGCACCACACCCTCAGAAATCACCTTCCCTCGTCCGTTGTCCCCAAACGTGATGTAGATTTTATCCTTCACGGGGGTGAGGCTGGAGAACCACCGCCTATCTCCGGTCATGTGTCGGGAACATCCGGAGTCAATCAACCAAATGTTCTCCAAGCCTCCTGCCTGTAGTCAGAAACAAGAACGAGAATGAGCCAACGACTCGACACTGGGGTTAGCACAAAGAAAGTTAAACCAGTGCCGAGCCATCTGCTCAAAAGAGGGGTTAGCAAACATCATTCCTTTGCCACCAAACTTCCCATGTCCCATGGGAGGAGTACGAACACCACGAGGGGGAAAACGTGGTTCGTAGTTCCTCTGGAACCCAAAACTGTGATCATCTCCCTTGAACTCGTATCGAGGACGAGTAGGGGGACATCCAGCAAAACCACCGCGAGCCTGACCTAACCTCTCACCAACACACACACCACCATCTCTCCGATCAAACCGCTCACCACCAACTCTCTGTGGAAATCGACCACCCTGAGCCCCAACTCGACCAACACTCCTCACACTTCCCATACCCCGTGGAAGTGGCACTCGAGGCTCAGGCACACCATGAGACTAGCGGTACCTGTCCTGGTTCGCTTGCTCCCTAGCAAGCCTCTCATCCCTCTTCTTCATATAGCAAAACTCCGCAAGGTGCCTCTCCTTGCCACAATACTCACACTTGAAGGGGATGGGTTTTGGCTTTGGTTCTGGCTTCTCACTGGATCTCACACCCTTCTCACCCACAAACTTCACTAGTTTCTGGAAATCATTGGTTTTGGATGCAAATTTGGGTGGATCTTGGGTTGTGTCAAGTTTGTTGCAAAGGTGGTTTGGCTTAGGTGTAAAGGAGTTCTTGGGTGCTTTTGGGAGTGGAACTTGGATGTCTCCGATCATCTCAAACTCGGAAGTGGACTCAACACACTTCTCGTACACACTCTCCCCACTGTTCTCTCCCACTTTCTCACACAACTTCTCAAACCCCAAACCACGACCATCGGCTCTCTTGAACTCCTCAATCATGATACGCAATTGAGGTTCACGCCCGGACAACCAACCCAACACCTTCCTCAAATAGTCATTCTCCTCATAGATGACATCCAAACGAGAAGTAAGCTCAATGTTTCGCACACTAACATCATCACAACTAGAACATGCATTCACAATAGGAGATTTCAAAGATGCTTCCAAAGCACTAATGGTAGAACGAGCATCAACAAGCTTAGCATGCAAAGTAGGACATGATTTACAAGCACCAAGCAAAGTGGGTCTAGCCTTAAGCTCATCATACTCGGTCCTAAGAGCATCTAGTTTCGCCATAGTGGAAGCATGTTTCTCATTAAGCACTTTGATCTCATTCAACCAAGCATCACATTCAGAGCATTCAACTTCATCCGAAACAGTAGAAGCAAGTTTCAAAGAGTCATTCTCAAGTTTCAAGTCAAGCAACTTGGACTCTAACTCTCCTACTTTCTCACTAGCATTCTCAAGTTGAGACCTAAGATCCTTCCTCATTTTCTTAGCCTCTCTAAGCACACTATCTTGGTTATCAAGTAACTCATTCAACTTAGAGATCTCGGCAAGCAAAGAGTCGGGGTCACAGTTTACCTCATCCTCGGAGTCGGAATCCGAGTCTTCCTTCTCGCTCTTCTTGCTACTTGAGCTATGTGCCATGCCACAAAAGCCCTCAAGTGCAACGCAACTCAACCCGTTGAAGTTCCGGCTCACGTGTCACTTGCCCTTGCGCCGCCCGGCGTCTTCATCTTCACTACTTGAACTTGATGGCGCGTCGCTTGAACTTGTGTCGACGTCGCTTGCACTGGCCACCATGGCTCTTGCCTTGTCCTTCTTGTGGCCGCCACCCTTGCTCGACCTTCGCTTGTCCTTGTCCTTGCTCTTGGACTTGTAGTAGTGCTTGCTCTTCGAAGAATGCTTGTCTTCATGCCTCGGATGCGCCTTGTACTCACTCATCTTGTGCTTGTTCTCCTCTGCTTCGGGACATTTTGCGATGAAGTGGCCGTGCTTGCCACACTTGTAGCAAGTCCCCGAGCTTCGCCTTGCGTTCCTCCGGTTCTCATGCAACCGCTCGAACCTCCTTGATAGCAAGGCGAAGTCATCCTCACCCAACACATCGAACTCCTCATCTGGCATAGACATGAGAGAAGACAAGGAAAACTGTCGAAAGGAGGGGTTAGTGTTAGCCTTGGTCTTTGATCCACCCATGAGAGCAAGACTATGTGAATCAGTCGTGCCCTCATGCTTGGACTGCAACCTCCTATCGACCTCGGATGACTTGAGTTTAGAAAAGAGGTCATCCAACTCAATGGTCAAGTATTGCCCGGACTCCTTGATGGCCTCAACCTTAGCCGCCCAAACATCACGATCCAAAATATGTAAGAGTTTCAATGCTTGATCATGCTCAGTGTAAGGAAAAACATCCACATTAGCCTTCATGTTGTTCACGATGGCAGTGAATCTCTGAAACATAGCATCGATGTCCTCACCGGGGAGTTGAGTGAAGTTCTCATACTCCATCCGGTAAGTGACAAAGAGGCGAGCCTTCACATGGCTATCACCACAGTGAGCAACCAACAACTTCTCCCAAATTTTCCAAGCAAGATCCAAATCACGAACACGCTCAAACTCGGGATCGCACAAACTTCGGACCAAATGATCAACGGCTTTTGCATTCGCCTCATACTTGGTCTTTGCATTGGGGTCGGTCACCATAAGTGTATGGATATCCGGAGGAATCACATAAGTCTTGTCAAGCACAACAAAATCCAACAACTTGCCACGAAGAAAAATCATCATACGAGCCGACCACTTGTGGTAACTCTTCCCATCAAAGTGCGGAGGACCGCCCCGCTCTACGTACACCATCTTTAGATTCTAGACTTGCTAGAGTCACGAGAATCCAGCAACCGGCTCTGATACCAATTGAAGGACCGAAAGGCGACTAGAGAGGGCGGGAGTGAATAGGAGCCGGTTAAAAATTCTTCCAAAGAACCCGGCCTATGCCCTACTCAAAACCCGATCACACACAAGCAATGAGTCGAATCAAACACCAATCGCCAAAGCAACGAGGTCATGGATCAACCCCAAGCCTTAGGAACGATTCCTAGAAGCACACGCGGAAGCACGAAAGAAGAAGCAAAGGAATCGAACACTTAAGCAAATCTGTCAGCCTAGGGCGGACTGTCCATACGGAGCCGCGGACTGTCCGTTCTGTCTAGGCGGACCGACCGTGGGCCAAGCGCGGACTGTCCGAAAAAGCTAATAGGAACTCCAGAGACTCTGCGAGAAAATCGGACCGTCCGACCTGCAGTTGCGGACCGTCCGCGAGGAGACCGGACCGTCTGTCACAAGAGTACGGACCGTCCGTGCCACTCACTGAAAACCCCAAATGGAAAAACTAACACGCAGACCGTCCGTGGCACTGCTGCGGACTGTCCGAAAACTTCCTCCAAAACAAACACCAAAAGCCAAGCGATCGAATCGACAAACGCAAAGAACGAACGAAGAACTGGATGAACTCGCGACGAACTAGGGCCGGGCGGACAGTCCGCAACAGCCACGCGGACCGTCCGTCCTTCACGGACAGAACTGAAAACAGCCCGAAAACGAAAGTCAACCTCCCCAATCCATCACCGGATCTCCCAAACGGTTTGAGCTCTTGAGACAAGATTTGGGGGAGATGATGTGCGTCACTAGGTGAAGCTATGCCCCAAAAATCTTGGCCTCTAACTCACTAGAACAACGGGAATCGCGGATCACACGAACTCAACCAAGAACAAGGGCTCCAACCGAAAACGCTCGAATCAAAGAGGTTTCCCAGCGTTTGCGGGCACAAGATCAATCACAAAGGTGCACGAAGCATCCATCCATGTTTCCCTCAAAGAAATCCGGGGATAAACACTCTCAAATCCGTGGAATCAAGCGAGGAACAAAGGGACCAAAAATAGCACCAAAAAGAGCCATGAAAATCACAACGTCGAATCTTCTATACATACCCGGAAAGGTTCACAAGGTCTAGCATGCCGCCCTAGCATCCATCCCTCTCAACAAATCTCACATGAAGCTCTCATGCTAGCCTAGAGAAAAAGGAAGGGAAAAATAGAAAAAGAAAATAAGAAAACTGTGGGGGGAAATGAAACCCTAGAGTCGCGGAGAGAGCTCATCCACCAACACCCTTGGCTTATATATTGGGTCCCGCCGGTGTGGTAAACGACTCGACTACCCCTTACACTTCAACTGGTGACACAACCCACGTACGGGCAATTAGGTAATCTTGTGGGTCTTGCCATCGGACAGCCATGCCTTCGCCGCACCCCGCGTCCTCCCGACGCAAGCTGTGCGATCCCGCCGCGTGTCCTCCGCCTCGAAGCTTCCCGACGCGCCCGGATCCCGTCTTCGTCACGTTGGGCATTTGGACTTGGTTTTGAGGCCCAAACCAAGAAACCATCCACCGATGGTTTTGTGGGCAAACCACCAAACCCCGCGCGCTCGGCCCGGCCTCCCGCCAAGCCCTTTGACTCGGCCGCTATCATGCGCCGGCTCGATCGTCCTCGACTTTGTCTTGCTCGTCTCGCCACCATGTGACCCGCACCTAGTCCCGCTGTCCACCGGGTCCCTCGAACCGAGCCTACTTGTCTCTCCATCTCCCGGAGGCCCCTCAAGGCTGAAGACCTTTCGCACCCGTCCTTCACTTGCAACAACATGAACTAGGCCACAGCCTACACCTGCAACACTGAGCCAAGAGTCAGTCCGACACCCATAGTCAATCACTCATCACTGAGGAGCGGTCATCCATCGACCCTCGGACGCTCCTGGTCCTCACATCCTGGCCTTCCACGTGGTGGTTGCTCATTGGTCCATTGCCTCACTCCTGGGTGTTTAGGGGCCATTTGGGCGTCCAAGCAAGCCTTGTCCTCGCCTATAAATAGAAGGGGAGGGGCTCCCATTTCTCACACACCACTTTCTCATTCTCCTCTCACTTTTAGTTTCCAAGGCTAGGGGTAGGCTAGAGTAGCTCTTATTTAGGTTCCAAGTCCTCTTGGAAGTCTAGGTATGAGTTCTCTTTTATTTTTATTTCTTTGTATGACTTTGATCTACTTCAGTTATTCAGCTATTTCATATAAAGTCATGGTAGATCATATTCTTGATATGTTCTTGAGTTCATCCTCTGGTCATCATTTAGAGGCTCGTGTTCTTTGTGAACACTACCTTTTGATCCACTTGAAGGGTGATAAACTCCTTCCTTATGTGTTTGTTCATAAGTTAGAGGCTCGTGTTCTTCACGAACACGACCCTTTGATCTTATTGATTAGACATAAGAGAGTTCATATCTGTTCGTATGTCTAGCCTTAGTCGATCTTGTTAGATGGCATAAGAGTGTTGCATGAGGTCTGTGTTCAAGCTACGGTACTCGGTCTAGTTGACTAGTCTTCTGGTGGATCTCACCCTGGGTCACAATAGCCCGGGCTGGGTGGAGTCTAGCAGCAACGGAGGCATGGTGCCTGGGTTGTCTGGCTACGATAGTTATGAGCATACCCCCCGTAACGAGAGGTCGGTCCTCAAGTGGTGACAGCCCTATTGGATCCTAGGGCAACCTCCGCGCTGGGGTACCTGCTATAGGAGTCTAAAGTCTAGTTTCGCAGAGTGCTGGTCGTCGCGGGCTAGCTCCCCGTTTGTACCTGGGTGCTGAACCTTATCTCTCTCATGCAATACTCATGCCCATCTCTTGTATCTTCTAGCTTTGTATGTTTAGTACATTAGAACCTAGAGCTAACTCGTATGTTCCCCCTAAGCTGTAGTGTGCTAGAGTAGAGGTAGATTTGAGTGTGTGTGTCACACTACCCCGTATATCTTTTATCTTACCCCTGTCTTTGAGTGTGTTGTTCCCTATATCTATCTCTTGGTTTACATTCAGAGCAAAAGCATAAGGCTAAGATATCCGCCATTGCCTTCCATGGATTCGATACCCTTGGAATACTCTCCTTCGTTGGGGAAATGCTATAATGGTTTATCTGTGCACTTGCGGATTCGTTCATGATCGTTTAGATTAACCTATGGCAAGTCTCGATGTTCACGCTAACCCGGTGCCATTAGTTGTGACATTGAGAGGTGCGTAAAGGCTTTCCTGGTGTTGTCACTAAGGATGGGTCCCAGATCTGTTCTTAGGATGACGACGCTATGAAACGCCAACAAGCATTTCTGGCGTCGTTGCCGGGGAAGGCACAGGATTATCATGACTATGATTTGCATCTGTTTATAAACTCTAAGTAGGTTAGGACAACTCTCAATGCAGGCTAACCTTGATTGTCTTCTTTTATCTTTGGATGATGAAGACAGGTAGTGTATGACTGGTTTCGACCTACCGGGAAATTTTACTGAAGATCCCGAGTCACTTGTGAGGAAAGCTCGAATTCATTTCGGCTCACCTCGTCGTACTCGTCCGGAGGGCGAACCAGCTTCCTTTGTACCATCCACGTCTAACGTTATGGCCCAGAAGACACTTCGTGAGTACTCAGCTCCTTCCGCTGACTAGGTGCTGCAAGGCCCTGAGGTGGCAATGGGGACTGAAAATTTTGAGATCAAGACGGGTCTAATTACGATGGTACATGCTAGCCCATTCTGTGGCAAGCTAAATGAGGATGCCAATGTTCATTTGCAGTAATTCCTAGAGCTGTGCAGCACTTTCGTCATCAGGGGTGCAAATATGGATGTTGTCGTTTACGGCTATTTCCATTCTCCCTCCTGGGGAAAGCTAAGCAATGGTTCTACGCGAATCGTGAAGCTATTAACACTTGGAGTAAGTGTTCAGAGGCATTTCTCAAGAAGTTCTTCCCATTGGGTAAAACCAATGCTCTTCGTGGAAGGATTTCTGGTTTTCAGCAAGCAGCAAGTGAATCCATTCCAGAGGCTTGGGAAAGGCTTCAGGAGTATGTCCTGGCCTGTCCTCACCATGGGATGGAGGATTGGCTTATTCTTCAAAGCTTCTATAATGGGTTGACTCCGACAGCCCGAGGCCATATTGATGCTGCTACTCAAGGAGCATTCTTTTCACTCACTGTCGATGATGCTAAATTACTCATTGAGAAGATGGTCTCCAACCAAGGGTGGAGTGATGAAAGACTCCAACCATGACCGAGGGGTACTCATACTGTCAAGGAAGTAGACATCATTACTGCCAAGATGGATCTTCTTATGAAGAGATTGGATGACTACACTAGCAAGAAGACTACCATGGCCACCACTACTCTGTCTATGGATTCTCACATGACTTGTGAAGTCTGTGGCAACACTGGGCACTCAGGCAACTATTGTCCGGACACTCAGGAGGAAGTGATGTACATGAACGGCAACAACGACGGTTATCATCCACCTCAACAAGGAGGCCAATCGTGGAATCAACAACGCCCTTATTATCAAGGAGGTAACCAAGGTAACTCGTACAATCCCAACCAGCCTTCCTTGAGAGATCTCGTTTTTGGGCAAGCTAAGATTAATGAAGGTATTAACAAGAAGTTAGCTGCCCTTGATAAAACTATGGAAAGCCTCAACGTTAAGCTTGATAGTTTTTCTTCTGCTCAGAAGAGTCAGCTAAGTTTCAACAAAATGTTAGAAACCAAGCTGGCTACTTTGGTTCCATCTCCTGATAACGGGAGGATCCCGGGGCAACCCGTATCCTCTTGTGAGAATGTTAGTGTAGTGTCAACTAGGTGGGGTAAGCCACCTAGGAAGACACATGCTTCTAACTATGCAGGAAAGCCCATACAACAAATTCTTGATCCATGGGACGAATCAGCAGTGGTGCACAAGAAAGATCCAGGCTACCCGACTATTACTTGCACAATTTATTACAAGCAGATCAGGCATGCCCTTTGTGACCTTGGTGCGAGTGTTAATCTCATGTCCAAGGCTATGTTCAAGCAACTTGGATATCCAGCTCTCTCTCCAACAGCACGGACTATCCAACTCGCAGATTCAACAATACGATATCCAAAAGGAATTGTTGACAGCATATTGGTCAAAGTTAAGAGCTCTTATGTCTTCGCGGATTTCGTGGTCCTTGATATGGATGACGAGGGAGGAATGCCGCTCATCATTGGGCGACCATTTCTCAGTGATGTCCAAGCTAGGATCAATGTGGGGTCCGGAATTATCCGTTTCCGCATTGGGAAGAGGAACTTGAAGTTCAAGTTTCAGGATAAAGAAGAGTAATGCTATTTAGTGCAAGATAGTGTTGAGCAGCTTGGGGGAAGGATGGAGCCTTGGCCCCCATGGAAGAAATCTCCGTCAAAGAGGCTAAAGAAAATTCGGAAAGAATGGCGAAAGATTGAGATGGCACCACCCTACACTTCTCAGAAGTGGGGTGCTGAATGGAATTGATCGCTGAGAAGAGTCCAACTCATCGGACTAAAAATGATGGGTCCTTTCTACCAAAAAGGTTAAAGCTGGTACTTATCTCATATTTCCCTTTCCAAAATTTTATTCCCAAAAATTGCATATTTGATTTTCCAAAACCTTGCATTTGCATGCTAGATTTATCTAGCCCTTTTTCTTTTTTTCCAAATAAAATTTCTGAAAATAATTTCTGAGTTTGAAAACCATAGAAAATTTATTTGGGCAATTTCTGGACCAAACTTTGGCCGGTGCACCTTGGCATATCTTCATATAGCCGTTGGGGGCACACCTGCCAAAGGGGGCCAGCACCGGGCCCACCACTGGGCCGGTCGAACCAGGGTTCGGCCGAACCCTGGCAACGGTCAAGTGGGCCCAGCTTTGGCCAACGGCTCCTAGCCGTTGCCCAACGGCTAACCCACAGTGTGCTGCCCCTTTGCTCTATAAATTGGACCCGAGAGGGGGTGTTCTTCACCAATTCAACTCATTTCACTCACACTCCCCTCTCTACTCCTTGCTCTCTTGGTTTTCTTGGATTTCTTGCTCGAGATTGGATCATCAAGTATTCTCTCTAGTGTGTTGCTGAAAATATTGTTATTGGTGGAGCAAGCTCAGTAAGAACTTCATTCGATTTCACTAACCCATCACCGAGTTGCTCTTGTTGTCCCTTGTTGTTGTGCTAGCATGAATTGGGCGGCGAACACTCTTCGGAGGGTGACACGCTCCCGCTCGCGGGCAAGCACAAGTGCATCCACCCCCGCCGAGCCAACGCCGAGCCCATCAACGATGGATTATGAAGAAGAGCAAGAGGAGCAAGCCGAGCCACAAGCCGCGGAGGAGGTCGTCGATGACACCCCCTACCTCAGCTTGTGGGGCGATCGAGAGGAGCAAGCCTATGCTCTCCTGAAGGACCGAGTCTTCGCCCACACCAGGGACTTCGACCCGGCTGTCATGGAGAAAACAGGTATGAATCTCGAGTTCGTTTCCATTTGGAATGCTCTTGGTTAGGAGGAGTTTGCGCCGGTCACAGAGCTTGGCTCTCGGCCCCTCACCATCCAGTTTCTTTGCTCTCTTACCGAGATTCAGGATGGCATTCAGTTCCGCCTTTTTGGGACCGATTATCGTGTTTCTTGGAAGGAACTTAGTCATCTTCTTGGGTTTAGTCCTTGTTGTGCTGTTTCTTTAAAGAAGTCTTGTGAGGGTTATGTTCGAGATTCTTTCTGGGCAGATATCTCTGGTCTTGTTTACAGTGGCAAGTTTGTACCTCGGTGCAACGATATTGAGCATCCCACTCTCCGCCTGTGGCACAAGTGGCTCGCCATTACTCTCTTTCCAAGAGGATGTTCGGCCCCTGCGCAGTGATGAGATGATGCTATTATACGCCGCTGTCAACCGGATCAAGGTCTCTCCCGTTAAAGCTATGATTCGGCAGTGGATGATGAATTTCAAGATGATAGGTCCTATTGAGTGTACATCTTTGGTGACTCGTATTAATCTCAGACTCGGGGTTCTTAGCGGGAATTCCGTACCCTTCATCGGGACGCCCCGAGTTCTCATTGATGAGGCATACTTGATCCAGGGGCATATACTCAAGAGGGGCCCAAATGATTCTTTGACTTTCTTCTTTCCGGGCTATGCAAACCAAATCCCGTTACCTAACCCGGGGTTTGGACTGTATAATTCGGAGTCACTAACCATTCCCCTTGTTACACAAGAGGAAAGCCATCGTGCTAGTGTCTCAGGCAGGTCCACCAGAAGTGCAGCGAAGAGAGCACACATGCAGCAGCAGCAGTCACAGCCACCACCACCACCTCAGCCACAGCCTGCTACGCCACCGGTGGTAGGAGGGGCCCCTGCGGGGTATATGTTCGGGGTTACTCCTGGGTATACACCTGGCTGGGATCAGCCCACCTACTAGCCGAGTGCGAGTGGCACAGCTTGGGCGAGTGCGAGCAGTGCTCAGTGGGCCACACCCGCTAGTTCCAGCTCTGGTGGTCCACCTCCGTCTTCGTCCTTCCGGCGACACTCCTCAGCCTCTGCACGCGGTGCTCAGCTCGCGCAGCAGATGGGAGAGCTCACCGTCCAGGTTACGTGATTGGAGGAGACGCTGAACACCCACGTCGAGTCTACCTCAGCATGGCAGCGTCAGGCTGGTGAGAGGATAGCAGCCATGCAGCAAGATCAGCGGCAATACATGGAGGCGCAGAGGGCTTACTACGCGAGTCAGGGTTTCTTCTACCCTCCTCCGCAGTAAGCCTGAAGCTAGGTTGGGGGAGGACCCCCATTCTGAGGTAACTTGTATCTTCCTTCGTTTTCAGAATATCTTATAAATGAAAATTCAAAAAAAAATCTGCAAAATAAAAAGACCAAAAATATTTATTTGCTTTCATCATCATCGTTTGCTTAGTTTGCTTTGATATGCTTAGTAAGAATGCTTTGCCTCTATGGTTGAAATGATGAATAATTGCTCTGTTTATTTTCCTCGTATGTCTTGCCTACAACTTTGTATCCTACCTAAGTTTTGAGTTTGTTGGCTTGTATGTTCAAACCTTAGCTTGAAAACTGTGGGTAGCAAAAAGCATGATCCTTGCCTAAGTTGTTGTGAGACATGATATGGTAGAATAGAGTGCTATGATCTTATGCTTAGTGATGCTTGACATCTAGAGTTTTTCTTTTTGAAAAATCAAAACATGATGAGTTCCTCAATGATGAGAAATTTCCTATCCAAGGCCATATGTAGATTCTAGTTCTTAGCCTCCACATATGCAGCTTGTTCTCTTATTGAGCTTTGTCAAATTGTTGTGACCCTTGTTAGAACTCATACTCCCCTGATCAAGATCACGTACACGTTCATGCTAAAACTTCTACACTAGAAGTTAAGCATTCATCATTTGTTCCATATGCCTATGCATTCTTCCATAAATAAAACTCTATGTATCTTTGCATCGTTCATCCCTCTCCAAACATCTCCAATAGAGACAAAGGGCTAGCTAAAAAAAAGAGAGAAAAACATGCCCAAAAGCATGGCAAAAATAAATAAAGAGAGCTAGCCCAAGTCTCAAAAAATTTCAAAAGGAGAAAAAGGGATTGATATGTGCAAGAGAAAGAGTTCCCTCATATAAAGCATGGTAATATCTAGCACCCATTTCCGGACCTAGTATCCACCTTGCCATGCTCATATCCATCACACACATATGCACATCTTGATCAGGATGTATGTTTGTTTCTTCCAAGGATCCGGTTTTTGACTTAGCAAAACATGAGAGACAAGTATGCCACATCTTCCCTACCTATAGCTCCACATAAAGCCTATTAGGAGTAGAATGTGAAGAAAGGCAACATTGATGCCTTGGTGAGGAACCATACACTTTTGAGCGATCCAAGAGTATCATTTGAGGAACACTGATTTTCTTTTGAAAAATTTCAAAACCTCTGGATTGCTAAGCTGATCAAGGTATGAGTGACTATGCACATGCTATATAACCATTCTGCCTCTGAACCGCCCAAGGCAGGTGAAGCTATATGCCCCACGTATCAGGTGAAAGGTGAGAACATTGCCAACTTGTTCAACTCTTGGTAGAGTACTTTGCTGTATGTTTGCCATAAGTTGAGAATACAACATTGTAGCAACTCCTTATCAACCAACCTAAGTCTCTAATGTCTTGCTTCGAGACGAGCAAGAGGTTAGCTTGGGGGAGTTTGTTGACGGTGGAAATTCACCATTTCCAACCCTCAATATTCTCACATAAATGGAGGCATATGCATATCTTACTAGCATTTAGGTTTGAATAATGTAGTTCCACTTGTCCTTGGAGATTATTTGTATGTAGGTGATTTACCCCTTAAAAGAGATGGAAACTCAACTTCTATGAAGAAACCATGCCAACTCAGGTGAGGAGGTGGCTGCCACCAAGGGAAACATGCCAATCCACGTCATCGATCCAGGGAGGCACTCACCGACGAATCAGAGGACGCCACATGGACTTCACATGGATCAAAGGGCCCACCTCGGATACCAAATCAAGCCATGCACCGGGGATGGATCAAAGGGCCCACAAGGCAGCCAACCAGAGGAAGCACACCAGGTGGGGCCGCCCTAGGGGGTCGGGATCGGCCGAACCGCCTTAGTGGCGTCCCATCCTGGCCTTCCATGTGGTGGTTGCTCTTTGGTCCATTGCCTCACTCCCGGGTGTTTAGGGGCCATTTAGGCGTCCGAGCAAGCCTTGTTCTCGCCTATAAATAGAAGGGGAGGGGCTCCCATTTCTCACACACCACTCTCTCATTCTCCTCTCACTTTTAGTTTCCAAGGCTAGGAGGTAGGCTAGAGTAGCTCTTATTCAGGTTCCAAGTCCTCTTGGAAGTTTAGGTATGAGTTCTCTTTTATCTTTATTTCTTTGTATGACTTTGATCTACTTCAGTTATTCAGCTATTTCATATAAAGTCATGGTAGATCATATTCTTGATATGTTCTTGAGTTCATCCTCTGTTCATCATTTAGAGGCTCGTGTTCTTCGTGAACACTACCTTTTGATCCACTTGAAGGGTGATAAACTCCTTCCTTATGTGTTTGTTCATAAGTTACAGGCTCGTGTTCTTCACGAACACGACCCTTTGATCTTATTGATTAGACATAAGAGAGTTCATATCTGTTCGTATGTCTAGCCTTAGTCGATCTTATTAGATGGCATAAGAGTGTTGCATGAGGTCTGTGTTCAAGCTACGGTACTCGGTCTAGTTGACCAGTCTTCTGGTGGCTCTCACCCTGGGTCACAATAGCCCGGGCCGGATAGAGTCTAGCAGCAATATAGGCATGGTGCCTGGGTTGTCTAGCTATGATAGTTATGAGCATACCCCCCGTAACGAGAGGTCGGTCCTCAGGTGGTGACAGCCCTGTTGGATCCTAGGGTAACCTCCACGCTGGGGTACCTGCTGTAGGAGTCTAAAGTCTAGTTTCACAGAGTGCTGGTCGTCACGGGCTAGCTCCCCATTTGTACCTGGGTGCTGAACCTTATCTCTCTCATGCAATACTCATGCCCATCTCTTGTATCTTCTAGCTTTGTATGTTTAGTACATTAGAACCTAGAGCTAACTCGTATGTTCCCCCTAAGCCATAGTGTGCTAGAGTAGAGGTAGATTTGAGTGTGTGTGTCACACTACCCCGTATATCTTTTATCTTACCCCTGTCTTTGAGTGTGTTGTTCCCTATATCTATCTCTTGGTTTACATTCAGAACAAAAGCATAAGTCTAAGATATCTGCCATTGCCTTCCACGGATTCGATACCCTTGGAATACTCTCCTTCCTTGGGGAAATGCTACAATGGTTTATCTGTGCGCTTGCGGATTCGTTCACGAACATTTAGATTAACCTATGGCAAGTCTCGATGTTCACGCTAACCCGGTGCCATTAGTTGTGACATTGAGAGGTGCCTAAAGGCTTTCCTGGTGTTGTCACTAAGGACGGGTCCCAGATCTGTTCTTAGGATGACGACGCTATGAAACGCCAACAGAGATCTCAACAAGGGGGATTTGGTGCTCCGACTTCGACAGAACAACGAGGGATGTCACAAGCTCATGCCGCCGTGGGAAGGGCCGTACATCGTCACCGAGGTCCTCAAGCTCGGCACGTACAAGCTTGCGAATGAGAGGGGCGAAGTCTTCGCCAACGCTTGGAACATCCAACAGCTACGTCGTTTTTACCCTTAAGTTCCAAGTCGTTTTGTGCATATCCGGCACCCAAGTCGGTTGTATATACATTAAGGTTGTGAATAAAGACAAGGGAGACTCGACTTTCCTCTGAAAACCAAGTCCCCCTCGGGGGCTACTATGGGGGGCACCCCCCCCTAAACGGTCCCATTTTTTTGCAAAAAAACCTTTTTTCTGAAAATGCTAAGCATCTCGCGCCTCGAAAGCTTAGGCAGACAAAATCAGGACGCAAGTAGCTAAAGTGTAAAGCCGGACGAGCCAGGGACGGCCTACGCCTCCAGCAGGATACGGCTTCCCTCTCACCACTTCACCTTCAAGTTACTCACGAAAACGATCAATCCTAGCTGAAATCTGCCTAGGTGACGGGAAAGACGCAACGGCATACATAAAATGAGCCACACTTAAGTTACAAACTTCGAAAGATGGTTTGTTTATTTACATGAGCCACCCGACTCAAATCTTGGCCATGACCTAAGGACTTTTACGCCCAGCTACTTTCAGGGCTCGAGGGGACCCGCGGGAGCAGCGTTCGAGAAGAGGTCCTCCTCGAACACGTCGGCGAGATCGGCGGCGGCATCAGCGGTGGCAGCATCGGCCTGATCCAGGGCATCCTGCACTCCATCATCATCAAGGCCATCCGCGACGACGTACCCTGTGGCCAGCGCTGCGAAGTCGACAGTGTAGTGCATTGACACCACGTCGAGGGTCCTCTGAACGCCGAGACGGAGAGCGCCCTTCATGCGCTCAATGACGCGGCCGCTCAGAGCCCGAAGGCGACTTGCCAGCAAGCTCCCAGACAAACCGGTACCCTCGTCGATGCTCTGGCACGCTTCGAGGGCCGCCTGCTCCAGGGTCGCGAATTCCTGTTGTGACGAGTTGTAGGCCGCCTGGAGAGCTTCCGCCTGCGTCGTAGACTCTCCTAGAGCTTTCTGCAGTCCTGGGAGGAGAAAGGGTGAGTTGAGAGCGAATCTCGACAAGCCTGAACGATAAATAAGGGCTCGAGGGCTGCAACTTACCCTCGACTTGCTTCTTCTCCATCTCGAGCTCTGCACGCGCGGCTCCAGCCTCTTGCCGCAGCTGCAGAATCGAGGCGTCCTTCTCTCCGCCGGTGGACCTCAGGGCTTCGACGGTGACGCTATCCTGAACCAGGGCCCCGGTGAGCCGCTCGGCTTCCACCTCCCAAAGTTGGAGTGCGGTTCTAGCCTCCTCAAGGGCGGTACGCTCCTGCTGGAGCTAGGACTGCACCTCCTCCGCGCTGAGCGCTCGCACTAAAGGGCGGACCGGGCATCCTCGAGCACCGTGCGCTCTTGCTGGAGTTGGGTCTGCACCTCCACACGCGTGGCGCGCTCCTGCTAGAGCTGGCCCTCCACCACGGTGAGCGCCTCGATCTTCTCCTGCAGAGCAGCGCCCAGCTTCTCGACCTCCTGGGTCTTCTGCTCGGCCTGGGTCTGTCAGGACCTCGCTCCCTCGAGGGTTGCGTGATTCTGCTGGAGTTGGGTCTGCGCCTCAGTGAGGGCCATCTCCTTCTGTACCAGCGCAGCCTGGACCTCGGCGTGCGCCGCGCGCGCCTTCCGCAGCTCCTCGTTTGCCGCCAACAGCGCCTCCTCTTTCCTTTGGAGCGCGACCTTCAACCCCTCGGCCTCCCTGGCCCTCTGGCCGCCGCAGCCCGCTGGGAGTCATGCTCCTCCACGCGGAGGAGGTTATACTCGAGCCAGCCGTTGTCCATCCGCAGGGCCTCCACCATCGCGTCCAGGGCATCGTACTGCGTCCGGTACCAGTCGAGATCGGAGCTCAGCTCAGCAATGTGGGCGAACCTCTCACCCACCAGCTCCTGCGGATCAGGAAGGGGAGAAAGAAGAAAGAAAGTCAAACAAAAGGCACGCAAACGAGGGAAGCGAACCAAGCGGACCTTGGGCAAACACACTTACTCGAAAGACTTGGAGCGGCCGGCCCCCGTGAAGCTGGAGAGCGTCGGCGAGGGCATTCTGAAGGGAGGCGTCGAGGCCGCCGAACTCCCGCCACAGCTCCCTCTCCGATCTCGCCTCTTCCACCAGGCTTGGTGGAACTCCAGGAAGCCGGAACCTCTGCTCCCACTGCGGCGCGCTGGCACTGGACATCGGGGCCGTGACGTCGGACGTCGACGCCCCAGCGCCGGTTGCTGGCGCCTGCGACATTACGCAACCATCGGACCGCACCACCAGCACCTCGGGCGCGGGCCCGGGGGCTGGCGCGGCCGCCACCACCGCCCGACCCCCACCGGGGGTCGAATCACCATCAGCAGGAGACCCGGCCGTTCCGCGGCCCTCTGCCCCCCGACCCGCGGCACAGGCCTGCTCTCGGCCCCGCCGGGTACAGTGGGTCACCGCCGCCCGCAGGGCATCCGCCGCTGCCTCCTCTCGCCTTTGCGGCCCTGTGGCCGCAGCCACGACTCGCGACGCCTCGCCCGCTGCTGTTGTACCCGCCGTCGCCCGTGAGGTCCTCGTCGAGCGAGCCCTCATCGCGAGCGGCACGTCTTGCACCCCCACCCTTAAGCGCCTTGACGGGCGCGAGGCCGGGGATGGCGGGTGCCGTCCTGACAACGAAAGGGAAGAAGAATGGGCAACCCAACGCATGATATCAAGAACACGGAGAGCAAGATGTGACTCACCTTATGTCAGAGAGGCCCCGCTTGCGCTTCCTCGAGGGCTCTGGGGGCGCCTCCCCAGACCCGGCTGGCACCCTCGACGGCACCCCCACGACAAGGGGCACCGTGTATGCCCCGGGGGCTGGCTCCATGAGGACCTCCTCGACCCTCGGCAATGGGGACGGCGCGGCCTCCCATCTGTCAGAAATGGTCCACTCCCCCTCGCTCTCCTCCTCGTCCGAAGACGTGTTTACTGGCTCCGGCGGGGGGGAGAGACCCTGCTGCTCCCGCAGCAGGTACTCCTCGTCATACCAATCGAGGCGCTCCTGCCTCTGTATCTTCTTCTCCTTCGCCTAGGCCGCTAGGCCCTTCTCCCATTGCTGTCGGGCACGGTTGGCAGCCTGCGACCTCGGTGTCAGCGGATCCGAAGTAGGGATGTCGACATGCACCCCCTGCCGCCAGTAACCGCGGTCAGATCAAACTCGGGGACAAAAAACGAGCAAAGAACAGAAGATCGAGTCTCACCAAGTCAGTGCCCGGGAGCATCGCGAACGACCACAGGTCGTCGTCGTTGTGCGGCACCACCCTGAGGTTCACTACGCGCATCGCCCTCGCGGCCGCGTACGCCTGGGTAAGCAGCTCCTCCAGCAACCGTGAGCGCGCCAGGGCCGCGGGGTTAGCGTCGGGCTTCATCTCAAAAATGGGGAGTTCCCTCTCCATGAGAGGGATCACCCGCCGGAGGTGGAAGTTGGCGATGATGGCCGCCACGGACAGCCTGGCGTTGGCCAGCTTGCACAAGGCGACGGTGAGGGGCTCGAGCCTCCTTTGCCTCGACATGGGCGACACCCCGTGCATCCACGAGATTGGCCTCTCCGTCAGCACCTTCCCGGTGTACGGTGGGAGCCCCGTGACATCATTGCGCAGGTAGAACCACCCCTTCTCCCAGTCGGAGTTGTTCGTCGGCATCGTGCACGGCAGATACAGCTCCTTCCGGGAGTCGCGCACCGAGAGCGTGAGACCGCCGGCGCGCACGGCCCGACGCGTCTTCCTCTCCCCCGTGGCGAGCGTGTGAAGCTCGCCACAGAAGAGATGAACCCACAGGTCCCAATGCGCCTGGATCCCTAAGAATCCCTCGCAGACGGTGACGAAGGAGGCCGCGTGCGAGATGGCGTTGGGGGCAAAATTGTGGAGCTCCACCCCATAGTGGTAGCACAACCACCGCATGAACTTGCTCGCGGGGGCTTTGAAGTCGCGCTCGTGCAACCGCATGAAGCTCACGACATAACCCGGCGGCGGGGCCGGCTGCCAGTGCGCCGACGGCGGGACGATCCACGTGCATCCTTAGCTTAGCACCGCCCATCGAGAAGCAGATCCCAGCGCAAATCACTAGTTGGTGCCGGTGCTAATCCGAACACCGACAAACATGCAAGACCATCACTGACAAAAGGCTCTGCAACTGCTAGCTTTGGACAACGACAACGAATACTAGATAGCCTCGTCCCCCCGCCACAGGTTGCTCGCGCCGCCACCGCAGTCCATGCCTCCGGCCTCGTTCTCCCTCGTCCCCGGCCTCCATGCCGGTGACAAGGGGAGCGGGGGTCCGGGGGTCCATCCTTTATTAGATCGAGTCCTAATCGAGTCCATCTAGATCTAGGGTTTGCTCGCCGCCGATGTTCGGTGGTGGAGTTAGGTTTTGCCGGAGGAACGTGGCTCCTCTGCAGCTTGGTTTTCCTGGTAGCGTCGGCGATGCGGAAGTGACGGCGTTGTAGAGGAATAATTTCTCCCAGCTTCTTCCATTCTCCGATGGCGATCTACTCCGACGTCAACGGAGAGGCTGGGAAGACCTGTTCAGGAGTCGAGGGCCGGCGCATCATCGTCTTCTTCAGGCGATGATGTTGTTGACCCTGTTAATCTCGAGGAAGATGTTCTTTGGCAAAAATCTGAGGTTTGCTCGGGTTGCTGGCGATGGTTTCGATGGATGCGTCGTGGGTACTGGAGTTGGCCGATGCGCCTGGGAGGTAGTGTACTCGGTTGATTCGCCTAGAAGTAAGTCCTCCTCTGCGGCCTCCACCTGGTGGAGATTGGCTCTGGTGCCCGGCGATGATTGGGAAGCGACTTCGGCGGCGACAACGAACGGATCTCTGAAGGCTTCGAGGAAGATTCTTAGGAGTTTTGGATGACTTCTTTGTAATCTTCTTTTTCTTTGGGGTCCTGTTTGTAAAAGGGCCAGTGTAACGGGCTAAGATCAATGCATTTTCCTTCTAAAAAACATGCAAGACCATCGTCTTCCTCGGGTGCTAGACCTTCACTTTCGTTACTATTTACGGAGTAAAAATCCAATTTAGCTAGCTTTGAGTTTTTTGAAGTTTTATATCCAGCAACCTTCTTAGAGTACCGGTTGTAAAATAGATACACCCGTAGAGAATGGACTTTAGATCCCACACTTTAGTCCCGGTTGAACTTGGCAACCGAGGCTAAAGATTTGGGGGCGACGTGGCCTGAAATGGCTGCAAACACCCCCTACCCTTTAGCCCCGGTTGGTAATACCAACCAGGGCTAGGGGGCAATGGCTACCTCACCTCCAATTATTGGTGTCGTCTTTCAAGTCTCGGGTGGTGTTACCACCCGAGACTAAAAGGCTCCCCTTTAGTCTCGGGGGTAACACTACCCGGGACAGCCTTTAGTCCCGGGCGGTGACACCACCCAGGACTAAAGGTCTACGCCTATAAATCCTCAACTTCTTCTTCCTTCTCCCCTGTCCGAGCCATTCTTCTCCTTATAGATGGCAACGGGCATATTATCCGCGGGTAGAGCTTATTCAAACCCGTGCCCGTGAGCTAAATATTAAACCTATGCCCGCGCCTGTCACCCACCGCGGGCACACATTTCCGCCCGTGCCCACTGCCCGTGCGTAAAATGTGCCCGCGTGTATGCCCGTCTATCAGATGCATGGAAGGAAAAATAAGCTGAGAAGCACACATATGGATGAGCTTTCAAGAAATACTTTCTCATGCTCAAGATTCAAACAATTCCATGCACAAATAGACATCCATGGGGATAACTAAAAATGCCAAGAAACCCTAGAACCCTTCTGGCTCTCTTATACAGCTACATAGATGGTCCATCGGTTACGGATATGTAGCGGGTTTGCGGGCACGAGTATGACTTCTTCAAACCCGCTAAGTTCATACCCACAGGTGCAAATTCAAACTCGTACCCTCACCCGTGGGCACAAATAAAAACCTGTATCATCACCCTAACAGGTTTTTACCCACGAGCACAAGGGTAATTTGTACCTGTTGCCATCTATACTTCTCCTCCTTGCCCGAGAGCTCAAGCTTTATCTCCATGGCGCCTCTTGCTTAGGGAGGTGCTGCCAAATTTTTTCTTCATCAATTTGTGAAGATTTCTCTCCTCCAAAGTGTTTCCAAGGTTTGATTCTTCATCCTCCCTTCTTTTGTGGTGATTAAAATTTGTTTTATGGCTTTAGAGATGGAGAAAATAGAAAAACTGATTTGTAGGTAGGAGGAGCTAAGAGATTAGATTTTTTTATTTACTTTAGATTTAGAAACTAGTAGTTAGCTAGATATTGTTCTTTCTTTCACATATTTTTAAAGCAATCTCTTAGAAAATAGAAATTTTATTCTAGGTAGCTATAGGAGGAGATCAGAGATTTAATATTTAATATACTTTAGATTTATAAACATCTAGTTATTTAGCATTCTCTTTTTTTTTCTTTTTTTTCATATACAACCATACATCCTAGCTAGCTACAGTACTACATCACCGGTGAGGTGTGGCTGTATATATAGTAGCTCGGTGATGTAGGACTGTAGTTAGGTAGGAGATGTAGGACTGTAGCTTGGTGATGTAAGACTGTAAGTGGGAGAGCCAGGTGCGTGTATATGATGGTGAGGTGAGGCTGTAGTTCCTAGATGACCAGGTTCATTTGAGCCAGGTGCATTTATTAGAAGTTAGTTTATAAAAAAATAGTAATTTTATTTCTGGTAGTTAGGTGTAGGTAAGAGTTTAATTTTTGTATATACTTTATATTTATAAACAAGTAGTCGTTTAGCTCGTAGTATTGTTTCATTAGTGGCATTGTTTCTTCTTTCACTCAATTTTAGATGTAGGCCTCCAGTTCTCATCATCCAACTCATAACTTAATGCGCATAATTTAAAGTAGGTTTAAAGTTGGAAAGTTGTGTTGTTTTTCTACACTTGTGCAACAACACAACTTTCCAACATTAAGCCTCTCTTGAATTCTTTACTTTTGTTGACAAACAACTTATCCAAAATTCTCTATGAACCTCAAAATTCACTTGTAGTCTAAAATTATCCAAGGTCTTAGTGTAAAATTTCTCAAAAATTAGTTCTAAAGTTGACTAGTTGGCTCTGTTTTCAGACTTAGCACATTTGATGTGTTTGATGTGTTGATCCAATAACACTTAGCATATTTCAAAAATAGATTTCTCATTTTATACACCATGATTTGGAGTGAAAATAGTTAAAATGGAACGTATACACTGTATAGATCATACACCTCGAATTTCACAAATTTAGGAGTTCATTTGCTAATTAAAATGATGAATGAAACACGATTAAATGAGAGCTGGAACTCCTAGTTTCACCCAGGTGACTAGCTAGTCACGCCACGCACCGTGGTCACGCCAGGTTGTCTGGCGCGACTCCATCTACCATGTCAGTTGCGACTTTTTCCAATGCACATTAGTCGCGCCACTGCATGTGACGTGACTCAACTATTAGTCGCGCCACGGAGTTTGGCGCGACCAAAAAGGCTAGTTCTTGGAAATATAGTTTGGGTGGGTTATTTTTAAAATTTTAGTTTAAAAAAGGTTAAAATAAAAAAATTCCTCATCAATTGTCTCATCAGTTCAGACAGGTGGGGAGGGAGAGAAGAAGGAAGAGGTAGAACATGTGTTGCGTAGTGTGCGAGAAACGTGCAAGACCATCGTCTTCCTCAGGTGCTAGACTTTCACTTTCGTTACTATTTACGGAGTAAAAAACTAATTTAGCTAGCATAGAGCTTGTTGAAGTTCTAGACGCAACTCCAAGAGACTTACTAAATTAGACTAGCTAAATTCACATTTAGCTAGTCATTTAGCTAGTATTCTTTATCTATATTTTCTCTTCTTCTAACCGACTAGTTAAAATAACTAGCCATCCCACAACTAGGTCCACGTGCCATACCTTATCTCTTCTCCCACCTCTTTGGCTAGTGTTGACAGTTATTAAGTGCTACTTTTATACCGTCAACTCCTGCATAAAATGAATGAAAAGTGATCATCAACACTAGAATAGGGCTTTATACTGACAAGTTCCACAAGTGTTGGTGTTTCTAGCTTTTGTTGCAGGACGCACAGGAATACATGATAAATGATACAATTGAGAGCATGTGATCCAATGGCTTATATAGGACATCATTCATAACAACTTCTGTAACGACCCGGGTTTTCGGTGAGGAAAACCCGACTCCCTGTACCCTTGTGATAGTCCCTGGATCAGTAGCTATCACGTACAGAACTCATTACAGTATAATATCATTTCCATACAACGAAATCAGAGTACAAAACATAGTATTTACATCTGAACACAGATCGGTATACGATTTAAGTACAAGCCCCTTGGGCTAAACGACAAGTAGAAACTCTACGCAGCGGTAGCTAAGGCTTCAAGTCTTCATCCTCGGTCTTCACCACAGGCATCCTCGAGCGAAACAACGCAACCCTTCCTCCATGGATTCATCATAATTGGACTTTCGCTCCAAGTCCAATCCTGCACACTCACAGACTATCCACAAGGAATGGGATAGGTTCACGTCACCAACCGTATGCAAGCTTTAAGTGGCCTAAAGCTAAGGGTATAAAAAGTAGTCAAGGAGTAGGCAAGAGTTTTCCTAAACAGCAGTAGCAGCATAAATAGAATAATATCTCCAATTCCCGTATCACTCATCCACAAACGGTTACACCTGGTCACCCAGATCACCGTCACCAAGTCCTATCTCCATCTAGGGTCGGTGCGAGAACTCCCACTCCTCGCACCTCAATGATTGCACCCGGATCCACGAGGCAGAGGGAGCAACTCTCCTCTCCCCGAGTACAACCACGGCTCACCATACACTCTCATCCTATAAAGGGGGAGGTAGAAATCCCAAAATGTAAGAGCCGGAGAAACAACAGGCATGTCCATAACCGAGGACACGGCTATACCTATAGATCTAAACTCTGCAGAGCGTGTACACCAGTACCCAACTCGGAATGGCACCCGGCGGTGATCAGCCAACCAAGCCCATCCTACCGGACGAACACCTAGGAGTTATGATTCCATCCTGCATCCGGGTCTCGATGCGGTCCTTCGCAAAGGACCACCCCAGAACTGTGAACATGCCCCCGTGTGGCCGCACGGGGAGCGCCCAATAGGGAAGGGACTTCACCCTAACCCTCTCACTGATACCCTCTATCCTACTGGCAGGTATGGTATCGCACTTGCCAGGGTCGACCTGGCCCTATCCCCACTCTCGGTGAGGTGGTGTGTACGAAAGTCCCGTGAAACAGGCGACCCACTCGGTTTCAGACCGGGGCGAGCTCCTATCCTCCAAGTCATCACAAAAACCCCAACACCTGTGCTCCTAAAACAGTGTACCCGCCATAGGCACCAAACTGGGCAACGTCCGAGAAGACGATCCCTGGCCCCCGATCCCGGATCGGGTTGTCTTGAGCTCACCCTCGCCAAGTATCCCAAAAACACCTTCTCCTGCCGGTTTTTCCCACACACGCCAAGAAGACTACCACATAGCCCCAACACATGCATCACAAGCTCAGTGTATAATCACGCTTAAATATAGGAGTAGTAGTAGGTCAATCAAGGACAAGGTATTTAAAAAGAGGCAGTGCAAGGTTTCATCATAATCCATCATCATGCAGTAATTAAAGCGCTAGCAATTCTAAAGCAATGCCTAATGGGCATTCAAAGGTCGGTCGGGCGTGAACACCTGTGAGCAAGAAGTCGTTGTAGTTTCCGTAGTTGTACTTGATCTTCTGGCTCGTCTCCTCAGCTCCGGGAAATCCTAGATTCGCAAATATAAATAAATAACGGAGCTAAAAGCAAATAAACTCCAAAGAGAAGCAATAAAGAACCAAATAACTCCAGAAGCTAGTCTAACGGGTGCTTCAACATTTTAGAAGAATAAAGAAACTGATTTCATATTTTTCTAAGCTAGAATCAATTTATTATTGATTTTCAAATAAAGAAATATTTTATGAATTTAATTAATTGTGATAAAGCACACAAAACATAAGTCAGCAAGTTAGAGAACTAAAGACTAGGTTTTGGGTTGGTCTGCAAGCTCAGTTGACTAGTCAACGATCTTTGTTGACCAAGTCAACGGAAAAAGGTCAACAGTCAATCGGACCCCACAAGTCACCCTGTGGGCCCCGTAGGTTAGATGGGTCCAGGCTGGACAGTTAGCGGTCCCGCATGTTAGTGGGTCCCCCACGATAAGTCTGTGGGCCCCTTGGTCAAATCAGAGAGACAAAGCAGGGTAGATAAGCTAGAAGCGATGTGGTGTGGTTTGAGAAACTTGACTCCAGCTGGATCATGACAAAGATGTGACGATGATGGACTTGCCCATGGTAAGGTTGATGGTTTAGCTAGCGCACGTGTCGTGCACGACGAAGGCACGACATGACCACGGTGAAAGGTATGTCGGAACTCGAAAGATTGAGAGCAGGCATCTAGTTCACAGATTAAGGCTCGATGGAAAAAGGGGACAAGAGCTGCTGCTAACAAGCAACACACTCACCAGATTGATAAAGAGCTAAAGATAGATAACACAAGCATGGCTTATGGGAAACAGGCATGGTTGCGACAGCTCATTTGATGGCAGACTGCATACAAACTAGCAGTACACCACATAGGTTGTACAGGTGTAGCTAGCGGTCTCACGTTTGCTAGCTTTCTTGCATCAGACTGCAGCGCCATGGATGGGTTTAACAAACAGCACAAGGCGAGCATAAGGCAGCATCAGCAAGAGGGAAAACCCCCAGTGGCTGCAGCGCACATGACCATGTGTGATGGCACAAACGGGACAGATTGGAAGAGAGGCGACGGTTAGAGAGAGGTAGCTCGGCATTACAGGTTCAGCAGGTTGGAACCTTTGGCACATAGCTCGGCAACGAGCGTGCGCAGCCAAGGAAGATTACATCTCAAGGTCAGACGTGGTATGGCTTGGAAACAAAACAAGAGATGGCAGCTTGCTAGCCTTTGCTCAGGCTGCAGCTTCACGTTGTGGATCAGAAAAACCACCAGCTAGCACTGCATGGGAGTCACTAGAGCATACACATGACACGATAGAAACTCAAGAGGTTCGGCCGATGGTTAGAGACTGGATGGGTCTTTGGCCGGTTCGACAAGGTGTTCTGGCATATCACCGAGCAGGTTGTGGGCATAACAAAGGTTCCCCGGTTGTGTGCGCAGAGCGCTCGATTAAATGCCGCAAGGGCATGTGCCTCACGGCTGCACACTGTTGTGCTGGTTTACGGCCTGTGTGAGACAAGACAGGGTGGCGGTGCGAGCTGTGCACGCGCGAACACCGGTTGGCGAACAAGGCATCTCGGGTTCGATCGGGGCGTGCATCACGCCGGTTTGGTTGGTGCGTGTGCATGCGTCCGACCGCTAGGCAAAGCCCCGGCCGAGCACGGCGGTGAGGACAAGATTGGCGGCGATGTTGGAGCAGGGCCCCAAACAGTGAGGAACGAGATGGCAACACTGAGCTACGTGCTGGCACTGACGTGCCGGCTCGTGAGCGAGTTCTCGGTTCAGGATCGCAGTCCCAAATGTAAGGCCATGCCTTCCCCGGGTGGCGGTGTGTGTGCATGTGATCGCGGTGAGAACCAAGGCCTGAAGGTGAGGCCTTGGGCTTTACTAGCACGACGAACGTGTGTGTGCAGGTTTGTGGGAGTTCATGGTCGTGACACGGTGGGACGGCGTGTGGACAAGAGATCATGGCACGGCTAGGGACGGCGGCTTGGTTGGGCTTGTGCACGCGTAGGCGAGTGCTCGGACGAAGATCGGGTGTGGCAAGCTAAAAGGCAAAACCTTCATCATCCCTGCGCGCGTGTGCACGAGCGTGCAAACTGGTGGCTAAGCCACGACGACGCGGTAGGCAGGGTGGCGTGCTCGCTGCAGGACGGCATGCATCGAGATCAAAAATTGGGCAAAGGCAGCATGCCACATACAGGAAAGCATGGCTAAGGGTCATGGTAAATTTTGTACACACATGGCCTTCAAGAGTACCAGATGCTCTAGTGGACTTCTCTCTCGTGTAGAGGAAAAGAAGTACAGCGCTGCTACAGTTTGCCTCGAGTGCTCTAGGGTGAAAGTAAAAGAGCAGGGGGGAGGAAAAACTTGTAGCCTAGCATTATGGTTTCAGCAGGTGTAGCAAAAAGCCCCACCGAATCGGACTTTGGAACGCACGGATTCTAGGGAACATAGAGCAGCAAGGCTTTGCTCTGGCATAGGTTGCAAGTGCAAATATGCACAGATCATGGATCGAAAGGGGGCGGTCCTACATAGGGCCTAGGATAGAAGAACAAGATGGTCTTCCGATTGTGGCTCAGCTATAGCTTCAAGATGAACTAGCACTTGTTTACAGTTTCCACTGCTTGGATCGGAAAGCCACAAGTGCGCCTTGACAGGGGCAAAAGGACCACGACGTGGCTTGGTTTAAGCACATGGCTCAGAACAAAACCGGAGCTGACACGATGGACAGTTTCGTATACAGGTTGTAGCTCCTGGGTTTGGCCAAGAAATGTCACAAACTAACATGTCACTGGTAGAGTAAGAACACATGGTCTATTAGAGCACCATCAAGCCAAAACATGGCCAATGGTTGGCTTATGATGGTGATGGTTTGGGCAACAGCAACACTGTTGTAGCTTGTTGGCCAGACAAACAAACAAACTGCCAGGGTGCAGGCCAGATGCGCATATGGTGGCACACAAGACGGTGGAAGGGTCAAGGACAGAGGTCAAGCGGGGGTGCACGCAGACGACGGCAGCGGCACCTGCAGGTGTAAGGCTCGACTCGAAGGTCGGCACACAAGCGACGGTGTTTGCGCGGCGGCGCGGAGCAGAGCAGCCAGAGGTAAAGGCCGGGCAAAGCCACAGCTTGTTTACAGAGCAAACAATTGGCTCGAAGACCGGCACAGGAATGGCAAGGAGGGGACTAGGCCTCACCTGAAGGCTTGCGATCGTCATGCAGGTATTTCGACTAGCGGTTCGTCTTGCGGTCAGACGGCGTCGTACCCGCACGCGTCGGCTTCGGCTACTAGGGTTCTTGGTAGGGGACGTGCAAAGGTAGCAACTTCGGCCCTACCATCCTTGGCTTCCATGGTGTGCGACCGTCGTGGGCAGCAACACATAAGCGAGCAAAGCATCAGCTTCGGCTGAGAAAGGATCGGGCAACAAACAAAGGAAAAGGAGATGGGGCAACCGATGCGTGCAGCTCACCCTTTTAGCCATAACATCGAGCAGGTGTAGGTCGAGGCTGGGAACAGCTTCAGCTTGCCGTCGATGTCAACCCCGTCTTCGGCTCTGGCTCCTCGATTCACAGGCAGTACAGCTTCACTTTGACGGCGGCGACCTCCGGCGTGTGGCTGCGTCGGGCGACGGCGGTGAAAGCACTGATGAAGAGGATGCCGTGCAGGACGGGGAGCAGCGGACGCAGGGCGACAGCCGTGGTGTTCCTGAACAGCGTCGGCGAGGACGTGGTTCTTAGCTTCGGTAGCTCCTGGTTCCGGCAGCTTCAGGAGGACGATGGCGGACGGCAAAGGGGCAGGAAGCAGAGGTCGTGGTCCGGGCGGCGATGACGGCTTCCTCGGCACAGGCAGCCCTCGGCGCCTTTGCTTCGCGACCCACGGCGTGGACGGCTCCTCAGCTTGGTATTCTGGGACGACGAGGTACTGGCGGCGCCGGCGTCTTGGCCCGGAGCAGGGCGGTGATGCACACGTGTGTGGCATCGGGCCCCCGGTGGTGCTCCGGCGGCGCGGTCGGAGGTGACGGTGTCGATCCTCCCCTGGCTCTCCTCCTTCTCCGCTTCTCCTGCGTCTCCTTCCCCTCTCCTCTTCCTTCACCATGGCGACGGCGGCAGGAAGGGGGAAAATTCCCCAAGGGCGGCGGCGGACAGGGAGCTGGTGCGGCTGGGTTTTGTAGGGGAAGACTAGGGTTTGGGCGCGGCTTGGACGGCGGATGGGGCACGCAGGGCACGCGACGCGCATCCGCGGCGGCCATGGAGGGCCCCCCGTGCTCACGGTCTACGGCGGCGACGCCCGCTTTTGTGTTGCGCGCGTCAGCAGGTAGGGGAAAGGAAAACAGGAGGGGGCGCCGACATGTGGGGCCCGCCTGTCGGTGTCTGCGGCTGAGGGGGAAGAGACCGCGGGCTGTGCTGGGCCGGCTGGCCAAGGTGGGCCGGAGGCAAGAAAGACTGAGGGGTTCGGGTGGACTTTAGCAGCATGGGTCACGAAAATGGGTTAGGCCCATTAGAGAGAAAGGTGTATCTATTTTTCTATACTCCAACACATATACTTTCAAATACAATTCAAATCTGAATTTGAATTCAGATTTGAATTCCACCCAAATAAAATCCAAATAACATTCAATAACCTCCTAAATTAATCACACTAACATTTATAAATCCTAAATTTATATTTTTGCTCAAAATAATTCTAAGAGTTAGAGAAGGATCAAAGAAGACATCCTTGTAATTTACTCAAGCACTCATATACAACAAATTTTTTTTTGAAATCCACATTTTGCAAACATAAACATTCCGGAAAAATTCGGGATGTTACAACTTCAAATGCTAATTTGGACTGCACCATTGTGACAGGCTCGTCGAGTCGATCGAAATGGATATTACATTTGTCTACTTCTGAGTCCGGATGAAAGAGATATGCACACGACAAGATCATCATCTTGATATGTGGGCCCGGTGGGAACCACACCAGACCACGTGGCGACGTGTTGCCACATTGGATGCCATGTGTCTATGACACATCACCAATCCAAGGAAACACACCTTCGACCAATCAGGAGCCAGTACACGGATCCAAGGGCCCACAACCACGAGATAAATGGCTAAAAATACTGCATGCACCCTCATACCCACCTTGGGACCCACCTGGTAGTCACCTGGATGAAAGGCGGTGCGAGGGGAGCTACCTGGGGGTCGGCCGACCCCCCAAGTCGGCCGACCCCACTTTGCGGCCCCTTGTGTCGCCCTTCGACGTGTCGGCTTGTCGTGATGAAGCAAAGGCGGTCCTAGGTAGGGTTGAAAACGGACAGTTTGTATCCCGTTCCGTTCCGACCGTTATTCTACATTATGATTTTGGTCCCGCTTTTACCGAATTATGAAAAGTTGTCTGATTCAATTAATTATAATGTCATTCTTCATTACTTTGTAGTAGTCTACTTTCATAAATGTAGAAAAATCCCATTCCGTTCTGACCGTTTTTCTACATTTATGATTTCATGTTCGACCTTTTTCGACAGTTTTCATCCCTAGTCCTAGGTGTGTGCCCGAATATTCCCTCAGGATCCTGCCGGAAAGCTCCTTCTCTTGCAAGCTACTTGGCCCCCACTCCTCTTCACCATGTGTCACCACACTATTGGTGGCGCCCATGGCAGCCAAGGGGGCTCCTCCTACTCTCCTTGGCCTATAAATAGAAGTGGAGGGGTAGAGAATAGGACACACAACTCCTCTCCTCCTCTCTCATTTTCTCTCTTGAGAGGAGAGGCTCTCCTCTCCTCCTTCTAGAGTGTAAGTGTGGAGTAGTTGATTAGATCAAAGCTAGGGAGAGAGTGAAAGGGATGTACCTCTATGGATGCTCGTTCTTCAATTAGAGTAAAGTGAGTATTTCTGCATTTTCTATTTAGACCAAAGTGCAAGTGATATGTTCTTGTGTTCTTCACCTGTTCATCATTTAGAGGCACGTGTTCTTCACAAACACGCCCCCTCGATCTAGTTGATTAGGTGCACAAGTTTGGAACCTGTTTGTATGACTAGTCTTTTAGAATAAAGTGGATGTGCTTGCATGCTCTAATTAGAATAAAGTGTATTCGTGATTCCTTTCTAATAGTTTATGCTAGGTTGCATGAGTAGTCTTTTTCCTCTACTAGTGCATAGATCCTGGGTTTATGCGTTCGTCTGCTGCAAGTCGTTCGTATACGTTGGAAGCATAGTACGGGGTCAAGTTCTCTCTTGCATGTCTTGAGTATAAGCTAGTAGTACCTATAGTGAGTGAGATCAGTTCTCTTCCGTGGTCGTAGTTCTATCAGTACAGAGTGCCGTAGTCCGTTGGCTACGGCAGTAACCACAGCGTAGACGTTGTGTCACGCTACCGGTTATCATTCGTTCGGCTTATCCCAAGGTTAGGTAGAGGCAGTCCAGGTGGTGGTGACAGCCCGTCTGGCCCTCATTGATCCTCCGCAGCTGGATATAGTTAGAGCTCCGTTCCACATAGATCTGCGTGCCGGAGTCGCCTGTTAAGTCAGGGCTATCGGTACCCTAAGCCAAGTTCTATCTAGAGATCGACCTTTAATCTCATCTGTAGTGCTATCTTTAGGAATCCTCTCTATCCTTGCCTTTTATCTGGGTGTGTCCTTGGACTGACTAGTACGAAGTTAGTGCACATTGTTCCCTTGGATTTGATACCCTTGGAATACTCTGAGGTGAAAGCTACAACGGTATCCGTGCGCTTGTGGATTTATTTCGTGTGGTGCTAAAATACCCAACAAGCTTTCTGGCGTTGTTGCCGTGGAACGGTTGCTGTATCTATCTTCGTACCTAGTGGTCCTCATAGTTACCTTTTTCGTTTTCTTCCACCTTTACCCCAGTTACCATGGAGCAAACTTCTATCCAAAACCTTTCTGCTCCCAAACCTGAGTTGTTAGAGCCTCCGCCATCGGAACACCCAATTACCACACCTAGCTATCAACTCAGTACCGATCTTATCTGTTTGATTGGGAAATCGTATTCCTTTTCCGGGGACTGTCAAAACCCCTACGAGCATTTGCGAGAGTTTGAGCATTTGTGTTCATGTTACGCCTTTGCTGGCATGACACATGATATCCTTCGTTGGAAATTGTTTCCTTTTTCCCTCACGGGAAGCGCGAGGCAATGGTATAATGAACGCGTGGGCTCTGTTGGCGGCAGCTGGTCGAAACTTGTCGGTGAATTCTGTCGACGGTATTTTCCACCTGCTCGTCTCATCGCCCTGCGAAGGGATGTGCTCGGATTTAAGCAAAATGACAGGGAGACCTTGGGTGCGGTGTGGGAAAGACTCTTACATTTAGTAAATTTGGGTCCCACGCTGTCGATACCCGACCATGTGCTCTATCAACATTTTTATGAGGGATTGGACGTCAAGTTCGCCGGGCGCCTTGACGATGCCTCGGGAGGCTCCTTTCTGGATAAGACTCCAAGTGAGGGAAGGAAGATTCTTGACCTTATAATAGCTAATACCTCCTTCACAACCGAGCCGGAAGACCCTCAAGAGGAATGTGCACCTAAAGAAGAGACCACTCCTGAATCTGAGCCTGAACCTTTACCACCCAAATCCCTAGGCCCAGTTCAGGAGGCCACGACACAGGAGGAAGAGGCAATTCAACCTCCGCAGTCCCTTCCGAAGTTTGAGGATGATATAATTGGCGACTATGGAAACACCTCAAACTATTGTTGCGAGAGAAAACCACCATCACTCGTGTCTCCCCCAGATCCTGTGGAAATTGCCTTCCTTAGGGACAACGTTCGGGAGTTAACAGCCATCATGACCCAAGAGTGGTCGAGAGAGTCGGAATCTTCCAGCCCCTTCCGCCTCGATCGACCCTCCCTTGCGTCATGAATGGAAAGGTAGTGAAAGTTCTCTACAACCCTCTCGTGAGAGTCAATATCATGTCCAGTACTTATGCTCTGAGAAACTTTGCGGACGAACCCCTGACTCCTACCCAGACGTCTATCAGGACTCCTGAAGGAGAAATCCTAGAAGGAGTAGGGATCTTAAAGGCTATCCCTGTCATGTATAAGGAGGCCGACTTTGCTCTTGATTTCCATATCAATGATGTCCTTAGCTTCGACCTCATGATAGGATTGCCCCTCAAGAGATTTCTCATAGAGGCCCCTACCCGAGGTAAGCTTGACGTGTGCCTTGGGAAGGAGGCTTTCTCTATAGAAATCTCAAGAGCGAAAAACGCAAGAACTGACCCTCCTGATGACTCTACACAAATTGAGGAGGTCAAGGCAATCATTCCGGGAGAGTCACCGGAATCCCTCCTCGACGAGTGGGCACCTGAGTTCATAGATGAGATAGAAGAGCCTGATGAGCCTATAGATATATCTGAATCCCAGGTTCCACCTAAGCCTCCTATCGAACTCAAACCTCTGCCCACCAGCCTTCGATATGTTTTCCTCCATGGGGACACTAAGTCCCCAGTGATCATTAATGACAATCTCTCTGACGAGGAATTCAGAAGGCTCATCTCCATCCTAGAGAAGCACCAATCTGTGTTCGGGTACTCTCTTCAGGATCTTAAAGGGGTAAGCCCGACTCTCTGCACCCATGGCATCCCCGTAGATCCAGACATTCCACCGACGAGGGAACCGTAGAGAAGGCTGAACAATACAATGAGAGAAGTCGTGAAGAAAGAAGTTCTCAAACTTCTTCACGCTAGGATCATCTATCCAGTGCCCTATAGTGAATGGGTTAGCCCCGTTCAATGTGCACCCAAGAAGGGAGGAATGACGACAGCCCCTAATGAGTTCGGCGAGCAGATTGCTCAACGCCTTCCCACAGGGTGGAGGATGTGCATAGATTATAGGAAGCTCAACAAGGCTACAAAGAAGGATCACTTCCCGCTCCCGTTCATCGATGAGATGCTTGAGCGGTTGGCGAATCACTCCTTCTTCTGTTTCCTTGATGCGTATTCTGGCTACCATCAAATCCCTATCCACCCTGATGACCAGAACAAGACCACATTCACCTGCCCTTACGGAACCTATGCTTATCGGAGAATGTCTTTCGGGTTGTGTAATGCACCTGCATCGTTCTAGAGGTGCATGATGTCTATCTTCTCAGACATGATCAAGCAAATCATGGAGGTTTTCATGGACGATTTCTCTGTCTATGGTAAAACTTTCGATGAGTGTCTCAGGAATTTAGACAGGGTCTTGCAAAGGTGTCACGAGAAGGACTTAGTCCTCAATTGGGAGAAATGCCATTTCATGGTTCGAGAGGGCATCGTGTTAGGACACCTGGTGTCTGAACGAGGGATAGAAGTGGATCGTGCCAAGATCGAGGTAATAGAAAAGCTTCCTCCTCCTGTAAATGCTAAGGGCATCCATAGCTTCCTCGGTCATGTTGGGTTCTACCCACGATTCATTAAGGATTTCTCACAGGTGGCTAGACCCCTTACCAATCTCTTGGCCAAGGATGCGCCTTATGAATTCACAGAGGAGTGTATGAAATCTTGTCTCACCCTCAAGAATGCACTCATCTCTGCCCCAGTCATCCAGCCTCCCGACTGGACGCTGCCCTTCGAGATCATGTGTGATGCTAGTGATTACGCTGTAGGGGCCGTCTTAGGCCAAACTAAGGATAAGAAACATCATGCTATAGCATATGCTAGCAAAACCATGACAGGAGCTCAGCTGAACTACGCTACTACTGAGAAAGAGCTCCTTGCTGTTGTCTTTGCTATAGATAAGTTTAGATCCTACTTAGTGGGAACCAAGGTAATAGTTTATACTGATCATGCTGCCCTTAAATACTTGCTCACTAAGAAAGATGCTAAACCCCGCCTGATTAGATGGATTCTGCTCCTTCAAGAATTTGATTTAGAAATAAGGGATAAAAAGGGAGTAGAAAATTCTATTGCGGATCATTTGTCTCGTATGCATACTACTAACCTGCAGGAAGCACCCATAAATGACTTCATGTGGGATGACATGCTATTCAAGGTCACAGACTCCAACCCATGGTATGCAAATATTGTCAACTTTATGGTTGCAGGGTATGTACCACTAGGTGAAGACAAGAAGAAGTTGATCAAGGATAGTAAATGTCATTACTGGGATGATCCATACCTCTACAGAATTTGTTCTGACGGCCAACTGAGAAGATGCGTACCTGCGGCTGAAGGAATAAAGATCATCGAGAAATGTCATGCAGCACCATATGGGGGACACTACGGTGCATTCCGTACTCAAGAGAAAATATATCAGAGTGGATTCTTTTGGCCAACCATGTATGAAGACACAAAAGATTTTATTCGGAGGTGTCGGAGATGTCAACTATAGGGGGGAATCACAGCAAGAGATGCAATGCCTTTACAGAATAATCAACAAGTTGAGCTATTTGACGTATGGGGCATTGATTTCATGGGACCTTTCCCAAAGTCCCAAGACTGTGAGTACATCTTGGTGGCAGTTGACTATGTGTCCAAGTGGGTGGAAGCATTACCGTGTCGAGCTGCAGACTCCAAGCACGCGAAAAAGATGTTCCATGAAGTCATATTCCCTCATTTCGGGACACCAAGGATGGTGATTAGTGATGGGTGGTCTCATTTCATTGATAAGACCTTCCGAAACTTCCTGAGAGAGCTGGGAATACAACACAATGTCGGGACTCCATATCATCCCCAAACAAGTGGTCAAGCAGAGACATCAAACAAGCAAATCAAGAACATCCTATAGAAGACCGTAGATGAGATGGGAAAATCATGGAAGACAAAGTTACCTGATGCACTTTGGGCATATAGAACTGCCTACAAGACCCCAATAGGAATGTCACCTTATCAGCTTGTGTACGGAAAATCTTGCCATCTACCAGTCGAGCTAGAACACAGGGCTCACTGGGCCATTCGGAAATTCAATATGGACTTCACAACAGCTGGGAAACAAAGGAAACAACAGCTATTAGAACTTGAAGAATGGAGGGAAAAAGCATACCATAATGCCAAAATCTACAAAGAAAGGACCAAAAGATGGCATGACAAGAGGGTCAAGAAGAAAGAATTCAAACCAGGAGATAAGGTATTACTCTTTAATTCTAGGGTCAAGTTATTTGGACATGGGAAGCTTCGAAGCAAATGGGAAGGACCGTACCTTGTTGTTGATGCTGCCTCTCATGGAGCAATCACACTCCAAGATGAAGAAGGTAAGACATTTAAGGTAAACGGTCACCGCTTAAAGGTCTTTCTTGAACCCGATGATAAAGAGTATGATGAGATCCACCTCATTGAGGAAACCTAGCCTTAAAACCAACTCCAATAATAATTAGGCTAGGTAACCATCTTTTCCTCGATTCCCTTTGTTTTTTCCTTGTTTTCTAATAATGCAGGTAAGAAATAAGTGTGGGGGAGTCACCTGACTCCCACTACCGACGAATAAAAGCAACAAGAGGTACACTACTCTCGCTCTCTGTTCTCCCTGATTAATGAGTTTGAATGAGTTTCAATTCATATCCGCTAAAATCAAACTCACAGAATCGTGCTCAACTTGCTCCACATGTTTCCTGAAGGTTGGCTTGCATATGTTTTATTCCTTGCCTAACATCTTGATGCTTGTGCACAAAAATCTTTTAGGGAACTCATGCTCATCTAAGTAGTTGATGTTTGTGATATGGTTTGACGATATGATCTTCTCTCTGAATGTTTGAGTGCTTGGGAATTTTATTTGAAAACTTGAAAACCCTTTGGAAAGCTCCTCTTTGATTAGCCAAAGTCCTACCAAAGCCATATGATGAGTTATCTTAAAAACCTTAGACTCATATGCTGCTTGTTATTGCATTGAGCTTTGTCAAATTGTTGTGACCCTTGTGAGAATTCTTTTCATGCTTTCATGATCAAGATTCATGTGCACTCCATATCCCCTTGCTATGCTTCTACACTAGAAGTTAGCAATGTATCATCCATCCATTCCACAAAATAAAGCTCCATGTGTGACCTCTCTCTCCAAAAGTATGTTCGAAAAAAGGATATGGGCTATGCAAAAAAAAGAAAAAAAGAAAAAAAGAAAAAAAAAGAAGAGAAAAAAAGACATAGCCCATGTCCAAAGGAAAGAAGAAAAAGGAGAGAGATGAAATCATGCAAAATAGAGTTTCAAAATTTGATGGTAATAACTAGCACCCACTCCGGGCCTAGTATCCACCTTACCATATCCATCACGTCCTTATATGTGCACATCTTGATCTGATTGTATGATTTGATTTTCTTTTTGGATCCGGTTTTTGACTTTGCAATAAATGTGATACAAGTATGCTTTATCTTTTATCCTACCCTGAGCTCCACATATAGCCATCATTAGAAGTAGGATGAAAGAAAGGCAAATCTAATGCCTTGGTGAGGACATATATACATTGAGCGATCTGAGAGAATCAAATGAGGAGCTAAGCAAGGTTTTGTTTTTGAAAACTTATTGCAAAACCCCAAGTTACTTGACATGAGGAAAAGAAGTGATTTGAGTCATGACCGTTCCATTCCTCAACTACCCAAGATGGCATGATAGACACTCCACAGAGTTCACAAGTACAAGGTATGGTTTGGAATATCTCTTATGCTCGCTTAAACCTTTGGATATCATGTCTCACCTTGATATGTTCCCCTTCACTCGGGACGAGCAAAGGTCAAGTGTGGGGGTGTTGTTGACGGTTACTAAGTGCTACTTTTATGCCATCAACTCCTACATAAAATGAATGAAAAGTGATCATCAACACTAGAATAGGGCTTTATTCTGACAAGTTCCACAAGTGTTGGTGTTTCTAGCTTTTGTTGCAGGATGCACCAGAATACATGATAAATGATACAATTGAGAGCATGTGATCCAATGGCTTATATAGGACATCATCCATAACAACTTCAAATGCCAATTTGGACTGCACCATTGCGACGGGCTCATCGAGACGATCGAAATGGATATATCATTTGTCTACTTCTGAGTCCGGATGAAAGAGATATGCACACGACAAGATCACCATCTTGATATGTGGGCCCGGTGGGACCCACACCAGACCACGTGGCGACGTGTTGCCACGTTGGATGCCATGTGTCTATGACACATCACCAATCCAAGGAAACACACCTTCGACCAATCAGGAGCCAGTACGCGGATCCAAGGGCCCACAACCACGAGATAAATGGCTAAAAATACTGCATGCACCCTCATACCCACCTTGGGACCCACCTGGCAGTCACCTGGACGAAAGGCGGCGCGAGAGGAGCTACCTGGGGGTCGGCCGACCCCCCAGGTCGACCGACCCCACTTTGCGGCCCCTCGTGTCGCCCTTCGACGTGTCGGCTTGTCGTGATGAAGCAAAGGCGGTCCTAGGTGTGTACCCAAATATTCCCTCAGGATCCTACCGGAAAGCTCCTTCTCTTGCAAGCTACTTGGCCCCACTCCTCTTCGCCACATGTCACCACCCTATTGGTGGCGCCCATGGCAGCCAAAGGGCTCCTCCTACTCTCCTTGGCCTATAAATAGAAGTGGAGGGGGTAGAGAATAGGACACACAACTCCTCTCCTCCTCTCTCATTTTCTCTCTTGAGAGGAGAGGCTCTCCTCTCCTCCTTCTAGAGTGTAAGTGTGGAGTAGTTGATTAGATCAAAGCTAGGGAGAGAGTGAAAGGGATGTACCTCTATGGATGCTCGTTCTTCAATTAGAGTAAAGTGAGTATTTCTGCATTTTCTATTTAGACCAAAGTGCAAGTGATATGTTCTTGTGTTCTTCACCTGTTCATCATTTAGAGGCACGTGTTCTTCACGAACACGCCCCCTCGATCTAGTTGATTAGGTGCACAAGTTTGTATCCTGTTTGTATGACTAGTCTTTTAGAATAAAGTGGATGTGCTTGCATGCTCTAATTAGAATAAAGTGTATTCGTGATTCCTTTCTAATAGTTTATGCTAGGTTGCATGAGTAGTCTTTTTCCTCTACTAGTGCGTAGATCCTGGGTTTATGCGTTCGTCTGCTGCAAGTCGTTCGTATACGTTAGAAGCATAGTACGGGGTCAAGTTCTCTCTTGCATGTCTTGAGTATAAGCTAGTAGTACCTATAGTGAGTGAGATCAGTTCTCTTACGTGGTCGTAGTTCTATCAGTACAGAGTGCCGTAGTCCGTTGGCTACGGCAGTAACCACAGCGTAGAAGTTGTGTCACGCTACCGGTTATCATTCGTTCGGCTTATCCCAAGGTTAGGTAGAGGCAGTCCAGGTGGTGGTGACAGCCCGTCTGGCCCTCGTTGATCCTCCGCAGCTGGATATAGTCAGAGCTCCGTTCCAGATAGATTCGCGTGCCGGAGCCGCCTGTTAAGTCAGGGCTATCGGTACCCTAACCCAAGTTCTATCTAGAGATCGACCTTTAATCTCATCTATAGTGCTATCTTTAGGAATCCTCTCTATCCTTGCCTTTTATCTGGGTGTGTCCTTGGACTGACTAGTACGAAGTTAGTGCACACTGTTCCCTTGGATTTGATACCCTTGGAATACTCTGAGGTGAAAACTACAACGGTATCCGTGCGCTTGCGGATTTATTTCGTGTGGTGCTAAAATACCCAACAGCTAGCGAAGGATAGCTAGCAGAGGGCGCTGCCATCTTTGGCTAGCGAAGGCACAAGTTTAGCTAGCGAGGATAGCTAGCGGGGTGTTTGGCTACTCTGTTGGAATGTTGTTTTTGTTGATTTTTTTCATTTTTAACTAGTCAAGCCAAGATAGCTAGTCTCTTGGAGTTGCTATATCCAACAACCTTCCTAGAGTACCGGTCATAAAGTAGATAGTAGAGGATCATTAGATTTGAAACTTGAAGGTGAACACAAGAACACACAAATTTATACAAGTTCGAGCACTAGTGTAATTAATAGGGAATTTTGTCTACAACACATCCTCCATTCTTTGATTTTGTGGGTTGCACACTCTAAATTTGTGTTTTTGTCTCCACCACACTACAACACATCAAAAGACAACTTTGCCCTCCTAAAGTCGGACCCACTCGTCAGCTCCCTATCTTCAGACCTGCCCGACGCAAAGTCGCGCTAAGCTTCGTCTTGGGGCGCAGCTCCGGCGAGCCGGGAGCCTGTCCCGTGGGGGAGCTCGACCCCGGGAGGCAGCGCCAGCGAGGTCGCGGCCCCAGCCTCCGTCCGTGCGGGGAGCTCGACCCGACAACAATGGTGGCGTGCCCGCGACACAGGCCTCCGTCAGTGCAGGGAGCTCGAGCCGCCGCCGGTGACGGCGTTCTCGCGGCACCACCCTCTGTCCGCGCGGGGAGCTTGACCATGGGCGGCGGCGGCGTGGTCGACCCCGTGCCCGCGACACCGACCTCCTCCGCACGGGTAGCTCGACTTGGGAGTAGCATCAGCGAGCCCGCGATCCCCGGGACGGCGGCGGCGGTGTGCTCGTGACACCAGCCTCTCTCCGCGCGGTGAGCTCGACACGAGGGCCAGTAGTGTTGACCCTAGAGGGGGGCAAGAGGGGCGGCCTGCCTAGCCCCCAACTCAAGGGTCCCTGTTCCATATACGTATTCATGCCCTGTTTAGTTCTCAAAATTTCACCAACTACTTATGACATCAATCTTCAGATAATAATTAGGAGTATTAAATGTAGATTACTGACAAAACCCATTCCACAATTCCTACCATAATTTTCGAGACTAATCTAACGAACCTAATTATATCATCTTAATTTTCGAGACGAATCTAACGAACCTAATTATGTCATGATTAGACAATGTCAAGCACTGGCAGTAGAATGTTTCGTTTTCCAATCTGTAGCTCGTCCTCTTGGTCTTCCACGCGACCACGCGCAGCAATTGAATTGGCATAGCAGCTCGACGGTGGCCGCGGAGCTCATCGGCAATTCGGCATCACCGGAAAATCTGGACGAGGCTGATTTTATGGTAACCAAGTTCGCTTCTCTCCCTAGGAAGATCTCGTGCAAGAAAGGTGGAGCACGCACCAAGGCTTCCCAAGAGCATAAATACAACCCCCTAGGTGCCCAAGGAGGGGGATCCATCCACCAGAATTCGGCGAAACCTAGAAGCAAGCACCGGAGGGAGACGAGTAGACGACGGCGGCCGCGAGTCCTCGAATTTGTCTAGGAGATGGCCTAGGCCGACCCTAGCCGCCATGGCTGCCCTACGTGGTTGATCCATGGTGGAGTTCCAGAGCTAGTTGAGGTCATCAATGGTATGTGAGCAATGTTCATCGTGTTTTCCGATCTATTAGCGATTCCATGTCTCCGTTTATGCTTTCTACCTATCGTGAATGTGATTTGATCCCTAGTCTAATGCATTGGTTAGGCTATATAGCATGCTCTATGTAATCGTGGTGATTAGATTTAGTGTGTCGACCCCTCATGATTCGTAGACACGTTCATGTTTGAGCGTGCCCCTAGATTCCCCGCTTGATTAAGGGTGCACCGTGGAAGGATGATTTCCTCAAAGAGCGGATGTCTTTGGGAGGTAGGCTAGAGATAGGAGTTTAACGATGCTAGTAGATGAGATGCTCGGTTTATTGCTCGTTTGTCGGAACTTCAACAAGAAGGCGCTAGGCCTAGTTACCCCTTCGGTGCAGCTTTACTCTAGCCAATGTTCTTGGGTGTGATCAACCTTGTGCTTTCACTCATATCCATCAAGGTTACCCCTTTATATGCAATGGATGCTTCATGTTAGGTTAGATTGACTAGATAAGGTAAAGAACCTTAGCAGTTTGCTTCCGATCTACGAATTCGATAACCTTGGGTAATACTCGAGGGAAAAAAGTACTACATGATCTGTAAGCTTGCGGTGAACCTTGGCGCGTTATTGATCCGTCAACATGTAGGTCCCCCGACTCCCCGCCGCCAGCTGAAGCACCGCCACGACCCCCGTGTGCGAGACTCACCGGTCCGAGCGCCACTACGGCCACCCCCCGCAGGGCTCGCCGGCATCCCCGCGGCGTGTGCGCCTGTGCGCCGGCCGTCGTGCCAGCCGAAACCGGGGAAGAAGAGAAGAAAATGTTGATTTTTTAAAATGTTGAAACATTTTTGGAAAATGTTGATCAACATTTGTAGAAAAATGTTGGAGCAACTACTTTGAAAAAATGTTGGATTCAAGGTACTCTCTAAATAAATATTGGAACAACTTTTTTTAAGAATGTTGGTTCAACTTTTTATGAAAATGTTGGTTCAACATTTTTAAAGAAAATGTTACAACATTTTTAAAGAAAATGTTACAACATTTTTAATTAATAGTGATGAGATGGGATAGTTGGACACTAATAAACAATAAGTTTAGATGGGTTTTGGTGGGTTGAAAGTTTCAATCCTTATCCACCTTCCGGTAGCTATATAGGAGCACCCACCCAGCATACTCTGTAGCTCCACCCCTGGTTTTATATCTGGTAATCTACTTAGGGACTACTCATCGGAAAGTAGATAGTGGACGATCATCAGCTAGAACTCGAAGGTGAACGTGAGGACACAAAACACAGATTTATGCACCCACCAAAGTAGTGTAATACCCTAATGAAAGCATCTAGGCTACTAATTTGTGTTTTGGTAATAATGACAATCATAGTGTCTAACAATTTCACTGAGGTATGAGAATAAGTTAGTCCCGGAAATGAATTGAGCCTTAAAGGTTGCTACGATGATAGCTTGGATACTTTGGACCTAAAGGAGCTCAAGGAAAATGTATAAATGTATAAGATAGGGTTTTCTATTTACCGGTCAAGAGGTGATTGGAGGATGCAAATTGACCAGATTAATAGGCTAGATAGTCGTAGTATCAAGAGGGGTCAATTTCATTTGCTTGGCGATTCTATAATGTCACTTTGCTCCAACAATTGCATTGCATGAGGGTTAACAATGTTTGAGAAAATGCAAAAGAAATGAGAGAAAATTCTATTTCGGGCCAAGTGCTAACTGTGTACCGCGGACGGTCCGCGACCCGTGAGGGAGAAGGGTCTGGGGTGCCAGACGGTCTGCGGGCCTTTTTGCGTCATGTAAATTTGACTAAGTGGCGGACATGTTCGCGGAGATTTTGAACGACAGACGGTCCGTCAGGCCTCGACGGACGGTTGGCCTCACAGGACGGTCTGCATGCAAATTCTGTGAGGCCAACCGTTTAGGCAGAAGCGTGTTCTAGGGGTTGAAAGCATCTTTTAGATGGCGGACGGTCCGTCATTGTAAAAGATGGTCTGGCTCGTGCCTTTATCATTTGAAATATCGTAGAGGCAGACGGTTCGACCCCCATGGGCGGACGGTCCGCGACCATTGTAATGGTCATATCTGACACGTTTTTATAGTCGTTGACTAGGAAGCTCCACCTGTACGGCGGACGCGCCAGTCCCTAGTTTCTGCACGTTTTGACCAAAACGACTAGTTGGGGGAAGGGGCAATATAAATACTTCACTCCCGGGATGGGTGGACTCACTTGGCCCTTGGGAAAGTTTACTTGACACACTAGAACCTTCTTCCACCTCTCTCCCACTCACTTTGCTTAGAGATTCCATCTTTGTAAGATTGAGATCATCCTAGTGCATTGCATCAAGAGTTTGATCTTTGTGGTTGCTGCCTCCTAGACAGCTTGGAGTTTCTGGTTCCATTGAGCACTTCAAGAAGATTGTGAAGTGGTCTTGGAAGATTGTTGTAAGAGATCTTGTGCTTACTTCACTGGAGCGGTGAAGAGCAACTCTAGTGGAATCAAGGTTTGGAGAGGTTCACTGGTTCTAGCTGGCTCAAAGATCAAGCAGTGTCTTGATAGAGGAGTGGTTGAACATTGAATCCACCTCAACGTGGATTAGGGGTGACTGGCAAGTCATCAACATCACGAGATAAAATTTGTCTTTTGTATTTAGTTATTTAATATGCTCATTTCCATTCAAGCAATTTAAATCTGATACTCTGAACTTGTTAAGTTGTGCCACTTAGATTCATACCTTCTTCGGAATCTGATGTGACACGCTACGTGAACAGACATATGGAAAAACACTCTTAGGTTTTATCTTCTTCTATGGTGAGGTGTATGGACCTAAGTTGTTGCTCGCTCGACTGGCACGCTGTGTGATTGGGCGATATCCAGTGGCGCGGCCGAGCCTGAGCAACACCACCCGTCCACCCGAGTGACATTGAGGCGGGGCGAGCTCAAAGGGCGAGTGGTCAAAGCAACTGTGGCCGTGTCCAACGCGTAGGGGTTCCTTGCACGGCCATTGCACACAGTCACTGATGTGCTGTTGCGTTGGAGGAAGCAAGGAATAGGGAGAGAGAAAGAGAGGGTAGAGATGGGTAAATTTAGGAGAGAATAGAGAGGATGATGGGATTGTGTAAAAAATGGTTGTCACGCAAGCATGCCACATCAGCAAAGAAAGCATGCCGTGTCAGCAAAGAAACACTAACAAAGCGATATAGACCTAAGTGGTACAACTTGACAAGTTTAGGGTGTCAGATTTCGATTTTGCATGTTCGTGGACCTAAGTGACACCTCAGAACAAGTTCAAGGATCACCGGTGTATTTAACTCCTTAAAGGATTAGTTTAGAGATAGTAGAATAAGCTTAGGAAATGCTTTAAGGAACATCTTAGAAATGCTTTTAGGATTAGTTTAGAAATGCTAAATTATATAGAAATAGTAGTGTTATTTTAGAAATGATTTTAAGTTTACTTTTGTGAAACTAATTTTAGAAAGGATTTTAAAAATGATTTTAGGTTTTCTTTTAGAAATACTAGTTTTAATTATTTTAGATATTCTAGAATTAGTTTAGAAATACTTAAATTAGTTTAGAAATACGAGAAATACTTTAGAAATGCTAGAATTAATTTAGAAATACGAGAAATACTTTAGAAATGCTAGAATTAGTTTAGAAATACTAGTGTTATTTTAGAAAGGGTTTAGGTTTTCTTTTAGAAATACTAGTTTTATTTATTTTATATATGCTTGAATTAGTTTACAAATACTAGAATTAGTTTAGAAATATGAGAAATATTTTAGAAATGCTAGAATTAATTTATAAATACTAGTGTTATCTTAGAAAGGATTTTAAAAATGCTTCTAGGTTTTTTATAAATACTAATTTTAATTATTTTAAATATGCTAAAATTAGTTTGCAAATACTAGAATTAGTTTAGAAATACTAGAAACTTCAGAAATGCTAGAATTAGTTTAGAAATACTAAGTGTTACTTTAGAAAGGATTTTAGAAATGTTTTTAGGTTTTATTTTAGAAATACTAGTGATATTTTACAAAAATTGGTTTTATTCATCTTTTCAATATTCTGTCGAACTTTTGCAAATTGTTTTTCGCAGCTATGGCACAACCTCACGTACTGTATGTGCTCCTAGAGTAATTTGACAGTACGATAGACAAGCAGCATAGCTCCTACCTGTTCGATGTTTGTGGTATAGAGCTTGGCACAGTATGTTCTCGCCACTTTATGCCCATACACTATTGATATGTCTGGCTTAAACTGACAAATTCCAGAAGTGTCATGTATATTCAAATACAGGGTTTCAGCATAAGAAATGGAGAGAAAGCACATACACTTGAGCTAAGCATTTCAGGTTCAGCCATTGAGAGGCTGCCACATGGGATCTCCCTAGATCCCATGCACCCATGCCACGTCATCGATTCAAGGGAGGCAATCCTAGTGAATTAGAATGCACCACATGGACGTCACAAGGATCCAAGGGCTCACTAGGTGCCCAAACCGACTCAAATTCTTACACACACCTAGAATGTACTCAAGGGGCCCACATATCAGTCTACTAGAGAAAGTGGAGGGCCAGCCGGGACCACAAGGGGTTGGCCCGACTGATTCTGGCCTTCCACACTGAGCCTCCTCATTGGTCCTAGGCTGTCCGGGGGTGCTTTTGGTGATCCTCCACACTAAGCCGTGACACTCCTACCTATAAATAGAAGAGGACAGGTCTGGCGATCCTCCACCGCACGCATCAAAGACCCTCCATAAGCCCGCTCCGGCAGCACAAGTCGACTCTGGTCGCACCTTTCAAGTCTGCTCTGGCAGCAAAGCTTCTTGCTTTTCTAGTTTTTCATTCGTTTTCGCCTTCCGGAAGTGCTTTTTTGTTTTTGGCTTTCTAGCCTCGTGTTTTGAGTTTCATGCTTGGCTCGAAGTACTCAAAGTCCGCTCTGTGCGGCACAAAGTCGACTTCGGTCACATCTCAAAGTCCACTCGGCGTGGCAATCTAAAGTCGACTTCTAAAGTCGCATTCTCAAAAGTCCACTCCGTGTGGCGATCCAAAGTCAACTTCGGTCGCATCTCAAAGTCCACTCCGCGTGGCAATCTAAAGTCGCATTCTCAAAAGTCTGCTCCGCTCGGCACAAAGTCAACTTCGGTTTTTCAAGTCGCATTCCAAAGTCCGTTCTGATGGCATCTAAAGTCGACTTCGGTCGTGTCTAAAGTCTGCTCTGACGACATCTAAAGTCAACTTCGGTCGCATCTAAAGTCCGCTCTGGTGGCATGACTAGTTCTCAAACTCGGGGGCTCACACTAAATTACTACTCGAAGACGACTCGAGTAGTCTCCGTTACTTCTCAAGTTCAACGGCTCGACACCAAATTACTACTCAGAGACAACCTCAGCATACTCCGCTAGCTCCTTAGCTCGGGAGCTCAAATCCAATCACTACTCGACGCGGCTCATACAGCTCACTTGGCACATAATCTCGGGGGCTGGACGCTGCAAGAGTAGTTGGATGATGGCTTTCACGAACTCTGAAGACCCTTGGATTGATTATCTAATCACTTCAAGGCTCGGGGGCTGCTATGCTACAACCATCAAACCTTTTTTTTTAAGACGGGAAATGCAGATTCTAGATTGACCCTCAGCTTGATTCTTCGATTCAACCTCAGGCTCGAGGGCTACACTCCATATGGAGTGCGATTTTTACAAATCGCACTTCCATATTGATCAAGATTTCAAAACAAGATGGGTATTTTTCGGAGACTACCAGGGTTAGATCTCGGAGACGCCTGGGAACTACTCGAGGAGGATTCGAAAGTACTCGGAGACGAGCTAGAGCACATTCCACTCTTTCGGCAGTTCAAGTACTATTGAAGACTTCAGCTAGCAGTACTCGAGACGATCAAGAACTACTTGACGAAGCTTCAAGAATACTCGGACTCGCTGCTCAAGACTACAAAGTGCTCGGGGGCTTGTCGGCATACAGCCCGGGTACCTATGCAAGGAAGGATGAAGACAAACTCCTACTAGAATTCCCCTGTAATCCTACTAGGACTCATACCGTGTAATCCTACTAGGACTCCTACCTTGTAACCGACTAGTAACCCGCCCCCTGGACTATATAAAGGAGGGTTGGGTTCCTAGCCAAAACAACCCCAACCCCTCCGAGGACAACACCCAAGCGCAAGACGCCATACATGATACCCCAAACAGGGCGTAGGGTCCGCTACTCTGGCGGCCCGAACCTGTATAAATTTGTGTCTTGTGCCCTTGCGTATACCTTCGAGTTCCAAGTTTGGCGATCCTCCACCGCACAATCAACTACCTTAGGCACCCCCTGGGTAGGTTTGCCGGGTTAAAACACCGACAGTGTTGTCTCCCTCTCTCATTCTCTCTTTGTGGGTGAAATCCCATATGAGTGGTGTGTGTAGAGATTAGCCTAGGATAGTGCTAGGTAGTGAGGGGTGATGAGAGAGATGGAGGCTTGGGAATGATGATCCGTTCATCGTTCATCAAGCCTTATTCATCTACGGATGCTTCTGTTCTTCAATGAGAATAAAGTGAGTATTCCTGCATGTTCTATTTAGACTAAAGTAGTACTCATGCATAGGTGATATGTTCTTGTGTTCTTCGTCTATTCATGATTTAAAGACTCGTGTTCTTCAAACCGACCCTTTCGATCCAACAGTCGAGGTTCACTACTTTCAGTATCTGTTTGTGTGATTAAACTCTTTTTGATCTATCTGGATTGCATGAGTATGCTAGCATATGCTCTTTCCTGTTGCATCATAGTTCGATTATGAGTAAGATATAGTCCATATCTTGCGGGTTCGTCGCTTCGTATTTATATGAAGTGTTGTAGTGTTGTTGCGGGTCGACATACATAACCGTGCTACGGTAGTGATCGGTGGTGTAGATGTGGTGTCTAGACTACGGGTTATCCTTCGTCTTCCCTGTGCCCCACATTTAGATATAGGTAGGCCGCAGTAGTGACAGGCGTTGAACCCTTTGTACTCCTCCACATTCGGGTGCAACGTAGAGCCAAATACCAGAACCAACTGTTAGAGCCAGGCGGAGTCGATGTCTGAAGCAAGACTCTAAATACGTGACTGATCCTTACTCTAGAACCAATACCTTCAGGAAGACCCTCCGTTATCCAATCTACCTCAGCAGGGTTGGGTGTCCTTGGATAGTCATCCGTCAGATCCCTTCTTCCGTCCTTGGATTCGATACTCTTTGGAATACTCCTTTGGGGAAGTGTTACAACGGTACATCTGTGCACTTGTAGACTCATTCGTACCCATTGGTGTACCCTGGTTGACCTTGCGTTCACTATCTGTTATAGTGTCATTAAGAAATACCAACATACACGAGTGTTGGATTCTCAAGTATGTAATATTATGCACTATAAATGTATTTATATTTATTAATAATGTTAATTTTACTAACAACAATTTAATTTTGTGGACTAGCCTACGCGCATCAGGACTTCTGTCTCTAGCGTGGTTAGTTGAGGGGGACTTGGTGCGGTCTCAGGTTCGTCCCGCGGATCGCATGACACGGTTCTCATTCGACTACCTGCTCATTTGCACGCTGCCGGACCGGTGGTAGCTTGAGATGCACACGTTCCACCTCTCCATCGGTGAGATGGTGCTCACTCTTCAGGATGTGGTCCTCTTTGCTTTACCGTGTGTAGGCTAGGTGATGGGGGTCCCCGCCACTTGGCATGAGGACTTCGTTGCCAGATTCGTGAACATTCCTTGAAACGACCGCGTCATCGAGCATTACCAGGAGTTCATCAACACACACAGACCACCTCGAGATGGTTGCAGCAGTTCAGTGTGCGTGCCTCAATATAATTTTTTATTATGTTATAAGTAATGTGCAATCAATGTAATCATTTCTCTTTTCTGCAGGTCGAGTACATGAGACATGATGTTGATGACTACGCGGTTGCCAGGCACTTGAAGGCATACCTGTTGTGGCTGTTTGGGTACGCGATGTTGTGCAAGTCATAGGGAGATGCGGTGTCGAAGCACCTGATCCCCTATGCTCGGATGATCACCAATGTCAACGTCGAGCAGGTCCCTCAGATCCCGCAATTTTGGCGGTGACTTATTGGTCATGTGCAAGACCATGTCCAAGGGTCGCATCAACGAGGAGATCTTCCTCGGTGCTCTATTGTTGCAGCTGTGGTCGTACTAGCACTTACCGGTGGGTCCGCCATGCGTCGACCACAAGCCATACGACCCAATATCAGTGAACACCGACGAGGCCGACCGCCCTTCCATGGGTTTGTTGTGGTGCCTCCGGAAGGTAACGACACTTGCCTCAAGTTTTTGGCACTTATTTGTGCCCAAATTTATCATTCATAACATGGTTCTTTTTCTGAATGTAGCCTTCTTGGGTTGGAGAGTAGACCAGAAAGCCATACAAGGACTTCGTGGGGCAGTTTGACGCGATTGTCGACGCCGACGTAAGGTGGATGCCGTACACACCGGAGGCTATCCATGCTCGTGCACCACAGGGGCTCTCGTTGTTGTGCTTTCGAGACCAGCTATACTGGATGACGACAACTCCGTTGGTGTATGACATCCACATGGAGGAGTACACCGTCCACCAGGTGCTGAGGTAGTTTGTCCTGTACCAGGACTCACATGTGCCAGTCCTACACGGCGTGACTGCCAGCGTGCATAATTAAAGTTATCACAAATTTGTTACATTTAAGTTCGCTTACATAAATTCAATTATTGATAAGTTTGCTACATTTGCAATAGGTGGTCGCGGAAGGGAGCAAACATTAGGGTACAGTGGGAGGCTGATGCTCCTTTTCATACAGGCTTAGGGTGAGGCAGAGCAGAACGTCGTCAACAAGTAGCGACACAACGATGATGCGACCTTCACAGTGTACCTATAGTGGTACTTGCCGAGGACTCGGATGCGCAGAACTTCGACTACACGGTAAGTTTGTGCATAAAATTCATTGTTTATTCTTTTTAGATAGTTAACATTGTAACGATTCATAATTTTGTGAACACTACGACGTGGTTGCAGAGCTCAAGAAGATGGTGGCGGACGTGCATGGGAGGTCGCTCCACATGTTTGCCTTAGAGCATTAGGACACATACGCGAGGATGCTCATCATCGCCACGAGGATTCGTTGCGCGGTCAACTACCGTGGCGACGACATTCCTATGTTTCCACGCCACCTGCGTTGTCCTCTATCTCCTCCTCCATGGGTCAATCATACCAGACATCGTCATCCTCGACACGTCCACTGTTTTCGACGACGTTCACGCCGACGTTCTCGCCTCCACCCACAGTTCCTCCGGTGTCGTACTCGAGCATATCAATTGGAATGTGATAACCACTAGGCTCTCACCTATGTGGGACGGGGCAAGAAAATGGGTGTGCATTAGCGCAACCGCTTTCGCGCTAGTTGCTCGATTCATTGCTTGTTTGGTCATCATAGACCAGCAAAACCATTTAAGAGATGTCTTTCTTTGCTTCTGATGGTAGTGTCCTTTTCAGAGATTGACTACGAGCCATACCCAACGGGATACATATTTCCCAAATTTCACCTAAAAGATGGACCAAAATAGCATTTGGCGAGGTTCATCGCTCAACATGGAGATACTTCTGGAAACAAAAACTTGTTATTTAGGTTTAACCCTCGCCGCTTATCCACATAACTTTCTCTTGGTATACCTACCTCTGTGCCTCTTAATTCTACATGCCACGACTTTCTGGTTTTACACCGCATGTACATCTTTATCTTCATTCTAGTTTATAAAACATGTTGTTATTGTAAGTGCACTCAAGCCCTAAGTGAGTTTTGGTGATGTTGACCACACAATTAAAGGACTAATGAGCTTTTAAGTATGAGCTGCAGGTTACTATCTTATCAAGGATGCAAAAGAGATAAAGGAGACGTCTCAATTAAAAGAAATGCCTCCTGTGGCTCAAGTGAAGGTTTAAATTCATTTTCTATTTTGAAATTGAGTATAGGACAAGTCGTACTATCAAGGAGGATTCTAATAGTAGATTGGGTGAAACCAAGTGCATGAAAACCATTTCCAACAATCTTCAACCCAGCCACAAAAGATTTGTTAGCATGTTGTTCTTTTCCTGCAGAACGCAGAAGCTCTACAAATTTTCGCAGAGGTCCTGTGTCTCTCTGTTTCACGCTGTCAGTTCTGTTTCTGCAGAACGCGGAAGTTCTGTGAATTTTTGCAGAGGTTCCGCATTTTCAAATATAGCCGTTTCAGTCCAGATCCGAGGGGTATTTATTCCTCCTTTATCCCTAACGGTCGTTTGCTCCTCTTCTGCGCCAAAACAATGACCCCTTGCTTCTCTCTCACCCAAGCATTGACTCTCACCTACTTGAATCCAAAATCCAACCCTAACATTCAAGTTTGGAGTGATTCCTTGTGAGAAAGAGCAAATCCAATTCCGCTCTTGCGTTCTTGTGCACTTGGTGAAACTCTAGCCCTCTTGGTGGATCTATTACTCTTGGAGCCTTGCTCCTATACGGCTAGAGGTTACTTGGAAGTTCTCTAATCTTCGTGTGGAAGCTCTAAGAAGTTTGTATTGCCCTCTTTGTGATAGTGGAACCCTCCACCTATTACCTTGGTGATAGGTGTGAGAGAGGATTGAATTGAAAGAGATCCTATAGCCTTTGTGGCTTACCTCAACAACGTGGATGCAGACCAACCTTTATAGTGAGTTGAACCACGGGATAAATCGTGTCTCTTGTGCTTTGATTTCATATTTATCTTGTTTGCTCGATTTGCACTGTTCTAACTTGTTTACCTTGGAATTGGGTTCGATCTACTTCTTGGACGGTTTGGAAAGGAGCCTAAGTGATTATATCTTCAATTCACCTCCTAACTAACTTCTCCTTAGCACGAGATCTGATTTACACCTTGTTATCCACAGCAGTTCTTGTGCAGGTTCCAGAACGCAGAAGTTCTGCGAAAAAACGCAGAGGTTCTGCGGTCTGGCAGTGAAGTTGTTGAAAAAGTTTGAATTTGTTTTGCAGGTCTATTCATCTCTCTCTAAGCCACTTGCCTTGATCCTTTCAGTTATGTGTTTGTAACTGGCAACTATTCTTACATGTAGATCACTGATTGGCCCGGGACCTTCCTCTTAGGCTGCTTCACCTACTTCGTCACCAACAGTACCTTCCTCGGCCACACTACCTATTCTTCAGCCTCTAGACAACGACCCTAATTTTATCTCCAAACGGAAACACATTTTTTTGGGATACATGCTTACTTAATTCTATCCATGCATTTTACGCCTTCGGTGGAAAACGTGACTCCACAACAGACGAGGAGGCTCCACGGATATAGAAGGAGGTTCCGTTGTCGGATGTGGACGACTGGTTACGAGCCACCCAGGAGGAGATTGTAGGTTCCCAGTTAGGAGGGGCACTCCCGACGCTGGTGTCACAGCCAGTCCACGTGACACCACCTCCCGACGATGGTGTTCAATGCGATTGTCGCTGGATTGTGCCACGGGACCCCTCATGTACGACCAGGATCACACAAGGGTAGCTCGGGTAGTAGCCAGGAGGGGCAGAGTCCCACCACAGGTGCGAAAACTGATTCTCATGATGATGTGTAAACTATTTGTACGGTATTATTACGATACTTTGTTTATGCACTCTAAAGGTCATTAGAATATTTAGTTTCGTATTAAACATTCTATGTACAAGAAACGTAAGGAAAATCAAAGGAAAACAAAGAAAATGAAGAAAAATTAAAAGGAAACAAGGAAAATAGCTAATCACATATTCAAACAGTGGTTTAGCCAACCATCATATCAAACGGCGGTTGGATTACTGCCAGCGTAGCTTGCAACCGTCGTGCCCGACCCTAATCGCCGCTGTCACATTCGAACCGTCGTTTTATACGTCGGTTGAAAGGAACCGACATTTCAAATTCAAACACGAGTTGATTTCAACCGCCGTTTCAAACAGCAGTGTCGGTATAGTTTCGAAAAAATTTCATCAGAATATTTATTTTTGCAAAATCATAAAATATATATTAAAAATTCCATGAAGGCCGTGTTGGGGTGATCTCGACCGTCCCGTCAGAAAGAAAAAAGATAGAATAGAAGGTGGAAAACTGGAAAAGAGAATTCGCAAAAAAAAAAAAAGTGGAAAAGAGGTGACGCGCAGTCGCGCACAGGCGCACACGATTCCTTGCGCGTCCTTCTTCCTCCCTCCCCTCTCCACTCCCGCCGCCTGCTGTCTCGCTCCCCGCACTCCCTCCCTCCCGCTTCCAGGCGGACCTCCCCTCCCCTCCCGCGATGGCCGACGCGTACTGGAGGTACGCGGTCGACCCGCGCCAGCAGCAGCAACAGCAGCAGCAGCAGCACCCATCCGCCGCGGCCGGGGCGGGGGCGCACCCGGGCATGGGTGGCGCCCCGCAGATGGCCGCCGCCGCCGGGGGGCAGCAGCCCATGAAGCGCCCCCGCCCCGCCGACTTCTCAGGTTCGCACGCCCGCCCGTCCGCCTGCCTCTGCCCCCGCGATCTGATCCGCTCGTTCTCGTCTGTTCGTGGTGGCCTGCTGGCCGCCTGCCCCGCTCGATCTGTTCCTGGAGGAGGCGCGCACCGGCCCTTTAGGTCTCTAGGGCGGTCCCGTGCTTGCTGCCGCGGCTTCCGTGCATTGCGCGGTAGTGTTCGCTTCCGCCCGTGCTGCTCGGGCTGAGAGATCGCGCAAGCTCCAGTTTTTTCTTTTCTTTTCCCCCGCTCGAACTGCTTCTTCGGTGGTGAGAGTGCGATAGATGCTGCGCGCTGCTGGTGCGGCGAATTTGCTGAACGTCTCTGTCGGCTTTCTGCTGGAAGCCCGGAAGCAGGCTGAGTCGTTGAATTCGTTCGAACGGATCTGCCAGAGCGGGCTCTTTCTGCTGCGCGATCTGTCGCAGTCACTTTAGTGGCGCTGTGGGTGCAGATTGCTACTTGCATATTGCTAGGTTTCATGTGTTTCTTTCCGATTTAGGGAGACACCTAAAACCCACCGCTAAAACCCACTGGTAGATTCATATCTGTAGTTTAGTTGTTTATGGTCTACAACGATGCCATGCTCGAATCTTTGAATCGTTGTCTGCCTGTCTGGTGCAAGTTGTCAGAGCAAACTGTATGCAAACTTTAATTGATTCATTATGTGTAGACCAAAAACCCAACTGCAAAGCGAAGGCGAAGGTATCTAGTGACAAAAACCATAGTACTGTTTCCACCAAACTTCTCATTCACACGGCTGTAAAGCATCTCATCAGTTAATGTTTGCGAATGAGTCTGTCTGTCATGTTGTAATAATCAGAAAAGAAGCTACTCCCTCTGATCGCCACGGTTTAAAGGGAAACTTGGACTATCAATTTTACGAAAATATGATGTGTGAAATAGTTGAGACTCGGTTGCAACTCGGATAGCTTGGGACAGGGTTATCATTAATTCTTGAGCTGCATCGAATCGTTCCACAAAAATCTGGGGAACAATATGGCTTGAATTCTATGTTTAATACTATTTTTTCATTCCATAGATGGACCTGGTGCACCTGACATGACCGGCTATTATCCTCGTGATGAAGAAAGGGCAGGGTTTCGTGCTGCTAGAGATACCGAGGCTCTTAATGCGTCCTACGAACGTTTTCTGCGTACTGGGGTATCAGTTGTTGTGCTGTTGCATAATCATCTTTCAAATACACAGTCATCTAACAGTTTTGCTTAACTTTTTAGCAAATTCAATCATCCTATGGTGCTGGACCTGCTGGAGAACCTATTAGGCCTGCTGTTGGAGGCAATGCTGGCTACCCAGTTGATGAGCGTTCAATGATGGCTGCTAGGGGTATGGACAGCAGAAATATGGGTGGTTATGGTGGTGGAATGCCAGAGCCACCCCTTCCACCCGATGCCTCAAACACTTTATATATTGAAGGCATTCCTACTGGCTGTACCCGTCGAGAAGTTTCACGTATCCTTAAATATATATCTTTTCTCCCACTCTCTTTCCCTACACATATTTTGCATGGACCGCGGGTGAGATCAAGTATGATACACCTGCATCTTTTGGTGATCCTTCACTTTTCCCAGATATCTTCCGACCTTTTGTTGGCTTCCGTGAAGTTAGGCTTGTAAACAAAGAACCAAAACATGTAAGTGAACTATTTGATTTCTTTCAAGCCTTTGCCTCTTGTTTGATTTCATTCATCCTCTGACTACTTTGCTATTGGCAGCCTGGTGGCGATCCTATTGTCCTCTGTTTTGTTGATTTTGCTGAAGCTACTCAAGCTGCTATTGCCATGGATGCTTTGCAAGGTGAAACTGATGAACTTGACATATACAGATACTTTCAAAACTATGTTCAGTTGACACCAAGTCATTTGTTAGATTTACTTCCTAAACTACTTGTGGTTGCATTAAGTCATACGAATTTTCTTTATTTTTCTGTGTTGAAAGCCATGACTACTGTGTCAAGGTATTGGTCGTATCTGCATCTAGAATACCTCAAGTTTTGTCTTGTATAGTTCTGAACTGAAACCTCCTCTTTTACCAATCATCCTAGAAAGCACGCGTGGACCTTTAGAAACCTTTAACACAACCTTACATACCAGTGTTTAGATTTTCTTTTACATGGAAATTATACTGGCAAAGATTTATTTTCACATGCATTTTCACGAGATTAAATATTTTCTAGCATATGGTTAGAAAGCTAATGTTTATATGTATATTGTGTATTTTCAAAAAATGTGTGTATTGTGGGCTATAAGCGGATGTCCAAATGACAAGCAAAAGAGAATGGATGAGTAGCTCTTTCCTTCTTTCGATATCTCTTTTTCTCCTCTGAGTGCTACCTTTTGCTTCGAGGGGATGGCAGTATTGAGCCTTCAACCAGAATCCAAAACAGTCATTTTGTCGGCGGAATACATTATTTCGAGTAAAATATATATGCTTTACTGGGTTTTGGTGTAATGGGCAACCAAACCTTTCCAAATCTAGTTATGTAAATATGGCCTTTATAGTCCATCCTAAAATTCTATAAACCCTTCCACCACACGGTCAGTCATCTTGGCGCTTATCCTACTTGATGGAATGAATTTCATTTGATAATGCTTCCCAACTTTATATTGTCATGTGCATGTTTTGAAACACCACAGCAGAATAATGAGGACACGTTCAGCACACTAATACCATAACTAGTTAAGTATTAATTTGTTCTTTGCGCTGTGATGTGACTATTGGCTATGAGGTTGGTGGCATTCCACTTCATGATGTTTGCTACCCTGTCTTATTCTAGAGAAAGCTCATGGACAGCACTTAGGCCGTGTGAAAGGGGGCCACTGTCCAGATTTCTCGAGGCATTCCTTGGCAACATTTCTAGTAATAATATTAATAATTCAGAGTTTGTTGTTGCGTCCTGCTGCAAGAATATGTTAATTAATGCGTTCAGTGTTGTGCCAATGTGTTGTGGGCAGTCTGTTAATTCATTTTCCGTCTATAATGAAATATATAGACACATCGTTTGAAGCGATGAAAGTCACAGCTCCACGGTTGATTTTGCAGGCTATAAGTTTGATGAGCATGATCGCAATTCGTCCAACCTGCGCCTGCAGTTCGCTCGTTTCACGGGTCCAAGGGGGCAATCAGGACCTGGTGGACCTCGTGGTAGGCGATAAGTTTATGGCGTTCAAATTGCCAGGTGATTTACGAGTCCGCTCATTCGAAACGTTCGAAGTCCAAACTTTTATGGCGGCGATAGTGTTAATCAGTTGCTTCTGTCGCTGTTTTGTAGGCCTGATCGCATCGAATACCAATGAGGGATGTAATAGGATCTGTCGTTTCAGAGATATTACCCTCATCATAGTAATAGGATCGTTAGCTTGTGCCTTCAGCGGTTCCAGCTTTGCGACCCTGTGGTCTTGCTAGATGTTTTCTAGACTTGAGTAAACTAGCTGAACGTGATAGGTCAGAACGTTTTGCGCCATCCAATGGACGTGATGCTGCCTGTCGCTGAAGCTGTTTGTAATGAGCTGATTTGTATCTCGAGGCAGTTTTTGCTGTTTAATCGGTGGAGTTGACGAATATTGACCTGGCTGCTGGTACATTCGAGAGCTTGCGTATTTCTCCATCTCGCATAAAGGCTTCGTGGTCTGTATGTACTTTCGATTATATGACCATGCATTTAGTTTACTGTCTCGTCTGGGTTGTGCAGCAGTACACCCCGAGTGTTGCGTATCCACATTGTCTTGTGGAAAATGCCAGTTTTTTGTTCTTCTCCAAATCAATGCCCCTTTAACTGCTTGCATTGCCGGTTACACCTGATGAGATGTTGTGCTCGTGTTTGTTGCTGTCAAATGCAGTGTAGGCAGCATCTTGTTCTCGGTGGCCTGGCCTTTGTGGATACCAAATGATGATACTTGTTTTGATTTGCATGACGTTGGATTCCGATCAAGATAACTATTGCTGTATTGAGCTCCCGCTTCCGTCCCTTTCCTTTCTTGTCTGTTCGTCCTACTCCCATGCGGGCTCGGGGTAGCGGTCGATTCGGCATTTCGCGCCGCCACGTTTGACCCGCGTTTGTTGCCACCTTCTTCGCCTTCCTCTCGCCCAACCGATCATCCAAAAGCAGCAGAGTCAGACAGAGTCCCCACTCCGCCGCCGCAGCGTGGATCTCCCTCCCTCCACGCAGCTCGGCCTGCCTTCCCCTTTTTTCTCTTCTCACCCGGTTGTCCTCTCGAGCTGTTTGTTGGCGAGAACTCCGGAGTCGGACAATGGAGAGAGCTGGTTGCCGGCCGCGGGCCGTACGCGTACCTGCCTCTCACTGCTCCCATACTCGCCGAGCAGGCTGCAGGTAAAATTCCTACGAAATCGTAGGATACCAACAGTGTTCTTCTGGATTCCCTGAGCTGCTTCTCTGCGAGCCAAATTCACCTACGGTATCCATTCCTTAGGATAGCCGAATCCTGTGTTTTTTTTTCCTTTGAAAATCCTCCGTTCCAAAGGTGGCCTCAAATGATATGGATAGTATAACTCCATCTCCACGGGATTCCAAATTTCTAACACTATTTAGGATTTCTGAATTGGTTATCTCAGTTGATCTGGGATCAGATTCGGCACAATATCCTGCTATTTACCAATTTAGTTTCCATGCTGTATGGAGCTATTTTAGCTGAAAACGTTTCTTCCAATTTTTAAAATTATTAATGAATTTGCCAGTGCCCATGGGACAGCATCTTTGTGAGATCATATATGCTTTGCTTATTCGAATTTCGATTCTATTAGTTTTTTTCACTACTGACCCTCTACCAAAGGATCACTTATTTCAATACATTCGTAATTTACTATAAGAAGATCTTTCTTTTAAACTCTGAAATCAAGATATTTTACTTATGGTGTCGAAATATGGGGACAATGTGCCAGTCTTCTGCGTTCATCATCATTTCGTAGGTTTCATATTTAATTATTTGTTTATTGTTATCCGCAGCACATAAAACCAGCAAATATTTGATCTCAAATTGGATGACTGTTCTTTTGGCATTCAAGTATACATGTTTTTAATATCGATTGGTTGTTGCTACTATCGGCAGGTCGTGTGGCGAAACAACTTCAACAAGTTTTACTGGTTCTACCAAACATGATGTTAAGCCATTGCAATTAGCAGCAAATGGTTCCTCTTGCTTGGCTAACACTCGTCCAGTACTTAAAAAGCGGCGGAACCTCTCTGTTAGGTGTAGCTCTGCAAATGTGGTCAACACTTTTGATGATGTCAAAGGTGTATCTTCTAGTGTTGTTGAAGAAAAAGTTGGTGTACTCCTGTTAAATCTTGGTGGACCGGAGACCCTGGATGATGTTCAACCGTTTTTGTTCAACCTATTCGCTGATCCAGTAAGTAAATTGTACCTCACAAATTACTATCACTGGACATGTTCTCTAATTGTTAATAGTTTGCTTTCCCATCAGTTGAATGGGTGCCAACTAATAATAACTGTTTCCCATATAATTGAACATTGGTCAGTATTATATTTCTAACACATCCGCGCTATCAGTTGTTTTCCTTCTTTTTTTCAGTTTTTAACATTACCATAACATAGCAGAATTTTCTCTGATTGTTCAGGATATCATTCGACTGCCTAGGCTGTTCAGGTTTCTTCAAAGACCACTGGCCAAACTTATTTCTACTTTTAGAGCTCCTAAGAGTAAAGAGGGGTATGCTTCAATAGGTGGTGGATCGCCATTGAGGAAAATTACTGATGAGCAGGTAAATGTTCAACAATCTGTCTGTTCTGAAATTGATGTTATTCTACTTTACTGTGGTTCTTAATTGATAGTAATTTATCAGCTGGTCATAAACCTGTTGACCTCCGAGTCTTTCATGACATTTTAACTTAAAATTTATTTCTGATTAAAAAGTTTTTCCCATTCTCATTTGAGTAACTGAAATTCCAGGCAAATGCTCTGAAGATTGCACTGGAAAAGAAAAACTTGCAAGCAAATATTTATGTTGGGATGCGTTATTGGTACCCTTTCACAGAAGAAGCCATTGAGCAGGTGAAACTTCTTGACTCCAGTGACTAACTTTTGCTTCTGTTAAATCCTATTTCACAGGTTTCTTCCTTTATGTCTCTAGTATTCAGTTTCCAAATGCTTGTTATTCTAGTGTATTGCAGAAGAACCATGGCGTGTGTGTAGAAGACCATAGTACCCTCATTGAGTGGCATGCATAGAGTTATCCTGCTTAAATTCCCTCATGCATATGCACTTTCCATTTTACATGTATCCGCTACCAATAATGCAGAGCCAGTCCATTGTTGCAACCAGCAGTAAATGACATGCTACTATAGCCTACTATACTTTTTGTTGGAAAATTAAGAAACAGAATGCTAATCCATCTTGAAACTTTATACTGTATATTTAATAACAAGATTAAAAAACTATAATGACATGTATATGGGAATAGGGAGATTGGTTATTATCCTCATCTGATTTTGTTCATTGGAGTTAATGTTTTGCATATTTATTGAGAATTTTTTGGTACTCAACTGATATAAGTAATTTAAGATGTTGATTTATACATAAAGTGCATTTCATGGTCGTGATATCTGTCCAAGTACTAAATGAGATGAATAACAGATTAAGAAGGATAAGATTACCAAGCTTGTTGTTCTCCCACTTTACCCTCAGTACTCCATATCAACAAGTGGATCAAGCATTCGTGTTCTCCAAAACATTGTCAAGTAAGATGCTTTCTCCTTATGAAATCCTTTCGTGATGCCGCAAGAACATAAATACTAATATAAAGATACCCATGCAGGGAAGATTCATATTTTGCTGGCTTGCCAATTTCCATCATTGAATCATGGTACCAGCGTGATGGTTATGTGAAATCAATGGCTGACTTAATTGAGAAAGAGATATCTGCCTTTTCCAATCCTGAAGAGGTCTGCTCATTCACAATTCCTACTTTTACTTCTGTCGTTGTTCGAATTTTGCATATGATTGCAAGGGATTGCTTGTTCCATATAAACATTTTAAATCTCGTTACAGCTATGCTGTCCTTTGTCTAGATGATTTATCTAGTGATTTGTCTAGTGATTTTATTGCAACTATGATTTAGCATTGCTATATGTACCTTGTCTAGATGAACTTAACCAGTAATATACACAAAATGTATTAAAAGTGAGTAAATGAAAGTAAAAGTAGTAGATTTATAATGATAATACTTAGATAACATTGCATCTTTTGTTACCTTTACTCGCATGTTGGCACAAAATCGATAATCAAATATGTATTATGAGGCCCATGTTAATTTCCAAATTGGCATCAATTTTGTGGCAGAGGAGTACTATATACTGTTTACTGAATGCAGTATTGTAGTTGGTTTAAAGGATAGTCATGGAAAAATTGTATGTGCTGTAATTTCATTCTCACATTTCTCATTTCTGTTTGGTATGAAAATAAATGCCAGGTTATGATTTTCTTCAGTGCACATGGTGTGCCAATTACTTATGTTGAGGATGCTGGAGATCCTTACAGAGATCAAATGGAGGATTGCATTGCTTTGATCATGGAGGAGTTGAGATCCAGAGGAATCTTAAACAGTCACACTCTTGCATACCAGGTATACATAATATTACAATTCTATAGGTACTTTTTTTTTGCGAATACAATTCTATAGATACTTGTGCCACTAACAACGTCCTGTATTGTGAAAGCTTGTTTGGGGAAATTTGAAGCAGATATTTTTTCCCTATGTTTAAATGATTGAAATCTATTACCATCCAAAAGGTTTAGAAGTGGAAAAAATTGAGTTTATACATTTCTGGATTTTAACCTTTTTTTTGTCTTTTCTGGTTACTGTTTACCAGTGCTAACATTTCTATGTACATGTGACAGAGTCGGGTGGGGCCAGTTCAATGGCTGAAGCCATATACTGATGAAGTTTTAGTTGAACTTGGTCAAAAGGGTGTAAAAAGCCTCCTAGCTGTTCCAGTAAGGTAATCATCAAGTTTCGTATTAGACTTTTTCTGGATGTCTGGTTACTTTCTCTATCTTTTTACCCCTTATTAAAAAGATAAATACTGGAATATCTTAATTTTCTTGGATTGTGTGTACTGCATGCACTTTACATGATACATATTGTTGAAACCAAAACATCCTTCATTGCTGCCTTTATTTTTATTGCATTGGTATCACTGCCACAATCTGGTCTGTCTCAGTGTCTCTCAGTGTTAAACTGGTACTTTGTTCAGTACATTGTGAGTTTCAGGTCTTTTTCCTCATTGGATATCTCGCGTGAAGAACATGCTATACAATCCAAACCTCAGATTTTGCATTATCAATGCATCACTATTGATTTGTTTTCTTCATAATGATCCATGATCTAACATGAAGGTGTAGTATGCTAATATCTGGTTTACTTTGTTTACCAGACATTAACCTGATGTAGTTATTAGTACTCTTTCATACCACCCTTTTGATGGTCTCTAATCTGAACCATCTACTAATACAGCTTTGTGAGCGAGCACATTGAGACATTGGAAGAGATCGACATGGAGTACAAAGAGTTGGCCCTGGAATCTGGGATCGAAAACTGGGGCAGGGTTCCTGCTCTTGGATGTACTTCCTCGTTCATATCCGACCTTGCTGATGCTGTTGTCGAAGCCCTGCCCTATGCCTCAGCACTCATGACTAGGAAGCCTGATGACACCAACTCGGATATTGACCTGATGCATTACCTGACCAAGATGTTCTTCGGTTCGATCTTGGCATTCATCCTGCTGTTGTCACCAAGACTGATTTCCGCTTTCCAGAACACCATGCTTTAGGTTGTCTAGGTAAGTAGAAAAGGTGTGACTGGTATTTATCCGAAGTTATAAATTTTGAGATTAAGTGAAGAAGTAACCTCAAGGAACTTGATGGTAGCTAGAGATCCATATAAGGTGGAAGCTTACAGTTTGGTGGTTGTAGTATTGTTCACAGGTGAAGTTGGTCTGAAAAAACTATGAAAGCACAAAACATCTCTAATACAGATCAAAGTTTGTTAGAGTTTCTTTAATTTTCTTCCTCTCTTGGATAATTTGGTCTCAACACACCATCCATTCAGTTTGCCACCTTTCATGATCATTATTTGACTTGGATGTGCAATCGCTACAACTGTTTCATGCCTTTCAAGGTGACTGGTAGTCCTATGGTCAGGTGATGTAATACTGACTATATATAATTTGCATCTGTGGATCCTACCGTCTCCTTAAAAGCAACACCATCTTGCTCTGAGAGAATTCTATGGATGTCATTTTCACTGCAATTCTGGGTGAAGTTGCCAGCAGGTCTATATCACTGTTTGCAAATACTCCAAGGAAAAACAACACCAGTTCAGATGAAGTGCAACACAACCTACAAATTCTGCTGCTTAGGGGCGGGCCATTGAGGTGGCAGCAGGTGAAATTATATATATTTTAAACAAACTGCACAAAGAGTTGTCCCAAATTTTAGGCCTTTTTGCCTTTTATAGACATAATTTTTGCTATACATCTAAATTTAAGTTATGTCTGGATGCATATATAGCAAAGTCAAAACAACATAGAATTTTAAACAGAAGGAGCACGTAACCTAACATATTACAGACAACTAGTTTCTTCATATAATGTATATTTACAAAACAAGCTGACAAGATACTCTTAACATAAACAAACACCGAATCTCACATAGAAGTTGAGTCTCCATCAAGAAGCTTTTGTGTAACTTTCAATCGAAAGTAACTTGCATGGTCACCGACACTTCATGCTTCTTTGCTGAAGTTCCTACTTCGTGATACGATCTCTAGCTGTAAACATTAGCTTTTAATGTAATTGACGTTCCGCTAATCCATTCAGGAGCAAGATATCCAATAGTTCCTTACATTGTAGTCACAACATGACTAGAAACTTCACCATACCGAAATCTGCAATTTTTGGATCAAAGCGTGTTGAGAATTTATGTTTTCAAGTTTGATATCTATCTAGATGTTCGGTTTCTCTATTTGTGCAGTATTTTCCTCTCACAACAAATCAACTGTACAAATTAGCAGAAGACATTTTAAGATCAGCCGAACGAACTATATAGTGTATTATACAATATCGACAACTACGATGTAAATATGCTAGCCCTCTATTAGCAGGGATTTCTCTGTGCACCTTAGGATTTTGTTCATTAACACAAGTTGGATCCAGAACATGAACCATTGATGCAAATACACTGATGCCCTCCCCCAGCATATCGTGCTATATCCAGTGTCTGCACATGTTGCGTGTTAATAAAAAAAGGTTTGTAAAAATATACAAAAGGTTTAAGCTACATTTTTTCAATAAATGATGTTTACTGTGTCCTAAAGATAATTAATTATATAATTTTTTTCTATACAAACTACATGCATTGTTTTTGTTTTTGAAATGAAAAAGGCCAATGGAAAGAGATTTGTGAGTTTCTTATGTATTTCATTATTATCTCAATGTATCCTCTCTGCGTAAGTTCACTCTTGCCCATAGAAATGTTTGTTCCTAATTTTCCTCCTTACTCTTCTTCATATGTGTTACTAATATTCTCTTTTACATATGTTGGCAATCAATTTATTGCCACTAGTGCCTGTAGCAAAACACAACACTGCTAACACATGACTCTTTTTAGTAGAACTCCTTGCAATTTGTTCATGTAACTATGCATAAAAAATACGACTTCAAGTCACTGTGTACGTGTGTGTTTTAGAAAATTTGACCAATCTTGTGCCACTGTATAAGTGTATGTTTTCTATGATGAACTACCAACTTATTTCAGTGGTTGAATGTAACATATATTTTGTCCAATCATGTTTTATTATGTTATCCTCTATTATTGTTATTTTATTACATATGTTTTTCATTAACCATTTTATGTATGATATGAGCAATTGACAAGAAACCAATTTTTTATTCCTTAAGTAAATTTTGCCAGTTTTTCTATTCATTCAAGTGTAATATAAAAGTTATACTTTTGTGTATTTTCATCTACTGAGATAAAATCATAAATTTGTAATTTAAGAATTTGTTATATATTTTCAAATAAATTAGCTTCAGCTGATACATTACCTTATGCTAAATTTGTTAATATCATTTATGTCATCTCTTTCACTTGCATCTTTGAGTTTTATAATGTATGTTGGTATTTTCATCTGTATTTGCACTACTCTTCATTTGTTAAATTTGTGTTTGATATTGTTAAATTCTTGTATATGGAGCATAATGCCGCGTGTGAGATAATCCCTAAAAATAAAATTTTGCATATGAAAAAATGTCATGTGTGATATAAATATTGCAAGTTACCAAAAATAAATAGTTCTTGGTGCTCTGTAACTTAGTTGGTTCTTACAATAGCAGAAATGAAATGTTTAGCAGAAATAACATGGTGAATACATGAACTAATATATTTCTAAGGGAAAATTCTATTATTTCACATCATCAAGTTTTCTCAGCATCAAACTATTGTTTCATGTTGTTTTCATTCAGAAATTTTATTTTTCACTTTATTTTATTTTTTTGGCATCCTGAATGAACGTTGATCAACATGTGTGGTTTTGTTTTGAATAGGAAAAGGTGAGAGAATGGACCTGACAAAATAAATCACCTGGATTTAGGGGAAGGGGAAGCGACATGGCAAAGCACTTTAGATCTCATCGGTACCTTGCCGCTCTCTCCAGATCTCCTCCATCCTCTACCTTCGCTTGCTTCTCTTGACGCCTTCCTCCGTATAGATGTGTTTCTCTTTCTTGGTTGAGGGGTTATGTGTTGTAAATGGGGTTTTGCATTCCTATGTAAACTAGGCAGAGGTGCATCGTGTGGGGGCAAAACCATCAACATTTTTTCCTCTTTTTTGGCAGGACAAAACTTTTGGTTCCCGGCTACCTCTCATCATTGGGCTTCATTTGTTCTCAAAGTCGCGCTGAATCTTTTTTCTTTAAAATTTCCAACCCAAATAGAAGGATCCAGAGTTGAAAAAATGTAGCTCAAATAAACTACCAGATGATCGGATCTAGCTGGAATAGCGCGATCGGTTTGTTCCTTAATGGGCATACCACAATAAATATCTTGTAGCTATACACATCCATGTATCTTTTTAAAATCAAAGGAAAAAACTCATTGAGATGAAAACAAATCTCAATCAATTGTGATGAGAAGACAATCCAACATCCACAACCCACAATTTGATTGAGATGTCGATAAATCTCAAATGCTTGAATATTAAACATGTTATTATTAATAATAATAATATTATTATTGTTGTTGTTGTTGTAGTAGTTGTGGTGGTTGTTGTTGTTGTTGTTGTGCAAGTAAGAACAACGACCGCTAGCACATAGAAGGGGTAAAGGTGACTAGGGAATAATCTGTAGAAATCTCATTGATCGTGCCAGTTCCATCAATTTTTGCAACGGGGAACTAGGGAAGTCCCTGGCTAAATTTATTTTGTACGTCAATTTTAGCGACTAAAGAGTGAGATGTGAATTCACCTCTTCCATTAGTCTTAGGGAGAAAAAGAGACATACTTGGAGTAAGAATCACTTGACAACATTGAAATAAAATCCACTTGCTTGGCCGGCAATGAAACTGAGTAATTATAACTCTCACTCTACCGCCGCCAAACAAAGATAAAAGAAATAAAACTACAAAACTAGACCGGTCTTTCGTCCCGAGCAAACATAACAACGAGGAAGGACATACTACGCACATGATAGAATTACTCGATACTAGTTAGAATCATATCATCAAACTACGACTGTAACACTCACACATTCGTATTCACATAACAAGATTCACACTCATCCATCTTTGAAATCAAGCTCATGTCACTTGTGTCTTTATAGAAATACAGATCAAGGGATGGATTCCCATTAGTGAAACGCTCTTCGATATGTGTAACTTTCACTTCATGTAGCAGACGAGAAAATATGGAATACTGTATATATAAGTCCACTCTTCTTATCTGCAAGAAATCTACAATGATTGTTTTTATGTGCATCAAAGTTGCAATGCAACTCAATGAGATTGCCAACACTCTGGAAGTCATAGAACACAAATTTTTTTGTACCATTTACAATTTTTCATATAACAGTTTAGGTATATTATAAAGTCTCAGCTTCCTCCATCGATAGTGACCGCAACCAAAATCTTAGCTCACAACTGTCACACAGGAATAATCCTCATTACTTCACCATGAAACTTTTTCAGAGCAGAAGATCGGGCAACCATTGTAAGCATTGATACATGTGGGTTGATCAGATATATATGCTTCGAAGCAGAATTCTTGATGAGGTTGAACATGTGTTGATAGTCAGTTGTTTCTATGTATATATAGTTTACTATGCGATTTTACAAGCGATATGCCTTTATTTTAAATAAAAACAAATCTTTATTAGCTGCTCACTAAGAAAATATTAAGTGTATTGGAGCACAGATGTTGTATATGCTTGGAAAGGGTAAGTTCATTGGTTTTGTTGAGCCATCTCATTTGGCTTGTCATGCCACATCCAAATAATTCTCCAACAATTAGTAATAAATTATAATATAATCGTGCTAACCAAAATACAAAGTATGCTATTGCTCTCATGTGACCATATTTATTTTCAGCATATACACCACCATTTTTATATAGAAATATCAATATTGTTTTATTTATAAATCTGTTATCTAGAAGCATCTTTAATTACATGTAATAAGTTTTACATGATTTCTAGATTATTTTTGAAGAACTATATATCTATTTAATTTCAAAAATATTCTATAAGTATTTTTTGCGACATAAAGATTTTTAGAAGGATTCTTTGTAAAGATACTTCGCTAGGTATTGCAATCCACTTTAGTATGTTGTTGGAGATGCTCTAACTGAAAATTAGTTCAACTTTTAGTACACCAATTAGGAATTTTTAGACCTAATTTTTAGCTAACTAAAATTTAGTTGGGATCTCTGAATAGGGCTTTAACATCCCCATTTTGAAATTCAAATCCAAGAATAGGGACTCCAATTTTTTTTCTAAAAATTTGCATTATAATTCAAATCTAGAGCTCTATACTTCAATTTGTACATTTCACAAACACATATGTATATGTTTGAGCTAACCATCTACCTCTACTTCACTCTCTCATATGGCATGTATTAGCTCCTGGAGCTGTGGTTATCTTAAATGTGGTGTGGTTTTTCTGAATCGTTGTCCTTTTAATAGCTTCCATTTCAGTTGAGCCGGGTGAAATGTTTTCCTCTTAAATGTGGTTTCTCTGAATCGTTATCCTTTTATCTTAAATTTGTACAAGCATATTGATGCAACATTTGTATACTAAATATGCTTATAATTTAACTAATCATTAGTCAAAGTTTGTAAAGTTTGACTTTTGGCTCATAAAAATAAAATACGTCTATCATTTCTAGACTCAGGAGAAGGGTGGGATGATTTTGACGGCAATCGGCGGCAGCTTGACCACGGTCCAAGACAAATCACTGCCAACACGGAGGCCTAACACAAGTACTCCGGTAGAGTACGTTGGCAGATTAATACTGTATATATTACGTACCAAGCATGGTACTTTTGTTGAATTAATCTGTAATCGTTGCTTCAAGACACATACTCCATATGTTTGTGTTGTTGAGCATGACCCATGCATATGCATGCTTTCAGTCGTTGGCTCTTGCTAGGTTGGTAGGCAGAGGAAGAAGGCTGGCAATGCAAGGTCATGTGATAGATGTAGCATGCACCGTACCTGCGAGATCTTGTCATCATGTAATCATTGTGTATACAGTGCAGTGTTTCTTTCTTCTATCTAATAAAAACGAAACGAAACAAAACAAAGCAAAACACAACAATTGAACTGCACTAGCTAGCCAAAAAAGAGTAATTACTCCCTAACTAACCTTTGGGAGGCTGGGCCACATTAGCATGGAGGAAAGTAGGCAGGGCATAGGAACGGAACTGAATGGAAGGGCACAGGTACAATAATGAGCTGTAAGTGTATGTAAGCAAGCAGGTTGGCGCAAGCACACGCATGGATCCATCCATGCATATGTACCCGCTGCCTGCTTGCAAACCCATCTATCGGACTTTGGATTAGCATGCAAGCAAAGCAATAAGCCATTCAATACACATAATTCTTCTTCCTTGTTTACAGCAGAGCAGACTAAGCAGCAGAGCAGCAGCAATGGCGGCTCTGCCTGATAATCTGGACCCAAGAAGCAATGAGCAAGAGCCCCCCGTGGCGCCGGCGGAGGCCGTTCTCCTGGAGGGGCTTGCCATGGCCGGCCTCGTCGCCATCCTCCGCCAGCTCGGAGACCTCGCAGAGTACGTGTTGCCGGCCTATACCATCTGCTAGCTGCAGCCTGCAGCACCACACCCAACTTCCATTCAGTTCAATTCCATCAGCTTCGTTCTCCTCTGCACACAGGCTTGCCGCGGAGGTGTCGGACGGCCTGCAACACCAGGTCATGGCCGTGTCCGCGCGAGGCCGACGGCTCGCCATGCGAGCAAAGCACCTGCAAAACGCCCACCTGACTCCGTCGTCGTCCACCGTCGTCCACAGCAACACCAACAGTCATCTCCACTGGCACCCACGTCTCGACAACAACAAGGTGAAGGAGAGCCGCCTGAGCCAGCATCGTCAGGATGGGGTCGTCGTAGAAGAAGCGCCGCCGCGTTCCATCGTCGTCGACGAGCACATCAAGCGCTGCCGCGGGCCTCCGAGCCTCTCAGCGCTTGACAGGTACCACTACCACCATGCATGTTATTCTTTCTGCTACCCACCTGACTTCTCAATTTTATATGTATATATATGTATACCATACATATAATATATATATTATGTATGTATATATAAGGATTAATTGAAGTCAACTAGTCAAGCTAAGTACTCCGTATATGCATGTAGGTTTGATGCTCATGGCGAGGGCGCGTGCTTGAAGAGGTACACAGATCCTTCCTTCTTCAGGACTGCTCATTCTGCCAAGCTACATACCCCCCATACTGACGGCTGCAGGTAACACTTGTCTTTGGGTCCCCAGCTTGTGTTTTCCTATCATACCATGGACTTTGGTTTCTTTGGTCTCTTCTCCTTAACCATATATAAAGTACTTAATTGCTGCTTGCTCTGATTCAGATCCCAAACAGATGCATCTGGAAAGGACAAGCAGCAGTCTCTTGGATTCCTTTCCATGCTCCGGCAGCTGACGCATCCCGGGTCCGTCTCCACCCCAAGCCACCTTCAAATAACGCACCACCAAAGTCGAATCCCTTGCAAGAACTACGAGTCTTCTTCACCGCCTGAACCCCACATGGAGATGGACAAGGCCAAGGAAAATCACCGAGGAAGTAGTGTTGGGCAATCCAAAGATGAGCTCGAGAGGAGCAGCTCGCTGGAGGCATGGCTCTCTCCAGGTCCAGTTGCATTTGAGTATGGAACTACTGATGAGCAATCGTCGTCTCAACGTGGTTTTAGCGGATTATTAGTCAGTCATGCTGCTACATCGAATGGTCCTCTGACTACTGATGACAACGCGAAGCAGGATTATTCAGAAGCTGCAGAAACACCCTGCAACAAGATCCTGATCGCCTCCTCCTCAGGAGTAAACAACTCCTGTTCTCAAGATACTACCAAAGTTGATGCACCGCCACTTGTGCCTATTCCTCCGATGAAGTGGCTATCAGTCAAGGTTCATACGGGACTCACCATTACTAGTAGAAAATCATTCGGAGGCAAAATTCTGAAGGATACAGAGTTGTCTGAGCCTGCAGTACAATCGTACGAGGCCTGGTCAGAACCTGAAGGCACAGACCAGCAGTCAGAAGCAGAGGAACCGGAGATTTCATCTTCTCGCGGCAATGCGGCGTCAGATAATTCAGAAGCAAACAGTCATGGCAATCCATCCCAGGAGGCTTCAGGTGGAGTAGCTGGTGAAGATACTCTGCATCATGAGAATGCGTTCTTTTCAGCGGTGGAGCAGCTAGCGAGGATGTCATCACCTCCCTGGGAACCAAAAGTTGCATCTTGCGACAGAATCACGGTAAGAAGGACCTGATGCAGGTGAAACAGGTTCCCTGAACATGAATCTCATAAGAACCTGATGCGTGGTGTTTGCATTGCAGCTAAGAAACGGTCCAAGTCCGATCCATCGCTCGAGGAGTATTCTGGACAGCAGGACTGCACTGATAGATCAGTAGAGGACAAGGTACTATATCCGTTCGAGATTCCTATTAATTCCCTGAATAATAATGTACAACTGAATTAATGAACATCCTGATAAAGTTGTGATTCCATTCTCCTGTAGTCCTGTGTGCCCTAACAACGACATCTGCAGAGAGCTCTCGACATGATTATCCTTTTTTTTTTCTCCTTTCGCTTTTTTTTTTTTTTGAAAATTCTAATTACCGGCTGCATGTCTCCAGAACCAGCAGGCGTCCATTTCCTCTGATTATTTCACAACATTTTCAGATTAAGAATTATTTCAGAACTATATCTATACTGTTCGAGCTTGTTATTGGTAACCTTGCAATTCTCGCACTTGTTTTTTTAACTGGTGATGATGACTTGCGATCGCGCTTGGTGCCAAAATGAAATGAGTACATGAAACATATCAAAGGTGTTTGAATCACCACTAGTTGTAGACAAATTGACACTACATGAAGCATATTACACCAAAAAAGGTAAATACATAAGCTTCCATGGTAAAGGAGTTCTTTTTCCTTAACTAGTATCATTAATTCAGTTGTAACATGTAATAATGTCAAATGAAACCATGCAATTGGCTATATGTTCAAATTCTCAGGCATGATAACATGTACAATAAGTCAAGAACATTGCACAAAGCGCGCGCGCGCGCACCAGAATCTAACATCAATGTGGATGAACGTGACACATCTATCTATGCCCCAAGGGAGGAAGCTAAACGGCACAGCAGTTACTATTAGCAGATAATTACTTTCTGAAATTCACACTAAAGAAAGTCACAAACTAATACTCCATGCGGCCCCAGGTACACGAACCGCCGATGATGATGGATCAGCCGATTTAGCCCACGGGATCCAAATTAGAAATGGGCCGATTCGATGCGAGTTCGTGTTGTTGTTTCTCTCTCTCAGTGGTTCGGCCCAAGATTGAACGCTCCTCCCGTCACGTTTTTTTTTTTTTTTTGGAATTCCTCCCGTCACAGTACGGCCAGTCAGCTAGTGGTAGATCATGACTGCGTAAATCCAGTGGCACCGATATAGATGGTCATTTGGCCCGCCCAGCCCGACGCGGCCCAGGCACGACGCGGCCCGATGGTCTTCGTGCTCGTGCCGTGCCGGCACTATGGGCTGAACTCGCGACCCAGCACTAGCTCGAGGCTATTTTTTCAGGCCGGACCGGCCGAGGCACGACAGCTGGCCTGATGGGCCATCGGGGCCATGCCAGCCCGCGGCCCGACGAGAGGGTAGCCGTCGCCACCGCCATCTTCGTCGCTTGTTGGGTCGCCGGTGAGGTCGCGGTCGAAGAAGAAGGGGATGTGGGAGCTGTGGCGGCCGGCGACGTCGACGCAGAGAAAGAAGAGGACGGGGAGCCGCAGGGGTCAGTGGCGTCGGCACGGGGGAAGAAGCGGATGCGGGAGCCTCGGCGGCTGGCGGTGTCGACGCAGAGGAAGAAGCGGATGGGGAGCCGTGGCCGCGGGGGCCAGCGGCATCGGCGCGGGGAAGAAGCAGACGCGGGAGCCTCGGTGGCTGGCGGTGTCGACGCAGAGGAAGAAGCGGACAGGGAGCCGCGACCGCGGGGGCCAGCGGCATCGGCGCGGGGAAGAAGCAGACACGGGAGCCTCGATGGCTGGCGGCATCGACACAGAGGAAGAAGCGGACGGGGAGCCGCGGGGGCCAGCGGCGTCAGCGCGGGAGAAGAAGGGGATGCGGGAGCCTTGGCGGCCCGCGGTGTCGACGCGGAGGAAGAATAGGACGTGGAGCTGTGGGGGCCGACGGTGTCGGCGTGGGGGAAGAAGGGGATGCGGGAGCCACGGCGGCGAGCAGGAGGCGGCGTCGGGTGGAGCGCAGGAGGAGGAGGCGGCGGGAGTGGGAGCTGGCTGGATGTAGGGTTAGTATGGAGGCGCGGCTTTTATATGGGGGAGCTGGGCCGGCTGGGCCAGATGGGCTGCTGGGCCTCGTGTCAGCCCATGGGTCGTGTCGTGCCAATGAGGTTCGTGCCTGGGTCGGCACTATGGGCAGAGATCACAGCCCAGCACTAGCCAGACGTCGTGCTCGGGCCTGATAACATCGTGTTGGGCCCGTGCTCGTGTCGGGTCAAAAAATCGTGCTTTGAGCCGGTCCATGAGCCTCGTGCCAAATGACCATCTATAGGCAACGAGGTATCAGGATTGAGGACCTCCACAACCATGCCATGCTGATAGCACCAAATGGCTGGTGCTGATTTATTCAGCGAAAAAAAATACTATTGCCTGGTTGATGGTTGTTGATTGATGTTGTTTGTTCTAAGAGAAAAATACTGTTGACTAATGGTTGATAATCCAGATGAACAGAGCCTCGTAGCCACATTTTCCAGATGCAAGTTGCAAAAGATATTTCACGGTAACATGCGTTGTGTATCTTGGACAAAACAAACGATTTTATACAAAAATAGAATAAAAAAAAGGTTGCTTACGACAGCTACTGGGCAAGAAAATGGGGACCACCATCCTGCACGAACTGGAGATTGGAGTAGCAAAATGCCGGAGCGAACAAAGCTAGTAGAAAGCAACCCAGGACGGCAGGACCACCGTACCTGCCATCTCTCTCAAGTCTCATCCCAAGTTCGCAACCATGTCGTCCGCCCACCACCATGGCGAAGAGGACGGCCGCCATGGCAGCGAGATCACCTCTCCACTGCGTAAGCCTCACCATTCTCCACTCTTTTTTTCTTTCATAAGAAAAAAAAAAGATGTTCCGGTGCTGGTGACCACTGCTGCTCCGATCCGTTGCTTGATTCCCGTCCTTGCCGCATGCAGTGCAACCATCGGAGCCGCCGCCCGGCTCGCCGCCGTCGCCGGAGGAGTATGAGAACTCGCCGGTGGAGCAGGTGGCGTTGACGGTGCCGGTGGGGGACGACCCGACGACGCCGGTGCTGACGTTCCGGATGTGGGCGCTCGGCATGGCGTCCTGCGTCGCGCTGTCCTTCCTCAATGCCTTCTTCGGGTTCCGCAAGGAGCCGCTCACCATCACCGCCGTCTCGGCGCAGATCGCCGTCCTGCCGGCCGGCCGTCTCATGGCGGCGGCGCTCCCCGACCGCGCCTTCTTCCGCGGCCGGCCGTGGGAGTTCACCCTCAACCCGGGGCCATTCAACGTCAAGGAGCACGTGCTCATCACCATCTTCGCCAACGCCGGCGCCGGCGCCGTGATGGGCATCAACGCCGTAACCTCAGTCCGGATCTTCTATGGTCAGCACATGTCCTTCTTCGTCGCGCTCCTCGTCATCGTCACAAGCCAAGTTAGTAAATAACTAGTCTTTTTTTTCTTTAAAAAACAGTAAATAAGTTATTGTTTGCCACAGGAACATGAGGGAGAAATAATGAAATGGTACCTGAGATCATGTAGGTGATGGGGTTTGGTTGGGCGGGAATATTCCGGCGGTATCTGGTGGAGCCGGCGGGCATGTGGTGGCCGTCCAACCTTGTCCAGGTCTCCCTCTTCAGGTAGCACAAGTATCCAAGAGTAACTCTTGATCAGTAACACTTTTTGGTTGGGACATGTTTTTACCGAAAGATTCTCAAAGCATCAAAAAGTGTGGTGCTACAGTTAAATAACTTCAAATTATTGCATTAGTGTTTCATATCTTATTGTGCCCCACTGACCACTATACCAATATCATATCATTGAGCTGATTCCATAAGAACGACAAACAGAGTGAGCAAACTGGCTGTCCAAGTCAAAAGATCCTTCTCAATACTACAGTTCATTTTAGGGGATAATTAGAGATCCTGTGGACACATCACTTGGGGCATGTCTGTCATCATTGTGCGTGATAACAGATAAGTATATATCAATTCTGAAAACAGAGCTGTAGCAGTATGTGTTGACATATGTCTTGTAAAAAACTCCACAATTGAAATATGAAGTGGGCAGAAATCACATACCAAGTCAAAATTTGAAAGGTGCACCTCTGCAACAGTGGATGCTTGAACAATTGCGTACTGCAAAAGCTAAGACCAGAAGGATCACAGTGACAACAATATCCTGACTCCTGTGTAAACAAGTATCACAAGTCAACAATTCAAAGAAAAGCAGAAAAATGCTCAATTTCTTAGACCAGTTATTTAAGCAAAACATCTATATTATAATGTAGTAGATACAGTTCTTGAAACGAATATTACACAACCAAAATACACAGCTTGGATCTTCTACCGGTTCCTCCTGGACTGAGATAAGTACACATTTTATAGGTGTCACTATACTGGGATAAAGTAGTGAATTCTGAAACTAGCAAGCTTTTCCATGAAAGCAGAGCTATATACAGCCTTAGTAATCTGTCAAGAAAAGTTGATCAAAAAATCATGCAAAACAACTAGTCTGCAAAATTTTGGCACTAAAAAAAGTCGATGCTGCCATCCTGATTAACAAAGAATGTGAAATAACATATTTGTGACGAATTATGCTCAACAGGGCACTCCATGAAAAGGAGCAAAGGAGAAAGGGCAGTTTGACGCGCAACCAATTCTTCTTGGTGGCATTCGTCTGCAGCTTTGCTTACTATGTATTCCCAGGATACTTATTCCAGATGCTTACCTCCCTCTCCTGGATTTGTTGGATGTTTCCAAACTCTGTGATTGCCCAACAGATTGGCTCAGGCATCCATGGCTTTGGCATTGGTGCAATTGGACTTGACTGGTCATCCATCTCCTCATACCTTGGAAGCCCTCTTGCTAGCCCCTGGTTTGCCACTGCCAACATTGCTGCTGGCTTCTTCATCATCATGTACATAATCACACCAATCAACTACTGGTTTAATGTTTACAAGGCTCGCAACTTCCCTATCTACTCAACTGTTCTCTACACAGTGACTGGACAAAAGTACAACATCTCCAGCATCATGGACTCCCATTTCCATTTTGATACATATGCCTATGAGAAGAATGGGCCATTATACATCAGCACATTCTTTGCTTTCAGCTATGGTCTAGGATTTGCATGCCTTACCGCAACAGTTTCCCATGTCCTTCTTTTCCATGGAAGGTATTTTTCCCCCCTATCAATTGCTCCTCTTGGTCTGATCTGCAAATGTATATATGCAGCTAAACTGCAAGCTTGTTTCCAGTGAAATCTGGCAGTTAAGCAAATCAGCTTTCCAGGAGAAGAAGATGGACATACATACAAAGCTTATGCAGAGATACAACCAAGTCCCTGAATGGTGGTTCATATGCATTCTTGTTGCCAGTGTTGCAGTCACTGTGTTTACTTGTGAGTACAACATTGAGCAACTGCAGTTACCTTGGTGGGGTGTACTGCTTGCATGTGCCCTCGCCATTTTCTACACCCTTCCGATTGGAATTATTAAAGCAACAGCCAACCAGGTATAGAATCCAAACATGAATGTAGATACATACTAGTTACTGTGATGTATATAGCTCCAGGAACAGGAACACAGCTAATTATTTAAGTGTAACAGACTCCAGGCTTGAATATCATCACAGAGTACATCATGGGTTACCTATATCCTGGACGACCCATTGCAAATATGTGCTTCAAGGTATATGGTTACGCTGGTCCATGTCAAGCTCTAGAATTTTTGCAAGATTTTAAGTTGGGCCACTACATGAAGATTCCCCCAAGGAGCATGTTCATGGCTCAGGTCAGTTCAACATGTCACACGAATACTAGGCATTACATTAACAAAATCAGGATAAACACATGTTCGCATTATTTCTAATATGACCCTATTGGAAAATAACAGGTTGCGGGCACTTTAATCGCGAGTTCTGTACACCTTGGAACAGCATGGTGGCTCATGGACACAATACCTAACATGTGCAACAAGGAACTTCTCCCAGCAGACAGCCCTTGGACATGCCCTTATGGTCATGTGTTTTATGACGCATCAGTAATATGGGGCCTTATTGGCCCACGCAGAATGTTTGGTGATTTAGGCACTTACTCTGCAGTGAACTGGTTCTTCCTGGGTGGCGCCATCGCTCCCCTCCTTGTCTGGTTCGCACACAAGGCATTCCCAGATCACAAATGGATCGTACATGTCAATGTGCCCGTGCTAATTGGCACAACCAGCTTGATGCCTCCTGGCACTGCAGTCAACTACACCACATGGATACTCATAGCGTTTTTGTCAGGTTACGTGGTATATAAGCACAGACGTGATTGGTGGGAGAGGCACAATTACCTTCTATCAAGTGCTCTTGATGCTGGTTTGGCTTTCATGGCTGTTTTGCTATATCTATGCCTAGGGCTTGAGAACATCAGTTTGAACTGGTGGGGCAATGATTTGGATGGTTGCCCTCTTGCTTCATGCCCCACTGCAAAGGGCATAGTTGTAGATGGCTGCCCAGTGCATTACTGAGATTTGAGACTGTTCTCATCAAGTCATCATTGTCAGGGGTAAAACTAAGCTTCCTATTAAGAAGCAGGCACAGATCAATGGACCATACAGATACGAATGGTTCTCTTATTGCTGTATCTGTGCCAAGGACTTAGGAACATCAACTGGAACTGGAGGAGCAATGATTTGGATGGATGTTCTCTTGCTTCATGCTCCATTGCAAAGGGTATAACTGCAGAAGTGCAGATAGACGTCCAGTGCATAATCGAGATATTCTCATTCATTGTCAGCACTCGGAGATAAAACTAGATTCTTTTAAGGGGCATCAATATCAATGGAGTCTCTGTCAAGGTTAAAAAAAATTATCAACTTCAACATGAAGACAAAAGGTGTGTAGATAGATGAAATCACATGGTGCACTGAAGTCAATAAAAGCAGCAATTTGGTAGTAATTTGGTGTTATTTTCATGATAACCATCCTTAGTTTCCGTGCAGAAATGAAACAAGAGTATATTTCAGGTAAGAACGAAATTGCAGGAATGACAGTCATGAAATCAAGAAATACCCTACACATAGGAACGATTCAAGCCTGGCAGGAGTAGAACCTGCCACTGACGGTTAAAAAAAATACAATCAGGATTGCACGTTGCAGATTGTTCCAAACTATCTGTGAAATCTACGCATGTCCTGATAAGCATGAGGTTGGCATGCAAACTTGGTCGGGAACGCAACTTGCACTTACCAATTGCCGTGTATCACGAACAGATTGATGCAATGCACCCCAGCTGATTTCATACTAGCACCCCCTGAGACCTCCCAGCCAGGCATTTCATCGAGCACACCGAGGTCATCAGTCACCAGCACGGGTTCGGGCTAAGGCCTCACGGGTGCGGCGAGGTCGGGGCCGAGAGATGGTGCGGACTTGCAGCTCTGCGGAGCAGCAGAGGATGGCTGCTGGATGGTTGCCGCGGGGCGGAGCTGAGGGAACGCGGCGGCGGCGGCGAGAAAGGGCGTGTGGACTCACGACTCATGAACGTCGGAATGGACGCGCAGGGCGCGGCCAGGAGAGCGAGTGATTCGGCAGACGGCGCGCGGCGCAGGGTGTCAACTGTCAAGGAGTGACCATGGCCGCGCGACGGCCGTCGGGCTGCCGTGGAAGCCGGGATCGACCAAATTGGCGGCGAGCCGCAGCCCCCGGCCCGCAGGACGGCAGGAGGCAGGAGTCATGACGTGGGTCGGCGACCGGGTCAAAGGATCCCCGTGCCTTCGCGCCAATTAGAAATGTTTGAATAATATCAAGCATATCCCAACAGCCTATACTGAAGGATGCATGTTCTGTTTTTTTTTTCTCTGCTGGTTTGTAATTAGGATGCTTTTCAGTTACTGTATTTGTAATTAGGTACGATCATAACGAAGCTTGATATAGCAGCATACATCTAGTGGCGAAGTCAGCTTCCTAGCTTAGGGGGCTGCTTCTTCCTCCCCCAGCCCCCCTTTCCCTCTTCTTCTTCTACCTCCAGCCTAGGGGGGCTTGGGGGGGCTCCCATGGTGGTGGCAGCGGTAGGAGGGGCTCTAGCCCCGGCCGCCCCACCGCTGCCTTCGCCACTGCATACATCGACTTGGTTTGCTCGGATTGAATTTGAATTTTTTGACTGAATGAACACTGTTCTGTTCTTGATTCAGATATCAGCAGGGTGATATGGTGCCTTCTCTCCTACTGTCAACTAACTTAATTTTGTGCATGATAGCACCTCTAAGCTATAGTGTTACTACTCAGTTTCATCACATTCAATTCTTTATCGTTTCCCCCTTTATTCAGCTGCCTTTCAAATTTTTTTTGGGTAAACAAGAGCTCTGACTAAGCTTTCAAAGATCTTACTTTTGTTATTCCAGCTTCAGTAGATTTTTGCAACCGTCCACGCAATTATCTGAAAATCTATTAATTACTTGATTTGAAGGATCCAATGGCCAGCCTGAATTTCTTTCGTGCATGGTGGAAATGCTCTTGCACTGGACATTTTAATTGTAGATGGGTCGGACTAAAAGAAAAGGCCGTGGAAAGTAGCTTCCGTTCATAGAACACACATGTGTTACATAAGAATGCTTTAACAAAGAATTGGTGCCAAATGAGTCACTTTTGTACGTGTATCACTCATCAGTTCATTGTAGGACTACATATGTATAGCTATTGTAGGTAATTTTGTGAATCCGGTCGAAGAGTTGGAAAGAACAGCGGAAACAAATGATTGGATCGCCCTCACCTTGATTTTTTACTGTAGGAGTTAGGAAAGAAAGCTGAGGCAATAAGCTCTGGCATGGAAATCAAGGAATCAGAAGGCAAAAGAGCAACGGGTATGTTTGTTGATCTCAGCAGCATACCGATTTCAAGGTTCATTTCAGCTCTCTTCTTCTTTGACTCTGTTTTGAGTAGGAACTACAAACCTGGAAAGAAGATGATCGATGAAACTTCGCTTGATTTTGTTTCATTCTAATTCTGAACAAATATGACGAGTCACACAGATATGAAGAAATGCAAGGACAATGCTTACAGTTTCATTTTCTTCGCACTTTCAGCCTCGGACAATGGTGATCGCAATCTCGTTCTAACAGTGAGATCATGTTACAATTCAGGACTCAGATCATAAGGCGTTCCAGACTCCCAGTTAACTGAAAACATGCTGCAACAGAATACCATCTACCAAGAGCAGTTCAGCAGGAGCAATTGCACCTCTTTTTTCTAACAACAACAAAATTCAGATGAAAACCATGGTATTTGATTCCATTTCCTTCTGACTCGGAACAGAGATTACAAGTTACAAATATGGCGAAAGAAATGAATGTAAATAATATGGTGTATTGTAACTGGAGACATCCATATACGCTGTGAGCTACCCTGCCAACATCTACAACTTCCTTTGCTTCTACATAACATGCAGCTAATTTTGCAGGGGGACTCAGCAGCTAAAAGAATAAAGAATTACAACTACTAACAATTGAATCTTTCATCCTATTCAAACTATAAAACAAAAGCTACAAATCTTTGTTTCTCCTTTGTTTTTTGTTTTTTTTTGTTCTTCTGGATGTATAAAAGAATTGTCAGACTGTATAATGAACTAACGAATGATCACTAACAGCAAAAGAACCACTGAAAAACCTTGTTCTTTCTTCTTCACTTAACCTTCTTCTTCCCCCCATTCAGCTTTGCTGAGAATGGGATGCTGTGGTGGAGACGGATGCGGACACCGTGCTGCCTCCGCCGCCGCCGTCGCCCACCGGCGTCCATGCGGACACGGTGTACATCGGCTGGTCCAGCCACTGGAGCGTCAGACCCTCGCCGTCGCCCTGCGCCTGCACGCTGTAGTTGCCAGGCGCGAACATCCTCGTGATCATGCGCCCCTGCATCGCCTCCCGGTCGCCGATGCCGGCATTCTGGAACCCGCCTTCCTCCATACGCTGCTGCCACCCGGCGAAGCTCTCGTGCCGCTCGAAGCGGTCCGCATCGTCGAACGCCACCGCGTTGCGGATCTCCCGCGCGAACATCTCCTCCGCCTTGACCCTCGCGGGGCTCGCGTCCGACAGCCCGGCCGCGTCCACGGCGTCGAACGCCGCGGCGTAGTACCGCAGCGCGTGCGCGAACCGCGCCTCCCACCGGCCGGAGTTGAGGGCGTCCTCGTGCTCGCCCAGCAGGAGGATGGCGGCGCCCGTGCTGCGCGCGAGCCCGAGGAAGTCGGCGAGCGCGGCGCCGGTGTCGTCGCGGAGCAGGCGGTGGGCGGTGAGGACGCAGTTCACGGCGACGCACTCGCCGCGCTTGACGTGGAGCATCCACAGGCGGACGTCCTCGAGGCGGTCCACGACGGCGTGGAACTCGAAGGCGAGCCCAAGCGCGGCGGCCACGCGGCCCAGCCGCGCGCCGGTCTCCTGCAGCTCCTGCCTGGACTCGCCGACGCCGGTGATCCGCACGTGCGACGGGGGCACCGCGCACGTGGCGAGGCTCTGGAGCAGGCCGGGCCACTGGAGCCCCTGCTTGATGTCGAAGTCGATGACGTGGACGCGGTCGTGGCCGTCGAACGCGCGGAGCATCCTCTCGTTCAGGGTGAAGTGGAGGAACCGCGGGATCGGGGTGACGGCGTTGAGTATCCGCAGCGCCGTGACGTCGTCGTCGCCGGCGGCGTCGTCGGTGAGCTCGCGCGGCGGGGTGACGTCGAACAGGTGCGGCCACGTGCGCACCGCGCGGAGCGCGAGCGCCTCGGCGAAGTAGGCGGCCACGCGGTGCATCGGCGTGGGCCCCGCCGGCGAGGCCACCTCGCCGAGCCGCGCCAGGTAGTAGGTGGCGGCGTTGTGGTTGCGGGCGGCGAGGGAGTCGGCGCACGCGGTGAGCGCGACCACGAGCTCCATCGCCTCCCGCCCGGCATCCCCCGGCGCCGGAACGCCGTTCCTCGCGTGCAGCTCGAGCGGCGGGACCGCCGACGAGCCGCCGTCCGTGCCGCCCGATGAGGCCGGCGAGTTGGACGGCGACTTGCTGAACTCCTCCTTCTTGGCCGCGGCCAGCGACGGCCCCGCGTGGGGGAACGCCGCGGCGCTCGGCACCAGGAAGACCTTCTCTTCCTCTGGCTCTTCTCCTTCGCCGCCGCCAGCTGCTTGCACTGTCCCTGCAATGGGTTGATGGAACCATACCTCATCCCCGTCGCCGCCCATTCTGGTCCGCTTGGCACGAACAACGGGGCCGCCATACTCCTCACCGGCGCCCTCCTCATGGGCCCGCTTGACGGCTCTGCTCCTCTCCCAGACGACGCCGCCGGCGCCATTGCCGCCGGGCTCCGGCTTGGCGCCCCAGGACACCGCCTGGGTGACGGGCGGCGCCGGGTGGGCGCGGAAGGAGCAGGTGGAGGCGGCGCCGGTCCTGGCATCGCCTGCCGCGACGCGCGGAGCGCCGCCGCCGCCGCCGCCGCCGTCGCCGCGGTTGCTCCGCTTGGAGAAGCCGCAGGGGAGGATGTCGAATCGCTGCGTGGTGCTCATCTGATGCCTCGACGACGAGAAGGAGCAACCAGCCAACATCCCGGAGACGCGGCCGGACGCGATGCGGCAAAAGAAGAGACCTGCTCCTCTCCTCCTCTGCGGCTTCCTCTTCGTCTTCTTCTTGCTCTCTGTTGATTCACTTTCACTCCTCGCTCTGCTGCTCTCCCTCTCCCCCCTCTGTCTCTCTCTGTGCTGCTGCTATCTGGCTACTGCTAGAGGATCTGGTGATCGATCGATGTATACAAGAGAAAGAGGAGAACTCTAAAAACAGAGGATCAAAGTCTCGGGAAAGAATTTGGTCAGTTTCCTTTGGGTAAATAAAAAAAAGAGGAAAAAGAAAGAATGTAATGTCTGTATATGAGGTGGCTAATGGCTACTATGTGTATGTGTTATGCTGTATATGCAAGAAAGAATGGGGGATTAATATTGTAAGTACAAAAGAACCAAAGAATGTATTTTGTAAGAACGAATAGGCCTAGAACATCTAGAAAGATCGGGCAACGGAGAGCATGCCGGGGCGGCGGCTCATCCCCTGCAGAGCCCGCACGGCGGCGATGACGGCGTCGGCGGCGGAGCTCAGCGAGCGGCAAGCGGCGAACCCCACAACCTCCATTACCCGAAGGAAAAAGAACCGAAAAAAAAGAAATCTAAGATGATGATGATCTAAGAATGCAACAACATCGGATGCAATGCGGATGCAGTGTGGGGATGGTGGGGATGAATGAATGGGATTTGTGTTAGTGTGGTGGTGTTCCTATTCCCTAATGGATCCTACTGCTACGAACTACTGCTCCTCCTCCTCCTCTTGCCTCACCATGAGAACTCACTCCCTCTCTCTCACTCTGTTCTGTGGTGGTGGTGGTGGTGGTGGTGGGTGGCTCTCTGTTCTCTCCCTCACCAGTCACTCGTCTCACACTGGCCCTCCTCTCTTCTTCCTCTGGCGCGAGGGGAAGGAAGGTGGAGAAGAAGCCCCCCGGGGGGACGGAGACGGCCGTTCTGGCAGGGGCGTGGGGCGGCGCGAATCACGAGGCGCCCGCGGTGGCCGTCAGATCCGGACCGGACGGCTGGTGCCGCCTGGCGGGGTGGTCCGGGGATGTGACCGTTGCGTAGGGTTGCCTTCGCCTTTGGTCAATGTGACCGTTGGTTGCCACCATGCGCTGCGGCCCGTGGGGATGTGGTGGTGTGTTAGTCAGGCAGGTGCGCGGCACGTGACCTCCTCGACCCATTTGTTACCGTTGGGCTGATGGTTGATGGGCTGGCTCTCCTCCCACCCAGCCAGGCGGGCACGCCGTCCGTCCACGTGGAAGCCCGCGTGGCCCACGATGGGCCCACGTGGTTCGGCAGGGTCGCGTGCGGGCCACGCCACGCGGACGGGACGCGACGCGACGCGACGCGACGCCGCCCGTTGCTTGCAGGCAGCTTGCTGTGCGATACGCTGGGTGGGGCCCACACGCTGGGGTTCTGCCTACGTGTCTGCTGACGGTGCAGGACGGGGGCGCACGCACGCACGCGTGTCCCGTGCGTGTGCTCTCTTCAATGCTCTCGTGTTGCTTAAATGAGCTTTTTTTTAGAGCTGCTTAAATGAGCTACTGAGTTGGCATTTAGGGAAGCCGCCAGTTGGATTATTACTACGTGGTGGGCCTGGAGAATCAGTGCCAAGTGCTAAAATGTGCTTTCCTTTGTTTAGAAACCATTTCGTTCACGTATGGCGGCCCATGTAAACTCTGCTGCACTACCTCAAAAAAAAAAAAGTAAACTCTGCTGCACAAAACCATTCCCCTGTAAACTCAGTTCGACTAGCAGGAGGGAATTAATAGGCAGGCAACAACCTGCTAATCTTGCAAATTACAATTTATGTAACATTTCCGTTATGCAACGGCGCTATATACCTGCTTCCGTCCGTAGAGAGCCCCGAGACCCCAACGGCCAAGGCGTTGTAGTGGTTTTTTCGTATCTATTCATCTTGCATGCTCTACGGGCCAACGGCCATCCCAATTAATTGGCATGAGTAGCAGTTTAGCCCTATTGATCAGTTGGTGCCATCCTAGAACTACTACATGTTCATTTGGTCATACAACAGCTGTAGTTTGAAGAATTATGACCTGCAAGTATTTCATTTTAAAAAAAATGACCTGCAAGTATTTCATTTTAAAAAATGACCTGCAAGTATTTGTAATGTTAATGGAGTGAAATGAACACATGCAGTACATAGTTTCTCGCTACAGTAACAAACTGGTGAATGAAAAGGGAAGCTGGGCGTCTGACCGGTGGGCCCAACCCTCACACAGAGACCATGCCATCGCCACTGCTTTTATCGCTGGCTCTTGGTACTGTTAGACTCTCTTGGACCTCCTAATTAACCCCCTTGCTGTTTATGAATCAACTCAGTTTCTTCTATTAATTTCAGTTTAGGTGACAATGTGTGCTAATCTACTGCCGTTATGGACGGTACGGTATTGCTTGCATTAGATTAGCATAACCATTAAAAAAGTTGTTACCCAAAAAACCATTAAAAACAACAAGAGCATGAATGCATGCAATTTCCACAGCAAACTATATGAGGTAGTAGTAAAAGCATGAAGAAGACTATACCGTTAATGTTTATGCTGATTCTGAATCATCAAGTCAGTTTCTTCTTTCAATTTCAGTTTAGGTGACAATGTTTATGCATGCTAATTTAAAATTATAGCCATTATGGACGTATTACTTACATCACGTACTGATCCCCTAAGCAAAAAGGTGCTAGAGAAAATAGTGTATTCGTCTCATGTTTGGTTCCGCGAAGAGATCATAAAAATATGAACTTAATAGTTAATAGCAAGATAAATTCTATGAATTAAACCTTGCTTCAAAACATCGTGCCCTTCACATATTCCTTCCCAAATGTGTGATTCGAGAGAGTTTGTTGTCCCATGCCTTTCTGATGGTGAACCTTCTACTGCTTCTTCCAATTCTGAAACTAGTATTGGCCTATTGACTTTAGGATAGTGGCTAGGAGGATTTGAAAGGTATTATGGAATTAATGGTATGATACAATATAATCTTCTTCGTACTTTTCATTACCTATAGTTGGCCGTGAAAATGGCATGCATTCAGCATTCATGCTTTTCTTACTTGATGGCCATGTTGATGAACCACAATTTTCATGAATCATGCTACCACTCATGCATGAATGATCCTCACTATTGAGCTATATATATGATGCAAGGGTATGGACTCATACCCTTGCATGATTTGCATATCTTTATTATGTTTGGTAGCTCCAATAAGGTCAGATGCATAAGATTAGATTAAACTCTGCTAACTTTCTGCGCCCAGTCAACCACCTTGAGCTGCAATTCTATTTGCTCCAAATAAACTTATGCCATTCATATAACTATGAGTTGAGATCTTAGAAGAAACTGAAAGTGGGTGTTGCCAATTCAAGGCCTTCACAATTATTGTTGCATCAAGTGTTACCATCTATGTTCACTCCATGGAGACATGAATAGCTTGATTCAACATTGTCAGTTTCATCAGTTAACAATGCTTAGGTAGAAAAGTAGCCACTATCCTGATTAGAGGTCAAGACTAGAATGACCTCCTACCACAAGTGGTTAGACACTTTGGGCACTCTCCGGCTCTCAGCTCACCTTAGCAGAGACTAGCTTCCTCCCTTAGATAGAGCGTGTTTCTGAGAACTCGAACACGGGTTTTCTCCTCCTAGCTGAAGACTTTTCATATTTATGGATTTTCCATAGGCAAAATAGCCATTTTGATCCCTCAACTTTATTCCAAGGGTCAAGTTCGTCCCTCAACTTTCAAATCGGTCAATTTAGTCCCTCAACTTTCATTTTTGAGTCAAACTTGTCCTTGTGCTGATATGACACTCAATACTACCATTAAACAAATGCGAAAAGTCATTTTTACCCTTGGTTCCTTCTCTCTTCCTCAATTTTCATTATTTATGGACATATGATCGTTATCGCAAAAAAAATGATCGTTATAAAAACACCACACATATGATCTTGCTACACTAAACAATCATTTTCCTTTTTGTTTCTTTTGCTGCCGGTGCATCATTTTACAATGCAGTTTGATTTTAGTTTAAAAATAATAGTTGGCCAATGCAACCAAATCGATGTAGTAGCATGCATGCTTAGGAGTTGTACATCAAAATTGTGTTTAATTTGGAAGGTATAAATTTATTTACCCATGTGTCGTGCTGTCACGTAGACGTGTGGATAGTATAATTAAACCGCTTGCTGCAAAAGTATATACTACCATAGAGAATGTTGGGGCAAGTTAAGCGAACATGCAAGATCTAGTTCAAATTAAACATGAATGAACATCTGTGAGAGATACAGCATTTGATTGATTGATCATAGTGAAACAATAGTGCAAATTGAGAATGGGAAGGAGTCAAGGGTAAAAGGGACTCTCTCCTTAGCCTCATGCTAAAATAGATCACAATTATCAGCATAAGGATGAGTTTGGTCCAAAAATGATAGTTGAGGGACTAAATTGGCCTATCTGAAAGTTGAGGGATGAATTTGACCTTCATAGCAAAATTCAGGGACCAAGTTGCCTATTTTGCCTTTTCCATATTTAGGGCATGATACTACTACAATATTGTTGATGGTAATGCATGTTTTATAGATTATTATATATACTCTATGAGGCCCTCAAAACAAAAAGCCTTCAAAACAGCTCTCTTTCTGTGGAGTGAACACTTTAGCGAGATAGCTCACTAGCCTTTTTTTCCTCCTTGCACCCCCTCTCGCAAATCTTGTATGTAACAACTTCACATATACAATAAAATGTTCAGATCGGCTTCTTCCATGTCGTAGTTCCCCTAAAAAAACTCTGAGTATGAGATTTTTTTTTCTTAGGTTTTTTTTCTCGAATACGCGCGCAGCGTATCATTGTATTAAGACGAAGAAGAAATTGAGACATTGTTCGGTTACAACCCAACTGGAACGGACTCTAGATGGACACAAGCTGGCAAACCAGCTGAACACAACCCGAACCATATTAAAAATGGTCAGTGTCACAGTAAGCCAAGAGTGCTGGTGATCCACGGTGCACCAGGCACCAGCTCATATGCAGCAGCATTAGTCAAGTACTACTTGTTACATACGACAAACGTCAAACAACATGGATCAACGTCGTCCAACCACTTCGCTCAGATAATCTATTGCTATACAAAATTGCCGTCAGCATGCAGCTAGAAAAGAATTCAGCCAAAACAAGGATTGGTCGAGGACGAACAACAGTGATAACTGACGAGCAAAGTAGCAACCATGGCCGAGGACCAAGCCCAACCATGGAAGATACCGCCGATCGTGCAGGAGCTGGCCGCCGGCGTGCAGGAGCCACCGAGCCGGTACGTGGTCCGCGAGCAAGATCGTCCCGCCGCGGCCGCTGCCGCCGCCATGCCCGAGCCCATCCCCATCGTTGACCTCAGCCGGCTGTCTGCTGATGACGACGACGGCGGCGCCGACGAGGTCGCGAAGCTCCGGTCCGCCCTGCAGAGCTGGGGCTTCTTCCTGGTAACAATGAATCGAAGCCTTTCACTTTTCTTCTTGTTTACTGGTATCACTAGGTGGTCGACCCGACCAAGCTCAATCTGGATCTGTCCATGTCCAGGCTGTTGGTCATGGGATTGAGCCAGGATTCCTCGCCGAGCTGATGCAAGTGACGAAGGGTTTCTTCAACCTCCCGCTCGAAGAGAAGCAGAAGTACTCCAACCTGGTGAACGGCAGGGAGTTCAGCTTCGAAGGGTACGGCAACGACATGGTGGTGTCGGAGGACCAGACCCTGGACTGGTGCGACAGGCTCTACCTCGCCGTGGAGCCCGAGTCCAGTGTGGTCAGCAGCCTCTGGCCGGCGCAGCCTCCCGCGTTCCGCGACGCCCTGCGCGGGTACACCGCCAGCTGCCGTGCCATCGCCGGCGTCGTGCTCGCCTGCCTCGCCAGGGTGCTGCGCCTGCACGAGGGCCACTTCACCGGCATGTTGGGCGAGGGCGTCGGCATGACCCACGCCAGGTTCAACTACTACCCGCGCTGCCCCAGGCCGGACCTCGTCGTCGGCTTGAAACCCCACTCCGACGCATCGGTGATCACCATCGTCCTCGTCGACGACGCCGTCAGCGGGCTCCAGGTGCAGAAGCCGGACGACGACGGCGGCGCCGGCGTCTGGTACGACGTGCCCATCGTTCCCAACGCGCTGCTCGTCATGGTCGGCGACGCCACAGAGGTATCGTATTCACGCGTAGCAACAATTAAGTTTGTTTTGCCTCGATCGATGATGGGCGGCAATGAATTCGATCTCGCAGATAATGAGCAATGGGTTCTTCAAGAGCCCGGTGCACAGGGCGGTGACGAACGCGGAGCGCGACCGGATGTCGCTGGCGATGTTCTACACGCTGGACCCGGAGACAGAGATCGAGCCGCTGCCGGAGATGGTGGACGAGAAGAGGCCGAGGCGGTACAGGAAGACGACGACCAAGGACTACCTAGCGGTGCTGTTCCAGAGGTTCGCCAGAGGGGGACGAGCCTTGGACACGGTGAAGATCTCAGCAGGGAGCGAGGATGGTTTTTGATAATCTATTTGGCACCAGACTTTTGCTGATAAACTGTAATTTGGTCCTCGATTCACTGAACATCTTCACTTCTTTTGTGAAAATGTATGCCCTTATTACCCGATGATCATGGTAATGAATCACATTTTTTTCATCATTTTTGCATGAACTGATGTGAACTTTACTTACTAGAAAACTGCCAGTTTAACAGAATTTAGGCCCCTGTTATATTTTGCAGCTCTTGTCGCCTTTGTGTACATTTTGCATTGGTGTAGTGAGAGTTGAGATTTTAGAAGAAACTGCAAATGAGTACTTCCAATTAAGCCCGTGACGCATTGTGTGGCAAGTGGCTCTAGCATCTGTTTAGAGAAAGAAGTTCTCAAATATACTAAGTAGTCCAACACATCTACTCCTATCCAATTACCATTGCAAGAATAACCCTTACCATTTGTCATTAGCGCACATACAAGGCTCACCAGCTGAATGCGATTCTAGAGCAAGGAGCAAGCTAAATGATCATGGTAATGAACCACATTTTTCATCAATCTTGCTTCAGCCAATGTGAACCTTACTATAAATCTTCTCGTTTAACAAAATTTTGGCCACTGTCATCTTGTAGCAGTCCCTTTTGTGTAGTTTTGCAATGCCATCTTCAATTATCAAGACATGAGAAAAGATGAAACCTTGCACGCAGCCAAATCATCTTAAGCTATTTCAAAAAAAAAATGGTGTCATGAGAGAGTTTGAGATTTTAGAGGAAACTGGAAATGAATGCTTCAAATTTGGACAATGGCGGTCATTCCAAACAGAGTTTGCTCAAAACTGATATCCGACGCAGAACGCATCCATCACCGTACAGGCCCTCGTCATTAAATTTGGTCCGACAACCATGGTTGCGTTCTGCCTGCCTTCCCCGTGAACACACCCACATTCAAACCAACCTCAACTATGCAGATGCCAATCGCTAAGGACCAGCAGCATCAATTCTCAGTTTTCTCTAAAATCTCAATGGGCAAATGCTATCATCTCTATACTGAAGGAAACCAAGACAAAAATTAGAGTACAGAACACACAAGAACCCTGCCAATGCATGGAGATATATACTAAGACAGCTACGAAATTTCAGACCAACATAGTCATGATACAAACTCATGACCAACGCGTGACAATAATCAAGAATAGCATGACCCTTTTCTCAATGAACAGTGTGAATGTCAATAGTGTAGACAAAAGTACATCGAACGAGGGAGCAGAATTTGAGTCGAACCAGCAGTAGATCAAGCGCGATGTTGTACAGAGTACAGACCCACACCCTGAGCCGCTCCACAAGCCGCGTCTTTTTAGTGAATCGATGGCTGCATGCCTGCATGGGTATGTAGGTTGCTCTGCTTTCCCAATCATGTCAATGTATTCTGTTGGGATTAAAAAAAAGAAGTCCATTGGTTATTGCTTTTGGGCTTGAACCATTTTTTCTTAGTTCAGTTATGACTAGGAAGAGTTTTATTGAACACGGTATGCTTCCTTCAAAAATAGACAGTCATTTTCAAACGGCAGTCAAACGAAGAAAAAGTGGACTTGATACTGGCCGCAGTATTAAAATTAGGATCCAGCTTTGGATGTCAGATCCAAACTATTGGGCACCAATTTGGTTGTTGTAAAGCATAACATTATGATGCATTACTCATACATTGTTCATGAGCAGTAAACCACTTAGCATCAGGCTTTTGCTCAACTGAAATTTTGGTACTCAATTCACAGAATCTCTTCACCTTCTTTCGTAAAGTTGCCACACCCTTCTTGCCCAATGAGCATGCTAATGAACCCAATTTTTTCATGAATATTGCATGAATCAATGTGAAAGTTACTCTCTAGAAACTGCTATTTTAACATAACTTTGGTCTTTATCGTTTTTGGCTCTAGTCCCCTTGGTATACTTTTAACATGCAGCCTTCAATCACAAAATGGGGACTAAATCCAACTTTATACCCAGTCAATCATCTCGAGCTACAAGTTTATGAACAAAACTACCCATGCAACGAGGCAGTTGAGATTTTTGAGGAAATTGCAAATGGACACTGCCAATGCTTCCTACCGAGATTGGCTAGGCTAGCCATGTTTTGTGACAAGTGGTGCTAGGATCAAGTACAACAAGCTCGATGGGCTCATCTTCCATCGTACGCACGCAAACAACCGCGCGTTCGCCTTTTCCGACCGCCTCCACCTGCTACTCAAACCTGGCAACCTGCATCCTGATGGCCTTTCCATCATGCACATCTTCTTCTAGCTTCAATAACGGGATTTATTATAACTGCCTAGTCACTTGCAATTGTTAATTCTGTCACCAATTGAATCGCCACTAAAACATGGAGCTTCATATGCCGTTGCCTATGTTGAGGTATTATGGAGTTGGGCACCACCGCACTGAACTATCCACTCTGCTCCTGCACAGGTGCGTGCAGTGGCAAACCGGGCACTCGGATTTGAAGCAGAGGAGGCCAGCTAACTGTCACACTACCACCCAAACTCCTGCATTGCTGCTACATCCTCTCCGTTGCCGCGCTCCACATCGAGTCCCCTAGCTATGTCACCGCGCTGCGTGCCTGCGTCCTGGCGTCTGTCTCGCGCTACTCCGAGCGACGAAGCGGTCGCTCTGAAACCCACTGGTGCGCGTGCGCGGCGCCTGGCGTGCCACGCCCGCGAGCGCTGCTGCCGGTAGCTAGCGGCCTAGCGCCGTGCAGCCGGCCACCGGCCGGAGGCAGCCGCGGCTGCGCGACCGTCGGTCGTGGTTGCTGTGCACCCACAGGAACTTCATAGTCCATCCACCCCGCCGCCGCGTCCGAGCTCCCCGGCGGTGGCCATGGCCGCTGGACGCCGGAACCAGGGGGACGGTATTTGGTTTACCGACCGGGTGGACGGTATTTCATTTCCCGTCCACCCCAGGGACCTGGGAGCCGTCCAATCTGTATCTTGCGGTTGTAATTGAAAGTGGGGGAGAGGCGGGTCGCGCTCGTGCGGCGCCATGGCGCAGATAATTGCGGCGCGCAACGCGCGCGCTGATGTCGCCGGCAGAGGGGCATGGCTTCTAGCCTTCTACGCCGTTGCAGGCCCCCGCCAGAGGATACCCTCTGCCCGCCCGCCTCGTGGACACACCCTGCGCCCGCTCTGCCGCCGCTGGCGTTCCTGCTGTGCGAACGCGCACCCGGCATCCACCATTCAACAGAGGCTGCGTAGCGCTGCCCGCCCGCCCCGGGGATTCGCCGGCAATGGAATCTATCTCTATACTCGTTCTCGCTTCCCTCGCCGCGCGCCTCCAGCGTGGTCGGCGTACACACTCCGTACAAACGCAACAGCAAGCCAGAGCCGCCGCTTGCGTCGACGAGATGATTGGCACATGCTGTGGCAAGCGAATGTCTGTGGCGTGAACTCTGAACCTGGATGCGAGCAGGGGAGCGTGCGGTCCGTGTCGCGGCGTGCCGGCATCGAGACGATGCCGTTCGCGCCCAACGGTCGAAGCCAACGCACGAGGCGCAGCGGCACGACGCGACGCTCGTCGCCCTCGAGCGCGCCGCGTCGTGCTGGGCATGCTCCATCTCATTTGGGCGGTGCGTCGCTCACACTGTCTCATCCCTTCAGACCAAGTATGACTTAAGTTTGTTTCACTTCACGAACTACTACGATGCTTCAGTCACCTGTTATGCTTCACTTGCAATTTAGGAGTAAAAAAACTCATGCTGATGTTAGTTAGTACAGCAAAATATTATTAGTTAGTACTACCTCCGTTTTTTATTATATGATGACGTTCGTTAGTTCATGCAATGTCATCCTGGTCTATACATTCGGCAAAAGTGCAAAATGTATCCTGAAAATGTGATGGACGATCAGTTGGCCCTTTGAATTTCAGAATTTGACATCAGGAAGTATTTAAATTTATTTTGGTTTCTGATTCCTGAAAAAAATTCAACTTAGCCAACACAGAGAAAAATGGAGTTAAAAATGGGTGCATTAGAAATCCCAAAATTAAAATGAAACCCAAATTCTGCCTGTCAAATTCAAATGGTGGTACGGTTGACTGTAAAGTTCTTAGCATTACGCGTCATTCAAGGATAACATGAGCATAACATTTAGCATGACTTCTGCTCAACTCTTTTTTTTTGTCCTTAGTTCACTCAACGACTTCACCTTCTTTGTGACTTTCTCTTGTGAAAATGCCATGTATGTTCACCCCGATGATCAGGCTTTTTAATTTAACAGAAATTTTGGCCTCTGGCTCATTATATAGCTCAGAGCCTCGCAACATTTTGTGCTTCTGTTATCTAGCTGCCTTTCATAAGGACGTGAGATGAGGTGAAACTTTGCACCTGTTGAATCATCTTGAACAACAACTTCATTTGGTCAAAAACCAACTTATGCCGTGCAAATGAAAAGGAAGCTCCAAGCTGAGATTTTAGAGGAAACTGAAAGTAAATGCTGCCAATATGAAACACATACGCATTGTTGGTGAATGGTGACTGTTTGCATCAACTGAAGCCAATGGGCTGCAGTAGAAAAGCAAGCGGAGGCTCAACACAAGTTATGCTAGGCCAGAGTGAGGTCGCCAAGTGAGCCGACATAGCACACAAGTGAGACAGACGTTGGTGAACGTGTCATGCAACAAGTCCGCTTCCTGCTTGTAATATGGAGCGTCTGAAACAGAACATAAACTGGGATGACTGCAGAGCTTGAGATTTATCCAAGTATACAAACATTTGATTCAGAAGGGCACAGTGTGAACAATCTGATGGTTTTAATCAAGAAGAAAGTGAGTGCTTCAACGCACGATCTTAGAATCCATCAAGTGTGTAGTACTTTTTTTTTTGTAAGGCTTCAAGTTTTGACCAAGGCGTTCACACATGTCTCAGCATCAACGTCGAGGTACGGTGTACAGACACGACACTCGGGGCAACTGAATTTTTCATCTCAATTCACAGGATCTGTTCATCTTACTTTGTCAAAATGTCATGCCTTTCTTACCCAATGATCATGCTAATGAACCCATTTTTCATGAACTTTGCTTGAACCAATGTGAAAGTTACTCTAGAAATTGCTAGCTTAACATAAGTTTGGCCTCTGTGTTGGTTTTTAGCTCTAGTCCCCCTAGAATACTTTTACCTTGCCGTTGCTGCCTTCAATCGCGACATAGGGACATGATCAAACCTTACACCTAGTCAACATCTTGAGTAAGTTTATGGAACAAAATTATTCGTGCAATGAGACAATTGAGATTTTAGGGGAAACTACAAATGGATACTGCCAATGCTGCTTACTAAGATTGGCAAGGCTAGCAATGTTTTGTGCCAAGTGGTGCTAGGATCAAGTACCGCAAGTTCAATGGGCTCTCCTTCCACCATGTGTTGGTATATTACACAGCTGTCGGTTTTGCCTCTCCTAACTCCCTCCACCTCCTGCTCGAACCTGCAACCTCATGGCCTTTTCATCATCATGTGCATATTCTTCTCGCTGCATTGATGACGACAATTGTTCAGTCAATCATCAACTCGCTGAATCACAACTGAAACTTGGAGCTGCACTATCCCATCCATGGTGTCGTTGCCTATGTTGACCTATTATGGAGTTGGGCAGCACCACACTGAACTATCCACTCTGCTTCTGCTTAGGTGCATGCCGGGTTTTGGTGATGCTCTAGCTGTGATGCGTGCAGTGGCGGTAACTTAAGAACTAAAAATTAGGAATTGGAAGCCAGCAGGTGCCCTCGATTTGGGTGACACAATGTTTTTTAGCACAAAGGCGTCAATCCAATATTTACGTTAACCTATCACGATTTATAATCACGGGCTAAGTATTTGTAGAAGACCCTCTAAAATGGACCATGGCTGATTATTTACCAATTTACACAAAACTTTGCTTAAGGATTATATTTTTACTTTTACAAATGAGTTCCTTCATTCTTTCTCAACCATGGCAGCTCCATCCCACAACTGCTAGCATGAACATATCAGAGTTCCACTTCTCCTACTCTTGATCTCTCCTGCCCATTTCCCTCCCTATCTTTTATTTAGATAAAGGAATAAACCCGGTCTCAACAGCCGACGCCGACTGTCTACAACCAAAGACATCCCGTAGGATGGACAATACATAAACTCCGCACGCCCAGAACAAAGTACATCCTCGACGTACACAAAGAAGTAAAGAAAAAGAATCACCCTACCACCTAATATCAAGATACACTCTAATTCTTAATTCTCTTCAGAACATTCCAACCACTTTTGTTGAAGAACTCCAATGATATTGTCTCCAACCAACGACTTCCTTCCTTCAAAATGTGCCCATCCTCCTCTCTAGAAAGGATGGACCAACTCCGGATCCAGAAGGTTCCCCTAAATATCACCTGCAAAATAGATTTCGATTTTGATTTATGAAACACCACATCATTCCTACTAAGCCATAAAGCCCAACAAAAGGCGGCAACACCGACGAGTATTTGGTTCCTTTGCTTATGCGAAAAACTTCTAAGCCAAGCGTTATTTCCCTCCCTATTTGGCCTCTAATTTAATCCCATCTTCACTGAATATATGCTATACCTTACCAAACGTTTGGATTTTCTTCTTGTTGAACAGATAATCGGTGACAATCTGGCATCACCACTCTTTTTTTTGTTTCGATGACTAAAATCATGACGGAGTGGTAGCTAAAATGTTTTTTTTTTGGTTCAACACTATGATTTCTGAAAGGGGTTTAATTTCTAAAGGCAGTCAAGCAGAGAAAAATGAAATTAAAACGGTCAGCAGTCTGCACTAAAAAATCCCCAATTATAATGATTCGTAGCCAATTAAAACTATGGGTACGAATGGGTCTGTAATGTTGTTAGCTTAATGCGTCATTCAAGGATAACATCTTGATGCATTAATTGCTCATGATCAAACCGTTTAGCTTGACCTTTGTTCAACTGTAAATTTTTGCCATTAGTTCACTGAACCTAGTCGATTTCTTTGTGCCTTTCTCTTGTCAAATTGACATGCTCTTACCGAATGATCATGCTTTTAATTCAATACACAAGTGCCTTCTTCTCGTGAAATTGGCATGCACTTCTCGCCGAATGATCATGCTTTTAATAGTTCCATAGCCTTGCGCAACATTTTGTGTATGTGTTGTCCAACTTTCTTTCATTAGAACAGGGGGTGACGTGAAACTTTGCATCTACTCGACGATCTTGAACAGCAAATTCGTTTCGTCCAAAACCAGCTTATATGGTTCGTGCAAATGAAAGGGAAATAATGACTTGAGATTTTAGAGGAAACTGAAAGCAAATCATGCCGATATGGGAACAGGAACCAAGTACTTCACGGCTGGTGATTGGTTGCTGTTATGAAAAATGAAAATTTTCAATCTGTACCAGTTTCATTGCTGAGAGCTTCACCGTGTCTAGACAAACTGTGACTGTGACTGTTCAGTGAATCGGTGGTTTCATGCATATGTGGGTTGCTTTGCTTTCCGAATCATGTCAATGTATTCTGTTGGGATAAAAAAAAGACCATTGGTTATTACTTTTGTGCTTGAACCATTTTTTCTGAGTTCAGTTCTCACTAAAAAGAGTTTATTGAACACGGTATAGTTCATGCAAAAAAATAGACAAACATTTTTAAACGACAGTCAAATGAAAAAAAATGGACTTGAAATTGTCTGAAGTATTACAATTATGATCCAGCTTTGGATGTCAAATCCAAATCTTGGGCACCAAGCGGGTTGTAAAGCACAACATTTTGATGGATTGCTCACACACTGCTCATGAGTAGTAAAACCATTTAGTGTCAGGCTTTTGCTCAACTGAAATTTTGGTACTCAATTCATGGAATCTCTTCACCTTCTTTCATGAAATTGCCAAGCCCTGGCTTAATGATCATGCCAATGAACCCTATATTTTCATGAATTTTGCATGAATCAATGTGAAAGTAACTCTCTAAAAACTGCTATTTAACATAACTTAGGCCTCTGCCGTTTTTAGGTATAGTCTCTTAGCATACTTTTACCTTCCCTGCTTCAATCACGAAATATGGGACTAGGACAAACTTTATACCCAGTCAATCATTTTGAGCTACAAGTTTATGAACAAAGCTATCCATGCAACGGGACAGTTGAGATTTTAGAGGAAACTGCAAATGGACATGGCCAACGCTGCAAAACATAATCGGTTAGGCTAGCGATGAATAATCCAAATTACTTCGCACTGGAACACTACCATCGAAGAAGTGGCAACCAAGCACTCAGATTTGAAGCAGAGGAGGCCAAGAAAGCTTAGTGTTTTTAGATAAAAGGCCATTGCTGGCCCAACTTTATTTAAATGGGGATACCATTTTTACATAGTAGCAGCATAGGTGGTTTACAAACCATTACATGAGAAACAAAGCTTAATGAGGGTTAAAGAGACTTGAAACCAAACCGCTCTATCTTTCTACCTCCGCTTCACTTAAAAAAAAAAAAGCTAGTAGTGCCACACTATCCGTCCCCAAACTCATGAATTCCTGGTACATCCTCTCCGTCCCTGCGCTCTACATCACGTCCCCAAGACTTGTCACCACGCTGCGTGCCTGCATCCCGTCAAGGGAGGTTCTGTGCCTCCACCTCCGGCCTCACCGACCCCCGCTGCTCGCCGTCCAGCCCTCCCGGCCGGCCGCCGTTGTCGCCTATCTGCCGGCCTTGCTCCTAGGGTTAGTCTGAGCCTTCCACAGTGTGTAGTGATGCCTCAAAATAAAGTGGGCTCTGCACAGAAGAAATAGGCATCACTCTTGTCAGGCGGCAGCAGCATGAATCACTAATGGACCCCATAGAACAGTAAAGGTAAATAAACAATGAAGAAATAGGCATCACTCTTGTCAGGCGGCAGCAGCATGAATCACTAATGGACCCCATAGAACAGTAAAGGTAAATAAACAATGAGTTATTAGGTGATACGGAGGACGGGAGGAGTAAAGATTGGGTCTCCATATTCTTTTTATTTGTTTAGTCACTGGGCATCGATGCCTTTAGGTTCATTGCTCCCATTTTCCTAGCTCCGGCATCACTCTCACATCGGTAGTTGTAGTGTGGGAAGTGAAGCTAAAACACTCTCAGTCCATTTGAAGCATCACTCAAGACCAACGCTGTGGAGGGCCGTGGCCAGTGCATGAGGATGTGTCTGTGTGTGCAGTATAGATGGCCATATGGCATGAGGTCCATGGGTCAGCCCAAAGCACGAGTTTTTGGCCCGACACGAGTACGGGCCCAGCACGATGACTTCGGACCTGGGCCGGCACGAGCACGACGTCGGGCTAGTGCTAGGCTGCGATCTCAGCCCACCGTGCCGGCCCAGCACAGCACGAAGTTAACTGGCCCGATGCGGCCCATGGACTGGCATGACGGACCAACAGCCCGACTGGCCCATCTAGCCCGATGGTATATAAATCGGAAGCTCCTTCTCCCAAACCCTAGGTGCCTCCTTAGTCCTCCCCTGTCCCCTCCTTTGTCCTGCCGCCGCCCCTCCTGGCCTCCTCTATCCCACCGCCAGGGGGAGCCAGCGCTGCCTGCCAGGGGAGCCAGTGCCGCCCGCCGGGGGAGCTAGCGCCGCGGCGGTAGGGATGCGGCGGCGGCGACCTCCACGCGCACGAAGGTGTCGACGTCTCGCGGCGGTGGGGATGCAGCGACAGCAGCCTCACCTCCACAAGCACGGAAGCGTCGCGCGGTGGGGATGTGACCGGCGGGCACCGCGGCGGCCTCCTCTTCTTCACCGAGATCTCGCCCGAGGAGCTCCTGCGTCGCGTCGGCCGCCGGCCACCTCCTCCTACCGGCCGCCGCCTCCGCCGACCACGGGCCACCTCCACCGCTGCTCCCCTCGCCGGTCAATCTACAGCGCCGGGCACCTCCACCGCCCCCTCGTCGGGTCGCGGGCCGGCACGGCCCAGATGGCCCATCGTGCCGTCGTCGGGCCATCATGCCGGCCCAGCCCGAAGAATTAGCCTCATGCTAGTGCTGGGCTGTGTTCTCGGCCCATAATGCCGGCACGGCACGAGCACGAAGGCCGTCAGGTCACGTCGGGCTGGGCCGCTTCGTGCCTGGGCCGCGTCGTGCTCGGGTTGGGCTGGGCGGCCCATATGGCCATATATAGTGTGCAGTGTGCTTGAGTCAGACAGAGAGGAGGCAAGGAGGAGGAGGGAGGGGGACTGGGCCAATTGGGTTGATGAGTTGGCCGATTGTGTGAGCTTTTTTCCCTGTTTAAATTGAATTTATGCCTTTTTTATTTTACTATGCATATACATACACTGGTGGAGGAGGGGCCTTTCGTCCCGGTTAGGAAGGGTGTTATCTCCTTAAGGCCCAACCGAGACGAAAGGTGAGAGATAAAAGGTCCTCCCTTTGTCACCGGGTGGGCAACTGGGACTAAAGGGAGGCCTTTAGTCTCGGTTGGTAATACCAGACGGGACTTAGGGGGGGCATGACAGCGTCATTTTTTTTTTGAAAATTCCTGGGAGGCCCTCACAAGTCACAAGTCACGCGATTTTTCGCGCGTGCACGGTGCGGGGATTCGAACTCGTGACCTCTAGGCTCGCGCGTACCTTTCTTACCATCTCACCTACGCAGCACATATGACTGAGTAGAGGATGCAATCCTTTTATAGTAACTCGTGGGAGACCCTTGAGTCTCGGGTCGTAACACGAACCTAGACTAAAAGAGGGCCTTTTGTCTCGATTCGTAACACGAACCTAGACTAAAGGGTCTCGGGCGACTAAAGGGTCTCGGGCGCCCGAGACCCTTTAGTCTAGGTTCTTGTTACGAACTGAGACAAAAGGCTTCCATTTAGTCTAAGTTCGTATTACGAGCCGAGACTAAAGGGTCTGAGCTCTCCTACCACTCGTGACCACGTCGATGCAAAGACTTTAGTCTAGACTCCAAAATTTAACCGGGACAAAAGAGTTAGATCAAAAGTTATCTCTCTACCAGTGATATAATACTTTATATATATAAAGTATATATATATATATTTGGTAAAATAATAGATATTCAGTTGAATACATGTGGATCCGCTCCTGACCATGGCCGGTGGATGCCGGAAATAGGAGGACGGTATTTCATTTACCGTCCACCCCAGCCCCAGGTACTTGAGAACCGTCCAATCTATAGCTTGCGGCTGTGGTTGAAACCAGGGGGAAAGGCGGGTCGTAGTCCTGCTCGTGCCGCGCCATGGCCCAGAGTCGCAGAGCAGCGCGATGGACGTCGCCGGCCAAGGGGGATGACTACCACGCCGCTGCTAATGTTGCCGCCGACGGAGAAGGCATCCGTCCCCGTCGCAGGCCGCCGCAGGAGGGCACCCACCGACGCCGCGCTCTGCCCGCCCGCCTCGTGGACACACCCTGCGCCAGCTCCGCCGTCGCTGGCGTTCCTGCTGTGCGGCGCGCTCCCGGCATCCGCCATCCAGCAGAGTCTGCGTGTCCGTTGGAGCCAACCCCTCCTGGGTCTGCGGCCTGAACTTTGAACCAGATGAATGCGAGCGGCGAGCTGGGGATCCAGACGCGACGTCGTTCGCGTCCAACGGCCGAAATCCACGAGGCGTAGCCGCGCGACGCGACGCTCTTCGCCCTCGAGCGCGCCGCGACGTGCTGGGCATGCTCCATCTCATTTGGTCGGTGCGTCGGCGTCGCTCAGACTGCCTCATCCTTTAGACCAAATGATTACTTCAGTTTGTTTCACTTCACGAACGACGATGCTTCCTTCAGTCACCTGTTGTGCTTCACTTGCAACTTTAGGAGTAAAACTCTCATGCCGGAAAGCACGTTCTTGAATAAGCTTAAGTAATCTTGGAAGTTGGTATAACTGCCACTGACAAAGTACTACTAGCTGAAGCTTTAGATGCATAATTTGGCACGTTATGTCATCACTAATCTTCTGTTAATGTTCAGTTTGACTTACTTGGACACAATAATGTTCCCCCTAATTATTAATATGTTCCTGATGTTTAATTAGTGCTATATATGTGCTAGAGCTCCAGAATTGTATAAGGCTGCACCATCTTTCTGTCATGCTGCTGTTTCTTCAATTATCAGATCATGCTGGTTCATGAGTTCCATGATTCAGCACCATACCGGTTCAAACAATATCTTCACACTCTTCTTACTTTCCTTTGGTCAGGAAGTCATACTTTTTCTAACTAGATGGTCATGCTAATGCTACCGGTTCAAAAGTTTTTTTTTTGTCTGGGTTGTTATATATATGTACCCATTACTTCCACCAAGATGGGCTTGACACAACACGACTCTGCCTCCAATCGATCATTTGACTGACTATCTGTCTGCCATCTACTCTATGGGTTTGAGATTTTAGAGGACACTGAAAATGGATGGTGCCACTGCTTAGCATTGGAATGCTTCATGGGTGGGGGATTTTTTACATAGTGTTGTAATAGGATTTTTCAATCCTACGGTGGTTTCACTAGCATGGGTCCAATGGAGACCTATGAGCGTGTGCAATCATTGGAAACTTTTTCAGATTGCTCTTTTATAAAAGTTTGGCAAGCCCGATTATGTACTTCTTTCTTCTTTTTCTATGAGTAGGATGGTTTCACTAGCATTGGGTCCAATGGAGACATCTGATCCTGCGCAATCCTTGGAATTTTTTTCAGATTGCTCTTTTATAAAAGTTTGGCAAGCCCAATTATGTACTTCTTTCTTCACCATCTATATACTATAAAGACCGAGTTCTTTTGAAAAATTTTCTCACTCAATTCGGGTCCGTCTTACCCCTCTCGTCGGACCCACCCGTCATATATTTTTGGAAGTAGATAAGGTGGAAGACCCATAGATTCGCAATTTGGAGAGCGTTTCTGCCAAAATCGTAATGTTTTTGTCACCCACCCACACCTTACCCACCATGCGTACCGGCGTCGGGCCCACCCGTGTCTGATCCACCAACACCCGCGCCAGTCAAAAAAACACTTTTTAGACCCAACAAAGAGAAGACTGGTTTTTTGCCGTACAAAAATAGGACTCTAAATGCGTACGGTACAAATCTGAAAATAATACTCTATTCCTAATTAAATCCTGATTTTTGCCGTACAAAATAGGACTCTACATGTGTGCGGCACAAAACTGGAAATTATATCCTATTTCTAATCTAAATCATTATCGTAACTTCATCTTTCCATCTTTTCCTTGCATGCGGACCCATCTGAAAATACGAAACTTAAGGCGTGTTTGGCAGAGCTACATGCATATGGGCTCCAGATAAAAAAACCAACTCCGCTTCAATTTTTTTCAGCCAAACACACCCAGCTCCAGTAACTCCACTGCGGATCTGCTCAAAAAAAGGTGGAGCATGCTCCAACTCTATGTTTTTTGTGGAGTACTTCAGGGGGTACTCCACCAAATTCAAGTTTCGTGAAGTTGAGGTAAATTACTCACCACTGCCACTGGTTAAAAAAAGGATCGTTCTTTCATTTTCTTTCCCTACCGCGACAGTCGCGCGGCACCTTCCCCACTGTGCTCCTCCTCCCTCCGAGGCTTCGAACTGCTCCGCGAGGTTACGTGCCCAGCCGGCGCCATGCCCCGCGCGAGGTCATGCCTGACCGGCCGGCGGCGAGGCTGCGCCCGCCGTGCCGCCGCCCGCACCTGATGATGGAACCCATGCATATGTTTACGAGTGGTGCATGCAGTAGAGAAGAGAGAGTCCAAAAAGGATTTCCAAGTCAAGAAGGAGGTCTGAGGCTAATTCGGCTCGAGTCCCAAGGTGGAGGCCCAAAGCAATTCAAGTTCTAGTCCGTCTCGGAGTCCAGGAGCAGCGTTCACTAAAACAGACGCCCAAGTCGCATATAGGCTCGGTTTTAGGCGTTCTTTACATGGTTGGAAAGATAATTTCATTACGCTTCCAATGGCACTGGTCTCAGGCCCAAATTCATTTGGAGTCGACGGGAATCGTTCGAACAAGTTGACATCCAGAATCTGTCCTAGCGCTGCGACACTGTTTTTTTTTCTTTGGACCTTGTATCATGTTGGAGCCCAATAGGGGCGCATCCAGGGGTCTTGCATGACCCTAGGGACTTCATTAGCAGCCGCCACACTCTTGTTAGGGTTCGGGTTTTGCTTTAGAGTTATCTGTCGTCGAACAGTCACCGTCTTCGGTTTGTGAAACCGCAACTTCGAGTGCTTAATCATTCATCTGCAGTTGTCACTATAATTTCTGAGTGTTGCGTACTTTCGGGTTCTTGGTTGTGTTCTTCGTTTCGCATGCAGGGATTAGCCTTCGTGGCGAGGTCAACCGGTTTGTGACACAGTTGATAATCAGAGGATTTGTGGTGCTAAGGTTGTAGGAGTTCGGGTCTTTGGATCTGAAGTCGGATCGGTGTGTCACTTTCCGCCCAAATCGAGATTTATCCTTACTTGACGGAAGATCGGACACCCCCTCCACGCGCCCCCTGGTACTTCACGTTTCCAAAGATATTTTATTTAAATTGCTTTGCACGAGCTTCTTACTTTAGGAAATAAAAAAAGAGTCCAAACAAAATTGCATACGATGTATTGAATTAAGAAAATAGGTAAATAGGTAAAAAAAATGACGACAAGGCATCAAGACTTTCTCCTATATATACACTATAAACATTGTCGAAACATTATTCATGATGAAACAGATCAAGAAGGAGCGGACAAAGGTGGCCGTCCCCAATGACAACCTGCGTACAGATTTGCAGAGCGGCACAACGTTAGAGATCAAAAAGACCACATGAACATCTACGTCAAAGTACACAGTGCCTCGCCTATAATAGCGAGAAGATCAATGAGGAGGACTTCCTCGACTCGGTCATCAACTTCGGCGGCGCCGAGGAGGGTGAAGATGACAGCGAACATCACGATGAAGGATACCCGGTGACCAACAAGGCTATGTTGGTACAAAAAGATGAGTATGTGATGCCAGATGAAAGGCAATGTCATAGGCTATTCTATAGGCTATTCTTTTGAGATGCAACACATAAATGTAATTTTTCTGATAAATACGTGCGTGTCGCAAGTGCTCTTATACTATTTTTGCCATAAGTATGACTTTCTTTAAAAAAAGAGGCAAATTATTTATGGATAGTTGCTAAACAATGTGACATAGAGTTGGTCACAAATACTTTACGGCTGGTGATTGTTTGCTCTAATGAAAGAAGATAATTTTCAATTTGTACCAATTTCGTTAAGATAAAACTAGTTAGCTACCACTGAACACGCATGGGGTCGTGCGTTGGCACCATCTCCTCCAGCTCCAGCCCTGCCTGCAAGTTGAGTTAGCCCACTCTGAATGTAATTCCCTTAACTCTGACAGTTGCTCCAAATTCCTAGTAGTTCTCTAATAAGAATTTCTTTACATGTACACAACCTGACAGTTTGACAGTTTGACAATCTTAACAAAGAAAAAGTGAGTGCCGCAGCGCATAATATTACAAACAGCCAAGTGCATACTTTGTAAGGCTTCATCTTGTAAGTGCATACAAACTGGCACTCTGGAATTCTGGATTTGAAGCAGTGGAGGCCAATAAAGAAGTTCCACACCACCCGTCTCGAAACTCCTGCATTCTTACTACATCCTCTCCGTCGCCGCGCTTCACATCGCGTCCCCAGACTTCACCGCGCTGCGTGCCTACGTTCCAGCGTCCGTCGCGCACGCAGCGGTCGCTCTGAAACCCACAGGTGCGCCTGGCATGCCGCGCGCGAGCGCTGCCGCCGTTACCCAGCGCTGTGCGGCCGGCCACCGGCCGGAGGTTGCCGCGGCTGCGCGAGCGTCAGCTGTGATCTCTGCGCCACTCACAGGAACTCCATCCACCCCCGCCGCCGCCTCCGAGCTCCCGGGCGGGCGGCCATGGCCGCTGGACGCCGGAAACAGGGGGTGGACGGTATTTCATTTGCCGTCCACCCCAGGTACCTAGCAGCCGTCGAATCGGTATCTTGTGGTTGTGATTGATAGCGGGGGGAGAGGCGGGTCGCGTCCGTGCCGCGCCCCGGGCCCACGGCACAGAATTGCCGCGCGCTGATGTCGCCGTCGCGGCGTCGCCGGGAGGGGCATGGCTTCCACGCCGCCGCTGAAGCTGCCGACAGGGAAGATCCTTCGCCGTCGCAGGCCCTCACCGTCGCGGCGCTCTGCCTGCCCGCCTCGTGGACACACCCTGCGCCGGCTCCACGGCCGCCGGCGTTCCTTCAGTGCGGTGGTCCATGTCGCGTCGATCGTGCCGGCATCCAGACGCGATGCCGTTCGCGTGATCGCGTCCAACGGCCGAAGCCCACAAGGTGAGCATGCTCCATCTCATCTCGGTGATGGCTAGTTGGCGACCAACTGATGCTTTGTCATGCTGCTGTTTCTAGATCTTGCTGGTTCATAAATTCCATGTGGTTCAGCACCATACCAGTTCAAGCAATTTCTAAACACTCTTGTTACTTTCCTTTGGTCAGGAGGTCACACTTTTCTAACTAGATGGTCATGCTAATGAACTGCATTGCTCATGAGTTATATGTTTGACGATTTACCAATCATGCTACTGGTTCGAAAGAATTTTTTATCTGGGGTGTTATATATGTTCCCATTACTTCCACCAAGACCACGGGCTTGACACAACACAACTCTGCCTCCAATCGATCATTTGACTAACCATCTACCATGTATACTCTATGGGGTTGAGATGTCAGAGGGAACTGAAAATGGATGGGGCCAGTCCTTATCGCTGGAATGTTTTTTGGTGGGGTTCTTTACATAGTATTATAATAGGATTTTTCGATCCATTGATGGTTTCAGGTTCAATGTAGACTTCCTATCCTCTACTACCCTTGCAAATTTTCTATCTTTTATAAAAGTTTGACAAGCCCGATTATGTACTTCTCTCTTCTTTTTCCATTCGATTCTGCGATAGTTTCACTAGCATGGGTTGACCTCCGATCCTCTGCCACCTTTGCAAATTTTCTGTTTTTTTATAAAAGTTTGGCAAGCCCGATTATGTACTTCTCTTTTTTTTATAAGTACGATTTCCTTTGAAAAAAAGAGTCAGCGACTTTCCATATTTGTCAATAATTGCTAAACAATGTGACATAGAGTTGGTCACAAATATCCTATGATTTAGACCAAACTGAGCAGAACTAGTGTACGTCTGATGATCTGAACCACTCATACCTGTCCTGTGTGGGTCATTGTTGAATAACATTCTTGTGCTCGCCTGTCTTCTTTTGGTTAGCTATGTATAGTGAAGCGCATGGCTAATTGACTATGCCATGTGGTTGTGCGCATGTTTAGCTCAGCGTGCATGAGATTGGGTCAGTATATTGTTGCGCCATGTGCGGGCTATTCGTTCGTTCACGGCGTGAGTATAGATGACTATTCTGGGCAAGTTGAGATTTTAGACGAAACTGGAAATGGGTACTTGCAATTGAGCACGAGGTGTACCAGCAAGATCGGCGATTTTTGGTGGCAAGTGGCCCTAGCATCTTTTCAGATAAAAAAGTTCTCAAATATATACTAAGTACTCCAACAACTCCATCTATCCAATTACAGTTGCAGGAACAACCCTTACCTTAATTGTCATTAGCACATAGACACGGTGAAGATCTCATGTCTCAGCAGCTGAACGTGATTCTGGAGCAAGGAGCAAGGATGATTGATGATTGATTTGCTATAGTGTATGTGTATGAAGCTTCGACCATCAATCCGTTGTCACCAAGCTTCTGTGGAGTGAATCGGTGGCTTCCTAGGTTTGCTCTGCTTTCCATCATGTCCATGTCTTCATGTTGTTGAGTCTATGGATCAGAAAGGCTTTGGTTAATTATTGCTTTTGAGTTTTGAGCCTAAAATGTGTTAAGCAGCACCGTTTTTCCTCTTATATATTTTTTTTCAAAAATGTGGCCCTGATAACTGCATATAATTTTATTGAACGTGGTATGGTTTCTGTAATACTAAAAGTTCATTTTTCAAAGAATCGCCGAACAAGGAAAAACGGAGCTCAAATCAGCTGCAGTCAAATTGAAAATATTGAAATTAAAATCCCATATATTGGGCACCAATCCGGGGTGTAAAGTTGTTACTTTATTGAACCGTTGAAGGACAACATGTTGATGCATTGGTCGCACACTGCTCATGAGAAATGATACCACATATAGCATCATTGAAGGACAACATTTTGATGCATTATTGCTCATAAATCTGCTCATGAGCAATAATACCACTTAGCATCAGACTTTTCCTGAACTGAAATTTGGTCCTCAGTTTGCTGAACGTCTTCACCTTCTTCTGTGAAAATGTATGCCCTTACCCATGATCATGCTAATGATCACATTTTTCATCAATTTTGCATGAACTGATGTGAACCTTACTCACTATAAATCTGCTCGATAACCAAAATTCTGACCACTGCCATCTTGTAGCAGTCCCTTTTGTGTACGTTTTGCAATGCGGTCTTCAATCATCAGGACATGAGAAAAGATGAAACCTTGCACGCAACCAAATCATCTTGAGCTATTTCATGAAAAAATATTGGTGTAATGAGAGTTGAGATTTTAGAGGAAACTGCAAATGAATCCTTCAAATTTGGACAGTGGCGGTCATTCAAAACACTATTGGCTCAAAACTGATATCACTGACGGAGAAGGCACCCATCGCCGTCACAGGGTGTTGTTCGAGGATAGAATGCTCCTAAATCTGGGCCAACCACTGTCGCCTTCCCCGCGATGTTTCCCAATCGGTGGAAAACCATGACTTTTCAGTGAATCGATGGCTGCATGCACATGCGGGTTGCTCTAGTTTCCCAATCGTGTCAATGTATTTTGTTTGGATTAAAAAAAGGCCGTTGGTTATTGCTTTTGTGCTTGAACCATTTTCTTTCTTTAGTTCGGTTATAACTAAAAAGAGTTTTATTGAACACCGTATAGTTCGTGCAAAAAAAAAAAGACAAACTTTTTTAAATGGCAGTCAAACAAAGAAAAAGTGGACTTGAAAGTGGCTGCAGTATTAGAATTAGGATCCAGCTTTGGATGTCAGATCCAAATCTTGGGCACCAATTGGGTTGTTGTAAAGCATAACATTATGGCCCTAAAAAAGCATAACATTATGATGCATTACTCATACGTTGTTCATGAGCAGTAAAACCATTTACATCAGGCTTTTGATCAACTGAAATTTTGGTACAAAATTTACAGAATCTCTTCACCTTCTTTCGTAAAGTTGCCACACCCTTCTTGCCCAATGATCATGCTAATGAACCCAAATTTTTCATGAATATTGCATGAATCAATGTGAAAGTAACTCTCTAGAAACTGATATTTTAACATAACTTTGGCCTTTGTCGTTTTTGGCTCTAGTAGCATACCTTTAACTTGCCGCCTTCAATCACAAAATGTGGGACTAAATCCAACTTTATACCCAGTCAATCTTATTGACCTACAGTTTATGAACAAAACTATCCATGCAATGAGACAGTTGAGATTTTAGAGGAAACTGAAAATGAACACTGCCAATGCTGCCTACCGAGATTGGCTATGCTAGCTATATTTTGTGCCAAGTGGTGCTAGGATCAAGTACAACAAGCTCGATGGGCTCCCCATCCACCAGACGCGGGAGTCAAACCTCGGCCTCGCCCCTCTTGACCATCTCCACCTCCAGCTCGAACATGCATCCTGATGGCCTTTCCATCATGCACATCTTCTTCTAGCTTTAGTGACCGGATTTATTGTCACTCCCTAGTAGGGATGAAAGTGGTACGGATATTATCCGTCCGACCGACCGATCGAAAGGTTCAGACACTCATATGGTAATACCGTATTCGAATTCAGACATTTAATATCTGTAACTATCCGTACTACATTAGTATCCGGAAATTCAAAGTTGAATTTCTATGATCCAAATATGATGAATATCACTATTCGATAAAAAATATACTATCCGTATCTGTATTCGATCCGAGAATTCAGTCCGAGAAAGAAAAACTATCTGTATCTGTATCCGCAGTATCCGTCCGCATCCGATCCGTTTTCATCCAGTCCCTAGTCATTTGCTATTGTTAGTTGTGTCGCCAACTGAATCGTCACTAAAACATGGAGCTCCAGTATCCCATCCATGATGCTGTTGCCTATGTTGAGAGTTGGCACCACCGCACCAAACTATCCACTCTGCTTCTGCTCAGGTAAGGGTCTGTTTAGTTCTCTAAAATTTCACTACCTACTCATCACATCAAACTTCAGACACTAATTAGGAGTATTAAATGTAGATTAACAACAAAACACATTCCACAACCCCTACCTTAATTTTCGAGACGAATCTAAGAGCCTAATTATGTCATGATTAGACAATGTTGTGCTACAGTAACAATCTCTAATGACGGATTAATTAGACTTAAAGGATTCGTCTCGGAATTTTCTGTCTATTATGTAATTAGTGTTATAATTAGTCGATGTTTACTACCTCTAATAGAGCTGAAAAGACACTCCTAAAATTTTGACCCCAAAATTTTAGAGAAAACACACCCTAAGTACAGGGTGTTGGTGATGCTGTAGCTGTGATGCGTGCAGTAGCGGTGGCTTAAGAACTAAGAATTATGAGAATGGGAAGCGAGCAGGTGCCCTCGATTTGGGTGGGTTTTTTTTTCACAAAGTCGTAGATCCAATATTTATGTCAACCTATCACGATTCATAATCACGGGCTAAGTATTTGTATAAACCCTCTAAAATGAACAGTGGATGATTATTTACACAAAACTTCCTTACGGATTATATTTTTACTTTTACAAACGAGTTCCTTCATGCTTTCTCAACCATGTCAGCTCCATCCCACAACTGGCATGAACAGATCGGAATTCCACTTCTCCTACTCTAGATCTCTCCTGCCCATTTCCTGCCCTATCTCGCCTCTAATTTAATCCTGTCTTCACTGAATATATGTTATACCTATACCTTGCCAAACGTTTGGATTAATTTTCTTGTTGTCGAATGAATAATCAGTTTTTTAACGGACGGTGAAAGCTTATGCTTTCCCGAATTTTTATCAGAAGAAAAGAGTTGACCTAGTTTATAAGGAAAACCGGAGCCGAAAACCATACAACTCTGGTCGATCGACCGCACAACTAGAGGAGCATAGAACACCGAACGACTCCGGTCCGCAGACCATACAACTAGGAAGCACTTCGGTGGGTTTGATTGGGATATCAACACGTACCGCTCAACTCAACAACTCGACTTTCATCGGTCGGATTGGGACATCGACACGAGCAACTCAAACAACTTCAAAGAATCGGTCCAGTCGAAATGGGACATCGATCCAGGTCTCCACAACTCTGTTCTGCCGGTGATGCGAGCCACCACACACACTGCCAAGAACCAAAACCTCTCTTCTCCTCCGCTTAAAGGAGATTCTACTAACTATTTTTTCCACAAAGAAAAGAAAAGGAAGAGTAAGGAAAAAGAAGAGAGAGCTCACACAGGAGCAACCGAAGCCGAAGCACCAAGCCGAAGCAGCCAGACAACACCGCCGGCCCCAGGAAGCAAGGCCCGCGCTGGAGATGCTCGACGTCGCCTTCAGGAAGGACATGGCGCCCGTGCGCCATCGACGTCGTCCCAGGAAGGGATGAGCTTTCACCTGCATCTACACCGCGAGTAGCGATACAGCTGGCACCACCAACCTCACCACCATGGCGTTGTTGGGATCCCACGCACGACCACCACCAATGGCACCACCGTGATACCGTTAGCTGATGCCCGCGCACACCGTCGTCGGCAGTGTCACCACGACACCGTCGACACCTCGTCGCTGGAGGAAGGCAGCTCGGGGCAACCAGCCGCGCCACCATGGCACAGCTGGAGCGCCGCCGCTCGGCCGTAGGCAGCCACGCCACCACGGCACAGCAGGCACCCGACCAAGCCCGCCACCTCCGGTCGCGCCACCAAGACGCCACCACCCTCCAGAGCCGACGCCGAGGGAGACCACCGAGGCCCGTCGCCGCCGCCACGAGGACGCTGCCGCACCAAGGAGTCGGGCCGAGCCGGCCGCGGACGCTGGCGCCACCGCCTGCCCACGGCAGACTGAGAGCAGCCACCACCCCACACCGGCCCGTCGAGCCCCCGGGGGAGCGGATCCGGCGAATGAGGGTGCGGATCCGGCCAGCCCCAGGGCGGATCCGGTCACAACCGGCCGGAAGAAGCCGCCGCAGCCCAGGACACCACAGCACAGCCGCCACACAGAGAGCTCGAGGGAGGGGGGAGGGGAGGAGGAGGGGGACCGCAAGCCGTAAATCTGGCGCAGGGAAGGCCGGATCTGGCCCCAGGGGATCCGAATCAGGCCCCACACCGCCGCCGTCGTCACGGCCGGCAAGGCCGCAGCACACCGCTCCACCGCCCCGGAGCCTGCGCCGCCAGCCGAAGGAGCGAAGAAGGCCCCGCCGCCGCCGTCCTGGGGCCCAAGCGGGCGCTCGGTCGGCCCCTCCGGCGGAGGCAGGGGAGGAGGGAAGGGGGAGGACGCTCGGAGGAGAGGTGGTGTCGCCGCCGCCCGAGGCGGGGGCGACTCGGGGCTTACGCGGTTCGGAACGAATAATCAGTGACAAGCTGACATCACCACTTATTTTTTTGTTTCGATGACTAAAATCATGACGGACTAATAGCTAAAATGTTTTTTGCAACACTATGATTTCTGAAAGGGATTTAATTTCTAAAGGCAGCTAAACAGATAAAAATGAAATTAAAACTGTAAGCAGTCTGCACTAAAAATCCCCAATTGTAATGATTAGTACCCAATTAAAACTGTTGATACAAATAGGTCTGTAATGTTGTTAGCTGAATGCGTCATTCATGGATAACATCTTGATGCATTAACTGCTCATGTGCAAACCATTTAGCTTGACCTTTGCTCAACTGTAAAATTTGCCATTAGTTCACTGAACTTATTCGATTTCTTTGTGCCTTTCTCTTGTGGAATCGGCATGCTCTTCTTACCAAATGATCATGCTTTTAATTAAATACAAGCACCTTTCCCTCGAGAAATTGACATGTTCTTCTTACTGAATGATCATGCTTTTAATTCAACGCAAGTTTTGGCCTCTGGCTCATTTTATAGCTCTAGAGCCTTGCAGCATTTTGTGCATATGTTAACCAGCTGTCTTTCGGTAGGACAGAGGATGATGTGAAACTTTGCATCTATTTGACAATCTTGAACAACAATTTCATGTCATGCAAATCAAAGGGAATAATGTGCTGAGATTTAAGAGAAAACTGAAAGCAAATGATGCCAATATGAGAAAGCAAATACTTCTCGGCCGGTGATTGTTTCCTCTAGTGGAAAAGAGAAATTTCAATTCGTACCAGTTTTGTTAAGATAAAACTAGCTAGCTACCTCTGAACGCACAAACAGGGTCGTGCTTTGGCACCATCCTCTCCTCCAGCTCCAGCCCCGGCTGCAAGTTGAGTTGAGCCCACTCCATATGTAATTCCCTTAACTCTGACAGTTCCTCAGGATTCCTAGTAGTTCTCTAATAAGAGTTGGTTTACATGTACACAACCCTAACAGTTTGACAGTTTCAACAAAGAAGAAGTGTTACAAAGTATTTTCCCATCTTACAAACAGCAAGTGCATACTTTGTAACTTGTCACCGCATTCCTGCTACATCCACTCCGCCGCTCAAACTCGTGCATTCCTGCTACATCCACTCCGCCGCTCAAACTCGTGCATTCCTGCTACATCCTCTCCGCCGCCGCGCTCCACATCACGTTCCCAGACTTGTCACCGCGCTGCGTGCCTGCGTCGCGCGCTACTCCGAGCGCACACAGCGGTCGCTCTGAAACCAACAGGTGCGCCTGGTGTACCGCGCGCGAGCGCTGCTGCCGTTACACAGCGCCTTTCGGCTACGCGAGCGTCGGTTGGGGTCGCTGCGCCACCCACAGGAACTCCGAGCTCCTTGGCGGGTGGCCATTGCCGGTGGACGCCGGAAACAGAGGGGGCGGTATTTGGTTTACCGACCGGGTATAAAACTGTATCATCTTTTTTCATGCAGCTGATAGTTTCTTAGATCAGACCCAATCCAAATCAACAACAAAGCTCTAAAACCAGCCGCCTCGTCCCCTCTTCTAGCCTTTTAGGTACCTAACTTCTAGTACATAATCCACCTCTGGATCGGCGGATCCGGCGGGCTCATGCTTGTTCACGAGTTACATGATTGAGCATTATATTAGTTCAAGCAATTTCTTCATGCTCTTCTTACTTTCCTTTGGTCAGGAAGTCACACTTCTGTAACTAGATGGTCATGCTAATGAACTGCATTGCTCATGGGTTATATATGTTTGACGATTTACCAATCATGCTACTCGTTCGAAAGAATTTTTGGTCGGGGTCGTTATATATGTTCCCATTACTTCCACCAAGACCATGGGATTGACACAACACAACTCGATCTGCCTCCTCCAATCGATTATTTGACTGACTATCAGTCATCTACTCTACGGGTTTGAGATTTTAGAGGGCACTGAAAATCGATGGTGCCACTGTTTAGCACTGGAATGTTTTATGGGTGGGGATTCTTTACGGAGTATTGTAATAGGATTTTTCGATCCAGCGATGGTTTCATTAGCATGTGTTCAATGTAGTATTCCTTTCTTCTGCTACCCTTGCAAATTTTCTGATTGATCTTTTATAAAAGTTTGGCAAGACCGATTATGTACTTGTCTCTTCCTTTCAAAAAAAAAAAAGGGAGAGACTTTTCATTTTTCAATAGTTGATATATAAACAACGTGACATAGAGTAGGTCACAAATATCCTAAGCAGAACTACTGTACACCTGACGATCTGAACCACTGGTACCTGTCACGTGTGGGTAATTGTTGAATAAGATTCTTGCGCTCGCCGGCCTGTGTTCTTTTGATTCTAGCTATGTTTAGTGAACTGGCTATGTCATGTGGTTGTGCGCATGTTCAGCTAGCTCAAAGTGAGAGTGGGTCATTGTTGCGCCATGCGCGGGCTATTGTTAGTTCACGGCGTGAGTATAGATGACTATTCTGGGCAAGTTCTTGCATAAAAATGCCCTTTAAATACGACCAAATTGAAGGGCCCTCACAGATGCAGCGAAATAAGAAGATGCTGCTTCACGAGACTCCCAGCCGTGTGTTACCCTCAGGTTCGGGTGTTCGTTCGTGTCCGATCCATTCCGCTGCTCAACTTTTAGCCCTAACCAGCTCGCTGTTCATCAGTTGTTCCAATAAACTTGCCGTAAATAACCTAGTAGCTAGCCCGGCCGTCTCCTGCACAGTCCTGGATGAATGGAACTTTGTGTGTCTATGTGTTTGCTGCGGTCGTGATGTACCGGATTCTTGGATCCAACGAGTTTGCAGATTTGTTGTCCACTTTCAGCTAGCATTGGCATGTTCTGGGGCGTGGCCAATTTTTAAAGGTGGGCAACAAGTTCACAATCTGGTTGATGCCGATGAAGAACCCAGCGCATCATGACCGGAGCCAGCACATTGACTTAATATTTCATTTCATATGTGATCGAGTTTGTCGTTGGCTTCTTGCAAGATCGTCGGCTTCACCAACATCATCAAGTAAGCACACGCCGCGCTTCGGATTAGTTTTAATTTGGTTCGCGCTAGCTGCCGCTTTCGCCGCGAGCGCAGGTTGATGATGCTGGCGGTGGCGGCAAACGACGATGCTCATGAACGGCGGTCGGCGCGCGGGCTTCACCAGATTCAGGCGCGCGCACTCCCCGGGCGCTACAACGCCGGCCGCACCTTCGATGCACTCTACACCGAGCTCAGTGATGGATGGAGTCCTCGTGGCGCCGTCATCCATATCAAGGCCGCCATCGGCATCGATCCTCCCAGGCTCCAGTAGAGAGAGACCGAGAGACCGATCTGCAGGGACAGATTTCGATGACGTCAGCTCCAACGCGTGTTTGCTTTTTTATGTGGCAATCGATCTACACCTTCGATTGTGTGTACTGTACATGTACTGATGTACTAGCACTTTGAGAAGCATGCACTAATAATGTTGGCGTGTTGCAGTTATGCTGAGGGACTCCTATAAACCACGTGGAAGGTGAATAAGAGATGAAACTTCAGCCTACAACCATCTCTTCCCCTCATCTTCTTCCCCGGCGAGCCCTCACCCTAGCCACCGCCTCCACTGCCCCGACTGGCAGCTGCCACGCCGCCCCCTCAACCCGCGCCTTTCCAAATCTCATAGGAAGTCGCCCCCGCCAGCGGCCACCGCCCACCAAGGGTCTAACCCTGCTCAGCTAGCGGCACTCCCAGGCCGCCTCGCCTTCGTCGACGCCCTCTCACCCTCCTCTTCCATATCCATGAGCCATAGAAACTCCCACCCCCAACAACCCAGGAACCTTAACCCTAACCTAATGCCGCCTCGACCACCACCCCGGTCGGCAGCGACCTCCACACAGGCCCCTCCCCAAATCTCTCACCCGTCTGCGCAGGGTAGTCGCGGAGGCACAGGCAGGGTGAGAAGGGGGGGAGAGAGAGAGAGAGAGAGATGTTAATGGTTCACTACGAGAAACCGGGACTCTCGGCAAAAGGCTCACAACACCATTTGATCGGCAAACAGCTGTTTGCCGAGAGCCTCCCTCGGGCTCACGGCACATGTGTGCCGTGAGCTGCGATGGCTCTCGGCAAAGCAATTTTCAAAAAAATAAAAAAAAGACCGGCCAGGCACCGCGGCCCTCACCGACTGGTCGTCGCCGCCGCCAGCACCACCAGGCTGCCCCTTCCCCGCACCAGCCGCACCACCACCACCACGACACTCGCACTGACTGCCGCACACCACCACCAGGCGAGGAGGGAGCCTGGGGGTGGAGGTCGCCGCGCCTGGAGGTGGAGGTTGCCAAGCCTGGAGCAGAAGGCTGCCACGCCGACGCTGTTATGATGCTATGCCACCGTGGATGCAGAAGGCCGCCGTGCGTGGAGGAGGAGGAGGCCGCACTGCCATCGTAGATCCCACCGGGCCTCTAGCCGCCACGCACGCCGCCACGCAGTAGGGGAGGGAGAAGAGACCGCGACACCCACTGGGCCGCCACCACCACCCGACCCTCGCCCACATCCGCCACGTCCACCACTAGGACGCTGCGCGTGGGGAAGAAGGCCGTCGACGGTGGAGAGGAGGGAAGTCCACCATCCACGCTTGCCACCACACCGCCGCCGGACCACCATCCACGCCCGCCACTATCACTGCTCCATCACATGATCTGAAAGAGAAAGAAACGTCACCAGGAAACCAAACCGGATCTGAGTAGAGAAGGAGCGTCACTAGGAACCTGAGCTTCCACCAACACTTCCGCACCGCCGCATCTGCTGGCCACGGCCACCGTTCCTCGCCCCGCCGTCCCTCCTCACCAGTCAATGGATTTCGGTGAGGGCGCGAGTGGAGGGGGGAGGAGAGGAGCCACCAAGGGGAGGAGACGAGGCCACCGACAGTTGTGGGAGGCATAGACAGGAGAAGAGAGGGAGGAGCGACAGAGGGCGGCGCCGGAAAGAGAGGGCACCAACGGAGAAAGAGGAGAGACGGGGCGGCGACGGAGCCAGGGGAAGGAGGGAGTTAGGGTTGGGGGGTGTCGGCGACGTTTTATATGGGAGAGGGGGGAGGAGGTTTTGTCGTGAGTGTAAAATCGGCCCATGGTAGATTTTTGTTTTATTTTTTCAAAAATTGCTTCAAATTCATTTAATTTGTTAAATATAGCAAATTAATATTAAAATGTACCAACTTTTAACATGGAGTAACACATGTCGTATGTAGAGAGTAGAAAAAATTTTGAATTCAAATCCCAATCTGAACGTCACTTTGCCTGTAAACCTAGTCGCTTCCTTCACAACTCTATGAAACTTCTTCAGAGGTGTTTCAGTTTCTAAGCATCATACGTGACAAAATATGCAAAACTTACTCAATTTTTTTTACCACACTCTCCATGTGTGATATTATGAAATATTGACAAATCTCATGATTTTTAGACTTCATTTGCATTTTTTAGAATTTTTAAATCATTCAAACACACATTCATGATCGTGTTTCCTTATCACGATGTTCGAAATTTCTTTTGATTTCATGAGTAAGGTCTCAAAATGCGTTGAATAACATGAATATGCTTTTTTTCACTCATTTTATTTTATTATTTGAATTGCAGTTCAAATTTGTCTTGATTCAGAAAATTACCTGAAATGCAATTAATTATTTAAATATCGAAAACAAATACAAAAATATAACAAATTTTAACATGGATTACCACATGTTGTATGAGGAGAGTAGATAAAGGTTAGGATATAGAAGACAAGTATAGCTATGTATTGCTTCACAAATGTCCCTTCTATATCGAATCGAAAAAAGAAAACACATATTTAGATTGAAATTTTTGAAATATTTTTTGCTAAAAGCTATAGATTTTTTCGAGATGTACAATTGTGATATAAGGTAGTTCTTCATCAGAAGTTGTATGGAAATTATGAAAACATTTTAAGGTGTGAAGAGAGTTTTTTGCCGACGGCCTAAACAAAAACTTACGGCAAAATAAATTTTTGCCTTAAGTCGGCTTTAAAGCTCACGACTCGGCAAAATAATTTTTTGCCTTAAAGTCGGCTTTAAAGCTCCCGACAAAGTCGCATTTTGCCGTGAGCCGGCCTTGAAACTCACGGCAAAATCTAATTCTGTCGTGAGTCTCCTTTTTACCGTGAGTTTTCGACTTTCGTTGCAGCCGTCATCAAAACGAATTTTGCCGTGAGCTAACCTCGAAACTCACAGCAAAAACTAGAGCTCACTGTAAAAACATGTTTTCCGGTAGTGGTTACATTACAGTAATCATACATTGATAGTATCCATCCACTCCTACACATTCCGGGAGCTGGATAAGAAGATCCTCGGTTATGCTGGGCTTGCAAACTCCCTTGAATGAAAAGAAGAAAGCCCAATTATTAGTTCTTCCTGGGCTCCATGTTCGAGACACCACCTGGCCAGCCCATTCAGTTCTTCCTGAAGCCTTCCTTTCAACAAGCTCCGTATAAATCCATGCCGATTCATGACGACGCGATCATCCATTTGACTGGGGCTCGAGACCTCCGCTCACGTTACCCGTTGAACATTTCGTAGGAGATCAGGTCAAGTCGATCGAACACTTGGATTTGGTGTGCTGGTACACCAAATCCAGAAAACGCGTGGAGCAAATCCTTTTTATACACCCTAATTACCCCCAATTAAGCTTAACCTTCTTCTGCTGCAGCCAGACATTTCCTCTTTCGTGCACCCGAGCTTGACAGGCAGACAGTCGAGAGAGACCGGAAGACCCGTCGATGGATACGCAGAAGCGTGTGGCGGCGATAAGCGTGGCGGCGGCCACGCTCGGCCTCGCCGCAGTCGTCCTGGGTTTCGCCGCCGAGTACTTCACGCACAAGGCTCTCGTGCGCTCCGACGGGTCGTCCCGCCGCTGCGAGTACCGCCGCACGCCGGCGCTGGGCTGCGGCATCGCCGCCGCGGTCCTCTCGCTGTCCGGGGTGGTGCTCGTCACCGCCGCCAGCCGCTGCTTCGTCGGCCGCCGCGACGACGACGACGTACTCGCGGCCGGGCCGGGGAGCGATCCTCGCGAGCGCGGCCGCTGCGTCAGGAACGTGTGCGCGGCGCTCGCGTGGTTGCTGTCGGCGGCGGCGGCGGCGATGTTCCTGTACGGCGCGTCGTGGAACGCGGGGCGAGGGAGGCGGGGCTCCTTCACGGCGATCGGCGGGCTGCCCGGGCGCTTCGTCTACCGCTGCCCCAAGCTCAGGGACAGGCTCTTCGTGTGGGCGTCCATCAATGCCGGCTTCGGAATCGCCTGCGCCATCGCGGCCTACGCCGACCTCCACAAGAAGAGGAATCACCACCAGACGGTCACGCTGGGCGGCGTCGCTATGGGGCAGCCACCATACCCGCCGCCTCCCGTTGCTTACCCTGCTCAGCCGCCTCCGTACGGTGGCTACGGCGGCTCCAAGCAACCTGCAGGGACAGCTTGAGCTTGACGACGCCTGCTCCAGCGTGTGTTTGCTTGTGTCATTGTGTGACTGACTGTGACTGTGTCGTTGTAATTAATTGCTGATTTACTTTGGAATTGTAGCTTTCAGCGTCTTCTTATCCTACTTATCGCGCATTTTGTAAGTGTGATCCATCATCACTTGTGGATTGGATATACGGTTGCGTTTTCAAATTCTTAATAAGAAGAGGCGTAAATAACAAACACAGAGTAGAACAGATTTCTAGTATAACATAAACTCTTCAACAAATCAGCCTTTGCACATGCCAATTTCCCACGAATCTAGCTGTGCCTTCTACAAACGCATTATTATTGTTACATAAAGTTTAATTTCGTTCCATAAGCAGTAAGCGAAACTTTGCATTTTTTCTTGCATATTTACATTGGGAAAAGGATACAAACAAAGAAAGAGAGCACAAAGAGTTCAGAATGGAATAATCCCTCTAATCTCATGCGTCTATGCCCCCAAATCCCTTGCTTGATCTTTTGATCTTGTGTTGACACGCAAATTTGGCAGCAGCCCGAATCAAGCTGGACCAGCCGGTCATACCGATTGTCTCAACCGGTCTGACCGGTGTGGTCCTGTAGCCGGTACGACAAGAGGCCGACCGGTTTGACCGGTGGGCTCGACCAGTCAGACCGGTGTCTCTCGAGTCCGAGTAGAATTGAGGAGTCCTGGTTGATTTCGAGTTGTAAAGGATTTTCTTGCGGGGTAAGACTTTCCCACGCTATAAATGTAAAAGGCCACGGCTGATTGAGGGCTTATAACCCAATCGATCAATCAAGTTTACAATTTTTATCTTCAAATCCTAACTTTTCCAATCCTTTGCTTTCTTTGCTCGTCTCTACAGCGTTCAAGAACGTTTTAAGTGGTTTGCTGACCTCAAAGCACCTCTAGACTTGCTATTCCTGACGGAGTCCCTTCCGGGGTGGTGGGCGTAGGTTTTTCCGGCGCCTCTCCGTACACCGTTCAAACCGGTGCGCCTGACGGTTAGACGCGATCTAGTGTGTTCGTGTGCCGACAAGAAAATACGTCAACAGGCTGCACTTGTAGTATTTCCTTCTCAAGATGGATTCGGGCATTTCCTCATTTGCCTGATGCAGCCGTGCAGTTGACTGCTGGTTGCTAAGGCCATATCATCATCCAGCAGATGGTGCCAGGGGTGGAAGCTTTCATGGTTGCCAACATGTCCCATGATCCATCTCAGGTACAAAATTTTCTTTTGGAAAATTCCTCAGGCACAGAATTCCATTTCTCCCTTGTGAAAGAGATGCTGGTGAAAGGTCAGTGATAAAAATGAGTTATGAGAGGAGATAAAGGAGAGAAAAATGGGCCTGCAAACTCTTGTTGGGCGGGCAGGCAGGAGGAAAAATGAAACCTCGGGCCGCTAAGCCCATTCACTTCTACCTGTGGCCAACAGCCCAGCTCAGGCGGGCCTCCGCTCACGTTACCCGTTGCACATTTCTTCGTTGCACATTTCTTCGTGGCAGGAGAGGTCAGACGGTTCTTAAAAAAAAGGGAGAGAGGCGACGTGTGGAGATAGGGAACAGGGGAGGAGAGGAAGGGGAATGGGGAGAGAGAGGGAGGACCGGGGGAGGTAAAAAAGGAGAAAGAGAGACAGAGAGTATGACGAGTGGGTCCCACGCCAGCAAAACCGCCGAGGGAGGGAAAACGCACGGGTTTGAGAGATGAGGGGCCTTGAATACCCGGTTTTGGACATCAGGGGGGAAAACCGAACTCGCCCAATACTTGAGGGGGGTCAAAAGGACTTAATCCCTTAAAAAAAAGGGAGAGAGGCGAAAGGGCATGTAGCCTAGTGGTTACAGAGCCCCGGTAGCACCTCAGGTTCTGGGTTCGACTCCCCGTGGGAGCGAATTTCTCAGGATTTAACGGCGTTTGTGCTTTCAGTGGTAGGCGACGTTCCCGTCGACAGCGAGACGCATGTGGTGACTTCGTCAATCTTGAGGATTTGTCGGTCCAGTCTTCGAAGATGCTCCTAAGGGTAGGGTTTGCGCGCGTGTGTTCATAGGGATGAGTATGCGTGCGTTGCGAGTGTCTCCGATGTACTGTGTAATTAAAAAAAAAGGAGAGAGAGATCAGGTCAGGTCGTCGAACACTTGGATTTGGTGCCAAATCCAGGAAACTGCATGGAGCTAGCAAATCCTTTTTATACACCCCAATTAAGCTTGACACCTTCCTTATTCTGCTGCAGCCACACATTTCCTCCGTGCATCTCTCACTGTCTGAGCATCCGAGGATCTCCACAGGCAATTGAGACTTGAGACAGACCGCCCGGAAGGCCGCCAATCGATCGATATGCAGAAACGCGTGGTGGCGGTAAGCGCGGCGGCGGCCACGCTCGGCCTCGCCGCTGCCGTCCTGGGTTTCGCCGCCGAGTACTTCAAGCACCAGGCTCTCGTACGCTCCGACGACGGGTCCCGCAGCTGCGAGTACCGCCGCACGCCGGCGCTCGGCTGCGGCGTCGCCGCGGCGGTCCTCTCGCTGGCCGGGGTGGTGCTCGTCACCGCGGCCAGCCGCTGCTTCGTCGGCCGCCGCGACGACGACGGCGACGTACTCGCGGCCGGGACCGGGAGCGATCCTCACGAGCGCGGCCGCTGCGCCAGGAAGGTGTGCGCGGCGCTCGCGTGGTTGCTGGCGGTTGCGGCGGCGGTGATGTTCCTGTACGGCGCGTGGCGGAACGCGGGGCGAGGGAGGAGTAGTGGCGCCTTCACGGCGGTCGTCGACCGGCAGCCCGGGCGCCGCTTCGGCATCGTCTATCGCTGCCCCGAGCTCAGGGACGGGTTCTTCGTGTCGGCGTCCATCAACGCCGTCGTCGGCATCGTGTGCGCCGTCGTGGCCTACGTCGATCTCCACCGGCGGAAGAGGAATCACCAGACGGTCACGCTGGGCAGCGTCTCGATGGGGCAGATATACCCGCCGGCTCCCGTTGTTTACCCAGCTCAGCCGCCTCCGTACGGTGGCTAATACGGCGCCAAGCAACCTGCAGGGACAGCTTGAGCTTGATGACGCCGGCGCCGGCTCCGGCGTGTGTTTTTTTAAAATAAAACGTACATAGCACGTATTTTAATAGGTACTCCCTCCGTCCCAAAATATTTGCACTTTTTGACTTTTAGAAATCACGTTTGACCATTCGTCTCATTCAAAAAAATTTGTGAAAATATAAAAATAATTATGATATATTTAAAATATATATAATGATAAAACATGTCCTAGCAAAATAAATAATATTTTCACAAACACAATTTCAAAAGAACGTGCGTAGAGTGTGTTTGCTTGTGCCTGCTCAACGCATGGCTTTGGAATCGTAGCTTTCAGCATCTTCTTAATCTACATATGGCGCATTTGGCAAGTGTGATCCATCATCATTTGGATTGGAAATATGGTTGCATTTTCGATCTCCTCCCGTTACGTGTTTTTTCCTTAATTCCTTTCCCTGTCGCGGCGCCTCCCGTTACGAGGAGGGGCGTTGGCCGTTTCCGGCCGCCGAGAGCCGTGGCGGGCTCGACAAGGGAGACGACGGCGATCGACGAGCGAGGCGGCGCGAGGGAGGAGGATCCACACAACGTACCACGACCTGAGCTGAGCTCCCAAAGCTGCCCTGTGAGTGTGACCATTGTGTTGCGTCCCTCCGTTTCTTGTCGCCTTGTCGGGTTGGTGATCACTGATCAGTGACCTCACAAGTCGCGTGCGTAGCTGACTCGTGAACACGTACGCCTAGGTAATCTTTTTCTTGAGAAATACAAATTATAATAATAGTTCTTTTAAGATAACTAATGCTAGTAGTATATTAACGATTGGTAGGTTTTTTTTCGGAAGATATATCCAAGATTGAAAAGGAAGCAGCTAGCTGTTTGTCTCTGAAAGCATCACCAGTGCAGCAAAATGAAAGAAACAGACAGAGAGCGCGAGGAAGAGAACCAACGGGTAATTGAACCGGAACATCGCTGCTGCTCGCCCCCGCTCGGGCGACGCGGCGGCGACTGCACCACCCTCACCTCCGCGCGCCCCCTCCCCTCCTCCCCTGCCGCCGCCGGAGGGGCCTGCCGAGGCCCCCAGGACGGCGGCGGCGGGGTCTTCTCCGCCTCGCTGGCTGGCGGCGCCGTCTCCGGGGCGGAGGAGCGGCGCGCAGCGGCCCCGTCGGCCGTGGTGACGGCGGCGGCGTGAGGCGAAGGATTCGGCGCCCCTTCGTCTGGATCCGGCCCTCCCCGCTCTGGATCTGTGGCTGGCGGCCCTCCCCCTCGCCCTCCTCTTGTTGCATCCATGGCGGCAGCTCTGGTCGGGGGTGCTGCTGCCGGCCGGTCGCGTCCGGATCCGCCTTGGGCTCGTTGTCTCGCCCGCCGGATCCGCCCTCCCGGGCTTCGGCGGGTTGCGGCTCACGGATCTGGCGGCTTCCCGCGGCGGCGGCGGTGGAGCCCGTCCGGGGGCCTGTGGCGGCCAGTGCGGGGCGGGCTCTGCCGTGGCGTTCCCTTGCGGCGGAGCCTGGCGCCCCCGGCCTCCTCGGCGCCTTGGCCGCGGCGGTGGACCCGGCGGCCGTCGGGTGCTGCTTGCTGCGGTGGGATGTAGGGGGTCCGGCGGCCATGAGGCCCTGCCCCCTGCGGCGGCTTCGTCTCTGGAAGGTGTTGGCGGCGCCATGGTGGCGCGGCCGACGGTGGCTTGTTCGGGCCGATGCTAGTGACGTCGCGGGGGCGTGGCTAGCGGCGACCGGAAGACGATGCTCCAGAGACGCCTTGGTGGCGTAGCTGGCTGCCTCGAGCCACCTTTCTCCAGCAACGAGGTGTCGGCGGTGCCGTGGTGGCATTGCCGACGACGGTTCGCGCGAACATTTGCCGGCGGCATTGTGGTGATGCCAACGGTGGCGGTCGTGCTGTGGCTCCCAACGTCCCCATGGTGGTGCGGCTGGTGGTGCCATCCGTTTCCGCTGTCCGTGGTAAAGATGCGGGTGAAAGCTCATCATTCTTTGGGACGACGTCGATGGCGCACGGGTGTCATTCCCTTCCTGAAGGCGACGTCGAGCATCTCCAGCACGGGCGCAGCCTCTCGCGTGGGCCGGCGGTGTCGCCAGTTTCTTCAGCCAGGGTCTTCGACATGGTTTGCTTCAGTGAGGGTTTTCTCTTCCTTTTCTTTTTTTTGCAGTTTAGTTTTTCTTGTCTTGAAGGGAGTTGAGCTTGAGAGTAGTGAAGAAGAGGGGTTTTTCAATTATAGCAGTGGTGTGAGGTCGCTCGTGTCGACGTCCCAATCCGACCGAGCGGAGTTGGCTCGTGTCGCGGACCGAGCATAGTTGTTTGAGTTGCTCAGGCCGGTGCATGTTGATGTCCCAATCCAACCCACCGGGCCTTTCGAGTTGTGCGGTGCTGGTTTGACGTCCCAATCCAACCCACCGGAGTTGATTTTCGGGTTTTATACCCCTGAGTTGTAAGGTCTTTTGACCTGGAGTTGTGAGGGATGGCGGTTTTGCCTCCCTAGTTGTGCCGTCTTCGGACTGGAGTTGTATGGTTTTCGGTCCGGTTTTCCTTATAAACTGGGCCAACTCTCTTCTTCTAATAAATTTTCGGGAAAGCGTAAGCTTTCGCCGTCCCTTAAAAAAAAAGCGCGAGGAAGAAAACGTCCACATGACAGTAGCATTAGGGGGTGGGCTCAGACGAGCAAAACAACAAATTCTGGAAGAACCATCATCATTTGGATTAGATATATGGTTGCGTTTTCAAATTGTTAATAAGAAGAGGCGTAAATAACAAAAAAAAAAAACGGAGTACAACAGATTTGTAGTAACATAAACTTTTCAACAAATCAGCCTTTGCACATGCAAATTTTCCACAAATCTAGCAAATAATGTTGTGCATTCTACAAACGCAATATTATTGCGTAAAGTGTAACTTTGTTAAGCGAAACTTTGCATATTTACATTGGGAAAAAGATAAAAACAAATAAAGAGAGCACAAAGAGTTCGGAATGGGATAATCTCCCTCTCATCTCATGCCCCTACGCCCCAAATTCCTTGCTTGATCTTTTGACCTTGGCAATTAAAGTGGTTGCACTAGAGTACTCCCTCCTATAAAAATTGCAATTTTAATTTTCTAAGACAGCGGTGCGAAAAGACTCAAATATCCTCATTTGTTAGTTACATGTAGTAAGTTTTGACATGCAAATCAGATCTGATTACTTAACTAGGTAGGTAATTAGATTTATTTTCTATGAATGTACTTTTGTAAGATTTTTTTCAAATTCTAGGATTGTATTTTTAACTAGACGGAGGGAGTATTTCCTTTTCAAGATCGATTCGGGCATTTGCCTGATGCAGCCAAGCAGTTGACTGCTGGTTGCTAAGGCCATATCATCTAGCTAGCAGATGGTGCCAGGGTGGAAGCGTTCATGGTTGCGAATATGTCCCATGATCCATCTCAGGTCCAGATTTTCTTTTGGAGAATTCCATTTCACTCTTTCGAGGGAGATGCTTGTGAAAGTGAGTGGTAAAAAATATGAGAGGAGATAAAGGAGACAAAAATGAATGGGCCTGCAAACTCTTGTTGGGCAGGCAGCAGGAAAATGAAAGTTCGAGCCGCAAAGCCCATTCAGTTCTACCTGTTTGTTGTAGCGCCAGCCCAGCTCGGGCGGGCCCCCGTCTCTCTCGCTCTCAGTGCCCCCCCCCTCCCCGGCTGGTCCTACTGCCGCCACACAACTTGTTGCGGCTCCTCGTCGGCGACCTCACGCCGGCCGGCAACGGGAAGCGGTGAGCCAGGCAGGGGAGCGGAGCGGCCCCCGCCAATACACGAGACGAGAGGTGAATCCAACCCTCCGCAACCGCGTACCGGACTCTCTCCACAGACAGCCACCGCCGCGCCTTCTTCTCCGCCCGAGGTCAGCCGCTCCCTCTTCCTCCCCTCCTCCGATTCGTGCTCATCCTGCTATGGTGGGGTACTGGTCGACGTCCGGCGACGAGGCGGGCCCTCCTCCTCCTCGTGCTTCTTCTCCCTCTCGCATTGAGGAATGGTGGTGGCGGTTAGGGTTAGGCTAGGGTTTGTCGGGGGACCGGGGAGGTGCGGTTGCAGTTCATAGTTTCCAATTTTTTTATTTTTTGGAGTTGAACCCCTCACGGCCTACGTTGGGTTTGCCTCTATGTTAGAGGAGTTCGCCAGGGAGGCGGCAAGTCCGGCAACCGGCAATCGACCATGTCGCGGTTGGAATGGTGGTGAGCTAAATGGGAATGCTGCAGTGCTGAGAAATGTTGAGGTCTCCAGGGTTAGAAACGGTCCAAACGTTCATTTTTGGCGTGTACTGCTATGGAAACTTGTAATGCGCCGTTTTTGTTTGCTAAGATTTGGGAACTTTACCGAGATAGGATGCTTAAATTCGGGGAAGGAGATGATGAGTATACCCAAAGTTTCTTGGGAACATGCAGGGCAAGAATCCTTACCTATTCGACTTAGTAAATTTGGTAGCAAAAGTTTTTTGTGCCATGACCACGGGTAGCACATGATTACTTTGTTCACGATGTTGTTTACTTTGACACCTCATACTTGACAGAAAAAATATATGATTTGCCACTTTCTTTTTTCACTGGGATGAATAATTGTGTCAGCTTGTTCTGTTTGGTACTGGTTTATTTTCAGATCAAAATGCTGACAGTTTTGCTTGGTTATTTAGGGCGATGGAGGTGCAGGAGCCGTTCACACAGACCAAGAATCCCCGTCGGGCTCGGCGCCGGGATCTCAATGCGCTGGTACAACTCTCTCTATGTCCCCTATTTCCTTCTGTTGTTCCCGATCTTCTTAGCGGTCTTGTGATCCTTAGCATTACATAAGTGCTTGGTGCTGGGGACATTTCCATGGGTTTCCTTGAATTCGAGGTGTCAGGACTCGGGACTGTGGAGGGAAGCTTCAGTTGCATTTTTAACTTGAGGGCGGGTATGTGGTGGTTCAAACAGAAGCCGGTTGTCATGTAGGGTTAGGAACTTAGGATTTGATTGGTCCATTTGGTTTTAGTGGATGGTTGTTTAGTTTTCAAACTCTATTAGGGTGTATTGGATTGGCTTTTTTTTTCTGTGGGAGCTGTCAAATGTCTAGTGATTCTATATTTCTGTTCATCCCTGTGAGCTTGAAGTTCTAATTTGTGAACCATTTCTGTCCACATTAAGTTGCAGCCTGTGCTTCAAATGCTCTAATATTAGGCACAACTTAGTTGGATGGTTATTAGAGTATTTACCAGCAGTTGGAGGCAAATGTTTGTGTGCCATCATGAAATACTTGCATTCAGGGTGTGCTGTTTGCTCAATGTCACTTATGCCATTCCTATGTTTTAAAAAGTTATTACTCTCAAGTTGACTTCATTTTTTGTCAGCTGGAAGAAACTTAAGATTCCAGTAGGTTGCAATATGAGTGGTGTCATCATGATAAAGGTTTTGTTTCAGGATCCCAGCATGGAGGAGTCCGATGGGGAGGATATTGGTGTTCCAGAAGTTGGCATGGTGTTCAATAATCACGCAGAAGTCAACCGGTTCTACCGCAAGTATGCCCGACGTGTTGGCTTTGGTGTCTGCAAAGGAGGGCGGCCACGTTACGAACCAAAGTTTCGGAAACGGGCCTCATCGACCACTAACTGCCCAGCCAAGATCCGAGTGAAGTTGTGGGGAGACAAGTTGTTGCATGTAGAGTTGGCGAACCTTGATCACAATCATCCAGTGAGCCCAGCAATGGCAAGGTTCTTGAACTCTTATAAGCAGCTCTCTGGCCCTGCAAAGAGACGGATGCGTATGGGTGGCCCTGGGGCTATGCCTGTTGAAGAGCCCAGTAAGATGCCCATGGATAAGTTGGGGGAACTTGAGGAGCTTTTGTTTGGCGAGAGCAAGCACCACAGTTTTGTGGAGAGGGGCCATTTGAAGCTCCAACCTGGAGATTCGGAGGCCCTTAGAATTTTCTTCACTCGGATGCAGGCCAAAAATGCTAACTTTTTCAATGTCATTGACATGGATGATGAAGGCCGTATGAGGAATGTTTTCTGGGCAGATGCGCGGTCAAGAGCCATGTATGAGTATTATAGTGATGTCATCACGCTTGATACTTCTTATGTGTCTAGTAAACATGATATGCCTCTTGTAACATTCATCGGGGTGAATCATCATGGCCAATCTGTCTTGATGGGGTGTGCCCTGCTTTCTGATGAAACAGCAGAAACCTATTCATGGCTACTTAAGGCTTGGATTGCATGCATGTCTGGCAATCTTCCAAAGGCCATTGTCACTGACTGTTGTAGGGGCATCCAAAGTGCTGTAGCTGAGGTTATTCCTGGAGTCTGTCATAGAATGTGCTTGTTTCAGATAATGAGGAAGGCTGCAGAGCGGTTAAGTGGGCTTTCGGAGTACAGAGCTATTAACAAGGCAATGCATAAGGCTGTCTATGATTCGTTAACCATAGATGAGTTTGAAGGAGAATGGAATGCTTTAATTACATGTAATGGGCTTCAGGGCAATGACTGGTTAAGATCACTTTATGAATGTCGTGCTTCATGGGTTCCTGTCTTCATTAAAGATACGTTCTGGGCAGGAATGTCTGTTACACAAAGAAATGAAACTATCACTCCTTTTTTTGATGGATATGTGGATTTAAAAACCACCTTGAAGCAATTTCTTGGCAAGTATGAGATGGCTCTGCAGAGCAAATATGAGAAGGAGGCGCAAGCAGATTTTGAGACATTTCATAAGCAACGTCCACCAGTATCAAAATTCTACATGGAAGAGCAGCTCTCAAAGGTATACACCCATAATATGTTCAAGAAGTTCCAGGATGAGATTGAAGCAATAATGTACTGCCATGTATCTTTAATTGGTGTTGATGGGCCTATCTCCACGTTCAATGTCAAGGAGTGTATTTTCCTTGAAGATGGTAAAAGGACTATGAGTACGATTTTTGCAGTGACATACAATGCAGACGAAAAGGATATAACATGTATCTGTGGGGGTTTCCAGTTCAGTGGGATCCTATGCAGGCATAGTCTCTCAACGCTCAAGTTTCAGCTGGTTCGTGAAATTCCACCACAGTATATTCTTGATAGGTGGAAAAAGGATTTTAGACAGTTGCACGTGATGGGACGCCCTCCAAGTGACCTTGTCCCCAACAATCGTGTGGATCGATATGACTATTTGTCAATGAGATGCTTGCAACTTGTTGACTCTGCAGTTCTATCAGATAAATATCGCCTTGCTTTGAGGTTGGTGAGGGAGATGGAGAAATTTCTGCTCAATAGCAATACACATGATGATACACAACCAAGGATCAAGTCTCGTATTCCGAAAGTAAATAAACCAAATCCAGTGACTGGTCAAAATGTGGGGGATGCAGCTACTGTTAATGGAAATGGTGGCCCCAAAGGACCTGAGGTAATACACATGTTTGTTTGTAAGCTTTACTGAAATTAGAATCAACAGTGGATATGATTTGCTTAAATGGGTAGCATTAATGAATCTTGTTTTGTAACATGCAGCCTCCTGCAGTCATGCAAGCATCACAAATACAAAAGGTAGATTGCACTGACTTAATATTGTATCCTCAGTTGACACATGTAGCACTATGGATATTGATTGCTTTCTATTTTCACCCCAGGGAGGAGCAGAAAGAGGAATAGTTCCTGCTGGCTACATTGGAGTGCCAGCTAATGTCCAGCAGTTTGTAGCCAATCAAGCAGCAATTCGGCCAAGCATTGTGTATATGGTACCGGTATGTCAAATAATAGATGGCTATATCTTCTGACTCACATCTTGATGAAATCCCACAGGCACTAGAAAATACCAAATTTCTAGGAATTTGGAGATTTCTCTTGCACAAGCATCTGAGGCTTCATTTTAAATCTGCTCTCATTCTAAATCAGGAATAATTTGCAATAAAGCATGGTTATTTGGTTTTCTTTAAATTTGGTATAAATATTTGATTTTTCTAAGAACAATAAATCATAATACTTATTAGTCAATAGTAGCTATTGAATTTGATGAAATTTCTTTCCCAATTTTTACTTTGAGGCAAATTCCATTCAATAGGAGTATGCTGTTGACTGTCGCTGATCGGAAATTTCAGAGTGGTGTTGACCCGCATGCTTTTGGAAATGGTGTTTTGATGCCAGTAATGTACCAGCAGATGTTCCAGGTTTGAGTTGATATTTGTTTTTGTCTTGTTGCATGCATCTTGCCAGGACAGTTTTCACATGACTTGATGCCATGCAATGACACTGTGGTATATGTAGGTACCGCAGAAGCCGAATGGAACTGTGCAAGATACTTCAGCAAATGGAAAAAAGAAGCGGCCTCGCGGACAGAAGCTGACAGAGCCATCTCAACTATCAAATGGAACTCCAGGTCCTTCATCCGGCTAGGGGATACTTCTCGTATTTAGAACAGGTTCTCCTTATTTACTCCTAATACTTGATGTGCTTTTGCTCAATTATATTTGCCCGTGTGATGACAACCATATCTTTCTTCCCAGAATTTCTGTACATACATGGACTTGCTGCAGTGAAATTTTTTACTTAGGGATGCCGGCACTAACAATTACTTCTGGTGTGATTCGAGTATCTGCACCAGCAATGCAAAATGAGCTGGGTAAAAGTACCGGTCTTCATTTGGATCTTCATGGAGCCCTGAGTGTAGAGCTCAGTTTTAACTGTTGTTTCTTTCTTTCTTTTTGCTGATTCCAGGAAGACTAGCTGCATCTAATTTCCTCAGCCATGGCCCGTCTAATGTACGAGTCGTGTAAATGAATTTTGTTGGATTAGCTCTATCAAGGCTAATGATCATCGCCAGATGCCTCTCAATTGCCATTGCCTCATGATATTGTTGTATGAATGTTGGATACTCTGGCATCAACCCTGGAGTAAGGCATGTCTAACAAACAGAGTACCTTGCAACATGTATTCTTAGGTTTAGGAGTTCTGAAGTTGAAAGGGAACAAACAGTGGTGTCTGCTGTTTTGAAGTAAAGGTGCACACTGAAGCAAGAAATTGTAACGAATTGATCCATCATGGAATATTTGATGGGTGAACTGGTTCGTAGAAAAACACCAATCGCTTGACTTCGTTCGTACTCCCAAGAGCTTTGTGTGACATTCGATTACTTCACTGTATGAATGTTGCTTGTAAATTTAGTGCCAATTGCAGGTCCATTCACACAGTTTCAAAACAGCACGTGATTTCATCTCTTAATAAAACATGACCTGGGAACATATAAGTTTACGTTTGCAATTTGAAATTTAAATTTGTGAAAAATTGATTTGAAGTAGAAACGAAGCAGGATTCGAGTCCCCCAGGCACCACAGTGCTCGCACGGTCCACTGCGTCAGTTGCTGTGCTGCAGGTTTAATTTGTTGAACTGAATTTCGGACTGTAACTTGCTCCAATTTACCCATATGAAATGTCATGCTCTTTTTACTTGGGTTTCATGCTACTTAGGCACACCGTTCATGCATTATGTCACTCGCATTTGATGTTTAGCAGAAATTTGGATCTCGGTTTGCTATATATACTCGCCCAACTTTGCGACTATGTTTATGTGTGTGTTTTGTCTCAACAGATGACATGCAGATCCTCCCATGAGCCGACTTGCAATGAGAAAGTGCTTCGTTTACTCTTCAAACAATCTTAGGCTGTATGGGTTGAGATTTTAGAGGAAACTGAAAATAGTTGCTAAGCTAGTGATTCATCCCGATTGCAATCTATTAGAGGTTGTGTTGATGCTCGGAGGACAGCTTCAAAGGTTCGGAATTTCCATGCACTGGGATCATGACAGCCTTTCTAGCATTGCAATTGCGACAAGGTTGGAGGCAAATCTGCTTGGGATGTTCTCTCTCCCTACCATCATTAGGCTTCTCTGCGAATTCTCAGCAAATTCCCTTTATGCTTTGATCTCTTCGCAATATCTTTTGTTGTCCTCACTTCGTTTCGTTGTCCTCAAAGTACTTATCAACCACATTTAAATAACATGCTGGTGCTACACTTTTTTTTTGAAGTAGAGGTGCATACTGAAGTAAGAAATTGCAACGAACTGATCCGTAATAAAATATTTATGGGTGAACTGGTTCCTAGAAAAACACCAATCATTTCAACCTTGGTTCGTACTAAGTTTTTGGCAAGCGCGGCCAATTGCAGGTCCATTCACAGAGTTTCGAAACAGCTCCTGATCTCACCTCTTAATAAAACTTGACCTGGGAAAAGTTTGGTATACGTTTGCAATTTTAAATTTAAACTTGTGAAAAAAATGATTCGAAGTAGAAACAATGCAGGATCCACGTGCACGTCCACATGTAGACATATTCAGAATCAGAACCCGTCCCCTCTCGCCGCAGCTCTCCGGCGGGTGTCCATTTTTTCTAAGACGTCACGTTTTTCATTAAGAGGAGAGAAAAAGAGTTACAAAGTGGCGTTTTGGAAGAGACCCAAAGCGCCAAACACAGCACGCTCCAGGAGGGAGAGAGAACTCCACCACACCACCACACCAAACAAGAAACAGGGGGGAGGCGGGACGCGGCCAAGCACGCCAAGGACACACGCACATCATCGGACGCCTACCATCTAGAGGTCTTCGAACGGGGAGCAAGGATGTCGAGCAGGACGATGCCACCAGAGAGGGAACGACGAGGGTGCCGCCATCATCCGTCTCTCCGGGAAGGAGCAGACAAGCTTTCACTTTGCAGATCAAATGGCATTGGGGCCGCAGCAGCAACGCCTCCAGCGAGGTGAACTACGCCAACGAGCGCAGCCGTTGCTGGCCCGACAAAGGTCGGGCGAGGCTTTCTCCTAGCCCCAAAGCCAACTCCGCGCATCCGGCCTAGAAGACTTGGACGGAAGGCGATCCGATGGAGAGGCAGCGTGCAGTCCAGGGCGCGGAAGGAGATGAAGAACAGTAGCAGGCCGACAAGGCACGGAGCAGCCCCGACCAGTGATGAACACCAGGAGCAGGGAGAAGCCGCAGCCAACCGGAACCACTGCCGCGTCGCCGGGGGTTCACGAGGCAACACCGGCCAGCTCGCCGAGCAGACCCGACGGAAGGCACCAACGGGAGCCGAAGACGCCAGCAGGGGAAGGAGAGACCGCCGATGAGCCAGAGAGGGGAGGGGGGGGGGCAGTCACCGACAGGGGGAGATGGCCGCGGCCGTAGGCGAGGAGGAGGGCCCGCTGCCGCCGGCAAGGGGCGTCACGGCACCGCAGGACGTCTTCAGGGGGGTCGCCGGAGGCCGACGGTGAAGCCACGGAGGAGCCGAAGGCGAAGCAGACGTGGAGGTTGGCGGGGGCCGCAGCGAAGTGGCAGAAGGCGCGGGCCCACCGCGGACCCGCCGTAGCGTCGAGGAGCCGCCGGAGGGAGAGGAGGCGGCCGGGGCCCCCGAGGCCACGCATCAGCGGCCGCCTCGGAGGGAGGACGACGGCGGCCAAGGCAGCCTAGGGAGGCCCCAGGCCCAGATCCACGCATGGGGGAATGCCAGCGAGCCAGCGCGGAGAGGAGGGGGCCGGCGCTACTGGGCCCACCCAGCCTAGATCTGGGGTTGACGCAGTGGGGGCCCGGCGGCGGGGGCGACGGCGCCCAGTGCGCTGAGGCGGAGAGGGCGAAGGGGCGACGGGCTGCCAACAACTTGGGGAGGCGTGGGGCGGCGGGATGGGGCTCCTGGTGGTCACGGTGAAGCACAACACCCTAGCGGTAGCACGGCACAGAAGGGGCCCGTGAGCAGCGAGCCGCTGGGGACGACGACGTTGCTCACGCGGTCCAGCAGCCTCCCGGCTGGGGCATCGCAAGGGCTCGCGCAGGACGGGGCGGCCGCCAGCCATGGGGCTAGCGCACGCCGCCGTGGGCGCGTTCCTCACGCACAGCGGCTGGGGATCCACGACGGAGGGCCTGTTCCGGTGCGGGCTCCCGCTGGAGAAGCACCCGTTCGTGCTCGACCAGGGGCTCAACGCGTGCACCGCGGCAGCGCGGGGGGTCGGCGTCGAGGCCGACGGGGCCCCGGCGGCGGACCACCAGCCCCACGCTGCCCTGCCGGAGGGGGGACGCCGGAGCACGGCCCGGCGGCGGCGGGCCCCGCGCGCACACGCGCGGCCGAGCCCCCGAGCGCCGCCCTGCCGAAGGGAGAGCTCCGGAGCATGGCCCGGTGGCGGCGGCGGCGGCGGGCCCCACCCCAGATCAGGATCTAGGGTTGGAGGAGACGTGTGAGAAGGAAAGGGGAGGAGGGGGGGTAGCGGCGCCGGCCGGCCGAGCTCGGAGGGGCGGCGCCGGCGAGGCCAAGCCCGGCCGCCGAGGAACGGGTGAGGCCGACGGCACCGGGGCGACCTGTGGTGGGGTGGGGAGTTGGAGGAGGAAGGGAGGGGGGAGGGGAAGAGGAGAAGGGGGAGAGAGTGGTCGCCGCCGTCACGCGCACGCCGGCGGCGGCCGGCGGAGCACGCGGGAGGGAAGGCGGGCGGGGGCGCCCCTGGGTCGCCGAGGGAGGACGACGCGAGGGGCGACCGGAAGGTGTCCATGGCCGCGGTGGACGCTGTTTTGTACGTCTTCTGCAAGCTCCCGCCAGCGTTCTCACAGTCTGCGGCAGCGACACCCGGTGCAAGTTGTGCAATCCACACCTTGCCGTCGTTGCTGCGCTCGGCCTCCTCGTCCTCGCCGCCTGAACGCGCGCGCGCCTCGCCAGCGTGCCTCCACTCAAAGCAGTCCATCTCCTCCAATGTCACAACCTCCGACTTCTCCTTCCGAGCACACGTCACGGTCTCTCTCTCGAACCCGCGACGCGTCTGGACTACCTCAAGCGCGGCACACGGCTCTGCGTCATGTCCGATTTCGCGGCGGCGACGTCGAGGCACGGACGCTATTGTTGGCGCAAACGCCGTGCGAGGGCTAGGAGTGATCGCGACGCCACCCACGGGTACCTGTGGGCCCCGGCACCTCCGAGCTCCCCGGCGGGTGGACGGGATTTGGTTTACCGTCCGGGTGGACGGTATATTTCATTTACCGTCCACCCCAAAGGTACATGTGGGCCGTCCGATCCACATCTCTCGGTCGCGATTTGAAGCAGGGGAACCCGACTGAGAGCGTTGTCGTCGTGCCGCGCTCTGATGTCGTCGGAGGGGATGGCGTCCGTGCCACCGCCGGCGGAGAAGGCATCCGCCGCCTCCACAGGCCCTCACCGGAGGAACACAGGCTCCCATGCATGAGGCTCTGAGCTTGAACTGGGATGTCATGCCGCTCGCGCGCAGCGGAAGGACAACCACGACACGGCGCGCCGGCGTGCACAGCTCACGCGGCCTTATCGCCATGTCTGTGCTAGCTCAATTCACTGAAGTTGACGACCTGTACAATATCGAGAGTCGTCGCCGTGCTGGATCTCTGCCCGGGCGGGTATTGGATGCAGTCTGACATGCAGGCCATCGCCACAACCGTGCTAGACAAAGTGCAGAACGGTGACACTGCAGTTTGTTGCAGAAACAGGGCAACCATGTCATCAGGTTCTTGCAAGAAGTCACACATTTGTAGCTAGACTAGATGGTCATGCTAATGAAATGCGTTGGTCATAATTATATTTCAGAGAATTGAACCAATTATGCTACTGGTTTAAAAGAAGTTTTGGAAAAGTTTTGGCCTGCGTTGTTATATAGGTTCCCATTACTTCCACCAAGACAGAGTTGGCACAACCCTGCCTTGAAGGCTCCAATGGATCATGTACTCTATGGAATTGAGATTTTAGAGGGTGCTGAAAATGGATACTGCCACAGCTTAGCATTGTGGTGCTGCATGGCTGAGGATTGTTTACCTACTATGCCAATAGGATCTCTCCATTTAGCAATGCTATCCGCCGCCAGGAATCCAATGAAACGACGATCTGTTGTGCTTTCAAATCTTGTATGTTTTAGAAAAGTTTGTCGAGCTTGATTCTTTGCTTCTTACATCTTGTTTTTCAAGTACGATTTCTGAAATCAAATCACAGGTAGTTACCATTTAGCAGTAACCACTTGCTAAAGAATGTGACGTAACTGGTCATCAATATTGTCAGGTTTAGGACAAATTGAACATAAGTAGTGACGTAGTGTACATCTAAAACAGTCATGTGTGTCATGCGTGACATATGAGATGCTTAGGGTGAAAGTGCCCAAAAATATTATTCAATCGAAATTCATTTGAGAGGAGTCTGTGCTGTCTCTCATTAGTGAGTGGTTGTTAATGTGTGTGTGGAGTGGAGCTTACAGGGTATGTTGTGACTTGTTTTCAGAAAAAACAAATCCAACAAGAAAGGAATCATATCCGTTGCATTTTCTAGCCCTTCATAATTTGTTTGCCTGTTCTTGGCTCCCACCATGAGAGAGCTAGCAGTACCAGTAGCATCATTTTCCTGCAGGAAGATTCCTGATTTTATAATGTTGCTACGTCTATAAATTACATGATTTGTTTCATGAGGCTAAGCACAAGCCGCCGCCGCCACGGGGCTCCTATATGGCTATTGGAAGGTGGATAAGAGTTGGAACTTCTAACCCACCAAAGCCCACCTAAGATTGCTAGCTTGTAGTTCCAACCTACCAAAATAAGTGGCTATTAAATAAAAAATATTACAACATTTTTCAAAAGTGTTACAACATTTTTTCCCCAACATTTTTAGTCATTTTTCGTCAATATTTTACGAAATGTTGCAACATTTTTTGAAAATATTGAAACATTTTTTGAGCTAAAGACCAACATTTTTTGTTCTTATCCGACGACGGTGGCAGCACGCCGGCCGACGGCGGAGGCGCGCGGGGCGGCCGCGGAGCATCGCGGCAGCGTGCCCGTCGGCGGCGCGGGGTGGCGGCACCCGCCGGGAGGCCGCGCGGCGCGCGTCGGGAGGTCGCGCGGACCGGAGGAGGCGGTGGGGGAGGCCGGCGGGGAGCGAGAAGCCCGACCATGGCGACAGGCGTGCGCTGGGGGCGCCGGTCATGGCGGCGGCGCGCAGGGGTGGAAGGAGGTGATAGAAGGCTAGGGTTAGCATTTGGTGGGCTAGTGTAAGCTGTTGTTGGGCTAGTAGTGGGTTCTAGTTTAATAAGAAACTAACTTCCGAAAGATATATATGATTTCCGACCGCCGCGGCCCAAGCCTCCACCAGATCTGGCTGGCTGTGGCCTGGCCAAGACCGAGCGAGACGCCATCAACAAAGGTGGATGGGCTCGATAGCCCAGCAGTCAGCAGCTTATAATAAGAAACCTGTCCAAAGTTTTTTTCCCTCTGATGATGAAAACTCTCACGCTCTCCTTAGTGGTCATGGTAGCGACTAGAACCGCTCCGTTAATCATGCATTATATATGGCTCGCGAATGCAACCTATATGCTACGCCATGAAATTAACTGAATTGCATTGGGTCTCCAGCTGTTTTATATATGTCTTCCTGATCGTAGAGCCGTTTTCTATTTCCCTTTTTCTTACTTATTTCTACTGGTACATGAGATGCACAACATTCCAACGTTGATATCAAGCCACTCAAACACCTACGAGTTGAGGTTTTAGTGAGGACTGAAAATGGGTGCTTTCAAAATACATCTTTATGGATTGCGGTATAGCACGCATTTACGTGGCTGAGCGAACCTTTCACTACTTAGCATCCGTCTATGTTTTCATGTATTGCCACATGAGGATTTATTATGTGGCAACAAAAGATACTTCTCCGACTTAAATACTTAGCATCCGTCCAGGCCCGTCGACGGGCATGTGCCAGCTGAGCGACCGAACAGGCCCCCCAAAAAATGGGGCCTCCAAATTGCTAATACTAGGGGAATCTCATCCGCGCGTTGCTGCGGGAATTAAGAAAAATGCAATGATCGTAAGAGAGAATTTCGGCAACCTCGCGCGTCTGATCATAAGAGAGAATTTCGGCGACCTCGGCAACCTCGTCACCGCCGTTGGTAATTCTTTGATCTAGGTTTGAACACCACGCGCGTTGCTGCGGTCCTAAACCCTAGAGTAATCGGTGTTACCGTGTGTTAGCATGATGACATACTAAAGTCACGGTGGTATTTCACCAAAATTCACCTAGCTTTATTTGCAGTTTGCACGATTTCTCTTACAATAACATATCTCTCTTACAATAACATTTCCCTTTCACGGATTGTTAGCGTCCAAAAGGAACTTTAGAAACCATAACTTACACTTTTTTTAAGCGTAGTTTAGGGGTGGTGTCGGGCCTACTCACGTGTTGAATAGCTATTTAGTATAAAAATGGATATATTTCATGATGTCAAATGAAAAAAGATCTGATCGTTATGTTTCTGCTAGGACTATCTACGTTGTTATTCCTTTATATTCCTCAATTCTCTGCGCGTTGCCGCGAGTATGTAGGAGAAATCTATGAGTTAGAATATTACTATCACCCTCCTATTCTTTTTCTTTCTTCTTTTTCCTTTTCCTTTTCCTTTTTTCATTCTTTTTTTTATTTTTCACTTTACTCTATACTAACTACCATCGATGAGGCCTATTTGTCATTTTATCAAAATATATTCATATGAGATCTTGTTTTGAAGGATTTATTAAAAGGAATCCAATTGTGTAATCAGAATTTAATTTGGTTTTTTAATTTTTGAGTTATAACATTTTTTAGCTAGTTCAAACAATGAGGCCCACCACTGGATGTCATGATCTTAGTGGGGCTGTTGAGGTGGCATACTTGCATGTTGAGAGAACTCCCTAGTGGGGAGCTCATATATAGGAGTTATAGATGTCGTTGACGTGGCCTTAATCCTTGAGGAAATCAAGAGCCCGATACAGCATGTAGCATACTGCTCGCACGAATCACGCACGTCGCTGGGCGTGCCCACGTCCATGGCCCAAATCATCCGGGCCTTTGAAACTCTCAACAATTAACCTGTTTTTAGTTAAAAAGTCTACTGTACAACGTCACATTGCATCTGCAGACATTAAAAAGGAGTATTATCCATGCATCAATGACAAAACTTATTTCATAACCCCTGACTCAAATCGCGAGACGAATGCAACAAACTTATTTATGCCATGATTAGACAATGTCATACTACATTAGACAATCTTTAATGATGGAGTAATTAGGCATAATGGATTTGTCTCGTTATTTCTCGTCCATCAGTGTAATTAGTTTTGCAATTAGTCTATGTTTAACACTTCTAATAAACTTTGTTTTAGTTGTGTGAAAAAATTTAGCAACTAAACAAGGTCTAATTGCGTGCATGCGGCTCCGTAGTCTGCAGTATGCCGTCTCGGAGAATATTAGCTATAAAAAATATAATTGAAGGTATCATCTCAGTAAATACTAGATGCATGGGTGATACTTTTTAGCAGATCATGAAATCAATACTATGTTTATTTTTTAATCATAAAACGTAACTGTGAAAAATATGCTAAGATACATTGAACATATGATTTTTTAAAAAAATTTGAGGCCTCATTTTGTATTCCGCTCACGGGCCTCAAATTTCTGGAAACAGCCCCGCATCCGTCTATGTTTTCATGTATTGCGTGTTTCTATCGGACCTGCAATCCACATGAGGAATTTTTTTGAGATTACACAGTACAACGTAGACGCTCACAACACGCACGCACACTCACCCCTGTGAACACACGTACGCAAACCCTACCCCTATGAGCACCTCCGAAGGACTGAGCACCGACAAATCTGGAGATTCTCGAAGTCACCACTGGCGCTTCGTCGTCGACAGGAACGTCGCTTACCACCTAATGCATAACGCCGGAAATTCCCGGAATAAATCCAGAAAAAGGTGCGAGCACCAGGATTTGAACCCTGGTGGGTAGCATCCCACTGGACCGTCCTACCATTGGACTACAAGCCCATTCGCCAATCCACATGAGGATTTATTATGTGGCAACAAAAGATACTTAAATTCATATAGGGAAGGCAACCCCAGTATTGGTTATCAGGAAATTATTTTGTGTATAGTATTTGCCAAAGACTTTGTACCTTACGACAAGATCCAAGTATCGCCCTTGTGATTTTATCATAACCTATGCAATTCTTTTAAGTTCAAGTGCTGCTAATAATACAAATAAATGATTCCCATGTTTATACTTCTTTCAGTAGTTTTCTTAGAACCGTCAGCATGATATGCGATATAGAGACAAAGAAGGGGTGATCTATTAGATTGAGATGCATGTTCTTATGTATTTGTGTATTTCCTAAAGTTAACGTTTGATTTTTAGAACTACCACCTATGTTTGATTGAGCATCTTTGTTATTACTATTAATTACTATTCTTGCAATATCCCAACTATGTGTTAACTAAAATTTATACATTTTTTCTTATTTTTATTTTGTGAAAATTTTCATTCACTTATCAATATCTGATAGTCATGCTATTAAGAAAACATCGTTTATGACTTATTTCTCTCATGATGATTCCCACTTCACTAGTGGCTTAACTGAAATATTATTGGTCGGTCTTCTGGTCATGTTATATATCCCTTGCATCTTCCGTGAGCTATATTGTGTGTGTTTATATTGCATATTTCCATCACTACAGGAGATGTGTTCGTCCCCAATTTATTTTTTGATAATGGATAAGAATTCAGCCTCTATATATATTCATGAATGGATATATGCAGCCAAACCTTTTCATTTAATTAATCTTCAAACTCCCTTCGACGATGAGACCGGTGGGGAGGGGAAGGAGCGAATAAAATTTCTTTCAGAAACAATTGTCTTGTGTGTCCCTATTACAACGACCCAACGTGTTTTTGATCTTCTAGCAACGCGAAATGAGTCAGAGCAAACAACTCAAATCAGAACGTCTAGAAGTGGTGGGTTTGCAGTTTTGGGTGAAGTTAAACTGACTCAGAAATCAACTCTAGATATGTTTAGATAGATGGGAACGTATCTAGTGAAAACCACAGTTTTGGTGAAAACCAGTGCAAACCACGGTCAGATTGCCCGCCCGCCATGGATCATCTCTAGCTATGTTTAGTCAAGCGGCTCTTTTGGTTGTCCGCATGTTCAGCTGGACACGGGCTTGGTCAAACGGGAGCGGGTCGTTGTAGTTGCGGTATGTGCAGGCTGTTCGTTCATGGCGTGAGTCTAGAGGCTATTTAGGGCACGTTCTGTACATAGACTCCTTTAAATTCGATCAAATGCAGTGAAAAAAATGGTGGCTGTTTTGTAGCACAAAAACTTCATGTGTTCGTGTGTGTGCCCATAGCTCGATCCTGCATGAAATAGAATTTAGTTTCAATTGGCTTGCTTTGCTCGTGATGCACTGGGTTCTTGATCAATGAAACTGTGGATCTGTTGTCCACCTATACATCTGACCACACTGTGCTCTTCAGCTAGAGTGTAGGTGGACAAACAAATTCAGAATACCCATTGATCAAGAACACAGAATGTCGCTGTGGAGTTCCCTGAGGTTCGAGCGCTTGGTGGCAAGTGGTCGACCCGTTCCTTGTTCAGCGTGGTCGTCGGAGCCTATGGACGAGATGGGGCGGCTCAGGTATGTTCGAAGCCCTAGCCGCCACCACCTATGTCCACCCTGGTGGCAGCGACAGCGACGCCCGCGGGCACCGTTTTCCTTCTTGAAGGTGTCGTTGTGGACTTCCATGAGGTTCGAGCACTCGGTGGCCGAGCGTCGACCCGTTACTTCTTCGTGTAGCATGGTCGTCGACGCCAAGGGACGAGCTGGGGCGGCTAGGGCATTTCCTAAGCCCTAGCCGCCACCAACTAACGGCAGCACCTCACGCCGCTCGCGCATAAGCTGCAGGCGGGGGTGCCTAAGGAGGAGGTCAAGGAGGAGAGGATGGGTTCGCTGATCAGTGGCGACACTACCCATCTTCCCTTGCAGTGGGGGATACCTGGAAGGTGACATTCCACTTTGCCTTCTAGACGAGCGCGATGAGGTGGGGTGTCCATGGCTCTCAATTCTTTGATGCCATGGGTGCTGCGTGGCACGGTGGCCACGTTCTACATCCAATGAATTTCTCTCAAGTTCTTTTTGGTGCACGGTTCAAGGCATGGTGGCTGATTCAAGAAGACCACCATGAAGCGATATCGATATCTTTAGCACCATCTTGAGTAGTTTAACCTTTTTTGGGTGTAGTTGATCTTTAGTACATGTTTCTTCATGTACTAAAGTTTTCTCTGTTTTTTCTTTTTTTCTGTACTAAGTTTGGCTGTGTGTGGTCACGCAGAGGTTTTTTGCTGTGTGCGTTACCACAGAGGCCGGAATTTAATTCCGTTATCTAAAAAAGAACACAGAATGTCATGACGGAGCCAGCACATTGACACAAAATTTCCTTTCACAATTTCATCTGGGAGTCTGCAAAGACGGCCAAATGCATGTCAAGTTTCATGTGTCCTCTTCAGACCGGCTTCAATAAGCACATCGAGGTGAATTGTGCCTCCATCTAACATATTTGCAAGAGCTTTCTAGTCAGGCAAGATCATGAGATTTATCTTTGCCTGATCAAAATCGGAGAGCATTTTCTGGATTGCCATGGATGGTCTATTTGGCGCCATATGACTGCCGATAGCTGCCCAACAGTAGTTGTTGTGCTGCAGGTTTGTTCAACTGAATTTTGGACCGGAACTTACTCCAATTTATCCATACGAAATGTCATGCTCTTTTTACTTGGTTTGCATGCTATTTAGGCACACCGTTCATGCTTTATGTCACTCACATCCATGTAATGTTTAGCGGAAATTTTGATCTTCTTTTTGTTATATATATTTGCCCAACTTTGTGAATTCGTGTAAATGTTATGTTTGTGTTTTGTATGAGCACATAACATGCAGGTCCTCCGGGAGCTGACCGTGCTTCATTTACTCTTCAAACAATCTTAGGCTGTATGAGTTGAGATTGAAAGCCAATAGGATTTCGGGTATAATAGATTGATTGATGGTGAATGGGTACAGAGTACATATATAGGCTAGGATCATTAGGGTTTATAGAAATACCCAATCAACGGTGATCCTTGCCTAATCTACCATCTATCTATATTAACCACTAAGGCAGCCAGCCCATGAGGCTAGGCGCCAGGCCCATAGGCGCACATTCTAACACTCCCCCTCAGTCGAAATGTCAGCCACCTTGCACAACGTTGAGACTGGACCTAAACTCCGTGAACACGGTGGAAGGCAGCCCTTTGGTGAAGATGTCTGCATATTGTGATGAGGTGGGAACATGCAGAACTTGAACATCACCAACAGCAACTTTCTCTCGGACGAAGTGAAGATCAATCTCAATATGCTTGGTGCGCTGATGCTGTACCGGGTTGGAGGTCATGTAGACGGCACTGATATTGTCGCAATATACCAGTGTGGCGCGCCTGAGAGGGGCGTGTAGCTCCAGGAGAAGCTGGCGCAGCCAAGTGGCCTCTGCAACTCCATTGGCCACCGCGCGATACTCAGCTTCTGCACTTGATCTTGACATTGTGTTCTAGCGCTTGGAAGACCAGGAGGTGAGACTGTCCACAAGGAACACAGCGTGGCCCGAGGTGGACTTGCGAGTGTCCGGGCAGCCAGCCCAGTCGGCATCCGTGTAGACAACAAGATCGGTCGAAGAAGATGGTCGCAGCAGGAGTCCAAGATGAAGGGTGCCACTGATGTAGCGCAGAATCCGCTTTCAGGGCTACAAGGTGAGGCTCGCGAGGGTCGTGCATGTGGAGGCAGACCTGCTGAACTGCATATGCAATATCTAGCCGTGTGAACTTCAAGTACTGAAGGGCTCCAGCAAGGCTGCGGAAATCTGTGGCAGCAGACGCAGACATAGGTACCCCCTCAGTGGCAGCGAGCTTTGGGTTGGTGTCAACTGGTGTGGAGCAGGGCTTGCATTCAGACATCCCAGCACGACTCAGAATGTCCACCATGTACTGTCGCTGAGAGAGGAGGAGACCGTCACCACGGCGCTCAACCTGCATACCGAGGAAGTGATGCAGGGCACCAAGATCCTTCATGGCGAACTCGTGCTGAAGTGCTGAGATGATCCGCCGAAGGAGGTCAGGTGAGGAGGCTGTGAGCACAATATCATCCACATAGAGAAACAAGTAGGCTGTGTCTGTTCCACGCCGATACACAAAGAGGGAGGTGTCTGACTTGGCCTCAATGAACCCAATAGACAGCAGAAAGGAGGCCATCCGACTGTACCAGGCACGGGGCGCCTGCTTCAAGCCATACAGAGACTTCTTCAGGAGGCAGACATAATCCGGATGAGCTGGATCCTCGAACCCGGATGACTGCTGACAGTAGACAGTCTCAGACAGGGTGCCATGGAGGAAAGCGTTCTTCACATCGAGCTGATGAATGGGCCACTAGCGGGAGAGGGCCAGCGATAGCACGGTGCGCACAGTGGCAGGCTTGACGACGGGGCTGAACGTCTCATCAAAGTCAACACCAGGCCGCTGTGTGAACCCACGGAGTACCCAACGAGCCTTGTACCTCTCAAGAGTGCCATCAGCTCAGAACTTGTACTTGAAGATCCACTTGCCTGTGACGATGTTGGCACGAGGTGGTCGAGGTACGAGTTCCCAAGTGTGATTCTGGAGGAGCGCACTATGTTCTTCCTCCATTGCAGCGCGCCAGTTGCGATCGGCAAGCGCGCAATGGAAGGTCTTCGGCACCAGAGGGAGAGAGACGACGTGGTAGGCAGCGGGCATCCGGTATCCACTCTTGGCCCGGGTAGCCATGGCGTGCTGGTTTGTCACTGGAGGGACAGGGACAACACCCTTAGGCAGTGGGGCAGCCGGAGCAGGCGGAGCAAGGGTAGGTCGCCGGGAGTAGTGTAGCGCGAAGCGACGATCCGTGCGCGAGGGCGGGAACCCAGGTGGGGGTCCCGTGCTTGCGCGAAGAGCAGGCGGAACGAAGGCCGGGGAAGATGCTCTGGGCGCGCTGGGCGACGCCGAGGGTGAGCCTGCACGTAGAGCAGGCGGGACGTAGACCGGGGAGGCTCCTCCGGGCGCGCTGGGCGACGCCGTGGCCGCGCGTGGCGCGGGAGTGGGCGTCCGTGGAGTCGTGGGTGTCCCAGGTGCCCGCAGCGCAGGCGGGACGTAGAGCGCGGGCACCGGTGAATCAGCAGCGTCGCCAGCCAGAGACGGGGGTACCCCAGTCGCATAGGGACCGGCAGGGGCGCTGGTGACATCAGGGATGCCGGAGGATGTGCCTGCAGACAAAAACTTGTGTACCGGCCCAATGGGAGGGAGTACACAGTCAGTAGAATCTCCTCGAGGAACTGTAAATCTGCTGGGGTGCTAGGACCGTGGCGCTCGGCAAAGGGAAAGGTGGCTTCATCGAAGATGACATGCCGGGAGACAATGACTCGGTTGGACGAGAGGTCAAGGCAGCGGTACCCTTTGTGGTGAGCGGAGTATCCTAGGAAGACACAGAGGACAGACCGAGGGGCGAGTTTGTGGGGTGTAGTGGCCGACATGTTGGGATAACATTTGCAACCAAAGACTCGAAGGTGACTATGTGGGTGGCTTGCTGAGGAGGGCAAGGTGAGGTGTGGAGAAGTCTAGAGTCTTGGTGGGCAAAATGTTAAGAAGGATGGTGGCGGTGGAGAGGGCCTCAGCCCAGTAGGACGGGGGCATGGACGCCTGAAAGAGTAGGGAGCGAACTACATTATTTATGGATCGGATAATGCGTTCAGCTTTACCGTTTTGAGGCGAGGTGTAGGGACAGGACATGCGTAGGTGGATACCCTGTGCGAGAAAGAATTGCCGAGAGTTGGAGTTGTCGAACTCGCGCCCATTGTCACACTGGACAGCCTTGACGCGTGCGCCAAACTGGGTGGAGGCATAGGCGATGAAGGCGGTGAGCGTGCTGAAAGTGTCAGATTTTAAACGTAAAGGAAAAGTCCACAAGTAATGGGTGCAATCAAGTATGACCAAATAATATTTGTAACCAGAGATGCTAACAACCGGGGAGGTCCAAAGATCACAATGTATAAGATCAAACTTATTTGTGGCACGAGAAGTGGACTCATGAAAGGGCAAGCGAACATGACGCCCTAACTGACACGCATGACACAACTCAGAACAATCCTGAATGGGACACGAGACGCTGGATGCGAACTTGGACAAAGCTTCATGACCAGGGTGGCCAAGACGCCGATGCCATAGCAGGGACGATGCCTGGGCGACCAGGGAGTGTGCTGGTGGGAGGTGGAGTGGATATAGCGGCCCGGAGCTATTGCACCTGACGATCTCTCTCCGAGAGGGAAGGACCTTCACAGAACAACCAGCGGGGTCAAACTCAACAGAGCAATTATTATCGATAGTAAATTGGCGAACAGAGATAAGATTCTTAATAATCTGTGGCGACACAAGAACATTATTAAGGCAAAAAGCAAGAGATAACTCTGTGGAGCCAATGGCTGTGATAGGAAGTGTGGAGCCGTTACCAACAATAATGGATGAAGGAGTAGGGTACCGCGGGAAGGAAGTGTGTGAAAGAGAGGAGGGCTGAGATGTCATATGCGAAGTAGCACCTGAGTCGAAATACCAGTCGGTTGGTGCCGGGGAATTCAGCGTCGTCGTGCTGAAGGCGGAGGCGAGGGCGTTGGAGTCCCATGAAGGAAGGCCGGCCACAGGGTTGTAGAACCCCGGGGCAGCCCACAAGCTGGAGGCGTCAGGAGCAGCTCCGGTAGGCGGCTGCGCGAAGTGGTGCTGCTGTGCGAGCAGCGCCTGCTGCTGGGCATGCTGCTGCGCCTGCTGCTGCTGTTGCGCCTGCTGCTGCGCCTGGAGATGTGGAGGCACCGGGATGGGGGCCAGCGGAGGTCGGGGGCCCCCGGGCCACATCTGGATGGAGCCCAGCCACGGGTTGTAGAAGCTTGGCCAAGTACGGCCGCCGGTGGCAGCCTGCTGTGTGCCAGCTGGCTGCTGTTGGCCACCTGTGGAGGGACGTTGGCCACCAGGGGTGGTGCCTCCTTTGTTGCCGCCACCACGCTTGCTGCGGCGGTTGTTGGAGTTCTTGCTGGCAGCATTGCCGGAGCCCGAAGCCGGCTGGGAAGGGGCTGTGGAGGACGTGGTGGACAGCAGGGCAGTGGAGGGGGCCTCCTTCTTGTTCTCCAGCGAGAGCTCTTCAAGGATGAGATCGTCACGAGCCTCCAGGAAGGTGGGGAAGGGACGAGCGCGGCGAAGAAGCGTCCCGACGTGGCTGAACCGCTCGTTGAGGCCCCGGATGACGTTGAGGACCAGTGTACGATCGGTGACGACCTCGCCAAGGGCTGTGAGATCGTCCGCCATCTTCTTCAGCTTGCGGCAGTAGTTGGTGACGGAGAGGTCCCCCTGGACGAAGTTGCGGAACTGCGTCTCGAGGTGGATGGAGCGAGCCTCGCGGTTGCCGAGGAACTAGGACTCGACGGCGAGCCAAGCGTGGCACGCAGTGGAGCCCCGGGCGGAGATGATCTCGCCGAGGTCGTCGGTGAGCGTGGCCACGATCCACGACTTGACGACACAATCCATCCGGGACCAATCAGGAGAGGCGGGGGCTGGAGCATCCTCCAGAACATGTTCCCGCAGGGAGAATTTGCCGAGGATGAGGAGGAATTGGTCACGCCAGCGGTTGAAGTTACCGGAATCGACGTCAAGGATAGTGGTGACGTGATTGCAGATGTTGCTGACGGCGACTGCCTGAGAGTGGAGCTGGAGGAGGGCCACAGCCTCGTGGTGTAGCATGGCGGCGCGGAGGTCAGGAGGGGGGCGGCGCCTTCAGGGGCTCCGCCGACGGGCGCCTGCGCGAGAGCAGCTGCGGCGGCCGCGCGCTCCTGGGCGGCGCGAGCCAGGGCGTCGCGGGCGCGCTGGTCAGCCGAGTCGCGGTCTCTGGCCGCGGCCGCTGCTTCTTCCTCGGCGTGAAGGGCGTGGGCGAGGGCGTCGTCGTGGGCGGCCTGGCGCTCGGCGGCCTCCTTCTTGGCCTGCGCTGCGGCGGCTGCGGCGTCCGCGGTGGCAGAGGAGGAGGCGTCCGCATCGAGGGCGCCCTTCGGGCTGGTGGGCGCGGTGTCAGGCATGGCTCCACGCGGTGGGGAGGGCGCGGCGCGAGCAGAGGAGCGGACGTGCGCAGGGGGCACGGCGCGGTCAGGGGAGACCGGCGCGCGGGAGGGCGCGGCGCGGGCAGGGGAGGCCGGCGCGCAGGTGTGGAAGCGGAAAGAAACCTAGGCGATTGATACCATGAAAGCCAATAGGATTTCGGGAATAATAGATTGATTAATGGTGAATGGGTACATGGTACATATATAGGCTAGGATCATTAGGGTTTATAGAAATACCCAATCAACGGTGATCCTTGCCTAATCTACCATCTATCTATCTTAACTACTAAGGCAGCCAGCCCATGAGGCTAGGCGCCAGGCCCATAGGCGCACATTCTAACAGAGATTTTAGAGGAAACTGAAAATAGATGCTGAGCTAGCAATTATTCCCAATTACAATTTACCAGTGGTTGTGTTGATGCTTTGAGGACTGTTTCAAGGGTTCATCATTTCCACGCATTGGGATCATGACAGCCTTTCTAGCATTGCTATTGCAACTCGGCTGGGCTATTGAATGTTCACACTGGTGGAGGCAAATCTGCTTGGGATAGTTTCTCGACCTATCATTTTTTGGTTTCTCGGTAAATTCGGCAAATTTTCTATCCTTGATCCCTCTTGTAACAAAAACGAGGGAAGAAGAAGAGAAATCTAGACTTTGGATTATTCTCACAAAAATAAGATTAGTTCATAATGTTAACAAGAAGATCCTTGTTTTGTTGTCGTCTACTTATCAACCGAAGCAGTTATGTTCATCTAAAAATAGACATTAAAATACCATCTGTTGTTACAACATTTTCACTAATAATTTAAAACTGCTGCAGATAATCGGCATTATTGGTTCCTAATTTGCTATAACTTATCCATCTTATCCTTTTATGAAAAAGGCACATTTTTCTTGATCGTTGGTCAGCTATTGAAGCACATCGTTCTTGAATTCTATTTGTTGTTTTTAAATGCTTACTTAGTAAGTGGGTATTTAAGAGGCGTATGTGCTGAGTACGTTGCATTTTTTAGGACTTCATAATTTGTTTGCTTGTTCTTGGCAACCACCAGTAGCGTCATTCTCCTGCAGGAAGATTTCTGATTTCACAATGTTGCTACGTCTACATACACTACAGTTTTGTCAGAACTAATCATCTGTTCCAGAAATTACATGAATTGTTTCTTCCAATTTCTACCAACCATACGCCTGCCGCTCCTCCCACCATCCCGTCGAGCGAATTTAGGAGCTCGAGTGCGGTGGTGCCACCGTGCTGGAGCCACCGTGCAGCCGGTGCCGGTGCTCTCTTCGTGTCCGGCATCACGCTCGCCTCTTCCTGGCTTACCCTGCCACCTCGTGGCTCTCCGACGGCGGGGGTGTTTGGCACCATATGCCGTTGGTCCGTCGCCATTCCCGAGGTGAGAGGCTGTGCTATACGTTACGTCGACGAGTCCGCGAGATGAACCCTCGCTCGACGCGGCCGGAGCCCATCCCCATCACTCCCACAACTGCGCAACGGTGATGGCCACCAGGCGAGCATTGCGCCATGTCCATGTCGAATGTCGTAGCATCATGTTCTTTGTGCAATTGTACTTCTTCCACTTTGTGTATAGTGGGTTGTTCTTCGGCGATTCACCTGTCTCTGGAAAATTTGGGAGATCTACTATCACAGTCAAGATCGGAGAAAATGAGAAATGAGAAAACAAGTGAACGTGGATGGGCTCGATAGCCCAGTTGACAACAGCCCATAATCAGCAAAATCTCCCTGGTTTTTTCCCTTCTTGTGATAAAACTCTCACTCACGCTCTCCTTGCTGGTCATGCTATCGAACCACTCCGTTAATCATGCATAATATATGGCTCACGAATGCAACCTATATGCTACGTGTGAAATTAACTGAATTTTTTTTGAAACAAAATTAACTGAATTGGGTTTATATATATCTTCCTGATTTCGTGGAGCTCTGTAGGGGGTGTTGTAGACTTCGGCTATACTTGGAGGTATTAATTTAGACTTTTTCCTTTTCTATTTCCTTTTTCCTTATTTTTTTTCTACCAGTACATGAGATGCAGAACATTATTCCAACTTTGATATCGAGCCATTCAAACAATCATAGCAGGGCTATGCCTACGAGTTGAGGTTTTAGTGAGAACTGAAAAGTGGCGCTGCAACAACATGCATGCCAACGTGGATTGCGGTTTTGCATGTGTCTATGTGGCTAAGTGAGCCTCCCACTACTTAGAACCCATCTATATTTTCATGTATTGCGTGTTTCTAGAAGTAAATTTCAAACAAAGATTAATTAGCTGAATTCTATGGTCGACTTGTTGTTCACGTGAAAATTTATGTGGCAACAATAGATGAAGCAACTTCTCTGACATATAAATTTGGATAAGAAAGCAAGCCCCAATGAAGCAAGACTTTGTACCTTACGACAAGATCCAAAGTAACGCCCTTGTGATTTTATCAAGACCTGTGCAATTCTTTGAAGTTCAAGTGCTGCTATAATAATACAAATAAATGATCCCCTTATTACACTTCTTTCAGTAGTTTTCATACAACCGTTAGCATGAATGAGATAGTACAGATGAAGAAGGGGGTGATCAATCTATTAGATTGAGAGGCATGTTCTTATGTATTTAAAGTTAATGTCCAATTTTCAGAACAACCACCTATGTTTGATTGAGCATCTTTGTTATTACTATTAACTAGCTGTCTTGCAATATCTTTATACATTTTTCATGTATTTTTATATTGTAAAAAATTTCACTCACTTATTAATATTTGATAGTCATGCCATTAAGCTACATGGTTCACGAAATATTTCTCTCATGATGATTCCCACTTCGCTACTGTCTTCACTAAAATCTTCTGCTCATGTTATATGCCCCTTGCATCTTCGCTGAGTTATATTGTGTGTGTTTATCTTTGTTTATTTCCATCACCACAGGTGATGTGCTCGTCCCCAACAAGCCATCTTGAGCCACCTTGTCATTTAAATATTTAATTAATCTTCAAACTCTCTTCAGGATTATACAAGACAAGGGGGAAGGGGATCGGAAACAACCCAACAAGGTTTTCTTCTAGCAAGGCCAAATGATGAGTAAGAGGCTTTGCAAACAGATCAAATCGGAACGTCTAGTGGCTCTGCAGAGTGCCTGCCCACCATGTATCGGTCAAGTGGCTTGTGCGCATGCATAGCTCAAGATGGGCTTTGGTCACACGGGGCTGGGAGCGGGTCGTGTGGCTGCGCTATGTGCGGGCTGTTTGTTCACGGCGTGAGCGGGTCGTGTGACTGCGCTATTCAGGGCATGTTCTGTGCGTAGACTCCTTTAAATCTGATCAAACACAATGAAAAAAATGGCGCCTGCTTCGTGTGTGTCCATACCTCGATCCCAAACGAAATGAAATTTAGTTTCAATGTGCTTACTCCTGTCGTGATGCACTGAATTCTTGATCAACGTGTTTACCAATTGATCAAGAACACAGAACGTCACGACGGAGCCGACACATTGACACAAAATTTCATTTCACGATTTTCATCTGGGAGTTTGCAAAAGAGGGCCGAATTGGTGTCAAGTTGCATCAAGTTCAACATGCTTCTGCTGAGTCCGCCTTCACTAAGCACATCGCCACTTGCGAGGTCGTTATCCATTTTAGTTCAAAGCTGTCCATCCATGCATGTTTGATTTGTATCTAGTGTATCGATCTGATTAGGACATGAAGGGCTGCCGATCGAGTGTGACGAGGATGGTTGCCAACTTGCCATAGTGCCATTGCCCATGGTGATGCTCTGGGTCGTCTCCTCCATAATCTGGTCCAGCTCTGATCCGCCGCCACCAGCCGCATCTTGGGACACCACCTCACCGATGTGCTCAGGCACTAGAACGCCAGCAGGTCCACCAGCTTAGTCATGTCCTCCGATGTGAATGAAGGTCCCTCCCAGCCTCTTGGGTCGATCAACATCAGCTTGTTTCAGGTGAAATGTGCCTCCATCTGACATGTTCAAAGACTTATCTAGTCAGTCAAGATAATGGGCTTTATTTTTGCTTGTCCAAAATCGAAGAGAATTTTCGTGATTGGCAAAGATGGTCTAGATGGCGGCCGATAACTGCCCAGCAGCAGTTGCTGTGCTGCAGGTTTGTTCAACTGAAATTTGGACCGTAACTTACTCCAATTTATCCATATAAAATGGCATGCTCTTGTTACTTGGTTTTCATGCTATTTAGTTGGGTTTTCATGCATTATGCCACTCACGTCTAGTGACTACTGTGCTGTTGGTACAGTGTAATGTTTAGCAGAGATTTTGATCTCTGTTTGTTATATATATATTCGCCCAACTTTGTGACGCATAATTGTTTTGTGTGTGTTCTGTCTGAGCACATGACATGCAGGTCCCTCCAGGAGCCGACTTGCAATGAGACAGTGCTTCGTTTATTACTCTTAAATTTATCTTAGGCTGTATGAGAGTTGAGATTTTAGAGGAAACTGAAAATAGATGCTAAGCTAGCAATTCTTCACTATTACAGTTTGTTAGTGGTGACTGCTGCAAGGGCTCGGAATTTCCATGCACCGGGATCATAACAGCCTTTCTAGCATTGCAATTGCAACAAGGCTGGACCACTGAAGGTTCACTCTGATGGTGGCAAATCTGATTGGGATGTCCTACAATTTTTCAGCTTCTCGGTAAATTCCCTTTTCGGTTTCTCGGAAAATCCGCTGTTTGTTTGATACTCTTGTAACAAAGATGAGGGGAAGAAGAAGTGCAATCTAGAATTTAGATTAGTCTCCCAAAAGTTCTCAGTTCATATTGTTAACAACAAGATCTTTGTTTCATTTCGTAGTCCTTTACTTCTTAGGTCATATAAAAAATTGACATAATACCATCCTGGTGCTACACTTTTTTCAATAACAATTTAAACTTTTAAAACTACTGCAGGTAATGACATTAGTTAATGAAATAAAAGTTTGGATCCTAAGTTTCTGTAACTTATCCACATCCTTTCGTTTATCTGAAAAATGTCACATTTTTTCTTCATTGTTGGTCAGCTATTGAGGCACATTTCTTGAATTCTATTTTTGTCGTGAATGGTAGCTACCTTTTTTTTTAACGGAACGGCAAAAGATTTGCCATAATTTTTATTAGAAGAAGAAAAGAGGGTAAAGAACCCCAATACGAAACATTATTAGTCCGTGGCATGTTAGATATCCCCAACTTTGTTAGGTCCAGGGGAGCTCGTCCCCGACAGCCTTCTTCAGCTACTGTCACCTAGGTTGATATCATCAACTCTGCTATTGTTATGGGATGAGAGATTGGCAACTTCATAGTTTTGGCAACTTCATCAACTCTGCTATTGTTATAGCCATTTGGCAAGCATTGCTCAGACTGCTCATGATTTTGTACCATCTAGCATCATACATTCATACTTGCTTTACTTTGCAGGTTCAACTGAAATTGTGATCCCCGATTCACTGTATTTTGTCCACCCTAGTGGCCTAGCTGCACTGCTCGGGGAGAAAAGAGTCATGCTCTTCTTACTTGATGGTCACACGATGTAACCACATTGCTCATGAGTTTGTATCACTCAAGAATTAATGGTAACTGATTTGTTTGTCTGAAATTTGGCCTCGAGCTCAATATATATCTTGTGTCTTGGCAATGTTTGTGTGTACCTCCATCAGAACATGATATGCAACTCTACCCATTAGCCAAACATGTTGAGCTACCATTTGCCTAGTAAACAATAAAAATGAGATTTTAGAGAAAACTGAGAGTTGGTGCTCCTAGTTCTCGTCGATTGGCATCTGCATAGTTGAGAATGCTTTGAATAGCATGCTAATAGGATAATTCGGTCCACAATTGCATTGTAGTGGAGCAGTCTGTCTAAAAAAGATTTTTATTTATGTTTCTTCCAATCAATTGTCGCTCTTCCCTTTTCATTATCGAGCCATCTGATACAAGATAATACAGTATTGTATTCTTGATCTCCCACCACTGCAGCCCAACCCAACCATCACGTCCAAATTCAGGTCCTTGAGTCTCCTTGCTGTAGGATGTGCATTGTTTCAGTCATGAATAAATCATTCCAAAATCTCCACAGGTGACCACAGAAAAGCACATAGTTTCCGTTGAATTAGCTCTGATTTTGTCTCTATCCCACAATGTACAAGGATAAAATTATTGTCTTTGTTGTTCTAGAGTGTGAACTTTGTGGTTTTTTCCCATTCGAAAGAAGTTTCGTGGTGGCTTGAAGTTTGCTTTATTATATTTTCTCTGAATCTCAAGTGTGCAATTTTAATCATTTGGAAGCATCATATGTTCAAGTTCTATGAACATTTTTCTGGAAAGGCTCCTCTAAACAACTTGCATTGTATGGCACTGTGGCTAAGTGTAAGCGGCACATCCCTGCACGCAGCGCCGTGGCGTACGCGCTACATGTACTCCTGAAGCAGAGGACAAACCGACTTATCCTAAGCTCCCGCGGCGATGACAGTGCGCTGGGATGCCCTCTCGGCCTCGTCGGTGCGCCCCGCCCATCGGAGCTTGTCACGCCCTGAAATTTTCAATTTCAGGATGTGAATAGAAATAATAATTAAACAACAATTTTCACTCAATTTTAAAATTTTTTCAACATTTATTTTCTTTACAGAAAATATAGTATAAGAAAAAATAAGCATTGTTTGTTTTTTCTAAAATTAAATAAAATGTTAGGTGAGTGTTGCATTCATGCCGATGCATCCTGGTGTTTTTGAGTGCAAAATGATTTAAAATCACGCTTAGGTGCTGACCAAATCCTTCCGAGAATTTTCCGGATTTTTCTGGAGTTTATTCTCATTTTCTCTGAGCATTTTCTATTTACTAGAAGGCTCTAAAATCTTTTTCATGAGCTCCAAATATTTTATTTGGATTGTTCGTGTCCCAATCTATCTCTGGGATTTTTCCTAGAATTTTTGGGATTTTCAAAGTATTTTTTCGTGGCTTTAATGAATTGTCTAGCTATTACTGGAATATTCTTTTCACGAAAATATATTCTGAAAATAAAAAGAAAAACATTTCTTTATCTCTTTTCTTCCCTCACTTTTGGACCGTAGCTGCTTTCAGCCCAGCAGCTGAAGTCCGCTGCCACTCCTCGGACTCCTCTGCTCAGTCCGCCGCGTAGCAGTTGCTTGTGGCCCAGCGGGCGGCCCAACTCGCCTAGTAGCCGGCCCAGCAAATCCGCTCCACCTCCTCTCACCTGCGACCGCCGACATGTGGGCCTCGCCCGTCATCCCTGAACTCCAGCCGTGCCAGACCCGGACAGCGCCAGAGTCCGGGGCAACACCGCCGCTTAGGCGTGCGTGCCACGGTTTTTTCCCCGGCCTGCGCCCTATAAGACGAGCGCCCTGCTCGCCTACGCGCCCTGCTGCCCCCTCCGCCTCGCCGCGCAGCGCCACCGCCGGAGCTCAGTGCCGCCGCCGCGAGCTGGCCGTTGCCGGGCAACGCCGTGAAGCCCCCGCCGGAGCAAACCGAAGCCACCGGGAGCTCCGCGAGTTCAAGCCACGTGTCCGCCGCCCCTTCCCATCGCCAGGAGCTCGCCGGAGCGCCGCCCGTGCATGGCAGACCGAGCCGGCCGCCGACCGCCCCTCCTCGAAATCCGGTCACTCCCGTCCGTCTCCCACCCCGGTAAGCACGCCCACGAGTTCACCTCGATCTCCTCCTTCGTTTCCCCACCTCGGCCGAGCCCCCCATCGCGTCAATCGCCGGTAACGCCAGCGCCTAGACCCGCCGGAGCTCCTCCTGTCCGCCCTGTGCCAGGAACAAAGGAAGAAGATGACTCTTTTGCGAAGAACCCCCTGTGAATTCCTATAATCCCTAGATCTTTTCTTGTGTCTTGTAGCTTTTTCGGAAAACCCCTACAGAGATCCCACTTTCACACATAAATCCACCCTGAGGATCTTGCAGGAAAGTCCCTGAGTTTATATCCATAATTATGTATATGCCCCTGGTTTTTTCGCAGTTAGGCTCCTGGAAGTTTCCAATCCTTGCCAACAAGTCTCTGGACCTTTAAACCGCCATATCTTTCATGTTTTAGCTCCGTTTTCACCCGTTCAAGTTGCGTTAGGTTCATAATAGTGTAAAGAACATGTTAGTGGTGTGTTTTCTTCATACATGTTTCCTGAAAAAATTAATTAATATTAATTTTGATTAATGTCTAGTTATACATGTATTTTATGAATAAAAGCAATATAGTACTATACACCATTTTTCATAATTAATATTAATTTAGTTAATTATTATTTCACGTACTTTTATAAATAAAATCTAATTAGATCTTTTACCTGGTTTTTCATGAACCAAATATTAATTTGCTTAATATATAATTAACTTTTCTAATTAAAAGTTGATAGGCTTTTACACCGGCTTTTTTTATAAACAAATGTTAATTTGTTTAATATCAACATGAATGAATTTTTGTTTATAACTTTATTAGTTTACTCGAATCATAAAGTTTCAATTAGAGGATTCATATAGTTTAGCTCTTCCAAATTAAATGTTTAATTGATATAATTTATATATGAATCTTTATAAATAAAGTTTGACTAGTTCTTTACTCTAGTCTTTTGTAAATAAAATATAATGCTGCAATAATTCCAATTCAGGGTATTTTCTTATGAAATATCCTTTGCATATCTTTTACTAATTAAAATAAACCTAGCTCATAGTTTGTTCTCTCAGATGTGCAAATCAATCGGTAGACGTTCTTTATCAAAGCTCTGTCTCAGTGTGTCTCTGTTGTAGAGCTAATCTTCTTTCAAGCTCCAGATCTTTTGATCCCAATTCATACTCAAACCTAGTGTCCTTCATAAAGCTAACCGAGCCTTTCCTTATCTCAGCACGGTCTGTGTGCTTCAGTGATCCTTAGAATCGAGCCTATCCTTTAGTGCGTTCTTTTAAAAGCTTTGATTTGATTGGTGCATTGTTCTTAGTAGTACTTGTTTGTTCTCATTGCATGCTTGTACCCGATGATTGATGCGAGTAGATTGAACGTGGTTCGAGAGCAGTGAAGAGCTTGAAGGTGAAGACATTCTGAGCAACAACATTATACTGGATAAAGGCAAGTGTGTCCTTGTTCTTTTGTCCAAATAACTGTGTTTAATCACATTGCATATGCTTGCATTAATATTGATGGGTCCTATTAAGGTTTATCCTAGTATTTATTACCTTTATTCCTTGTCAACATGGGTTTTACCTTTCTGTTGGGTAGCTATGCTAGTTGCTCTACTTGGGTTATGGTAGTTCTAATGAACTTAATGATGAACTTGCTTTACTTTGATGTCATATATCTCTGGTTAATACAAGATCACAATGATTAATTGGAACATGGAGAACCACCCAGGACAACAGTGCAACCACAAGGACTAAATGACTCTGGTCTTGGCTGAGTAATTAGGGAAGTCTTGTGTGGCCATTACTCGCATAGTAGCTTGGGTACGGAGGAATGCTTTTAAAGCTCTTCTATTCCGGATAGGTATTGGAACGAAAGTACTCTATGGCTGACCGTCCGTGAATAGAAGTGAGGTACAAAAGATAGCCTCTATGGCATATGCTACTATGGACTAATACACATGGGAGGACTCTTTGTAAAGGCCTCGTAGCGTCCTTATGCAATCACACCTAAGTAGTGTGGTATGATGCTTGGCCGGCATCGCATGGTTGGGTTCAAAGTTCTTCTGAACTTTTACGCGACTTGTGGTGAAAGTGTACAACCTCTGCAGAGTGTAAAACTAATCGATTAGCCGTGCTCACGGTTACGAGCGCCCTGTACCCTCACATGATAATTGAACTTGAAGATGGACTTAAATCGTGGTTTCTACTTATGTTAGCCATATACTTATGGCGTATCTCTTTATGTTAGTTTGGGTTGGTATATACCTATATTTTACTAGTAATCAGGTGTTAATAAAACTTGACCAACTAAAAGTGCTTAATGCAGTCAACCTGTCAGCCTTTCCTTGCCAAGCCTCTGCATTCATACTTTCCCCACACTTGCTGAGTACGGTATGTACTCACCCTTACTATAAACAATATTGCTCAGAAAGAGGAAGCTACTATGAAGTCGTTGTGAAGATGTTGCTGGTGCTAGGCATACGCAACCCCCAGTCGACTGCTTGTGGATGTTTGGAGCCTTCGTTTCCAGAATTTAAGCTAATACTCTGATAATCTTTCTTTTTCTTACGTGATATTGTTTCTGTTATTCACTTATGTCAACTATATGCACGAAACTTGATCCTGGCATGCATATAGATCTGCACTTGGTTTTCTTTAGAAAAACAGGTGTGACAGAGCACCTTCCACGGCCGGGACCATATCTCTCACGGCCGGGACCATATCTCTCCAGAATCAATATCACGAGCAAGACGCAGATCCCTCTAGCGCGCCGGCCAGGCGGCCATGCTTGGCAAGTTTCTACAATCCTAGTCAGAAACTTGCTGGTTTGTTTGTCCTGCGTGCAATGATCTAATCTTGTAAATTCACCGTGAAAAAGTTCCTCAATTCCTGGTCAATTTTTGACCCGAACTCCTCCTGCAACTATGCCTTGCCGTCATCGCCAGAGGATTCTACCCTTCACACACGCATTCTTGCACACCTGATGCTATAGCACAATTGCTTTTCAGACACCAGCACACCTGATGATTATGTGCACGGTCCAAAATCACAATACATTATACATATGCTTCAGTGATTGTAAACCTCAATTCACATAAAAAACTTAATATTCAGTCTGTTCATAGTGACATTTAATTTGTGCCATTGTTAGTCCTCACCTTTTTTTTTGTCATTAGGTGCCTTCTATTTCGTGAAGGTATTTTTCAATAAAATAAAATATAAAATAAAATCTGAAGTTCAGATTCTGAACAGGTGCCTTAACTGAAACTCTATATGTCGTTGCCCTTTTGCCTGCATTTGTATCTCTGGAGAAAGTTTCAGTTTGAATCAAGGCCTATATGCACATACTCGCTTTTGTTTCCATCCAACCCAATAGCAATGGATCATCACGAATGCAAGAACTTGACGTCACAAATGATGGTCGGCTGACTGCACCGCTGATCTAGTGTACATGTGTTATGTACGGCGTCACGTTTGGGCGACGCCAGAGGAGTAGGGGCGCCAGGGAATAAACATAAGAGTTAGAGATAAGTTTTGATTAGCTTGAGGAATAAGTTTGGCTTAGAGATTTGTTTTAAAGATTTGGTTGGTTTAGAGATTTGTTAGGGAATTGGTTAGGTAGGGACGTTATATAAGCCCAGAGATTAGATGGAAAGAGGTAGGCTTTATATTGTACTCATCTGTAAGCCGCCGCCCTGCCTCCTCGCGACGTCGAGCTTTATCACGGCTCCGGCGCGCCGGCGAGGTCCAGGGCCGCGTCCTGTTACATCCTTTGCATACAATCTCCGTAGTATTCCTTCCACAAATTCCATCGCCCATAACAACTTGGTATCAGTTTTGCTTCATTCCGTGCCCATGGGTGACGATCTGAAGTCCCTGGGAGACGGCCTTCGCGAGCTGACAAACACCGTCAACAATGTGGCCACCAAGTTCGACGACCTTGCTGTCACCGTCAACAGCATGAGCGGCAAGGTCGATCGCCTGGCCCCCTTGTCCCAATCGCATCCAAGCTAGCCGCACTGCCGGACAAGGTGGTCGCTCTGCAGTCCTCTGCATTTGAGAACACAGAGCAGGTGCGCGCGCTCAATCTGGCGGTCATCCGCCACGAATCAGGGTAGCGCGACGGCAAGGCTCATGTCTCGGAGGAGGAAGTCGATGACGATGAGGGACTCAGCTTCTCCAGCGAGCCACCAAAGGACCCTCCGAAGCCGCCCCCGTACACCGCGCGACCACCGCCGCGGAACCCCTACCGCGAGGAAGAAGACGACTACAACGACACACTTCCATCCGCGCCCTCGACTTGAGTTCCCGACGTTCGACGGCAAGGACGATCCCCTGCCCTGGCTCAACCGCTGCGAGACATTCTTCCGCGGCCAGAACACGCTGGAGCACCGCCACGTCTGGTACGCGTTCAGCTGTGGTTCTACCGCCTGGAGATGACAGCGGGCACCCCATCCTGGCGACATTTCGCCCAATTGGTGCAGGAGCGCTTCGGGCCCCTGATGATGGACGGCCCCATCGGCGAACTCGTTCTCCTCCGCCGCACAGGCTCCGTGGAAGATTACACCGACAAATTCCTAGACTTGGCTTGCCGTGATGCGGATCTCACCGAGTGGCAGCTAGTCCAGCTGTACTTGGCGGGCCTGGTGAACCCCCAGAAGACCGATGTGGCACTCCGCCGGCTGCAATCTCTTGACGATGCCATCATGTTCGCCCATGCGTATGAGCAGAGACTTTACTTGGCACCAACGAAGAGGTGGATGAGGAAGAAGAGGTCGACAAGGAGATTGAGTGCTCCACCCTGACCGGCATCCTCGACGCACCGGGCATCTCGCTCCACGCCATCACAGGCGTCCGTGCGCGAGGCTTCCAGGCAATGAAGGTTTACGTCTCCGTCGGCGGTGCGGTGGCGGTGGTCCTGTTGGACTCGGGATCCTCCCACAATTTCATTGACGTCGACATGGCACACCGTGCGGGCATCGCACTCCAGCCATCCACCGGCATGTCGGTAGCAGTGGCGAACGGCGACCGGGTGCCATCCCCGGGCAAGGCCACGGCGCAGACCGTGCACATTGGCAGCGAGGCGTTCAACATCGACATCCACGCCTTGCCACTGGGGGAGTACGACATGGTACTGGGCGTCCAATGGCTGGGCACGCTTGGGCTGATCCTCTGGGATTTCAGGCGACGCACGCTCGCCTTCGTTCGAAACGGCTGGCACGTCCTCTAGCAAGGTGTGGACGCGATGCCGTGACCGATGGCGGCATCACTTTCCCCGACGGGTGGCGAACTTCTGGGGAACTGCTGGAGGAGTTTGCCAGCCTGTTCGTTGAACCACAAGGCCTTCCTCCCCAGCGCAAGCTCAGTCACCGCATCCGCCTCAGGCCGGGCACCGGAGCTGTGGCGGTCCGGTCGTACCACTACGCCCACACGCAGAAGGACGAATTGGAGCGCCAGTGCGATGAGATGCTACGCCTGGGCGTCATCCGCCCGAGCTCGTCGGCGCTCTCTTCACTGGCGCTCCTCATCCGCAAGGCCGACGACACGTGGCGCTTCTGTGTCGATTACAGGGCGCTCAATGACGCGACGATCAAGGACAAGTTCCCCATTCTGGTAGTGGAAGAGCTATGCGATGCCAAGTTCTTCACCAAGCTCGACATGCGCTTCGGATATCACCAGGTGCTGATGTTCCCCGACGACGTGGACAAGACAGCGTTTCGCAATCACCAAGGTCTGTTCGAGTTCCTGGTGATGTCGTTCGGCCTCACCAACGCACCGGTGATGTTCCAGGCCCCCATGAACGACATCTTGCTGCCTTTCCTCCGCCGGTTTGTACTTGTGTTCTTTGATGACATACTCATATATAGCTCGTCGTGGTCGGACCATCTTCACCACGTCCGCACAGTGTTCCGCATGTTGCAGGATCATCAACTTTTCCTCAAACGCTCCAAGTGTGAGTTTGAATTGCCGGCTGTGGCTTACCTGGGCCACGTAATCTCTGAGGAAGGAGTCGCCATGGATAGGCAAAAGGTCCAGGCTGTCCTTGATTGGCCGCTGCCCAAGTTAGCCAGGGCGGTCAGGGGGTTCCTTGGCCTGGCGGGCTACTACCGCCGGTTCAACAAGAACTTTGGTGTGATCGCGGCGCCGCTCACGGCGCTGCTCCGGAAGGAAGGCTTTAGGTGGACGACGATGCCACCGTCACGTTCTGCGCCCTTCAGCAGGCCTTGACGTCAGTGCCTGTTCTACAGCTCCCGGCGTTCGATCGGGAGTTCATCATCGAGTGCGACGCGTCTGGGTCAGGCTTTGGCGTGGTGCTCCATCAGGGCACCGTCCCGGTCGCGTTCTTCAGCAAGCCAATCGCACCGTGCCATGCGAAGCTGGCTGCATACGAGCGCGAGCTCATTGGCCTGGTCCAGGTGGTCCGACATTGAAGTCCCTATCTCTGGGGACGTCGCTTTGTGGTTCGCACGGATCACTGCAGCTTGAGCTTCATCCTCGACCATCGCCTGACGATAATTCCCTAGCATCAGTGGGTCAGCAAGCTGCTGGGATTCGACTTCGTCATCGAGTACAAGCCGGGCGCTCTCAATATTGTGGCGGATGCTCTTTCCTACTTTGATGAGGCGACTGGGGAGCTGCTGGCCTTGTTCGCCCCTCAGTTCTCGCTCTTCGACGACATTCGCTAGGAGATCAACAGGGATTCAGCCCTGTCCCAGCTACGGGATGCGATCCGTGGGGGCACCAAGGTGGAGCAATAGTCCATGGTGGACGGACTCATTCTCTTCAAGGACTGGGTTTACATCACGGCGTCATCCACCTCGCGCCAGGCCATCCTGGAACTCGTCCACGGCACCGGGCATGAAGGCGTTCACATGACACTCCACCGGCTGCGGGCGGATTTCCACTTCCCAAGTTATCGCCGGGTGGTCCAAGACTTCGTCTGTGCATGCACAGTTTGCCAGAGGAACAAAACAGAGCATCTTCAGCTGGGCGGCCTGCTCCAGCCCCTCGGCGTTCCGTCCGCGGTTTGGGAAGATGTGGCCATGGACTTCATCAAGGCGCTACCAAAGGTCAATGGGAAGTCAGTCATCTTGACAGTGGTGGATCAATTTTCAAAAGCGGTGCACTTCATTCTGCTGGGGCACCCATATACCGTGACGTCCGTCACGCGTGCGTTCTTCGCCGAGATCGTCCGTCCGCACGGGATTCCCTCGTCCATTGTGAGCGACCGGGATCCTGTGTTCACCAGCGAGTTCTGGCGGGAGTTGTTTCGCCTGGCGGGTGTCAAGCTCCAGACTGATGGCCAGTCGTAGGCGACGAACAAGATCATCACAATGTACCTCAGGTGCCTTATTGGAGATCGTCCCCGCCAGTGGTTGGAATGGCTGCCATAGGCTGAGTTTTGCTACAACTCTTCCTATCAGCATGCCCTCAAGACTCCTCCTTTTGAGCTGGTGTATGGCCGGCCGCCTCCGTCTGTCCGGTCGTACACTCCAGGAGAGGCCAGGCTGCCGGCGGTTGAGCGCGTGTTGAAGGACAGGGACGAGTTCTTGGCGGAAGTGCGAGATCGGCTCGAGCAAGCACAACAGCACTACAAAGTTGTGTATGATCGCAGCCATCACCCAGTGGAATTCGTGGCGGCCAGTGGGTGTGGTTGCGGCTGCTGCATAGGCCGGTGGAGTCGTTGAAGGTGCAAGGACGGGGAAAGCTGGGGCCGAAGTTCTTTGGTCCCTATCAGGTGCTAGAGCGAGTAGGTGATGTGGCGTACAAGCTGAAGCTCCCTACAGGGGCCCGGATTCATGATGTGTTCCATGTTGGATTGCTCAAGCCATTTCATGGTGTTCCCCCGGGCCAGCCGCCAGCGCTTCCTCCTGTTCAACACGGGCGCGTTGTAGCAAACATGGCCTCTTATGCCATTTGTTCAAGTTTGATTTTGGTGATTAATGACAACATGATCAATGGGACTAACCTTATTGTCTAGCATGTCTTTGTAGACACTTTTAGGTCCCAAGGATGCAAAAATACCATATGCCAAAATGAGAAGATAATATATTTTTCAAGGGTAAAAATCGTGGAAGAAAAAGAAAAGAAATGGCACCATCGGATGAACCGACGGTACCCTTGGAAGCGGCGTGGTGCAATCACCGGATGAAGTGGTACACTATGTGAAGACTCAAGACAACATGATGATCACCGGATCAACCGACGCCCCCATTTCTAGTTGCGCCGGATGAATCAAGAGACCAAGCCTGCAGAAATTAGTAGCACCGGATGAACCGATGGCTAAGCAGCGGTTCATCTGATGGCTTCAAATCAGCTAACAGAGAGGTTTGGGAGCGAAGCTCTTCAGCACCGGATGAACCGACGGTCAAAAGGAGTCAAGCAGCGGTTCATCCGGCGGCCGCGTTTTAGCTAACAGAGATGCTCGGAGAAGATTTCCTTCAGCACCGGATGAACTGACACACTATCAGTTGAAGCGTCGGATGAATGACGTCAGCTGGATTCAACGGCTAAGTGTGGTGGAAGGCAATGGTCAGTAGCACCGGATGAACCGACGCCAGGAAAAAGGACAGCATCAGATCATCCGATGGTACTATTTTCAGGAGCTTTTGCCCAATGGCTAGTTTGATGCCTTGGCCTATTTATACCCCTTCCACCCCGTCATTTGAGCTGGCTGGAATGTGTGGAAGTGCAGAGGAGTTCAAGACACATAGAAGATTATATCCAAGCCATCCAAGTGCTAAATTGCTCATCTATAGACTTGCACATGCTTTGTGTGTGCGCTTAGTGTTAGGTTTAGCTTAGAGCTAAGTGAGTGCAAGGTGTGCCTACCTTGTGGGGTGATTCTCGAGTGGATCAAGTTGTACAAGGTGTGCCGGAAGCCTTAGAGCCTAGGTGGCTCTCCGGCAAATGTCTTCGACCCTCCGGCTTGGTGTGGAGCGGCGAGGACACTTTGTGCGGGGGACGTGGAGACCCCCTTCCCTTGGTGGAGAAGCTCCTTAGTGGAGGCGGCATCAAGGTGACCAAGGGAGCTTGGCGAGTGCCTTCGTGGCGAGCCTTTGTGGCAAGTCAAGTGGTGCTCTTGGGAGAGACTTGGTGACCGGGAAGCAATACTCTTGTGTAGAGTGCTTCAACAACGTGGACTAGGGGTGGCTTAGTGCCTACCGATACCACGGGATAAATCACGTGTCAAGAGTTTGCTTCCTCTCATCCCCCTTTACGTTTCCGTATTACATTCTTGCAATCCTTGTTTGCCTTTACTTTCCTAGAGTAGTATCTTGCTAGGATTGGCTATAGGTTGCAAAACTTGTTTTGGGATGGGAGTTTCACACTAGAACAACCTTAGTTACACATCTAGATAGCATGTTCTAGTTTATGTATGATGCAAATAGTGATAAGCCGTAGGTTAAGTTTTAAGTTACCTAATTCACCCCCTCCCCCTCTTAGGCTACGAGCATCCGATTCCTTACAAGTGGTATCAGAGCCGGGACTCACTTCCTTCACAAGGATACGCCAATTCGATTGGCAATTTGTGAAAACTGGCTCATTGGATCGGTTAGGCTTCGCCGCCTAGTGAGTTGCTCTTTAGAGGATGAAAGGGGTGGATACAATAGGTTTAGCTCCACATTTCGATGGCACAGGTTATTCTCGTTGGAAGGTCCTCATGGAAGTTTATTTACAAGCTAAGGATCTTGATGTTTGGAGGGTCACCCATGAGGGTGTTAGAAATGGTACTAGGAAGGAGAAGCAATTTGATGTTATTGCAAAGAGTATCATTTTATCCTCTCTAGATGTAGGTGTTTTCAATAGAGTTTTTACTAGTGAAAATGCTCATGTGCTATGGAATACCATCAAGGAACAAAATGAGGGTTCAAAAGAAGTTGCTAATGAACGCTATGGTTGTCTCCTTGAGGAATTCAATAGCTTTAAGCAACTTGAGAATGAAAATGCCGAATCTATGTACTCACACCTAAATGTTATTGTCAATGAGATTAATGCTTTAGGTGTGAAGAACATCACGGACTTGAACATCAACCGCAAGATCCTTCAAAGTCTTCGGAAGCCCGACTATGACTTAGTGAAGGCTATCATCTATGAGAAGAAGCTTGAAGACTTGAAGCCATCTCAAATCTTGAGCAAGATCATGGCACATGAATTGCAAATCATGCCCAAGTCCAAGAAAGCTTCCAAGGAAGAGCTCAAGACAAAGGAAGAACCAAAAGTTGAGCTCAAGCCAACACCCCAAGAGCCATCTTCTCCAACCGCAAGTCATGCTCTCTCAAGCCGACAAGAAAGCTCAAGTGAAGATGATGATGGTGATGACGATGAAGGCTCCTCAAGTAATGAAGAGGTCGAGTCAATGGTTGCCATGTACGTGAAGAAAATCTTCAAGTATGTGAAGAAAGTCAACATGTACGGCTACAACATCCACTTGAGAGAAGGGCGTCATCATCAACACATCAAGTTCACCAAGATCAAGCGCAAGCCCAAGAAGAAGGTGATCAAGGAGAGGAAGCCAAAGCAAGAAGCACTCACCGCCATTCGTGAGAATCAAGTTCTTGTAGCTCAAGTGATGAATCAAACAAGAACTTCATCACCCGCTTCATGCAAGGTCCTCTATTATCGTCACACATGTGCCTTATGGCTCAAGGTATGGAAAGCAATGTAAGTGATGATGAATCCGATGCCACCTCAATTAATGATCTTGTTGTAACACCCTAATTTTGCAAAAAAAATTGTTTTCAATAAAATTTGATAGAAACAAGTTTATGTGTTTAAGGAATATAAGGAGTATTTGAATTTTTAGGCATTTAAATATATTTTTGAAAATTAATTAATTAAATATAAGAGTTTATTGTGGCATTCATGCTGGTGCATTATTTTGGTTGCTTGAATTTAAACTCAGGTTTGAATTCAATTGTTTGATTCAAAGTTTGAAATCCTTTTGTTTGAATCCTTTCCAAAAAGTTTAAAACTTTTTCTCCCCTCCTTCCCTTCCTTTCTCCTATCTGGCCCGGTCGGTGTTTTTAGCCCAGCAACCAAGGTTCGCCTGAGCTCCCTGATTTCTTTCCGCCGTCCGCTCCGTCTCGGCCCAGCAAGGATATAGCACAGCGCGGCCCGCGAACTCCCGCTTCGCCCGCAGACGCCGACAGGTGGCCCCGCCTCGTCATCTTCTACCTCCCGTCCGCAACCCGGATTCCCACCGCCGAGCTCGCATCCCGGTCCTTCATGCCTCGTCCTGCGCCCGTCTCCGTCCCAGCGTGGACCGCACGTCAAGGCACCGGCCCTACTTAAGGACGCCGCCCCCTCCCGGCCTCGAATCCTAGCCACCCGCGCCTCGCCGCGCCGTGCGCCCTCGTCGATGCCCTAGCCGCCTCCCTGAAGCCCTAGATGAGTTCGCTGGCTCACCCTCGACCCTCCAGGCCAAATCCCGAAGCCAACCGTGCATCCTAGCTTGATTCCGAGCAAGCACGCCGGAGCAGCCCTGTTGCGCCGCCGCTCGCCGGCGTTCCCGCCGCCGTCCTTCGCCTGCGTGCATCCACGGCCGTCCGATCTGGTGCCGAGGGTCCAGATCGACCTGATCGAAGTCAGCGACCGGTCAACTAGTCTTTTTCCCCGCGCCCCTGCAGTTTTGTAGAAAAGCCCCTGTTCTTTTTATAATAACAAGCCGGTCCTCCCACCTCACAAAGACCCTTACCAATAGGTCCTTTTTCTTTTGTTTTAGCCCCTGACCTTTATAGATTTAGTAGCCGAGATCCAGCCTTAAGTTTTTCCACCTAAGCCCTCCGGTTTATACATTTAATTACGTAATAGCCCTCGGTTTCTTGCTGATAGGTCCCTGGAACCTTAGATTGTTCACAGTTATGCCCTTGCACCTTCTTTTAGTCATATCTTCTCCGTTTTAACTCCGTTTTTCGCGTTCTTGATGTCCAAACGATTGTATCGAAGAGTAGAATAGCTTTTTTCCTCTATTTTGCTCTGATAATACTGTTTGGTGATTGTTTCTTATTTTATTCTATTGTGTGCTTGTATGTACTTGATGTGATGCGTAGAGAACGTTTGGGCTGAAGGATTTGAAGACCAAGAAGCTCAAGTGTCTGAACAGCAACAGGGATATGTTGAAGGCAAATCTTCCTTGATGCATACCTATTTACCTATATAACATGCATTTAATTCACTGTTCTTACATTCTTTGCTTGCATTAATTTGATGGGACCCTATTAAGGACATGACTAGATTATTTTTATCCCTTTACCTTGATCAACCTGGGTTTTAATTTATTATTGGGTAGTTCTTGCTATGCTTTATGTGGTTACATGGTGGTATTAATGACACTTTGTTAATCTTGATTTATTTATGTTATACCTTCATTAATACAAGACCATATGTTAATTGAAACATGGAGAACCACCCAGGACAACAGTGCAACCACAAGAGCTAAATAGCTCTGGCCTTGGCTAATTAATTAGTGACCCTGGTTAGGAGTGGCTTTACCTGATAAGGACAAGGGGCGGCAGTACTGTGGGGTATGGACTCGCTCTAGCGGGGAGTTGGGCTTTGCTAAGACACGGTACCCGCTAGGGGACTTCATACCTTGCTAACTGATCCGGTAACCTTGTGGGTTGCAACTTCCTAGGGAAACTTTGTAAAGGCCTCGTAGCGTCCCGATGCAATCACACCTCGGTAGTGTGGTATGATGCTTGACCGGCATCGCATGGTTGGGTTTAAAGTTCCTAGAACTTTTACGCGACTTGTGGTGAAAGTGTACAACCTTTGCAGAGTGTAAAACTAATCGATTAGCCGTGCTCACGGTCAAGAGCGGCCTGGACCCTCACATGATTAATCTATGGAAGTCAATGATTAACTTGATGCATCTATCTTTATTTATGTTGTTTATTCTCTTATGTTAATTGTGGGTTTGGTATAAACTTACACTTGCTAGTATTTATGTTGCTAATAAAACTTGACCAACTAAAATGCTGAATGCTTAAACCCATCAGCCTCCACTATAAAGCCTTGCATGTTATGTTTCCACTTGCTGAGTACGGCATGTGCTCACGCTTGTTTTCATTATTGCAACGACATAATCCGGATGTTGTTCAGACTTGGAGAGATTTGAAGATTTCCCTGGAGACTTCGACGAATCCTAGGCGGGCGTGTCACCAGTCAACTGCCTGTGGTGTTGACCCTATCCGCTGCGTTGCTACTCGTTAATAATTAGTTCGTTTATGAGACATTTTGGTCTGTAATAAAGTTTAATACTCTCTTTACGTTATGGCATTGTGTTTTGGTATTCACTGAGTCGTTATATGTGTGAACTTTGATCCTGGCACACATATAATATGAGCATTCGAATTTGCCTTTAAATTCGGGTGTGACACTTGTTGAGCTAGTAAATGAGCAAAAAGGGATGCTAGAAAAACAAGCCAATGAGATTAAAGAACTTAATGCTCTCAATGATCTTAGTGACACCCTTGCTACAAATTATGAACATTTGTTGTGCAAATTCAACTTGCTTAGCAAGGAGTGTGATGAGCTAAAATCTAAGCTAGAGAGCATTGAGATTAAAATTAGTGATCCCTTTGAGCTTAATGAACCATCTATCCCTTGTGCAATTACTATCTCCAAGGTAGATGCTTCAACTTCTTGCATTGATTTAATTGATGAATCTCGCTCACCATCTTGCAATGAGAATGTTAAGATTATGAGCATGAAGAATGATGAGCTCAAGCAAGAAGTGAAATGGCTCCGAGAGAGGTTGGTTAGCTTGATGGGCAAGGGCAAGAACAATGAGGAACAAGTAAAAGCTTCTCAAGACATGAAGAGCAAAGTCCAACCTTCTCAAGATAACCGTGATCAAATGGTGAAGAAGCTTGAGGAGGGCCCAACTGTGACTTGCTATAAGTGTCATGAAGAAGGGCACAAGTTCTACAAATACCCTCAATTTGTCAAGAAGATGGACAAGGGTGAGAAGAAGAAGATGAACACCACCATCAAGAGCTCTCTCATCTACACCAAGCCCAATCGCAAGAACAAGACCAAGAGCAACTCCTATGTCATCAAGAAGAAGGCAAATGGCAAGGTGGTTGCACACAAGGTTGGGAAGATAAAGGAGTTGGGTTGGAACCAACCCATTTGGGTACCCAAGGAAGTCATCACCAACATGAAGAGGCCTCAAATGGTTTGGGTTCCTAAGGCCACGTGAAGGCTATGAGAACGGGGACTTGGGAGGCTTGGCACAAAGAAGAAGTGAAGATTCAAGTCTAAGAAGCCAAGCTTGCAAGATTGGACATGTGTTGCCCAAGCTCCCTGGTTAAGGTAATGGAAACTAGAACTCATCTCATGTATCATTGTAGCTCCATTGCCTTGTTTAGGTTGCATTTGTTGCTATGCCTAGTTGTTTACATATGGTAGGTTGCTTGTGTCATGTGCTAACCCATGAGGAACCTACATGGTTTGATTAGTGTGTAGGAAAGCTACACTTATTTCTTTCATGATGCATGTTTTCACATATATCTCTTTGCATCATCAGCAAGCTATAGGGTTAGCTCCCCTCTTTGTTGTCATAAACATTGTGCATATATTTGGTTGGTGATTCAAACACTAAATGCACACATTTAGGGGGAGCTCATCCTATGGTTTGTTTATGGGACTAACATTGTTTCAAGCTTATCTTGTGTAGTCCCTTGGTGACGCGTTCCGGTGCGGTACTTCATTCTAAGAGAATGCTATTTCACTCTAAATGTGATCTAACATCTCTAAGAGAGTGAATATAGCAATATGAGCTTCATGCTATTGAGTCATGTCCTTGCGAGCTTATGTCTCTATATAAGTTCGAAGGCAATGAACTCATACATTCCTAAGCCTTGTGGTACCCAAGTGTCTTCTTTGCAAGCCTCTTTCAAAGTGGTGTCATCTCCAAGTGATATCATTTTCAAGTGGCTTATCTCAATGTGGTTCCAACAAGGTAGAGAGGAACTATCCCCCGGAGGTATGCAATGCTCAAAATCTACAAGTGGTAATGTTACAAGAACTCTCTTGTCTTATCTCTTATCTTTTAAGCTACCTCCTTGCATGATATGCTCTAAGCTTCCTTATATTACAAATATTTGTAGTTGTGCACTTGATTTTCACACTATCATTTTGTGCACACACTTAGGGGGAGCTTAGTTTGTAGCATGCTAGTCTCATGAGTTTGTGATCCACCTTAGTTATTCACACATGTGGTATCTTTATTGATATCATACATATGGATCATGATTCATGCGGCTTTCTTCCTTGTATTTAACATTTCTCTTTGAGCTATGATTGCTAGGACTTGCTAAATTTCCTTTGGAGACTCCTTGTTTTGGACACTTTTTGGAGATTTTATTCCAAAGGGAGAGAATTTGGAGCCAAAGCAAGCCAATGTTTCCAAAGGGGGAAGTAGCAAGCTATATGTAAAGAGAAGATCATAAAAGAGGGAGAACACATCTAGGGGGAGTTGGATGATGGTAAGCATCCAAGCAAGTGTAAGTAGTTCAATTTTGTCAATTTTTGTAAATTTATTTGCAAATTTATGCTTGCTTTGATTGTGTTGTCATAAATCACCAAAAAGGGGAGATTGTAGCGAACATGGCCTCTTATGCCATTTGTTCAAGTTTGATTTTGGTGATTAATGACAACATGATCAATGGGACTAACCATATTGTCTAGCATGTCTTTGTAGAATCTTCTAGGTCCCAAGAATGCAAAAATACCATATGCCAAAATGAGAAGATAGTATATTTTTCAAGGGTAAAAATCGTGGAAGAAAAAGAAAAGAAGTGACACCGTCGGATGAACTGACGGTACCCTTGGAAGCGGCGTCGGTGCAATCACCGGATGAAGTGGTACACTGCGTGAAGACTCAAGACAACATGATGATCACCGGATCAACCGACACCCCCATTTCTAGTTGCGCCGGATGAATCAAGAGACCAAGCCTGCAGAAATCAGTAGCACCGGATGAACCGATGGCTAAGCAGTGGTCCATCCGATGGCTTCAAATCAGCTAATAGAGAGGTCCGGGAGCGAAGCTCTTCAGCACCGGATGAACCGATGGTCAAAAGGAGTCAAGCAGCGGTTCATCCGGCGGCCGCGTTTTAGCCAACAGAGACGCCCGGAGAAGATTTCCTTCAGCACCGGATGAACTAACGCACCGTCGGTTGAAGCGTCAAATGAATGACGTCAGCAGTATTCAACAGCTAAGTGCGGTGGAAGGCAACGGTCAGTAGCACCGGATGAACCGACGCCAGGAAAAAGCACAACGTCGGATCATCTGATGGTACTATTTTCAGGAGCTTTTGCCCAACGGCTAGTTTGATGCCTTGGCCTATTTATACCCCTTCCACCCCGTCATTTGAGCTGGCTGGAATGTGCGGAAGTGCAGAGGAGTTCAAGACATATAGAAGATCATATCCAAGCCATCCAAGTGCTAAATTGCTCATCTATAGACTTGCACATGCTTTGTGTGTGTGCTTAGTGTTAGGTTTAGCTTAGAGCTAAGTGAGTGCAAGGTGTGCCTACCTTGTGGGGTGATTCTCGAGTGGATCAAGTTGTACAAGGTGAGCCGGAAGCCTTAGAGCTTAGGTGGCTCTCCGGCAAATGTCTTCGACCCTCCGGCTTGGTGTGGAGCGGCGAGGACACTTTGTGCGGGGGACGTGGAGACTCCCTTCCCTTGGTGGAGAAGCTCCTTAGTGGAGGCGGCATCAAGGTGACCAAGGGAGCTTAGCGAGTGCCTTCGTGACGAGCCTTTGTGGCAAGTCAAGTGGTGCTCTTGGGAGAGACTTGGTGACCGGGAAGTAATACTCTTGTGTAGAGTGCTTCAACAACGTGGACTAGGAGTGGCTTAGTGCCTACCGATACCACAGGATAAATCGTGTGTCAAGAGTTTGCTTCCTCTCATCCCCTTTACGTTTCCGCATTACATTCTTGCAATCCTTGTTTGCCTTTACTTTCCTAGAGTAGTATCTTGCTAGGATTTGCTATAGGTTGCAAAACTTGTTTTGGGATGGGAGTTTCACACTAGAAAAACCTTAGTTGCACATCTAGATAGCATGTTCTTGTTTATGTATGATGCAAATAGTGATAAGCCATAGGTTAAGTTTTAAGTTGCCTAATTCACCTCCTCCCCCTCTTAGACTACGAGCATCCGATTCCTTACACGCGTTCTGGTGGAGCCTGACAGAGTGCTGAAGGGACGGTTGGCTAGGGGCTGGCGTCAGTTGCTGGTGCGGTGAAAGGGTGCTCCTGCTGCTGAATCGGCTTGGCTCACGAAGTATCCGGAAGTAATGGGAAGTACTAGCTGGAGCTTAGCTATGGTTGCATTACTATTAATTTATTACTATGTGTTAGGGATCCACTACGGTTAACAGTACAAGACTATATCATCGTCTTCGTGACTTCGTCCTGCTGTTACTTAGGTCGTGTTGGTTCGTTTCACTTAGCATCCATCAATGTTTTCATGTATTTCTTGTTTCTAGAAGCAAATTTTAAACAATGGATAATTATATGAATTCTATGATAGGAGTTGTAATGCATAGATGTGAAAATTTTTGTGGCATCAATAGTTGAAGTCTTGAAGCAACTTCCCTGACATAAATTCAGATAGGAAAGCCAACCCCAATATGAATTGGTATGCATGAAAGCCAAGACTTTGTACCTTACGAGAAGATTCAAGCAACACCCTTGTGATTTCATCACAACCAATGCAATTCTTTGAAGTTCAAGCATTGTTATAATATACCTCGCAAAAAAGCATTGTTATAATAATACAAACAAATGATCCTATTTTTACACTTCTTTCCTTAGTTTTCTTAAAACCGCTAGCATGATATGAGATAGTAGAGATTAGAAGGGGTGATCTATTAGATTGAGAGGCATACCCTTGAGTATTTCCTAAAGTTAATGTCATATTTTCAGAACAACCATCTATGTTTGATTGAGCATCTTTATTATTATTATTTATTAATTACTATTCTTGCAATATCATGAGCATGTGTTAACTACAATTTATACATTTTCTTTCAATATATTTTATTTTGTGAAAATTTTCACTCACTTATTAATATTTGATAGTCATGATATTAAGCCACATCGTTCAAAACTTATTTCTCTCAAGATGAATCCCACTTTGCTACTGGATTAACTGAAATCTTCTACTCATGTTATATGTCCCTTGCATCTTCACTGAATTATATCGTGTGTGTTTATCTTTGTTTGTTTCCATCACCACAGGTGATGTGCTTGTCCCCAAGAAGCCATCTTGAGCCACCTTTTCATTTAATTAATCTTCAAACACTCTTCAGACAATTAAACAAGGAGGAAGGGGATCGGAAACAACTCAACATGTTTTTATCACACCTGATTTCCGAAGAGAAACCAAATGCATCTCATATGTGTGCCAGGATCAAGTTACACACATATGATAGACGTCATGAGTGAAATATCCATAAACAGTATTAAAATATACAAAGGTTTAACCATTACATTATCTTTATTACACTCAGATGATAGACTCGAAGGCTTTCTAAAATGAACAGACGATAACTAGATGAAGCAACTCCGTCTTCAGCTTCCACAGACACTTGACTGGGGGATCGCATGCCTCAGAACTCATCGTAGTCACTGTTGTACTCCTCACCGATGTTGTCTTATGAACAACGGTAAGCAAGGGTGAGCACACTTATGGTTGGAGCTCAGCAAGTGGGGGAAGATGCAAAGCTATCAAGGATACACTAAGGATTTGCAGCGATTAGCATTTTAATGTTGATCAAATTTTATTAGCAAGCACATATTTACTAGATGTAAGTTTATACCAACCCACTTAAGAGTTTAGAAAACATTTCATCTCAAAACCATAAGAAAACCATGATTTAATTTCATCTTTAAGTTAGATTATTATGTGAGGGTCCAAGCCGCTCTTGACCGTTAGCACGGCTGATCGATCAGTTTTCACTCTGCAGAGGTTGTACACTTTACCCACAGCTCGCGTAAATGTTCCAAAGAACTTTGAACCCAACCATGCGATGCTGGCCAAGCATCATACCACACTTCCGAGGTGTGATTGCATAGGGACTCTATGAAGCCTTTACAAAGGCATGCAAAAGACCAACAACCCGCATAGTTACAGATCAGGGCGGATCATAACCCTCCCTAGTGGTCAGCACCTTAGCAAAGGCTTCTACCCCAAAAGGACCGGGCTATACCCCTGCAACCCGGATCCCTCTCTGCTCCTTTCGGATAAGGTCATCAGTTCATTCACACACCTAATTAATTGGCTGAGCCAGAGCCATATGGTTGTGGTTGTACTGTTTTCTTAGGTGGTTCTCCATGTTCCGATTAAATCATATGATCTTGTATTACCAAAAGCATCATTTATAGACATAAAAGCCTTTGTCATGAAAAACCACTTTTATCCAATCTGAGTTAAGCAACTAAGCATTTGTCTACCCAAAAGATTTATTAAACCGGGTTGTTCCAAGGATCATGGGTAAAAATCTAGGTAAGTCCTTAAAAAGGTGCTCCCGTTAAATTTATGCAATACATCAATAAAAGTAATCTTTAATTATCATGCAATTATATAGGATAAAAACGGAATATGCAGAGGGAGAAGACCACTTGCCTTCCTTGCCTAAACAATGTGCTTCTTCTTCCTCGAACCACTCCTCTTGATCCACTCCAACTGGCTGATCACTTGAAACCGACACGATGTCTACGAGCACATAGAAAAGCATACAATAAATAAAACAATACACCAAACAGATTTGAAAACTATAAACACACTGCTAAAACTTATGGGCTCGCTGATTCAATCGCGTAGACACCTAAAATGCTTAAAACGGAGCTAAAACGACAAAGATACGCTTAAAACAAGGCTCAGGGGCTCAACTGCAAAGAAACTAGGCTTCCAGGGGCTTAACCAAAAGAAACCAGAGGCTAAAACCTAATTATGCGTAAAAACCGAAGGGCTAACACGCAAAAGAACCTATCCAGGACTTCGGGTGCTAAAACTAAGAAGCCCAGGGTTCTAAACATAAAAGAAAGGACCTAAACGTAAGGGTTTTCATAGGTGGGAGGACCGGCTTTTTAAAAGAAGAAAAGACAGGGTCTCTTTAGCAAAAAGTGCGGCGGAGGCCTGGGTTGATGTTACTTGGATGGTTGACTCGGGCGAGGCCGCGATCTGGCCCGTTCGCGCCGGATCAGACGGCAGGCGTCAACGGCAAGCGGCGGGCGACGGCAGGCGCGGCGGCGCACGGCTACACCGGCGGTGAGTTCGCCGGAATCCGCCCGGATTCGAGCGTCCGGTCACTAAACGCGATGCGGTCGGGCTCTATGCGAAGCTAAGGACACGAAGAACCTATCTAGGAGATCAGGGAGGCGATTCGAGCGGCGGTGAAGGCGCTACAGTTGGCGAGGCGGCTCGGCCAACTCCAGCGAGCGCGGGGCAGCGGGTGAAGCACGAGAGTGCAATGGGTCAAAGAGGGGTGGCTTCCTCACCTTTCTACGAAGCTCTGGGTGAAGAGAATGAGGTAATGGCGAGGAAGGTCGATGGTGGCGGAGCTCCGGCGGGAAGAAGACGGGCGGCGCTCGAGGTTCTGTCCAAGAGGAAGACAGCGGCTCCGGGGCGCAGGGTCCTCGGGTGGACAATGCGTGCGACGAGCGAAGACGAGGGTGCTCGAGGAGGCGTTCACCGGCGACGGCAAGCTTCGAGGGCGGCCGGCAATGGTGCGGCGGCGGGACCTCAAAGGGCGACGGCGCGAGCATGAGGATTGAGAGGGTGCGGGGCGAGGGCGGTGTGGAAAGGGCGAGCGCAGGGCTCGAGCTCGACTCTTTATAGAGCAAGAGAGGGAGAGGAAGCGACGGCCAGGGTGGAAATTGGCCACATGGCAATCAAGGGGAGGGTTTTGATTGGAGAGGAAACGGAAGGGGAGTTAAGGGAGGAGTAGCGGCCGGTGCTTCACTATGCATTGATGATGAGCTTGAAGACGGGGAAGCAAAGGGGCACGACAGAAATGGCCAGCGGCCGTGCGGTTGCTGTGGAGGGGAGGAGCTGGAGGTAGGGGCGGAGCTGACATGCGGGGCCGGGCGGTCAGCCCCAGAAGAGAGAGGAGGAAGTGAGATGGGCTGCGTGGTGAACTGGGCCGACGCTGGCTTGCTGGGCCGCAAGCGAAAACGGGTCGAGCGAGAGAGCGGGCCGAGCGAGCTAGAGAAAGGCCGGTGGGAGAAGCTGGGCCGCGCGAAAAGAAAAAGGGGCCGGCGGCCTGCTGTGACTCGGGCTAAAAGAAAAAGAACAAAAAGAGAGGGGAATTGGGTTGGGCCAAAAGGGAGGAAGGGCTGGTTGGCTGGGCTAAAAAGAGAAAGAGAAAGAGGGAGGAAGGGTTAGGGGTTTTGGTTTTTAAACTTTTATGATTTTCAAAACCACACACAAACCAACAAAAACCATGCAACCAAAATATGATGCACAGGCACTTGTTGCTTCTAAAATTATACAAATGATATTTAAATATTTTTAAAGCCAAATTTATTTGATAATTTATTTATTCCTTAGAAAATTAAATCTAAAGCATCATGTTGCTTACATTAATTTGGTGATGGAATTTTAGGGTGTTACAGTTTTTCTTCTAGCAAGGCGAATGAGTAAGAGGTATAGCAAACAGCTCAAATAAGAACGTCTAATGGCCTGCCCACCATGGATCGATCAAGCAGCTCTATTGGTTGTGCACATGCACAGCAACATTGGCTTGGTCACACAGGAGGTTGGGAGCGGGTCGTGTGGTTGCGCTATGTGCGGGCTGTTCATTCATGGTGTCAGTCCATAGGCTATTCAGGGCATGCTCTCCTTTAAATCCGATCAAGTGCAATGAAAAATATGGTGCCTGTTCCTTGTCCAAAAAAATATGGTGCCTGTTTCGTGTGTGCCCATAGCTCGATCCCGAACGAAATGAAATTTAGTTTCAATGTGCTTACTCCTGTCGTGTCGTGATACACTGAATTCTTGATCAACGTGTTTACCAATGGATCAAGAACACAAAATGTCACGACGGAGCCAGCACATTGACACAAAATTTCATTTCACAATTTACATCCGGGAGTTTGCAAAGAGGCGCCGAATTGATGTCAAGTTGCATCAAGTTTCACATGCTTCTCCTATGTTTGGCTTCACTGAGCACATCGCCACTTGCCTTTTTTAGTTTCTCTTTTTAGTTTCAAAGCTGTCCATCCATACATGTTTGATTTCTACCTAGTGTATCGATGATCTAATCAGGACATGAAGAGCTGGCTGCCGATCGAGTGTGACGAGGATGGTGCCATTGCCAATGGCATGGTCAGGGTCGTCTCCTCCATAATCTGCTCCAGCTCCGATCCGCTGCCGCCACCAGCCGCATCTTGGGACACCACCTTGCCGACGTGCTCAGGCACTAGAACGCCACAGCAGGTCCACCAGTTCAGTCATGTCCTCCGATGTGAGGCTAGCTCCCTCTCCCAGCCTCTCGGGTCAATCACAATCAGCTTGATTGATAACAGACTTTATATAATTCTTTTTGCTTGTCCAAAGTCGGAGAGAATTTTCTTGATTGGCATGGGTGGTCTAGATGGCGGCGGATAGCTGCCCAACAGCAGTTGTTGTGCTGCAGGTTTGTTCAACTGAATTTTGGACCGTAATTTACTGCAATTTATCCATATGAAATGTCATGCGCTTTTTACTTGGTTTTCATGCTATTTAGGCACACTGTTCATGCATTATGTCACTCACATTGTTCGAAAAATTATGTCACTCATGTCAATGTAATGTTTAGAGGAAATTTGGATCTCTGTTTGTCTATATATGCGCCCAACTTTGTGACTTCGCGTAATTGTTATGTTTGTGTTTTGTCTGAGCGCATGACATGCTGGTCCTTCAGGAGCCGACTTGCAATGAGACAAACCTTCATTTACTATTCAAACAATCTTAGGCTGTATGAGTTGAGATTTTAGAGAAAACTGAAAATATATGCTAAGCTAGCAATTCGTCCCGATTACAATCTATTAGTGGTTGTGTTGATGCTCGGAGGACTGTTTCAAGGGTTCAGCATTTCCATGCACAACCTTTCTAGCATTGCAATTGCAACAAGGCTGAACTATTGAAGGTACACACTGATGGAGGCAAATCTACTTGGGAAGGTTTCTCCCTTGGATTCTCGGTAAATTCCCTTTTCGGGTTATCGGAAAATTTTAATTAATTTACATGATTGATGCAAAATGCAGTACTTTTTCTTTAATAAAAAATGATTATTAGAGGTGGATTCACTATCTTTGTAGTTTAAATGGATTAACTTCTGCAACATAGTGCTTGTCAGATTTGTGCAAGCAATTCATGTATATATTATTATAACTGACAAACTATTTGAATATCTTGTGGAACAGTGTACAGATTGAACAATGCATCTACTTTATTTCAAAAATATATAGCAGTTACTGTGCAAGCTTGTTTGTGTGTTGAACCTTATAATTTGCATGTTTGTACAGAACCAGAGAAGCTGATGCAAGGCAAAGAGATTACAGTAACCACTGATTATTCCATAAAGGGTGTTGAAAACATGATTTCAATGAGCTACAAAAGGATTGTTGTAGACCGGGAGCATGGGAGCAATGTACTATGTGCTGATGGCTACACTCACGGTGCTTTCATGTGATCCTGCACAAGGCTTGGTTCGTTGCTGCTGTGAGAATTCTGCTCTCATTGGGGAAATCATTCATGCTCACAACATCATGTTCTCTTTTCCCGTCTCTGCTAAGTACTAATCGATTAAAAAGGACCAGTGCTCACAGTGTGCTAGCAACATTCGTTTTCAAACATACGGAAACAATAGTTGCAACATCGAAGATTAAGTATTAAATCTCGAGCCGTCTGAGTCTAAGCATTTCCTATTAAAAGATATAAACACAAGGGGGTGGTGCAAACCAGGATCGGGCAAGCACCCTAAATCAACATGGAGTGGCAATGGCAATCAGCTCACATCCCTGCACTGGCCGGCCTACGTTTAACATGCTTGGCACTCACCGTGAAACAGATGAAGAGACATGTCAGGCAACCATGGTGGCTCTTGTGGGTGGTGGCCACGATGCCGTCGTATGTGAAGCCCAACGTACGTCCGGCGGTGTCATGGCTGGGTGACCAATCCACAAATCCTTGGTCGCGATTTATTTTAAGCAAAAAAAAGTACAGAGGAGACGATTTGTACTGTCGTGCATGGCCTATCGTGCCGGTAACATCGCCGAAGGAGCCGCCGCCATCGTCAATCGAGCTCTCACGTCTGGGACGGGACCATAAATCCCAAGAATCAAAATCATGAGAGATGCAGATCCTTTTCATTTGCTCTTTCGAACAATCTTAATAGGCCACATGACATACTCAAAATAGATGTCGAGCTGGTAAATCTTCCTGCACAGATCACCTGCTGCAGATAGTGAATAATCATGTTTATATTATGTTAGTTTCATGCTTAACTTACAGGGACATAATATTATTCATGCTTGTCTTGACTCTTTTTTTGAACGGAAAGCTTGTCTTGACTTCATGAATCTGGATTGCTGCCTTATGATGGTAAGATAGTGACATTTTCTTCATGCTTCTGTGATACTTATGGTCATGCTACATGTATGCTCACATCCTGGTCATGAATTAAGATTTAAGCATATCATACTTCCCATGCTGGTTGGACTGAGATTCTTGATCCGTAGATCACTGCTACCGATCAAAATTCAAAATATGCATGAATTGTATCATTCTTGAAGAGTACTGCTCCGAGGTTTTGGTCTCTCGCTTATTATATATAAACCACAAGCCTTGCAACATTGTGTTGTGTATCGTTTCTGTCTAAACACAAGATCAACTCGAACTCCTTACACTGTAGACCAGTTAACAATGCTTGCCCTTCATTTGTGCCCTAAACAAGTTGCTCATTTGAGATTTTAGAGGAATCTGATAATACATGCAGTCAGTTATTGTTTTCTTTCCCTATGCATAGTTCGGTTGGTTTAATTACCATGATGAATCTCTTGTTCAGTCCACCAACGCCGAAACTGTTTGGGTCTCGAACACATGCGAGCTAGAGATATGCTTAAATTATTAGTGTATTTATTTATTTATTCATATTTTCAATTTCAATTGTTTTATTTTTCTGTATCAATCATTACAATTCCTTTTATTATGGCATAATGTGAATAATGATTATCTTCGTAGAAACCAATTCTCTTTCATGAAAGACTGCACACAATAACCAAACTACATGGCATGGGTGGGGTAAAAAATTATTGTTTGGAAGAGGCTCATGTGGTACTATACTAATATGAGAAATTTGTGGACGGGGTAAGATTTTGACATGAAAGTATACAATATGTGCAAGGGAAAATAATTGGGTGCACACCGTGCGCACGGAGTCGGAGCCTCCACGATAGGTGTAGAAGTTGATCCCCCATGGTGGAGAACAGGATGTGCTTCTTTGCCTCATTCCCATTGCTAATTTCCCTGCTCCTTGGCTGGTGGACACATTGTTAAAAGAAGGAAAAATTGCTGGTCATGCATCTCACCGCCGTGCTACTACACCAGGCGGCGAGCTCCTTAAGTCCACTACATGCACACGCCGGGTTTTCTAGCTTTATATCCGGATCATGTATGTCATGCGGTTTTCTTTAAATTTTTACTGTGGAATATATATGTTTTGGTTTTTATTACTTCGTAGTTTCAACAAATTAAATTATAGTGAATCGTCAGCTGTCAAATTCATGCTTAGCTTATAAAATAAAAACAGTATTGTTCATTTTATATTCCAGGCTTCTGGATGTAGGCTGTAGCTGGTGGTTTTCATATTCACACATGCATAGTGAAACTTTCTTGATGCTGCTGTTACTTGGAGTCATGCTAGTTGTATCATCCGCAGTCAGCACATGCATGGTCAGCTATAAAGTTCATCGTCACACTTGCCATGCTGCAGGTTCAATAATGCTGGTCTCTATCTAGGCTCTTGCTTAATATATACTTCGATACCTTGGTAATGGTTGTGACTTGTGAGTGCTACTTTTGTTTGTGTTGACACCCGAATTTGGCAGGTTTGGCCGGGCCGGTCAGACCGCCCCCCTACCCGGTCTGACCGCCCTGGTCAAAGTCTTCAAAGGGCAATTTGGACTTCACCATTGGATAGGACTCGTCGAGTAGATCAAGATTCATATATAGAACGTTCAATTCGGAGTCCGGATGAGAGAGATATGACTCCGGAAAGGTCCGCACGTCGGGCACACGGTCAGACCGCGTCCCCAGGGCGGTTAGACCGCCCTGTCCTACCAAAACTGGTTAGGAGTTGTATTTTAACACGTTTTTGTAAGGGTTTCGATTCCTAATGGGGCAAGACCTCCCCCTCCCTATAAATATAAAGGGTCACGGCCGATTGAGCATCATCAACAATCGAATCTATCAAACTTATCTTTATCGTATTTACCTTTTCGTTCCTTCTTTACCTTACTTTTCCAACCCCATGTTCCGTTCCTCTACTACCTCCGCGGCATGAGAGGACGTCCTAGCTGGCCTGCCGAGCCTAGGACAACCCAAGGTGCGCCTGCCCCGACGGGGTCCCTCCCGGGCGGGCGTTCGTTGGTTTCTCGCCGGTTTATCCCGGCGACCCCGGTCTGACCGCCCCTCATAGGCGGTCTGACCGCCCCACGTAGAGGTGCTGCAAGGAGCTCCTCCGCGTGCTTGTTGGCTCCGAAAAGGCGTCAACAAATTTGCGACTCCGCTGGGGACGAAATCAAGTTCAAGCACTATGGCGCCATGCGAAGACCTACGCAAGTTGCACCAACCATGTACCATCGACACACTGAAAGAGATGCAATCCTCAGGTAACTTATCTGATGACCTATCCGAATTTGTGAATCGTTATCTTAAATCTTTAATTTATAAAGAGGATAATTCAGAGTCAATTCTTGTTAATCTAGAGTCGGTTGTTGAAAAGCCGGCTAATGATATTATTAATCCTTGCAAAACCTTGCCAATTTGTGATGTTGTTGGTCAAGAAACAAGTCGGCCGTCTCTAGCCGAAATTGTTAGACCAAAATCCCCTAGCAAGAACATAGAGGTTACATCTAGTACTTCAACGCTCGGGGGGCAACAAAACAAAGGCAACGGTGCCGTATGCGCTGTGACCGGTCTGACCGGTGCCCACACCGGTCTAACCACCTCATCTAGGGTTTCGCAAAATAAATCAAAACCAAAGATGGTTAAACCCAAAAAGCTTGAGATTGGTGTTTGGAAAATCGTTGAATCCAAAGGCCGTAAGCATCAAAGAGAAAAGTCGAAGTCCAATGAAAAACTTCCGGCTAAATCTCAAAGATAAAATAATGTCAATGGTGCTAGTCGGTCTAAAAATTCCAAACGCCCAAAATCTTCTCCTAGAGAGAAGTTTCATAACAAGAATCGGCAATGGAGTAACTCTCACAAATCAATGCCGTTTCCTCCGTGTGGATCATCAATGCCTATGCCATGGGATGCTTACTTTAATATGCATTATTTTTGTTCTCCATGGTATTATTCATATATGTCGCCTGCTCCTAGTTATTTCTATCCAAATTATATTACTCATAGGGAGCCGATGATTGATGAGCCATCATCTATGCGTAGTGACCGTTTTGATCATAAGAATCGGTCAACAATAAAAAATAAGCGCAAGGTGATCAAACAAGCCTATCGTGTAAAAAAGACGGTAGATTAAATAAAAATTCAGATTTGACACTAGACATAGAAAAGTCACATATTGAAAAATTATCGGCTAGTTCTACTGAACAAATTGTCCCTAATGATAAGCATGTCACAAATAATATAGCTGAACAACAATCATGTTCGGCTGGGGGGCAACATGATATCAAATTGGCCGGTTCTCAAAGCACCGGTCTAACCGGTGTCCCAACCGGTCTGACCGGTCTTGCTAGAAAATCTAGTGAAGATGCAAATTTCATGCCAAAGAGCAAAGTGGTGAGGAAGAAGTCAAGCTTTGATGAGTTGCTGTGTAAGTATCAAAAGATAGCCGAACAAAAGCAAAATAATCGGTTAAAAGATCAAAGTTGGAATTCTTCATCACCAAGAGCAAAGAAGCATCGACGGTCACCACATTGGTCTTCATCCTTTATTCCATCGATGCATGTGCCATGGAATGCATGTTCAGGTATACCTAATTCTAATCCATGGTTTTGGTATAATCCTTGGTCTTCCCTTTACAACTATCAATATTATACTTGTGATGCTTCAAGGAGCTATGGTTGGCCACTATGGCCACATCAGGACTTCAGCTATTAGACATGTTGTTTAGAAGCCGAAATAATAGTTTATACATGTACTTACTGAAATTTTGTTTCGGCTACAATAGCATTCACAAAAGGTTTAGAGATCATCACATGGGCGATGTGTTATTTATCATCGTCTTTAGATTATTTTGTACATTCAGAATGTTTTCTAGCACGCATGCTCTGCCAGAAAACAGGGGGGCATATGTTGACATCCGAATTTGGCAGGTTTGGCCGGGCCGGTCAGACCGCACCCCTACCCGGTCTGACCACCCTGGTCAAAGTCCTCAAAAGGCAATTTGGACTTCACCATTGGATAGGGCTCGTCGAGTAGATCAAGATTCATATATAGAATGTCCAATTCGGAGTCCGGATGAGAGAGATATGGCTCCGGAAAGATCCGCACGTCGGGCACGCGGTCAGATCGCGTCCCCAGGACGGTTAGACCGCCCTGTCCTGCCAAAACCGGTTAGGAGTTGTATTTTGACACGTTTTTGTAAGGGTTTCGATTCCTAATGGGGCAAGACCTCCCCTCCCTATAAATATAAAGGGCCACGGCCGATTGAGTATCATCAACAATCGAATCTATCAAACTTATCTTTATCGTATTTACCTTTTCGTTCCTTCTTTACCTTACTTTTCCAACCCCATGTTCCATTCCTCTACTACCTCCGCAGCATGAGAGGACGTCCTAGCTGGCCTACCGAGCCTAGGACAACCCAAGGTGCGCCTGCCCCGACGGGGTCCCTCCCGGGCGGGCGTTCGTTGGTTTCTCGCCGGTTTATCCCGGCGACCCCGGTCTGACCGCCCCTCATAGGCGGTCTGACCGCCCCACGCAGAGGTGCTGCAAGGAGCTCCTCTGCGTGCTTGTTGGCTCTGAAAAGGCGTCAACAGTTTGTCTTGCATCCTAACATGAGATGCAAGTCTACTCATATATAGCCAACCTAAGCCGTGTTGAGTTGCATTGTTCTCCAATGTTGTGCGCATTTGTTAAGATTTTAGAGGAAACTGAGAATATGTTCCATGGGATAGGTAGAGATGGCGCGGTGGGAAAGGGGTTCGTGAATGTTGCTCACCAAGGTCGTGGCATATGGTACTATAAGAGAAGGCTAAGATCAAAGGCTGGTACTTTGGTGATAATCCTCAAAGAATATCGGCCATGCGGATATCACTAGCTGGAATGATGACTGCGTTTGAAACATACATATGAAGAGTATTTATTTTTTGGGATGTTGAACAAGTCACACTTGCCATGCTGATTAAACTAAAGATTTGGTCTCAAGCTTCTGTTTGTTCATACTATTTTTCAAAAAAACACTCATGCATTTTTTACCTAATGGTCATGCTATAAATTATCTACATGGTTTTTTATTTGTTTGAACTGTTGGTCTCTACCTTGATATATATACCCACATACCTTGGTGGCTGCGAAGAGGATTACTTTTTGAGTCTTGTGACTTATATCAAGTCTGTTTTTTAGGGCACTCCCAATGGAGTTTTAATGGTAGTTTCTACTCCTATTAAATAGTTTGCCAACTAAGCAAAATGGTGATGTGACATCCTAATTAATGAGGAAAGAGAGCACAAATCATATAAATGGTTTTCTCATGTAGAAATCATGTCTAGTACTCTTGACCCAATGCATAAGAAACCATGAATTTACCATTGGGACGAAATCAGTAGTTTCTCTGGAGTTAATGCAACGCTCCTCATTGGTGAAATTGGGAGAGAGAAAGAGAAAAATAATTATTACTCGAAGACACTACCACTGTGAATAATAGTTTCTATAGATGATTTCTTGTTTATGAAAATCGTGTTAGTTTCTTCCATCAGGACTGCTCTTAGTCATCCATGTTGAGCTACTTTGCTCCCTAATGTTGTGCGCATTAATTAGTTAAAATTTTAGAGGAAAACTGAGAATGCGTGCTACCAATTCAAGATAGATGGAATTTGGGTAGGCAGAGTTGGTCTCGATGTAATGTCAATTGGATTGTTAAGTCCACTAAACTATCTACTCTCATCATTGAGATGAGGAGTCTCAACAACTTGCATGGCCTGCGCATGGAGTGTGAGCGGCACGTCCCTGCTCGCGTTCACAGTCGCCGCGACGCCGGCGTGGGTGCGTGGCGACGCTGTGCATCCGTGCGGTCGTACCCGAGCTGCGTTCGGCGGCGTTCCCCAGACTCCCTCGCGTTCTCCATGATCCACCGCCGCGTGGCAGAAGTTGGGCTCCGGCGCGCGCGCCGCGGGAGGTTCTGTCGTCGCCGTGTGGTTGCTGCTGCGTCACCCGCGGGCGCGCCTGGCGCACGGCCGAGCGGCACTGCCTGCGCGGCGTGCGACAGACGAAGGTTTGCGGTGGCTGGTGCTGAGAACGGCGGCGGCCCTCTCGTGTTTCGTCGCCTCCTCGAGCTTTGAGCTCGCCGGCGGGTGTCCATGGCCTGAACGCCCGGGATCAGGGGTGGACGGTATTTCATTTACCGTCCACCCCTAAGATCGCTGAGATCCATCAGATTGATATCGCACGGCCACAAATGAAAGCAGGAGCTGCAGGATAGACCAGACACAGAAGAGAACAGCCGCCGCGCGCCGCGCCATGGCCGCGCGCGGCCGCTGTCATCGCCGAAGGAACAGCCGCCGCCACCACCGTGGGTCGAGCTCTCACCGCCAGGACCTATGCTCTCAAGAAACCGATCAAACTCTGGAGGTTGGCCATGCATGCTCGGGCCGTTGGGATCATGCCGTCACGGCGAGCAGGCGTCCGCTGCTCGGCGCGCGCCGTCGACATGCATGGCGTCATGTTCTCGCTGGGGTCCCTGGAACAAGTGCTGTGCCTACGTGCATCTTCATCAGTTCAGTGCACGTGCTGGCGAACGTGCGTGGTTGTCCATGGTGCCTACGTGCATCTTCAGTTCAGTGACATGCGGGCACTGTTCGCCGTTCACCATCGACCTCGGCCTGCCGGCCATGACCAGGTGTGACTGCTGCACGCCTTCGACATGACGCAAAGCTTGCTTTGCCTTATCCCCTGGCAAATTTTAATCGGCTAGAACTTTCGGTTGCATTCCACAATGTTTCGCAAATTTCTCCTGTTTTCTCCCACAAATCCTTTGTTGAGAATTGTAAGCCATCAAGTACTTTTGTTAAACTCGTATTTAAACTTAAAAGGATACAATGTTTCTGCCCGACTACTGAATCTAGACTCTATCTGTTATAGCCATTTCGCAAGCAATGCTCAGACTGCTCATGTTTTTCTACCATCTAGCATCATACATTCATACTTGCTTTACTTTTTGCTGGTTCAACTGAAATTTTGATCTCTGATTCACTGTAATTTGTCCACCCTAGTGGCCTAGTCGCACTGCTTGTTGAGAAAAGAGTCATGCTCTTCTTACCTGATCGTCACATTGCTCATGAGTTTGTATCACTCAAGAATTAATGGTATAACTGCTATGTTTCTTTTTCTGAAATTTGGCCTCTGGCTCAATATATACCTCGGTGTCTTGGCAATGTTTGTGTGTCCTAGTACCTCCAGGACATGAGATGCAACTCTGCCCATTAGCCAACCATGTTGAGCCACCATTTGCTCAGTAAACAATTAAAATGAGATTTTAGAGAAAACTGAGAGTTGACGCTCCTAGTTCTCGTTGATTGGCATCTGCATAGTTGAGGTTTCTTTGAATAGCATGCTAATAGGATTATTCGGTCCACAATACTATTGAAGTGTAGCGTATTGTCTAAAAAATATTTTTATTTATGTTTCTCCCGATCAATTGTGGCTCTTCCCTTGTCATTATCGACACATCTGATACAAGATATTGTACCGGTGTATTCTTGATTTCCCACCACTGCAGCCCAACCCAACCATCACGTCCAAAGTCAGGTGCTCGAGTCTCCTCGGTATAGGATGTGCATTGTCTCAGTCATCAATACATCATTCCAAAATCTCCAGAGGTCATCATGGAAAAGCACATAGTCTCCATTGAATTAGCTCTGATTGTGTCTCTATCCCACAATGTACAAGGTTAAAATTATTGTTTATGTTGTTCTAGAGTGTGAACTTTGTAGTTTTTTTTTGCTAATCTCAAGTTTGCTTTATTATATTTTCTCTTAATCGCAAGTGTGCAATGGTAGGCATTTTGAAGCATCATATGTTCACATTCTGTGAACAACTTTTTTTTGAAGGCTCCTCTGAACAACTTCTATGGCTAAGTGTAAGCGGCACATCCCTGCACGTTGCACTGCAGCGTGGCGTACGCCCTACATGTAACATGTAGATGACATCTCCCTACCAAATAACAAGTCACCTAGCCCCGATGGTTTCAATGGAGAATTTTTGAAAAAATGTTGGCCTCTAATTGCTCAAGACTTTTACAAATTGTGTGAAGACTTCTTTGAAGGGAACTTATGCCTTAGGAGTATCAACACCTCTTACATAACCTTGGTCCCCAAAATTGATTCCCCTGCACTGGTTGGTGACTGCTGGCCTATATCATTGCTGAACTCATCCATCAAGTTGTTGACCAAGCTACTGGCTGAGAGGCTGCAAAAGGTAATCATAAGGCTTATACACCAAAACCAATATGGGTTTATTAAGTCCAGATCCGTTCATGATTGTCTAGCTTGGGCATTCGAGTATTTACATATTTGCAAATCCTCTAAGAAAGAATTGGTCATTATCAAGCTAGATTTTGAGAAAGCTTTTGACAGAATTGAACATCAAGCCATCTTGGAAATTCTCAAGCAAAAAGGCTTTGGTGAGAGGTGGATTGGCTGGATAAAGGAGATCCTAAGCACAACCACTTTCTCTGTTCTTCTGAATGGGGTCCCAGGGAAAGTGTTCCACTGCAGGAGAGGGGTTAGACAGGGAGATCCTTATCTCCATTACTTTTGTGCTGGCAGCTGATTTACTCCAGATAGTCATCAACAGTGCCAAAGATCAGGAGCTTATTCACCTACCTGTCACTACGTCTGCCACATTGGATTTCCCTGTTGTGCAATATGCAGATGATACACTACTAGTCATGGAAGCATGCCCCCTGCAAATATCCCACCTCAAGGACATCCTACAAACCTTTTATGCTTCCACTGGCTTAAAGGTCAATTACACTAAATCTATGATGGTCCCTTTGAACACCCCTGAAGAAAAGATGGACCTCCTAACATCAGTATTCAACTGCCAAAAGGGTACCTTGCCTTTTACATATTTGGGACTACCTTTAGGAACCACCAAACCCAACTTGGAACACTTTCTACCCCTAATGCAGAAAATTGAGAAGAGGTTGTGCTGCACCTCCTCATTCCTCAGTCAGGCTGGTAAGCTAGAAATGGTGAATTCGGTGTTTTCATCCTCAGCAATTTATTACACTACAACTCTTAAGCTTCACAAGGGAGTGATTGAGCAATTGGATAAATATAGACGACATTGTCTCTGGAGAGGGTCTGATATTACCTCCAAAAAGCCATCTAAAGCTGCATGGCCAATGGTATGCATTCCCAAAAGACAAGGGGGACTGGGGGTTCTGGACTTACATGCACACAATGAAGCTATGCTCCTGAAATTCCTACACAAATTTTACACACAGGCAGATATCCCTTGGGTAAAATTAGTGTGGGCACAATACTATAGCACAGGAAAGCTTCCTGGACAACAAAAGAAAGGATCCTTCTGGTGGAGGGACATTGTTAAGCTGCTTGATAAATATAAGGGGATGGCTTCAATCTCTGTTGCAGATGGGAGTGCAGTCTTGTTCTGGAAGGATCAATGGAATGGTGTTACTCTAGCCTTAGCCTACCCTGAGCTCTTCTCTTTTGCCAAGAATGAGAACATCACTTTCAGCTTGGCAGTTAGAGTGATGAATTCAAAAGCAATTTCAACCTGCCCCTGTCTGTTGAAGCTCACCAGGAATTGTTGTTATTCCAAGGAGTGATATTTGATAGAGAAATTATTGCTGGAAACGATCAGTGGAAGTATAGCTGGGTAACCTCACAATTCTCAACCTCTAAAGCATACAAGGTGCTTAAGGCTGGCCCAAGTGCTCACCCTGTGTATCAATGGATTTGGAGATCCAAGTGTCAAATGAAACACAAAGTCTTCTTCTGGCTACTTCTTAAAGACAGGTTAAGCACAAGGGATCTACTTCGTCGTAAGGAGATGAATCTGGATTCATACACTTGTGATCTGTGTATTTTGCAAAGGCCTAAAACAGGAGTTCATCTCTTCCTCCGTTGCAATTTTGCCAAGGCATGCTGGAACTCTCTCTGTATCTCCTATGTCTCCACAAGGACAGTCACTCAAATTTTCAAGAAGATCAAAGAGAAATTGGTGGTTCCTTTCTTCATGGAAATTATCACCTTAATGGCCTGGAGTATTTGGCTCACTAGGAATGACTGGATTTTTAACAACAGGGACCCCTCGGTCCTTAGTTGCAGAGAAAAATTCAAGAAGGAATTCCTGCTACTGTTACACCGTGCAAAGCCGACTATGATCCCTGCAATGACTGCCTCGATTGAGGATTTCCAGCCATAAGCTCACCCTTCATTTGACTTTCTCGCTTACTTAGCTTTCTCCTTTTTTTTGTTTTCCTTCCTTTTCTTGTTACCTTTATTTTGCCTGGACATCATGTATTTCCTTCTCTTTTTCTATTAACTAGTGGAAGTGCACGCACGACACGTGCGTGATAAAAAGAAATTAAATACAATATGAGTTTATATAATTACAAAACTCATAGTTATTGATATGCTAATATTCCATCATAATTTATTATGAACTTGTTTAATTACATCATATCGCATAAATCACTACAAAACTCATCGACCAAAGAAATATTATATATTAAATATTTTTATATTATTATTTGCATATCAATATATGCAGTGCTTTTCATTTTGGCATTATATTTCAAACCATCATATTTCATTATCTTAGCAATATCTAGTTAGAGAGAACGTGTGTAACAATATCTAGTCAGAGAGCACGCGTGCAACACATGTATTTACAAGAAATAAAATATTTTGCAAAAAATATTAAGATCCAAGTGTTGAATTAAGATCCAATAACTCTATACCAAGATTTTTTTAGTGACAAGTAATAATTAAATTTGTTCCAAGTGTTGACTTCGTCAAAGAAATACAATTGCAATTTGCATCATTACTTATGTTTCTTGTGCTATACGCCTCTACGTATTTCACTAACCACTGCTATCACTCACACTCCACCAAGCACAACCCATGAAAATCCTCCACAACCTGGCTAGCGACGCCATCGCAGCTAGATTGACTGCTCACAACTCACCTCTCATAGCTTGTCTTACCTGCTAGCCATTAGTGCCCAAAATCCTGAAAAATCAGTCTCAGCCCTCGTTCGCTAAGCACATTCTAAATCAAACAAAGTTGATGTCTTACCTTAACTCTCGAACTGTATCACGAACACATGCAATGTATACTTGCTTCCATAAAAAAAGTTTTGATACTCCCGGGGCTTGGGGTGCTCTAGTCCACTCGCTGGCCTCGTCTTGTAAAACATAAGATGAGAAATTTCAGAAATCACAATATCTACAAGACGTTCTCAATTTTTGTAATCCAGTCTAATTTGATAACTCTATAATATGTAAGAATTAGACTCATCAATCTAACATGTTTTCTAATTAATTCTACAACTCTATCATCACTTTGGGCAAGTACGCAAATAGGTGTAAAAACATTGCCAACCAAATCGCAAATGCGGTTGGCCACATAACAACCCACCAATGAGACATCAATTATTTCAAACATAAATCATCTTAAGCACAATTTACACTTTTATAGGTACAAACATTGCCAAAACAATGCTCAAATATACTTTTATATACTTCACAACAAGAATTTTTTTGCAAACTATTTATATCTAGATGGAATATTAAACAAACTGCACACGTTCTCATATAAAAAAAAGTAAAGTTAATGAAATATGAATGGATGCACTACCACCATCACCATAACACAGGAAGGTCTAAGATCTCAGTATGTTTCTTTTCAACTATTAGATCATATTCTACAGACATCACTAAAATTTGACCAGCCTATTATCCTGGATTGACAATATCCAGTAGTGCTCCACATGTAGATAAAGTATTTGCAAAAGACGCACAAGTATTGAATGAAAATTTATCTCAAGATAAGTCTGTAAAGGGTAGGACTAAAGCCCTCGCTGCACCCACCTCCCGATCGGCTCATGTCGCACCAGTGCCGCTACCGCCGGACAATAAACTATATTCTTTGTTTAACCTGCATTCAGCTAGCAGCAAACAAACCACTAATGACTAATCCACACGATACATTGAGCGAGAACAATAGTTGAAAAGAAAATGGATGGTCTAATCCATTTTTTCATTACCCACATTCAAGTAACTTGGGTATCATAAGTTAATCAGCATGATGTACCTTCAGATGTCAGAGGCATTGGAGAGATCATTTTCCCTACAATCTTTGTTTTGGTGTCCCTTTCCAAAGTTGGTCCCCAAAAATTTGGAGGCAAAAGAAGCACGACTCAAGAAAGACTTCCAGTCAACACAGGTGGAGTTCTATACAACACACCAGTTCTGAACAAATCACACCAATCAGGTAAAATTTGAACCAAACATGTTTCAACAATAAAAGCACATTAGCAATAGAATAGGTAGCATTGTAGCAAGATCACAGGGGAAATAATGACCTAGCATCTTTCAATCAGTTTCCAAAACTCATAAAGTAAGAATAAATTAAAAATTAAGTAGACAAAAAGTAACCTATGCATCACTAAATATTATCTAGACAATCATCTAATACATCGTACAAGGCTTCGAGAACAGACCATCTTACTTCTTAATTTCACGCTAGACTAATCAATAATTCTTTTAATCATGTGGCCAAAACAGTGAAAACAAGAACATCTTATTGCGCATGGAACAACATTTTTTTCTTGTGTCAACAAGGACTATTTTTTAAAAACCAATACGTAATTAAATATAATTCTAACCAATATATTTCAATTATGTGTGGATTATTTTTTTTAAAAAAGGAAGACACATATCATGATGACCATCACATTTAAAATGATAGCATCAATGAAACCTGGATGTTATAAGCACATGACTGAAATACAAGAGAATGTGTAATGTTTCCCACTGCTTTAAATAAAAGGAGATTATGCAAACCTTTTCAATATTGAACCAAATCTATGGTAACCATCTGGCAATCAGAATAAATGGGAAATAAGTAACTTTTTCATCCTAGAAATCCAAATGAGATTACGATTGGCTGCTACTGACCTATTAGCAAGGTACACATTGTGCATAAATTAGCTGCCACAAGGAGGAAAAATATATAAATTTTGTAAGTTCATTTTTCATGATTAAAACCATACAACTACTCATTTGTTTAATGTAGGTGTGTGATCTGTTATACAAAAATGACAGATGATGATTGCAAACCTTGTAAGCTCCAAATATTCAGTTTGCTATTGCATCACTCCTTTCCAAATCATGTATCACAACTCCTAGACCATCCGTCACATAAGAAAATGAGAAATAATAAGGACCAGAAAAAGGTTAGATTTCAAAATTTTTAAAAAAAACTGAACAAATTGTAAATGTGAGTCTGACAAATTGATACCCAAGACTAAATTACCAAACACATGGGGGCAATAAGAGGGGGAAATCAATTAACCATTGACAAAGATTAAAAATGGAAATTGGGATAGAATAAATCAAATTGGAAGTAAACTAATCCAAATCAAAATATTTACCACCCTGAAGTTATTTAATTACATATCCTTGCATGTTCCTCGGATTGCCTATGTTGTTTCTCTGTGGACAAAATAAAAAATTCAGATATTCTTGCAGACTCTAAATGGCTCCAATACTATTTAAGATTAGGAGGATAATACATTCTTTGAATTGTATACTTTAGTAATACTTCCTAATAACATTGCATAGTGGATGACAGAGATATCCTCGATACTTAGCAAGATCACAGAGCCACTGGTAAATAAGACCAAATAGGCCTGCTAATTCAGGAGCCTACCTTAAAAACAATTAAGGAACCACATCATTCCAGCAATCTATAGCGTTGGTATTATATTTGTAGAACCTATGAATCAAACTATTTCAACATAACTTAATCTAACCACTAACATTTCTAAATAGAAAATTGGCTAAGCATGGTCGTGCATTCTCAATCATAGACGACGTATCTCTAACTTTAAATGATTCGAACACAAATAACATTTACATTCTGATGGATCTACCATCCTAAAGTAAGCACAAGATATAGTAGAATGAAGTGAATGGCATACAATAAGATTAGAAATAGGTTAGCAACTGATGGGGTGAAGGATCACTTGCCTCTTGGGTTGGGGTCATAGTTGAAGCTGAAGCTGGTGCTCAACGGTGCTCCAGCTGGTGCTCAACGACATCAACCTTTCTAGTTGAACCACGACCCCAACCTTAACATAGTTGAAGCTGCCATATACCAGTAATTTAAATAATTAAATTCAACCTTTCTAGGTTTTGTAGCGAACATGGCCTCATATGCCATTTGTTCAAGTTTGATTTTGGTGATTAATGACAACATGATCAATGGGACTAACCATATTGTTGAGCATGTCTTTGTAGACATTGCTAGGTCCCATGGATACAAAAATACCATATGCCAAAATGAGAAGATAGTATATTTTCAAGGGTCAAAACTGAGAAGAAGAAAAAGAAGAAAAGAGCACCGTCAGATGAACTGACAGTACATAGGAAAAGGCGTCGGTGCAAGCGTCGGAGTATTTGGTACACTGCGTGAAGAAGGCCCAAATCACACAGACCGTCGGATGAACCGACGGTATGTTTTTTAGTTGCACCGGATGAATTCCTGGAGGAGAAGCAGCACAGTCAGCAGCACCGGATGAACCGATGGTCCATTGGTAGGAGCCGTCGGTCTATCCGATGATCCACTGGAACAAGACAGAGACGAACCGAGTGAAAGGCCTTAAGCATCGGATGAACCGATGGTCACAAGGATACAAGCAACGGTTCATCCGACGGCTACGAAGAAGCTAATAGTAAGGTTTTTGCGAAGAATCCTTCAGCACCGGATGAACCGACGGTGCGTCGGTTGAAGCGTCAGATGATTTGTGTCAACGGTCATGTGCGGTGGAAGGCAACGGCTAGTAGCACCGGATGAACCGACGCCCGGAAAAAGCATAGTGTCGGATCATCCGATGGTACTACTTTCTGTAGCTTTGGCCCAACGGCTAGCTTGATGCATTGGCCTATTTATACCCCTTCCACCCTGTCATTTGAGCTGGCTGGAGTGTGTGGGAGTGTAGAGGAGTCCAAGACACATAGAAGATCATATCCAAGCCATCCAAGTGCTAAATTTCTCATCCATAGACTTGCACATGCTTTGTGTGTGTGTGCTTAGTGTTAGGCTTAGCTTAGAGCTGAGTGAGTGCAAGGTGTGCCTACCTTGTGAGGTGATTCTCGAGTGGATCAAGTTGTACGAGGTGCGCCGGAAGCCTTGGAGCCTAGGTGGCTCTCCGGCGAACGACTTCGACCCTCCGGCTTGGTGTGGAGCAGCGAGGACACTTTGTGCGGGGGACATGGAGACCCCCTTCCCTTGGTGGAGAATCTCCTTAGTGGAGGCGGCATCAAGGTGACCAAGGGAGCTTGGCGAGCGCCTTCATGGTGAGCCTTTTGTGGCAAGTCAAGTGGTGCTCTTGGGAAAGACTTGGTGACCGAGAAGCAATACTCTTGTGTAGAGTGCTTCAACAACGTGGACTAGAGGTGGCTTAGTGCCTACCGATACCACGGGATAAATCACATGTCAAGAGTTTGCTTCCTCTCATCCCCCTTTACGTTTCCGCATTACATTCTTGCAATCTTTGTTTGCCTTTACTTTCCTAGAGTAGTATCTTGCTAGGATTGGCTATAGGTTGCAAAACTTGTTTTGGGATGGGAGTTTCACACTAGAACAACCTTAGTTGCACATCTAGATAGCATGTTCTAGTTTATGTTTGATGCAAATAGTGATAAGCCATAGGTTAAGTTTTTAAGTTGCCTAATTCACCCCTCCCCCTCTTAGGCTACGAGCATCCGATTCCTTACAGGTTTTAGTAGAAATCTGGTGCTATAACACTATGAAATGTTACTATTCCATCATGAAATACCACATCAGCCATTTAAACTGTCAAAAAGAATACTTGCCAATTATAAAGCCTAAAAATGTGTAAAAACAAAAAATGGAGTGATAAAAAGACAAGAGATCCTTAAAGGTAAAAGTCCATGACTGCCTATGGTTTGTAGAGTTTATATTAGCTAGTCCGAATGTGCAAAAGCAAATGAAAACCTTGAATTATCAAATATAAAATAGTATAAAGAAAGTATCGAGGAAAGAAAAGCAATGGAACCAACATGATGCTATTCCCTATTTTTTGAATTTTTGATAATATAAATGTAGATGACATACCAGGGTTGAATTTTTAGCTCCAACCTAATTTTTGGTACACATCTTAAGCAGCATTACATCCATGTTGCTTATCGGCGGCAACTCATAGAGAACCCCATGCCTACACAAATCACACACAAATCACACCAGTGATATTAAATCTGAACCAAACACGTTCGTTCTTCACATTGGCAAGAGGAAGTAGTAAGGTCGGGAAGGGAAACAAAATACATAGTATCCTTCAATCATTTTTAAAAGAAACTGCTTTCACACAGATCTTCTTTCCTCATAATTTAAATTGTTGATACCACCATGTGAAATAGTTCTTGTGCCACAATTAATTTCTTTCTAAAATATAATTCCCATGCAAATCAATCAAAATGTCCTAAAATCAGATGGAAATGGGTCAAATTAGAGCTCTGTGGCACCCAACAGTGTTGCTGGTGTTGTGTAAGGAATCGGATGCCCGTAGCCTAAGAGGGGGAGGGGGTGAATTAGGCAACTTAAAAACTTAGCCTATGGCTTATCACTATTTGCATCAAACATAAACTAGAACATACTATCTAGATGTGCATCTAAGGTTGTTCTAGTGTGAAACTCCCATCCCAAAATAAGTTTTGCAACCTATAGCCAATCCTAGCAAGATACTACTCTAGGAAAGTAAAGGCAAACAAGGATTGCAAGAATGTAATGCGGAAACGTAAAGGGGGATGAGAGGAAGCAAACTCTTGACACGCGATTTATCCTGTGGTATCGGTAGGCACTAAGCCACCCCTAGTCCACGTTGTTGAAGCACTCTACACAAGAGTATTGCTTCCCGGTCACCAAGTCTCTCCCAAGAGCACCACTTGACTTGCCACTAAGGCTTGCCACGAAGGCACTCGCCAAGCTCCCTTGGTCACCTTGATGCCGTCTCCACTAAGGAGCTTCTCCACCAAGGGAAGGGGGTCTCCACGTCCCCCGCACAAAGTGTCCTCACCGCTCCACACCAAGCCGGAGGGTCGAAGACGTTTGCCAGAGAGCCACCTAGGCTCCAAGGCTTCCGGCACACCTCGTACAACTTGATCCACTCGAGAATCACCTCACAAGGTAGGCACACCTTGCACTCACTTAGCTCTAAGCTAAACCTAACACTAAGCACACACACAAAGCATGTGCAAGTCTATAGATGAGCAATTTAGCACTTGAATGGCTTGGATAAGATCTTCTATGAGTCTTGAACTCCTCTGCACTTCCACACACTCCAGCCACTCCAAATGGGTGAGTGAAGGGGGTATAAATAGCCCAAGGCGTCCAAAGAGCCGTTGGCTAAAAGCTGCTGAAATTGGTACCGTCGGATGAACCGCCGCTCCACTTTTTCCAGGCGTCGGTTCATCCGGTGCCCTCCACGTCACATGACCGTTGCTTCCCTGTTGACACTTATCCTCCGACGCTTGCACCGACGGTCATCTTGCCTAGCCGTCGGTTCATCCGGTGCTGATAGACTCGTGGCCAAAACCTCTCTGTTAGCAAACACGCGACCATCGGATGAACCGCTGCTGAAACCCTTGTGTCCATCGGTTCATCCGGTGCTGAAGAGCTTCGCTCCCGGACGTCTCTGTTAGCTAATTTGACGCCGTCGGATGAACCGCTGCTCACCCATCGGTTCATCCTGTGCTACTGATTTCTGCAGGCTTGGTCTTTTGATTCATCTGGCGCAACTAGAAAAGGGGGCGTCGGATGATCTGGTGATCTTCATGTTGACTTGAGTCTTCCCGCAGTGTACCACTTCATCCGGCGGTTTCCCTGACGTTGTCTTCTAGTGTACCATCGGTTCATCCGGTGCTACTCTTTTCTTTCTTTTTCTTCCATGGTTTTGACCCTTGAAAAATACACTATCTTCTCGTTTTGGCATATTGAAGGACCGATTAGGCGAACCAGAGAGGGGGGGAGTGAATGGGAGCCGATAAAAATTCTTCTCGAAGGAGATGATGTCGTATGGACCTCCCTGGGCCCACTACCTCGGTGGGTACCAGGACTGACTACTCGGTGGGCCCCTGGGACTACTCGACTTGCGCTGCACGGCACCTGATGGCGTGAAGCACAAGGGCTACAGAGGAGAAATACCCGGATAGGAAGCTGTACATGTCCCGCACTGTATAGAGGACTCCTAGACGTACTCGACTAGTACTCTCTCCCTGAACCGACTTGTAACCCTGCCTCCCGGACTATATAAGGCGAGGCAGGGACCCCCCCTCTCTCTCACGGCTTAAGATTGCATCATCTTGTAATCGCACCCAATCAATCCAGAGCCACGCAGCATACAGGACGTAGGGTATTACGCACCCTGCGGCCCGAACCTGTCTAAATCGTGTGCCACGTGTCTCTTCCTTCGAGTTGCCGATCTCGGCGAGGCCATATTCATCTACTTCGGGTACTCCCCTTAGTAGGTTGCCGGTCTAAAACACCGACAGCTGGCGCGCCAGGTAGGGGCTCTCGCCGAAGATCTCATGGCGAACTCGACGGCTTCCGTCTACATCAAGCCAACCGTCGCCTTCAACCGCGGCGACACCTTCGTCTTCGGTGCCTGGGTCTGCACTGCTGACGGCGCCGGATCTTTCCAACGCCGCCTCACCATGCCGCCCAACCCAGAGACCGGCCTCGTGACACTTCCCAGAGTAGTCACGGGCGAACTCGCCGGCAAATTCGCCGAAATTTCGCTTTTCGACCAACACGCCGACTTCGAGCTTGGATCCGCCTCCAACTCGGGCTCGACGTCCCCGTGGGCTATCGTATGCGAGCCGGCAACTCAGCCATCGCATGTGGACTCCCCACCCCGCAAGCACTTCACGCGTGACCCCCGCAACATCAGCAGGGCCCACATGAAGGCTCCCACTACACGCCGGGCCGGCAAGGAGCCCGTACCCGAGTACGACTCGGACTCCGACACCGCTCCCGGCCACGCCTCGGACTCCAACCCCCTTTTCGGCTTCTACTCGGACTCCGCCTACGAGTTCGACTTCGGGTCGGACCTTGAGGATCCCGAGTCCGAGAACAACTCCACAGAGCAACCCCTGTCAGGACCCGCCGCCGGCTTGGTCATAACATCTACACCCGCCAGAAGATTTGTCTACTGGCCAGACCGCAAGCCCGCTGACCTGACGAACGGGAACTCACGCTACGTCGCCTACCTCGACTCGCTTCCCTTCCAGGAGGGAACGCCACTCGCTCGAGCTGAGGAGGACACCCCAACGGAGGTGGTGAGTTCTGACTCCAGTCTTGGCAACCCCGACCGCCAAGTCTTCATGGCTGCCGACGATACGCCAGGACCCTCAGGGACAGCAAGCGACTGATACCTCGAAGACATCTCCGCAGACGAGCTGTCTGCTGACACACCCGCGGATGAGACTGACGCCAACAGGGACGCTCGACGTGAGCGTAACAGAAAGCGGAACGAACGACGCCGGCGTCTTCGAGACAACCTCCCCATCCGCAACCTCGCAGAGGCTCTCGACCAAGTCGAGAGTAGGGTACACACTACCCCGGAGCAATGCCTCATGTCGATCACAGCGATCGCACGCCAAGCTCAGGGGATGCGTGCAGGAGAAGTCATCGCCAAGCTTGCAGAAGACGCTTACTTCATGCGAGCTGACAACAGGGTCGCTCAGCCGCCCCCCGCCAGGAATCGTGATAACGAAGCCACAAGTCGCAGCGCGGACCTCGGTCGTAACCGTACTCGAGCTGAGCTGCCGGCCTATCCCAACCGTACTCGTGCAACGGCCGGCGGACCCTCTCAAGGTGGCAACAGCGCTGCAGCTGCTGGCGGCGATCGTGAGATCGTCCCTCATCGCGACCCTGGCGGCGGAGGCAGCGACGGCGGAAGCTCCAACCATGGGGCCAATAGAAGGGCCAGTGGCGGAGGCGACCGCGGCGGCCGACGCCACGCGAATAGCCACGCCTCCGGAGCCTCTCAGGGCGGCTTCGACGCCCGCCAGAAGATTGAAGAACTACGGCGCAAGAAGGCTTCCACGTCAGGCGACAACGACGGCTTCCCTGCCTTCTCTGCGCGACTTCGCAACCTCCTCCTCCCAGAGAAATTCAAGCCTCTGGGAATCACCAAGTACGACACGAAGCAAGATCCTGTGCAGTGGCTCAGATGCTACGCCCTCTCCATCGAGAACGCTGGTGGCAACAACGACACCAAGTGCCTATATTTCCCCTTCTGTCTGGACCAGGCACCGCTTACATGGCTCGAGTCACTTGAGAAGTACTCGATCGACAAGTGGGACCAGCTGAAGGAGCAGTTCACCAGCAACTTCGCGGGCGCTATGGGCCGCTCGGGTACTCGCATGGACCTAGCTATGGTGAAGCAGGAACAAGGCGAGACCCTTCGCAAGTACATGCGGCGTTTCTTCGACAAGCACGCCACAGTAGTCGATGTCTCTGACAAAGAAGTCATCGACCTCTTCCAAGACGGTCTCTACCACCGTCGCACTTTCGAAGACTTCGGCCGTCGCCGCCCAAGATCCATCACCCACCTCAAGGACATGATCACGTCTTGGGCCGATGAAGAAGACAAGGCCAACGCCAAGTACGACGCCATCTGTGGCAAGAGCAAGCAGAACACGGGCGGCGGCAGCAGCAACAACGGGAACCAAGGCGGTCGCAACAACAACAACTACTCGGGTCCCAACCGCAAGCGCAAGCCAGACAACACTGTCGCGGCTATCCAGCGCCCTGCGAAGGAGAACTCGAAGAAGACCTCCGGCGGCTTCAAAGACTTGCTGAAGGAGAAGTGCCCGTGGCATCTGGACGGCAACCACACCACCGAGCAGTGCTACCAACTCAGGCGAGCACTCAAGGATAGTCCGGAGCCACGGCACCCTCATGACAAGAAAGGCAAGAAGAAGAACGACGAAGGCAATGGCGACTTCTAGGAACCCGACAAGACGGTGAACGTCCTCTTCGGCGGGCTACCCAGCAGACGGGTCCAAAAGGCTACCCGTCGAGAAGTCATGAGCATTGAACCAGCGGTCCCGACCCCCCTCAGGTGGTCGGAGGTACCCATTACTTTCTCCCGCGCGGATCAATGGACTAGCTTCCCCGAACCAGGGCGGTTCCCACTCGTCCTGAAGCCGGTGGTCGCGGGCTCCAAGCTCAACAAGGTCATCATCGACGGTGGAAGCGGGCTTAACGTCCTTTTCACCAAGACCTTGAAGAAGATGAAGCTCGACATCACCCACATGCTCACCAAGAGCACCTCGCCCTTCTACGGCATCGTCCCCGGAAACGCGGCTATTCCACTGGGCTCAGTGGTCCTGCCAGTTACCTTCGGGGAATCTCGGGACAACTATCGTACCGAGTACATCAAGTTCGAAGTCGCGGACTTCGAGACGTCCTACCATGCCATCCTCGGCAGACCGGCCATCGCCAAGTTCATGGCGGTACCCCACTACACCTACCTAGTACTCAAGATGCCGAGTCCAGCAGGTGTACTCTCGCTGCAGGGGGACTTGAAGATATCGCACGACTGCGACACGGAAGCTGTGGAGATCGCCTCCACAAATCAAGTACCCAATGCAATGATGGAGATCTACGCTGCATCGAAGAAGCTTGCCCCAAGCGAACTCGACATCCCAGAGAAGTCGGATAAAGCTAACAAGCCTCAGCCAGCCGAGGAGGTTCTGGTCAAGACAATTGACCTCGGGACAGGCGACAGCAGCAAGACCACCACCATCGGGGCGGGCCTCGACCCCAAATAGGAAGACGCGCTCATCAACTTCCTCCGGGCTAACCGCGACATCTTCGCGTGGAAACCAGCGGACATGCTAGGGGTGCCCAGGGAGTTGATTGAGCATTCACTCAACGTCGATCCTAAAGCTACCCCGAAGCGACAACACCTCCGCCGCTTCGCCGACGACAGACGGGACGCCATCAAGAAGGAACTCGCCAAACTACTCGCGGCTGGCTTCATCAGAGAAGTTTTCCATCCTGAGTGGCTCGCCAACCCCATCCTCGTCCGCAAGAAGAACTCGAACGAGTGGAGGATGTGCGTCGACTACACCGACCTCAACAAGCACTGCCCCAAGGACCCCTTCGGGTTGCCGTGGATTGACCAAGTCATCGACTCCACGGCGGGCTGCGACCTGCTCTGCTTCCTTGACTGCTACTCCGGGTACCACCAGATCGCGATCAAGGAAGAAGACCAGGAGAAGACCGCGTTCATCACCCCGTTTGGCGCGTACTGCTACACGACCATGTCCTTCGGGTTGAAGAACGCCGGCGCTACATACCAACGAGCTATCCAGGCCTGCTTCAAGAGGCAACTCAACAAGAACGTCGAAGCCTACGTGGATGACGTGGTCGTCAAGACCAGAAACTCCAGCACGCTCATCGACGATCTTGAAGAGACTTTCGCATCCCTGCGCGAGTACCGTTGGAAGCTCAACCCGAACAAGTGCGTCTTCGGCGTGCCGTCGGGCAAACTACTCGGCTTCATCATCAGCCATCGCGGCATCGAAGCCAATCCCGAGAAGATCTCCGCCATCACCAGCATGAAAGCTCCTACGTGCATCAAAGACGTACAGAAGCTGACCGGGTGCATGGCGGCCTTGAACAGATTCATCTCGAAGCTTGGAGAACGGGGGCTCCCCTTCTTCAAATTACTCAAACACCAAGAGAAGTTCGTGTGGACTCCAGAGGCGGACCAAGCCCTTGCCCAGCTCAAGGACTTCCTATCGAAGCCACCAGTCCTCACAGCTCCTCGTAAAGGCGAGCAGCTACTGCTCTACCTCGCTGCGACTACTCACGTGGTCAGTACTGCCATCATCGTCGAGCGGCAGGAAGACGGCCACGCCTATCCAGTCCAGCATCCAGTCTACTTCGTCAGCGAGGTCCTATCAGAATCCAAGGCACGCTACCAGCCAGTACAGAAGCTTCTGTACGCAGTGCTCATCACCTCGCGGAAGCTACGACACTACTTCCAGGAGTACTCGATCTCCGTCGTCACCGACTACCCGCTCGGTGACATCTTGCGGAACCAAGATGCTACTGGAAGAATCTCCAAATGGGCAGTCGAACTCGGCGCCCTCAACATCGACTTCAAGCCACGCACAGCCATCAAGTCGCAGGCACTAGTCGACTTCATGGCGGAGTGGCGGGAGAATCAGCTACCTACTCCAACCAAGCGCCCAGAGCACTGGGTGATGTACTTCGACGGCTCACTCAACCTCGAGGGCGCAGGTGCAGGAGTACTCTTGATCTCTCCAACGGGCGAACAACTCAAGTACGTCCTGCAGATCTTCTGGAAGGTCTCAAACAACGAAGCCGAGTACGAAGCTCTGCTACACGGGCTCTGCCTCGCGGCTTCACTGGGCATCAAGCGGCTACTAGTCTACGGCGACTCCGCAGTGGTCATCAACCAAGTCAACAAGTCCTGGGACCGCAACAAGGAGAACATGGACGCCTACTGCCTAGAAGTCCGCAAGCTCGAGAACAAGTTCTATGGTCTCGAGTTCCACCACGTCGTCCGCGACAACAACGTTGCAGCGGACGTCCTGTCGAAGCTTGGTTCTACTCGCGCTCAAGTACCAGCGGGTGTCTTCGTCCACGAGCTTCACGCGCCATCCATCCCGGAGCCGGCGCCACCGACCATTGACCCAGCGCATCCCCCGGCTGGCCAGAAGGTCATGATGATCGACGTGGACTGGAGGTAGCCCTTCATCGACTACCTCAGCGAGCAGAAGGTTCCCTCGGACAAGAACTTGGCCGAGCAACTCATCCGCCGTGCCAAGTCCTACGTTCTCGTCGGAGACAAGCTCTACAGGCGGGGTGCATCTTCCGGAGTACTCATGAAGTGCGTTCCCAGACAAGAAGGCAAGGACATCTTGGAGGAGATCCATAAAGGCGTCTGCGGCAACCACGCGTCCTCACGCACGCTGGTTAGCAAGGCCTTCCGACGGGCTTTCTATTGGCCCACAGCTCTGGGCGACGCCGAAGAACTCGTCAGAAGGTGCCAAGGGTGCCAATACTTCGCCAAGCAACAACACATCCCGGCCTACAAGCTAGTCACCATACCGCCAACCTGGCCTTTCGCCTGCTGGGGGCTCGACATGATTGGGCCACTTCCAACTGCGCCAGGTGGATTCAACCGAGTATTGGTGGCCATCGACAAGTTCACCAAGTGGATCGAGGTCAAGCCGGTTACATGCCCCAAGGTCGACAGAGTACTCGACTTCCTGTATGAACTCGTGCATCGCTACGGACTACCCCACCGCATCATCACAGACCTGGGCTCCAACTTCAACAATCACCAGTTCTGGGAGTACTGCGAGAACAGCGGGATCGACGTCCGATATGTCTCAGTTGCCCATCCTCGGGCCAATGGACAAGTCGAGTGCGCCAATGGGATGGTGCTCGACGCTCTCAAAAAGCGGCTACACGACGCTGCCAACTCCAAAGGAGGCAAGTGGATCAAGGAACTACCCAATGCTCTCTGGGGGTTGCGTACTCAACCTTCCAAGCCAACGGGACAATCCCCGTACTTCCTGGTCTACGGCTCCGAAGCAATCCTCCCTGCTGATGTCATGTGGGATTCACCAGCAGTGGAGCAATACGACGAAGGCATCTCTGAAGACAGCAGACGAGTTGACATCGACGGACTCGAAGAAGCTCGCTGTGCCGCCCTCGTCCAATCAGCAAGGTACCTAGAGGGTATCCGACGCTACCACGATCGCAACGTTAAGGAACGCTCCTTCAACGTTGGTGATCTTGTCCTCCGCCGCATCCAGAACACGGAAGGACTACACAAGCTCAGCTCGCCCTGGGAAGGTCCCTTCACAATTGCAAAGGTGACCGGACCGGGCTCCTACCGCCTCCAGACGCTTGAAGGCGAAGACATCAACAACTCGTGGAACATCGACCAACTCTGTCGATTCTACGCCTAGTCTACACCGGGGGCTCCAGTCTATACGACTACTCAAAGACCCCTTCGCCGTAAGCGGCCTCCAGGTCCAGGCCCTAGTCTCCGGACTACTCCTCTCCAGGATCCAGCCCACGCGGCTACTAACGGATCTTGGGCTGCGACGAGCGACAAAGGACTCCAGCAGCGGTCTACTAAGAGACCAAGCACTCCTAGATCCAGCCCATGCGGCTACTAACGGATCTACTGCTGTAAGCGGCCATACGCCCTAGCACTACTTAGCCGTAGGCGGCCTCCGGGTCCTGGCGACTACTCTGTAACAACGGCCCTGGCCATCCAGGCGTACTTCTTCAGTAATAAAGTTTGATTACCTATCAACTGCTTTACTGTCCCTTTTCCTCAACGGGCCCACTGGCGAGTATGATTACTCGCGACGACTCCATGATGGGACTCCGCACTCACAGATCGGGATAACGAGTACTCATTTATGGAAGTTTCCTTCATTCATACTTAAACAAGTTCATTACAACTTTGTTTATACACAACTACTGCTACGAGCTAACCCTACAGGACTACTGGAGGTTGAGCTTCTCGGCGACTTGTTCGGCAATGGGCGCCATCTGCTCCAGCAGCTCCGCGTACTGCTCGTCCGTGCAGTTGGCGGCTAGTCCGCTGGCGACTACGTCAACGGGAGCTTTTGGGAAGTACGACTTCATATACGCCAGGACCTGGTTGGGGATCGACTTCGCCAGGTGCTTCACGTACGTCGCCAGGCGGCTCGGGGCTTCCTTCAGCCGGTCCACCAATGGGGCTATCTTCGGTCCCCCGGGCTGAGGCACCAGTAGCCTCGCGATGGGAAGCGCGGCCTCCTCGAGTTCCTTCAGCTGGGCCCGCAGCTTCTCGCAGTCCTCGTTCAGCTTCTGCAAAGATTTGTAGCAGTTGATGAGGTCACGATCCGACGCAATGCGAAGCTCCATGTGCTTGTCGCACTCGTAAGCAAGCTGCTTATAATCATACTCCAGTACCTCGCGGGCCTCTTGCTCTCGGTAGAAGAGGTTCTTCAGGTCGGTCTCTGAAGCCTTCAGCTGGTCGACGTGGGTCTCAAGCTCTGCAATCAACAAGGCAAAGCGGGTCAGACTCCTCCAAGACACTACCGATGGGTACTCAGCATGGCAACGGCGTACCTTTATTCTTGTTGCGGAGAGACTTGTTCTTCCGCACCAGCTCGTCGCTCTTCGCCTGCATATCTTGGATTTCGTTGTGATACTGGGCGAAGGCGGTGTCCAGCTTCGACTGCATCGTGGCGGCGTGCTTCCGGGCCTTCACGAGCTGTTCTTCTAAGGCCTCGGCCCGGAGCACCGTGTCGCCATACCCTTGAAGCATGTCAGACTTCTGCCGAGACCGCTCCGCGACGTCCTGCCACAGACAACACATGTCAAATGGGTACTCAACACTAAAGGATTGACTACTCAAGGGTGTCGACTACTCACCTTCATCCATTGCTCGGCCTGGCGCATTGCCTCCATGTGCCGAGCTACCGTCGCTGGATCGACTAGGTCATCCGCCAGCAGCTCGATCCCGCCACGACTACTCGTCGCGGTTTCGGACATTGGCGCCGAGCGGATTGGCTCCGCGTCCTGGATCTCTGGCGAGCGAACGACTACTTCCAGAGCCGGTTCTGGATGCACGTCGTTGCGCCCCCCTCCAGCTGTCGCGGTGGCTTCTTCAACCGCCACCTCCATTTGCTCGGGGGCTCCTTCGGCAGCTCCCTGGGTCTCTGGTGCCAAATCTTCAACGGGCACCGCCGACGGGATAGCACTTCCCTCGGCTTCGGCACCTGTCAATAAAAGGACAACTGGATCAGTCATACATGGCGGTTACGACTACTCTTCGGGATTACTTGCACTTGAGCAAAGTACTCACCCTCTACGATGCTGGCCTCAGGCAAGGTAGCTTCCACGGCCGGCGCCCCGGATTCTGCCTGAGGGGCGGGAGCGGACTCCTCAGCGGGCGGCGCGGTTTCCTCTCCAGCCACCGCTGTGGTGGGTTCATCTCCCTCCCAGGTCAAGTTCGTCGATTTCCTGCAGAGTGCACAAGCTGGTTGTCAACCCAGTACGACTACCAAATCTAATGTACTCCTCGGGAAGGATCACCACTTACAAATTCGACCAGACTACCGTCACGGTTGGGGCGCCGAGGATGCTGGCAATATCTACCAGTCCAGCTTCGGTAGGCGTTTCCTCTTGCGCCTCAGTAGCCGCCGCTTCTTCAACAATAGCAGCGGCCGGTTCTGTGCTCCCCTCAGCAACTGGGGGCTGGCACGACAACTGCGCCAAGAGCTCCTCTACGGTGGGGGCTGGGCTACGACTACCCCCAGCTGGCTCCTCCACCGTATCCCAGTTGCCTTCGTCCCCCTGCTCTACGGGGTCGGAAGGCGGCATCTCCTGCAAGCAAGGGAATTTCGTCGTCAATGTACAACATCGAGACATAAGTACTCGACTACCCTATTCAAGACGGCTTACCTCCTGGGACGTGGTCTCCGTGACCTTCAACTTCTTGGCCACGCGCTTGCGGGCCACGTTGCGCGGCCTCCTTGGCGGCGCGGGCAAACTAGCCTCCAGGCTAGTCGGCGGATCCTGAATGAGAGGAATATGAGGCAATCCAGGGCGGCTGAATCTCGACCGCAGCTGGAAGCGCTCCTGCAGCATCTCCTCATCGTCGTCCTCTTCGGACGTGTCTTCGACGACTACTGTGTCGTCTCCCTCACCAACCTCGCGCCGCTCCTTGGCCTTGGCTTTCCCTTCCTCTGGGACCTCGACAATTTGAGGAGGCGACGCCGGCTCGGAGACGAACTTCACCAAGTCATCCTGCAAGAAGCACAATACGTCAGCACGACTACTCTTACGTAATGAGTACTCGACAATGGGTACGGCTACCGACCTCATTTGGCGGGCGCGCGGCGGAGTACTCAGGCACAGGGCACGGTGTGTACGCCAGCATGTCTTTGAAGATCCTGCCCAGCCTATCAACGATGTCGTCGTCGTCGACTTCATCACCGGGCATCCGCGACGTGTCGTCGTCGCCGGTGTACTGGTACCCTAGGGTGTCGCGGGCCATCAGCGGCTGCACCCTTCGCTTCATGAAGCTGAAGGCCACATGTTCGGCCCTCAGCCCGGCTTCTCTCAAAGCCTTGATTTTCGCCAGCAGCTCGGGCAACTGGATACCTTCCTGCATTGTTGGCTCCGAGTTCCACCATGGCCGGTGCTTCGGCTGCTTCCCGCTTGGCTTCGGCAGCTCCGAGTGGTGGTTGGTGATGTAAAACCATTTCGACTTCCAATCTTGGTTGGAGTCGATAAGCTTGTACGAGAGGTACTGCTCCGCGGCGTCTTCTCGCATCTGGATGCCGGCTCCCCCCACTACTCGAGGATTGTTGGCGCTGGGCTGGGGCTTGACTCGGAAGAATTTTCGGAAAAGGATCCCATGGGGCTTGATCCCCAAGAAAGCTTCGCAGAAGTGTACGAAGACTGAGGTGTGGAAGATACCGTTAGGGTTGAGGTTGAGGTACTCGATGCCGTAGTACCCCAGCAGCCCCTTGAAGAAGTCGCTGGCCGGGAGAGACAGCCCTCGCTCCGCGAACCGGGTGAACATAGGGATCTCGTCCGGGCTTTTCTCCATGGGGTACGGATCCCCTGCAGCGGCTCTCCACATGTCAACCTCCTTCTCCCGCAAGAATCCACTGTTGAGAAGCGCCAGCAGATCTTCGGTCTTGGCCTTGGATTTCTTCCATTCTTGATTCGGATTTGGTCGCGGCGGAGACACCGGCGGCGATGTCCCCGCGGCGGATCCGGCGGCCTCCTCGCGAGCCCTTTTCTTCCCACCGGCAGCCTTCGAGGTCTTCGATGGTGAGGGCTTCATTCTCCAAGTGCACGGTGTCTTCACTCGCATTCGCTCGGGGGCTACGGCGGTGGCTTTCTACGGCGGCGCGTTCGGATCTACAATCCTCTCAACGGCGGCAGTGCGCACTGGCGGTAATTTCTGGCTCGATCTGCTGGGAATGGCTGCGAATGCGTGGGGTGAAAAACCCTAAGGGTTTCGGCTTCTATTTATAAGTCAACAGCGGCCCCTCCAACGGCCGGATGGATAAGTCTGTACACGGCTGACTCAGCGGCGGTGCTTGACTCTCCAACTTCTACTAGTTGACACGCCTCGTCTCGGGGGCTCGGCTACTTCTACTCAACTTCCTGGGTAGCGACAAGATTCAAGAGCAACTCAGGACACATTCTACAAGATGACCCTTCAATTCGAGAGGAAGTACTCGACTCAAGGCTCGGGGGCTCCGTGCCACGTGTCCTTCGGTTTTTTCTCCGGATTTCACGGGATATTCTTGCCAAAACTTCAGATGGACCCTCAGCCAGAGTCTGCAACTCAACCTAAGGCTCGGGGGCTACTCCATATGGAGTGCGATTTTGCAATCGCACTTCCATATCAGTTTCGGCTTCAAGACAACACGGGCATTGTTGAAGACCTTTAAGAGCAGCACTCGAGGACGCTTGGGACTACTCGAGAAGACTTCAGGATTGCTCAAATATCAGCTGGAGTACATTCCAGCCTCGGGATGCTTCGACTACTCTTGAGGACTTTTGACTTGTAGCGCTCAGGGACGCTTGAGGACTACTCGTTAAGGCCGTCAAGACTACTCGAAGCTATCCTTCTCGACTACAAAGTACTCGGGGGCTTGTCGTATGGACCTCCCTGGGCCCACTACCTCGGTGGGTACCAGGACCGACTACTCGGTGGGCCCCTGGGACTACTCGACTTGCGCTGCAAGGCACCTGATGGCGTGAAGCACAAGGGCTACAGAGGAGAAATACCCGGATAGGAAGCTGTACATGTCCCGCACTATATAGAGGACTCCTAGACGTACTCGACTAGTACTCTCTCCCTGAACCGACTTGTAACCCTGCCTCCCGGACTATATAAGGCGAGGCAGGGACCCCCCCCTCTCTCTCACGGCTTAAGATTGCATCATCTTGTAATCGCACCCAATCAATCCAGAGCCACACAGCATACAGGACGTAGGGTATTACGCACCCCGCGGCCCGAACCTGTCTAAATCGTGTGCCACGTGTCTCTTCCTTCGAGTTGCCGATCTCGGCGAGGCCACATTCATCTACTTCGGGTACTCCCCTTAGTAGGTTGCCGGTCTAAAACACCGACAGATGAGAACTCCAACAAGACGAACACGGCTTCCAAATCACGTCTCCGACTCAACTACCCAAGTTGGCCAAGACCACGCAGCCACTGGAGTGCTACTGGTCCTAGGAACCAACAACCACCTTCACAGACTCGAGAACGCAGCGGAACACCAACTCGAGCACCACAGACTTACACCGGTCAGGCCGGTGAGCAGCACCGGTCAGACCGGTCCCTGCTGGTAAAACCTGGGAACTTCCACAGAAGGCCTCTACACCGGTCAGGCCGGTGTAGCTCGCCGGTCAGACCGGTCCAAGCCAGGAAACTCCAAATCCACCAAACAGGCCTACAGAGCTCCAAACTGGCCCAAACTTGAAACAGCAGCAACACGGGACTACAACGAACTCACCAGAACGTTCACCCGAGGCAAAACCCACAGAGCCTCTGCACCGGTCAGACCGGTGAGCAGCACCGGTCAGACCGGTCAGGCTGGGCCGCTCGGGGATGAACAGCACCCGCGGGTCAACTCCCCCAAATCCAACTCCCGATCTCCCGAATCGCTCCACGGATTTGTGCAAGACTTTGGGGATAGTAGGAACACCTCATGGGCACTCCATAGCCAAGATTTGGTCCACCAAAACTTGCTAAATCAAGAGGAATCGAAGAAATCCCAACAAGAACGCCTCTAACCCTAGAGCCACGAAAACCCCAAAATCGAGCCCCTTTACTCACTGATTTGGGAGGGGAATCAACGGGAAAAGAACCATGAAGGGTTCATGCATACATCCCCCACCAAATCCTAAAGAGAAAGGCCTCGAAATCGCTCCAAGAAAATCGCCAAAAAAGGGCTCCGAAAATCACCAAAAATGAGAAACGGGAAAGACACATCCAAGCCTTGAGGAACCACGCCGAATCATCTATACATACCAAAGAGGTTCATACAAGGTCTAGCTTGCCGCCCGATCATCCTTCCCTCTCACAAGATCTCACCATGAAGCTCTCAAGCTAGTCCTAAGAAAATCCTAAGGAAAATAGGAAGAGAAAATAGGAAAGCAAATGAGCTAGGGTTCCAAGAGATGGCTGCCATCCTCTCACCCCATGGGTTATATGGAGGCAACCGAAAGACTAAAATACCCTTACTAGCTAACTAGGGATAGATGCCCCTCAAGGGCGAATTCGGAAATCTTTGTCTTCGCTCCATCGGACGGATGCCCAGCGACCGCAAACTTGCTTAGCCTCGACGCAATCCTTGCGATCCCGACGCGTGTCCTCCGCTTCGAAGATTCCGGACTGCGTCGTCGCACACCGGTCAGACCGGTGCTCCTCACCGGTCAGACCGGTACCCACCGGTCAGACCGGTCAGACCCACCGGTCAGACCGGTCTGGAGCTGCTGCACCTCCGTCTTCGGTTCTTCGGTCTTGGCTTTGTGGATCAACCAAGGAACCCAGTGGTTTTCTGGTGAACCACCGGAAACCCCACGAACTTGGTGTAGCCTCCGCCAATCACCACTCATGACTGGGCTCCCACGTAGTCCCGGCTCGACCTTGGTTTTGAGGCTCAACCAAGAAACCGTCCATGACTTCATCTTGCCGTTCTTGCCACCATGCGGACCGCACTTGACCCCGCTGGCCACCGGGTCCCTCGAGCCAAGCCTACTTGTCTTCTCCACACCTGGAGGCCTCACCGGCAATGACCTTTCGCGCTTGTTCTTCACCTGCACCTGCACCAGTCAAGCCGCAACCTGCACCTGCAATACTTAGCCAAGAATCAGTCCACGCCACGTTGTCAATCACTCATCACACCAGGAAGCGACCATCCACCGGTCCTCGAACCACACCTGGCTCTCAATCTCCCCCTTGATGAGTGCATTGACAACACACACGTTTTGGTAACCAAGAGAAAAGGAAAAGAAAAGAGACGACTAAAAGAAACTCCAACAAGCGATTGAAATCCTAAGAAAGGCAAAGAGCAAGATCACTTGAAGAAGACAAGTCTCGGACCCCTTAGGCAAGGGCAACGGCTCGATACATCCGAGACAAAACCATGCTCAAGCAAAGAGCACAAGCCAACAAACCAAAGCTCGAAAACCACAAAGAGCCCCCCCTGCACACATGCAAGCTCCCCCTGAACCAATGCAACTCCCCCTGGACAAATGCATGCAAACCTCCTTGCAAAACAGAGCAGCTGCTTCAGCTATGCTCTGACCGGTCAGACCGGTCAACCACACCGGTCAGACCGGTGTGCTAGATCGTCCAGCACCTGAACCTTACACCGGTCAGACCGGTGTGACTCACCGGTCAGGCCGATGACCACCTGGGAACTACCCGAGCTCAAAACTAGCTCGAAACCACTTGGAAACTTTCTAAATGCATGCAGCAAGCCAAAACATGCTCAAACTTCTCCCCCTTGTTGACAATGCATGAATCAAGCCAAAAATGCAAAAAATGCAACCTAGAGCTTCTCAAATAGACAAAATTCAACAAAGGATGCTACACATGTCCAAATGAGCAAGTTAGATACTCTATAGCTTCGTAATGATATCAACTACAAGACCACCAAGTTTCACAACCATTGGGCGAAGCTAAGGTAGAATTGAGCAATTTTGCGAAAAATCACCCTCTCATGAGCAAAGTCCTAAACATGAGCAAAACATGTCAAAATGGCAAAGCCACACAAACTTCATGCTAGGACAACCATTCTAAGCATAAGACCATCATAAACACCCACAAGCACCTCATGTCGTGTCAAAGCCACCGAGCCATGTGCCTACTTCTAGATATGAGACTTCTCATCGGTAGGCATCATGCAACGGTTTAGCACCCAAAGCAAATTAAAATCAGCACATATGACATGGGAGCACATTTTCTAAGCAATTTACATTTCATTTTCAGATTTGAAATTGGTACATGAAATGTCTTTGCGACAAAAAGGAACTTATGCCCCTCCACAAGATGAAGCATGGGGGCTAAACATTCATGATGGCAAATGAGTCTTTGGCCCCATATGATCAAAATAAACTATCCAACCACAAATTAAGCATAGCCAAGCCACAAAAACATGTCAAGATCATATAAAGGCATTTACTCACAAGAGAGCATACATATGAGGTTTTTCAAAAAACATAGCTATCAACCATGGATACAAACCAAGATCATCAAGAGCTAAGCCAAACTAACCATAGCTTACCAAACTAGCTCACAAAGACATATATATCATTCCATGGAGAACAATGTATATAGGAGAAGCCTTTCCTAAACAATGCATATGATACAAAATGCATGCAACCTAAGATACAAAGATGCCTATACATCATGTTACATATGCCATGCCAAATGCAAGAAATGCACAAAGGAAAGTTATACATATGCTACAAAGGAGCTCCCACACGCCAACTCAAGAAATCAAACAAACACCAAGCTCCCCCCGCAAACGAGTGAAAGTTGCTTGATCTAGAGGTTTGGTGAAAATATCGGCTAGTTGGTCATGTGTGGGTACATGGATCAAAGCTATCTTCCCTTTCTCTACGTTGTCTCTGAAGAAATGATACCTCACTTCTATGTGCTTGGTTTTGGAATGGAGCACTGGGTTCTTTGCAACGATGGCACTGGTGCTATCACATTGAAGTGGGACATGGGTATACTCCTCACCAAAGTCACTCATGGTGTATGTGATCCAAAGGAGCTGAGAGCAACAACTAGCTGCGGCCACATACTCTGCCTCGGTAGTGGATTGAGCAACACTTGACTGTTTGTGGGAAGACCAAGACACCAAAGAGGAACCCAAGAACTGGCAAGTCCCAGAAGTGGACTTCCTATCCAACCGACACCCGGCAAAATCCGCGTCTGAAAAACCATGAAGCGCCAAAGAAGAAGACGCAGAGTACCAAAGGCCGAAGTCGGGAGTGTGTCGCAAATACCTGAAAATGCGCTTGACCGCTTGCCGATGCGAAGTCCTCGGAGACGCTTGAAAACGAGCGCACAAACATACCGAGAATTGGATGTCCGGCCTCGTCGCCGTCAAGTAGAGGAGTGACCCGATCATGCTCCGGTACTCCTTCTGGTCCACGTGTTCACCTTCCTCGTCCGCATCAAGAGCTGTAGTCGTACTCATAGGCGTCGCCATGGCCTTGGAGTCCTCCATCTTGAACTTCCTCACAATGTCCTTGGTGTACTTAGCTTGGTGCACAAATGTTCCTTCCTTTGATTGCTTGATTTGTAGCCCGAGGAAGAACTGCAACTCGCCCATCATGCTCATCTCAAATTCCCTGCTCATGTCTTCTGCAAACCATGCAACAAGAGAGTTAGACGAGCCACCAAAGACAATATCATCCACGTATACCTGCACAATCAGGATATCTCTGCCCTGCCTGAGGAGAAACAAGGTCTGATCGACCTTTCCCATCTCAAACCCTCTCTCAAACAGGAACCCCCTCAACCTACCATACTAAGCTCTAGGCGCCTGCTTCAACCCATACAGCGCCTTCCTCAACTTGTACACCCGGTGGGGGTACTTCTCACTCTCAAACCCCGGTGGTTGCCTCACAAACACCTCTTCCTCCAACACACCGTTCAGGAAAGCACTCTTCACATCCATCTGGTACAACTTGAACCCTTTAGCCACGGAAAAGGCTAGAAGGATCCTGATCGCCTCCAAACGAGCTACAGGAGCGAAAGTCTCCTCGTAGTCGATCCCCTCTTTCTGACTGTACCCCTGAGCAACAAGTCTCGACTTGTTCCTCACCACTTCTCCTTTCTCTCCCTCTTTATTTTTCCACACCCATTTTGTCCCAATCGGCTTACACCCTAGGGGAGGGTCAACCAACACCCAAACTTGGTTCCTCTCAAAATTCTCCAACTCCTCATGCATCGAGTTAACCCAATTATGATCAGATAACGCGTGTCCAATGTCTTTGGGCTCAAAGGTGGCAACAAAAGCAGCATGAGCGAAATGAGAATTGTTCCGAACCCTCGACCGTGTAGTACGTTCATTCATGTCACCGATGATTCTCGAAGCTGGGTGATCCACTTGCACTCGCCGGGGAGGTTCTCGCCTTGATGCTACCTCCCCATCAACAGCAGCTTCCCCTTGATCTGGGTTTGTCGTTGTAGGTGTGGGAGAGGGTCCGTTCTCGATCGTCGTCGAAGTAGTAGGTACATGTTCAGTCGCGGGCACCACACCGCCATCTTCATCATCTCCATGTTCATGCTCCTCCTCCTGAAAGATCTCCTCGCCAAGTTTGTCGTCACCTGCACACTCAAAAACAAGCTGACTACGTGGTTGTGTCTCGTCGAAGGTTACCTCGCAAGTCTCCACGATTTGGTTAGTTTCAAGATTGAGCACACGAAATGCTCTAGAATGAGATGCATAACCAAAGAAAATGCCATCGACAGACCTAGCCTCGAACTTGTCCAACTTCTTCCCTTTCTTCAGAATGAAGCATTTACAACCAAAGACATGGAAGTGACTCACCTTGGGTGTGCGACCGTGCATCAACTCGTAACAGGTTTTCTTCTTATGAACCCTGAGGTAGATCATGTTCGACACATAGCACGCGGTATTGACCGCCTCAGCCCAGAACCTTCTCGGAGTCCTATGCTCGTCGAGCATCGTCCGAGCCATCTCGCACAAGGTCCTGTTTTTCCTTTCCACAACGCCATTCTGGGGAGGCGTATACGGACTCGAAAACTGGTGTTCAAGACCCAAGTCATGGCAAAAGGTTTCGAAGCGAGAGTTTTTGAATTCCGAGCCATTGTCACTGCGGATCGCTCGTATGGCATCTCCGTGCCTCTCGTTTCTTAACCTCAAGACAAGATCTCGAACAAAACCAAACGTCTCCCCTTTCTCCTCAAGAAAGAGCACCCACGCATACCGAGAGTAGTCGTCCACCACAACAAGGACATACCACTTCCCACCCGCAGATCGCACACGAGCTGGGCCAACAAGGTCCATATGGAGCAGCTCGCATGGACGCTCAGTCATCACATCGGTGAGAGGCGGGTGAGAAGAAGCTACCATCTTGGCATGCCTACACGGCGCACAAACCAACTCTTTCTCAAACCTCAACCGTGGCAATCCTCGGACCAAATTGAGTTTACTCAAGCGAGACAAAAGGTCAAAGCTTAAGTGACCCAACTTCCTATGCCACTTCCACAACTCACTCGAAGAACTAGCCAAAAAGCAATGCTCCACACCAGAAGACTGAGAAAAATCAGCTCGGAACACTTGACCCTCGGGAACGACCATGCAAACAAGGTCCCCTCGAGAATCTAAAATCCGAGAACCACCAGGCCGAAACAACACCTCAAAACCCTCATCCAACAACTGGGACACAGAAAGCAAATTGAACCCCAGCGATTGAACAAGAGCAACACACCTGAGAGTGACCTTGTCACTTACCTTGATCTCACCTTCTGATAGTACACGCCCTCGCCCATTGTCCCCAAAGGTGATGTATGTCCTGGACACCACCGGGACGAGACTTGAGAACCACCCCTTGTCTCTGGTCATATGCCTCGAACAACCGGAGTCAATCAACCAAACGTTCCTCAAGTCTCCCACCTGAAATTCAAAAGCGAGCACGTGAGTGAACAAACGACTCAGCACTGGGGTTAGTACCAAAAGAGTAAAACCAGTGCCGAGCCATTTGCTCCAAAGTGGGGTTAGCACAAACCAAATCATCACGCCTATCAAAGCTACCACCACGAACACCCCCACGGTAACCACTACGAGGGAACCAACCCTCTCTAGCTGGAGGAGGACGAAAGCCACGAAAGGAAAACCGTGGATCGTTCCTCCTCTCCATCTCAAAGTTACGACTCCTCCCACCCTCGTATTGAGCACGAGGTGGAGAACGCCTAGCAAACTGACCACCTGCAAACTTTCCAGACCAACCACCAGAACCACGACCACCAGAACCAAACCGAGCATCCTCATGAGCACGAAACCCAACTCGCTGTCTGCCCAGACCTACACCGGTCTGACCGGTGTAGTGCACCGGTCTGACCGATGTAGCTCGGCCAGCAGCACCACCTGCTGCCTTCCGGTCTCCCCAAGCCGGAACCGTCCTCACAGTCGCCTTGGCCCTGGGCATCTCCATACGAGGCTCAGGTACACCATTAGAGGGGTGGTACCTGTCCTTGTTAGCCCACTCTCTAGCCATTCTCTCCTCATGCTTCCTCTTGAAGCAAAACTCATCCTTGTGACCATCTCTCCCACAATACCCACAATGGAACTTCATGGGCTGTGGCTTAGGCTTTGGCTTGGGTTGGGGCTGCCCACTCGGTTTCTCACCCTTCTTCTCTCCTTCCTCACCTCCCTTTGGGCTCACAAACTTCACCGGTTTCTGGAAATCATTTGTTGGGTGAGGAAATATGGGTGGATCTGGAGTAGTGTCAAGTTTGTTTCTGAGATGGTTAGGCTTGGGCTCAAACTTGTTCTTGTATCTGTTTGGTGGTGGGATAGGAATCTCTCCAACTCTCTCAACTCCCTCACCACTGTTCTCTCCAAGGTTGTCAGCCCCAAGTGCCTGACCATCATAGCGTTTGAAAGCCGCTATCATGATACCAAGCTGAGGCTCCTGACCCGACAACCAGCTCATACATTTCCTCAGCTCATCATTCTCATCCTGCAAGCGATCAACATAATGTGCAAGCTCCAAATTCTTAACCGCATGCAATTCACAAGTAGAGCAAGAAGTGGGAATAGGCTCTTTCAACTTAGCCTCAAGCGAAACAGTGTAAGCATGCATCTCATCAATCTTTCCATGCAAAACAGGGCAAGAAGTGCAAGCACCTAGCAAAGCAGGTCTAGACTTAAGCTCAGCCACCTCAACCCTAAGCATATCTAGTTCATCACAAGTAGAAGCATGCTTATCCTTAAGAGCAGTAAGATCAGCTAGGTACACAGAGCAATCACAGCAATCAATCTCATCAGAAACCACAGGAGAAGCCTTAAGCGAATCAATCTCAAGCTTAGCATCTAGGTTCTGGGTTTCTAGCTCAGCCACACGGTTCCTAGCATCTTCTAGTGAGGCCCTAAGCTCTTTCCTCATCTTCTTGGCCTCTCTAAGCATGTGATCGCGATTATCAAGCAAGTCAACCAACTTATCATTCTCCTTGCGCAAAGAGGAGAGCTCATCACATACCTCGTCCTCGGAGTCGGAGTCCGAGTCACTCTGATGACTCTTCTTGCTACCGGAGCTTCGAGCCATGCCGCAGAAGCCATCTCCCGCGAAACAGCTCAACCCGCTCAAGTTCCTGGATGACTTCTTGTTCTTGCACCGATCACCTTCATCTTCACTGCTACTCGAGCTCGAGGAAGAGTAGGCGGAGCTGGAGTCGACGTCGCTCGCTCCTACCATCGCTCGGGCCTTCCTGCCGTGGCCGTCCTTCTTCCTCAACCGTCGCTCGTCCTTGTGCTTGTTCTTGTGCTTGTGATCGCGCCTCGATCGGTACTTGCCGTCCTTGCTCGACTGATGCCTGTAGCCATCCTTGTAGCCGTCCTTGTTCTCCGTCTTCTCCGGGCAGTCGGCGACGAAGTGTCCTGGCTTGCCGCACTGAAAGCACATCCGTGCTGTCCTCCTCGTGTTCACTTGGTTCTCGTGCAGCCTCTCGAACCGCCTGGTCAGCAACTCCAGCTTGTCCTCTCCAAGCACGTCGAACTCCTCGTCTGGCAAAGACATCAAAGAAGACAGAGAGTACATCCTGGAGGATGCGTTAGCGTTAGACTTAGCTCCTTTGCCACCAACGAGAGCGAGACTATGAGAATCAGTCGGGCTCTCGATCTTGGCTGTCATACCACGGTCCAACTCAGCCGACTTGAGCTTCGAGAACAGCTCGTTCACCGTCAAGGTGTCATACTTCTCGGACTCAACAATAGCCTCAAACTTCCCGTCCCATACGGTACGATCCAACTAGTGCAAGAGCTTCACGGCTCTATCATGATCATCGTATGGGAGCACGGCCACATTGGCTCTCATGTTGTTCACAACGACCGTAAACCGCTGGAAAAGGGCATCGACGGACTCGCCGGGGAGATGAGTGAAGTTCTCGTACTCTCTCCGGTAAGTCACGTACATCCGAGCCTGAACCTGAGCATTCCCAGCATGAGCATCCTTCAACTACTCCCAAATCCTACAAGCTAAGTCCTCTGTCTGAACCCGATCGAATTCAGGCTGACACAGAGCACGAAACAAGTAGTCGACAGCCTTGTTGTTGGCTTCGAACATATCCCTCGATCCTGGAGCAAGGAAGTTCATCGGATGAATATAAGCTGTGTTCACCATGACGTCCCAAAGGATCTGACCCTTTCCGTGGAGGAACGCTGCCATCCGCCTATGCCACATCTGGTAGTTCTTCCCATCGAAGTGCGGAGGACCCGAACCCCGTTCCTGGTACGCCATCTTTGGATCTTAGACTGGTAAGAGTCAATGAAGACCCGAACCGGCTCTGATACCAATTGAAGGACCGATTAGGCGAATCAGAGAGGGGGGAGTGAATGGGAGCCGATAAAAATTCTTCTCGAAGGAGATGAGAACTCCAACAAGACGACACAGCTTCCAAATCACGTCTCCGACTCAACTACCCAAGTTGGCCAAGACCACGCAGCCACTGGAGTGCTACTGGTCCTAGGAACCAACAACCACCTTCACAGACTCGAGAACGCAGCGGAACACCAACTCGAGCACCACTGACTTACACCGGTCAGGCCGGTGAGCAGCACCGGTCAGACCGGTCCCTGCTGGTAAAACCTGGGAACTTCCACAGAAGGCCTCTACATCGGTCAGGCCGGTGTAGCTCGCCGGTCAGACCGGTCCAAGCCAGGAAACCCCAAATCCACCAAACAGGCCTACAGAGCTCCAAACTGACCCAAACTCGAAACAGCAGCAACACGGGACTACAACGAACTCACCAGAATGTTCACCCGAGGCAAAACCCACAGAGTCTCTGCACCGGTCAGACCGGTGAGCAGCACCGGTCAGACCGGTCAGGCTGGGCCACTCGGGGATGAACAGCACCCGCGGGTCAACTCCCCCAAATCCAACTCCCGATCTCCCGAATCGCTCCACGGATTTGTGCAAGACTTTGGGGATAGTAGGAACACCTCATGGGCACTCCATAGCCAAGATTTGGTCCACCAAAACTTACTAAATCAAGAGGAATCGAAGAAATCCCACCAAGAACGCCTCTAACCCTAGAGCCACGAAAATCCCAAAATCGAGCCCCTTTACTCACTGATTTGGGAGGGGAATCAATGGGAAAAGAACCACGAAGGGTTCATGCATACATCCCCCACCAAATCCCAAAGAGAAAGGCCTCGAAATCGCTCCAAGAAAATCGCCAAGAAAGGGCTCCGAAAATCACCAAAAAGGAGAAACGGGAAAGACACATCCAAGCCTTGAGGAACCACGCCGAATCATCTATACATACCAAAGAGGTTCATACAAGGTCTAGCTTGCCGCCCGATCATCCTTCCCTCTCACAAGATCTCACCATGAAGCTCTCAAGCTAGTCCTAAGAAAATCCTAAGGAAGATAGGAAGAGAAAATAGGAAAGCAAATGAGCTAGGGTTCCAAGAGATGGCTGCCATCCTCTCACCCCTTGGGTTATATGGAGGCAACTGAAAGACTAAAATACCCTTACTAGCTAACTAGGGATACATGCCCCTCAAGGGCGAATTCAGAAATCTTTGTCTTCGCTCCATCGGATGGATGCCCAGCGACCGCAAACTTGCTTAGCCTCGACGCAAGCCTTGCGATCCTGACGCGTGTCCTCCGCTTCGAAGATTCCGGACTGCGTCGTCGCACACCGGTCAGACCGGTGCTCCTCACCGGTCAGACCGGTACCCACCGGTCAGACCGGTCTGGAGCTGCTGCACCTCCGTCTTCGGTTCTTCGGTCTTGGCTTTGTGGATCAACCAAGGAACCCAGTGGTTTTCTGGTGAACCACCGGAAACCCCGCGAACTTGGTGTAGCCTCCGCCAATCACCACTCATGACTCGACTCCCACGTAGTCCCGGCTCGACCTTGGTTTTGAGGCTCAACCAAGAAACCGTCCATGACTTCATCTTGCCGTTCTTGCCACCATGCGGCCCGCACTTGACCCCGCTGGCCACCGGGTCCCTCGAACCAAGCCTACTTGTCTTCTCCACACCTGGAGGCCTCACCAGCAATGACCTTTCGCGCTTGTTCTTCACCTGCACCTGCACTAGTCAAGCCGCAACCTGCACCTGCAATACTTAGCCAAGAATCAGTCCACACCACGTTGTCAATCACTCATCACACCAGGAAGCGACCATCCACCGGTCCTCGAACCACACCTGGCTCTCACATATGGTATTTTTGCATCCTTGGGGCCTAAAAGTGTCTACAAAGACATGCTAGACAATATGGTTAGTCCCATTGATCATGTTGTCATTTAATCACCAAAATTAACCTTTGAACAAATGGCATATGAGGCCATGTTCGCTACATGTTGCTGGCGCCGACGCCATTAGTGCGGTCGCCTTGTTCTTCTTCCTGGTGCCACTACCCCACCCCGGCCTCGCTCTGCCTCCTCAGGGAGTAGCTCAAATTAGACTTACTCAAATTTAGTAATATTAGATCAATCAGGAATTGCACCAAAACAAAATATTTACAACGACTTCCTATATCACGTTGTACATAACATGCAAGATATCGAGAGAAAATGTGTCCCAAAGAGAGACATCAATGGTCAAAACATGGAACTAACTACGACATAATGTGATCCACATAGAAAAACCAACCCCACTCACCAGCCATGCACGACAACGCCGCAAGCATTTCTAGTTTCCTTGGTGCCACGTCATGTTGAGGTCAGCAAGCATATGTTCGTAGGTGCACATCACCAACGCTAGGAAGCCTCCGCCACGATGGTGGATCCATGCTCCTTTATTGTACGTGCGATCCAAGGAGAGCTGACGTCACCCGACCAGAGTTCACCATCTTCATTGCAGGATTTCAGTGCTCGCATAGAAAATAAAAAAAGAAACTACCAAATGGAATGCCCTGCGATGTGGGTTTCCAATTACCATAATCAATTAGAATGTGCTGAATGTATATTTCCACTTATAAAGATACTTGATTGGTAGATCAATTGATTGTCCATGACTAATCTCAAGAGGATGGGAAACACGAAATGTGAGGGAACAACAGGATCCAAAATACCATCTAGCTAACTTCTGTTTCAATTTTTTATCTTTAGCTAGTAACTCATGTTTTTAAAATACAAATTAATTTGTAGTTATATGACTCTATATAATTGTTACTCCTTGTCTGCTATGGACAATTTTAAACCAGATCAATACACTTTGTGCACATGTCTCTTATAATACAGAAAAGAATGTGTTGTCCAGGAGATATAACATTAAAATTGGAGAGGACCATATCAACCAAATATAATAAGAAAATGACAAGGGACACAATAATTTTTTACCTGATTCAGGGCAGCTTCCTGACGGTGGCCGACACCACTAATGCATCTTCACTCACCAATCAGGCGGTCAAGCATTATTGAGAGTTGTCTCCAGATTGATAAAAAAAACCACACAGTGTCTAGCAATCAGCACCACTGTGTTAGATCCAACCACACACATTGCACAAATAAATGAAACAACCAGCCCACACTACATTAGATCCAACCACACCCTACCCAATCACCCTGGGGAAAGAATGATTAAACCCTAACCTTTTTTTAGATTAACTCTTTGTCCGGTAGTGAGCGCCAATGAAAGTAACAGAGGAGGAGGTTGAGGCAGCGCGGGGTACCTTGGAGAGGGCCGAGGTGCTGGGCTGCGGAGGAGCTCGGACCTCAGAGGAGGTGAAGAGGGTCGAGTAGGAGGTGGCCTCGAGCACCAGCATGATGAGTTGCGTCATCGATGAAAGCGCCACCGCCTGTGCTGAGAAATTCCCGATCATCAGCTCCCCACGGATGCTCCACGTCGTATCACCCTCGTCCTCTTCGCGAACGGTGGCTATCGGCAGGAAGGCACGACAGAGTAGGATTTGGAGCCGCACCTGGGGATTAGGGAAGCCAGCATTCATCGGTCATCCACCCTGCTTACCTCCGTGTCGTCTCCGCACCGCGTCGCATCACTGCCGCCACCTTCAAGGCGGCTTTGAAGGAGGCTGGCCGAGGAGGGCGGCGCGTCACCGCCGCCATCTTCAAGGCGGGGATGAGGGTCTGCAGATCCGGCATGGGAGCCCGCCCCGAGGCCAACCGTGTCGCCGCTCCCCAGTGGGGGAGCTCACCCGTCTGCGTGCTCGATCCTTGACAGGGGAGCTCGCCACCGGCCGACAGGGAAGACGAGGTCGACGGGGAGCAGGAAATCGACAAGAGGAGGGGTCGACGCCCGCGGGGAGCCAACACGAGGAGCTGAGGAGGCCGGCGGAGGAGTTTTTCGTCATCTGGGAATTGAGTTTTATAGGGAGCACGAGGTGTAAAAAAGAAAGGAATATTGATTGGCGTGATTGAGAGTATTGAACTCAAAAGGAAATAGTCAAGGACTCAAAATATCATTTACATATAAATGGTGTCAATCTAATTGCATTTGAATGTTGTTGATCTAATCACACGGTGATTCTTTCCTTACTTGATCTTTCCTTTTTTTTCCTCTTTCCTTTCTAACTATTTATGAATGGCGCGGCTACCATTGACAAAATGACGTAAAAATTCTTTCCTTAGTTCATCTAATCATGCAGTGATTCTTTCCTTATTTTTTCCTTTTCTTGATGCGTCATCAATCACACCAATCAATTTTCTTTTACTTTGTACATCAATATATCTTTTCTTTTGAGTTCTTGATTATTTCCTTTTGAGTCATGCTATTAATCACGCTAATCAATTTCTCTTTTCTTGAAAAAAGAATGAAGAAAGGAAATAACAGCCGTGATTGCCTCCGACATGTGAAAAAAGAATTGCCTCCGACATTTTGAAAAAGAATGAAGAAAGGAAACAGCAGCCGTGATTGAGGGTATTGAACTCAAAAGAAAATAGTCAAGGACTCAAAATATCATTTACATATAATTGACGTCAATCTATTTGCATTTGAATGTTATTGATCTAATCACACGGTGATTCTTTCCTTTTTTTCCCTTTCCTTGCTAACTATTTATGAATGGCGCGGCTACCATTGACAAAATGACACAACAATTCTTTCCTTAGTTCATATAATCATGCAGTGATTCTTTCCTTATTTTTCCTTTTCTTGATGCGTCATCAATCACACCAATCAATTTTTCTTTTACTTTGTACATCAACATCTCTTTCCTTTTGAGTTGCTGAGTATTTCCTTTTGAGTCGTACCATCAATCACGCCAATCAATTTCTCTTTCCTTTTAAAAAATGAAGAAAGGAAACAACAACTGTGATTGCCTCCGTCGTTTGAAAAAAAAAGGAAGAAAGGAAACAATAGCCGTGGTTGACGGGGGTGGGTCGAGTGGGTACGCGCGGGCGGGTAAGAATGGGGTGGGTGAGAAAAAATAGTGGCCGGCGGAATCATTTTCTATCGTGCAGTTTTTTGTCATCCCACCTTTCGTCTAGCTCTTTTGAGTAGACCTAGCCTGACAAGTGGGGCATCTGTGATAGGTGGGTAGACTAAACTTTGAGTTTGAATTATTTTCAATTTTTTCTACTTTTATAGTATAGATATATAATCAGTAGGGGCTTGCTCTTCCTGTTTTTTTTTAAAAAAAAAACATCTCCCTGAACTCTTGAAGAGAGGAGGCCATACCAGTTTATCCTAAGCTGAGAACTGTCTGATTCATATCGCAGGGCCACGAATGAAAGCAGGCTGCAGGCCAGAGTACGTACAGTCGTACAGAGAGGAGACGGATGGTACTGCCGCCGTGTCGCGGCATGGACGTGCACCGCCGCTGACATCGCCGGAGGAACAGCCGCCGCCGTGGATCCAGCTCTCACGTCCAGGACCATAACTCTCAAGAATCAAGATCACGAATGCGACGCAGATCCATCAAGTGCGCCGGCCAGGTGGCCATGCTTGGCAAGTTTCTGCAATCCTAGTCTGAAACTTGCTGGTCCGTTTCTGTCCTGCGTGCAATGATCTAGACATGGATCTTGTAATTTCACAATGAAAAGCTCCTTAATTCCTGATCAATTTCTGTCCTAGTGTGCAATGGTCTAGACACGGATCTTGTCATTTCACAATGGAAAGGTCCTCAATTCTGGGTAAAAGGCAACTCTGCTTCTGAAAGTTTCGTCTAACCTATGTGAAGATGCCTTAGCTAAAGAGTGCCTCAAGTTACGAACAAACAGCTGACAGAAGAGTAACTTCCGAGAAATGAATTTTCTGCAAATTATCGTCTCAAACAATGATTCCTGAGAGGATCGTGGCACGCCTCTGAGAACTGGGCTGTGTTTTGTCTCTTGTTCTGAACTTTCTTGTGGTTGCTCTTAAATCCAGACTTAAAGCCCATGATCCGGTAGTACCTACTCTGAATCTTCGAGTGTTACATGGTGGGCATTTTTGAAGACTCGGATTTTTTTTTCTATGTTGTGATCTCTGAGGGCAAACTAATTCCATTTTTGAAATAAACAAACTAATTCCATTTATTCAATGTTCTGAATTCCTATGCAGCAGACAAGACACCCTCCCCTTTAGGGGGAAGCTCGTACTCTAGCTGTCGCTCTCTTGGATTGTTTCACGAGAGTGGATTTTATAAGCATAGGGGCAGGTGCCCACCTGTGACGTGGTGCACTCTCAGCCACCGGATCCGCATCGCAGGGCTGAGATTGAGTCACGTCACTTCTAGACAGAGCTGACGTGGCTCAATCTCAGCCATCCAATGCCGATCGATGGCTAAGAGTGCGGGTGGGCACCTGCCCCTATGCTCACAAAGTAGTTTTCGTGTTTCACTATGCTCCTCGATCCTACTCGATTCCAGAACTGTTCCTTCTCTGAACTTCTTGTATGGCCTGCACATGCATGGAGTGTCAGCGGCGTCCCTGCACGCTCCACCGTCCACCGTGGCGTACTGGCGTATGCGGTAATGTAACATGTATGACCATCTCCCTGAACTCCTGATGCACACAGAGGACGCCATGCCAGCTTATCCTAAGCTCCCGCTCCCCACGGCGCCACCGCGTTCACGGTCGCGGCGAGGCCGGTGCGCTGGGCATCCGAGCCGGCCGCTGTACCGGGAGCCGCGTTCGGCTTTCCCCAGAGTCCCTCGCTTTCTCCAGGATCCACCGCAGCGTGCCAGAAGTTGGGCTCCGGCGCGCGCGCCGCGGGAGCCGGGAGGTGCCGCCGTCGCCGTGGTTGCTGCGTCACCTGTGGGCGCGCCTGGCGCACGGCCGAGCGGCACTGCCCGCGCGGCGCGCGACATGCAAAGGTTTGCGGTCGCTGGTGCTCAATCCTCTGTCGCGATTTGAAGCAAGGGATCCCGACCGAGAGCCAGGTCGTCGTGCGGCGCCATGGCCCGGAAGCGCCACGCGTTGATGTCGCCGAGGGGGGCATCCGCCGCTCCCGTCGCCAGAGGAGACGGCATCGGCCGCCACCAGAGTCCCTTGTCGGAGGAACACATGCTCCCATATCTGAGCTTGAATCAGGATGCCATGTCGCTCTCGCCCAGGCCAATGACAACGACGACGCGGTGCGCCGGCGGCGCGGCGTGCGCAGCTAACGCAGTGCTTAGCGTTGAAGCTGGCGGCGGGCGGCGGCGCTCTCGTGTTTCCTCGCCGCCTCCGACTCCGAGGTCCAAGCGCCCCGGCGGATGGTGTCCATCATGTGCGCTGGACGTGGGCGTTAGGGAATAGGGATTCCGGGGTGGACGGTATTTCATTTACCGTCCACCCCCAAGGTCGCTGGGAGCCGTCAGATTAATATCGCACGGCCACAAATGAAAGCAGGAGCTGCAGGACAGACCAGACACAGAAGAGACGGAGGTGGGTACTGCCGCGCCATGGCGCGCCGCCCCTGACACCGCCGAAGGAACAGCCGCGCGCCGCCGCCACCGTGAATCGAGCCCTGACCGCCGGGACATTAACTCTCAAGAAACCGGTGATACTCTAGAGAGCGGCCATGATTGGGGAGTTGGGACTTGGGATCATGCCGACATGGCGAGCAGGCGTCCGCCGCTCGGCGCGCGCCTTCGACGTGGCGTCATGTCCTTGGTGGCTGCTCCCCGTGGAACAAGCGCTGTGCCTACGTGCATCTTCAGATGATTCACCGTAACGTTTCAGTGAATGATCTGACGCACTGTACTGTCCGTGAGAAGGGACGGAAGCCGTGCGTGGTCGTCCATGGTGCAGGTAGAGGTTGCAGGCTTGCAGCGATTGCTGACGGCGCACGCGGTGGCGGGATCGACGCATGGGACGCGTGCTCTGCTCGGCGTTCACCATCGACCTCGGCCTGGCGACCAGCAGGTGCAGATCCCTGACTCTGTTGGGGTTGCCGATCAACAGGCAGACGCGTTACAAGACTTGGAGGACGAAATTGAGGCCCTTTAATTTGGCAGAAAGGTCGACAGATTGCGATTTAGCAGAAACCAATTACATCACCTAAGATACTGCAAAGATGAGCTTAACACACTTGGTCTCTGCAGACTGCAGCGCTAGTCAAGACTCAATAGTAGGCTAGTATGTTTCTGACATGCACTGTTCTAAACCTGAGGTGTATATTTTTCCCATGTCTGAACTTTGTTTATGGATGCACTGCAGTGCTCACAGCTCCCTCATGAGTTATACTAAGTTTTCATTGCTTACTGAAAGCTTAACACATGTACAGGTACACCGAGCATGAGTTATACAATCCAGGACCATACGTGATGTACCATTGGTAATCATTTGCTAAAGCAAACTGATATATGTGCCTTCCATCTATTGATACGGAGAACAATCTGATGAAGAGTTCTTGTACTTCAGTTGAGTTATTATAAAAACATGCTAACGCTTTTACAGAAGATTTTTAGATAAATCTCGTTTGTTTTCTCTCAGAAATCCTCTGTTGAGAATTGTAAGCCATCAAGTACTTCTGTTAAACTCATATTCAACTTAAAAGGATACAATAATGTTTCTGCTCAACTAGACTTACTGAATCTAGAGTTCTAGACTGTAGCTGTTATAGGCATATATCATATATGGTCAGCAGACTGCTCATTATTTGTACCATCTAGAATTATACATTCATACTTGCTGGTTCAAATGATATTTATTATCCCTGATTCACTGTCATTTGTCCACCCTAGTGGCCTAGTCACACTACTCATTCAGAAAAGAGTCATGCTCTTCTTACTTGATGGTCACACGACGTAATCGCATTTCTCATGAGTTTGTATCACTGATAACTGCTATGTTTCTCTAAAATTTGGCCTCTGGCTCAATATATATCTCGGTGCCTTGGCAATGTTTGTGTGTGTGTCCTGGACTCCTGATACCTCCATCAGGACATGAAATGCAACTCTGGCTAGCCAACCATGTTGCAACCATTTGCCCGGTAACAATAAAATGAGATTTTAGAGAAAACTGAGAGTTGGTGCTCCTAGTTCTCGTTGATTGGAATGCATAGTTGAGGTTGCTTTAAATAGCATGCTGATAGAATTATTCGGTCCACAATCGCATTGAAGACCGCCTTGTCTAAAAATGATTTTTATATATGTTTCTTCCAATCAATTGTTGCTCTTCCATTGTCATTATCGAGGCATCTGATACAAGATAATGCGGTATTGCATTCTCGATCTCCCACTGCTGCAGCCCAACCCAACCTACATGTCCAAATTCAGGTGCTTGAGTCTCTTCGCTATAGGATGCGCATTATCTCCATCATGAATACATCATCCCAAAATCTCCACAGGTCACCATGGAAAAGCACATAGTTTCCATTGAATTAGCTCTAATTTTGTCTCTATCCCACAATGTACAAGGATAAACTTATTGTCTATGTTGTTCTAGAGTGTGAACTTTGTGGTTTTTTTCCCATTCGAAAGAAGTTTCGTGGTGGCTTGAAGTTTGCTGTATTATATTTTCTCCAAATCTCAAGTGTGCAATTTTAATCATTTGGAAGCATCATATGTTCACGTTCTATCAACAACTTTTTCCTGGAAAGGCTCCTCTGAACAACTTGTATGCCACTATGGCTAAGTGTAAGCAGCACGTCCCTGCACGCAGCATCGTGGCATACGCGCTACATGTACTCCTGAAGCAGAGGACAAACCAACTTATCCTAAGCTCCCGCGGCAACGACGGTGCGCTAGGATGCCCTCTCGGCCTCGTCTGTGTGCCCCGCCCATCGGAGCTCCTTCCACTGCTGGGATGCATTGATCTAGTCGGAGATCCTTGGCGGTGCGTTCAAGGGACGCCGATTCTTCGGCGACGACGAGGTGCTTCTCCTTGACGTTGTCCTGGGCTGCGGCTCCCGGCTCATACTGGCTGGCTGTGTTCGAGGAGGTGGCAGACCGGGGTGCGCCTCGTGAACGCCGACACCCACCAGCTCTTCCATATCTGGCTGCGTGACTTGGAGTCGGTCGCCGGTCGGCGTGCCTGGACCCTGGAGCAATGCCGCCGCCGAGCGGCACTGCCCGCGCGGTGCGGTGGCGGAGTAGATAGTAGTTGCGGTGCCTAGTGCCGAAGCCGGCAGTGTCAAGATGCGCTCTCGTCGTCGTCGTCAATTGCTAGAGTGCGGAGTAACAGCCGCCGCCCTCCACCGTGGATCGCGTCATCACGACCGGGACCATAACTCTCGAGAATCAGTATCACGAACGAGACGCGGCTCCCGTCCCGCGTCCGCCCGCTCCACGTCCGTACGGCGTGACGATAGGTGCGCCGGACAGGCGGACATGCTTGGCAAATTTCTGCAATCCTAGTCAGAAACTTGCTGGTCTGTTTCTGTCTTGCGTGCAATGATCTAGACATAGATCTTGTAATTTCACCGTGAAAAGTTTCTCAATTCCTGGTCAGTTTTTGACCCGAACTCCTCCTGCACCTACGCCTTGTTGTCGTCGCCGCGCTCGGCCTCCTCAATTCCTTGCCGCCTAAACACGCGCGCACGCCGCGCCGGCGTGCCGCCACTCAAAGTAGTCTCTCTTCTCCAACGCCACAGCCTCCGACTTCTCCTTCCGAGCACACGCCATGACCGCTCTCTGAAACCCGCGATGCACCTGGAACACCTCATGCGCGGCCACCGGCCAGAGACTGGCCAGGCCGCGGTGCCAGTGCCACGGCTCACGGCTGTGCGTCATGTCTGATGTCGCGGCGGTGGCGTCAAGGCACGGACGTGATTTCTGGTCTTCCGGAGCAAACGCCGTGCAAGGGTCAAGAGTGAATGATTGCGACGTCATCCGTGCACACACATTACGCCCTTCTCATCATGAGGAAAGCAATTTCACCATCATCTTCATCTCTTGAGTCACTTTTGTCTTCAGTTTCACTTGAAGAGGGAGGAGGCTTCGCTTTTGACTTTGACTTGGGCTTGTCACTAGCCTTGAGTGCAAGATCCTTCTTGGAGCTTGATGTGGAAGACGATCCTTCAATTTGACCCATCAAGAACATCTCATGAGATCGAATCTTGTTCACAACTTCGGTGATGGTGAGAGTTTCGAAATCCTTCTCAAAGATGAGTGCCTTCACGATGTTGTACTTGGGCTTGGGAAGCGTTTGAAGAATTTTCCGAATAATTTCCTGCTCGGACACGTTAGCAATATCGAGAGCATTGATATTTTGAATAATAACACCCATCCTAGAGTACATTTTCTCTACACCCTCATCATCCTTCATCTTAAACTCATTAAGCTCAACTTTAAGCAACTCATACGTCTCCTCACGGATTTTCTTGTTGCCTACATGAATTCTTTTGAGCTCCATCCAAACCTCATGAGTGGTCTCCAAAGCAAACACTCTATCAAACAAGTACTCCTCAAGAGTCTCAAAGATAAAGTTTCTTGCATGATACTTCCACTTCGTTTCACTTTCGGTGGGTTCAACCGGCATGGGATACATGGTAGTGATCTATGCATCATGGTGTTGTGTTTGAAGAAATCTAGTCATTCTATGTGCTCAAAAAGTGAACCGTTTCCCCGCAAACTTGGGAGGGCCATTTCCACTCTCCTTGCCCATCTCTCTAGGCGGTTAAGCTACCAAAAAGAGAGCCTAAGCTCTGATACCACTTGTAAGATCGATGGTCTATAGAAGGGGGTTGAATATGGGCCTTCTTCAAATTTCTAGACGAAAAGCAAACCTTAACCTATATCTCTAGTGTTGCCCATCTAAAAATGATTCTTCCTACCAACTAAGCACACTAGCAACCAAGTTCCTTAGCAAGACTCACACTAACATGTGAAAAGCACCCTAGTCAAGATATGCAACAAGCAAAGCAAACTAGAGGAAACAAAAGCAAGGGAACTTAAGAGCTGAAAGTAAATGCGGAATTAAGTGCAAGAAGGTAGAAAGGGAAGACACGAGATAACCGAATTTTTTCCCGTAGTATCGAGAAGTTGACGCTTCTTCCTAATCCACGTTGGAGCACTCACAAAGAGTTTTGCTCCCCCTCAAGCCACTTAGACTTGAGTGCTCACTAAGAGTACTTATTCTCCATCTCCGGAATAGTGGGTCTCAATCCATTTACACCAAGAACTTCCCGGGGCTCCCACAATCTTCAAGAGCTCACCAAGAACCCCAATCACCGAGACCGTCTAGGAGTCGTCAAACTCCAAGAGTAACAAGCTCACAACCTTTCACTTGACCAATGCACTCAGCTATGTCATTGAAAACACCTTGAAACTCTTGATCACCAAGAAAGAATCCCTCTTGGCTAGGAAGATGAAATCCAATTGATCAAAGCACTAACTCTCCTTCTCCTTGGCTGTTGTAGGTCTTTAAAGTGGCAAAGGCAGCTCAAGAGACGCAGGGGGGTCCAATTTATAGGCCTAGCAAGGGAGGTTAGCCGTTAGAAAAGTCCTCTGAAAAGTAGTACCGTCGGATGAACCGACGGTTCCCCCTGCGACAGCGTCGGTTCATCCGGTGTCACTGAGTCTCCAAATATAGCCGTTGAACACGAGTGCTGTACCACTTCATCTGACGCATACACCGATGTAGCGTCGGTTTATCTGGTGCTGAAGCAACTTCACTCAAAACGTCTCTGCGTAGAATAAACATAGTCGCCGGATGAACCGCTGGTCTTCATGAGCGTCGGTTCATCCGGTGCTGAAGCAGGTTCACTAGGTGCGTCTCTGTATGAAATATATGCATGCGCCGGATGAACCGCTGCTAGTACCGTCGCTTCATCCGTTGCTGATCATCCGACGCGCTCTTTTCCATTTCAACTCATCCAATTCAAACACTTTTGAGTTTTTCTTCAAGTCTTTTGCTTCCAATGTATTTCAATGAGTGTCTTGAGCTGTTTAGTGACCAAGGAGCTTGATAGTGCATAAATATGACATAGTATTTGGCATGATCAAGCTACTCATGTGTGAACTCCTCTTAATAGTATGTGCAAACACTACAAACTAGCAAATCCAAGTATCCTTCATCTCCTTGTGACACTTGGAACTAGAAATGTCCTTAGCCTTGTAGTCTTTGTCCATTGATTTCAAATTGAGGGGTCTCTTTTCATTTATTACTCATGACAATAACCCAAGAATAAATCCGCTACAAAACCAAGGTTATTCACAAGTATGTGTTTGTCATTTATCACCGAAACACACCCTTACCAAAGGTGCGGTGGGGCCTTGATGCTTACACGCGCCGGCGTGCACAGCTCGATCAGGCGGCCCTCGCCATGAATAACCTCTCAAATCTCCGTGTCTGTGTCACTGAAGCTGACGATCTGTACACTATTGAGAATTTAAGATTCGTCGCCCGTGTTCGATCTCTAGTCCGAGCTGCTATTGGGTGCAATCTGACATGCAGACCATCGCTACAACCATGTGCTGGACAAAGGCGCAGAACGGTGAAACTGCAGTTTTTGGAAGAAATTAACGGAGCAACCATGTCAGCTTAGGTTCTTGGAAGCTATGTTCCTGAACTAGTCGGCCTAGCCTGAAGATAATTCCATGGATGAAAGCATGAAAGGATCTCCTTCCTTGACAGGGGTTATGATCGTTACTCGATAGACATGTTGTCGAGCAAATGTGCAAATAAACAAGGAGCTATGTAGATTGACTGCTGCAGTACTACTCAGTAGACATCGTCAGTGCGTATGGTGTAGAAAGTAGCAATTAAGCAATCACACAAATGTGTTTACATTCCTCCAAATATCTGAAAAGAAGCGTTGAAACTAAATTTGTTATCTCTTGAAGTGCAATCAAGAAGCGCCAGAGGATTCTACCATTCACACACGCATTCTTGCACACCTGATGCTATAGCGCAATTGCTTTTCAGACACCAGCACACCTGATGATTATGTGCATGGTCCAAAATCACAATACATTATACATATGCTTCAGTGATTGTAAACCTCAATTCACATAAAAAACTTAATATTCAGTCTGTTCATAGTGACATTTAATTTGTGCCATTGTTAGTCCTCACCTTTTTTTTTGTCATTAGGTGCCTTCTACTTCGTGAAGGTATTTTTCAATAAAATAAAATATAAAATAAAATCTGAAGTTCGGATTCTGAACAGGTGCACCTTAACTGAAACTCTATATGTTGTTGCCCTTTTGCCTGCATTTGTATCTCTGGAGAAAGTTTCAGTTTGGACCAAGGCCTATATGCACATACTCGCTTTTGTTTCCATCCAACCCAATAGCAATGGATCATCACGAATGCAAGAACTTGACGTCACAAATGATGGTCGGCTGACTGCACCGCTGATCTAGTGTACATGTGTTATGTACGGCGTCACGTTTGGGCGACGCCAGAGGAGTAGGGGCGCCAGGGAATAAACATAAGAGTTAGAGATAAGTTTTGATTAGCTTGAGGAATAAGTTTGGCTTAGAGATTTGTTTTAGAGATTTGGTTGGTTTAGAGATTTGTTAGGGAATTGGTTAGGTAGGGAAGTTATATAAGCCCAGAGATTAGATGGAAAGAGGTAGACTTTAGATTGTACTCATCTGTAAGCCGCCGCCCTGCCTCCTCGCGACGTCGAGCTTTATCACGGCTCCGGTGCGCCGGCGAGGTCCAGGGCCGCATCCTGTTACATCCTTTGAATACAATCTCCGTCGTATTCCTTCCACAAATTCCATCGCCCATAACAACTTGGTATCAGTTTTGCTTCGTTCCGTGCCCATGGGTGACGATCTGAAGTCCCTGGGAGACGACCTCCGTGAGCTGACAAACACCGTCAACAATGTGGCCACCAAGTTCGACGACCTTGCCGTCACCGTCAACAGCATGAGCGGCAAGGTCGATCACTTGGCCCCCCTCATCCCAATCGCATCCAAGCTAGCCGCGCTGCCGGACAAGGTGGTCGCTCTGCAGTCCTCTACTTTAGAGAACACAGAGCAGGTGCGCGCGCTCAATCTGGCGGTCATCAGCCACGAATCAAGGTAGCGCGACGGCAAGGCTCATGTCTCGGAGGAGGAAGTCGATGACGACGAGGGACTCGGCTTCTGCAGCGAGCCACCAAAGGACCCTCCGAAGCCGCCCCCGTACACCGCGCGACCGCCGCCGCGGAACCCCTACTGCGAGGAAGAAGACGACTACAACGACACACGCTTCCATCCGCGCCCTCGACTTGAGTTCCCGACATTCGACGGCAAGGACGATCACCTGCCCTGGCTCAACCGCTACGAGACATTCTTCCGCGGCTAGAACACGCTGGAGCACCGCCGCGTCTGGTACACGTTCATGCATCTAGCAGGCGCCGCCCAGCTGTGGTTCTACCGCCTGGAGATGATGGCGGGCACCCCATCCTGGCGACGTTTCGCCCAATTGGTGCAGCAGCGCTTCGGGCCCCTGATGACGGACGGCCCCATCGGCGAACTCGTTCTCCTCCGCCGCACAGGCTCCCTGGAAGATTACACCGACAAATTCCTAGACTTGGCTTGCCATGACGCGGATCTCACCGAGTGGCAGCTGGTCCAGCTGTACTCGGCGGGCCTAGTGAACCCCCTGAAGACCGATGTGGCACTCCGCCGGCCGCAATCTCTTGACGATGCCATCATGTTCGCCCGTGCATACGAGCAGAGACTTCACTTGGCACCGACGAACCTAGGGTACGGCCGCAGCGGCCGCTCATCGAGCCAGTCCGTGGCAAGCTCCCCGGCGCCCAAACCAACAGGCGCAGCCACACCTGCATCTTCGTCAGTGGCCACACCGGGCTCGGAAAAGACAACACCACTGGAGACCACGCTGCCGCGCAGGAGACTCTCATCGGGAGAGATGGCCTAGCGACGCGCCGAAGGACTCTGCTACAACTGCGACGAGAAATTTGTCCTCGGCCACAGATACAAAAAGTTGTTCATCCTCAAAGTTGTAGGCTCCCCGGTGGATGAGGAATAAGAGGTCGACGAGGAGATTGAGTGCTCCACCCTGACCGGCATCCTCGACGCGCCGGGCATCTCGCTCCACACCATCACAGGCATCCGTGCGCGAGGCTTCCGGACAATGAAGGTTTACGTCTCCGTCGGCGGTGCGGTGGCGGTCGTCCTGCTGGACTCAGGATCCTCCCACAATTTCATTGACGTCGACATGGCACACCGTGCGGGCGTCGCACTCCAGCCATCCACCGGCCTGTCGGTAGCAGTGGCGAACGGCGACCGGGTGTCGTCCCCGGGCAAGGCCACAGCGCAGACTGTGCACATTGGCGGTGAGGCGTTCGACATCGACATCCATGCCTTGCCACTGGGGGCACATGGTACTGGGCGTCTAATGGCTGGGCACGCTCGGGCTGATCCTCTGGGATTTCGGGCGACGCACGCTCGCCTTCGTTCGGAACGGCTGGCGCGTCCTCTAGCAAGGCGTGGACGCGATGCCGTGATCGATGGCGGCAGCACTTTCCCCGACGGGTGGCGAACTTCTGGGGAACTGCTGGAGGAGTTCGCCAGCCTGTTCGTTGAACCACAAGGCCTTCCTCCCCGGCGCAAGCTCAGTCACCACATCCGCCACAAGCCGAGCACCGGAGCTGTGGCGGTCTGGTCGTACTGCTACGCCCACACGTAGAAGGACGAATTGGAGCGCTAGTGCGACGAGATGCTACGCCTGAGCGTCATCTGCCCGAGCTTGTCGGCGCTCTCTTCGCTGGCGCGCCTCATCCGCAAGGCCGACGGCACGTGGCGCTTCTGTGTCGATTACAGGGCGCTCAATGACGCGACGATCAAGGACAAGTTCCCCATTCTGGTGGTGGAAGAGCTACGCGATGCCAAGTTCTTCACCAAGCTCGACATGCGCTTCGGCTATCACCAGGTGCTGATGTTCCCCGACGACATGGACAAGACGGCGTTTCGCAATCACCAAGACCTGTTCGAGTTCCTGGTGATGTCGTTCGGCCTCACCAACACACCGGCGATGTTCCAGGCCCCCATGAATGACATCTTGCTGCCTTGCCTCCGCCGGTTTGTACTTGTGTTCTTCGATGACATACTCATATATAGCTCGTCGTGGTCGGACCATCTTCACCACGTCCGCACAGTGTTCCGCATGTTGCAGGATCATCAACTTTTCCTCAAACGCTCCAAGTGCGAGTTTGGATTGCCGGCTGTGGCTTACTTGGGCCACGTAATCTCTGAGGAAGGCGTCGCCATGAATAGGCAAAAGGTCCAGGCCATCCTTGATTGGCCGCTGCCCAAGTCAGCCAGGGCGGTCCGGGGGTTCTTGGCCTGGCGGGCTACTACCGCCGGTTCATCAAGAACTTTGGTGTGATCGCGGCGCTGCTCCGGAAGGAAGGCTTCAGGTGGAACGACGATGCCGCCATCACGTTCTGCGCCCTTCAGCAGGCCTTGACATCAGTGCCTGTTCTACAGCTCCCGGCGTTCGATCGGGAGTTCATCGTCGAGTGCGACGCGTCCGGGTCAGGCTTTGGCGTGGTGCTCCATCAGGGCACCAGCCCAGTCGCGTTCTTCAGCAAGCCAATCGCGTCGTGCCACGTGAAGCTGGCTGCATACAAGCGCGAGCTCATTGGCCTGGTCCAGGCGGTCCGACATTGAAGTCCCTATATCTGGGGACGCCGCTTTGTGGTTCGCACGGATCACTGTAGCTTGAGCTTCATCCTCGACCAGCGCCTGACAATAATTCCCCAGCATCAGTGGGTCAGCAAGCTGCTGGGATTCGACTTCGTCATCGAGTACAAGCCGAGCGCTCTCAATGTTGAGGCGGATGCTCTATCCCACTGTGATGAGGCGACTGTGGAGCTCCTGGCGTTGTCCGCCCCTCTGTTCTCGCTCTTCGACGACATCCGCCAGGAGATCAACAGGGATTCGGCCCTGTCCCAGCTGCGGGATGCGATCCATGGGGGCACCAAGGCGGAGCAATAGTCCGTGGTGGATGGACCCATTCTCTTCAAGGACCGAGTTTACATCACGACGTCATCCACCTCGCGTTAGGCCATCTTGGAACTCGTCCACGGCACCGGGCATGAAGGTGTTCACAAGACACTCCACTGGCTGCGGGCGGATTTCCACTTCCCAAGTTATCGCCGGGTGGTCCAAGACTTCGTCCGTGCGTGCACTGTTTGCCAGAGGAACAAAACAGAGCATCTCCAGCCGGGTGGTCTACTCCAGCCCCTCGGCGTTCCGTCCGCGGTTTGGGAAGATGTGGCCATGGACTTCGTCGAGGCGCTACCAAAGGTCAATGGGAAGTCAGTAATCTTGACAGTGGTGGATCGATTTTCAAAAGCGGTGCACTTCATTCTGCTGGGGCACCCGTATACCACGACGTCCGTCACGTGCGCGTTCTTCGCCGAGATCGTCCGTCTGCACGGGATTCCCTCGTCCATTGTGAGCGACCGGGATCCTGTGTTCACCAGCGAGTTCTGGCGGGAGTTGTTTCGCCTGGTGGGTGTCAAGCTCCAGACTGATGGCCAGTCGTAGGCGACGAACAAGATCATCGCAATGTACCTCAGGTGCCTTACTGGAGATCGTCCCCGCCAGTGGTTGGAATGGCTGCCATAGACTGAGTTTTGCTACAACTGTTCCTATCAGCATGCCCTCAAGACTTCTCCTTTCGAGCTGGTGTATGGCTGGCCGCCTCTGTCTGTCCGGTCGTACACTCCAGGGGAGGCCAGGCTGCTGGCGGTTGAGCGAGTGTTGAAGGACAGGGATGAGTTCTTGGCGGAAGTGCGAGATCGGCTCGAGCAAGCACAACAGCACTACAAAGCTGTGTATGATCGCAGCCATCACCTAGTGGAATTCGTGGCGGCCAGTGGGTGTGGCTGCGACTGCTGCATAGGCCGGTGGAGTCGTTGAAGGTGCAAGGACGGGGAAAGCTGGGGCCGAAGTTCTTTGGTCCCTATCAGGTGCTAGAGCGAGTAGGTGATGTGGTGAACAAGCTGGAGCTCCCTACAGGGGCCCGGATTCATGATGTGTTCCATGTTGGATTGCTCAAGCCATTTCATGGTGTTCCGCCGGGCCAGCCGCCAGCGCTTCCTCCTGTTCAACACGGGCGCGTTCTGGTGGAGCCTGACAGAGTGCTGAAGGGACGGTTGGCTAGGGGTCGGCGTCAGTTGCTGGTGCGGTGAAAGGGTGCTCCTGCTGCTGAATCGGCTTGGCTCACGAAGTATCCGGAAGTAATGGGAAGTATTAGCTGGAGCTTAGCTATGGTTGCATTACTATTAATTTATTACTATGTGTTAGGGATCCACTACGATTAACAGTACAAGACTATATCATCGTCTTCGTGACTTCGTCCTGCTGTTACTTAGGTCGTGTTGGTTCGTTTCATTTAGCATCCGTCAATGTTTTCTTGTATTTCTTGTTTTAGAAGCAAATTTTAAACAAAGGATAATTAGATGAATCCTATGATAGGAGTTGTAATGCATACATGTGAAATTTTATGTGGCATCAATAGTTGAAGTCTTGAAGCAACTTCCCTGACATAAATTCAGATAGGAAAGCCAACCCCAATATGAATTGGTTTGCATGAAAGCCAAGACTTTGTACCTTACGACAAGATTCAAGTAACACCCTTGTGATTTCATCACAACCAATGCAATTCTTTGAAGTTCAAGCATTGTTATAATATACCTCGCAAAAAAAGCATTGTTATAATAATACAAACAAATGATTCTATGTTTACACTTCTTTCCTTAGTTTTCTTAAAACCGCTAGCATGATATGAGATAGTAGAGATTAGAAGGGGTGATCTATTAGATTGAGAGGCATACCCTTGAGTATTTCCTAAAGTTAATGTCATATTTTCAGAACAACCATCTATGTTTGATTGAGCATCTTTATTATTACTATTAATTAATTACTATTCTTGCAATATCATGAGCATGTGTTAACTACAATTTATACATTTTCTTTCAATATATTTTATTTTGTGAAAATTTTCACTCACTTATTAATAATATTTGATAGTCATGATATTAAGCCACTTCGTTCACAACTTATTTCTCTCAAGATGATTCCACTTTGCTACTGGATTAACTGAAATCTTCTACTCATGTTATATGTCCCTTGCATCTTCACTGAATTATATCGTGTGTGTTTATCTTTGTTTATTTCCATCACCACAGGTGTTGTGCTCCTCCCCAACAAGCCATCTTGAGCCACCTTTTCATTTAATTAATCTTCAAACACTCTTCATACGATTAAACAAGGAGGAAGGGGATCGGAAACAACCCAACATGTTTTTGTCACACCTGATTTCCGAAGAGAAACCAAATGCATCTCATATGTGTGCCAGGTTCAAGTTACACACATATGATAGACGTCATGAGTGAAATATCCATAAACAGTATTAAAATCGTACGAAGGTTTAACCATTATATTATCTTTATTACACTCAGATGATAGATTCGAAGGTCTTTAAAATGAACAAACGATAACTAGACGAAGCAACTCCGTCTTCAGCTTCCACAGTCACTTGACTGGGGGATCGCATGCCTCAGAACTCATCATAGTCACGGTAGTACTCCTCACCGATGTTCTCTTATGAACAGCGGTAAACAAGGGTGAGCACACTTATGGTTGGAGCTCAGCAAGTGGGGGAAGATGCAAAGCTATCAAGGATACGCTAAGGATTTGCAGTGGTTAGCATTTTAATGTTGATCAAATTTTATTAGCAAGCACATAATTACTAGATGTAAGTTTGTACCAACTCACTTAAGAATTTAGAAAACATTTCATCTCAAAACCATAAGCAAACCACGATTTAATTCCATCTTTAAGTTAGATTATCATGTGAGGGTCCAAGCTGCTCTTGACCGTGAGCACGGCTGATCGATCAGTTTTCACTCTGCAGAGGTTGTACACTTTACCCACAGCTCGCGTAAATGTTCCAAAGAACTTTGAACCCAACCATGCGATGCTGGCCAAGCATCATACCACACTTCCGAGGTGTGATTGCATAGGGACGCTATGAAGCCTTTACAAAGGCATGCAAAAGACCAACAACCCACATAGTTATAGATCAGAGCGGACCATAACCCTCCCTAGTGGTCAGCACCTTAGCAAAGACTTCTACCCCAAAAGGACCGGGCTATACCCCTGCAACCCGGATCCCTCTCTGCTCCTTTCAGATAAGGTCATCAATTCATTCACACACCTAATTAATTGGCTAAGCCAGAGCCATATGGATTGTGGTTGTACTATTTTCATGGGTGGTTCTCCATGTTCCAGTTAAATCATAAGATCTTGTATTACCAAAAGCATCATTTATAGACATAAAAGCCTTTGTCATGAAAAACCACTTTTATCCAACCTGAGTTAAGCAACTAAGCATTTGTCTACCCAAAAGATTTATTAAACCGGGTTGTTCCAAGGATCATGGGTAAAAATCTAGGTAAGTCCTTAAAAAGGTGCTCCTGTTAAATTTATGCAATACATCAATAAAAGTAATCTTTAATTATCATGCAATTATATAGGATAAAAACGGAATATGCAGAGGGAGAAGACTACTTGCCTTCCTTGCCTAAACACTGTGCTTTTTCTTCCTCGAACCACTCCTCTTGATCCACTCCAACTGGCTGATCACTTGAAACTGACACGATGTCTACGAGCACACAGAAAAGCATACAATAAATAAAACAATACACCAAACAGATTTGAAAACTATAAACACACTGCTAAAACTAATGGGCTCGCTGAGACGGTCGCGTAGACACCTAAAATGCTTAAAACGGAGCTAAAACGGCAAAGATACGCTTAAAACAAGGCTCAAGGGATCAACTGCAAAGAAACTAGGCTTCCAGGGGCTTAACCGAAAGAAACCAGGGGCTAAAACCTAATTACACGTAAAAACTGAAGGGCTAACACGCAAAAGAACCTATCCAGGACTTTGGGCGCTAAAACTAAGAAGCTCAGGGTTCTAAACATAAAAGAAAGGACCTAAACGTAAGGGTTTTCATAGGTGGAAGGACCGGCTTGTGAAAAGAAGAAAAGACAGGGTCTCTTTAGCAAAAAGGGCGGCAGAGGCCTGGGTTGACCGTTACTTGGACAGTTGACTCGTGCAAGGCCGCGATCTGGCCCGTTCGCTCCAGATCAGGCGGCAGGCGTCAACGGCAAGCGGCGGGCGACGGCAGGCGCGGCGGCGCACGGCTACGCCGGCGGCGGGTTCGCTGGAATCCACCCGGATTCGAGCGTCCGGTCACTAAATGCGATACGGTCGGGCTCTATGTGAAGCTAAGGACATGATGAACCTATCCAGGAGATCAAGGAGGCGATTCGAGCGGCGGTGAAGGCGCTACAGTCGGCGAGGCGGCTCGGCCAACTCCAGCGAGTGCGGGGCGGTGGGTGAAGCACAATAGCGCAATGGGTAAAAGAGGGGTGGCTTCCTCACCTTGCTACAAAGCTCTGGGTGAAGAGAACGGCGGCGAGGAGGCAATGGCGAGGGAGATCGACGGTGGCGGAGCTCCGGCGAGAAGAAGACGAGTGGCGCTCGAGGTTCTGTCCAAGAGGAAGACGGCGGCTCCGGGGCGCGGGGTCCTCGGGTGGACAATGCGTGCGACGAGCGAAGACGAGGGTGCTCGAGGAGGCGTTCACCGGCGACGGCAAGCTGCGAGGGCGGCAGGCAATGGCGCAGCGGCGGGACCTCGAAGGGCGACGACGCGAGCATGAGGATTGAGAGGGTGCGGGGCGAGAGCGGTGTGGAAAGGGCAAATGCAGGGCTCGAGCTCGACTCTTTATAGAGCAAGAGAGGGAGAGGAAGCGACGGTCGGGGTGGAAATTGGCCATTGATAGCCATGGTAGCCGGCGGCTTCATGGCAATCAAGGGGAGGGTTTTGATTGGAGAGGAAACGGAAGGGGAGTTAAGGGAGGAGTAGCGGCCGGTGCTTCACTATGCATTGATGACGAGCTTGAAGGCGGGGAAGCAAAGGGGCACGGCAGAAATGGCCAGCGACCGCGCGGTTGCTGTGGAGGGGAGGAGCTGGAGGTAGGGGCGGAGCTGACATGCGGGGCCGGGCGGTCAGCCGCAGAAGAGAGAGGAGGAAGTGAGATGGGCCGCGCGGTGAACTGGGCCGGCGCTGGCTTGCTGGGCCGCAAGCGAAAACGGGTCGAGCGAGAGAGCGGGCCGAGCGAGCGAGAGAAAGGTCGGCGGGAGAAGCTGGGCCGCACGAAAAGAAAAAGGGGCCGGCGGCCTGCTGTGACTCGGGCTAAAAGAAAAAGAAAAAAAGAGAGGGGAACTGGGCTGGGCCAAAAGGTAGGAAGGGCCGGTTGGCTGGGCTAAATAGAGAAAGAGAAAGAGGGAGGAAGGGTTTTGGTTTTTAAACTTTTATGATTTTCAAAACCACACACAAACCAACAAAAACCATGCAACCAAAATATGATGCACAAGCACTTGTTGCTTCTAAAATTATACAAATGATATTTAAATATTTTTAAGGCCAAATTTATTTATTCCTTAGAAAATTAAATCTAAAGCACCATGTTGCTTACATTAATTTGGTGATGAAATTTTAGGGTGTTACAGTTTTTCTTCTAGCAAGGCGAATGAGTAAGAGGTATAGAAAACAGCTCAAATAAGAACGTCTAATGGCTCTGCAGAGTGCCTGCCCACCATGGGTCGGTCAAGCGGCTCTATTGGTTGTGCACATGCACAACAACATGGGCTTGGTCACACGGGAGGCTGGGAGCGGGTCGTGTGGTTGCGCTATGTGCGGGCTGTTCATTCATGGTGTCAGTCCATAAGCTATTCAGGGCATGCTCTCCTTTAAATCCGATCAAGTGCAATGAAAAATATGGTGCCTGTTCCTTGTCCAAAAAAATATGGTGCCTGTTTCGTGTGTGCCCATAGCTCGATCCCGAACGAAATGAAATTTAGTTTCAATGTGCTTACTCCTGTCGTGTCGTGATACACTAAATTCTTGATCAACGTGTTTACCAATAGATCAAGAACACAAAACATCACGACGGAGCCAGCACATTGACACGAAATTTCATTTCACAATTTACATCCGGGAGTTTGCAAAGAGGCGCCGAATTGATGTCAAGTTGCATCAAGTTTCACATGCTTCTCCTAAGTTTGGCTTCACTAAGCACATCGCCACTTGCCCTTTTTAGTTTCCCTTTTTAGTTTCAAAGCTGTCCATCCATGCATGTTTGATTTCTACCTAGTGTATTGATGATCTGATTAGGACGTGAAGAGCTGGCTGCCGATCGAGTGTGACGAGGATGGTGCCATTGCCACGTGGTTAGGGCCGTCTCCTCCATAATCTGCTCCAGCTCCGATCCGCCGCCGCCACCAGCCGCATCTTGGGACACCACCTCGCCGACGTGCTCAGGCACTAGAATGCCACAGCAGGTCCACCAGTTCAGTCATGTCCTCTGATGTGAAGCTCCCTCTCCCAACCTCTTGGGTCGATCACAATCAGCTTGATTGATAACGGGCCTTTTTTTTGCTTGTCCAAAGTCGGAGAGAATTTTCTTGATTGGCATGGGTGGTCTAGATGGCGGCGGATAGCTACCCAACAGCAGTTTCTGTGCTGCAGGTTTGTTCAACTGAATTTTGGACCGTAATTTACTGCAATTTATCCATATGAAATGTCATGCTCTTTTTACTTGGTTTTCATGCTATTTAGGCACACCGTTCATGCATTATGTCACTCACATTGTTCGAAAAATTATGTCGCTCATGTCAATGTAATGTTTAGAGGAAATTTGGATCTCTGTTTGTCTATATATGCGCCCAACTTTGTGACTTTGCGTAATTGTTATGTTTGTGTTTTGTCTGAGCACATGACATGCTGGTCCTTCAGGAGCCGAATTGCAATGAGACAAACCTTCATTTACTATTCAAACAATCTTAGGCTGTATGAGTTGAGATTTTAGAGAAAACTGAAAATATATGCTAAGCTAGCAATTCGTCCCGACTACAATCTATTAGTGGTTGTGTTGATGCTCGGAGGACTGTTTCAAGGGTTCAGCATTTCCATGCACAACCTTTCTAGCATTGCAATTGCAACAAGGCTGAACTATTGAAGGTACACACTGATGGAGGCAAATCTACTTGGGAAGGTTTCTCCCTTGGATTCTCGGTAAATTCCCTTTTCGGTTTCTCGGCAAATTTTAATTAATTTACATGATTGATGCAAAATGCAGTACTTTTTCTTTAATAAAAAATGATTATTAGAGGTGGATTCACTATCTTTGTAGTTTGAATCGATTAACTTCTGCAACATAGTGCTTGTCAGATTTGTGCAAGCAATTCATGTATATATTATTATAACTGACAAACTATTTGAATATCTTGTGGAACACTGTACAAATTGAACAATGCATCTACTTTATTTCAAAAATATATAGCAGTTACTGTGCAAGCTTGTTTGTGTGTTGAACCTTATAATTTGCCTGTTTGTACAGAACCAAAGAAGCTGATGCAAGGCAAAGAGATTACAGTAACCACTGATTATTCCATAAAGGGTGTTGAAAACATGATTTCAATGAGCTACAAAAAGATTGCTGTAGACCGGGAGCATGGGACCAATGTACTATGTGCTGATGGCTACACTCACGGTGCTTTCATGTGATCCTGCACAAGGCTTGGTTCGTTGCTGCTCTGAGAATTCTGCTCTCCTTGGGGAAATCATTCATGCTCACAACATCATGTTCTCTTTTCCCGTCTCTGCTAAGTACTAATCGATTAAAAAGGACCAGTGCTCACAGTGTGCTAGCAACATTCGTTGTCAAACATACGGAAACAATAGTTGCAACATCGAAGATTAAGTATTAAATCTCGAGCCGTCTGAATCTAAGCATTTCCTATTAAAAGATATAAACACAAGGGGTGGTGCAAACCAGGATCGGGCAAGCACCCTAAATCAACATGGAGTGGCAATGGCAATCAGCTCACGTCCCTGCACTGGCCGGCCGATGTTTAACATGCTTGGCACTCACCGTGAAACAGATGAAGAGACATGTCAGGCAACCATGGTGGCTCTTGTGGGTGGTGGCCACGATGCCGTCGTATGTGAAGCCCAACGTACGTCCGGCGGTGTCATGGCTGGGTGACCAATCCACAAATCCTTGGTCGCGATTTATTTTAAGCAAAAAAAAAGTACAGAAGAGACGATTTGTACTGTCGTGCATGGCCTATCGTGCCGGTAACATCGCCGAAGGAGCCGCCGCCACCGTCAATCGAGCTCTCACGTCTGGGACGGGACCATAAATCCCAAGAATCAAAATCACGAGAGATGCAGATCCTTTTCATTTGCTCTTTCGAACAATCTTAATAGGCCACATGACATACTCAAAATAGATGTCGAGCTGGTAAATCTTCCTGCACAGATCACCTGTTGCATATAGTGAATAATCATGTTTATATTATGTTAGTTTCATGCTTAACTTACAGGGACATAATATTATTCATGCTTGTCTTGACTTCTTTTTTTGAACGGAAAGCTTGTCTTGACTTCATGAATCTGGATTGTTGCCTTATGATGGTACAAGATAGTGACATTTTCTTCATGCTTCTGTGATACTTATGGTCATGGTATATGTATGCTCACATCCTGGTCATGAATTAAGATTTAAGCATATCATACTTCCCATGCTGGTTGGACTGAGATTCTTGATCCGTAGATCACTGCTACCGATCAAAATTCAAAATATGCATGAATTGTATCATTCTTGAAGAGTACTGCTCCGAGGTTTTGGTCTCTCGCTTATTATATATAAACCACAAGCCTTGCAACATTGTGTTGTGTATCGTTTCTGTCTAAACACGAGATCAACTTGAACTCCTTACACTGTAGACCGGTTAATAATGCTTGCCCTTCATTTGTGCCCTAAACAAGTTGCTCATTTGAGATTTTAGAGGAATCTGATAATACATGCAGTCAGTTATTGTTTTCTTTCCTTATGCATAGTTCGGTTGGTTTAATTACCATGATGAATCTCTTGTTCAGTCCACCAACGCCGAAACTGTTTGGGTCTCGAACACATGCGAGCTAGAGATATGCTTAAATTATTAGTTTATTTATTTATTTATTCATATATTCAATTTCAGTTGTTTTATTTTTCTGTATCAATCATTACAATTCCTTTTATTATGACATAATGTGAATAATGATTATCTTCGTAGAAACCAATTCTCTTTCATGAAAGACTGCACACAATAACCAAACTACATGGCATGGGTGGGGTAAAAAATTATTGTTTGGAAGAGGCTCATGTGGTACTATACTAATATGAGAAACTTGTGGACGGGGTAAGATTTTGACATGAAAGTATACAATGTGTGCAAGGGAAAATAATTGGGTGCACACCGTGCGCACGGAGTCGGAGCCTCCACGATAGGTGTAGAAGTTGATCCCCCGTGGTGGAGAACAGGACGTGCTTCTTTGCCTCATTCCCATTGCTAATTTCCCTGCTCCTTGGCTGGTGGACACATTGTTAAAAGAAGGAAAAATTGCTGGTCATGCATCCCACCGCCGTGCTACTACACCGGGCGGCGAGCTCCTTAAGTCCACTACATGCACACGCCGGGTTTTCTAGCTTTATATCCAGATCATGTATGTCATGCGGTTTTCTTTAAATTTTTACTGTGGACTATATATGTTTTGGTTTTTATTACTTCGTAGTTTCAACAAATTAAATTATAGTGAATTGTCAGCTGTCAAATTCATGTTTAGCTTATAAAAGAAAAACAGTATTGTTCATTTTATATTCCAGGCTTCTGGATGTAGGCTGTAGCTGGTGGTTTTCATATTCACACATGCATAGTGAAACTTTCTTGATGCTGCTGTTACTTGGAGTCATGCTAGTTGTATCATCCGCAGTCAGCACATGCATGGTCAGCTATAAAGTTCATCGTCACACTTGCCATGCTGCAGGTTCAATAATGCTGGTAATGGTTGTGACTTGTGAGTGCTACTTTTGTTTGTCTTGCATCCTAACATGAGATGCAAGTCTACTCATATATAGCCAACCTAAGCCGTGTTGAGTTGCATTGTTCTCCAATGTTGTGCGCATTAGTTAAGATTTTAGAGGAAACTGAGAATATGTACCATGGGATAGGTAGAGATGGCGCGGTGAGAAAGGGGTTCGTGAATGTTGCTCACCAAGGTCGTGGCATATGGTACTATAAGAGAAGGCTAAGATGAAAGGCTGGTACTTTGGTGATAATCCTCAAAGAATATCGGCCATGCGGATATCACTAGCTGGAATGATGACTGCGTTTGAAACATACATATGAAGAGTATTTATTTTTTGGGATGTTGAACAAGTCACACTTGCCATGCTGATTAAACTAAAGATTTGGTCCCAAGCTTCTGTTTGTTCACACTATTCTTCAAAAAAACACTCATGCATTTTTTACCTAATGGTCATGCTATAAATTTATCTACATGGTTTTTTATTTGTTTGAACTGTTGGTCTCTACCTTGATATATATACCCACATACCTTGGTGGCTGCGAAGAGGATTACTTTTTGAGTCTTGTGACTTATATCAAGTCTGTTTCTTAGGACACTCCCAATGGAGTATTAATGGTAGTTTCTACTCCTATTAAATAGTTTGCTAACTAAGCAAAATAGTGATGTGACATCCTAATTAATGAGGAAAGAGAGCACAAATCATAGAAATGGTTTTCTCATGTAGAAATCATGTCTAGGACTCTTGACCCAATGCACAAGAAACCATAAATTTGCTATTGGGACGAAACCAGTAGTTTCTATGGAGTTAATGCAACGCTCCTCATTGGTGAAATTGAGAGAGAGAAAGAGAAAAATAATTATTACTCGAAGACACTACCACTGTGAAGAATAGTTTCTATAGATGATTTTTTGTCTATGAAAACCGTGTTAGTTTCTTCCATCAGGACTGCACTTAGTCATCCATGTTGAGCTACTTTGCTCCCTAATGTTGTGCGCATTAATTAGTTAAAATTTTAGAGGAAAACTGAGAATGCGTGTTACCAATTCAAGATAGATGGAATTTGGGTAGGCAGAGTTGGTCTCGATATACTGTCAATTGGATTGTTAAGTCCACTAAACTATCTACTCTCATCATTGAGACGAGGAGTCTCAACAACTTGCATGGCCTGCGCATGGAGTGTGAGCGGCACGTCCCAGCACGCGTTCACAGTCGCCGCGACGCCGGCGTGGGTGCGTGGCAACGCTGTGCATCCGTGCCGTCGTACCCGAGCTGCGTTCGGCGTTCTCCAGACTCCCTCGCGTTCTCCATGATCCACCGCCGCGTGGCAGAAGTTGGGCTCCGGCGCGCGAGGTTCTGTCGTCGCCGTGTGGTTGCTGCTGCGTCACCCGCGGGCGCGCTTGGCGCACGGCCGAGCGGCACTGCCTGCGCGACGTGCGATAGACGAAAGTTTGCGGTGGCTGGTGCTGAGAACGGCGGCGGCCCTCTCGTGTTTCGTCGCCTCCTCGAGCTTTGAGCTCGTCGGCGGGTGTCCATGGCCTGAACGCCCAGGATCAGGGGTGGACGGTATTTCATTTACCGTCCACCCCAAGGTACCTGAGGGCCGTCCGATCCAATCCTCGGTCGCGATTTGAAGTAGGGGATCCGGACATAGAGCCGGTCCGGTTTGTCGTGCCGCGTCATGGCCCGGAAGCGCCGCGCGCTGATGTCGCCGAGGGGTACGGCCGCCGCTCCCGTCGCCAGAGACCCTTTCCGGAGGAGCACAGGCTGTCGCTCTCGCCCAGGCCAAGGACAACAACGACGCGGCGCGCCGTGCATAGCTAACGCAGCCTTATCGCCATGAATGACAACAGTATGTGCATCTTAAGGTTATGGTGCTTGGTGTTGAAGCCGGCGGCGGCGCTCTCGTGTTTCCTCGCCGCCTCCGAGGTCCGAGCTCTCCGGCGAATAGTGCCCATCATGAATTCAGGATTCAGGGGTGGACGTACCGTCCACCCCTAAGATCGCTGAGATCCATCAGATTGATTATCGCACGGCCACAAATGAAAGCAGGAGCTGCAGGATAGACCAAACACAGAAGAGCACAGCCGCCGCGCGCCGCGCCATGGCCGCGCGCGGCCGCTGTCATCGCCGAAGGAACAGCCGCCGCCACTACCGTGGGTCGAGCTCTCACCGCCAGGACCTAAGCTCTCAAGAAACCGATCACACTCTGGAGGTTGGCCATGCATGCTCGGGCCGTTGGGATCATGCCGTCACGGCGAGCAGGCGTCCGCTGCTCGGCGCGCGCCGTCGACATGCATGGCGTCATGTTCTCGCTGGGGTCCCTGGAACAAGTGCTGTGCCTACGTGCATCTTCAGATGATTTGCCGTAATGTTTTGACCGCTTCCAAATTTTCAGCGAATGATCTGACACACTGTACTGTCCGAGTGTCCGTGAGAAGGGGCGGAAGCCGTGCGTGGTTGTCGTCCATGGTGCCGGCAGCGATTGTTGACGGCGCAGGCAGTGACGTGATGGACGCATGACATGCGGGCACTGTTCGCCGTTCACCATCGACCTCGGCCTGCCGGGCCTGATATATGTGCCTTCCATCTATTGATGATACGGAGAACAATCTGATGAAGAGTTCTTGTACTTCAGTTGAGTTATTATAAAAACATGCTAACGCTTTTACAGAAGATTTTTAGATAAATCTCGTTTGTTTTCTCCCAGAAATCCTCTGTTGTCAGAATTGTAAGCCATCAAGTACTTCTGTTGAACTCATATTCAACTTAAAAGGATACAATAATGTTTCTGCTCAACTAGACTTACTGAATCTAGAGTTCTAGACTGTAGCTGTTAATCTGTTATAGGCATATATCATATATGGTCAGCAGACTGCTCATTATTTGTACCATCTAGAATTATACATTCATACTTGCTGGTTCAAATGATATTTCTTATCCCTGATTCACTGTCATTTGTCCACCCTAGTGGCCTAGTCACACTACTCATTGAGAAAAGAGTCATGCTCTTCTTACTTGATGGTCACACATTTCTCATGAGTTTGTATCACTGATAACTGCTATGTTTCTCTAAAATTTGGCCTCTGGCTCAATATATATCTCGGTGCCTTGGCAATGTTTGTGTGTGTCCTGGACTCCTGATACCTCCATCAGGACATGAAATGCAACTCTGCCCATTAGCCAACCATATTGAGCAACCATTTGCCCGGTAACAATAGAATGAGATTTTAGAGAAAACTGAGAGTTGGTGCTCCTAGCTAGTTCTCTTTAATTGGAACATGCATAGTTGAGGTTGCTTTAAATAGCATGCTGATAGAATTATTCGGTCCACAATCGCATTGAAGTGGACCGCCTTGTCTAAAAATAATTTATATATATGTTTCTTCCAATCAATTGTTGCTCTTCCATTGTCATTATCGAGGCATCTGATACAAGATAATGCGGTATTGCATTCTTGATCTCCCACTGCTACAGCCCAACCCGTCCAAATTCAGGTGCTTCAGTCTCTTCGCTATAGGATGTGCATTATCTCCATCATGAATACATCATCCCAAAATCTCCACAGGTCACCATGGAAAAGCACATAGTTTCCATTGAATTAGCTCTAATTTTGTCTCTATCCCACAATGTACAAGGATAAACTTATTGTCTATGTTGTTCTAGAGTGTGAACTTTGTGGTTTTTTCCCATTTGAAAGAAGTGGTGGTGGCTTGCAGCTTGTTTTATTATATTTTCTCCGAATCTGAAGTGTGCAATTTTAATCATTTGGAAGCATCATATGTTCACATTCTATGAACTTTTTTCTGAAAAGGCTCCTGCGAACAACTTGTATGGCACTATGGCTAAGTGTAAGCGGCACATCCCTGCACGCAGCACGTGGCGTACGCGCTACATGCACTCCTGAAGCAGAGGACAAACCAACTTTTCCTAAGCTCCCGCGGTGACGACGGTGCGCTAGGATGCCCTCTCGGCCTCGTCTGTGTGCCCCGCCCATCGGAGCTCCTTCCACTGTTGGTAGTCGGAGATCCTTGGCGGCGCGTTCAAGGGACGCCGATTCTTCGGCGACGACGAGGTGCTTCTCCTCGACGTTGTCCTGGGCTGTGGCTCCCGGCTCATACTGGCTGGCGGTGTTCGAGGAGGTGGCAGACCGGGGTGCGCCTCGTGGACGTCGACGCCCACCAGCCCTTCCACGTCTGGCTGCGCGACTTGGAGTCGGTCGCCCGCCGGCGCGCCTGGTGCAATGCCGCCGCTGAGCGGCACTGCTCGCGCGGTGCGGTGGCGGAGTAGATAGTAGTTGCGGTGCCTAGTTCCGAAGCCGGCAGTGTCAAGATGCGCTCTCGTCGTCGTCATCAATCGCTGGAGTGTGGAGTAACAGCCGCCGCCCGCCACCGTGGATCAAGTCATCACGACCGGGACCATAACTCTCAAGAATCAGTATCATGAACGAGACGCAGATCCCTCTAGTGCGCCGGCTAGGCGGCCATGCTTGGCAAGTTTCTACAATCCTACTGCACCATTGAATTTCTGACAATAAAAACTCCAAGACAAGATCCCACTTGACTATATTTTGACAAACTTTTTTATTCATATTTTTTAATTAAGGTTATATATTCTATTATCGCTAGAACAAAATGAATAAAGTGTCAGAACTAACGAGAACAACTGTCAGAACAAGATCTTATTATAGTCAGAACAAGTTTGTATGTCATCCAAAAAAATATAGTATCCGAACAAATCAAAAGAAGGGTCAGAACATGTTATTACTATAACTAGAAAAAGTTATTATTATAGTCAGAACAAGATATTACTATAGTCAGAACAACTTATTATTATAGCCAGAACAAGTTTGTATGTCATCTCGAACAAAACAAATGTAGTGTCAGAACAAATCATAACAAGGGTCAGAACAAATTATTTTTATATGCAGAACATGTTATTATTATAGTCAGAACAAGTTATTACTATAACCAGAACAAGTTATTATTATAACCCGAACAACTTTGTATATCATCTCGAACAAACAAATGAAATACCAGAACAAATCAGAATAATTGTTAAACAAATTAAATATGCATAGTAACTTTATCATAGTAAACAAATAATCGAACACCTAAAAAATGATTACCTAATTAAAAAAACAATATTGTCGGGGTTTGTCACCGTCGGCAAGTAAATTTGTACGAACGCGTGTCGGGAATCGCACAGTGGCATAAGAGACACACGAAATTATACTGGTTCGGGCCTCCGGAGAGTAATACCCTACGTCTAGTCTGATGGGGAGTGTTCTTTATGCTCAAATGTCTGTAGTAGGGGTTACAAACTAGTCGGGAGAGGGTTTCTGTGCCCAAGTCCCTAGTGCACGTGCACTGAGTTCTTGTAGCAGAGTTCTGCGTACACGAGTGGGTGTGGATGACTACGGGATGATATGAGATATCGATCGTAAGTGCGTGTGGGGGTGAATGTGAGTGTTGTTTACAGGTGTTCCCCTCCTCCCCTTTTATAGTCGCAAGGGAGAGATCTATGGGGGTAAAAACGAGGATGCAGACTAGATTACGGCGTAGGGGGTCCTTCTCCACGTCGGGCCGTCATGATGGTCCGGCGGGAGCGGCGAAGGACTGTAGCGGGGTTACTGGTGACAACGTAGGCCTCCTGGAATCGCGGGCCCCGAGTAGTTGCCTTCGGGGCTTCTTGGGCTCGCCTCCGAGTAGTCGTTAATCGTAGGGTGTAGGCTTTGTACCCTACTTCTGTCAGTAGAGCAGGAGCACGTCTTTCCCGGACACTGTGGGAGTGGAGTGGCCTACGCCACGCCGTTCGAAGTTTAGGGGGCGGCGCGCACTGTGCTGTTCGTGGCTGTCACACCCGAATTTAAAGGCAAATTCGAATGCTCATATTATATGTGTGCTAGGATCAAGTTTCACACATATAACGACTCAGTGATAACCAAAACACAATGCCATAACGTAAAGAGAGTATTAAACTTTATTACAGACCAAAATGTCTCATAAACGAACTATTTATTTAACGAGTAGCAACGCAGCGGATGGGGTCAACACCACAGGCAGCTGACTGTTGGCACGTTCGCCTAGAATTCGTCGAAGTCTCCAGGAAAATCTTCGAATCTCTCCAAATCTGAACAGCATCCGGATTGTGTCATTGCAATAATGAAAACAAGCGTGAGCACATGCCGTACTCAGCAAGCGGAAACATAACATAACATGCAAGGCTTTATAGTGGAGGCTGATAGGGTTAAGCATTCAGCATTTTAGTTGGTCAAGTTTTATTAGCAACATAGTTACTAGCAAGTGTAAGTTTATACCAAACCCACAATTAACATAAGAGAATAACAACATAAATAAAGATAGATGCATCAGATTAATCATTGACTTCCATAGATTAATCATGTGAGGGTCCAGGCCGCTCTTGACCGTGAGCACGGCTAATTGATTAGTTTTACACTCTGCAGAGGTTGTACACTTTCACCACAAGTCGCGTAAAAGTTCTAGGAACTTTAAACCCAACCACGCGATGCTAGCTAGGCATCATACCACACTACCGAGGTGTGATTGCATAGGGATGCTACGAAGCTTTTACAAAGTTTCCCCAGTGTGAAGCAACCCGCGAAGGTTCCGAGTCGTTGCAGAGTATAAAGTCCCCTAGTAAGACCGTGTCTTAGCAAAGCACACTCCCTACTAGAGCGAGTCTATACCACACTGGCGCTCCCCCTTGCCCTTATCAGGTAAGATCACCCCAACACTAAAGTCACTAATTAATTAGCCAAGGCAAAGTCATGTACCCTTGTGGTTGCACTGTTTTCCTGGGTGGTCGCTCCATGTTCCATTTAAACAAGATGATCTTGTATTAATGAAGGTATAGCATAAATAAATCAAGTTTCATAAAGTTTCATTAATACCATCCACCAAGTTAAGCATAGCGAGAGCTACCCAACAATTAAAGTAAATAGCCAGGTTGATCAAGGTAAAGGGGTAAAAATAATCAGTCATGTCCTTAAAAAGGGTCCCATCAATTTAATGCAAGCAAAAGTAAGAATAGTGAATTAAATGCATGTTATATAGGTAAACAGGTATGCATCAAGGTAGACTTGCCTTCAACAGATCCTTGTTGCTGTTCAGACACTTGAGCTTCTTGGTCTTCAAATCCTTCAGCCCAAACGTTCTCTACGCATCACATCAAGTACATACAAACAAACAATAGAATAATATAAGAAACAATCACCAAATAGTAAGATCAAAGCAAAACAGGGGCAAAAAACTATTCTACTCTTTGATACGATCGTTTGGACATAAAGAACGCTGAAAACGGAGTTAAAACGGAAAAGATATGGCTAGAAGAAGGTTCAGGGGCATAACTGTGAAGAAACTAAGGTTACAGGGACCTAACTGCAAGAAACCGAGGGCTAAAATGTAAAAGAACTTAAAAACACAGGGGTTTGGTTGAAAAACTAAAGCTGTGGACCTCGGGCACTATTTTTATAAACACCAGGGGTTAAAACAAAAAAAAAGGACTGATTTGAAAGAGTTTCTATAAGGTGGAAGGACCGGCTTGCTATTTTGAAAAGATCAGGGGCGTTTATGAAAAACAGCTCGGTCAAACCGGGAGTTAGACTGGTTGACCGGTATTGACTTCCGACGGGGATGCATCTGGACCACTGGTTTGAGATCGGACGGACGAGGTCGTGTGCGAGCGACGGCGGTGGCGCGGACAGCGGTGAGCGGCGGCGCGGCGGAAGAGCTCCGGCGAGCTTGCTCGATCTTGAGCTAGGAGGATCGGATAGCTTCGAGATTTGGCCGGGAGGACTTCTGGCACAACGGCGAGCACGACTAGGGCACCAGGGAGGCCGGACGGCGTACGAAGACGGCGAACAACGGGCGGCGGCGGAACTTCAACTCCGGCGAGATCGAACTCGCGCTGCAGCGCGTCTGGGCGTGAACAAGCGACTTCGTGGGATTCCTCACCTCCACACGGTTCTCCTGGCGCACTTCTTGACGGCGAGATGGCGGCGGTCCGGCGAAACGACTGCGGCGGCGGCTCCTAGGGTTTCGGCGCGAGCGCTGCAAAGGCTTGAGGCGGCGGCGGCTCGACTTGGGGAGGAGGCAGGGGTCACGGGCTGCTTATAAAGGGGCCGGCGGGGTCCTGGCGTGAGGCACACGGCCACTCGGAGACGGCGGCGTCCAGGACTCGTACTCGGGCGCAGCTGCGCTGCAGAGTCCGGAGCGGAGACGGGATCGGCAGGAGGTGGGGGATGACAAGATGGACCCACCTGTCGGCGGCTGAAGGCGGAGGGGGAGAACGCGGGTGAAGACGGGCCGACCATGGGCCGAGAGCAAGGTGGGCCGGGAGAAAAGGCGGACTTGGAAAAGAATAGGAGGAGCGCTATTGGACTTGGCTAATTGGGCTGCCTCCAAGTTGGGCCAAAAGAAAAAGCGGACGGGGAGGGGAGCTCAGGGACTTCGGATGGACCTGAATGGCTGGGCCGAAAAGGAAAAACGGGCCAGAAGAGGTAGAGAGATAGGAAAAGGTTTTAAAAAGCTTTTGAATTTTTAAAACCACTCAAACTCTTTGAATTCAAATTCAAATTTGAATTCAACAAAACAAAAACAATGCTCCAGCATGTATGCAACATTAAACTCCTATATTTATTTATTTAATTTTCAAAAATATATTTAAATGCCTAAAAATTCACACATACCTTATATTCCTTAAATTTAAAGTCTTGTTTCTAAACAAATTTTATTGAAACAAATTTTTGGCAAAATTAGGGTGTTACAAATCCTACCCCCTTAAAAGGAATCTCGTCCTCGAGATTCGAAGAGATTGAGAAAAAGATTAGGAGACTCTTCTTCAAACTATCCTCTCTTCTTGATCAAGTGGCATACCTGACATCCTATCTGGAAGAACCTCTGAATAATCACACCTTACTATAATATCTTCCAGAACTTTCCCATCAAGCTGGTTCACCGTACTCTCAGAAGATGATGATGATGCAGCTGGAAATTCAATCCTCTCTCCAACAGGACTAGTGAGTAGTACTGATCTCTTAGAGCACTGGATCACTGCATCACATGCAGCTAACCATCCCATCCCAAGTATCACGTCAATCCCTCTTGATTCCAACACTATGAGATTAGCCCAAAAATCTTTGCCCATTATTTTAAGACTGACCTTCTCACACTGATATGATGCTTTCAATTCCCCCCCAGGTGAACTAACTATCATATTGCGAGTCATAGGACTAATGGGTATGTTATGCTGAGCTACGAACTAAGAAGTAATGAAAGAATGGGATGCTCCAGAATCAAACAAGACTGATGCGGGGGTGGAGTTAACAAGGAACATACCAAGTACCACTTGTGGATTCTCGTGAGCGGAGTCTGCACTCACATGATTCACTCTGCCACGTGCATAGTTCTGTTGTCCTCTGCTGCTTTGGGGTGTCTGTCCTCCATTCTTGTTAGGTGTACCTTGTACTGGAGTACCAAGGATAGTCCTCTTGGGGCAGCTGTTGACATAGTGACCAACCTCTCCACACTTGAAACATGAGTTGTTCCCAGGAGTGTATTGCCCACTTGGCCTTGCAGGAGTACCGATTGGAACGGTCTGCTGATTCTGCTGATAAGCAGGGGCATTGGCCAATGGAACTGTACGTTGAGTCTGTGGAGCTGAGCGCGGATACTGCTGTTGTCCATAATTCCCACTTGAACCTCCAAAGCGAGATGGAGTCCACTGCTGGGTGTTATAGCGAGGGCGAGTGTTGCTTCCTGATGTTCCTGAAGTAGTAGCCTTCCTTTTCAAGTCTCCCAACTCTCTGCGCTTAGATTCCAAGCATATTGCTCTATCAATTAGCTCTTGGAGGTTTGGAAAGGTATGAGACATTAGCTGATACTGAAGAGGTCCAGCTAATCCTTCCAAGAATAGCTCTTGCTTCTTTCTATCAGTGTCAACATCCTCAGGTGCGTAGCGAGACAACTCCATAAACTTGTCCCTAAATTCTGGCACAGACATCTTCTCCTGCTTAAGAGCGAGAAACTCCTTTTTCTTAAGCTTCAGTACACCAGCAGGAATGTGGTGACTCCTGAAGTTGGTGGTAAACTCTTGCCATCTGATAGCATTGGCATTAGCATGGGCAGCAACAAAGGCATCCCACCAAGCTGATGCAGATCCTTGGAGTCGGCCTGAAGCATATAGAACCTTCTCTCTATCATCACACTGAGCAATGGTAAGCATTTTCTCAATGGTCTTCAACCAGTCTTCAGCTTCTAGTGGATCAGTAGCATGGGAGAACACAAGTGGCTGATGGCTCATGAACACCCTATGCCTGTTCACAGGAGCTGGTTGCTGGGGTTGGTTATTGCCTGGCGCCTGCTGCATGTTGGCTACAGTGTTGGTAAGGCCTTGGAGTAGTTGGGTCTGGGCCTGCAGAAACTGTTGGAAAGCCGGATCCATTTGCGGTTGCTGAGATGAACTGCTGGAACCTCTGCCTCGTCCTGAACGGATCACTATGGGTTGATTGACTCCTGAGCCTGACCTGGTTTCCACCATCTGAGTGTTAGGAACATTACTTTAGATGTTTGCACTAAGAATAAAACTCTGGAAGACAAGGCAGTAAAGACGTTCAATTCTGGACAGATTCTGTTAACTCCAAACAATCTGATGTAACTCTCAGTACGGAATTCCAAAAATTATGAAATTTTAACCAGGGATGTATAATGAAATTACAGAACCATTCCAACTGGAATCACTTCAATCCAAGGTCTGTAGACTTAGTTATGAAATAAACAAGATGTCTGGGTCAGCTGAGTTTTACCGATTCTGATAGCTCCAAAGTTTCGTATATAACTCTTTGTATATAATTCCTAAATTTCTGAAATTTTTACTGATAACCCTCTATAAAATTCCTGAACTTTTCCAATTAGATTTACTATATTTGGACTTCTGTAGCCCGAGATAAAAATAGAACAGTACTGCTGACTCTGAAAACTTCGTGAACAGATTGAGATTTACTAGATTGTATTTGAGGTAGGACATAGATATTTAAGAGATTAGGACAAGAAAGATATAGATTGGGGCAGAGATAAACCCAACTAACACTTTACTAAAGAACCAATGTCATTGTGGTTATTTACTCCACAACACATTGCACTCAAACGAAATTCCAGCTCAAACATTTACACAAAATCAAGCATTCACACACACTACTAGACTAACACACTTAAGCGATCGTTTAGAACTAACGATTACAAAGATCCTAAGCTTAAGAACTCCTATATCCTAAGGAAGGTCTTCTGTGCGTGCGTCTGGAGAGTTGTAGCGAGATCTCTTGGGTGATGGGGAATGATGAGTATCCACTACACTATCATGGACCACAGGAGACTCCCTTCCTACTAGCATAGTGTTGACGCTTTTTCTGGTCAACACACACGAGCGCTAGATCGCGCGGAACGTCGAAACGCTGAACTCGCCGAGCTCCTGCCCGGACTGGTCTGACCGGTCAGGGGCACCGGTCTGACCGGTGTACGCAGAGGCACGGTGAAAACCTAAGATCGCCACCTCAGGAGGGACCCCGTCGGAGGTGCCGCGCCTAGGGTTGCTCTGAGGTCGGCAAGGCCACTCAGAACGTCCCTGATCGTCATCGAGACAAACAAGGAAAGCACGGGGTTGGAAAAGCTAGGGTTTGAGAGATAAAAGTTGTAGAAAGTAATGTACGATTGGGTTCTTCCACCTCAAACGGCTGTGGCCCTTTATATTTATAGGGTGGGGAGGTCTTACCCCGCAAGAAATCCTTTTACAACTCGAAATTCGCAAGGATTCCTCAATTCTACTCGGACTCGGGGTCCACTGGTCAGACCGGTCAGGCCCACCGGTCAGACCGGTGTGGCCGTTGCCGGATCGGCTACAGGACGCCCCACCGGTCAGACCGTTGAGGGACACCGGTCTGACCGGTGGCGTCAGCCTGATCGGCCTTGTGCCAATTTTGGGTGCGAACATATGCCCCCTATTTTTTAGTAAAGCTCGCTGTCTAAAAAATAATTCTAAGGTCGATGTGACACTTCACCGGCCATTTTTTGGTCTAAGGGCGATTTTTGCTTTAAATCGGCCATATCCTATCAAGCATCTTGCCAGACACTTGGATGAAATTTCTTCAAGTACCTCCCGTTGAGAGCCTTTGGAAGTCGCTGTCCTTGCAAAGTCTCCATCATGTAAGAATTCCCAGAACAAATCTTGACAACCTTGTATGGACCTTCCCAACTTGGAGACCACTTGCCGAACTTGTTACTCTTAGATCCAATAGGTAAAATTGTCTTCCAAACCAAGTCACCTACCTGAAAAGATTTGGCTTTTACCTTCTTGTTGTATGCTCTAGCAACTCTCCTTTTGTCCTTTTCAATTTCCTCTAAAGCTTCCATACGCTTGTCGGTCACTTCATCAATATTGTCCATCATCAAAGCGTAATATGACTCAACATCAAGATTATTTTGCTTTGCAAGTCTATATGCGCTTAGATTCACCTCAACGGGCAAAACGGCCTCTTGACCATATACAAGCTCAAAAGGAGTAACCTTAGTAGCACCATGTCTAGAAATACGATGAGCCCATAAAGCTTTAGATAATACCTCATGCCATCTTCTAGGATTGTCCTCTACCTTCTTCTTTATGAGTTTCACTAATGTTTTGTTGCTAGACTCGGCTTGACCATTGGCTTGAGCATAATATGGAGATGAATTGAGCAATTTAATACCATAGGAATCAACAAATTCACGCACCTCTTTGGATATGAATGAAGTCCCTTGATCTGTAGTCAAAGTTTGTGGAATGCCAAACCTATGTATGATATGCCCAGTAATAAACTCAATCACCTCTCTATGTGTCTTATTCTTCAAAGGAATAGCTTCAGTCCACTTGGTGAAGTAATCAGTAGCCACGATCACAAAACAATGCCCCTTTGACGACGAAGGATGAATCTTACCAATAAAATCCAGACCCCATCCTCTAAAAGGCCAAGGCTTGATGATCGGATGCATCAACGCAGCAGGCACCAACTGAACATCTCCATGTTTTTGACACTCTTCACAACCTTTGTAGTATCTAAAACAATCAGCTATCATGGTAGGCCAATAAAAGCAAGCTCACCTGAGGAGCCACTTCATCTTGGGAGCCGATTGATGAGTACCACAAATACCTTCATGAACCTCTGCCATAGCCAACCTAGCTTGATCAGGACCCAAACACTTTAAGAGCAAATCATCCGCAGTCCGACGATACAACTCATCATCATCAAGAACAAACTTAAGAGCCCATCGTCGGACTTTTCTATCAACTGAACTGCTAGGATTATGCAAATAATCAACTAGAGGCTTTCTCCAATCCTCCATCTCATCTTTGTCACGAAAAAGCGAGGAGGAATTTTTCCAGGGGACCGGTCAGACCGGTCATGGGCATCGGTCAGACCGGTGCCATTAGCCGACCCAGAACCATGGGACCGGTCAGACTGGTCGGTGACATCGGTCAGACCGGTGTTACCGGTTAGACCGGTCGGCTGTGTCGGCCTGACCGGTGCTTCCAGAGCAAAACACTCGGCTGTAAGCAACGGTTTGTGTTCTTGAAAATTTCTTTTTCGAACATTATAACCAGATGCTTGCTGGGCCAGAGCATTAGCTCTAGGATTTTCCTCTCGTGGTACATGATAGATAACAAATTCATCCATACAAGATATGATGTCTAAACATTTATCAAGATAAGCATTTAAAAAACCATTTAAACATTGACATACCTTGGATACTTGCTGCACCACCAATAAAGAATCTCCATATGCTTCCACATGTTTTACTCCCATGTCATACAAAATCTCCAATCCAAATAGAAGAGCCTTATATTCGGTTTGGTTGTTAGTACAATCATGATCCAATCGGTTAAGAGCTTCAAAAACAGCCCCACTTGGTGAAATAATGACAATTCCAACACCACAACCATCTTTGCAAACCGATCCATCAAAATGCAACTTCCATGGAGTAAAAGTAGCATAATCGACATTCAAATCAAGTTGCTTATCTACTCTATGTCCAACAATAAAGTCGGCAATAATTTGACCTTTCATTGAACTTAATGACTCACAATGCAAATCATACTCAACTAAAGCATAAGCCCATTTGCCGACTCTACCACTTAAAATTGGTTTATGCAACATGTATTTGATTATGTCGGTTTGACATACTACTATGCAAGTACTAGGTAAAAGATAATGCCTCAACTTGGTACAAGTATGATATAGTGATAAACACAATTTTTCAATAAAAGTGTACCTTGTTTCGGCGTCCAATAATCTTCTACTCTCATATGCAACAATGTACTCCTTGCCTTCAGTCTCTTGAGTCAAAACACCTCCAATGACATCCTTCTCAGCCGCTACATATAACTTGAAAGGAATACCACTCTTGGGTGCTTGAAGAACGGGTGGCGAAGTCAAATAGCTCTTAATCTCATCAAATGTTTCTTATTGCTTTGCCCCCCAAGTGAAGTCAACATCATTTTTCAACCGAAGTAAAAGAGTAAAAGCATTCACTTTCCCAGACAAGTTACAAATGAACCTCCTCAAGTAATTTACCTTGCCCAAGAACTTTTGCAAATCCTTTTTACAAGTAGGTGCTTTAACATTCCGGATTGCCTCAATCTTTTTAGGATCTATCTCTATGCCTTTTTCATGCACAATGAAGCCCAAAAACTTCCCAGCCGATACACCAAAAGCACATTTGAGTGGGTTCATCTTTAATTTATACCGACGCATTTTTTCAAATGCAAGTCTTAAATCAGCTAAATGAGAATCATCTCCAGCCGATTTGACAACAATATCATCGATATAAACCTCTACTATGATGCCAAGCAAATCATGAAAGATTAAATTCATAGCTCTTTGATAAGTAGCACCCGCATTTTTCAATCCAAAAGTCATAACAACCCACTCAAATAAGCCAATAAAACCCGGACATATGAAAGCCGTTTTGGATATATCCTCTTCGGCCATAAAGATTTGATTGTAACCAGCATTACCATCAAGAAAGCTAAGAATTCTATGTCCGGATGCAACATTAACAAGAAAATCGGCTATAGGCATAGGATATTCATCTTTAGGAGTAGCTCTATTAAGATCTCTAAAATCAATGCAAACACGAAGCTTTTTTGTTCCTTTTTTCTCAACAGGCACAATATTAGAGATCCAATCAGCATAACGACAAGGCCTAATAAACTTTGCATCAAGTAACTGATTGACTTCCTCTTTCACTCGGTCATAAATATCAGGATTAAAGTTTCTACGAGGTTGTTTATAAGGCCTAAAACCAGGTTTAATAGGTAAACAATGCTCAACTAAATCACGACTTAAACCAGGCATTTCATTATAATTCCATGCAAAGCAATCAACATACTCCTTTAACAACTTTATTAACTCGGATTTAAACAACGGATCAAGATTCTTGTTTACAAATGTCGGCCTAGGTACAGTGCCATCACCAATATCTACCTCCTCAAGAGGATCAGCCGACGTAAACCCTTGTCCTAACTTGCTCAAATCATCAAAGTCTTTGATGGCCTCACACATATCGTTCTTATGCGCCCGATAGTGCTCTCGCCTCTGTTGCAACCACTCCAGATTTGCATCCATCAAATCGACAGAGAAGTTTTAGCCTGATCAACGATCGGCTTCATGACAATAGTAGCAAAGCCATCTTTGGTAGAATCAATAAGCCTCAAATTAGATAAATCTAAACCAGTTAAGCACTTAAGATTCTCATGATTATCCATAGTAGGACTATCGGCCACTGCAACACAAGCCGATGTATCACCATGAACAATCTCTACCTCGTCGCCTACCCATTGGATTAAGAATTGATGCAAAGTAGAAGGCACACACTGATTTGCATGAATCCAATCACGACCAAGGATGAGACTGAAGTTACCTTGTGTCTCAGGGACGAAGAATGCCGTAGCCAACGTCTTGCTCCCAACGGTGAGCTCCATAGAGACGACGCCTTTAGCTCCCATCGGCTCGCCTCCTCCCACACCGCTGACGGTCATGTTGGTCTTGATCAGCTCATCATCTGAACCTCCCAGCTTCTTGAACAAAGAATACGGCATCAAGTTGACAATCGCTCCTCCGTCCACCAGCATGCGAGAGATAGGCTTCCCATTGATGTGTCATTTCATGTACAAAGCCTTCAGATGATTTTCAGTAGCTTTAGGCTTCTGGAAAATAGCTTCCTTTGGCCCAAAGTCGAGATGCGCGACGTCCTCCTCCGAAAGCACATAACCATCCACAGACATATGGATCACGTTGATGTCCAAATTCATGCGCTCGGGCGAAGAACTGTAGTCAACAAGCTCCTCATCGTCTTCTGGTGCAGTATCCGATGCGGACTTGCCATCACAAACCATGGGAACTGAAGAAGAGAAACCGGGCGGCGTCTCTGGGTCGTCGGTCTGACCGTCGACCTCCACCGGTCTGACCGGTGTGACCGGTTTGACCGACCCCTCCACCGGTCTGACCGGTGTCGACTGGGAGCTGGTCTTGACTCTCCACTCTTTCCCCTGAGGTACCATGGGCATGTACTGGTTGAAAGCTTCGTCCCTTTGCTTCTCTAGCTCCTTCTCTCTCTTCTCTTGAAACCTCAGGCGTTGAAGCTTCCTCCTCTGTGTGCGAGTCAATCCGGGAGGACACCATCTTGGTAAGAAGTATTTGGAGTTGGAACCACTCCCACTGGCCTCATGGTCATTAGCAGCAGCAAACACCCCTGGAGTTGATGTCACAACCTTATTGTTTGGAACAATCGGTCTTTTGCCACCCTCTCCAATAGGAACATCCATTGATCCAATCTGAATAATATCTTGGTTCGCAGTCCTCTCTGGATCAACTTCCATCTTCTGCACCTCCTCCCTTTGCTTCGGCTTGAAAACTTGCTTCACAGGAGGTAACACAGCTTTTCTGGCCGCACCGGTCTGACCGGTGATAGCGACCGGTCTGACCGGTCGGGTCTGGTGACCCTGACCAGAACGGCGAGGAGCCAATCGGTCTTGGACAGGCCTGGAGATTCTGTCAAAAGCTGATTTCTGTCCACCCCATCCAGGATGAAAGGCTTGTTGGTATGGCACCCACATCACTCCATTATCATCGTATACCGGGCGTGGTGCATTTGAACTTGATGACGCCCATGGTGGAGTAAAGCGTTGCCCTTGCTGCGATGGTTCACCCTTGAGTCTTGTAGCAGCCCTTGCAGGTGAAAATGACCCTCCTTGGTGTGTAGGTGACCTCATCCTTTTTTTAACGGCCGATCACTTGTAACGGCCTTTTGCTTGGAATACTTGTCAAATAGCATGTCGAAAGTGACCTTTGGCTTAGGACCACTCCCCTGATTTTTAGCTATATTAAGTTTCCAATTTCCAATCTCCGGACGGCTTGGCTTGATCATCTTCGGTCGGCCTGGGGGTGCACCGGTCTGACCAGTCACCTCCACCGGTCTGACCGGTCTGGCCAGAGACGGCTCAGACGGTCATTGATCGGCGGGTGTGGACGACCCTTGCCCCCCTTGTCCAGAGGCACTCACTGTAACCTTGAAGGTCTCTTTGCCATCAGGAGTCTTCTCATACTCAACTTTGCGAACTAACTCTTTTCCTCTCAAATCGGGCTTAGAATCCCCGATTACCACGTTCTTGCCTTTAGTTGCTTCAGCTTGATGTGGCCGAACCAGTACCTTAGGCTGCTGTAAATCCATGGTGTTGATTGGAAAAGGAGCTTTGTCCACTTGCATCTCATGAAAAGTCAAACGACCTTCGTTTATGGCCGATTGAACCTGTCGACGAAACACATTGCAATCATTAATAGCATGAGAAAATGAAATATGAAATTTACAATATGCACGTCTTTTCAACTCTTCAAGTGGAGGAATAGTATGAGTTAACTTGATATTTCCAGATTTAAGCAATTCATCAAATATGCGATCACATTTAGAAACATCAAAAGTAAATTTAATTTCTTCTTGCCGACCTTTGCTAGCCGGCTTAAGAGATGAACAAGAATAAGATTTTTCTTTAGAGGGCCAAACAAACTCAGCAGCATAAATTTCTTTATCACTATCGTCCAAGCTATCAGAATCATAATCAATAACATGAACATTAGAATGACGTGATTTAAAATTATCTTTCTCTTTATTCATTCGGTTTTCAACAACTAAAGCTCTAATTTGAACTTGTGCAATCGAAAGAAAGTCAGTGCCCTCTATCTTATCTCTAATAGATGATCTTAAACCTTTCAGACAAATGTCTGCAAGGTCCATATCAGTGATTGACAAATTAAAGCACCGGTTTTTAGTTTCTTTAAACCTTTTAATGTAGGCAGAGACAGTCTCATCTCTTCCTTGCCTAACCGATGTTAAGTCTGTCAATTTTAATTGTATGCTCCCACTATAAAAGTGATCATGAAACTTACGTTCTAACATATCCCAAGATATAATAGAACCGGGAGCAAGTGAGGAAAACCAAGCAAAAGTGGTGCCAGTCAAAGATAAAGAAAATAAGCGTACTTTCAAAGCATTATAGACACCAGCTTCACCTAGTTGTGCAGTGTATTGACTAATATGTTCCCATGTGGTTCGGTCATCATCACCACTAAATTTAATCAAGTCAGGCATACGCCAACCACGTGGGAGAGGAAATCTATCAAACTCGGGATCATATGGTTTTTGATACAAATTTGTGTTACCAATATCGACACCAAGTTTGGTTTTTACCACATTAGCCAAATCTTCCTTAAATCTATTAAATTCCGCCCAATTAGGATTATTTGGCTGTTGTGGTTAAGGATTCTCCAAATTCATCTTATTTAAATAGGGAGCTATCTTAGCTTGAGCTAGCCTGTAACTTTCAAATACATCGTCCAGAATAATATTTTTGGAGGCCGATGCATTTATTGTCGTACTATAATGAGGTCCAACATTACTGATTGTATTAGGAAAAGTAGGGACCATCTGATTTGGCACGATAGAAATTGGCAAAGGCTGATCGGGCACCAACTCCATAGCACCGGTCTGACCGGTACCCTGCATCGGTTCGACCGGTGCGGCCATATTTGGCCTGTGCAGTTGAAACTGAGGGTACTGACCAGATGCTGGATTTGGTGTCAAACCATATGCAAGATTACCATTATTTACAGGCAAAGGTGCTAAGCTAGGATGAGACCCCTGAGGATTTGCTTTAGGAGTACTACTATTAGTTTCATTATTATTAAAACCTAAAGCCCTATCCTTTTCAAGATCCTCTAACCGTTCTAAACGAGCAATGTAAGAAGCAAGCAATTCATCACTTTCCACTGTAGATTTCATAGGAGAAGTTTTAGACGGAGGTTTCTTACTTACAGTGGGAATTACCTCAATATTGCTGTCGTTTAGCCTGATCGCCGGCAGCTCGAACTCTTTCAATCTTGCCACCTTGCTGGATCGATCCTTCTTGACGCTAGCTAGGAATTGTACTTGCATGTACTCTTGTAGCGCCTTGAACTTCTGCTGCTCCTCCGGAGAGAGATCTTCCAGCGACGCGGTGATGATGTTGTTCATGTCGAGCTCACACCGAGACATCGTACTAGGGTTAGATTGAACGGTTTTAGCAACCTGATCTTTCTGCCCCAGCGGAGTCGCCAAAAGTGTGTTGACGCTTTTTCTGGTCAACACACACGAGCGCTAGATCGCGCGAAACGTCGAAACGCTGAACTCGCTGAGCTCCTGCCCGGACTGGTCTGACCGGTCAGGGGCACCGGTCTGACCGGTGTACGCAGAGGCACGGTGAAAACCTAAGATCGCCGCCTCGGGAGGGACCCCGTCAGAGGTGGCGCGCCTAGGGTTGCTCTGAGGTCGGCAAGGCCACTCAGAACGTCCCTGATCGTCGTCGAGACAAACAAGGAAAGCACGGGGTTGGAAAAGCTAGGGTTTGAGAGATAAAAGTTGTAGAAAGTAATGTACGATTGGGTTCTTCCACCTCAAACGGCCGTGGCCCTTTATATTTATAGGGTGGGGAGGTCTTGCCCCGCAAGGAATCCTTTTATAACTTGAAATTCGCAAGGATTCCTCAATTCTACTCGGACTCGGGGTCCACCGGTCAGACCGGTCAGGCCCACCAGTCAGACCGGTGTGGCCGTTGCCGGATCGGCTACAGGACGCCCCACCGGTCAGACCGTTGAGGGACACCGGTCTGACCGGTGGCGTCAGTCTGATCGGCCTTGTGCCAATTTTGGGTGCGAACACATAGCTTCCAGCTGGCGCTTCTCTATCTCTGTTTCATAGATCTTCTGTTGAGCTGCAGCAAGCGTGTTGTTGGTGTTATCCAAAGCAGTATTGATAGCAGCCAGTAACTCTCTAAGGTTGTCTATGGTGGGGCTATGACCATTAGCTGATGCAATATAAGTCTTGGCTTCACCACTTGCTCTGTATGGAGTGTACAAACTGCGAGTGTGTATCAACTCAGATCGCTCCCTGTGAGAGAGAACATAGAGTGCTCTTCTAGCAGCTTCAGCAATTCCAGCTTCCATAGTATCTCTGGCAGCAACATCATCATGTCTGGATACCTCCATAGGTCCATAGTCTTCAACTCTTTTATAAACGATGACTGTCACTTCCCAGTGAGGCTCAAACCAAGGATGAGTCCACTTCTCACAAAAATAAATGGGCTCTTCACCATAGGCCAAACGGTACACTGTTCTCCTTAGATTGTCATCCATAAGGATGCCTCTTCCATCCTTCTTGTAGTGGAACACCTTCCACCCTACTTCCTCAGCTTGCTCCTCTTGTTCCTCTTGCTCTGGAATCTCCTCCTCTTGATCTTCTTCTTCCTCTGGAACCAACTCCTCTGGGTCTTCCTCAGGTTCTTCAGCTGGTTCTTCATCATCTGATATAGTGATAGGCTCTGAAGCAGGTGTTGGAGATGGCATTGCAGTTGGTGCTTCTCTCATAATCTCCTCGTCAGTGTCTCTTTCATGCTCTTCATGCTCTCTACTTTCCATGGGATAGTAGTAAAAATCTTGATCCTCCAAATAGCGGGGAAACTGGGAACATCCTGAACAGGATGTCTGCAACTGACGAACCATCTATAAAGAAACAGGTGATGGGTGAGATAGATGTCGAGACAAGATACTAGAAAGGAGAGAACCAAGGTAAAGATCAAGGATGAGATAAAGTAAGGATGATATTATTAGAAATAAAGCAAGCATAAGGCAAGAATGGCTTCTAAGATATTATAATCATTAAATACGACCATTTTCTAACTAGGCTAACGTCCTACAGTCAACACGGCTCTGGTACCACTTTGTCACACCCGAATTTAAAGGCGAATTCGAATGCTCATATTATATGTGTGCCAGGATCAAGTTTCACACATATAACGACTCAGTGATAACCAAAACACAATGCTATAACTTAAAGAGAGTATTAAACTTTATTACAGACCAAAATGTCTCATAAACGAACTATTTATTTAACGAGTAGCAACGCAGCGGATGGGGTCAACACCACAGGTAGCTGACTGGTGGCACATTCGCCTAGAATTCGTCGAAGTCTCCAGGGAAATCTTCGAATCTCTCCAAATCTGAACAACATCCGGATTGTGTCGTTGCAATAATGAAAACAATCGTGAGCACATGCCGTACTCAGCAAGCAGAAACATAACATAACATGCAAGGCTTTATAGTGGAGGCTGATAGGGTTAAGCATTCAGCATTTTAGTTGGTCAAGTTTTATTAGCAACATAGTTACTAGCAAGTGTAAGTTTATACCAAACCCACAATTAATATAAGAGAATAACAACATAAATAAAGATAGATGCATCAGGTTAATCATTGACTTCCATAGATTAATCATGTGAGGGTCCAGGCCGCTCTTGACCGTGAGCACGGCCAATCGATTAGTTTTACACTCTGCAGAGGTTGTACACTTTCAACACAAGTCGCGTAAAAGTTCTAGGAACTTTAAACCTAACCACGCGATGCTAGCTAGGCATCATACCACACTACCGAGGTGTGATTGCATAGGGACGCTACGAGGACTTTACAAAGTTTCCCCAGTGTGAAGCAACCCGCGAAGGTTCCGAGTCGTTGCAGAGTATAAAGTCCCCTAGTAAGACCGTGTCTTAGCAAAGCACACTCCCTACTAGAGCGAGTCTATACCCCACTGGCGCTCCCCCTTGCCCTTATCAGGTAAGATCACCCCAACACTAAAGTCACTAATTAATTAGCCAAGGCAGAGCCATGTACCCTTGTGGTTGCACTGTTTTCCTGGGTGGTCGCTCCATGTTCCATTTAAACAAGATGATCTTGTATTAATGAAGGTATAGCATAAATAAATCAAGTTTCATAAAGTTTCATTAATACCATCCACTAAGTTAAGCATAGCGAGAGCTACCCAACAATTAAAGTAAATACCCAAGTTGATCAAGGTAAAGGGGTAAAAATAATCTAGTCATGTCCTTAAAAAGGGTCCCATCAATTTAATGCAAGGAAAAGTAAGAACAGTGAATTAAATGCATGTTATATTGGTAAATGGGTATGCATCAAGGTAGACTTGCCTTCAACAGATCCTTGTTGCTGTTCAGACACTTGAGCTTCTTGGTCTTCAAATTCTTCAGCCCAAACATTCTCTACGCATCACATCAAGTACATACAAGCAAACAATGGAATAAAATAAGAAACAATCACCAAAAAGTAAGATCAAAGCAAAACAGGGGCAAAAAACTATTCTACTCTTTGATACGATCATTTGGACATAAAGAACGCTGAAAACGGAGTTAAAACGGAAAAGATATGGCTAGAAGAAGGTTCAGGGGCATAACTGTGAAGAAACTAAGGTTACAGGGACCTAACTGCAAGAAACCGAGGGCTAAAACATAAAAGAACTTAAAAACACAGGGGTTTGGTTGAAAAACTAAAGCTGTGGACCTCGGGCACTATTTTTATAAACACCAGGGGTTAAAACAAAAAGAAAAGGACTGATTTGAATGGGTTTCTATAAGGTGGAAGGACCGGCTTGCTGTTTTGAAAAGATCAGGGGCGTTTATGAAAAACGGCACGGTCAAACCGGGAGTTAGACTGGTTGACCAGTACTGACTTCCGGTGGGGATGGATCTGGGCCACTGGTTTGAGATCGGACGGACGAGGTCGTGTGCGAGCGACGGCCGGCGGCGCGGACAGCGGTGAGCGGCGGCACGGCGGAAGAGCTCCGGCGAGCTTGCTCGATCTTGAGCTAGGAGGCTCGGATAGCTTCGCGGATTGGCCAGGAGGACTGCTGGCACAACGGCGAGCACGACTAGGGCACCAGGGAGGTGGGACGACGTACGACGACGGCGAGCAACGGGCGGTGGCGGAACTTCAACTCCGGCGAGATCGAACTCGCACTGCAGCGCATCTGGGTGTGAACAAGCGACTTCGTGGGATTCCTCACCTCCACACGGTTCTCCTGGCGCACTTCTTGACGGCGAGATGGCGGCGGTCCGGCGAAATGACTGCGGCGGCGGCTCCTAGGGTTTCGGCGTGAGCGCTGCAAAGGCTTGAGGCGGCGGCGGCTCGACTTGGGGAGGAGGCAGGGGTCACGGGCTGCTTATAAAGGGGCCGGCGGGGTCCTGGCGTGAGGCACGCGGCCACTCGGAGACGGCGGCGTCCAGGACTCGTACTCGGGCGCGGCGGCGCTGCAGAGTCCGGAGTGGAGACGGGATCGGCAGGAGGTGGGGGATGACAAGATGGACCCACCTGTCGGCGGCTGAAGGCGGAGGGGGAGAACGTGGGTGAAGACGAGTCGGCCGTGGGCCGAGAGCAAGGTGGACCGGGAGAAAAGGCGGACGGGGAAAAGAATAGGAGGGGCGCTGTTGGACTTGGCGAGCTGGGCTGCCTCCGAGCTGGGCCAAAAGAAAAAGCGGACGAGGAGGGGAGCTCAGGGACTTCGGATGGACCTGAAGGGCTGGGCCGAAAAGGAAAAACGGACCAGAAGAGGTAGAGAGATAGGGAAAGGTTTTAAAAAGCTTTTGAATTTTTAAAACCACTCAAACTCTTTGAATTCAAATTCAAATTTGAATTCAACAAAACAAAAACAATGCTCCAGCATGTATGCAATATTAAACTCCTATATTTATTTATTTAATTTTCAAAAATATATTTAAATGCCTAAAAATTCACACATACCTTATATTCCTTAAATTCAAAGTCTTGTTTCTAAACAAATTTTATTGAAACAATTTTTTGGCAAAATTAGGGTGTTACAAATCCTACCCCCCTTAAAAGGAATCTTGTCCTCGAGATTCGAAGAGATTGAGAAAAAGATTAGGAGACTCTTCTTCAAACTATCCTCTCTTCTTGATCAAGTAGCATACCTGACATCCTATCTGGAAGAACCTCTGAATAATCACACCTTACTATAATATCTTCCAGAACTTTCCCATCAAGCTGGTTCACCGTACTCTCAGAAGATGATGATGATGCAGCTGGAAATTCAATCCTCTCTCCAGCAGGACTAGTGAGTAGTACTGATCTCTTAGAGCACTGGATCACTGCATCACATGCAGCTAACCATCCCATCCCAAGTATCACGTCAATCCCTCTTGATTCCAACACTATGAGATTAGCCCAAAAATCTTTGCCCATTATTTTGAGACTGACCTTCTCACACTGATATGATGCTTTCAATTCCCCCCAAGGTGAACCAACTAGCATATTGCGAGTCATAGGACTAATGGGTATGTTATGCTGAGCTACGAACTGAGAAGTAATGAAAGAATGGGATGCTCCAGAATCAAACAAGACTGATGCGGGGGTGGAGTTAACAAGGAACATACCAAGTACCACTTGTGGATTCTCGTGAGCGGAGTCTGCACTCACATGATTCACTCTGCCACGTGCATAGTTCTGTTGTCCTCTGCTGCTTTGGGGTGTCTGTCCTCCATTCTTGTTAGGTGTACCTTGTACTGGAGTGCCAGGGATAGTCCTCTGGGCCAGCTGTTTGCATAGTGACCAACCTCTCCACACTTGAAATATGAGTTGTTCCCAGGAGTGTATTGCCCACTTGGCCTTGCAGGAGTACCGATTGGAACGGTCTGCTGATTCTGCTGATAAGCGGGGGCATTGGCCAATGGAACTGTACGTTGAGTCTGTGGAGTTGAGCGCGGATACTGCTGTTGTCCATAATTCCCACTTGAACCTCCAAAGCGAGATGGAGTCCACTGCTGGGTGTTATAGCGAGGGCGAGTGTTGCTTCCTGATGTTCCTGAAGTAGTACCCTTCCTTTTCAAGTCTCCCAACTCTCTGCGCTTAGATTCCAAGCATATTGCTCTATCAATCAGCTCTTGGAGGTTTGGAAAGGTATGAGACATTAGCTGATACTGAAGAGGTCCAGCTAATCCTTCCAAGAATAGCTCTTGCTTCTTTCTATCAGTGTCAACATCCTCAGGTGCGTAGCGAGACAACTCCATAAACTTGTCCCTAAATTCTGGCACAGACATCTTCTCCTGCTTAAGAGCGAGAAACTCCTTTTTCTTAAGCTTCAGTACACCAGCAGGAATGTGGTGACTCCTGAAGTTGGTGGTAAACTCTTGCCATCTGATAGCATTGGCATTGGCATGGGCAGCAACAAAGGCATCCCACCAAGCTGATGCAGATCCTTGGAGTCGGCCTGAAGCATATAGAACCTTCTCTCTATCATCACACTGAGCAATGGTAAGCATTTTCTCAATGGTCTTCAACCAGTCTTCAGCTTCTAGTGGATCAGTAGCATGGGAGAACACAGGTGGCTGATGGCTCATGAACACCCTGTGCCTGTTCACAGGAGCTGGTTGCTGGGGTTGGAGTCCACTGCTGGGTGTCCAGGACTCATACTCGGGCGCGGCGGTGCTGCAGAGTCCGGAGCGGAGACGGGATCGGCAGGAGGTGGGGGATGGCAAGATGGACCCACCTGTCGGCGGCTGAAGGCGGAGGGGGAGAACGCGGGTGAAGACGGGCCGGCCGTGGGCCGAGAGCAAGGTGGGCCGGGAGAAAAGGCGGACAGGGAAAAGAATAGGAGGGGCGCTGTTGGACTTGGCGAGCTGGGCTGCCTCCGAGCTGGACCAAAAGAAAAAAGCGGACGGGGAGGGGAGCTCAGGGACTTCGGATGGACCTGAAGGGCTGGGCCGAAAAGGAAAAACGGGCCAGAAGAGGTAGAGAGATAGGGAAAGGTTTTAAAAAGCTTTTGAATTTTTAAAAGCACTCAAACTCTTTGAATTCAAATTCAAATTTGAATTCAACAAAACAAAAACAATGCTCCAGCATGTATGCAACATTAAACTCCTATATTTATTTTTTTATTTTTGAAAAATATATTTAAATGCCTAAAAATTCACACATACCTTATATTCCTTAAATTCAAAGTCTTGTTTCTAAACAAATTTTATTGAAACAAATTTTTGGCAAAATTAGGGTGTTACAGTGGCACTGCGCGCACTGTGCCGTTCGTGGCATAACGCACACTGTGCCGTTCGTGGCACAGTGGGCGGATATGCTCTCTAACACCGGATCGGCCTGGTCAGGGCGGCCCGGTGTGGAGGGATCGGCACGTGGCGGCGCGTGGGTGAGCGTGCGCGGATATCCCAGAATATCGGCGGGGGGCTGTCACACCCGATTTTCTGAAGAAATCCAAGTGATAGCTATATGTATGCCAGGATCTAGTTTCATACATATAGTGACATCATAGTGAATAACAGAAACAATATCACATAAAGAAAGAGAGATTATCAGATATTTACAGCGGAATCCTGGGGAAGCAAAGGCTCCAACTTCACCGGCAAATGACTGGGGGTTGCGTACGCCTAGCACCATTTTCTAGACTTCATACACCTTCTTCTTGTTCTTCTTCTGAGCAGCGGTTAGCAAGGATGAGTACACTTATGGTTGGTACTCAGCAAGGCCACGAAAATTAACCAGAAAGCAAATTATAGTCCATATTTAAGTACATTAATCAGGTGAGGGTCCAGGCCGCTCTTAACCATGAGCATGGCTGATCGATCAATTTTCACTCTGCAGAGGTTATACACTTTACCCACAGCTCGCGTAAAAGTTCCGAGGAACTTTAACCCAACCATGTTGTGCTAGCTAGGCACAATACCACACTTCTGAGGTGTGATTGCATAGGGACGCTACGAAGCCTTTACAAAGATGTGAAAAGGTCCAACAACCCGCATAGTTACAGTAGTAGAGCAGACCATAACCCTCCCTAGTGGACAGCACCTTAGCAAAGGCTGCGGCCAAGAGGACCGGGCTATACTCCTTAAACTCTGATCCCCTCTGCTCCTTTCGGATAAGGCTGTCAGTTCGTTCACACATCTAATTAATTGGCTAAGCCTGAGCCATATGGACTGTGGTTGTACTGTTTTCCTGTGTGGTTCTCCATGTTCCAATTAATTCACAATATTCTTGCTTAAAGCATAGGTTGAAGGGTGGTTAGGGTCACTTGCCTTTCTCAACAAAAAGCTACTCTTGCTCTTCTGCTCTTGCTCTCTTGACCTTCAAGACTTCTGATTAGCAGCTCGATCTTCTACTCGAAGCAAACATCGGGCACAACACATGCAAAGCAGACAAACAAGAACAACTAAGAACAATACACCAATCAAGAGAGGCTTTAAAAGAGAGCAGGGTATGGTTCTAGGATCGCGAACGCAAAAACACTCGGGACTATCGGGAGATTTGAATTGTAACACCAAAGGCTATGTGCTTGATATATTTTAATTCAATAAAGGTGTGCATAGGTTATTTCAGAGAAATACCCCATTTAAAATTATGCAAGTTATATTTGTATTTAAAAGACGATGTAGAACTTATTCAAATTTTATTTATAAATATTCAAGTATGATTTATGCAAATTAAGCATTTAATTAAAAGAAGCATGTGAAGCATCTAAACGTTTATATTTATATTTTGAGTTGAACTAATCAAATTATAATTCAAAAACACATTTATGTTCATATTAATCAAATTATCATTTAATTAAGAAAACTCGGGATATAACCTATGTTGCTTTTATTAGAAAGCAAACTGCATAATCATTAATCAATTTAAGTTTGATTATAAAAACCGAGGTATATCTCTAATTAGCTTTTAATTGAAATAATTATTTAATAAGTATTAATCATATTATCTTTCTTATGAAAACACGTGTTGAACTCTAATTAGATTTTAATTAGAAAAACATGTATATAAGGATTTAACCACATTTAAATATTTAAATAAATTATAAAATAAAGAACATGTTCAACATTGGTCCTAACACGTACTTTGAGTTGATATGAACCTAACGCAACTTGAAACGCTCGAAACGGAGCTAAAACGTGAAAACTAGGGGCTAAACAAGGTTTAGGGGCTAAACTGCGAAGAAACTTGGACTCCAGGGGCTTAACTGCAAGAAACCAGGGACTTAAACCTAAAACTATAAAAGAACCGAGGGCTACGGTGCAAAATGGGCGACTAAGGATGGCGGGTGGGAAAACTTTGGAAGGTTAGGGGTCTAAACGAGAAAAACAGGACTTAACCGTAAAGGTTTTTAGAGGTGGAAGGGCATCGTTGTGATATTAAGGACTGCAGGGGTTTTTTTGTAAAACAGTGGCGGAAAGCTGGGGTTGACCGGTACATTGAGGGATTGACCGGGGAGGGGGCACATCCGGACCGCTCATCTCGCGATGGACGGCAGCGGGTGACCCTGGCGGCGCGCGGCGGCGGCCAGACGGCCATTGATGGCCCGTGGAGCTCGGTGGGGGGTGGTGGTTTTAGGAGGGGAGACGGTGGGGCAGTGGCGGGAGTGAATGCGGCGCATTGAAGGCGGCTCGATGGGGAAAGAGGAGGAGGCGCGGAGGCCAGAGGGCGCCGGAGAAGGCGGCGGCCACGGCCATGGCCGATGGAGCAGCGGCTGGCGGGAGGAAGGGGAAGGGCCCGACAGGGGGGCCCCACCTGTCGGTGGCTGGAGAGAGAGGAGGGCTGCTGCGGGCCGGCGGAGTGTAACGGGCCGGAGAAGCTGGGCCGGCGAAGAAGAGCGGGCCGCCGAGGAAAAAGAAAAAAAGAAAAGGAAACGGGCCGGCGCTGGGAAAAGAGAGGTGGCACGTAGCTGGGTTAAAAGAAGGGAAGAGGGAGGAGGGAAAGGGTTTAGGGGTTCTCTTTTTTTTTTCTTTCTTTTTCAACACACAACAAACAAAAATAAGGGCAACCAAAATAAATGCAACACACATACATATTTATTTTATTTTATTTATAAAAACAAACAATTGCCTTTTCATATACTAAATTTCCTGTAAAGAGAATAATTGTTTAGGCAAATTTTAAAATTAAGAGAAATTGTTGCTTAATTATTTTTCCTATTAACGTTCTGAAATTTGAAAATTTCAGGGTGTTACAGGGGCCCACGTCATTGTTGCCTTCGATGCAAAGTCTGAACTTGTCGGGGACGGAAACTACTCGTGCGAATGAGTAGTCGGAAGTGGAGACGGAAACTGGTCAAGCGAACTGCCATGTGGCCGGGGACTTGTCGTGTGGGCCCCCGGGTGCTTGGATCTTGTCGAATGGGTCGTCATGTACTCGGAGGAGGAGGTAGTGGTGCGCATGGGCCGCCTAGCTCCCAGCCCATGACGGAAACTGGTCGTACGGGCTGCCAGGTACTCGGAGGCGTAGTACTAGTTGTACTAGCCTTTAAGTACGTTGTGTGTCAGTCCGTACTATGTTTTTTGGTGGTCGTGGTGGGCCCTGGTCTAGCACCTCGTCAGTAGCCCCCGAGCCTGGTGAGGGAGTCAAGGACTCGTTCCCAGGCTCAGTGGCCGTGCCGATGAAGAGGTGAGGTATGTTTTTCCCGACGGGGGCGCGCGAGCGCACCCGCGGGTGATAGCCCCCGAGCCCACGGACAAGTCGGAGATTTGTGCGTGGGGTTAAATGTTGCGATTTCGAATTTGTGGAGGTTTCGTGCCATTGCACGCTGCGCAAGACGCGCGTCGCGGTGTAAATGGCGAAGATTTCGTGCTGGTTGGAGGATTCGTGGGCCCGTCACAGGTGATGTGGCAGCGCGCTCGCGCGCAGTTGGCGCCGGTGGGCACGCCTTTTGAGGAGCGACGCTTCGGTGCGTGGGGGGCGCGGCCCGAGGCGGGCCCGGGCAATAACTGCTGGGAGCACGGTTATTTTCCCCCTTATATACGGTGGCCGCCGGTTGGAGTTTTCCCCTTCTTCTTCCTCGCTCGTTCCGCCGCCTCCATTCCTTTGCCTTCGCATCCGCCGCGCCCGCACCCTCTCGCATTCTTCGATTCCAGCCACGAGCTCGCTTCCTGTTGCCGCCGCTATGTCGAACTGGGCTTCCACAAGCGCGACCTGGTCCAAGCTCGACCGCGTCGTCGCCGACAGTATGCTGCCACCACGCACCGAGGTGTAGGAGTGGAGGCTTCCTGGGACCGAGTGCCCCCCGACCCTCTGGAGGGGTACGTAGTCTCGTTCGTGGCCTTCCACGAGCGCGGCTTCTCCGTCCCGCCGGGGCGGTTCTTCCGCGTCGTGCTCGAGGAGTACGGCTTGCAACTTCAGCACCTCAACCCGAATGACATCCAACAGATGGCGGTGTTCGAGGCGTTATGTGAGGGGTATCTGCGCCAGGGGGCCCATTGGGACCTGTTCAGGTACTTCTACAAGTTTGTGTGCCTGAAGGACAATGGCAGCGCGGCGGCGATCGGGTGCGCCAGTCTTCAGGTGAAGCAGGGGAGGTCGGATGAGTACATCCGCACCTCCCTGACGAGCTCCAACAGCGGCTGGCATCGGGACTGGTTCTACCTCAAGAATGACCTCGATCACCCGCTAATGAAGTACAACGGCCACTGGTACGACTGTGCGCCGGAGAAGTGGAAGTGGGGACCGGAGAAGAAAGACTGGCCCCGGTTCCTCCCAGACGCCCTCGCGGCTCTCGAGACACTCCGTGGCCACGGTGTAGACTTCGTAGCCGTCATCGGCGGCTACCACGCGAGGGGGGTCGTTCCGCTCCGGTGACGCCCCCTACGTATTTTCGAGATGACGGATGACCGGGCCCCCCTTCGTGGGGACGGTGACGGCCAATCCTCTGCCCTCGGAGGATGAGATCCAGTGCCGAGTGTCACAGGCGACTGGGATCAACTACGTGTTCTGGCCGCCGTCGGACCTACTGCCGATGCTTCCTCACCCGACCACCTTGGCCTTGGTACGTTTTCTCTTGACATCCTCCGACTTGTTCTAGGATTTCTGTGCCAGGTACTGATCCTTTTTGCATTTATCCAAATGGCGAAGATGGATGTCGTCTCCTCGCGGCCTCCCCTTCTGGAGGACCTGGCGCGCACCCGGATGATTGCCGCGAGGGACAAGCGGCAGGCCGACCGTAAGAGGGCCCACCAGCAGATGGAGATCACGAAGCGATCGAGGAATGACGGTCGCGCTTCGCGCCGGCATGCCCAGGAGGCCAACGTCTCCGAGGACGAGGACCCCTCACAGTCTCTGCCGTGGACCGGGTATGAAAGCTCTGAGTTCACGTGGAGCGATGACGAGCAGCTGGCGACTTCACAGCCACGCGCTCGGTCCGAGCTCGCATCAGCCGCTGCAGAGGCCAGCTCGAGCCGGCAGGCGCCACCCCGGTCTCCTCGAGTAGACCAGTTCGAGCTGCGCAGCCGTACCTCCCAGCGCGGTGGCTGTGAAAGGAGTAGGAGCTCCCCTCAGCGTGGCGACTCCGCTCATCGCTCGTCAGGGCGCGAGACCTCGCGCTGCTCCTCTGCGGGCGATCAACCGCGCCGGATGTCGGGTTCCCCGGTGAGACGTTCGTCACGGGAACAGAGAACCGCGTCGGGGACTTCTCCCCCGCCTAAGGCTCAGGGCGGGGGATTGGCTACCCCTCAGCGGCGTCTCTAGTCCGTGATCATTGCCGGACCCAGGCCGGCACCTGCCCCGACTTCTGCTCCGACTACGGGGAGCTAGCGAGCGGCACCCGCCTCGAGCTCGACCTCGGGGAGCTCGAAGTGGCCTCGTGCCATCGCGTCAAGGTAAGCTCCGACCTGATTATTTCTGATTAGCATTCCAAATTTCTGGGTAGTTTTGCTGTCGTGACGCTTCTCGTATTCTAGCTGCCCAGATCTCGGCACGATGAAGCCGGCGCCTGTGAAGTCGCTGCGCCAGCCAGCGCATGTGGTCGGGGATGCGTCGCCGCCGGTCGGCCCGCCGCCAACCCTCCTGTCGAGTCAGGCTGGCGAAGAGGCAGGAGGGTCCGGGGCTCAGGAGGTAGTGGTCCTGCCGAGGCCCATCGAGAGCCCCGTTCGCAGCGATCTGTCGATGGGTTAGGTGGGGCTGGGGGCGAGCACTACGTGAAAACCTCAAATAGGTCACGCAGCATTTGTAACGAGCCCTTAACACCCGTTACATGGACCCCATCTGTAACGGTTGTTGTTTGGCGCCCGTTACGCATAAGCGTGGCAGGCTGGACCCCGACGTGGCCAACACAGCGCCCGTTACCAATGAGGACTTCCAGTAACGGGCTTCTTAAATACCCGTTACAGTTATTCTCTGTAACAGACGTTAAAATACGACCGTTACGAAAGTTAAACCTATCGGTAACGAGCTCTTTATGTCCGTTACCGATCACTGCCATATCGGTAACATGCTTTTAAGTCCGTTACTGATGACAATTTGACACCCGTTACTAGACTCGGAGCTCAATAATTGAAGTCCATTGGCACTCTCACTGCCGTCAAATATTTGACTATGTCATCATAGCAAATATTGGATATCACACAAACATATAATCATGTCTCTTAATAAGATGCAAAACCACAAGCTAAGTACACATAGATAGTAGTCATAAGAGCATTTTCTACATATTTAAGATGCATATATAGCTAGTATCACATGTTCACATATGACATGCATAATGTTCAGAACAAACAGATTCACATGATCACATCTGACGTGCATCAGCAGGGGCACTAGTTAGATGGCTTCTTTTGTGCTACAACCTCAAGTTCAGCTATCTTTGCCTCTAGTTTTACAAGTCTTTCCTGCAGCTCAGCATTCTTCTTTGCAGCTTCGGCAAGTTCAATATCCTTCATCTTCTGTGCGCCTTTAAGCTTCTCCACCTCAGATTCTAGTATTTTCTGACCATTTGCTAGGAGACTTATATCGTCCACAGCCTTGTCATCCATCCTTCTATCCACCTTGTCGAGTACTTTCCAGATGCAGTGAAGATCCTCCCGAGTAACAACACATTTCTACAACAAAGGCAAATTGATGCAAGTTTCATAATTAGATTGCCAAGTTTAATATCATGAAAGATGTAACTGGTCAAACAAGAAAGTTGTTTAGCTGTAACTGGGTTTAGAGCTTGGTTGATCCTGTGGATTTGTTTCCAGATCGTGTCAATGTCCTCCCAAGCTACAGCACCTCCCTAAAACAAAGGCACTGGACGTTCAGTTAATAAAAGTTGATGTAGCGTGGAGATTCAGAAATTGAAGTAGTATATATATATATATAGAATAAGTTCAACAATTTTGTGAGCAGCATATGATGAGACCCCCACGGAAGAAGAGCTCTCGGCCCGCAGGAGCAGGCCCCAGAGGGTCCCGCTCCCGAGGCACTGGTATGAGATGTTGAGATGCTAGCCCCCGAGTCGTCGGCGGGGACAGGCGGCACTGTGGCGGATGTTGGGGCTTCAGCCCCCGAGTTGTTGGCGGGGACGGGGGATGCCATGGTGGTCGTGGAGTAGGCTGTCCTTTCCTCTGAGGAGATCTCGGCCGCGGCGAGCATCGAAGTGATGGAGGACGCCATTCTGGTTACGTCTGCGACCCCTTCCACGATCAGCGTCGTTCCCCCGCCGGATGCCCCGGAGGTCGTTGTTGGCGGTCGATTTCCGTCAACCAAGAACACATGTTATGTTATAGTTTGGATTTCATTTTGAAACTAACCTGCCACTAGGCATACTAATGATATAACAAGTTCATCGTTGGATGTGTGTTTTGGAGTATAATGTTTACGCAGGAATTCATGCACTAAATGAGAAGAAATACATTCGGTTCGGAGGACGATTTACATGATGATCAAGAGGCTCCGACCGTGCATAAACTTGACTCCAAAGGTGACAAGGACCAACAAGCTTCGAAGAAGAATCTCCGAGGACCAAGTTGAAAAGACCGGAAGATCATGCGTGAAGACCCCTTAACTTGGTCGCGGAGATAACGACGTCCAAAGCCCATATCCGAAGGAGGAAAAACCCCAAAGTGCGAGAAACGACACGTGGCAAAAGACGGTGACGAACCGTGCTGGAAGTGGGCCAGGCCGGCCGGCCCACCCCCTTTCACCTCAGTTCGCCGCCGCCTTTCTTCGGTGATAAATTCGCGGAACCCTAATTGTTCGGGGAGAGGAGCCATTCGCGAAAGACGACCAGAGAAGCCTCGGGAGATCAAACACAAAGAAGAGGGTTGATCGAGAGGGTGAAGATTCGCGAGGATCATCACCTAGGTCAACGGAGGCCACCACGAGGAAGGAGGACGCCGGGGCCTTGCCACGGCGCCACCGGAGTTGAAGGACACCGAGAGACGGACTCCATCGGAGGCATCCACCATGTTCAACGGTGCCATGCCTAGCGTCCTGATGGGGTAAAGTAATCGTTTGTCCATGGAGTTGTAATGGATCTTGACATGTAGTCACCCACTCTTTTGTTTGGATCTTTATCTATCATATCTTCATGTTGATGATGCTTAATGTTTAAGGTTAGCTACCATTGCCATCGGGGTTGCTCCTGTAGATCACGTCAACATACCGTGTTCATTAGGGTTAGAGATGATTACCTTCGCGTAGTGACTAGTACGAGGGAAGGGAAACGCTTAACTCTTTGTTCACATCCTTAGATAGATTGGATCGGGGTTTTACCTTGTTTTGGGTGTTTGCATCTCAAGTACCTAGGCTCCATGGGCATACGTCTTTCATACTCATGAACCACCTCTCTCTTTCTCTTTAACATAATCTAGGGTTAGTTTGTCTTTACTTTATAGATCAATCTTTACATCATAAAGTCCTTAATCAACTAAGTTATTGTTATGTTAAATGCAAGTAATTCCCTTGCTCCGTGGATTGACAAGAACCTAGGGGGTCCCCTCCCTTGGTGAAAAAGGCACAAAGTCACTCCGTGGACTTGCGGTGAAGTTGAACGCGGTTTTGAACCGTCAACAAGCCCCTTTTTTGGCGCCGTTGCCGGGGAGCAAGCCAATTTACTTCGTTTAATCTCTCATTAATTTTGTTGATTACTAACACCTAACCTTTGTGTTCTAGAAAAACACACTCTTTTGTTTTTTGTTTTTGATTGTCTAGATGGTGTTCGTTGGAAATCCTTTGGAGGAACCGGAAAAATCACTAAGAGACTATGCTAGCCCTCGATGTGAGGACATCAAGGTACAAGAGTTGGATTCGATTCTCGAGGCGACAAGGTACGAAATTAGAGTTCAAATCATCAAGATGGCGGCAACTAATCCATTCCGAGGGGTGAAGACGAACAATCCATATAGACATATACAGCACTTCACGACATTGTTCAATACGGTGCGACAAGAGGGAGTTCCCGACACTTGGTTTAAATGGAATCTTTTTCCCTACTCACTTGCCGATGAAGCAACAAAGTGGTATTCGTTTGCGTCCTTCGAAGCCGTGTGAAATTGGGATCAATTGGTAAAGAAATTTTGTGCCAAGTTCTTCCCTATAACCAAGATTCAACATATAAGGATGCAAGTGATGACATTCAAGCAAGGAAAAGAAGAGGGGATTGATCAAGCATGGAATCGATTCAACGAATTAGTTGAACAAGGACCAAGACTCAGATTCCCGGGTGACGTACTATTGCATACATTCTTTTTTTCCCTAACCCCTAGTTGCATGGAATACGTTCAAATGTGTGCAGGACGGGATCAGAAAACACTCACGGAAGCTGCCAAACTTCTACAAAAAATAAGTAAAGCAGCAGCCATGCGAAGAGATTGGGAAATACGACTTTCGGGAAAGCCGGAATGCGACACAAGTGTGGCACCCCTTGCTGCAATTTTCAGAAATACAGTTCCGGAAGAGGAGAAAGTGGAACCAATCCTTGAAAAGGTTGAAGAAGCCAAATATGAGGAAACTAGAACTATCCCGGAGAGTGATCACGCCGAGACAAGCAAAGCAAATGAAAGGACTATGTCAAGCGCGAAGCCACTAAGGGAGTTCGAGCGAATGGATTGGATCCCACTTGATTTTGGAGAAATCTTTGACAAGAGGAGACCGTTCCCTAATCAAAAGGGGATGGGAAAAGCTTTGGAGATAGACTTCCCGCCGGAAAAACAAGTGGAACATTCATATAACATAGAGACAACCGGGGAGGTTCTTCAAAAACTCTTTAGCGAAGAAGAAGTTGATCTGGACCATGTGGCCGAAGCTAAAAGAATCATGGGAATCAAGCCCGAGGCGTCACCATTCGCCCGCCCCGCTGAAATTTTTGCCATAGGATCCGATGAAGAAGAGAAGACATCACCGCGTATAGATTGCAAGGTCAACAACATTAATTGCAAGGCGTTATGCGACATTGGAGCACAAGTAAGTGTCTTGTCTTCTAATATTTTTGATGAAATTCATGATCACACCATTGACCTAGTTCCAACCTCTACTAAATTAATTATGGGAGATGGTAGAATTGTTAAACCTCTAGGAATTGCTCGTGACCTAGAAGTTTTAATTTCCGAAAAATGCGTTCCAACCGATTTCTTCATTGTTGATGTCTACTATGACAAGAATAATCATGTAATTCTTGGTAGACCTTTTCTCAAGTTGGTTAATGCCGTTTTAGATGCCAAAAAAGGAAAAGTAACTATTAATCTTGATGGAAATAATCACACATACAATTTTCTTCCCCGCTTCTAGAATTGCCTCACCCCTACCTCTTGATGACGAAGAGGTAGGGAGTCTTCGTTTTGTTGAAACTTTCAGGGATCCGCTACAAAGAGCTATGGAGAATCAATCTAATGATGAGTTGGATGAAGAGTTAGCGGAAGCAACCAAAGGACTAGAACCGCAAGACGGAAGCTTAGAGGAGGATAAATTTGAAGATCTTGGAGAAATTGTACATGAGGAACCAAAAGCACCGGAGGTGGATCTTAAGCCATTGCCCAATGGGTTGAAATATGAATTTTTGGGCCTAGACAAGACTTATCCTGTGATTGTGAGTGATGAATTGAGTCCCGAGGAGAATGATATGTTGCTGAATTTATTGAAGAAGCACAAGAAAGTAATGGGATATTCGATAAATGATATTAAAGGACTCAGCCCAACATTTTGCACTCACCGCATACCTATGGAGGATCAATGCAAGCCCGTAGTGGACCATCAAAGGAGGTTAACCCATGCCATGTGAGAGGTGGTGAAAAAGGAGGTTATCAAGTTGTTGGACGCCGGAATCATCTACCCGGTGCCGCATAGCGAATGGGTGAGCCCTGTACATTGTGTGCCTAAGAAAGGAGGTTTGACCGTGGTGAAGAATGAGAAGAATGAATTGATACCGCAAAGAACCATGACCGGATGGAGGATGTGTATTGACTATCGGAAATTGAACAAAGCAACAAAGAAGGATCACTTCCCCCTACCGTTCAATGACGAGATGCTTGAAAGGTTAGCGAATCATGCATATTTTTGCTTTCTTGACGGGTACTCGGGGTTTATGCAAATACCTATTCACCAGATGATCAACATAAGATAACATTCACATGCCCTTATGGAACATTTGCGTATAGAAGAATGCCTTTCGATTTATGCAATGCTCCAACCTCTTTTCAATGATGTATGATGGCGGTATTTTCGGAGTTCATCGAGGAAATTGTTGAGGTATTTATGGATGATTTCTCCTTTTATGGTAAATCTTTTGTAGATTGCTTGGCAAACTTGGATAAAGTTCTCACTAAATGTTCGGAGGTTGATTTGGTGCTAAATTGGGAGAAGTGTCACTTTATGGTGAAACAAGGTATAGTGTTGGGACACGTGATATCCAAGAGAGGGATTGAGGTAGACAAGGCTAAGGTTGAAACAGTTGAAAAGCTTCCACCCCCAACGGATGTCAAATCTTTGAGGAGTTTCTTAGGCCATGTGGGATTCTATAGAAGATTCATCAAGGATTTCTTAAAAATTACCAAGCCATTGACCAATCTTCTCCAAAAAGATGTGCCATTCAATTTCAATGAGAAGTGCTTGGCGGCATTCCGAACATTGAAGAAAGCTCTCGTAACCGCACCCATCATCCAACCGCCCGACTGGAATCAACCTTTTGAGATAATGTGCGACGCTAGTGACTATGCCATTGGAGCGGTGTTGGGACAAAGAAAAGAAGGCAAGGTACATGCTATTTACTATGCTAGCAAAACCCTCAATGGAGCTCAATTAAATTATGCAACAACGGAGAAGGAATTGCTCGCCGTAGTGTTTGCCTTTGAAAAATTCAGATCATATATTGTGAATTCTAAGGTGATTGTCTACACCGATCATGCGGCGATCAAGTATCTCTTGTCTAAAAAAGATGCCAAGCCAAGGTTGATTCGATGGATCCTTCTCTTGCAAGAATTTGATGTGGAAATTAGAGACAAAAAGGGGTCGGAAAATGTTGTGGCCGACCATTTATCAAGGATGAATCGTGAGGATGATAAAGAGCCTATTGAAGATAAGATGAGAGATGATCATCTCTATCACATCCCTGACAAAGATACTTGGATGATCAACATTATTCGAGCCGTACGAAAAATGCCACTTGATCATTTGGATAGGAACGCTCAAAGGAGAGTGATTGCCGAGAGCCGAAAATATTATTGGGATGCACCTTACCTCTTTAGACTTGGAGCGGATGGAGTCTTACGAAGGTGTATACCAAGAGATGAAAGAGGCGAAATATTGAGAAAGTGTCACTAAGGCGAATATGGAGGACACTATGGACATTTTAGGACTCAAGCAAAGGTATGGGCTAGTGGATTTTATTGGCCAGAGATGCATAAAGATTTGAAAAGGTATGTTGCTTCTTGTCCGGAATGTCAAAGAACGGGAAATATAAATCAAAGAAATGCTATGCCCTTGAATTACAACATGCAAATTGATCTATTCGACGTATGGGGAATTGACTTCATGGGGCCCTTCACAAGTTCAAATGGATATGAGCATAGTTTGGTTATGGTTGATTATGTATCCAAATGGATGGAGGCTATCCCTTGTCGAAGAGCTTCAACGGAAGAATCCATATCCATGATCAAAAATATTATATTCCCACGCTATGGAGTCCCGCGAGTATTGATAAGTGATGGAGGAACACACTTCACAGGAAATAGCTTTAGAAAATGCTTGTCCAAGTTGGGGATTAAGCATAGAGTGGCCACAGCTTATCACCCACAAACCAATGGTCAAGCGGAAACTTCAAATAGGCAGCTCAAGAGCATTCTTAACAAGACCGTTAAAAAGGGAGGTAAAGATTGGTCAAAGAAATTGGATGAAGCATTGTGGGCATATCGGACGGCATACAAGACACCTATAGGTATGACACCATATCAATTTGTCTATGGTAAATCGTGTCACTTACCTTTGGAGTTAGAACATAAAGCATATTGGGCAATCAAAGAGATGAATCTTGACTTTGATGCCGCGGGAATCAAACAGAAAATTCAAATAAGTGAACTAGAAGAGATGAGGCTCAAAGCTTATGAGAGTGCAACCATCTACAAGGAAAGAATGAAGAGGTGGTATGATAAAAGGCTTCGAGCAAAGGAATTCAACGAAGGTGACAAGGTTCTCCTCTATAATTCAAGGTTCAAAATATTCGGGAAAGGAAAATTGAAGAGCAAATGGGATGGACCGTACATCGTTCACTCGGTCTCGCCAAGTGGAGCGGTCATAATCATGGACGTGAAAGGAGATCAATATGTGGTTAATGGTCAACAGTTAAAGGTTTTTCTTGAACAAGACATCGTGCCCATCGACTACATTGATATATATCACATGGAGGACGAGCCCGAGCGTCAAACCTAAGACGTAAAATGAGGTAAATTTTCTGTAAATATGTTTTCATTTTTGTTTTCGTATTTATTTCCAGTCCTTTTTCATAATTTTTAGTTGGACCCTACCACCACCTAGGCTAGTATTCACGAAACACCGAGGGCCGCGAAAGTTGGGCCGCGGGGGCCCAAAGGAGGGGATAGGCTGGCCGGCCCATGCCGACCGGCCCACTACCCCCCTTCGCCCGTTTTCGCACGATTTTCTCTGGGACACGGTTCGGTGCATTTCCTTTTCCTGTCTTCCCTTTTTGGGGGCGACAAAAATAGGTAAGGGGGGGTTTCAGCCGAATCTTTCCAGGGATATTTAAGGATGACTGGGGAGCTTGAGGTTTGCATCTCAATTGCAATCTCCAACCTCCATGAAAGCACCCAAGCACACATGGCATCCTCGAGCAGCACCAAGGGCAAGGAGGAGGTGAAGGCGACCATGGAAGAAGAAGAACACCTCTCCTCTCCAACTCCAGTGACGGAGGAGCTTCGCCGGTGCGTTGAGGTGCCAAGACCCAAGAAGGAGGTGAAGAGAACCGTGATGATTCAATGCGGAGGGCGTGTTCCAAGAGGGCGCATGGCAAGCCCAAATCCCTAGGTTGAGGGGAAGAAGGAGAAGCCTGCTTCTCCCGTTCGCCGCTCAGAGAGGCTCCTTGGGAAGAAGAGGAAGGATTACAAGGAGAAGACCCTCGAGCCGGCGGATTTCTACGGAGATAGTGATTACTCTGATGATCGAATCCCTAGCTCATGGGCAGCCGGCGGAAGAGACGACAACGATCTCTACGTTTGGGAGGAGGTGCCTAAGGAGGAGCCGGAGGAGCATCCGGAAGAGCAAGGCGAAGGAGGCAACCCATGCGGCGGTAATGATCCGGACGGTGGAGACAATGGAGATAATGATCCAGAGGAGGAGCACAATGTGTGTTGCGTGGCATGCCGCAACGCCATTGCGGAGCTCTTCTCATCCCTTGATGAGTGTTTTCACACCATCAACGCCATGCAACAAAGAATTGAGGATTGGGAGCGCATGGCAGAAGATGACTTCAAGTACCTCAACCGCAACATAAGGAAGCTCTTCGGGATGAATAAAAATTTCAAGAAGAAGGAGTGGTGCAACTCGTGCGGAAAGCACCACTAGGTGTTGTAGTTAGATAGTTCTCTCCCCTTGTGCCTTTTGTAAAGTTACGACGAGGATGTCGTAAGATCTAAGCGTGGCGGTAAGCTAGCTAGCTACCTTTTAAATTTTTGCATAAAGTGGTGTGAGAGTCTAGTCTTTAATTTTTGCTCTGAAGGACCGCCTGGCACTGGCCGTCGGAACAGCTCGCCAGCAATCACTGGCAGTGGCACGCAACATGGCGCGCAAGGTGGTCGCGATGTTTCTGTCACACTACCCAGATCTGGATCGGAAGCTACTAAGCGAAGGGTGGTGCCCCGGCTATGACGACGATGCGTATGACGCTATTAAGAGGGGCGCCGTCGACTTCGCCGAAGCCATGACCGTCAACGCCCTTCATGACTTGGGCTTGTAAAAGAAACAGAGTAGCCTCGCAGGGGCTTTTGATTATATTTGTGATGGTTTGTAAAAAACTCGTGGGTCATGTGATCATTTTTTCGATTTGAGTTAAGAACTCGTTTGTTTTTTCGTTGTGTGTTATCCTTTTTTGAGTAGTCAAGGAACTTGCGAGTTCGAGTAGTGTAGCCTAAAACCTCGTCGGTGGTGTCTTGCTCCGTAGCCGCGGGGGCGTAAGAACTTTGCGACCCGGCCGGGCTCAGCCTTAAAGTAGCACTACTCGGGCAAGTAGCCCCCGAGTACATTGAGAAGGATAAATGAGTGCATGTGTTTTTCTGCAAATAAGAAAAACTCTTCGGAGTTGTTGTTTAGACAGTTGCCCGACTACTTCAGAGGGAGCGAAGGAGCAACAACTCGGAGTCGTGAACTTTGCTCGTGGGTCTTTGCACCGTAGCCACAGGGGCGTATGTACCCGGGGCCCGGACGAGCGCAGGCTCACAACTGCACGAGTTATCACCCGTCTCCTTAGCAAGTGTGGGTGTACCGTGGTGATCATACAAGAAACCATAGACGATTTTTGATCGAAAAAAGTTTTTGAAATGTGTGGGGAAGGGATGCCGTGGCCCCAAGTAGCCCCCGAGCCCATGGACAAGTCGGAGACTTGCCATGGGATAAAACAGGCTTAAAGACGTTTTACTTGAGTAAAAGACATAAGCTTGAACGAAGATACCATCTCACGAAAAATGAACATAGCTCGAAGCTTTTGCATTATCATAAGATGAAACAAAGAAACTTTTAAGGATAAAAGCATCGTAACTGTTCTATGTTCCATGCATTGGAGATGACCCTGCCGTCCTCGTATTGGAGCTTGAAAGTTCCCGGACGGAGCACCTGGTCGACGATGAATTGTCCCTCCCACGACGACGAGAGCTTGTGCCGGCCCTCGTTTATTTGAACTCGTCGGAGAACGAGGTCGCCGACTTGGAACTCGCGGTTCTGTATGTTGCACTCGTGGTAGCAGCGCAGGGCCTGCTGGTACTGTGCTGAGTGGAGGAGGGTGATGTTGCGTGCTTCATCCAGCTGGTCGATGGTGTCCTTGAGAGCGACCTGGTTGCCTTCTTCGGTGTAGGCTTGAACTCGCGGGCTGCCGTAGTCAATGTCTGTCGGGAGGACTGCCTCCGACCTGTGGACCAGGAAGAAAGGCGTGCAGCCAGTGGCCCAACTAGGCGTGGTGCGCAGGCTCAACAGGACGGACGGGAGCTCCGCGGCCTATGTTGCCTGGAACTTCTCGAGGTGCTTGAAAATTCGTGGCTTCAGGCCTTGCAGGATCATGCCGTTCGCCTCTCCACCTGCCCGTTGGTCCTCGGATGGCTGACAATGGCCCAGTCCACGTGGATGCTGTTGTCGTCGCAGAACTTGAGGAACTTTTTGCTGGTGAACTGGGTGCCATTGTCGGTGATGATGGAGTTCGAGATCCCGAAGCGGTAGATGATGTCGGTGAAGAATGCGACGGCTTCCTCGGAACGAACGTTTGTTATGGGCTTGGCCTCGATCCATTTTGAGAACTTGTCGATGGCCATGAGTACGTGTGTGTAGCCCCCGCGTGCTTTCCTCAAAGGTCCGACCATGTCCAGTCCCCAGACCACGAAGGGCCAGGTGACAGGAATGGTTTGAAGCGCTTGCGTCGGAAGATGGGTTTGTCGCGCGTAGAACTGGCAGCCTTCGCAGTTGCGCACGATCCGGGTCGCGTCAGTGACTGCAGTTGGCCAGTAAAAACCTTGTCGGAAGGCCTTCCCGACAATAGTCTTCAGACCGGTGTGGTGGCCGCACGTGCCGGTGTGAATCTCCTGCAGCAGCTCCTTGCCCTGGTCGGCTAGGATGCAACACATGAGTATGCCCTCGGCGCCCTTTCATCAAAGCTCGCCATCGACCAGTCTGTACGACTTGGCCATACGTGCGATCCGTCTGGCTTCCTACTTCTCGGGCGGCAGCTTTCCTTCCACCATCCACTCGAGGATCGGGACCCTCCAGTCTGGGTCTTCGAGTTTGGGCTCTAGCACCTCATCGATCTCCATGACCTCTTGTGTCGAGGGTTCTGGTGGCTTGTACTCCTCGGAGCGGACGGATGGCTCGTACTGGTCGCTAGCAAAGACCCTGTGCGGAACGGGTTTTCGATTCGATGATGCTTTTGCGAGAGTGTCTGCTGCTTCATTGTACTTGCGCAGCACATGATTAAGCTCGAGCCCATGGAACTTGTCTTTCAACTCGCGCACCGCTTGGCAATACGCGGCCATTTTCGGGCTCAAGCAGTTCTTCTCCATCATCACCTGTCCCACGACTAGGTCGGAATCTCCCCGGATCTCAAGACGTCGAATCTCGAGTTTGAGGGCGATCCGGAGACCGTTGATGAGGGCATCGTACTCTGCGACATTGTTGGAGGCCGCGAAATGTACTCGGACCATGTACTCCATACGCACGCCCAGAGGCGAGATGAAGACAAGCCTGACCCCGGCTACTTCTTTCATGAGCGATCCGTCGAAGTACATAAGCCATGTCTCGTGCTCGATGGGGGCTGGCGGAGTCTGGATCTTCGTCCACTCGGCGACGAAGTCAGCTAGTGCCTGCGACTTGATGGTGCTGCGGGGCACGTATGTGATGTTCTGCCCCATCAACTCAAGGGCCCACTTAGCGATTCTTCCCTCTGCTTCTGGGATCTATATGACCTCGCCAAGCGGGTATGTGGACACTACCGTGATGCGGTGGGAGTCAAAATAATGTCGGAGCTTCCGCTTGGTGATGAGGATAGCGTAGATCAACTTTTGGATTTGCGGGTAGCGTGTCTTTGAGTCGGAGAGGACTTCGCTCATGAAGTATACGGGGCGTTGCACCTTTTGTGTCTTCCCGGGCTCATCTCGCTCGACAACCAGCGCCGTGCTCACGACCTGAGTCGTTGCAGCGATGTACAGGAGCATGGGCTCCTCTTCCGTTGGTGCTGTGAGCACTTTTCGGGGTTTAGCTTTACGTCGTGCTCCCTTAGCTTCTCGAAGACCGCGGTGAGATCAGGGATCAGGTCACCCACCTTTTTTGACTTCACCACGATATCATCTACATAGGCTTCGATCAACCGTCCGATGAGGTCGCCAAAGACGCATCGCATGCATCTTTGGAACGTGGCTCCTGCATTCTTCAATCTGAATGGCATGGATGCGTAGTAAAACGCGCCAAAAGGGGTGATGAACGAGGTCGTGAGCTGGTCGGTTAGGCTCATCGCGATTTGGTGGTATACGGAGTAAGCGTCGAGAAAACAGAGGGTTTCACACCCGGCCGTCGAGTCGACTACTTGATCTATACGTGGTAATGGAAATGGGTCTTTTGGACACGCCTTGTTCAGGCTCGTATAGTCAACACACATCCTCCATTTTCCATTCTTCTTCTTAACGAGTACAGGATTTTCTAACCACTCGGGGTGGTACATTTCACGAATGAACCCTACACTAAGGAGCTTCTTGATTTCCTCGTCGATGGCCTTGCACTTGTCGGAGTTGAAGTGGTGAAGATGCTGCTTGATCGGCTTCGAGCCGGGCTTGATGTTAAGCTTGTGCTCGGCGACCTCCCTTGGAATCCCCGACATGTCGGAGGGTTTCCACGCGAACACGTCGAGGTTTGCACGGAGGAAGTTGACGAGCGTGCATTCCTATTTAGGATCGAGCACCGTCCCGATACGGATCGTGCGGCCGTCGTCGGTGATGGCCACCTCCTTGGCGTCCTTGGTGGGCTCGAAAGAGCATGCCGCTCGCTTGGACGACTTGAGGATGTCGGGGTCCTCGGAGAGGGGCTCTGCGGTGAGCTTCTCGGACCGGATCAGTGTCTCAGCGAACTGAAAACACTCAGCATCGCATTCGTATGTGTACTGGAATGTCGTACCTACTGTGATGATACCCTTTGGGCCGAGCATCTTCAGTTTAAGGTATGTGTAGTTGGGGACGGCCATAAACTTCGCGTATGCTGGCCTTCCGAGTATCGCATGATACGTCCCCGGGAACCCGACCACCTTGAAGGTGAGTGTCTCCTTCTGGAAGTTGCTCGGTGTTCCGAAAGTGACGGGCAGGTCGATCTGCCCGAGGGGAACCGCCTCCATCCCGGGTACGACCCCGTGGAATGGCGCCGTTGATGGCCGCAGTCGGGACTGCAGAATTCCTATGTCGTTGAGAGTCGAGGCGTAGATGACGTTGAGACCGCTTCCTCCATCCATCAGCACCTTGTGCACGCGCTTAGTGCCAAACAAGGGTGCCACGACCAGCAGATAGTTGCCTGGCCGTGGAACATGATCGGGATGGTCAGGGCGGTCAAACGTGACCGGCATCTCCGACCACTTCAGATATGTCGGCGTCGCGCGCTCGACGTGGTAGACTTCTCGCCGGATCAGCTTCTCTTGGCGTCTGGGTGGCCGCGCCGCCGAGCCCCCGAAGATCATCATGACTGCACCATCTTCTCCAGGGTAGCCAACTTCGTCGTCATCCTTGTCCTTCCACCTTTGCTAGTCGGAGCGGGGTCACGCTTCTTCAGCGTACCGGCGTGGTAGGCCTTCATCAGGTTGCAGTCCTTGAGCCCATGCTTGACTGGGTCTTCGTGGTTGGGGCACGGTGCCTCCAGCAGCTTCTCGAAGTGGTCCTTAGGCGGCTTGCCCTTGGGCCTTACCGTCTTCCGGTCGACAGTAGCCATCAAGGTGTCGTCACGGTACCGCTTGTCCTTGTTCTTCTTCTTCTTCTTGGACGGAGCGGATGGACCCCCAACAGCTTCTACCGGTTGTTTTCCCTTGCTAGTGCTGGGGCTAAGTGTAGCGGCCACCGCTTCCTCCCCGTTGGCGTGGTCCGTGGCGATGTCGAGGAGCTCCCGAGTAGATCGCGGCACCCGTCGCCCGATCCGGTGGATCAGCGCGGCACACGTGGTGCCGTTCTGGAACGCCGAGACGATGTCCGTATCAGTAGAGTTGGGCAGCTCGGTGCACCGCTTGGAGAAGCATCAGATGTAGTCACGCAGGCTCTCGCCCTTCATCTGCTTGCAGTTGCGCAGGTGCCTTGGAAGTTGTCGATGAAGGCGTCGCGTAGCTGCGACCAGCTATCAATCCTGCCTCGAGGCAGGTGCTCGAGCCACGTGCGGGCTGAGTCTGCGAGGTGTAGCGGGAGGTTCTTGATGATGAACAGGTAGTCTCGCGCACCACCGGTGTTGCACGCCACCCGGTAGACTTCTAGCCAAACGCTAGGGTTGGTCTCTCCATCGTACTTGGGTACGATGGTCGGAGCTCGGAAACGCAGAGGAAAACGCGCACTACGGACGTTCTTCCCGAAGGTTCAAGGCCCTTGAGCGTCAGGCGAGTTGCTCCGGCTCCGGTCCACGTTGCTGTCGTGGCGGCCACCGCGCCGCCGGTTGTACTCCTTGCGAGGTTGTTGCTCGTGGATGTCGCCCTGGCCCGCGTCCGCCCTCCGCCGCACCTTGATGGTGTCGCATGCGTCGCGGTCGGGACCTAGGTGGCTTTTGATGGGAACGTTGACTTCCTCGGACCGACACGGCTGCTGTGATGGTGCCGCAGGTTGTCGTTGCTCGGAGTGCCCACGCCCCTGCGAGCGCCGCTGGCAAGAGACGGAGCTCTCCGCCTGCTGCACGGCTGTAGTCTCAAGGAGTGTCTTGGGCTGTTGGTGCATCTCCTTTTCCTGGGGCGTGGCAGGCTCTGGGATCTTCCGGAGAAGAACAGCCACCGCCGCCAGGTTCTGTGACGCCATCTTGAAAACGGGCGTGTCGTTGACGACGTCGTGGTCGTCGTTGATGATACGTTGCTAGACGTCTCTCGCACGCACGCAAGCTGGAGTTGGGTTTGCGTCCTGCCCGAGTTGCTAGTGGAGCAAGGCCCGCTCGTCGTCGAGCTGGCACTGTGCATCCTCCAGCTCGTCTAGTCGTGCCCGTCGCGTGGTGTCATTGGGTGGGTCCTGCGCCACAGCTGTGCTGTCCGCTGTCGAGCTGTGGGCGGACTAGACGACCCCTTCCGAAGTCTGGGCCCGCGCTGGCGCGACCGGGGCGTTGCCAACGACAAAGCACTCGTGCGTGGGGTCGTACCCCTCCATGTCGGAGTCGTCGGAGTAGCCGGAACAGTAATCTGCCGCCGCGCGAAAACGTCTGAAGGCGTCAATGTCTCGGGCCCGGAATAGTCCCATTCCGGGTCCCCGCGGCCGAGTGTGCTGTCGGTGTCGGGGTACAGCTCGTCGGGCGAGGTCGCAGCTAAGTTCCGGTTCGCCAGAAGAAGATGGGTCGGAAGGTCCTCGTACGTGGCCAGGTATGTGCCTGACGACGAGGAGTACGCTGCTGTCGTGTTGCGCATCCCGCGGGGGAATGGCGGTGCTAGCGCGCTTTCCCTAGCGAGGTGCGCCATCTTGTCTGCTGACGGCAGGGATTCTTCTGTCGCGACGGCAGGTTGTGGCTCGCCAGCTTCGACCCGCGGAGGGGTGCCGACGCGCGCCGCCCTGCGTCGCTCCGCCGCGCTTGCCGCGAGCGTTTGCCCGAGCGCCTTTTGCGCCGGAGCAATCGTGGGGCCAGCGCCAGAGCCGGCGCCGACGCAGGCATGATCGCATCCCTATTGAGCAGGCACATGAGGTAGCCGTTGCCGGTCGCCTGGAACTCTAGGCTCCCGAAACAGATCTCGTACCCGGCCGGGAGCGGGTCAGACGATCCCATGGGGTACCTCATCGGTAGCGGCTTGGCGATGGTCACCGTCGGAGATGGTGGCGGATGGGCCGTGCGGACCCTGAAGTGAATGTTGAGACACGCGGGGCCCCTACCTGACGCGCCAACTGTCAGGGTTTGTCACCGCTGATAAGTAAATTTGTACGAACGCATGTCGGGAACCGCACGGTGGCACAAGAGACACACAGGATTATACTGGTTCGGGCCTCCGGAGAGTAATACCCTACGTCCAGTGTGAGGGGAAGTGTTCTTTATGCTCAAATGTTTGTAGTAGGGGTTACAAACTAGTCGGGAGAGGGTTTATGCACCCAAGTCCCTAGTGCATGTGCACTGAGTTCTTGTAGCAGAGTTCTACGTACATGAGTGGGTGTGGATGACTACGGGATGATATGAGATGAGATATCAATCGTAAGTGCGTGTGGGGGTGAATGTGAGCGTTGTTTACAGGTGTTCCCCTCCTCCCCTTTTATAGTCGCAAGGGAGAGGTCTATGGGGGTAAAAACGAGGATGGAGACTAGATTACGGCGTAGGGGGTGCTTCTCCACGTCGGGCCGTCATGATGGTGCGGCGGGAGCGGCGAAAGACTGTAGCGGGGTTACTGGTGACAGCGTAGGCCTCCTGGAATCGCGGGCCCCGAGTAGTTGCTTTCGGGGCTTCTTGGGCTCGCCTCCGAGTAGTCGTTAATCGTAGGGTGTAGGCTTCGTACCCTACTTCCGTCAGTAGAGCAGGAGCGCGTCTTTCCCGGACACTGTGGGAGTGGAGTGGCCTACGCCACGCCGTTCGAAGTTTAAGGGGTGGCGCGCACTGTGTCGTTCGTGGCGTAGCACGCACTGTGCCGTTCATGGCACAGTGGGCGGATACGCTCTCTGACACCGGATCGGCCTGGTCAGGGTGGCCCGGTGTGGAGGGATCGACACGTGGCGGCGCGTGGGTGAGCGTGCGCGGATATCCCAGGATATCGGCGGAGACCCACGTCGCTGTTGCCTTCGACGCGAAGCCTGAACTTGTCGAAGACGGAAACTACTCGTGCGAACAAGTAGTCGGAGGTGGAGACAGAAACTTGTCGTGCGAACCACCATGTGGCCGGGGACTTGTCGTGTGGGCCCCGGGCGCTTGGTTCTTGTCGAATGGGCCGTCATGTACTCGGAGGAGGAGGTAGTGGTGCGCATGGGCCGCCTAGCTCCCGGCCCATGACGGAAACTGGTCGTACGGGCTGCTAGGTACTCGAAGGCGTAGTACTCGTTGTACTAGCCGCTAAGTACGCTGTGTGTCAGTCCGTACTGCGTTTTTTGTGGTCGTGGTGGGCCCTGATCTAGGGCCTCGTCAAATATGAACAAAATCTCTATAAATAGTAAATAAAACACTAAATATCACAAAAGATCATGCGATGCAAAATAGAATAAATAAATGAACTAAGAGAATAAAATTTAAAAGAAAGAAAAGAAGAAATTGAAAAAAGATAGAATAAAAGATAAAAAAAGGAAAAAAAATAGAAATAAATAAATAAATAAATAGAATGAAAGAAGGGGGAAACAGAGAGAAATAAGAAAATAAAAAACAGAAAGAAACGAAAAAAGAATGGAATAAGAATAAAATGAAAGAAAATGAAAAAATAAAAGATAAACAGAAAACTAAAAAATAGAAGAAATAAATAAAAAGGAAAGAATGAATAAAAAGAGATAATAAAAAGGAAAATTGAACAAATAAATTAAAGAAATATTTAAAGAGAGAAAATGGAATTATTAATCTCAACATTAAAAAGGAGAGATAATTAAAAAAAAATATATAAAATACAAAAAAGCAAAAATACTCACCAATAGAAACTGAAAGTAGAAATTATAAAAAAAGAAACTGAAAACAAAATAAAAATAAAAAAGAAAAGGAAAAAGAAAACAAAACTGAAAATATCAAAAGAGAGAAAAGAGTAACATAAAATAAAACAAAAATATAAATAGAAAAAAATATCTATACTCCTAAAAAGAATGAAAGTAAGACAACTTCATCGCTTCACCTCACGCGCCTCCACCCGCGCGCCTTCACCACTACGTCCTCTGCTCCAATCTCGCGCGTCCCCCACGCCGCGCCGTCCGATCCCCCATCACCGCACGACCCCCGCAGCCCCCTCCTTCCGCCTCCACTTCCCACCCACCGAAACCCTAACGCAGGACCACCTCCTCCTCCGCCCCACTCCTGATCGAGGGGATTCCGTGCGCGAGACGGTGAGGGACGTCCGAACGTGCGCCACCGCCGTGTAATATCCCTGATATTTCTTTGACTTTAAGTACTTCAATTAGTAGGGTTAATCATGTTTAATTAGATCCTAAGCTTGTTTGACATGATTTGTCACACTTTTGCACAAAAGCCCTTGGTCAAAGTTCGAATTCTTGGTCAAACCCCTATAGATCCCAAAAGGCTGAATTGGTTTTCTTGCGCGTTCTCCAAATTTCGCTATAGAAGTTCAAAATTGGCCAATACAAAAGTTGTTCCTTATTTCTGGGAACACATTTTTCATAATTGGCGGACATTCAAATTTTGAGCGGAAGTTCGCTTAAATTCGAGATGAACGCGCTGTGAACAGTGTTATGCGGCCGAGTTTTTTGGCAACTTCAACACATTTTTCCCACAAATCCGTTGATCAAAACATATGACGCCCTTTGTGAAAGTTGTAGGTCTATAGCTCCTCTACAACTTTTAGTTTTGGAGATTTTCAAGTATGTTGACACTTTTTGGAGTTTTCAAATTTTGAAAGAGGCATCACGGAAATACAAATGGATGGCGACGTCGTCGCTGCAGCGCCGGCGCGCGCGCGTCTGCGCCGCTACGTCCACATGGCGTCTTCGCGATGCTCCGGCGTACGGTCGACCTCGACACCTTCGCTGTGGACCCGCGCTCGCCCGTGGAATCCTCCGCCCTTGCCCGGCCGTACGCCGAGCGCACGAGTGCACGCACGCATGCGCTGCCACGCGCCGCGGCGCCGCAGCGCCCAGGCACGCACGTGCAAATGACTGCCCCCTGTCCTTCGGTCCGTGATGCAGATAAAAGGCGCGAATCAAGGGCGCCGCGTCGTTCATCTCGTCATCCTCCCCCACCTCGTCGTGCCCTCCTGCCTGCCAGTTGCAGCACTCCACCGTGCCTGCTCCGAAACAGAGCTCCGCCGGTCGCACCTCCATGGCCGCCGCCTAGCTTCTCCTCGGTCCGAGTCGCCGTTCCCGCTTGCATCTCCCCCTGGACCTCCTCAACCCGCCGCGTCGCTGCCAGACCGCTAGGTCGCGCCATCGCCGACCTGCAGCGGTCGCAACCGGCTCACGTCGAGCCTCTCGCCACCGGCGCCCGGCGAGGCCATCCCAAGCCCGGCAACACCTAAAATCGTCCTCTGGAGGTACGTAGTGGTCGTAGGGCCCGCTCCCGGCGAACCCCGGCGACCAGACCGCCGCCGGCGAGCTCCTCCCGCTGGCGGGGACTACATTGCTTCTCCCCCGCTCTTTCCAGGGTGATTTATGTAAAGGAAGGGCCTAGTTGTAATTTCCGGAAATTCTTTCGAGGGTCCCCCTGTAAAAGTGTTTAGGGTTTTCGGCTGTAACTTCAAAAATCCGTGAAAAATTGTAGAAAAATCAGAAAAATGTAAATCCAACTGTTCTTGAATCCCTGTGAGTAGATCTACAACTTTTACAAAAGTTGTATAGGCTTTTTCTATTTAGTTTTTAAATGTAAATTCAAACTCAGTTTGAGGCATATTTTTTGTAGTTCAAAATGTACACATGCAAATGCAATGAAATTTGGATATGTTGTTGTGTTCTCCATGTTCAGTTTTGTGATCAAATTTCACATATGTTTGTTGTGTAGAACTCTAGTTATGATTTTTGTAAGATCTAGGTTAGTTTAAGCTTGATGCTTTTTATAGTTCCCTCAGAATATAACTTCTTTCAGTACAAATGCACCCTAGGCCTTTGTTGTGATGTTAAGCACCTCTGGAAAAATAATGGTGATTTTAGGAGTCTGTTTAATTAGTGTTTGATATTTATGCTTATGATGGATATCAAATTCATAACTTGAGTTATATGATGAATCCACTTGAATATGTTGGGTTGGAACTTAGTTTTGGCATATTGAACCTGTAGAAAAAATTTGGGATCAAAAGGACAAGAGAATCTTTTTGTGTGAATTAATGAAGTTTATCTAGGCTGATGTTTGTCTTTTTCATTTAAAATAATATATAAATTATATTGAGCTGAAAATTTATATTTAAGTTTATTTTGGTCATATGTTACTGTGGTAAAATTTTCATGACAGTTGGAGTCATATTTTAATTATTATGATTTATGGGTGAATGGGTAGTTATAATGGAATATATAACTTTATTTTATCTTTTAATCTGATTTAAAGGTGTTTAAGTTCAGTTGCTGTTTAAAATGAATTTAATCACAACCCCCATGCTGATGGTGAAGTTTGTTAGTTTAACTTTCTTAGATATGCACACAATCACCATCAAAGGCATAGTTAGTCCATCATCATCCACCCCTTGTTTTTAATGAAGTTTAATAATTTAATTTACTTAGATGTGCAAGCAATCACCATCAAAATAGATGTTAGTTCACTCTCACCACACACCATACTTTTGTGAGTTTTCTTTGTTGTTTTGATGAATATGGCCCACAAGAGTTGGGTTAATGATAAAATCTCTCACATCCACCCTGTAACTAATGCATGTGCATAAACGTGTAGATCTTCCCGACGGGACGTACACTCTTGTTGAGGAGGAGGGATCCGCTAGTGGAGAGCTGAACCAAATTAGTGGGCAGCAAGACCTGGACCAAAGTCCAGAAGAGCCCAAGGCTGTTGTTGAGTCAGAGGAAGGCAAACACCGGAGTCATCTAACCTTTTTCTAAAACTCACATCTTTACCTTTTTCAGTATTTATGTTTTATTTTGTGCATTTAAGTTTCAGGAGTTGTTTTGAAACCTAGATGCATGATCCTTAGGACTCCTATGCTCTTTTACTAGTATGTTAGGAACGCTAGTGCCATGCCCTAAGGATACGGTAGAAGTCGAGTAATGACTCATTGCTCGCGAGATATAGGATGCTTATGTTGGAATCATAAGTTGGTTAATTTGACTTGCTCATGTGGTAAGAGCAATGGGTTCGGTCTCGACCGAGTAGCATGGTGCTGGTCTAAGCTATTGAACGTACCAAGTGCTTGTCGGGAATGGGACCGGTAAGCCTAGTACCTAATGAACCAGTGCGGGGACTTTATCGCTACTAATCTTGAGATGCGTCTCCCGGTTTGATTCCGGTAGTGCAAGTGTGAGTCTGGACGTGCCATGTGAGGGCGTTCCAGTAACCTTGTACTTAGGATTGTGGCGCCTGTCCCTAATCTGGGGAGTGACGGGAACCGTCTGGTCGGGGTAGACCCCGCATTTGTTTTTCTTTGGATTCTTTGGGGTCTACCTTCTTCCGTGTATCTTGGGTTTACCTTGCAAGGATATAAATCGATCGATCGTCGGTCACTCACCGTTATCTGAGTCGGCTTGACCACTGGCTACCCCATGTTTATTTATGAAACATTTTGGATTAATATTGTTGATTGAATAATCTCGTTTGCACAACTATGCTTGTTTAGCTAGGTGCTTACCTAGAATGGTTAACATACTAGAACTTGAGCTAAAATTTGAAAGTAAGGATCAATTCTTAGTTGATTTTGGCAAAACAAACCCAGCAGCCCAAAAAGCCTTGCATGTCTAGCTGTGTCTTTTATTTTGACGGGTCAGTCTTGCTGAGTATTAGTATACTCAGCCTTGCTTATTTTGTGGTTTTCAGGTAATCCTATCTGGCCTAGTATTATTCCAGATGGATGGGAGATTGAGTGGGAGAATGATGATGAGGAGTGATATGCATGGATGGCCTCCTGTGTGTATCATGCGTTTAGTTTAATTTCCGCTGTTTAAAACTCTGAACCATGTTTACTTTTATGTACCCAAAACCTGGTTTGTAATATTAAGTACTTATGGACTTTTATGTAATGTAATGATGTACTCTGGTCCCGCCTTCGTGTGAGCTTAGCACATATCTCGATCCTGTGAAAGTGATTTACCGGGCATGACCCGGCAGAGATGACAAAATAGCTCTTAGTTATCGCTTATGAGCCAAGTAGACCGGCTTAAGTGATAATCTGGATTTATTTTGGGCGGTTCTGTCACACGCCGTGCGCGCCCGCCCACGCCCTCCTTGCGCCGCACCCGCTCTGGTTTGGCCGCGGGACGCCGCCGGGTTCATCTCGCCTCCCTCCTCTCTACACCTCGGCCATCCCTTCTTGTGCTATGCAGGTGGCCATGCCCCGCCGTCCCTCCTCTCCACGCTAGGCGCCGGCGTCCGTGTGTCAACGGCAGCGGCCCGGCCCCACCTCGCCTCCGGCTGTGCCGATCGGTGGAGGCACAACAGGCTGCGGCGGAGCACACCGCCAGCGGGGGAGCCAACTGCGGTCCGCCTATGTCTCTCGAGGCAGGCCGGCGCTCGCAGTGAAGAGGGCGGGGCGCGGCTCCGGCCGATCTGTTCGGCGCAGTACAAGGGCGCCATCGTGAAGAAGCAAGGTTCCCCCTCTAGATCCCTCCCCTCTCCTCCGCACGTGGCTTCCCTCAAGGTCTGGCCAGGAGGAACCAGATCGACGCCGTGCCCAGCAGGTGCGCCCCGTAGGCATTCAGAATTACTGCATATAGAGGAATGCTACATCTTTCTATTAGAGTTCAGCTTCAGAATTACTTAGGGTTAATTGGAACCGTGCCATTATAACTTTGCTGTTTTTGAAGTACGCCATTACTATTCGACTTACTACGTCAGTGCCATTATAATTCTGATGTTGTTTGAGATATGCCATTATGTATGCTTAGAGACCATTTTGGGCCCACTGTCAGGTGTATAAGGGGTATGTATATTCGTATGGACAAGATTACCCCTGCTCAATTTTCTTTTTCCCTCCCTCTCATCTCACTGACGTGTGGGACCCACACGTCAGGCTTCTTCAACCTCCCGCCGTCTCTCTCCTCCCACGTGCGCTCTCTCTCTCCAGGTCGGGCCAAGCCCCTGCTCTCCCAGTGCCGCCCGTCCCCTGCTCGCCCCCACACCGCCCATTCTCCTGCTCCTCTGCGCCAGCGCATCCCGGGCTCGGCCGCGAGCTCCCGCGTCAGGAGGCCGTGAGCCACCGCATCAAGAGGTCGCGTGCCCCGCGCCGCAGGCCGCCGGGGCTCGCCACAGCATCGTTGCCGGCGGACCGCCCTGCCCCTCCGACCGCGCCGGGGAAGGGGATGGCCGCTAGGGCTTGCCGCGGCACCATTACCGGCGGCCCGCCCTGCCCCTCCGGTCGCCTCCGGCTCCGTCGCGACCTTGATGCTCGGCTCCAGCGTGGACGGGCAAGCGAGTGGAGGCCGGAGGGGATTCATGCGCGGGCATGAGCTATGGAGTCAGGGGAGATGGACAAGGTCTGCCGGAGGGACGACGACGGGACAGAGGAGAGGGGTGACGGGAATGAGGTGGAGGGGGCGACAGAGGTTGAAGATGAGGGCAAAGAAGACATTTCTCTCCCCTTCTTCACTCCAATACTCCTGCAAGTGGGCCTGAGACGGTGTCAGAGGTACATAATGGCATATCTCAAACAACTGTGAAATTGTAATGACACTGACATAGTAAGTCGAATAGTAATGGTATTCTTCAAAATCGTGATAATTATAATGGCACAGATCCAATTAACCCAATTACTTATGATGGAGGCAACATCTTTCTATTATTTGAAATTTCCTTGCCGAGCATGTTAGATTATTGTAAATAAAAATTTGGATTGAGAGGACTATATCTTTCATAGGCGCTGGATTAATAATTTTCTAGATGCTTGATGTGGTATGTAGACTTCAATCAGATTTATTTTATTTAGTGATACTTGATTATAGCACTTGACATTGGTTATACAGTGGAATTTTATCCGGCAAGAATCATACAGTAAATGCAGCTAAACTGATAGCATAGCTAGCGTGAGGGCCTTAGGGAGGGGTTATTCGTGCATGTGTACTGGACTTTCAGCTTGCTGGGCTTTCATACTTAAGCGTGCGACTCTTTTTCTATTTTATTAAGCTGTTGATTAAGTACTAATTGAAGTTTTGGATGCCTTTATATTTTGGAGGCCCTGAACAATTGCACATGTTGCATCGGCTACTGTATGGCCCTGCTTTGCGTTACCTGTTGATTACCTGTCTATTCCGATTATATCAGTTTCAAAAAGTCTTCAGTGGGGTGGGTGAAGGTAGATAGTAGTATGAGGAGGACACGGCAATTTTTTTTTTTTTTGAGACAAGGAGGACACAGCAATTTAGTAGTACCCACTGACCTGGGAAATACATGAATCTGTGCGGAAATTAATCTGGTCCACCTGGTTGTTAGTACTTAGTATTGGCAGCTGTGCTTCAATTTATTTTGAATTCATTGAAATAATTGAATAAAGTAGCTATTCTTCTCGAGTTTATTTTTTTTTAAAAATTCCAGCTTCATTTTCATTCCGTTACCTTGATCTGCAAGAGCTGACCTCTCAGTTATTAAGTTATGTGTTATGACTAATGAGTAGTCATGATTATATCAAATCCTTTGTGATCCTTCCATCGTAGGTCTCACTTAGATATATACGCTTTGTACATTGAAGCACAAAATAGGTTTTAGGAAAGTGATCACATCTTCATGAACATTGATAACTTTGCTGAGCATTAGAGGTATTTGTGTAAAAACTGATCTTGAAGGCCCGCAAATGATGAGAAATAACCTCCTGCTATCATTGTGCATGTAGAGGCAGATGGATCTGAGGTTGCCAATTGCTATAGTTTCTATGTGTGGCTGAATGTTACCCAGAAAGCAAAATGATTTTCAATTCACAGTCTCAGTCTCAGTAAAGTGAATGGCACATACGACGTATGGCTAATATTAAGCTACTGCTCTTAATTCTATACTCTTTTGTGCACTGTGGATGCCTATTTTTTGACATTTTGCAAACAGTGATGGCTATGCATAGGAATGATCTAGCATTCTCTTTCTGAATTTATGTTCAATTAAATATGTATGTTTAAGTTGGCAATTAAATGATCGAATCAATATGCCTTAGTTCAGATATTTGGAACAATGTTAACCTTGTGGGTCTGAAATAATTTATTGGTCTCCAGTCCATCCGAATCCTTTAAGTAAATCCTTATTGTAGTTTTATAATGGAAAATGTTATGAAGTTCCCTACAGATAATTCAGTAGGCTATTATTGTGAATACATTTATCTACATGACCAAGTTTCTTTTATTTTCGAATGCCTTCTGCTCGTTTCAGTATCATCCTTGCTATTTGATTGCTTCTATGTTTCCTATCCTACTGAATAATCTAATAGTGCAGCTGTTCAATGTCGGAAAAATTTTCAATCATTCTGTTGCTGCACTTTGATCCTACTGTAACTTCCAGTTTGATGTCCTAAAATATAAACACCCATAATTCCTTTTTATTCTTTTTGTATGGACATGTTTGTTTTCCTTTAACCAGAAGGTGCTTTTCTTCATTGCAGAATTCACTTTAACATTGCAGAATTCCTTTTCTGCATCAGGCTAGCATATTTGTACTGTAGCAGTGTAAAGCAAAATCTCTTTACCATTTCAGAATTCACTTGAGGTAAAACAAAAGGATAACAACTTAGCTATTTTTCATATCAAGAGAACATAGGTTTCCATTATGGAATGTTTGTTGCTATGTGTGAACTGCGCGCTACAACGGGTTTTTTTTTGGAACTGAGCTAAACGGTTTCTAACTCTCCATCGTGTAATTTGCTATCTGTGGTGATTGAAATCCTGTGCCTTTTTAATTATCCTACACTGAAGTACTGCCATATAAAGTATAATGTTGTAATTCATTTTTCTGGTGGTTGTGGTAGAAAAATCAACTTGGATGATTGAATATTTCTAATACAAGGGACAATGCACTTATACAATGTGCAGGTGCTGCTGACGAGGGAATTGAAATCATGCACTGACTTCAAAAACCTTTCTGGTGCTGAATCTGCTTGCATGCATGAAGTTGTAGGCTGATGACAGGGCTCCTATGTATGGCCCTGTTGATTACCTGTCTATTTTGTTCCAGCCAATCAACACCATGGAACTTTGAGTTGCTCATTCTTGTGTTCAAACTCATGCGTGTGGTCTTTTTGATGGAGTGACAGTACTCTATTCCTTTTAAAGTTCCTGTTGCCTTTGCCATTCTTCTTTCTGTTCAACTTGTTTGTCGTATTTAAATTGTCATGACGTAGGCATGTATGTTTTAAATTGATAATTGCATTACTACCCTTCATGTACATGACGTGTTGTTTTATTTCGTGCAGGCAGCTAGATGTCTTGCAGTCAATTTCACTCTAAAGATGGATCCCTCGGAAACAGGCGATAGTTCGACTCCGCTTGTAGATATCACAAACACTACAAACCAAGGTTTGCACTAACACTATGAAGCAACTCAATATATTTTTTATGGCGTAATCTGGATGGGTTATGGTCATGTTGCCAGTGGTCTTGGATCGTAAAGAAATAAAGAGGCAGAAGGATAAGGAGCGCTACGCATCATTGTCAAGAGAACAAAAGGATGAGCTCAATAGGAAGGCCCGTGAGAGGCGCGCGGAGAAAAAAAGATGTGATCAACAAAGCAAACGTGAGGAAGGTACACGCTACATGTGTGACACTATTCCCATACAATACATTATTTTTTGAGGTGTTGACAGGTATTGGTTATGCTACGCCATTCTCATACATCCGGTTACTACAATGTAGGGGCTACACACGGTGTGGATGAAAATACACCAAATGCCACACGTGAGCAAGGTACTGTTTCCTTCTTAGTCAGACCGTGTAAATTATTTTTTGAGGTGTTGACAGGTATTGTTATGCTACACCATTCTCATACATCCGGTTACTACAACGTAGGGGCTACACGTGGTGTGGATGAAATTGCACCAAATGGTTCACGTGAGCAAGGTACTGTTTCGTTTTTATTGTGACCGTGTAAATTCTTCGTGGAGGTGTTGACAGGTGCTATTATGCTACATTGTACTCATACATTGGTTTACTACAATGTAGGGGCTGCACGTGGTGTGGATGAAAATACACTAAATGGCACAGATGAGCAAGGTATTGTTTCCTTCTTATAGTGAGAACGTGTAAATTATTTTTTGAGGTGTTGACAGGTATTGTTATGATACACAATTCTTAGGGTTTCATGTTGTATGGATGAAAATGCACCAAGTGATGACAACGACTGTGGCGCTAAGGATCCTACCGCACCTGAGCTGCAAGGAGGTACTAAACACACGCATATGATCTTTATTAATTTATTTTCTATGTTTTTGTGATCTGTATGGTCAAGATGAAAAAAGTTTGGAATGTTTATGTATGTGCACCGCGACATGAATTGATGCAGCTACACTTAACCTGTACGCGACCTGCGTATTTTAATTCATGTTTTTTTGGGATTTTTTTTATGATGAGCACAATGATATAATGCTATGTGATGAAACTGCATAAATAATTACTTTATGATTAATGCCATCCTGGGGAATTCTATATGGTGCTATTCTTGAATAAACAATTTGATACTTGGGGGATTCTATGGTGCTGTGTGTTGTATAGTGTCAGGTCTGCAAATATGTGTGTAATCTTTATCACTTTTTGGCCTGTCTGGCACTCTCGCCTCTATGATCATGTGTTTGAAGTTAATTATATTATATTATTATTATTATCATATGGATATCTTGCCACACCCTTAATACACTGATACACTAACTATGAACACTCATATATTATGCGGGTTAATTATAATAAGGACTTTCACACACCTTGACAAAATGCCCTTCATGTCAGTGGATGAAACTGATACATGCTCCACCGATGATGAAGACATAACTCCTAAAGCGCGTAGGAGTCGTCGGGATAGTGTACGTTGGGCAACGATGAGCCCTGTTAGTAGGGCCTTGCTAAATAAAAGGAGGCGTGATTCATATGTGCCAAAAAAGAGACTATTCAAGACACCGCAAGAGAAGGCTGATAGAAGACGGCAAGCCAACAAAGACTATAATAAGAGAGTTAAGGACCAACGTGAGAACAACTTACATCCTGACTCCATTGCCATGGCAAACCCTCAATGGAAACCAGAGCTTATAATACCTCCTGGTCATAGACCCTCAGACAAAATGGAAATCCCCGAGATTGGTGGTACACCTCTTTACTTCGAGCCAACTGTTCCAGAACCCCCTCTTCAAGTAGAGACCTCGGAGGCCTTTCTATTCAACACTATCCATACATCCCACCTGACTCCAGGATTGAGGAGTTCCCGACGAAAGCATCGTAATCAAGAGTTTGAAGCTACCATTGGGAGAAACACCAAAGGGACCACAGGTGATAATGAGATTTTTACGAGTCAGCTGACACAGTCCTGTGTCATTGACAACGGTAAGGAACTGACCAGCTTGTGTATTATTACAACTATTGAGTTAATGAACATTTAACCAAACTGCGTTTTACTTCTATATATAAAGGTATCACACAGACCGACCCTCTGGGTGACAGAATTGTGATTTCATCTGATGCCGAAGTAGCAGGTGACAACATTACCTAATCTGGGGGGAAGGGTTGGCACTTTATATGTGTCTCACCTGCCATTCTACTTCTGCAGGGACTTCTAAACATGTTGATGTTCATGAGAGGTGTACTGCCACTCAACCATCGGTTGTTGAAGGTATGTGCCCATGAATTGTGAATGTCGTGAGACATGAGAGCTCTTCCGGTTCATATTTTGCAAGTTTACCTATGTCCGTCTCACCAATGTTGTGCATGTGTTGCATTAGATGGTGATGAGAATGTCGTGTTCGATGAGGACGAGGAAGAGGATGAAGGCTACCTTTTTGCAGGACAAGGTAGTTTACCTCGATGCAATTATCCTGCATTATTAAATTACCAACATAATATAACACCCTTGACCTATGCTTTATATTATAAAAGAGGACGATGATCAAGCTAACCTGGAAGCCGATGTCACGATGGAAGATGAAGATACCATCGAACCCGATGTACCAGATCCATTCGGTGCGGTCTATGCCAATGTCAAGGACGAGACCCACTTGCTAAAGCCTGTGGATAATTGCGAGTTCTGCAATGCAAAAAAGTTTGAGGGAGAACCGAAAGGATTCTGCTGCCGTAGTGGAGCTATTCATATAGCCCCCGCCGACCCACCCCCGGAACAACTCATGCGGTTGTGGACGGCCTCAGACGCTGATGCCAGACATTTTCGTGAGCACATCAGACATTTCAATGGCCACTTCTCTGTACTGCCAACTTGATGGTGCGACCACCGACACCCGGAAGTGTGGTATTTACACTTTCCGTGCGCATGGTGCTCTTTACCATAATGTAAAAAACTTTGGGAAAGAAGAGAAGTATGAACCATCTCACCTCGAGCTTTATTTCTACGACAATGATCCAACTCTTGATTATAGGCTACAGAAGTGTCATGAGAAGACCGAACAAAGAGATAGAGAGGTCATTTGTACGTTGGCTGGCATCTTAAATAGTGGCATTAATCCCTACTCCGATCACCTTCGCCCTATGGGAGAGGTAGAGGATTTTTCGGATGTCCATATTGAGTTCAACCTTGATCAACATCTGGATCAGAGAGTATATAACAAGCCTTTAACGTCTGAGGTGGCGGCCGTATGGATCGAGGGAAGTGAGCATCTGGGTCAGTTCGATAATAGCGTTGTGCTCCACGGGAACGATAGGTCATGGAAAGGCATCCGGTCGTATCATGCGTGCTACGACCCCCTCTCGTACCCTCTCTTCTTTCCAAGAGGAGAGTTCGGGTGGCACAACTGCATTCCCAAAGTTGGTGTGACTGATGCGCAGGTGCAGGCGGCCCGAGCCAAACGCAAGGCACGTATGCAGGAGGGTGGAGATGATGACGCGGGTAATTGCATAAATCCTTCTTAATGGACTAATATGATTCGATGAACGTGTCTCACGATACTAACTGAACATCTGTATGTGTGTAGGTTCTGCTGGAAATTTATGTGTTTCTGTTCGTGATTACTACGCCTACAAGTTTCAGATGCGGCCTGGTATTTTCAATCCAATACTGTACGGCAAGCGTCTGTTCCAGCAGTTTGCCGTCGACACCTATGTGAAGATCGAAAGCTCGCGTCTTGACTACTACCGCATCAATCAGGATACAGTGAGGGCTGACTTATACCAGGGTTTGGTTGACAGCTACCGTACGGGTGTGGAAGACGCGAACGAGGTTGGGAAGTGTACGGTGCTATCACCGACTTTCATTGGTGGTCCTCGTGATATGCGGCGGCGGTACATGGACGCGATGGCTCTGGTGCAAAAGTATGGCAAACCGGATATCTTCCTCACCATGACGTGCAATCCAAATTGGGAAGAGATAAAGAATGAGTTGTATCTAGGACAGCAGGCACAGGACCGTCCAGATATCGTGTCTCGAGTGTTCAAGGCGAAGTTGGATGAGCTGAAGAGGTGGTTGTTGCACAACGACATACTTGGAAGGGTACGTGCATACGTATATGTTGTTGAGTTCCAGAAGAGGGGCTTGCCACACGCACACTGGTTGCTGATAATGCAAAAGAAGTTCAAGATCACTTGCCCTGAGCAGTATGACATACTTATCTCTGTGGAGCTGCCAAACAAGAAGAAATTCCCTGAGCTCTACAGGATGGTGACGAAGCATATGATGCATGGACCGTGCGGGATGCTTAATCGTGAATGCCCGTGCACAAAGGACCGTCCTTCATGCAAGAACCGTTACCCTCGACCATTCTGTGATTCAACATCGCAAGGCAAGGACTCGTACCCGATGTACAGGAGACGTGATGATGGTCGTAGGGAAAAGATTTGAGGTCACATGCTGGATAATCGATGGGTTGTTCCGTACAACCCGTACTTGATACGTACTTTCAACTGCCACATAAATGTTGAGGCATGCAGCAGCATTAAGTCTGTGAAATATCTTTTCAAGTACATCTACAAGGGCCATGATAGAACATCCGTTGCTGTTAGGGAAAATGGGAAAAAGGAAGCCAAAGGAAATGTTGATGAGATCGACGAGTACAGAGAGGCCCGGTGGGTAGGGCCTCCAGAAGCGATGTGGAGGATATATAGTTTTGACTTACACCAGTGTCTTACACCAGTGTCACCCACCAGTTCTCGCGCTGCAATGTCATCTCCCCGGCCAGCATATGGTTTCATTTCATAAACGTGACAAGGTTGAAAGGGTTATAAAGCGTCCGCGTATCGAGGAGTCAATGCTCACAGAATGGTTTAACTTCAACAGGCAGCATCCGGAAGCCCGCGGAATCTTGTATCGTGACTTTCCAAAGTATTATACATGGAACACGAAAGATAAAGTTTGGCAACCAAGGAAAAACTCAGTATACCAGGTCGGGAGAGTCGTATCTACGAATCCAGCGGAGGGCGAATGCTACTTTCTTCGGATTCTCCTGAACAATGTCCCTGGAGCGACGTCGTGGGATGACCTCACGACCATTGATGGTGTGCATTATCCTTCGTTCCATGATGCTGCAGTGAGGCGAGGTCTGATCGAAGAAGACAAATCGCTGGATGAATGCCTTACTGAAAATAGCCTATTCCAGATGTCATTCTCATTGCGTGGGTTGTTTGCTACAATACTAGTGCTCTGCGAGCCGAAAGATGTGCGAGGTTTGTTTACCACACATTTCGATGCGATGGCGGAAGACTACAAGCGCAACAATCCGAACCCGAACACGGTGGAGCAGATGGTTCTGGTTGACATCAGGAAAATACTACAATCCATGGGTAAGGACATAAAGTCGTTCCCTCTTCCAGATATCGACGATGCATTTGATGATGCTAGCGGGGTCCCTCGTGAGATATTTGAGGAGTCGAGCATTAAGCCGAATCAGAAAGATGTGAGACTAGCTGATATGCTAAATAAGGAGCAGAAGACTGCTTACGATGACATTATGTCAACTGTCGACACGGAACGAGGTGGCATTTTCTTTGTTGATGGACCTGGCGGCACAAGCAAGACGCTTTTGTACAGAGCACTTCTAGGAACCGTCCACAGTCAGAACAAGATTGCAGTTGCTACAGCTACATCTGGTGTCGCAGCATCTATAATGCCCGGAGGGAGGACGGCACACTCACGTTTCAAGATTCCCCTTACGCTTGATGAGAAGTGTTGTTGTAGCTTCACAAAACAGAGTGGAACCGCCAAGCTGCTGCAGCAAGCGTCTCTCATCATTTGGGACGAGGCGTCTATGACAAAGAGGCAAGCCGTTGAGGCGCTCGACAACAGCATGCGTGATGTAATGGGACAGCTAGATCTTCCATTCGGTGGCAAGATGGTTGTCTTTGGTGGAGATTTTAGGCAGGTCCTCCCTGTTGTACGGAAAGGATCTAGGGCTCAGATTGTCGGTGCTTCCTTACGGAAGTCGTACCTTTGGGAGGACATGCGGCATCTTAAGCTTGTGCACAACATGAGGGCCCAGAGTGACCGTCCGTTCGCGGATTATCTGCTGCGCATTGGTGATGGCACGGAGGAGACAAATAAAGATGGTGATGTACGCCTTCCTGACGAAAAATGTGTCCCCTCCTCTAGGGATTCCGAGAAAGATCTTGACACATTGATCGAGAGCATCTTTCCAGATCTCAATGCAAACATCACAAACAAGGACTACATCACCTCCAGAGCCATTTTATCAACACGTAATGATTGGGTGGATGATATTAATTTGAAGATGATCAACAAGTTCCAGGATGGGGAGGTGGTGTATCATAGTTTCGATGAAGCCGTGGATGATCCGCATAACTACTATCTGAAGGAGTTCCTTAACACACTGACTCCCAACGGTCTACCTCCACATGTCCTAAAGCTAAAGATCGGCTGCCCGGTAATATTGCTTAGAAATATAGACCCTGCAAACGAACTCTGCAATGGAACGAGGCTGGTGGTTAGAAGGTGCCAAAGAAACTCAATAGATGCCGAAATTGTTTTGGGAGACCATGCCGGAAAGAGGGTTTTCTTTCCTCGGATACCCTTGTGCCCCTCTGATGATGAGATGTTCCCATTTCAATTTAAGAGGAAGCAGTTCCCTATTAGGCTCAGCTTCGCCATGACGATCAACAAGTCACAGGGCCAAACAATACCCAATGTAGGAGTGTACTTGCCCGCACCTGTGTTCTCCCATGGTCAGCTGTATGTTGCTATGTCTAGAGCAACGGCCAGAACGAACATCAGAATCCTCTCCCTCCCGCCTAACGCAGAGGCAGAAGAGGAAGAGGCTAGAAGACAGGAAGAAAAAGATGCAAAAAAGAAAGCGAAGGCAAGGGTAAAAAAAATGATGTGGTCAAAAAATAAAAAAGAGTACTACCGGTGAATGGCACATATACAAAGAATATCGTATACAGAGAGGTTTTGACACTTTAGTTGAGGTAAAATTATGATATTTATTATTCATGCGTATCTTTCATATTAATTCATATCTGGAATAGAATGATCCAATTTAATGCTTCTTACTTTCTCTCTAGGTAAAATTAAATGCTTTATGATACTGTTCGTGGGATGGTGTTTCCGCTCCATATGGTTTGTGTCAATTCAATCATCCAGGTAAACAAAGGTCCATTTTGCGCATCATTGGCACCAAGATAAAATAGATGGAGGGTTGCATTTTGGTTGACTTGTCATAGTTACTAAGGCAAATTATCTGTTAAACATCAAGATGTGCGCTCAATTTCAAGACATTTGCAGGATATATTATGATTTATTATTGAAATTGCTTCCATATTTTATTGTATTGTTTTACCGATATTTGATGCCCGTAGCAATGCACAGGCACTATCCTAGTATATAAAAAGAAACAAACCACGTACCGTAGCGCGGCTCCCGTCCCGCGTCTGCCCGCTCCACGTCCGTACGGCGTGACGATAGGTGCGCCGGACAGGCGGACATGCTTGGCAAATTTCTGCAATCCTAGTCAGAAACTTGCTGGTCTGTTTCTGTCTTGCGTGCAATGATCTAGACATAGATCTTGTAATTTCACCGTGAAAAGTTTCTCAATTCCTGGTCAGTTTTTGACCCGAACTCCTCCTGCACCTACGCCTTGTTGTTGTCACTGCGCTCGGACTCCTCAATTCCTTGCCGCCTAAACACGCGCGCACGCCGCGCCGGCGTGCCGCCACTCAAAGTAGTCTCTCTTCTCCAACGCCACAGCCTCCGACTTCTCCTTCCGAGCACACGCCATGACCGCTCTCTGAAACCCGCGACGCACCTGGAACACCTCAAGCGCGGCCACCGGCCAGAGACTGGCCAGGCTGCGGTGCCAGTGCCACGGCTCACGGCTGTGCGTCATGTCCGATGTCGCGGCGGTGGCGTCAAGGCACGGACGTGATTTCTGGTCTTCCGGAGCAAACGCCGTGCAAGGGTCAGGAGTGAATGATTGCGATGTCATCCGTGCACACGCATTACGCCCTTCCCGCCGCTTCCGAGCTCCTCGGCGGGTGGTCAAGGCCGCTGGACGACGGCATCGGGGTTGGACCGGATTTGGTTTAGGGTCCGGGGGTGGACGGTATTTCATTTACCGTCTACCCCCAAGGTACGTGAGGGCCGTCCGATCCACATCCATCGGTCGCGATTTGAAGCAAGGGGATCACGAATCGAGAGCGTGGTAGTCGCGCCGCGCCATGGCCCGGAAGGGCCGAGGGGATGGCCTCGGTGCCGCCGTTGACGTCGCTGGCGGAGAAGGCTTCTGCCGCCGATGCATGCTCTCGCCGGAGGAACATAAGCTCCCAGAACTCAACTTCACCCAGGATGCCATGTCACTCGTGCCCAGCCCATGCGCCCAGCCAAGGGCAACCACGGCGTGGCGCGCCGGCGTGCACAGCTCGATCAGGCGGCCCTCGCCATGAATAACCTTTCAAATCTCCATGTCTGTGTCACTGAAGCTGACGATCTGTACACTATTGAGAATTTAAGATTCGTCGCCCGTGTTCGATCTCTGGTCCGAGCTGCTATTGGGTGCAATCTGACATGCAGGCCATCGCTACAACCATGTGCTGGACAAAGGCGCAGAACGGTGAAACTACAGTTTTTGGAAGAAATTAACGGAGCAACGATGTCAGCTTAGGTTCTTGGAAGCTATGTTCCTGAACTAGTGGGCCTAGCCTGAAGATAACTCCATGGATGAAAGCATGAAAGGATCTCCTTCCTTGACAGGGGTTATGATCGTTACTCGATAGGCATGTTGTCGAGCAAATGTGCAAATAAACAAGGAGCTATTGACTGCTGCAGTACTACTTAGTAGACATCGTCAGTGCATATGGTGTAGAAAGTAGCAATTAAACAACGACACAAATGTGTTTACATTCCTCCAAATATCTGAAAAGAAGCGATGGAACTAAATTGCTATCTCGCCCTAAAAAAAAAACTAAATTGCTATCTCTTGTAGTGCAATCAAGAAACCGTCAGAGGATTCTACCATTCACACACGCATTCTTGCACACCCGATGCTATAGCGCAATTGCTTTTCAGACACCAGCACACCTGATGATTATGTGCATGGTCCAAAATCACAAATACATATGCTTCAGTGGAATTGTAAACCTCAATTCACATACAAAAACTTAATATTCAGTTTGTTGACAGTGACATTTAATTTGTGCCATTGTTAGTCCTCAACTTTTTTTTTGTCAGTAGGTGCCATCTACTTCGTGAAGGTATTTTTCAAAAATAATAATAATAAAATCTGAAGTTCAGATTCTGAACCGCCGTGTAGGGTGCCTAGGGGTGGTAATGGATCATAGCTCTACTTCATTCTTCACAATCCAACTAAGCCCTATATAAATTTAGCTCAAATTTGAATAATATTATGACCCGATCCTAATAGCGACCAATCCTTAAATTTCTTAAGCTAAACTGCAAGACCCTTTACCACCCCTGGGTGCCTTAACTGATACTCTATATGTCGTTGCCCTTTTGCCTGCATTACTATTAGTTTATTACTATGTGTTAGGGATCCACTACGGTTAACAGTACAAGACTATATATCATCGTCTTTGTCCTGCTGTTACTTAGGTCGTGTTGGTTCGTTTCATGAAAATACTGGTTCAAGCAATTCCTTCACACTCTTCTCACTTTCCTTCATTCAATAAGTCACACATTTGTAGCTACAATGAATGCATTGCTCATGAATTATATTTCAGAGGATTGAACTAATTATGCTATTGGTTGAAAAGAAGTTTTGGCCTGGGTTATTATATATGTTCCCATTTCTTCCGCCTTGACAGAGTTGGCACAACCCTGGCTCCAATGGATGGTGTACTCTATGGCTTGAGATTTTAGAGGGTACTGAAAATGGATGCTGCCACAGCTTAGTATTGTGATGCTGCATGGCTGGGGATTGTTTACCTACTATTGCAATAAGATGTCTCGATTCAGCAATGCTTTACCCCAAGATATGTTGGACCTTACCAGATCACCGGGAGAGTTGGAAAGCTTGCATACCGACTAGACCTGCCTGAGCAAATGGCAGGAGTGCACCCCGTGTTCCACGTGTCACAACTGCGGAAGAGTGACAAGGAGGTGGAAGCAAAGAAGGTTCCCATTGAGATGCTTGATCTACAAGACATTCTAGAGTATGCAGAGTACCCTGAGAAGATTCTCGACCGAGCAGCTAAAGAAACCGGGAGGACCACCATTCCCTATTGCAAAGTATTGTGGAGCAACCATACCGAACGAGAAGCAACATGGGAGAAGGAAGCAGACTTTCGGAAAGAGTTCCCTCACTTGTTCGACGAGGAGGATGGAGCCTAAATCTCGAGGACGAGATTCCCGGTGTTGTGGGAGAATGTAACAACCCAGATTTTGTAAAGGTGTGATTTTTAGAAAAATTTAAAACTTTTTGTTTGAATATGTGTGCTACCAAATTTTGTCCCAATTTGCTAGCCTCTCTCCTAAATTCTTTATAAATAAAACCAAATGTAAAAATATAAATTCAAATTATGGTATAAGTATGTGAGTTGGATTTTCTTGGATTTTATTTGGAGTTATTTGTGTGTGGTTTGAATTTGAATACAATTCAAATTCAAAGTATAATTAAACTAAATTCAAAACCTAATTTAAAAACACTAACATCTAACTCGGGCATGTCCTATCTAACCTAAGTCTACCGGAACCCCCTTAACTCTTGGCCCGTGAACCACCAAACCCCTTCGCCTTTCGCGCCGGCCCACCTAGCGGCCCAGTTCAGCCCGTCGCAGCGTCACCTTCTCTTTCTGTCGCTGACCGGTGGGGACACCCCATCATCCCCCACCTTTCCCCTTTCTAGCGCGGCGCTCCGCACCGCACCACACCGCGTCGCGGTCACACCCGCGCGCACGCGTGATGGGACGGCCGGCCCGCCGAGCTGGCGCGCACGTCGAGCCGCAGCGCACCTGAGGATGCTTCTAGGAAGTTCCGCCCGAGAGGATTTCCCATCCTACCCCTGCGCCCGTGCCTCTCTGCACCCAGGCATACACGGCAGTCGTGCCGACCACGTCGCCTCCCTTGGCTGCCAAGGCAAGGGGCAGCCGGGTCTTTTGGTCAGCCCTGCACCTGGTCGCCGCGAGGCTAAAGCGAGAGAGCAAAGCCCAGTTCGCCTGTGCCATCCACCCCATTGGGGTTTTCTTTTTCCCCTACTACGCCGCCGCCGAGAGAGTAGAAGAGAGAGGGGAGAAGTAAAGGCGGAGAAGAGAAGAGGAATCCGGCGCCGCCGCGCTGAGAGAAGCCGGAGGCCGTCCGGGATGAGGCGCCGGAGCCGTCGCCGAGCGAGGAGAAGGCTGCCCGTGGGAACCGCGCCGGAACGCCGACACAGAAGCAGGGTTTATTTTCTCGGCGATAAAAAAACGAGAAACGCGAAAATCACGTTTCTCGGTTGGGAGCGGTTTTTTATTTTATCACCGAAAAATCGTCCGAACCAATTAATACAACCTCCCGACCTTTCATAACTCTAAAATTTATCTCATTTCTATGCATTACTTTCATGTTAGGTTGTTTGGAAACAATCTAAGATTATTTTGTGTATAAATTGAAGATTTTTTCTCTAAATTTTATCCGAAAGGAAAACGAAGAATCCGAAAAATTTCCGAGAAATCCGATAAACACGTTTCTCACCAACCACCGGTTTTTTTTCCAAACCGGTAAAATAAACCCTGCACAGAAGAGGAAGCAGAGGAACATGCACTGGCCGGCCGATGTTTAACATGCTTGGCACTCACCGTGAAACAGATGAAGAGACATGTCAGGCGACCATGGTGGCTCTGGTGGGTGCTGGCCACGATGCCGTCGTATGTGAAGCCCAACGTACGTCAATCGAGTTCTCACGTCTGGGACGGGACCATAAATCCCAAGAATCAAAATCACGAGAGATGCAGATTGCTCTTTCGAACAATCTCATTAGGCCACATGACATACTCAAAATAGATGTCGAGCTGGTAAATCTTCCTGCACAGATCACCTGCTGCAGATAGTGAATAATCATGTTTATGTTATATTAGTGTTTAACTTACATATATGGACATATTATTATTCATGCTTATCTTGACTTCATGGATATGGATTGCTGCCTTATGATATGATGGTACATGACAGTGTTCTTCATGTTTCTGTGATACTAATGGTCATGCTATATGTCTGCTCACATCCTGCTCATGAATTAAGATTTAAGCGTATCATACTTCCCATGCTGGTTGGACTGAGATTCTTGATCCGTAGGTCACTGCTACCGATCAAAATTCAAAATGTGCATGAATTGTATTATTCATGAAGAGTACTGATACGAGGTTTTGGTCTCTTTCTTATTATATAAACCACAAAAGCCTTGCAACATTGTGTTGTGTATTGTCCTTCATTTGCGCCCTAAACAAGTTGCTCATTTGAGATTTTAGAGGAATCTGATAATAGATGCAGTCAGTTATTGTTTTCTTTCCCTATGCATAGTTCGGTTGGTTTAATTACCATGATGAATCTCTAGCTTGTTCAGTCCACCAACGCCGAAGTTGTTTGGGTCTCGAACACATGCGACATGCTAGATATGCTTAAATTATTAGTGTATTTTATTTATTTATTCATATTTTCAATTTCAATTGTTTTATTTTTTTCTGTATCAATTATCACAACTCCTTTTATTATGACAGAATATGAATAATGATTATCTTCATAGAAACCAATTCTCTTTCATGAAAGGCTGCTACACGATAACCAAACTACATGGCATGGGCGGGGTAAAAATTATTATTTGGAAGAGGCTCGTGTGGTACTATACTAATATGAGGAATATGGGGTAAGATTTTGACATGAAAGTATATGACATGTACCAGGGGCCTACTCTCGGAGCACACACACGTCGGTTGCCGAAGTGCCGAGACGATATGCACGATAGATGTAGAACTAGATCCCCCATGGTAGAGAACAGGACGTGCTTCTTGCCTCATTCCCATTGCTAATTTCCCTGCTCCTTGACACATAGTTAAAAGAACCAAGCACTGGTCATGCATCCCACCGCCGTGCTACTACGGCCTATTTAGTTCGGGGGAAATTTTGAGAGCTTCTTTCAAAGCCTATTACACAAATAGACAGGAAATCGCGAGACGAATCCATTAAATCTAATAAATCTATTATTAGAGATTGTTTACTATAGCATGACGTTGTCAAATCATGGAATAATTAGGCTCATTAAATCTGTCTCGCGATTTGAGCGGAGAGTTATGGAATGGGTTCTGTCATTAATCCACATTTAATACTCCTAGTTAGTGTCCAAAGATTGATGTGATGAGTAGTTGGGAAAAATTTTGGAAACACGGGACGGCGAGCTCCTTAAGTCTTCTACATGCACACGTCGGGTTTTAACTTTATATCCATACTAGGTGATACCCCGCACGTTGTTGCGGAAATTTCAACAAAATTTGAAGATGCAATTTGAAAGTAGAAACACTAAAATGATTGTATCACAATATTTTTTTTCAAACAACAATGTAAATGAAAACACATTCATTTTATTAAGAGAGAACTACTTAGAAATTTGTAGCATGATACTCGCAAATACTAACACAATGCATAGCCGCAGAAAATCAGTAGACGACATAAATTCATGATTCTATTGGATGGTGATGTGGACAACTTGCATGTTGAGAGAAGATCTAGTGGATGGTGACATGGACCTCTTGCATGTTGAGAGAAGTCTATCCATGACTTGTCATGAGTCTCACTTATATAGTTGTTATAGATTACACGAATAGACGAGAATTTGCGAGACGAATCTATTAAATTTAATTAATCCATCATTAGAGATTGTTTACTGTAGCACGATGTTGTCAAATCATGACATAATTAGGCTCGTTAGATCCGTTGTGGAATGGGTTTTATCATTAAACCACATTTAATACTCCTAGTTAGTGTCCGAAGATTGATGTGATGAGTAGTTGGGGAAAATTTTAGAAACACCGGGTTTTAGCTTTATATCCGGATCATGTATATCATGCAGACTATATATGTTTTGGTTTTTATTACTTCGTAGTTTCAACAAATTAAATTATAGTGGATCATCAGCTATCAAATTCATCTTTAGCTTATAAAAGAAACATTATGGTTCATGCTATATTCCAGGCTTCTGGATTTAGGATAGCTGGTGGTTTCATATTCACACATGCATAGTGAAACTTTCTTGATGCTGCTGTTACTTGGAGTCATGCTATTTGTATCATCCGCAGTCAGCACATGGTCAGCTATAAAGTTCATCGTCACACTTGCCATGCTGCAGGGTTCAATAACTGAATATTTGGTCCCTAGGTTCGGTGTATTCACACTCTTCTTAAGAAAGCACTCAAGCTTTTTTTTTACTTACTAGTCATGCTATGTATTAGCTACACATGGTTGATTTCTGAAATAATGCTGGTCTCTAGACTCTAGGCTCTTGCTTAATATATACCTCGATACCTTGGTAATGGTTGTGAGTGCTACTTTTGTTTGTCTCGCATCCTAACATCAGATGCAAGTCTACTCATTCTCATATATAGCCTAAGCCATGTACACCCTTCATTTCTTTTCTTCACAAGTTGCATATGCATTTCAAGATTCAAACATTATTATTTTTTTACCTTGCTACTTCTTATGCAGCAGCCTCTGAAAAATGATCATGATTTCACATAAGAAGGTTTCATTCCTGATGGCAATGAGCTCCCTTCCCCTTTGTCTCAGGCTCTCAGCCCACATGGCTTGACAGGAGGACACCCTCCCGGCCGGCCAACCCATTGCAGAGGGAAGCTCCGATCCACACCTCCCAACAGCCTGAAAGCTCATACTCTCGAGTCGACGTCGCTCTCTCTCTTGGATTGTTTACAACGCCCGGGAAAAAGCACCAGCAGAGCATGGCTGATCCCATGACTCCCATCGCCTAATGGAAGCGCGCCATGCTCCTCGATCCTTGTCACTTCCGGCTAGCGCTGTCTTCTTTCTCTCAACAACTTGCATGGCCTGCGCATGGAGTGTGAGCGGCACGTCCCTGCACGCGTTCACGGTCGCCGCGACGCCGGCGTGGGCGCGTGGCGACGCTGTGCATCCGTGCCGTCGTACCCGAGCTGCATTCGGCGTTCCCCCAGACTCCCTCGCGTTCTCCATGATCGACCGCCGCGTGGCAGAAGTTGTGCTCCGGCGCGCGCGCCGCGGGAGGTTCTGCCGTCGCCGTGTGGTTGCTGCTGCGTCACCCGCGGGCGCGCCTGGCGCACGGCCGAGCGGCACTGCCCGCGCGGCGTGCGACAGACGAAGGTTTGCGGTGGCTGGTGCTGAGAACGACGGCGGCCCTCTCGTGTTTCCTCGCCGCCTCCGAGCTTTGAGCTCGCCGGCGGGTGTCCATGGCCTGAACGCCCGGGATCAGGGGTGGACGGTATTTCATTTACCGTCCACCCCAAGGTACCTGGGGACCGTCCGATCCACAATCCTCGGTCACGATTTGAAGTAGGGGATCCCGATCGAGAGCCGGCCCGGTTCGTCGTGCCGCGCCATGGCCCGGAAGCGCCGCGCGCTGATGTCGCCGAGGGGCACGGCCGCCGCTCCCGTCGCCAGCGGAGTTGGCATAGGCCGTCGCTAGAGGCCCTTGCCGGAGGAACACAGGCTCCCATATCTGAGGCTTGAACCAGGATGCCATGTCGCTCTCGCCCAGGACAAGGACAACGACGACGCGGCGCGCCGGCGTGGCGGCGTGCACAGCTAACGCAGCCTTATCACTATCAACAACTACGGTATGTGCATCTTAAGGTTGTGTTGCTTGGTGTTGAAGCCGGCAGGGGCGCTCTCATGTTCCCTCGCCGCCTTCGAGGTCCAAGCTCCCCGGCGGATGGTGTCCATGTGCGCTGGACACGGGCATCAGGTTTCAGGGGTGGACAGTATTTCATTTACCGTTCACCCCCAAGATCGCTGACAGCCATCAGACTGATATCGCACGGCCACAAATGAAAGCAGGAGCTACAGGACATACCAGACACAGAAGAGACGGAGGGGGTACTGCCGCGCCATGGCCTCGCGCCGCCGCTGTCATCGCCGAAGGAACAGCCGCCGCCGCCGCCACCGTAGGCCGAGCTCTCACCACCGGGACCTAAGCTCTCAAGAAACCGGTAACACTGAGGTTGGCCATGAATGCTCGGGCCATTGGGATCATGCCGTCACGGCTCACGGCAAGCAGGCGTACGTCCGCCGCTCGGCGCGCGCCTTCGACGTGGCGTCTTTTTGCATTCCACAATGATCACCCTCGGCGGCAGTTGCCTCATGCCTGACCTTGTTGGCGTTGCCGATCAACAGCCCGACGCATTACAAGAGTTGGAGGATACAATTTAGGCCCTTCGGTTTCTTTTTCTAGATTACACAGTACAACGCAGACGCTCACAACACGTATGCACACTCACCCCTATGAATACACGTACGCAAACCCTACCTTTATGAGCACCTCCGAAAGACTGAGCACCGGCAGATCTGGAGATTCTCGAAGTCACCACTGGCGCCTCGTCGTCGACGGGAACGTCGCTTACACTACGGGAAAATCGATGTTTGCCGTGCGTTACAATCTTTGCCGTGTGCTTTCTATCGGGCGCACGGCAAAGACCTCCCTTTGCCGTGCGTCTAGAAAAAACGCAAGGCAAAGACTCTTTACCGTGCGCCGGAAATAAAACGCACGGCAAAGAGTCTTTGCCGTGCGTTTTGTTTCGTGGCGCACGGCAAAGACATTTTCTTTACCGTGCGTTTCCCTCCGGCGCACGGTAAACATTTTTTTCCCACCAACCGTTAACCACCGTTAGCAAGAGGAAGTGAACAATTTTTTATTGTCCTCTTTGCCGTGCATTTTCAAGTCCGGCGCACGGCAAAGATGCGTCTCTGAGAAAACGCACGGCAAAATTTTTTTTACATATATATGTTCTCCTAAGTCTCATATTCAATAGCCCCTCAAAACAAATTCTCCTCACTTTGAAATTTTTTCTACTCTATACATACAACATGTGATACTTCATGGTAAAATTTGGTAGATTTTTGTATTAATTTGCTATATTTAACTAATTAATTGTATTTCAAGCAATTTTTCAAAGAAGTCAAATTTGAACTACAAGTGATTCAAATAATAGAGTAACATGAGTGAAAAAATAATATTCATGTTATTTAGCCTAATTTAACACCTCTTCCATGAAATCAAAAGAAAATTTGAACATCTTGACTAGAAAACACGACCATGATCGTGTGTTCAAATGATTTTAAAATTCTAAAAAATGCAAATGATGTCCGAAAATTATAAGATTTGTCAAGGGCTCATGATATCATACGTGGAGGCTGTAGTAAAAATTTGAACAAGTTTTGAATATTTTGTCATGTACGTTGCTTACAAATCGAAACATCTCCGAAGAAGTTTCAGAGAGTTGAGAAGTAGATAGTTAGGTTTGAATGAAAAGCAACGATCAAATTTGAATTTGAATTCAAATTTTTTTCTATAAGCAATAGACAATATAAGTTGTTGTATGTAAAATTTTGGTGTTTTTTCGAAGTCATTTGATAATTTTAGTGTTTTTCTGTGTAAAATTTAGATTTTCTATATAAAGCCTTTGCCGTGCGTTTTTGGATTGGCGCACGGCAAAGTTTTTTCCCTCAAAAATTCAATAGCCCCTCAAATATATAAATGAAGATAAAAATTATGAGATTTGTCTATATCTCAAAAATCTAATTGGCTCCATGTTGAAATTTGGTACAATTTGTGTTTATTTGTTATATTTAACTAATGAAATCCGTTTAGAGCCTCAAATAAGTAATTTATATTTGGCGTTGTATAATATGAGGAGATAGAAAATAGGATATGGACGCATACTAGTGTGTGGTGCAGTGGTAAGAGAGGCACACGCGAGGCTAGTGGTCACAGGTTTGAGTCCTGCCGACCGCGTAGCGACGCGATTTTGCGTGAAAAATGGCGCGACTTGCGAATTGATGACGGGGACGGGTGGGTGGCTGGCCGGTCGGGTTCCTCTCTAAAAAAATATTTTTGCTATTATTTCGAGCCGAGGTTTATCCTTTGATAATTTTAAAATATCAAATGCAATTATAAAAAATTTAATGATGCAAAAATGTTTGCCGTGCGTTTTTATTGTGTGGTGCACGGCAAAGGTCCAGCGGCCCAAATCAACCGCGGCCCAACACAGCGGCAGCCCAACACAGCGGCAGCCCAAATCAACCGGCCGTCGGATCCCATCCGACGGCCAAAAATCATCACGAGCTCCCCCTCTCCGTATAAAATCTAAACCCTAACCCAACTCCCGCCGCACACCCCCCAGTCCCCCACCGGCCGCACACCCCTCCCTCTCCCTGACTCCCTCCCCGTCCCCTCCTCTCCCTCCGCCCCCAACCCATCCTCTCCCTCCTGCCGGCGCCCTACCTCCCCTCCTCGCCTGGCGCGGCGCGCGGCCTGGCGGAGGTGCCGGATCCGGCACGGCCCCCGTCCTCCTGGCCGCGGCGGCGGAGGTGCCGGATCCGGCCGTGGTGGCACTGACGGAGGAGATGGAGCTCCTGGCCGCGGTGGAGGTGCCGGAGCTCCTGGCCGCGGCGGAGGTGCCGGAGCTCCTGGCCTCCTTCCGGCGGGCCGGCGCGGGATCCGGCGGGCCGGTGTGGGATCCGGCTCCCTCTCCCTCCTCTCCTCCACCGGCGCCGGATCTTCTCTCCCCAGCGCCGAAGTCGTCCACCGAGCCGGGCTTCGTCAGCGTCCTCGAGGTCGTGGCGGCGGCGGACGCAGCGGCGAAGATGAACGGGGTTCCGCATCGGCGCCATATACTCCTCCAATGCCGTCGCCACCAAGATGTCCAGCTTCGGCGACCGCGACTTCACCCGCCGGTACACGCGGAGCGCCGGGACCACGCGGAGCGCCGGGACCAGCTTGCGGAGGGCCTGCGCGCGATCGGCATTGAGTGCCTGGAGAGCTTGATGCAGATGGGCAGCCTGATGCGGGCGGCGAGGCGGGATTCCGGCGGCGGCGTCTCGGGGCTGTATTCCTTTTTTTTGTGACATTTGTCGTGTGTGCAATAGTAAGGCGCACGGCAAAGATCAGGCTTTGCCGTGCGTCCGCAGTCCGAGGCGCACGGTAAACCTCTGTCTTTGCCGTGCGTCCGCGCACGGCAAAGCTAGCGGCCGCCGTCTCAACCGGCCGTGCCGTCAGGCACCTTTTTTTGCCGTGCGTGGGTTATAACGCACGGCAAAGACCCTTTGCCGTGCTAATCGTTGCCGTGCGCTCTTTGCCGTGCGTTTCCGAGAAAAACGCACAGCAAAGGCTAACCCGTGCGTTTCTTGCCCTTTGCCGTGCGTTCGAAACGCACGGCAAAGGTGGTCTTTCCCGTTGTGTTACCACTTAATGCATAACGCCGGAAAATCCCGAAATAAATCCAGGAAAAGGTGCGAGCACCAGGATTTGAACCCTGGTGGGTAGCGTCCCACTGGACCGTCGATTTAGGCCCTTCGGTTTCGAAGAAGGTTGACACATTTGTGGTTTAGCAGAAACCAATCAAACCACATCACAGACAATACTGCAAAGGGGAGCTTGACACACTTGGTTTCTGCAGAGCTAGTCAAGAGCGGTGGGCTAGTATGCATTACTTGCACTGACCTACTCCTAAACCTGACGAATATATATATATTTTCCATAATAAGGTCTGAACATTGTTTCTGAATCGGACTGTAGCTTATTTTTCATGCTTACTGAAAGCTTAACATGACAGATACGCCGTACCGATTGAGCATGAGTTATTTATACCATCCAGCATCATACATTCATACTTGATGTACTATTGGTGATCATTCCTTCCATGTATTGATACGGAGAACAATCTGATGAAGAGTTCATAATATTGAGTTATAATGAAAACATGTTGATGCTTTTACAGAAGATTTTGATACAATTTCTCTTGTTTTCTCCCACAAATCCTCTGTTGAGAATTGTAGGCCATCAAGTACTTCTGTTAGACTCATATCCAACTTAAAATGATACAATGTTTCTGCTCGACTTGACTTACTGAATCTAGACTGTAGCTGTTATAGGCGTATGGCCAGCATTGCTCAGACTGCTCATGATTTTGTACCATCTAGAATCATACACAATACATCCATACTTGCTGGTTCAACTGAAATTTGTTATCCCCGATTCACTGTAATTTGTCCACCCTAGTGGCCTAGTCGCACTGCTCATTGAGAAAAGAGTCATGCTCTTCTTACCTGATGATCACACGATGTAATCACATTGCTCATGAGTTTGTATCACTGGTAACTGCTAGGTTTGTCTGAAATTTGGCCTCTGGCCATCTCTGTGCCTTGGCAACGTTTGTGTGTTTCCTAGTACCTCCATCAGGACATGAGATGCAACTCTGCCCATTAGCCAACCATGTTGGGCCACCATTTGCCCAGTAAACAAAATGAGATTTTAGAGAAAACTGAGAGTTGGTGCTCCTAGTTCTCGTTGATTGGAACCTGCATAGTTGAGGTTGCTTTGAATATCATGCTAATAGGATTATTCGGTCCACAATTATAATGAAGTGGATCGTCTTGTCTAAAAATGATTTTTATTCATGTTTCTTCCGATCAATTGTGGCACTTTCCTTGTCATTATCAAGGCATCTAATAAAAGATAATGTGCCATTGTATTCTTGATCTCCCACCACTGCAGCCCAACCCAACCATCACTTCCAAATTCAGGTGCTTGTGTCTCCTCGCTATAGGATGTGCATTGTCTCGATCATGAATACATCATTCCAAAACCATCAGAGGTCATCATGGAAAAGCATATAATACTCCAGCTTGCCTGATGGGCGGCAATGGCGTCTTTGATGCCGTGCAATTCTTGAAGGCATTACCATCAGAGGTCATCATGGAAAAGCATATAATACTCCAGCTTGACTGATGGGCGGCAATGGCGTCTTTGATGCCGTGCAATTCTTGAAGGCATTACCTTGGAAGTCCTTTGGCCCGAATTTTCATTGCCTAATACGAGTCTGTTGTGCGAACGGGAATTGACGATGCATCAAGACAACACAAGTCGAAAGATGGACGAAGAAGAAGAATTGAAGCTTAATCTTCTATTTATTTTCTCTGTCTTAAAGTTTTCATTCTTGTGTTTTTAAGCTCTTACTATTGAGACCCGCCAAAAAAAGCTATTACTATTGAGGACTAACTCTGTGTAACCGTGCATATATCCACCATGTGGATACAGAGATTGGATTTTATCTTAATCTAAATAAAAAAATCTCAAAATGTACAAAGATAGAATTCTTGTCTATGTTGTTCTAGAGTATGAACTTTGCGGTTTTTCCATTTGAAAGAAGTTTCGTGGTGGCTGGAAGCTTGCTATATTGTATCTTCTCTGAATCTAAGTGTGCAATGGTAGACACTTGGAAGCATCACATGTTCACGTTCTGTGAAAACTTTTTTTCGGGAAAGACATCCTCTGAAGAACTTCCATGGCTTAGTGTAAGTGGCACATCCCAGCACACCGCAGCGTGGCATACGCCCTACATGTCGGCGTCGCGGCGACGTTAGTGCGCCGGGGCCTGGGAGGATGCCCTGTCGGCCTCGTCAGTATGCTCGGGCCATCGGAGCGCGCCGAACACAGCTGGAAGCGCTGGGATGCACTGATCAAGGCGGAGCTCCACGGCGGCGGGTTCAAGGACCGCCGCTTCTTCGGCGACGACGAGGTGCGCCTCCTCGACGTCGTCCGGGGCATCGTATACGCCTGGATGCGTGACTTCGAGGGAGGGGCTGGTGACCCGTTGCCGCCGCCGAGTGGCACTACTCGCGCGGTACGGAGGCGCAGCAGATAGGGGTTGCGGCGCCTAGTGCCGAAGCCTGCTGCCGCATGATGCGCTCTCGTCGTCGTCGTCGTCAGTCGCTGCTCTTCCTCGCCTCCCACGTCCCCTCGCAGTCGCAGCTCCCCGACGGGTGGCCATGGCCACTGCACGATGGCATCAGGGGTGGACGGTATTTCATTTAGTCCACCCCCAGGGCAGCTGAGAGCCTTCCAATTCATATTGCACGGCCACGAATGAAAGCAGGGCAGACCAGATACAGAGGGGACAGACGTTACTGCCTCAACATGGCCGCGCGCCGCCGCTGACATCGCCGGAGGCCGCCACCGTGGATCGAACCCTCACGGCCGGGACCATAAATCAAGATCACGAATGAGTCCTAGTCTGAGGCTTGCTCGTTTGTTTATGTTCTTGCGTGCAAGCCAAGAGACCATGAATCCTGTACATTCACAATGAAAAGGGTACTCAATTCTGGGTTAAAACCAACTTTGTCTTTGAATGTCTCGTCCAATCTATGTGAATATGCCTTAGTTAAAGAATGCCTGAAGTTGGGAATAAACAGATGGCAGAGTAACTTCTGAGAATTGAATTTGCGGCGAATTAACATCTCAAAGAATGATCACTGAGAGGCTGGATGGCGGCCCTGGATGGCGGCCCAAATTAACATCACCCTAGATGGCGGCCCCTCTGGCCCCCGGTCACGCCGGTGGAGCCTGACTCGACGGAGCCCGGCCCCTCCATTCCCTCCTCTAGGGAGCTCTGGGACCTTGAGGCCTCGGGCTCCTCCGCCTCGGGCTCGTACTCCCCGGTGCCGCGCGGCCGCTCCCCCTCTCCCACCTTCTCGGAGCAGGTGCGGGCGGCCGGCATCCCGGTGCCTGGGCGCACCCCCTCACCGCCGCCGCACCCATCTCGGTCGCTACTCCGTGCTCTCTCCGCCCTCGTTGCCTCCGCCGCTGCTGAGCTTTCGTCTACGGCTGCGCCGCGGCCCGTGGCTGCTTCCGCCAGGGGGATCCTGGGCAAGCGGCCACTGTCGCCTCCGCGGCCGCCTCCGCCTCCTACTCGGCGGCGTGCCAGGGCGGGAGGTGGCCGCCCTGCTGGTCCGCCCGCGGCCGAGCCTCGCCGTGCTGGGGGCGGCCGTGGGACCGCCGCTGCCTCCTGGCGGGCACGCCCGGGGGCCACGGGTGGACGCCGACGGCTTCGTCGAGGTGCGGTCGCGCAAGCAGCTGCGTGCGGAGCGGTCGCCGCCGCCACCTCCACCTCCGTCCTCCGTCCCCCCGGATCTGGTGGGGAAATACTTCAACTGCTTCGAGGAGGACCACATCGCCGCCTCCTGCCCTCACGCGTCGCGCTGCTTCCGGTGCCACCAGCTCGGACACCACGAGAGCTCGTGCGGATGCCCGAAGGTCTGCCTGGTGACGGTGGAGGGCGCCCGTCCTCGTCCGGGAGGTCGCACCTCCTCCCCACCCCTGGTCACTCCGTGCCCGGCCGGCCGCTCCCCGCCCCCGCCTCACGCTGTGCAGGGGAGGGGTGCCCGCCCGCCTCCGCCTCCTCCTCTGCGGCAGAGGCAGGAGGCGCGGCCGCCGCCACCCCCGGAGCCCCGTCGTCGCCCTGCTCTAGCGGCCCGCGACCCGCCGCCCCCTCCGCCGGAGGGACGTCGTCGCCCACCTCCGGCGGCCCGTGACGCCCGGCCGCCTCCGCCGCAGGTGGCCCGTGGGCGTGCCCCCCCTCCGCGGTGCGCCACGGCGCGGCGCCTCGCGACTCGGCGCCCCGGGGTGACGCTCCTCCGCCGCCTCGTCGTGCCGCGGCCAGGGCGGGCGAGGTGGCCTGGTGGCGCCGCCCCCTCCTCCGCTCCCCGCGGGGGTCGAGGGGGCCTCCGCTGCGGTCCCCGCTCTCGGTGCCGTGGCCCCTCCGCCTCCGCCCCCTCCCCCCGGCGCCCCTGGGGCACCCCTCACGCCGCCCGCAGCTGGAGACGTGTATTGTCGCACGCACTCCTGAGGTCGGGGCCAACGAGGTCGCTATGGAGCGCGCTCTGGTCGTCATGGTCGCGGGCACTCGTCCGTCTGCCACTACGACGGATGTGGTTGCCTACCTCACCGGTCGCTTGGGCATTCAGCCGGGGACGTTCATGGCCTATCCTTTCCACCCTGAGGACTTCCTCATCGTCTTCCAAGACGGCCCTGAGATGCTGCGGGTTCTCAACGCACCCACCCCGGACGGCCCCTTTCGCCTCACCTTCCGCCGGTGGCAGTGGGAGAACTAGGCGGTTGACGCGGCACTACGCTACCAGGTGCGGGTGGGCATCAAGGGCGTGCCTCCGCACCTGTGGCCGCGTTCCACGGCGCACGACGTCCTCGGTTCCTCCTGTGCGGTCATCAACCTGGCTCCTGAGTCAGAGTCGAAGGCCAACCTTAAGGAGCTCGTCGTCCTGGCCGGCTGCGTCGACCCGGAATTGATCCCGGTGCAGATGGACATGCTGGCACCGATCGAGTTCCCCGGGTTGAGCGCTGGCCAGCCCTGCCTGCGCTACCGGGCGACGGTCGACATCGCCCAGATCATCAACACTCTGGCTCCTCCGGCTGATGGGGCTTCCCAGTCGGGGGGGTTGGAGGGTGGCCCTTCTGGCTCTTCGGGTCGCTCTTTTGCCCCTCCACTACCGGGGCCCTCAGTCGTCGGCGGCGCTGCTGCCACGCCGTCACGGGCCCCGAGGGGGGGCCTCCACCCGCTTCCGGCGGACGGTCTGGTCGTGCCGCAGGGGGTGGGCAGGGAGCCGCCTGCTGGGGTGCCCCTACTTCTGCACCTCCGCCGGTCCTTCCGGCTCCCTCCTACCCCTACTGGGCGCTGCAGGGCATCCACCGCCCACCTGCCGTCCTGCCTCGGTCGTCTCGTCTCTCCACCGCTGCTGCGCCGTTTCGCGCCACGGCTGCCCCCTCCTCTACGCGGCCAGCCGAGGTACGTGCGTCACCGATGGTGGCCCCGCTCGCCCGGGCTTCCTCTGCTACCTCTTCTGCCCCGGTCGCGCGGCACTTCAGTTGTGACGAGATCACGCCGCCGGAGCACCGCCCTCCTCTTCGTGAGTCAACGCCGCCCAGGAGCCTCGCCGGCGACCCGATACTTCTTGAGGCAGAGCTTCCGGTCGCCGCTTCTGCCTCGCCTGCTCGCGCCGACCTGGCCGTCGCCTGCCGGGCTCCGCCTGCTGCCAGCCCCGGGCCGGCTAGCCTGGACCCGGCCGTCGCCCTGCTGCGGGTGGCCGCCGCCTGGCCGCGGCGCGCCGCAACCTGGTTGCGGCTGGCTGCCGCCCGGTCGCCGCGGGACGGCGCCCGGCCGTTGCATGGCTGCGGCTGGCCGCAGCCTGGCCACTGCCAGTTACTGCCTGGCCGCTGCTCGGGGTAGCTTGGCCTCTACCGGCCGCGGCCCGGCCACCGCCTCCGGTCTGGCCGCGGTCGGCTGTGGTGGCCCGCCGCCCTCTGGGCTCCGCACGGCGACGACGACTGCCCTCGTCTCGGCCGCGCCTGACGCTGTCTCTGCGCGTGGGGGGACGACCTCTGCCCCCCCTCGCGTGGTGCCGGTGGCGGACGTCTTCCGCAGGTTGCTCTCCCCCCTGGTGGCCCGCCCGCTGACGTTGCCCGCGGCCCCCTCTCCTGGCTCTTCCCTCGTGGTCGCCCCACCTCCGTGCCGGTCGCCTTCTGCCTCCCCGGCCCCCGCCGAGTCGTGTCCCTCTACCCCTCGGCACTCGCCGGACGTCCCTCCGTTGGCCGCAGAGCTGGCTTCCCCTCCCAGGCTCCCAGGTCGCACTCCCCACCCGCTGCTGCGACTGAGGAGCCTTCTCAGGGCGACCTCGAGTCGTTGGTGGCGGACTTCTGCGCCTCTTTGCAGCGCCCTCCTCCTCCCCCGGTTCTGGGGGCGCCGCGCCGTCACCGGGCGAAGGCTTGCCCGCCACTCGCCACGCTTCGCTGCAGCAGCCGTCTCGCCGCAGTTTCCAGGGCTCGGGGTCCGAACCCGGTCACCTTGGGCCAGAACCTGCTGATGCGGAAGCTGGGAGTCGTGGGGCCGCGCGAGGCACCCGACGCTGCCGCGTTGCAGCGCTACACCAGGCTCTTCGCTGTTGGCCTGTCGGAGGAGCACTGCAGAGCTATCCGAGAGCTCTTCGGTGCTCAGGTCGTGGGGTCCTTTCAGTGCTCCGTGCTGGAAGATGACGAGTTCCAGGCGGCGGTTCGTGAGCTCTTCCCCGAGAAGCAGCTGGTCGTCGACGCGCAGGCCTGAGTCTGTGCTAGTCGAGTGGTCGTCTCTTTTTGTGTTTAAATGGATGTAAACATTGCTGTTTGGAATGTCTGTGGACTTAACCAGCGTGCTAGACGCTCGGCGGTCCGCGAGTTAGTTTCTTCCGAGCGTGTCTCTCTTCTTTGTCTGCAAGAGACTAAGCTGGCGGTTGTACCCCCCTCCTTCATGCTTGATATGTTAGGGCTCGACTTTGATTATGTTGCATTGCCGGCTATGGGCTCCCGTGGTGGAATTCTGGTCGCTTGGCGCAAAGACACCTGGCTTGTCTCCTCCCCCTCCTTTGGCACTCACCACGTTACGGTAAAGGTCGCGCTGCTCTCCGCTCCCTCTCAGTACTAGTGGCTCTCCTGCGTTTACGGTCCGCAGTCCGATGCGGATAAAATCTTCTTTCTCGCTGAGATCAGTACCCTCCGTCCGATGCTCTCTGGACCTTGGGTTCTCTGCGGGGACTTCAACCTCATCTACCAGGCGGCCGACAAGAATAACGGTCACCTCTCGCGCAGAATGATGGGTCGCTTCCGTCGTTTCCTTAACGACCTTGAGCTTCTGGAGCTGCATCTCCAAGGCCGTCTCTTCACTTGGAGCAACGAGAGGTCGCATCCCACCTTGGAGCGTATCGATAGAGTTTTTGTCTCCCAGGACTGGGAGTTTCTTTTCCCCTCCTCTGCTCTTCATGTTGTCTCCTCTAGGTGTTCCGATCATGCTCCCCTCCTCCTCCTTCTCGACTGTGGGGTGCATTCTAAGAAATGCTTCACCTTTCAGGCCTTCTGGCCTAAGGTCGAAGGCTTCTTGGACACAGTCAAGGCGGTCTGGTCGGGGCCGCGCCCCGATGCTGACCCGCTCCATATGATCGATCACCTCCTTCGTGAGACAGCGAAGGTGCTTGTAAAGTGGAGCGCCAAGGCGGTCGGCAACATTCGCCTGCAGATCCAGATTGCCAAGGAGGTCATCTTCCGCCTTGAGGTCGCACAGGACTCACGGTCGCTCTCTCCCGAGGAGCTCTCTTTGCGGCGGTTCCTCAAACTATAGTACCTAGGCCTGACCTCGCTGCAGCGAACGATCGCTCGGCAACAGTCCAGCCTCAGGTGGCTACGTGAGGGAGACGCCAACACTAAACTTTTCCACCTACATGCCAACCACCGTAGGAGAAAAAATTTCATCCCCTCCCTTCTGGTCGGTGGTCGTTCAGTTTTTCGGGAAGAGGACAAGGCTTCGGCAGCCTTTGACTACTTCGACCATATTCTGGGTGCCCATCTGAGCGTTCCTGCGCCCTCGATTTTGAGGAGTTGGGACTCCCGCGGTTGGACCTGGAGGACCTCACTCTTCCCTTCTCAGAGGCCGAGGTTTGGGAGGTGATCAAGGACCTTCCAATGGACAAGGCCCCCGGCCCGGATGGTTTCACGGGTCGCTTCTACCGATCTTGCTGGTCGATCATCAGGGGCGATGTGTTGCGGGCGTTCAACGCCCTCTCTGACATGGACTTCCGCAGCTTTCACCACCTGAATGGTGCCTTACTCACCCTCTTGCCCAAAAAATCAGACCCGGTCGCTCTTTCTGATTACCAGCCCATCAGTTTAATCCATAGCTTTGGGAAAATTTTCTCCAAAGCGGCCACCAATCGCTTCGCCCCACACCTCTCTTCCCTAATCTCACCCAACCAAAGTGCCTTCATCAAAGGTCGCCTCATCCACGACAACTTCCGCTACGTCCTCGGCATGGCGAGAGTGCTTTCTAGTCGCAAGCTTCCTAGGATCATGTTCAAAATTGATCTAGCGAAAGCTTTCGACTCGGTCGGCTGGGTTTTCCTCCTTGAGCTCCTCTCGGCTGTCGGCTGCCCCCGCAGATGGACCGACTGGATCTCAGTCATTCTGTCCACCGCCAGCACCAGGGTTTTGCTTAATGGTGCCCCTGGGCAGTGGATCTGCCACGGGCGAGGCCTGCGTCAGGGCGATCCCCTTTGCCCCATGCTCTTTGTGCTGGTCATGGAATGCTTCCATGCCCTCTTCCGCAAGGCAGAATCCCGTGGGCTCCTTCTAGATCTTGGGAGGAGTATCCGCTTTTGCGCCTCTCTCTACGCTGACGATGTGGTCGCTTTCTTCTCTCCGGTCGAGCTAGATCTGCGAGTTGTCAAGGCAGTCTTGTCGCTTTTCGAGAGCGCGGCCGGCTTGGCGGCAAACTACACCAAAAGCCAGGTCTACCCCATCAACTGATCTGAGGGGCACCTGTCTCTGGTCCGATCCATTCTCTCCTGCACGATCACCGACTTCCCTTGCACCTACCTCGGTGTCCCTCCCTCTATCAAGAGGCTACCCAAAGCGGCGATACAGCCATTGGTCGATAAGGTCGCTAGGCGCCTACCCCCTTGGCAGGGCAGACTGTTGAGCCACAGTGGCCGCCTCGTGCTTGCCAAATCCACGCTCTCGGCCATCCCGGTTCACATTTCGATGGCGATTTTCATCTCCCCCTGGGCACTGTGCACGGTCGAAACCCTTATCCGTGGCTTCCTCTGGTCCGGCACAGAGGTGGCCTCGGGCGGTCGCTGTCTGGTCGCTTGGGTGAACGTCACCTACCCCACTTGCTGCGGTGGACTCGGCCTGCCCAACCTTCGTGTCTTTGGCACCGCGCTGCGCCTACGTTGGTTGTGGCTGGCGAGGACTGACCCGGACAGAACTTGGGCGGCATTCCGCTTCCCCGTGGACAAGGCCACCCAGGCTTTCTTCAACGCCTCCATTTCCGTGGAGGTGGGGGACGGTACCCATTCGCTTTTCTGGGAACACAGCTGGCTCTCCGGGTGCTCCATCAAATCCCTAGCACCTAACCTCTGGGCCGCGGTCTCACATAGGGTGTGTCGGGCCCGCACTGTCGCTGAGGCCTTGCAGACCAGGGCGGCCGGGATCCGTTGGGTCACTGACGTAACCCACGCCCGGACTGTGCAGGTGGTCTTGCAGTACCTTGTCATCTGGGACCTACTGCAGGAGGTCAGGCTCACGACCGAACCTGACCGGTTCATCTGGAAATTGGTCGCCTAGCGGAGTCTACTCCTCGGCTTCGGCCTACTCCGCCCTATTTCTTGGTCGCGTCGACATCCTCGGCGCAAGGCAGATCTGGAAGGTTCACATGCCGGGGAAGTGCAAGTTCTTTGCTTGGCTGGTCTTGCACGGCTGTTGCTGGACGTCGGACCGGCTACACCGTCACGGGCTTAGGGACTCGGACACTTGCGCACTGTGCGCCCAGGAATCCGAAATGCTGGACCATCTGACGGTGGACTGTGTCTTCTCTCGAGAGACCTGGCTTATGGTCCTCAGACATATTCTCCTTCAGAACCTGGCTCCGGATCGCCTGGTGAGGTTCGTCGAGTGGTGGTGCTCCGCCAGGAAACAGGTCGCTAAGGCACGGAGGAAAGGTTTCAACTCCTTCGTCTGGTTGGTCGCTTGGTCGCTGTGGAGGGAGCGGAACCGGCGCGTTCATGACAAGGAAGCTCTCATGCCGGTGGCGCTCGTTCCGGCGATCCTAGAAGAGGCTAGGACTTGGGCGCGTGCGGGCTTCCTCCCGCTCGCTAGGCTGTTAGGTGTTCGCCCAGTGCGGGCGGTGTAATATTTTCTTCTTCTCTTCTTTTTGTTAGGCCACGGGCCTGTTGTAATCTAACCCGGATGCTGTTTCTCCTCTCTTAATGAAAAACGTGCTTTGCACGTCTTAAAAAAAAATCACTGAGAGGCTGAGAACTTGGTTGCTCTTGCTCTAGAATCCAGACTTGAAGCCCGTGATCCAGTAGGACCTGCTCTGAATCTCAGGCATTACATGGTGTACACTTGTTAAGCATCACTATTTTGCTAGGGTGTGATCTGAAGGCAAACTAATTCCATTCATTCATTGTTCTGAATTATAGTATGAAGAACAATCAAAGGAAGAGTTGAGCCATAATTAAATCAGATTCTTAAATCTTTACATCAGACAACATTGACAGAAAGAAATACATATTTTTTTGTTCGCCCACTAATCCTCTATTTCACATTGTGAATCATCATCAGGTTTCTTTCATCAACTTCATATATAACTTGGGAACGTATCAGGTGGAAACCAGTCTACATGTGGAAACTATGGAAACTCTGATCAGAGGCGTTGGATCTCCATCTGATGGACTGCGAGAGAGCTTAGACATATTTTCAATGAACCGCCCGCCTGGCCCCCTTCTGCTCCATGGGATTTTGCAAAAACCCCCCAGCGGCTCTAATACCCAGCCCGCACGTCGCTCCCCACCCTTATCCCAGCCCCGCGCCGCCGCCCCTAATTCACGCCCCGCGCCGTCACGCCTCTGTTGCCCAGCGCCGGCGACTCTCCGTTGCGCAGCCCAGCGCCGGCGACTCTCTGTTGCGCAGCCCCACGCCGCCGCCCCTCTGTTGGGCCGGGAGCTCGCCGACGAGCTGGCCGCCCAGGTTGTTCCCGGCGAGCTCGAGCTCCTGCAGGCGGAAGAAGGGCCCATGTCGGTGTTGCCGCCGTGACTGGAGAAGTTTCTGCTGCTTCTTCTTGCCACACCACAGCTTCTTTCCTGTTCTAACTCCTCGGGGAGGAATATGCTGGTGCAGGATCTGCAAGCAGCTGCGCTCCTCAAGTGGAAATCTAGCCTATTCCAGAGCAACTCGTCGCTGAGTTGCTTAAAATCATGGAGCAACCTCACGAGCCCCTAGAACTGCAACTAGACTGGTGTTGCCTGCAGAAGCGACAGTTTCCGTGGAGTCTGCAATGCCTCTTTGATGCAATGCCAATGGCTCGTGATAGGCTTCTGATATGCTCTAATCTCTGTAATGGGAATGTCTCTTTGCTGCAATGGCAATTGTGCCTCCAATGTATTGAACTTTTGTGTGGATGATGAAATCGAATAAAAATGAAGTTTCTCTTTTCCAATTGTGTGTGAAATGGATAGATTGCAGCATTGAAAAAATGCAAACATGGTTTTGATTATTTATTTCTGAGTGAAGCTACAAAAAATGTATGTTATCTTGTAGAATAATATAACCTTTGTACTGCATATCTATAGTTCATGAATTGAGATTGCCTTTTCCCTTCAAATTGTGGAAAGGCAACATTCTTTCCATTGTGCTCTGCTTGTTAACAGGACTTTGAACTTTGTTTCAAGGGATACCCCTTGCTGGAGGCCATTGCCCACTGGCATGATACTGATAGGATGCAGCAATAGGATACAGCCATGTGTGATCTGAACCAATTGTGCTCTCTTGTGCATGAACAGTATTCTGTGAAATGACAATTCTGCATCCTATGCAATTGTGTAATTGTGCATGAACAAAATGTGTGTAATCATTGGTAACATTGTGCCTCAGATAATGCTTACAAAAGGAAAGGAAACTAGCACGCCAGACTGCATGACGTTGGCCGCGGGTGCCGTTTCGCGGCCGCCAGACTGCATGGCGTTGGTCGCGGACGCCGGACTCCATGCGGCCGCCGTTTCGCGGCCGCTGGACTGCATGGCGTTGGCCGCAGGCGTCGTTCCGCGGACTCCGGACTCCATGGCGTTGGCCACGGGCCGGTGTCGTTTCGTGGACGCCGAGTGCGGGTGCCGTTCCGCGGCACTCCATGGCCGCGGGCGCCGTTTCGTGGGCGGGCGGCGATCGCGGAAGCGGGAAGCGGACTCGGCGGAGGCGTCTCGCGGAAACGAAGAGGCACGTCGCAGATTGGGGTCCTGGCGCTGGATTGGGTTTGGGTTTTTTTTTGCAAAATCCCGTGGAGCAGAAGGGGGCCAGGCGGGCGGTTCATTGCAATATGTCTCAGCTCTCTCGCAGTCCATCGGATGGAGATCCAACGCCCCTTATCAGAGTTTTTATAGTTTCCACAGGTGGGCTGATTTCCACTTGATACGCTCTCATATAACTTATATACAAGTTCATATATAAGCTTAGCTACTTTACCTGTATTTGATCACACTTGTTTTACTTACCTTTTCTGAAGCAAAAGGTCATGCTCTTCTTACTTGCTGGTCATGCTACATTGCTACTGAACCACGTTGTCCATGCATCGCATCACTCACGAATAGTAACTAGTATCACACTTTTGGCTCAACTAATAAGTCGGCTTTTTGGCTCATCATTTATATATTCCCACAACTCTGCAGAATTATTTCAATGTGATTCGCTACCAAGACGGTCATTCGTGCTAGTGTTCATGTACTCTTCAAACAAGCTTACTATTTGAAGATACAAGTTGAGATATTAGAGGAAACTGAAAATGGATTCTACCAATGCTCATCAGTGGGTTCATGTACTACTGTAGTTTATTTGCATACCTCAAGTAATAGCCGAACTGCTAGCCAAGTGACTGTTGGCTTTTTAGTACGCTTGTTTACAGTTATTACAGAACACTTGGTGGAGCCTTTCTGATTCTGTTTAGCAAAGGTTTTAAACTATGTTGAGTTATTGAGTAGCTTAGTAGGTATAGTAGCTTCTATAGAATGGAAATAGAAATCAACAGAAGTTTTGCCTTCAATAATGGTTCATAAAGTATCATTTTTTGTTCGACGCCTTACCTTGTTTTTTCTTCTCCTTTCTTGATCAATTTTCTCCCAAACTTAGTTGGAATTTGGAAGTGATATAAATCTTTCAGCATCTCCTGAAATCACTACTTTCATCTATTATCTTAATACTTCAGTGTTGAAAGAAGTCATCACGTTCGCCGAGAGGGTCTAAAAATTCCCACGTTAATCCAAAAAAGAGAAGAATATACACTATTAGATTTTATGAAGATCTGAAGGTCTAGATTAATCCAAAGAATACATAAATTCAGAATTAAAATAAGGAAATCCAAATAGTCCATATTCAATACAAACACAATTAATAAATACATAAATTCAGAATTAAAAATAAGAAAAATAGTAGTTAATGTTTACACAGATTGGGAAAGCAAAAAAGAATATATAAATTCTCCTTTCTTGACCAAGTTTCTTTCAAATTTAGTTGGAATTCGGAAGTGATATAAATCTTTCAACATCTCCCGAAATCACTGCGTTCATTTCTTGTTGTTAGTCTGTCGTTAATAGAAGAGCCGAAAAAGAATAGAACCCTACGAAAGTTGTCAGAATATCATCCTTGTATTTCGTGCAATTCCTATAACCCTTGGATATTGCTCCCTCATTCACTGTACTTTGTCTACGCTATTGACATTCACACTGTTCACTGAGAAAAGAGTCATGCTATTCTTGACTGTCATGTGATGTAATCACATTGCTCATGAGTAGGGATGAAAACGGATCGGATACGGACGGATACTGCGGATACAGATACAGATAATTTTTCTTTCTCGGATCGAATACGGATACGGACAGTATATTTTTTGTCGAATAGTGATATTCATCATATTTGGATCATAGAAATTCAACTTTGAATTTCCGGATACTAATGCGGTACGGATAGTTACGGATATTAAATGTCCGGATTCGAATACGGTTTTACCATTTGAGTGTCTGATCCTTTCGGTCGGTCGGTCGGACGGATAATATCCGTACCACTTTCATCACTACTCATGAGTTTGTATCATGACTATGTTCGTCTGGAATTTTGTAGCTGTCTCCATGCGTTGGCAGGGTTCTTGTGTGTTCTCTACTTTTGTGTCTTGGTTTCCTTCAGAACAGAGATGATGGCATTTGCACACATTGAGATTTTAGAGAAAACTGAGAATTGGTGCTGCTGGTCCTTAGCGATTGGCATATGCATACTTGATGAGGTTGGTTTGAATAGCATGCAACTGTGATTTTCATGTCCACGATTGTGTTGAATGGGTAACATGAGTAAAAAATATGTTAATTTCTGTTTATGCCTATCAGTTGCGGATTTTCCCTCATCATTGTCAAAACATTCGATAAAAGATAGTGCAACAAAATATGGGTAGAGTCAATTGTGTAATTTTTTCCCTTCTGTTTTCTTCTGTATGAACTCTTTTATATCCTTTTATTAATATATAACCAGCGGGAAACCCATCCCGTTTCATAAAAACAAGATAGTGCAACACTAGATTCTCAATTTCTCACCGACGAGGCCCGAGGCCTCTGCCGACCCATGTGCAAATTTAGGTGCATGAGTCAGCTTGATATAGACTGCAAATGTACCCAAAATCTCCACAAGTCATCAGGAAAATGCTCATAGGGTTTCCTCTAAATTTTTCATTTGAGGATTGCTCACTTCATATATATGTCAATTGCAAGGAAATTACAAAGTTATATGGGTCTGATTCAAGCCAATCCCAGCTTTGTGGTTTTTCAGTTTGAAAGAAGTTTTGCGGTTGCTCTGAATTTGAACTCTTGAAAGTTGTTTTGCACTCTGAATCTCATGCATCAAATGGTAGACATATCTAAAGTCCCACTTGTTTGATTTTTTATTATAAAAATGAGTTTGCTATGTGTGCACACGCGCAACGTGCAGGTGCGTAAAATATTTGTTCCAATTGGTATAGAAGACTACAAATAACCTTTTTACAAATTGTGAATCATTGTCGATTTCCTTTTCACAATATTCATTGAGCTCTTTTACGGTGGTAGTATAGAGTGTAAGCCATTTTTTGGTATGGGTAAAATTGTAATTTGCACAAATTCTATTATTTGGATTTTTCACTATTCATTCTATTCTCAACGACATGAATCTATGTTGCAGGCTCACAAACAGTACGATATATAGCCTGGTATTTTCTTCATGCTTATATGTTAGTTATGCTCACATCATGTTAATGTGTTATTCCTTCCATTTCAAATTATAAGCCGTTTAGGCTTTTCTAGGTTCATTGATGTTTGTATGCATCTAGAAATACACTATACACCAATTTTTAAAAACCATTTTTGATGTTTCTGCTCATCTAGGCTTACTATGGCTCTAGCTGATATATGTGTGTATGGCTTTGCATTGCTCACAGCATGCTCTTCCTGCCTTTTATTCATACAAATGAACCACACCCTTCATGAATCACATCCTCGTCTTTGCCTCGTTATATATCCCCACGACTTCACAGAAATAATTTGCGTGTGTTACTTCTATTAGGAAATGACATGCGGCTTGCCTAGGGCCTAGGACAATTCCATTATATGTTATTTCATTCACTCAAAAAAACAAACACACTTAGATATGCATATGACTTGAGAGTTTAGAGGAAACTGACAGTATGTGTTGCCAATTTTCATTATCTCGATCCATGTACATCTAAGAAACAGGTAATCTTAGGCATTGAGAAGAATCATGGTGCCTCTGCATGGTAATACAAACAACATGGATGATCGTAGACAACTTCAATTCACCCTTCATGTAGATTCAGGTGTCAAACCCCCTTGTAAGATTAGTAAAAATAAGCACTGATTATGTATAGCAAAGGTTTATGGGAGTTGTTTAGCTAAAATTAGGCATATCATTTACCTTTCTAATCTGTACTGATACTCCTTCAGTAACCTTCAATATCAAGCTAATGGCAATAAACCGTACCCTGTCAATGGAGAGGTATTGTAATCACAGTGTGTTAACTCAAATGATGCATGGTTGGTTTTACTTAGATCTAAGCAGCAGTGTCTGAAAAAAAAGTAATATGTTTTGAAGCGTTCTACACTGAAAAAACTGCCTGCTTGCCACATGATCTTTTTTTATTTTAACTCTTTTTAATCTAAAATTTTAAAAATAGCCAATCTCAAACTAAAATTCTAAGAACAGCCTTTTTGGTCACGCCAAAATTCGTGGCGCGACTAATGTACACGGTGGCGTTTGAAAAAGTCGCATCTGACGTGGCCAACGGAGTCATGCCACACAGCCTGACGTGACTCCATTCACCTTCAGTTATGTATGTACTCTAATCAGGCCTCCCACTCTCATTTAGCTGTGTTCTGTTCTTCTTTTTAGTTAGCAAATGAACTTCTAAATTTGTGGAACTCGAGATGTATGATCTATAGAGTGCATACGTTTCATTTTAATTATATGCACTCCAAACCATAGTGTATAAAGTGAGAAATCTAATTTCGAAATAGCCTAAGTATTACTAGATGAACACATCAAATTTGCTAAGTCTGAAAATAGAGCCAACTAGTCAACTTTGAACCTATTTTTTTGAGAACTTTTACACTAAAATCTTAAACATTTTTTTACTACAATTGAATTTGGATGTTCACGGAGAAATTTGAATAGATTGATGATAAATAAAAGCAAAGTATTTATAATTTAAAGGAGGTTTAAAGTTGGAAAGTTGTGCTGTTTTTGAAGTCTGTCAGCTAAGTAGAAAACATCACAACTTTCCAATTGTAAGCCTCCTTTAAATTATATATTTTTTGCTTTTATTTATCATCAACATATCCAAATTTCTCTATGAACATCCAAATTCAATTGTAGCAAAAAAAGTATAAGATTTTAGTGTAAAATTTCTCAAAAAATAGATTCAAAGTTGACTAGTTGGCTCTATTTTCAGACTTAGCAAATTTGATGTGTTCATCCAATAATACTTAGGTTATTTCGAAATTAGATTTCTCACTTTATACACCATGGTTTGGAGTACATATAGTTAAAATGGAACATATGTACTTTATAGATCATACATCTCGAGTTTTACAAATCTAAAAGTTCATTTACTAATTAAAAGAAAGAACGAAACACAGCTAAACGAGAGAGTGGGAGGTCTGATCGGAGTACGTTCATAATTGAACGTGACAAAAGTCACGCCAACAGTACGTGGCGTGACTCGTGAACCAGTCGCGTCAGCCTGTGTGGCGTCACTCCGTCCACCATATCATATGCGACTTTTTCTAATGTCGCTGTGTACATTAGTCGCGACATGATCTTGGCGCGACCAAAAGAGTTAATTCTTGAAATTTTAGTTTGAGATAGTTATTTTTAAAATTTTAAATTAAAAAAAGTTAAAATAAAAAAAAAAGTCTTGCCACATCAATGAACCACTGCATGCACGCACTGCACCAGGTGACCAGGGCACCGCCGCACCGCTCCTCCATTAAACCTGACTGTCGGCTAGCTGTGCAGGCCACCCTCGGTTTCTCCATCTGATCCCAGGGCTCTCGTCAACAAACCCGTAAGAATTTGATTTGGTTGTCTCCCCCTGTGATTGTGATTCGTCAGAAATTAAATATCCGAACTTCTTCATAACAAAGTGTCAAAATTACAGGGTCATGCTATAATTAATCTAGAATTTCTGAATCTAGATTTTGTGCCTCGCTTCAAGCATACATGTTAACAGCCTCACGGCAGTATAAGATGGTGACATTTTGCTTATGCTTATGTGTACGAATGGTCATGCTAGTTTGCCACATTGTTGGTTCAGTTGACGTATTGGTCCGTACTTCTTCACACTTCTTACTTGATGGTCACGCGGTGTAATCACATTGCTCATGAGTTTGTATATCAATCAAAGAATCAGTGTGGTACCTGCTACGTTTCTATGAAAATTGGTGATCTCTGGCTCAATATTTATCTTTACGTGCCTAGTGTCTGCGTGTTCTGTACTTGTATGCCTCACTTAACATCAAGACATGACATGCAAAATTCTGCCCCTTATCCCACCATGTTGAGCTGCCATGCATTGCTAACTAGACGAAACTACGGGTGCCCGTATGAATTGAGATTTTGGAGGAAACTGATAATTATTGGTATTGTTGCTTCTCGCAGATTGGCATCTGCATAGTTCAGGTTGCTTTGAATAGCATGCTGATAGGAATATTCGGTCTATTTCTATGATGGTGTTGATGGTCCGCACTAACTAAAAAATTATTGTAGATTTTTTCATCATATTAATTGTAGCTCTTACATAATCGTTCTCAAGGCATCAAGACAATGATTTCTCAAAATTTCATAGCCGCAGCCAGGCCAACTCTCAAGTTGCAATTTGGCTGCATGACTCTGCTCGACGACCTAAACTGAGCATATATTGTCTCGATCATGAATATAATATTAAAAAATATCTAGAGATCACTATGGAAAAACACATTGGTCACACCATCTCTCATCTCAGTCGAGAAATGAATGAACGCATCACCGTCTTTACAATCGGCTTCATGCGACTATTCGTAACTGTACCATTTAGCACGGTCCTTGCTTTCTGAAATTGTCTCTCTAGCTTAATATCTATCTCCTTGCCCTGGCAGTGTTCTGTGTGTTATCATACTTATAGGTATTATAGTTAACATTAAGACATGAGATGCAAAACTCTGCCCCTTAACCAACCATGTTTAGCTACCATTTGCTCACTGGACAAACCAGTGTTGCGCTTAAGAATTGAGATTATTTTAGAGGGAACTGAGAAGTGGCGTTGCTTGTTCTCGTAGATTGCGATCTGCCTGGTTGAGGTTGGTTTGAATAGCATGTTAATATGATTATTTGGTCATGATCAGTTGGACGAACAGTCTATTGTTGTTTAACATACTAATTGCAGCTATTACATCATCGTCCTCAAGGAGCGCAGCCCGACCCTCAAGTTCAAAATGTGGCTGCTTCTTGATGTCAATCATTTAGTGTTGCATTTATCATAAATAAATATACTATTCTAACATCTCTAGAGGTCACCATATGTTATTAGTTGAGGCAAGCAGCCGGCTTTTCTCCCCTCTCGTCCCTCGTGTCGTCTCCCCTGGAGGCGGCCCGAGGGAGCCCGACCCGACGCCGCCAGCTCCCCCCGCCTCCAAGCCCGGCGGCCGCCGCCGCCCTCTCCAGCGCCGGCACCTGCGGTCAGCGGCAGCACCGCACAACCGGTGCTCCCGCGTCTCTCCTCCTTCCTCCCTCTCCCTCTCTCCCTCCTTCCTCTCCTCCCGACAACACCACCGTTGTGGTCACTCCCTTCGTTCGTCGGCGGGACGCTCCTCCCCGGTGCCGGCGTCGGTCTCCGCGGCGGTTTCGTGTCGCCGCTGGCACTCCCCTCCTCTCTCCGCCTTCCCTCGCCGCCAGCCGCCTCGGGGCTAACCCTAGATCTGGGCTGGTGGGCCCGGCGGTGGTGGCCTCTCCCTCCGCGCCGTCGCCGCTGGCGTCCTCCGCCAGCCTCGGTCTCGGGTCCGCCGTCGTGGGGTCAACCCTAGATCTGGGCTGGGTGGGTCCGACGGTGCTGGCCTTCTCCCTTCGCGCCGTCGCCGCCGGCATCCCTCCGCCAGCTTGGTTCTGGGCCCGAGACGCTGCCGCCCTCCTCCCTGGGTCCCGGGCTCGGCGGGTGTCTGTTGACGGTGGAAATTCACCATTTTCAACCCTCAATATTCTCACATAAATGGAGGCATATGTATATTTCACTAGCATTTAGGTTTGAATAATGTAGTTCCACTTGTCCTTGGAGATTATTTGTATGTAGGTGATTTACCCCTTAAAAGAGATGGAAACTCAACTTCTATGAAGAAACCATGCCAACTCAGCTGAGGAGGTGGCTGCCACCAAGGGAAACATGGCAATCCACGTCATCGATCCAGGGGAGGCACTCACCGACGAATCAGAGGACGCCACATGGACTTCACATGGATCAAAGGGCCCACCTCGGATACCAAATCAAGCCATGCACCGGGGATGGATCAGAGGGCCCACATGTCAGCCAACCAGAGAAAACACAGGCCAGGAGGCGACCCTAGGGGGCCGGCCGATCCTAGGATCGGCCGAACCGACCTAAGGGCCTTTGATCCTAGCCCTCCACGTGTTGGTTGCTCATTGGTCCATTGCCTCACTCCCGGGTGTTTAGGGGCCATTTGGGCGTCCGAGCAAGCCTTGTCCTCGCCTATAAATAGAAGGGGAGGGGCTCCCATTTCTCATACACCACTCTCTCATTCTCCTCTCACTTTTAGTTTCCAAGGCTAGGGGGTAGGCTAGAGTAGCTCTTATTCAAGTTCCAAGTCCTCTTGGAGGTCTAGGTATGAGTTCTCTTTTATCTTTATTTCTTTGTATGACTTTGATCTACTTCAGTTATTCAGCTATTTCATATAAAGTCATGGTAGATCATATTCTTGATATGTTCTTGAGTTCATCCTCTGTTCATCATTTAGAGGCTCATGTTCTTCGTGAACACTACCTTTTGATCCACTTGAAGGGTGATAAACTCCTTCCTTATGTGTTTGTTCATAAGTTAGAGGCTCGTGTTCTTCACGAACACGACCCTTTGATCTTATTGATTAGACATAAGAGAGTTCATATATGTTCGTATGTCTAGCCTTAGTTGATCTTGTTAGATGGCATGAGAGTGTTGCATGAGGTCTGTGTTCAAGCTACGGTACTCGGTCTAGTTGACCAGTCTTCTGGTGGCTCTCACCCTGGGTCACAATAGCCCGGGCCGGGTGGAGTCTAGCAGCAACGTAGGCATGGTGCCTGGGTTGTCTGGCTACGATAGTTATGAGCATACCCCCCGTAACGAGAGGTCGGTCCTCAGGTGGTGATAGCCCTGTTGGATCCTAGGGCAACCTCCACGCTGGGGTACCTGCTGTAGGAGTCTAAAGTCTAGTTTCGCAGAGTGCTGGTCGTCGCGGGCTAGCTCCCCGTTTGTACCTAGGTGCTGAACCTTATCTCTCTCATGCAATACTCATGCCCATCTCTTGTATCTTCTAGCTTTGTATGTTTAGTACATTAGAACCTAGAGCTAACTCGTATGTTCCCCCTAAGCCGTAGTGTGCTAGAGTAGAGGTAGATTTGAGTGTGTGTGTCGCACTACCCTTATATCTTTTATCTTACCCCTGTCTTTGAGTGTGTTGTTCCCTATATCTATCTCTTGGTTTACATTCAGAGCAAAAGCATAAGTCTCAGATATCCGCCATTGCCTTCCACAGATTCGATACCCTTGGAATACTCTCCTTCCTTGGGGAAATGCTACAATGGTTTATCTGTGCGCTTGCGGATTCGTTCATGATCGTTTAGATTAACCTATGGCAAGTCTCGATGTTCAAGCTAACCTGCGCCATTAGTTGTGACATTGAGAGGTGCCTAAAGGCATTTCCTAGTGTTGTTGCTAAGGACGGGTCCCGGATCTGCTCTTAGGATGACGACGCTATGAAATGCCAACAAGTATTTCTGGCGCCGTTGCCGGGGAAGGCACAGGATTATCATGACTATGCTTTGCATCTGTTTATAAATTCTGAGTAGGTTAGGACAACTCTCAATGCAGGCTAACCTTGATTGTCTTCTTTTATCTTTGGATGATGAAGATAGGTAGTGTATGACTGGTTTCGACCTACCGGGGAATTTTACTGAAGATCCCGAGTCACTTGTGAGGAAAGCTCGAATTCATTTCGGCTCACCTCGTCGTACTCGTCCGGAGGGCGAACCAGCTTCCTTTGTACCATCCACGTCCAACGTTATGGCCCAGAAGACACTTCGTGAGTACTCAGCTCCTTCCGCTGACCAGGTGCTGCAAGGCCCTGAGGTGGTAATGGGGACTGAAAATTTTGAGATCAAGACGGGTCTAATTACGATGGTACAGGCTAGCCCATTCTGTGGCAAGCCAAATGAGGATGCCAATGCTCATCTGCAGCAATTCCTAGAGCTATGCAGCACTTTTGTCATCAGGGGTGCAAATATGGATGCTGTTCGTTTACGGCTATTTCCATTCTCCCTCCTGGGGAAAGCTAAGCAATGGTTCTATGCGAATCGTGAAGCTATTAACACTTGGAGTAAGTGTTCAGAGGCATTTCTCAAGAAGTTCTTCCCATTGGGTAAAACCAATGCTCTTCGTGGAAGGATTTCTGATTTTCAGCAAGCAGTAAGTGAATCTATTCAGAGGCTTGGGAAAGGCTTCAGGAGTATGTCCTGGCCTGTCTTCACCATGGGATGGAGGATTGGCTTATTCTTCAAAGCTTCTATAATGGGTTGACTCCGACAGCCCGAGGCCATATTGATGCTACTGCTCAAGGAGCATTCTTCTCACTCACTGTTGATGATGCTAAATTACTCATTGAGAAGATGGTCTCCAACCAAGGGTGGAGTGATGAAAGAAATCAACCACGACCGAGGGGTACTCATACTGTCAAGGAAGCAGACATGATTACTGCCAAGATGGATCTTCTTATGAAGAGATTGGATGACTACACCAGCGAGAAGACTGCCATGGCTACCGCTACTCTGCCTATGGATTCTCACATGACTTGTGAAGTCTGTGGCAACACTGGGCACTCAGGCAACTACTGTCCGGAGACTCAGGAGGAAGTGATGTACATGAACGGCAACAACAACGGTTATCGTCCACCTCAACAAGGAGGCCAATCGTGGAATCAACAACACCCTTATTATCAAGGAGGTAACCAAGGTAACTCATACAATCCTAACCAACATTCCTTGAGAGATCTTGTTTTCGGGCAAGCTAAGATTAACGAAGGTATTAACAAGAAGTTAGCTACCCTTGATAAAACCGTGGAAAGCATCAACGTTAAGCTTGATAGTTTTTCTTCTGCTCAGAAGAGTCAGCTAAGTTTCAACAAAATGTTAGAAACCCAGCTGGCTCAGCTGGATGTTTTAGTTCCATCTCCTGATAACGGGAGGATCCCGGGGCAACCCGTATCCTCCTGTGAGAATGTTAGTGTAGTGTCAACCTGGTGGGGTAAGCCACCTAGGAAGACATATGCTTCTAACTATGTAGGAAAGCCCAATCAACAAATTCTTGATCCATGGGAGGAATCAGCAGTGGTTGTCACACCTGATTTTCCGAAGAAAACCAAATGCATCTCATATGTGCGCCAGGATCAAGTTTACACACATATGATAGACGTCATGAGTGAAATACCAATAAACAGCAATAAAAACATATAAGAGTTAAACCATTACATTATCTCTTTATTACACTCAGACGTTAGACTCGAAGGTCTTTAAAACGAACAAACGATAACTAGACGAAGCAACTCCGTCTTCAGCTTCCACAGGCACATGACTGGGGGCACGCAAGCCTCAGAACTCATCGTAGTCGCTGAAGTACTCTTCTCCATTGTTCTCCTCTGAACAGCGGGTAAGCAAGGGTGAGCACACTTATGGTTGGAGCTCAGCAAGTGGGGGAAGATGCAAGGCTATCAAGGATAGGCTAAGGTTTTGCAGCGGTTAGCATTTTATAAGTTGGTCAAATTTTAATTAACAAACACCTAGTTACTAGATGTAAGTTTATACCAACCCACTTAAGCATTTAGGAAAGCATCTCATCTCAGAACCACAAGAACCACGATTTAATTCCATCTTTATGTTTGATTATCATGTGAGGGTCCAGGCCGCTCTTGACCGTGAGCACGGCTGATCGATCAGTTTTAACTCTGCAGAGGTTGTACACTTTCACCACAGCTCGCGTAAAAGTTCCGAAGAACTTTGAACCCAACCACGCATGTGCTGATCAGGCACAATACCACACTTCCGAGGTGTGATTGCATAGGGACGCTACGAAGCCTTTACAAAGACATGCAAAAGCACCAACAACCCACGACAGTTACAGCTCAGGGCGGACCATAACCCTCCCTAGTGGTCAGCACCTTAGCAAAGGCTGCTATCCCAAAAGAACCGGGCTATACCCCTGCAACCCCGAGCCCCCTGTGTTCCTTTCGGATAAGGTCACCAGTACAATCACACACCTAATTAATTGGCTAAGCCAGAGCCATATGGACTGTGGTTGCACTGTTTTCCTGGGTGGTTCTCCATGTTCCGATTAAATCATATGATCTTGTTATTAACCATACACACACATATATATATATCACCAAAGTTATCATGATCAGCATTCATCATATAGCAAAAGATTCATTGGAACCAACCCAAAGTATAGCAACTAAGCATTTCTACCCAAAACATTTATTTAAAAGGGTTGTCCAAGGTAATAGGGATAAAATCTAGTCATGTCCTTAAAAAGGTGATTTCCCATCAAGTTTATGCAATACAACATTTAAAAGTAAACTTAGTTATCATGCAAGTTGTGTGGGACAAAAATAGAATATGCAGGGGGAGAAGTCCACTTGCCTTCCTTGCTTAAACACCGGGGTTCTTCTTCAAAAACACTTGCTCTTGATCCACTTCAACTGGTTGCTCACTTGAAACTGGCACGATGTCTACGAGCACACATAAAGACATTCAATAAACAAAACAATACACCAAGCATGAAAAGCTTAAAGAGAGAACAAGGTTTGGCTCTAGGAACGCGAACACAAAAACACTAGGAACTATTAGAAGCTTTGGATGATCACATACAAGAGCTAGCTAGTGCTTGGTATATTTTAATTGAATAAAGATGTGCATAGGTTATTTCAGAGAAATACCCTATTTAATTATTAAGCAAGTTATTTTATATTTAAATGACGATGTAAACTTAGTCCAATTTTATTTGTAAATATTCAAGTATGATTTATGCAAATTAAACATTTAATTAAAAGAAGCATGTGAAGCATCTAAACGTATATATTTATATTCCGAGTTGTTCTAATCAAATTATAATTTAAAAACACATTTATATTCATATTAATCAAATTAACATTTAATTGAGAAAACTCGGGATATAGCCTATGTTGCTTTTATTTAGGAAGCAAATTGCATAATCATTAATCAATTTAAGTTTGATTATGAAAATCGAGGTGTACATCTAATTGACTTTTAATTATAAGAAATATCTAACTAGTATTAATCATATTAATTTTCTTATGAAAACACGTGTTAAACTCTAATTAGATTTTAATTAGAAAAGCATGTGTATAAGGATTTAATCATATTTAATATTTAAATAAATTATAAAACAAAGAACATGTTCAACATTGGTCCTATCACGTAATTTGAGTTGATATGAACCTAGCGCAACTTGAAACGTTGAAAACGGAGCTAAAACGCAAAAGATACGGCCAAAACAAGGTTCTGAAATTGACGGGCTTGAAAAGACGGTCGCATTGACACCAAGAACGTTTAAAACGGATAAAAGACGGAAAAGATATGGCTAAAACAAAGTTCAGGGGCTAGATTGTGAGAAAACTTGGGCTTCAGGGGCTTATCTGCAAGAAACCAGGGGCTAAAACATGATTATACATATAAACAGAGGGGTTTATATGCAAAAAGGAATGAAAAGGACCTCTGATGAAGGAATCTAAAGAAACAGGGGCTAAAACATAAAAACAAGGACCTGCTCGTAAGGATTTTTGATGGTGGAAGGACCGGCTTGCGAAAACAAAGAAACCCAGGGGCTCTTAAACAAAATTGCCCCAGCTGACCGGTACGCTCGGGTTTGACTCGGGGCTGGACACGATCCGAGCCGTAGATCTCAGATCCAGCGGCTGACGGGGTGGTGGACCGCGCCGTGGACTCGGTCCATGGGTCCACGGTGGACCAGATTCATTAAACGAAGGGGTACGCGATCCCGATCGTTCATCATAGATCGAACGGCTGGGGTGGCGTGCACGCGAGGGACGGCGGCGGTTCACCGGACAGGAAGATGGCGCGGTGGCGCGCGGTGGCGCTTCGCCGGCGTGATCTCGGGAGAGGGTTCCCGGCCACGGTTTCGTGCACGCGTGGGTGCTACGCGTAGCGGGGAGGCTTGCGCACGCATCTAGGGGTTCAGGAGAGAAGCTCGGGCGGTCATGGCGGCTAGCACCGGAAGGGGGCGGACGGGAGCTCGCCGACGTGCGACGGCGACGAACCAAAACACGCTACGGGCCTCTGTTTAACACACTGAACGGCTTAACAGGATACACGGTGATAACAAACGCGGTCGTGACCACAGGGGCGTGATCTGGCCAGAGGGGAGGCGGCCATGGCCGGCGGGGCGGCCGGCGGCAATGGCTCACCACGGCTACGCATCCTGACGCTCGGACCAAAGGAAGAAAAGGAGCTGGTGGCTTCCTCACCTTGCAGAGAAACTACGGCCGAGGAGAAGGACGGCGAAGAAGGAGTGGCGGCGAAGATCGGTGGCGACGGCGAACTCGGGTGGCGCTCTGACGGACAGGGACAGGAGCTCCGGGAAGCGACGAAGATGAAGACTTGGCGCAAGAGGGGCTCAATGAACGTTGGGTGCATCACCAGAGAGGAAAAAGAGAGGGAGAGAGGGGGTCCTTCACCGGCGACGAGCTTTACCAGCGGCGGCGGAAACAGAGGCGGCGGCGCTGGGTGGATTGGAGCTCAGGCGTGGGGAAACTGTGTGCGAGTGCGAAAGGGAGGGGACGAGGGTGATGCCCGGCTTTTATACGGACAGAGAGAGGAGAAGGGGAAGCGGGAAGGGGCCGGCGGCGGCGGCGCACTTGCCATTGATGGCCGGCGGCTTCGCGGGCGTAAAGGAGCAAGAGGAGGGAGGGAAAACGGCAAGAAACCGAAGAGGATATGGTCGTGGAGGTTTATTGCCTTTAATTGAGACGCTGAAAAGGAAGGGGAGGCAAGGGGGCGCGGGCAGGCGCGGCGGGGATCACGGCGGGCGCGCGGCTGAACAGAGAAAAGGGGGCGCGGGAGGAAGGAGATGGTGCCGACAGGTGGGGCCGGCATGTCAGCGGCCGCGAGGAAAAAGAAAAGGAGAGGAAGGATAGGTGGGCCGCCGGGGGTTAACGGGCCGGAAGAGGAGGCAGGCCGGGAGAGAGCTGGGTCGGGGTGAGCTGAAAGGGGAGAGGGGTGAGGTTGAGGGGTTTTTTTTCTTTTAAACCTTTTCAAACTTAAACATTTCAAACACTTTTTCAAACATTCAAACAAACTTTAAAACTTTTAAAACTTCACTCCATCACACATAAACCATGCAAACAAGATATGATGCACAAGCACTTATTGTTTCTAAAATTAATCAAATGATATTTAAATATTTAAAAGCCAAATTTATTTGATAATTTATTTATTCCTTAAAAAGAAAACTAAAGCACCAAGTTGCTATTATTTGCATGATGGAAATTTAGGGTGTTACAGTGGTGCACAAGAAAGATCCAGGCTACCCGACTATCACTTGCACAATCTATTACAAGAAGATCAGGCATGCCCTTTGTGACCTTGGTACAAATGTTAATCTCATGTCCAAGGCCATGTTCGAGCAACTTGGATATCCAGCTCTCTCTCCAACAGCACGGACTATCCAACTCGCAGATTCAACGATACGATATCCAGAAGGAATTGTTGAGAGCATATTGGTCAAGGTTAAGAGCTCTTATGTCTTCGCGGATTTCGTGGTCCTTGATATGGATGACGAGGGAGGAATGCCGCTCATCCTTGGGCGACCATTTCTCAGTGATGTCCGAGCTAGGATCAATGTGGGGTCCGGAATCATCCGTTTCCGCATTGGGAAGAGGAACTTGAAGTTGAAGTTTCAGGACAAAGAAGAGCAATGCTATTTAGTGCAAGATAGTGTTGAGCAGCTTGGGGGAAGGACGGAGCCTTCGCCCCCAAGGAAGAAATCTCCGTCGAAGAGGTTAAAGAAAATTTGGAAAGAATGGCGGAAGATTGAGATGAAACCACCCTCTACGTCTCAGGAGTGGGGTGCTGAATGGAATTGATCACTGAGAAGAGTCCAACTCGTCAGACTGAAAATGATGTGTCCTTTCTACCAAAAAGGATTTCTTGCTCGAGATTGGATCAAGTATTCTCTCTATTGTGTTGCTGAAAATATTATTATTGGTGGAGCAAGCTCGGTAAGAACTTCATTCGATTTCACTAACCCATCACCGAGTTGCTCTTGTTGTCCTTTGTTGTTGTGATAGCATGAATTGGGCGGCGAACACTCTCCGGAAGGTGACACGCTCACGCTCCCGTTCGCGGGCAAGAACGAGTGCATCCACCTCCGCCGAGCCAACGCCGAGCCCATCGACGATGGATTATGAAGAAGAGCAAGCCGAGCCACAAGCCGCGGAGGAGGTCGTCGACGACACCCCCTACCTCAACTTGCGGTGCGCTCGAGAGGAACAAGCCTATGCTCTCCTGAAGGACCGAGTCTTCGCTCACACCCGAGACTTCGACCCGGCTCTCATGGAGAAAACAGGTATGAATCTCGAGTTCGCTTCCATTTGGCATGCTCTTGGTTGGGAGGAGTTTGCGCCGGTTACAGAGCTTGGCTCTCGGCCCCTCACCATCCAGTTTCTTTGCTCTCTTACCGAGATCCCGGATGGCATTGAGTTTCATCTCTTTGGGACCGATTATCGTGTTTCTTGGAAGGAAGTCGTCTTCTTGGTTTTAGTCCTCGTTGTGCTGTTTCTCTGAAGAAGGCTTGTGAGGGTTATGTCCGAGAATCTTTCTGGGCAAATATCTCTAGTCTTGTTTACAGTGGCAAGTTTGTACCTCGGTGCAACGATATTGTGCATCCCACTCTCCGTCTGTGGCACAAGTGGCTCGCCGTTACTCTCTTTCCACGAGAGGATGTTCGGCCTGTGCGCAGCGATGAGATGATGCTATTATACACCGCTGTCAACCGGATCAAGGTCTCTCCCGTTAATACTATGATTCGGCAATGGTTGATGAATTTCAAGATGATAGGTCCTATTGAGTGTACGTCTTTGGTGACTCGTATTGCTCTCAGACTCAGGGTTCTTAGCGGGAATCCCGTACCCTTTATCGGGACGCCCCGAGTTCTCATTGATGAGGCGTACTTGATCCAAGGGCATATACTCAAGAGGGGCCCAAATGATTCTTTGACTTCCTTCTTTCCGGGCTATGCAAACCAAATCACATTACCTAACCCGGGGTTTGGATTGTATAATTCGGAGTCACTAACCATTCCCCTTGTTACACAAGAGGAAAGTCGTCGTGCTAGTGTTTCGGGCAGGTCCACCAGAAGCGCGGCGAAGAGAGCACACATGCAGCAGCAGCAGCAGTCACAGCCGACACCACCACCACAGCCTCAGCCACAGCCTGCTACACCACCGGTGGTAGGAGGGGCCCCTGCGGGGTACATGTCCGGGGTTACCCCTGGATATGCACCTGGCTGGGACCAGCCCACCTACCAGCCGAGTGCGAGTAGCACAGCTTGGGCAGGCGCGAGCAGAGCTCAGTGGGCCACACCCGCTAGTTCTAGCTCCGGTGGTCCACCTCCGTCTTCGTCCTTCCGGCGACACTCCTCAGCCTCTGCATGTGATGCTCAGCTCACGCAGCAGATGGGAGAGCTCACCGCCCAGGTCACAGGACTGGAGGAGACGCTAAACACCCACGTCGAATCTACCTCAGCGTGGCAGCGTCGGGCTGGTGAGAGGATAGCAGCCATGCAGCAGGATCAGCAGCAATACATGGAGGCGCAGAGGGCTTACTACGCGAGTCAGGGTTTCTTCTACCCTCCTCCGCAGTGAGCCTGAAGCTAGCTTGGGGGAGGACCCCCATCCTGAGGTAACTTGTATCTTCTTTTGTTTTCAGAATAAATGAAAATCCAAAAAAATCTGCAAAATAAAAAGACCGAAAATATTTATTTGCTTTCATCATCATCACTTGCTTAGTTTGCTTTGATATGCTTAGTAAGAATGCTTTGCCTCTATGGTTGAAATGATGAATAGTTGCTCTATTTATTTTCCTCGTATGTCTTGCCTACAACTTTGTATCCTACCTAAGTTTTGAGTTTGTTGGCTTGTATGTTCAAACCTTAGCTTGAAAATTGTGGGTAGCAAAAAGCATGATCCTTGCCTAAGTTGATGTGAGACATGATATGGTATAATAGAGTGCTATGATCTTGTGCTTAGTGATGCTTGACATCCGGAGTTTTTTCTTTTTGAAAAATCAAAACATGATGAGTTCCTCAATGATGAGAATTTCCCATCCACGGCCATATGTAGATTCTAGTTCTTAGCATCCACATATGCAGCTTGTTCTCTCATTGAGCTTTGTCAAATTGTTGTGACCCTTGTTAGAACTCATACTCCCCTGATCAAGATCACGTACACGTTCATGCTAAAACTTCTACACTAGAAGTTAGCATTCATCATTTGTTCCATATGCCTATGCATTCTTCCTCAAATAAAACTCTATGTATCTTTGCATTATTCATCCCTCTCCAAATATCTCCAATAGAGACAAGGGGCTAGCTAAAAAAAAGAGAGAGAAAAAAAAGAAAAGCATGCTCAAAAGCATGGCAAAAATAAATAAAGAGAGCTAGCCCAAGTCTCGAAAAAATTTCAAAGGAGAAAAAGGGATTGATATGTGCAAGAGAAAGAGTTCCACCATATAGATGGTAATAACTAGTACCTGCTCCGGGGCTAGTGTCCACCTTACCATCAATCCCTCATCTCCTCATAAAAAGCATAGCAATATCTAGCACCCACTTCCGGGCCTAGTATCCACCTTGCCATGCTCATATCCATCACACACATATGCACATCTTGATCAGGATGTATGTTTGTTTCTTCCAAGGATCCGACTTTTGACTTAGCAAAACATGAGAGGCAAGTATGCCACATCTTCCCTACCTACAGCTCGACATACAGCCTATTAGGAGTAGGATGTGAAGAAAGGCAACATTGTTGCCTTGGTGAGGAACCATACACCTTTGAGCGATCCGAGGGTATCATTTGAGGAACTCTGATTTTCTTTTGAAAAATTTGCAAAACCTCCGGATTGCTAAGCTGATCAAGGTATGAGTGACTATGCACATGCTATATAACCATTCTGTCTCTCAACCGCCCAAGGCAGGTGAAGCTATATGCCCCACGTAACAGGTGAAAGGTAAGAACATTGCCAACTTGTTCAACTTTTGGTAGAGTACTTTGTTGTAGGTTTGCCATAAGTTGAGAATACAACATTGTAGCAACTCCTGATCAACCAACCTAAATCTCTAATGTCTTGCTTCGAGACGAGCAAGAGGTTAGCTTGGGGGAGTTTGTTGACGGTGGAAATTCACCATTTCCAACCCTCAATATTCTCACATAAATGGAGGCATATGCATATTTCACTAGCATTTAGGTTTGAATAATGTAGTTCCACTTGTCCTTGGAGATTATTTGTATGTAGGTGATTTACCCCTTAAAAGAGATGGAAACTCAACTTCTATGAAGAAACCATGCCAACTCAGCTAAGAAGGTGGCTGCCACCAAGGGATACATGGCAATCCACGTCATCGATCCAGGGGAGGCACTCACCGACGAATCAAAGGATGCCACATGGACTTCACATGGATCAAAGGGCCCACCTCGGATACCAAATCAAGCCATGCACCGAGGATGGATCAGAGGGCCCACATATCAGCCAACCAGAGAAAACACAGGCCAGGAGGCGACCCTAGGGGGCCGGCCGATCCTAGTATCGGCCGAACCGACCTAGGGGCCTTTGATCCTGGCCCTCCACGTGTTGGTTGCTCATTGGTCCATTGCCTCACTCCTGGGTGTTTACTGGCCATTTGGGCGTCCGAGCAAGCCTTGTCCTCGCCTATAAATAGAAGGGGAGGGGCTCCCATTTCTCACACACCACTCTCTCATTCTCCTCTCACTTTTAGTTTCCAAGGCTAGGGGGTAGGCTAGAGTAGCTCTTATTCAGGTTCCAAGTCCTCTTGGAGGTCTAGGTATGAGTTCTCTTTTATCTTTATTTCTTTGTATGACTTTGATCTACTTCAGTTATTCAGCTATTTCATATAAAGTCATGGTAGCTAATATTCTTGATATGTTCTTGAGTTCATCCTCTGTTCATCATTTAGAGGCTCATGTTCTTCGTGAACACTACCTTTTGATCCACTTGAAGGGTGATAAACTCCTTCCTTATGTGTTTGTTCATAAGTTAGAGGCTCGTGTTCTTCACGAACACGACCCTTTGATCTTATTGATTAGACATAAGAGAGTTCATATATGTTCGTATGTCTAGCCTTAGTTGATCTTGTTAGATGGCATGAGAGTGTTGCATGAGGTCTGTGTTCAAGCTACAGTACTCGGTCTAGTTGACCAGTCTTCTGGTGGCTCTCACCCTGGGTCACAATAGCCCGGGCCGGGTGGAGTCTAGCAGCAACGTAGGCATGGTGCCTGGGTTGTCTGGCTACGATAGTTATGAGCATACCCCCCGTAACGAGAGGTCGGTCCTCAGGTGGTGACAGCTCTGTTGGATCCTAGGGCAACCTCCGCGCTGGGTACCTGCTGTAGGAGTCTAAAGTCTAGTTTCGCAGAGTGCTGGTCGTCACGGGCTAGCTCCCCGTTTGTACCTGGGTGCTGAACCTTATCTCTCTCATGCAATACTCATGCACATCTCTTGTATCTTCTAGCTTTGTATGTTTAGTACATTAGAACCTAGAGCTAACTCGTATGTTCCCCCTAAGCTGTAGTGTGCTAGAGTAGAGGTAGATTTGAGTGTGTGTGTGTGTGTGTCGCACTACCCTTATATCTTTTATCTTACCCCTGTCTTTGAGTGTGTTGTTCCCTATATCTATCTCTTGGTTTACATTCAGAGCAAAAGCATAAGTCTAAGATATCCGTCATTGCCTTCCACGGATTCGATACCCTTGGAATACTCTCCTTCCTTGGGGAAATACTACAATGGTTTATCTGTGTGCTTGCGGATTCGTTCATGATCATTTAGATTAACCTATGGCAAGTCTCGATGTTCACGCTAACCTGCGCCATTAGTTGTGACATTGAGAGGTGCCTAAAGGCATTTCCTAGTGTTGTCGCTAAGGACGGGTCCCGGATCTGCTCTTAGGATGACGACACTACGAAACGCCAACAGTGTCGATGCGGCACCCGGCGCCGCCTCTCTCTCTCCGCCGCCTCTTCCCCGCCAGCGGCACGAGCGCTCCGTGGAGGCCCTCGCGGCGATGGATTCGGGTTGGGTGGGCTCAGCGGCGCCGGCCTCCCCCTCCGTGCCGTCGCCACCGGCGTCCTCCGCAACCCTAGATCTGGGCCCGGGCCGCCGCCGCCCCTCTCCCCGGCGACCGCTTCCCCGCCGCCGGCTGCCGCGGTCGCGGCCTCTCCTCGACGACACGATGACGACACCCCCTCTTCCTCTTCGCCGGCTGCACCATCGGAGTCCCCCTCCTTCGTCGACGGCTGCGGGTGCGGCCACCCCTCCCCGCCGGTGGCCGCGGCTCCTCCTCGTCAACGGCGCCCCCGCCGGCTCGGCTGCGACGGCGCCCTCCTCTCGGTGGTCCTTGCCGGTGGCGCCCCTCCTCCCCGATCTCTGGCACGCCGCCGCTTCGCCGGCGCTCCACGCCCCCCCTGGTGCTGCTCCGCCTCCTGCCGTGGCGCCGGACCCCGTCACGGCCCCCCTACCAGGGGTCGGCGATCCCTCTCCGTTTCGCCGCCTCCACTCCTCTGTCGGACCTCGTCGTCGTCTCGTATTACCGCTGGTTCGGTCTGCCTGCCGTCTTCGCCGTTTGTGTGGGTCGTGGTCCGTCAGCCTACTCGTGCTTCCTGTTGTTGTCACCCCGGTTTACTTGCTGCCTTCCCATCGGTGCGCCTGCTTCTCAAGCCTTGAAGTTTGGCGGTGAGGAGTTGGTCTTGGGGCTCGGCGAAAGCCTTGCACGACCTCGGCCGGTGCCGGCAACGGCTGCACCCTCGGTGTAGCTTCCTCGCTGGAGGCGTTGTCATGGCGGCCCCAATTCCATTTGGTCAGCCTGGTGAAAACTAGGTCTGCTCCTTCTTGAGCAAACGGGCAATGACGGTGTTCTCGTCGCTCCCTCCTTGGTGGTGGCATCCTGCGCGGCATCTTCGTTCGATCTTCATAAGCTTGTGTTGTTGGCTCCCGGTGGTGAGCTAGTGTTCGGGGTGTCCTTTTGTGCAGGCTAGGCTTCGCCTTCTAGTTCTTGTCTGGTGTGGTGGTGGTGTTGGGTTTCCTCCTCTTCTTCAGCTTCCTTCGGTCGGTTGACCTTTTTTTCCCTCTCCTGGTCCTGCTCTCGGCACTTTAGGGTTCCTCCTAAAACTGCTTCTTTGTAACTCTTTCTCCTCTCTTAATGACAAACGTGCTTTGCACGTCTTAAAAAAAGTTATTAGTTGAGGCAATGCCAAGTTATGCTAGGACGAATTGTATGATTCACACCAATGTACAACGAGGTGCTAGGCATGCGTCAAGCCACTAGCTACAGTGACACCAACAACGAGTTCCTGCTGTGATGTACCATTTCTGAGGCCAAAGAGAACTTGTTCGGGTCAGAAGAACGCCTGAGCCATCTTCCACCACTAAAATTCCTGCATTTCCACACAAACCAAAGATAGTGATATCAACAGCACTTACCGTAGCACTAGCACTTGTATTTGATTTTGTTACAAGAGAATGCCAAACGAAGAAGCTTCGAAATGATTTGTGCAACATCAACATCTGGGATGAGGAACAGTGCTAAACACATTCTTGCATTGGCAGGTTCTGAAGCTGAGAATCCTATGTCGATGGGGACACTAGCGTTATTTAATGCCCATCAACCAACAAAGGATCATAGAATACAGAGCACACTTGAGAAAATTGAGTTCCTTCCCTTTACCACCGAGATCATTTTTTTATATAATGTTTACCACTGAGATCATGCCTGCAGAAAAAGTCTTCTAAAAACAAGATCAAAGATCCATTTCATTGTGCACAACTAATAAAGGTTCTAAGATGACCAATTCGAGTCAATGGAAGCCAGACCCTAAAAGATAAGTTGAAAGATCTTAAATTGGAAAGAAGAGAAACGAGGCTAGTGACACTAATCACAAGACCACCATTGTTGCTCTTCCACTGGCAGACAAAAACTACGTTGCAGATATGGTAAAAGATTGGGAATATGAACTGACACCCAGAAGAAAAGCAATGAGTTGCTGCTGAGACTGCAGAATAGCTTATGACATACAGTCGGGTTCAGTTAACACAATCATTGAGCTTCTAATGAGAAATCAAGGTTAGTTGCTGAGAAAAACTCATTTAGCATCGTATAATGCCATAATGAACTCATTTAGAAAGATAATTTTATCCCCTTTTTCCTTAAACAGGCGTTTAGTCAGTCAGTATGATAACATCTACAGATTCAATAAAAAAATCAGAGTAAACTAGATACAAATTTGAGCAGAAAGAAACTACCATAAGAAATTCACCAATCATCACAAGGAGGCAAACTCATAAAAATGTTAACACTCTGAAAAGGACAAGTATGCCATAATTTCAGAACTCAAGATGGTAATACAGAACGGCATATCATATGCAAGTGGTACAAAATATGTACCTTTTTTTTCAAACAAAATGGGGCAACATAAAGATTGTTTTTCAATTTTTGGGAAGTTCCTTCTGCTATGATTTGTGTGACTATGGTACCATTGATACTGCTCCAGGCTGATATTTCTATTAACAAATTGGTTACACTGAGTTACATATACAGTCTTCCAGAAATTTCAATGAAGCCAATCTTAAACCAAAAGAAAAAAGAACAGATTATGTGATCACCATTTCACAGAATGACAGAAACCACTTAGTCCAAGTGGCAAGTTAACTAAATAAAATAAGCTTTATGCTCTGAGGTGGACCACAATGGGGTAGCATTTAGGAAGTTGACAAAATAATGATTAACAGATTATGTATTCATGTACACAGTGGTTTAAAATACATGAAGTTAAAAAAAGGTAACCATAACACTGAAAACACATCTAGCTGTCTTTCTTCTGGAGTTTGATACAGTTTGAGAAGCTGAAAGTCTGAAAAACCTGTACAGGTTGAAGCTTCAACAGGAAATATTTAATTATATGCCATAAAATCATCGTTACTACTAAGAACCACCATGATCATCAGATGTTAGGTTGCCGGACCACTCATACCAAACAGAATCCGGCTAGTTTCACTACTTCAGTCAGTAATACTGCTGACATCTTAAAATTTTCCTATTCCCTATTTCTGCGCAGACCGAAATTCAATGCTTTGGCCGTAGATTAGCCTAAATATTAGTCCCAAAATTTTAAAAAATAAACGGTAAATGATTGCTCGAACTATGCCTAGCAACATTTGTTCATTTAGGGGTGAAACGGCAACGCAACAGGACCAAATTCAATTACCCATCCATAACTGAACATGTGGAAACAACCAAATGGACAGCATCGATGGCAAGGGGAGGAGGCGAGCGTTACCAGATCGCATCCGTCCTCTCCTCCTCAGATGCCGTCTACCGCCGCCGGCTCCTGTTGTTGCCACCGGCAGCCGTCCTCTGCCAACGACGGCGAATACCTGGAGCCCTTCGCGCCGAACAGATTATCCATCCGGAGCATCAGGAAGATGTACGGCGGAAGCCAGTATAGCTCCTACGGGCTTGTGTAACAACCCTTGGCCGCGGCGGATCGCCAACGACGTGAGCAAGCACAACAATCGCAGAGATAGGATAATGGCCGGGCAGAGAACCCTGACGCCAACGAAATTAATTCTGATACTCAATGTTCATGTTCTTTCCTTACACGCAAGTGGCTTATAAGCCGGTGTTCCCCGATCGGCCTCTGGCCCACACATCAGCGATACATGGCCTTGGGCCCACACGACAGTATGCTAATACAAAGCGTAAAGTACTAAATGCGCCAATCCCTTGCCGGATACACCTTCACTCGTCCCCGTCCGTTACACCTTCCCCTCCTCCAGAACTTGCTTGTCCCCAAGCAATGGCTTCAGGAAATCTTTGCTTCAGGATGTAGTAGTCCTCCCAGGTGGCACAGTCGTCTGGAAGAGAAGTCCACTTGACACGTACTTGTGGCACCGCTTGACCACCTTTCTAGACCAATCGACGCTCCAGGATCTTCTCCGGTTGGATGTCCTGAGTGCTAAGATCAACCAGCTTGGGTAATTCAGCAAAGACATGAGCATAGTTAGGAGTAAATGGCTTCAGTTGAGACACATGAAACACTGGATGAATCAAGTTGTGATCAGGAAGGTCCAGCTTATATGCAGCAGCTCCCACTCTCTCCAACACTTCATATGGTCCAAAAAATTTGAATGCCAACTTGGGAAATGGCCGATTAGCGACTGATGTCTGGACATATGGCTGAAGTTTGAGTAACACCTGATCTCCCACACGAAAGGTTCTATATGTTCTATTTTTGTCAGCCTGCAGCTTCATTCGATTTTGGGCAGCACCTAAATGTTGCTTCAATCTCAGCATTTGGTCCTCTCTGTCCTTGATGGCCTGTTCTGCCTGATGAGATGTAGAGTCTGCCATAGGTATCACAGTTCCCATTGGTGGATCATACCCATAGAGTGCTTTAAAAGGAGAGCATCCCAGGGCAGTGTGATAGTTAGAGTTGTACCAAATTTCAGCCAATGAAAGCCAAGATTTCCACTGTTTTGGAGACTCATGCACTGCACACCTCAGATACATTTCAAGACATTGATTGGCCCTTTCAGTCTGCCCATCGGTTTGAGGATGATATGAAGAGCTCATCAGTAGTTTGGTCTGAGTAAGGGCAAACAGAGCTTTCCAGAAATTACTGTCAAAGATCTTATCTCTGTCAGTCACTATTGTCCTTGGAAATCCATGTAATTTGACCACATTATCCAATACCAATTTGGCCATTGTTTGTGCTGTAAAAGGATGTCTGAGTGGTATGAAGTGGTTGTATTTAGTGAATCTGTCCACTACTACCAATATCACATTGCTCCCTTCTGACAATGGCAGACCCTCTATAAAGTCAATTGACAGATCCTGCCAAGCCCCTTGAGGAATGGGTAGTGGCTGTAATAACCCACCAGGATGTATGAGCTCATGCTTGGCTTGTTGACACACATCACATTGTTTCACAAAGCTGATGACATCAGTTTTCATTCCCTTCCATGAAAATAGCTGCTTGAGCCTATGATAGATCGGCATAGCTCCTGAGTGGCCACCTATGGCACTGGCATGCATAGCAGAAATTAATCTTGTTTGGAGAGTTGAATTCCTGGCAATCCATATCTTGTTGTTGCACTTGATGAGTCCCTGGTCCAGCCTAAACCCTTGCTCATCAGGACTGTGGACAGCCAGTCTTCTCAAGAGTTCTTGAGCTTGAGGATCAGTAGTATATGAATTAAGCACCTCCTGAACCCAAATGGGTTGAGCTTCTGAGATAGCTTGTAGAGAGCACACATGATGCACTCTAGAGAGAGCATCAGCAGCCAAGTTTTCTTTACCTTTCTGTATACAATTTTGAATTGCAGACCCATCAATCGTGTCATGACCTTGCGTTGCATCTCTGAGTGTAAACTTTGCTCACATAGGTAGGACAGACTTCTATGATCTATATAGATAACAAATTCCTGTCTCTGTAGGTATGGCCTCCATCTTTCAACTGCCATGATCAGAGCTAAAAACTCTTTCTCATAAATAGAGAGCTTCTTATGCACTTCACCTAAAGCTTTGCTCAAGAATGCCACAGGCTGTCCTTTCTACATTAACACTGCCCCAATTCCCAAATCAGAAGCATCAGTTTCTATTGTGAAAGGCACATTGAAATCTGGTAATGCTAAGACAAGTGTGGAAGACATAGCCTGTTTGAGATAGTTAAAAGCTTGCTCTGCCTCTGAGGACCAGTGGAATTGCTTCTTTTTCAACAATTGTGTAAGAGGTTTAGCTATCACACCATAGTTTTGGAAAAACTTTCTATAGTAACCAGTTAAGCTCAAAAATCCCCTCAACTCAGTAACTGTAGATGGTACTGGCCACTGAAGCATAGCTGCTGTTTTACTAGGGTCTGTAGCCACCCCTTGATCAGAAATAATGTGGCCTAGATAGTCCAGTTGCTGCTGAGCAAAGGAGCACTTGCTCATCTTCATGAATAGTTGATGCTCTCTAAGTTTTGTCAACACTTGCTTCAGATGCACAATATGAGCCTCTAGTGTAGGACTATAAACAAGTATGTCATCCAAGAATACTAGCACAAACTTCCTTAGAAAGGGACCCAAAATATCATTCATAAGGCATTGAAAAGTAGCTGGGGCATTGGTGAGCCCAAATGGCATAACTCTGAATTGGAAGTGCCCATGGTGTGTCTTAAATGCAGTCTTGTGCTCATCTTCTTTTTTCATTCTAACTTGATGATAGCCACTAGTCATATCCAATTTAGAAAAGAATTTTGTGCCTGCCAACTCATCTAGAATTTCATCTATGATGGGCATAGGGAATCTATTCTTAATTGTCATATCATTCAATTTTCTATAGTCAATACAGAATCTCCAAGTTCCATATTTTTTTGCACTAGCAGTACAGGTGAAGCATAAGGACTAGTACTAGTGGTAATTAAACCAGCAGCTAACAATTGCTTAACTTGTCTCTCTATTTCATCTTTATGTAAAGGAGAGTATCTATATGGTCTAGCATTTATAGGAACTGCATTAGTTAGAGTGGGGATAGAGTGATCATACTCCCTTCCTGGAGGTAGGCTTGTAGGAGCCTGAAAGACATCCTGAAATTCTTCTAGAACCTCTTGAACCTCAGCAGGCACTGATGAACTTGCCTCTGCAGGTGAGTGCATTTCCACCACAGCCAGGGCCCAAATGTCATTACCAGCCCACCACTTAACCATTCTTTCCACAGGAAGTTCCTCAATGCTCAGTACATGTGGTTTGACCCCTTGAAGTAGAATTTCTTTGCCCTTGTACATGAACTCCATTGACCTGTCCTCCCAGTGATGCTTAATTGGACTGAAAGTTTTAAGCCAATCAAATCCCAGGATGGCATCATAAGCTGGCAATTCCAGGACTCTCATATCAGTGGTGAAATTGTGCCCCTGCACCCACCACTCCATTTGTGGAACATAAGTGTCAGAAATCAAGATGTCACCATTAGCTACCTTCACTTGCTTAATGGATGTTTTTACTGGAGTTATCCCTACTTTCTTCAGAAAAATAGAACTGAAAAAACAGTGAGAGCTCCCACTATCCACCAACATAAGCATCACCTTATTCTTAACTAAGGACCTCAGTCTCATAGCTTCTCCTTCTTCTGTTCCTGCTATGGCATTGAAAGACAAGGAACCAAACTCAGCATTCAATGTGTCTTCCATGTCCAATTGATGCAGAATTTCTTCACTTAGTTGAACATCCAATTCATTCAGAGCCAGAGCATTTACTTGTGCCTTAGGTCTCTTGCTTCATTTACTTGCATGACCTGGATCATAGGGTTCTTTGCAGTAGAAGCATAGATTGTTTGCTCTGCAATAGTCTCTGAGCTGTCTCTCCTTGGACAGATTGGGGCCCCCTAATTGAGGTTTCTGGTCCACTTTACTGTAATAGGGTGAAGACTGCCTGGAGTTCCCTGAAGTTTTGGACAGTTTGTTCTTAGACCTATCCTGAATGGTCTCTTGAATTTTAGCCAACCTCACAGCCCTTTCCATATTGAGTGGGACTTGCCCCTGCACTGGGTATCTGATGTCAGGTTTCAGACCCTTAATGAACTGAAAAATGAAATAAGCATCCCCCATTCCCAAATCATGCATGGTAATCTGATATTGCAGGGCTTCAAACTCACTAGCATATTCATCCACAGTTCCTGTTTGCTGCAATTCTAGTAATTCATCAATAGCATGCTGATAGTCATAAGCACCAAATTTTTCCTGCACAACCTTGATGAAAGAGCTCCAAGAACCCAATCCCACTTTCAGTTTGTACACTTGCAGCCAGCTCTCTGCATTGTCATCCACGTGTAGAGAAGCAGCAGTAGTCCACATACTTTCTGGAATGCTGAGCAACTTGAAGTAATCTTCGCATTTGTCCTTCCATATGTTTGGGTTCTTGCCATTGAACCTGGGAAAGTTCATCTTCGGCCTGAATCCTCTGCTCCCAGCTCTGTCCCCCTGTCCATGCATATGGTGACTATCATGGTGATGCCTCTCACGATGATGGGGCTTGCTGGTACCACTTGGATATTGGCTTGGTGGATGCAAATGGGTTGTCATCTGTTTCATCAGAGTTTGTTGGGCTCGATGGCTGCTTCTCTGCTGCTCGCATGGCATCAATCCGCAGTTGAGCTACTGCCTTCCCCGTATTCTCGATCTGTTTCGCCATCATCTGTTGGTCCTTCAACATCTGCTCTATAACTTTGGTAGACATGTCAAACTTAACCTCCCCTTTCTGCTGATTCCGCTCAATTTCCTCCACTTTGGTAAACAACAGATCCAAACTATCCGTGATAGAGGTCCACCGTTCCTCATCCAACTTGGCTTGATCGTCCATCTTACCCAGAATAATTTGTGTCCGAATCGAGGGCTTAGGAGGAGTCGTAGTGCCGCACCTGAAGTCGAGCGAACTTTACCTGATTTGAGGAACCCCACTCGTGAGGCTCAGGTGAAGTCACTCCAGACCGCAGGGAACCCAGCAGCAACCACAGGTCCTCGAGTTCGAGATGAATTGTTCGCCCCCACGCCCGTATACCGGATCTACCGCCGCCAACGCCGCCGAAGAAATCCACAACGAACTCAACACCCGCGCCGCCAGAAATGGAATTTAGAGAGAAATCGGTAGCCCCGCGTCGATTCACTCGCAAATCCAGTCGAGGTAGCGTAGGATTTACAGCAAAATCAAGATCGTTGGCCGGTTCTGCGCGGCACAACAATCGATCTCGCTAACCTACCCTATTTCCGACTGAGACCGACGAATTTCGTGATTCGAACAACGGAAGCGCCAGAGGAACGATGAATCTGATACCAACTGTAACAACCCTTGGCCGCGGCAGATCGCCAACGACGTGAGCAAGCACAGCAATCGCACAGATAGGATAATGGTCGGGCAGAGAACCCTGACGCCAACGAAATCAATTCTGATACTCAATGTTCATGTTCTTTCCTTACACGCAAGTGGCTTATAAGTCAGTGTTCCCCGATCGGCCTCTGGCCCACAAATCAGCGATACATGGCCTTGGGCCCACACGACAGTATGCTAATACAAAGCGTAAAGTACTTAATGCGCCAATCCCTTGTCGGATACGCCTTCACTCGTCCGTCCGTTATAGCTTGCGGCGGACGCCGGGCGCTCGCCGCCGGCGCCGAAGGGAGGGGAGCATGTCCACCTCGAAGAATGGATGGCGGCCACAAAATTTGCAAATTAACACATCATTTTGATCGTGATTATTCTCTGCGATCCAATTATTTACATAAAACCCCCTAAAATGGATCACGAATAATAACCGCGATCCGAATATTTATATTAACACCCCTAAATCGGATCGTGACTATTAATCGCGATCCGATTATTTACATAAAACCCCATATTTGGGGTCATATATTTTACAAATGAGTCCCTTGTGCAGTTCTGTTCTCTTCTTTCTAGTCTCCCCCGGCCACGCGGCGGTGCTGGCTTTCTCATCCGCCGTCGGCGGGATATAGATTGTCTGGAAAGCTGCGCCCGGTGATACATTCGTAGTGCCCAGTCGCACCATCTCGTCGTCTTGGCCGTACTCATGCTCCTCCCCAACCTTGCTCCTCCGCCTGCTCTCCGCGTCCCGCCCTCCTCTCATCCCTTTCTCCGCCCAGGGCGGCGGCGGTGGCAGTGGCCAAGCAATGCGGTAAGAGGGATCGAGGGTGAGTGGTCGTCGAGCTGCTCAGCCGCACCATCGTCGTGTGAGGTGTGACATGTGCTCGACCACCGTGCGCTGGAGCTGCCCCAAGTTGGGACATGGGATCCTTCACATCCGGGAACTGGATCCTCTGACATTCAACCTCTGCCGTTGAGTCACATCCATGCAGGACCGATTGCTCCTGGGCCCACATGACGGTCACTCAATGGTAGGGGGGCAATGTTAGAGGATCTTTTTTAAGATGTGCAAAGCACGTTTTTCATTAAGAGGAGGGAATTATACGGAACATGACTCTAGAAGAACCTCTAGAGCGTGGGAACACAAGAAAGAGAGAGGGACCGAACGACAAGAGAGCACGACACCAGCACCACAGCCGCAACAGACCGAAGACGACCTAGAGGAACAGGAACCTACAGGGGACAACAACACCACCGAAGCTCGCTCGTCACCGAACACCTAATAGACTGGACTCAACAGGGCACAGTACGAAGACATGCAAGACGAAGCCTCCAAGGGGGGAATGACGCTTGACGCCGCCAACGTCCATCTGCTCCGAGGAGCAGACCAAGCTTTCACTTGGCAAAAGCTGCAGGAAAAGGGAGCACGACAGCGCCCTCAACAGGGGAAGCAACGTCCAAGACGCAGCCGCTATCCGCTAGGCCGAGGCCCGAGCAAAGCTTTCGCATGCTCCCAAACCAGCCACGCAGACACCCGAGCGAGCACCAGCCGTGCGGAAGAACGATGGGAAGGCAGCGAGCATCCGTGGCGACGGCGAGGTGGAGCACCAGTAGTCCAGTGAGGAAGAAGATGCCGCGGAGAGGTGCCCAACGAGGGAGAGGGGGGCAGCTCCGCCAGCTCGGGCGATGAAGGGCTGGGAACGGCGGCCGCCGACGGCCGCGACGGCCCGCAACCCTTGCCGTCGCGGAGGCTGCGCCATCGCAGCTCTTGCAGATCGCCAGGACAGCAGCACCAACTCCACCGGGCAGCGACAGACCCGCCATACACCACCGCAACGCCGACCGCGGAAGGAAGGGAGGTGCGGAGGGGGGGAGGGCACCTCCCTCCCGGCCCACCGCCCACACCCGCACCCGTGTCGAGAGGGGAGGGACGCGGCACCGGCGTGGGACGACCGTCGACGGGAGGAGGGCGGCGGCCGCCGGTAGGAGCCAAGTCGAAGAAGCCGCAGACAGCACGAGGGAGGGGGTGCTGTGGACGACGACGATGAGGCAGCGTGGGATACGGTTCTGCGGCAGCGGGTGCAGTGGCGGACGGGCCCGACGGACCCAGGAGAGGAGGCGCCAAAGCGGGCGAATCTGCAGGGGCTGAAGGCGGGCGAGGCGGCGCCGAGCCCGTCACGGACCGTCGACGCCGAAGAGGAGGTGGCGCCGGCACGGGGACGGGTCAGGGGAAGCGGCAGCAGCGGACCCGGCGGCTCCCGCACCTCCCAGAAGGGGGGTTCCGCCGGCGACGAGGTGGAGCCGCAGGCGGTCGCGGGGGAGCCGAGCCGGCGCAGGGTCAGAGGAGGCGCGCAGAGGGGGTCCTGCCGGCGACGAGGAGGTGCCGCAGGGGAACCGAGCCGGCTCAAGGTCGGAGGAGGCGCTCTCAGCGTCGTCGTAGGGGGGCGGGGGGGGAGCCGACAAGGCCCACCGGCCCGCGCAGCGGGTCGCGCGACCGCCGCCGCGGGCGCCGCACGCCGGCGCGCCCAGGACCTCCGCCACACGTGACCGGGCCGCTGCCGGAGCGGGGCACCACGCCGGAACCGGGCGGCACCGCCGGGCCCACCCTGACCTAGATCTAGGGTTCGGTAAAGGTCCCCGGCGGCACCACGGAGGGGGCGGCACCACCGAGGGGCGGCCGGATCCGCAGAGGGGGAGGCCGGAGCAGACCTCAGCGGAGGCGGGAGCACGGCGCACGGGACCGGGAGCATGGCGGTGGTGTGGGGTGGGGAGGAAGGAGGGGGCAGAAGAGAAGAGGCCGGGGAAGGAGGGGGCGGTTATGCGGCTCCCCCGCTGGCCGCCGCCGCCGACGGAGATGGCGGCGGCAGCCGTCAGGAGCCGTGGCGGCAGGGGTTGAGCGGGACGGCCGGGGGCCCTCGGGTCGGCCCCAGGGGGAGCGACGCGAGGGAGATGGGGAATGTGATTCCCAATGTTAGAGGATCTCATTCCCCATCCGTTCCCCGCCGTCGTGAAGAGACAAGAGAGTGCTTTCCCTTCCGTCGCCCTCATGATGTCAATAGCCTCCAAACTCCAAAGCGAACTCCAAAGCGATTGTTATGCCTGGGCTCTCATCGCCGCGACAGCCATGGCCGGAAGTTACCGTCACGGCATGACGAATCCTCGCTGACGTGAAGAGGTCATCGGAGAGTTCAGAGAATAACACATGCTCTGCTCATTGTTCTGTGCTAAACGTATAATAATTTTTCCATGTGAAAAAATCCAGGAGCAAAGGACATGCAATCAAATTACTCTCAATCTGAGTATTACAAGACGTCATTTGCTTTTATTTCTCTACTGTTCTCAAGTCTAAATTTGGTTTATCTACTCTGCTCAAGTCTGAATTCCGCAGCTGTTAGTTAGCTGAGCTTAAACAGTGGACACGCTAGTGGTAAACTGGTAATAGAATCAGCCAACAAGGTCTTCGTATTTTTATGTTTTGTTTTGGATCGGCGGAGAAGTGGTCACAGATTCAGTCAACAACGGTCTTCAAATTGTTTTGTTTTGGATCGACGGAGAAGTCTGATCACAGATTCAGTCAAGAAAGGTCTTCAAATTGCTGAGTGTTCACTGAACGCAACATTGCACTGGCAAGAGATTCAAGCAATTCTCGAGGGACAGACAGCAACCTGGGATCCTTCAGGCAATTCTTGATAGACAGACAGCAAGCTGGGATGGGATCCCAGACAGTGACACGGATAAGCATACAGATGATCGAGACATAGTTAATACAACCTAAAGCCTCCAGTAATCACAGTATGATACATATAAAGCAATGGACTGACCTAAAATGACTCCAGACACAGCCAAGAAAGGAACAACAGGAGCCGCATTGGTACCCAATCACACCAAACATCCCTCAAGAATAACATCAATATAATACACAGACGGTAAAAGAAGAGCCGACACAAGAAATTGTGTACACTGCAAAATCAACTGGGTTCTACTTTTAACATATCCATGTCCGTGGTAACCAACTGTTTCCCCATTCTCGCCTTCAGAGGTCTCATAGCTGATAATCTACACCGGTTGCAGTTCCTTGGCTCTTCGAGAAGATGGTTTGGTTTGGTTTGGTTTGGTTGATCATATACAACGCTAATTGAACAAATATGATGTTGAGTCTGTCAAGCTTCACTTACATGGCAAGCCAAAAATCAATTTGAGAGCTGGAACCTTCCTGTCGGTTTCCTCTTTCGCCATCCCTAACAAAGTGTTGGAAATAACGGTCAGCACTCCCCCCATAGATTTTGATGTGAATAACTAGAAACTTGAGGAGTAACTCACAAATATCGCATAGTAGAAGAGCGTGAGTATGGCAAGAGCAACAAAGCCATACTGGAAAACGTTGTACCTGTATACATTTGGTTAAAAATCAGAATGCATTCAAAATTTAATGTTCACAAGAGCAATGCACAAAAGCAACAAATTTCATGTCTTCATTTTAGCAAGGGCTTACTTGTAAAGGTACTTAATTCCACGAAGAGATTGCAATGTGTGGCCGAAGATCTCCTGAGCTGCAGTTGCTTGTGCATAGTAGGCAAAAGCTGTGGCACAGAACTGAATCACACTGCACAAAGAATAGAACAAATGTGATATCTAAATGAAAAGAATTTCAAAATCACGGAAAACAGCATTAACTCAAATAAAACTCATGAACATTTTTCACATGAGGAAATAAACCACTCAAATCAACAAAATTTATGCTTGTGTAGTCGCCATTTTCATCTTTGGTAACACGCAAGAACATAGGAAACCCAAAAAGGGCATGCTGTTCAGTATTCACCATGGTAGACTGAAGACCATGTTGTTATGAGCATTGCACTATTGCTAACTATTATGTTCTTTACATATTACGGAAATTCATATTTCAAAAACGACCATACACAAAGGGCATGCTACAGCAAATGCATACCTAATGGACAGAACATGTGTGCCCAAAAGATACAACATAACATGTGTGCCTAAAAGATGGCATTGATGGCATACCTGATGGAGCAAAGTAGAATGAGTCCAACATTAAACAGGAAAGAGTTCATTAAAGTGCCTCCCCATCTGAAATAAATTGATTGGTTTGTTAACAAGATCCAATAAGCTTCTGCAGGAGAAAAATAGTATGCTACGGTATGGGTTAGTTACTTCATCGGGTGAATGGTGATGAAAACTAGTTTCAAGCCAAGCATCATCTCCCCAGCAATCACTGCAATAAGGAGATAGAAGCAGAAGAATGCAAAGGCGGCAGTCCCAAGCAGACCTGGTACATTAAATCAGAAGAATGATCAGACTATTCTCCTCAATAGCATAAGTTTACAAGAATGCAAAAGATCAGAACATACCCCAAACACCGTCCAACTTTATGAAGACTTCATTCAGGAATGAGGATAGAGGAGGATCAACCAACAAGTATATGATGATATGTGCAACCCATGCTATTGATATGATTAACCTGCACACATAACACCATTTCAGAAGAAATTACTTCGGAAAGCGGACTTGAAAATGAGAGAAGTACAGGACAAAAAATTTACACTCACCCAACAACACCAAATATAAGTTTTCCAATGTACCCAAGGACTGTGAATGCCCAAGTAGCCTCAGCCTGTGCCAGAGCAGGTGTCATGGAGAAACCTTATAGATAAAACCTATGACATGAGAATTTATATAGTGTCACCTTTTCTCCTTGAGGATACATCTCTTCCAGAGCATTCATGTCATCTTCCAGAAGTAATAACTCCTGATGTCCAAAAGAGTGAACGTAGCAGTTAGTGTTGCTACAAGAATGACAGAACATTGAGAAGAAGTCTACTACAATAATCAGGGACTGATAGTACTCTGTATGAACACTGCACAAACATTATGAAGAATGCATATGGACACTAGCTCAATGGGGAACAATTTAACTATCAAAACACAAAAAAATGCAACGACTTCTATAAATACATGTCAAAATTATTCTTAACTTTTCTTCTAAGCCAAATATTTGGAATTAATATCTTCTTTATTCTGGTTATGAATAGACATGAAACTGAGTACCGCAAACTGCAAAGTTTCCAATACCTAGATGGGAGGCAGAAGCCCTCAAGAACTTAAATTGGACCGTAACCAAATAAACTGCTAGGGAGCGGATCTCTGAAAAAGGCTAAAGGTGGAATACATACCTTTTCCACAGCCTTCACGTTTTTGCGCCATTTCCTGCCCTTGTTCCCGCTTCTCTCTTCTTGGTGAAGGGCTTCAGCCGCTTTCTTCAACTCCCTGGCCTTCTTACCCAATTCAGTTGCTTCCTGCAGGGTACATATTTAACCTTTTTGAACAAAAGCACATGTTTACCCTCAAGGATATAGTGGTGCCCAAATAATACAAGCAACAGAAAGTTTCAGTAACAAGTGGAGGCAAACATCATTTATGACCAAAATGTTGTGCACAAGAATGTGCTCGCACCTTTATATACTGTGAGCGTGTGATGACGGCTTTTGGACGCCGGACAAATGAGAATATAAGTCCCAATGGAAGGCAAGCAATGCCAACACCACCAAATATCTACCAAGCAAACAACATAGTTAGCAAAACGGAAGGAAAAATTGCAAAAAGCTAACAGCATGACTGCAGCAGTACAAATGTTGGACGAACAAGGCTCTTATTTCACATACAGTTTACAATGTCTAAAGAAATGACAAGTTCTGAAATAAACTCACAGTGAAAAGCACAGATCCAACAATAGTCGTAAGAGCAACAACATATTCAGGGAAGGTAGCACGCATTGTCCAAGTTGTTAAAGAGTTGGCCGATGCCGTAGAAGCTGCACACTGAAAAGACAAGACAGCGGATGTAAGGTAAGCTGCAACTAGTGACCAAATCTGTAGGCATAATAGTCAGATAAACTGGAGAACTATGAATGGTAATAAATAGTTGCAGTCAGAGAATAGTACTCAATTAGCCAAAAATAGAAGATACAGAAAAGAAACAAACTGTAAGTCATCAACAATAAGGGTGATTCCATCAAAGACTAACCTGACGAGGCAATGAATTGATGCAAGGCTGACCGCTTGATAATCCAGAAAATGAGATTGGAAACGTCTCAACTGATGAAGATAGGTGCCTGACAGTGAAGTCCACTTTACCAACAAGTCCTGAAGCGACCAAATGCAAATGGGATCAGCCTAATTAGGTACACAACCTAACAGAATATAAATATCAGACATTGTTGGAACTTCAAAATTTGATATCGGATGATCTCATATAAATGTTTAGCCATAACCATCCCATGCTGTTAAAATTCGCGTGTTATGAAGTGCACGGAAGGTGAGATTTTCATCAAAGGCGTCTCCCTCTTGTGTAGTTTTTGGTATGTAACAAAGTCATTGACATTATCTTGTAGTCATATAACTGGAAAACCAGACAAGACAAGCTAATCTTTTTGTGGCCTAAAAATTAAAAAAGAATCCCCGTATAAAGGAATGCCCTATCCAACCTTTCAACAACATATAGTACAATAAAAATATGCATATTTCTAAACTAAGCTGGCAAAGCATAGGAAGAATCAACCAGCCCAACGAGGCAGCAACAAGACGAACTCAATTTCAGATCTAAGCAGTATGACAATGACAAATCCGATTACTCAATTAGAAAACCGATGAAAGATCGAAGCTTTCGCTCTAATTCAAACCCAATTGCAAGGGGACACTGGAATTCGCCTAAAGATTCAGGCAAAAGATGCCACATTTTTTAGCTGAACTACAACACCATTCAAAATCTGAGAATTCAGAAGGGCATTCTTGAGCGAGAGAAAAATGGGGAAGCTTGGGTTGATCCACACGAACCGTATAGGATGCCGAGGACGAGGCCACAAACCACCGCGGAAGCGACAACCCAGATGAGCGCGGACTTGAGCCTCTTCCCCACGGACCTGCAGCAGGCCAGCAAGGCGGATCCAATCAGCGGAAAACTTCATCTTTTTTCAAAAGAAGAAAGAGAAGGGAAGAAAAAAAAACATTCTCGAATGAAGAGAAGGGATTACGCAGCCAGTACTTACTTGTCCTGGTCGCCCTCGTAGTAGAACATGGCGAATGGTATGACGAGGAAGACGAGGACGGCGTCGACGATGTATACGACGAGCCAGAGCGTGCGCATGGGGAGCGTGAGGTTGCAGGCGCCGCTGCAGACCGCCTTCCGACAGGCCTGGCGGTTGGCGACGTCTGCGGGGAGCATGAGGATGGAGAGGACGGCGACGGTGAGGCTGAGCACGACGAAGAGCTTGGGGAAGTAGGTCTGGTTGGCGTCGTCGGGGTGCTGGTAGTTGACGAGCAGGTAGACGCTGACGAGCAGCATGAGCACGCTCACCACCACCGCCACGATCACCAGGGCCAGGTTAAAGTCCCCCATCGCCGCCCGCCGCCGCCGGATCTCGGCGCGCTCCCTCACTAACTTGTCACTTCCTCCCTCCCCTCCTAGGGTTGGGTTTCTCGGTTCCCCCTTGCTCCGGCGCCAGCGGCGGCGGGGGGTCCCACCACCGGCGAGCGGGATCTGGGCAGCTCCGGGGAGTTGGAGGCAGCTGAGGCCGAGCGGCGGGTGGGAGGTGCGGTGGGTTGACGACGCCGCCGAAGGGGAAAGGAACTGGGGGGCAGCGTGGGCTAGGCTGGCGAGCAGCGTGACGGCCGGCTGGCTCGGGTCGGGCGGTTTGGTGGAGTTGGGGGGTTTCGGCGGATTGGGGGTACAGTGGGAAGGAGCACGGCGTTTGGGGCGTTTTCGGGTGGATTTCGCTTGGGCAAGACGTGTTTTTTTGGAGGGGCGGCGGCCACGCCGCCACGGGCAGGACGACACGGGCGGGTGGTTCCTGCCTGGGTACAGCGGCGCAAGGGTCTGGCCGTCTGGGGGTCTCCTCGACCGGAGTTGGCATGTTTCAAGCTCGATTGCGACTTTGGGAGGGGGGAGGTCCAGCGGTTGGTGACGGCAGGTGACCGCGTTGCTTTCAGTTTAAGTCTTCCAAATATTTTTGTTTTGACATTTGAATCCTTCCTATCCTTTGATTTTTGTGTTGTCAGGCTTGTGCGTGCAGCAGGAATTACGTTTGGCATGGAGTAGCAGTAACACACGTCCCCGGCGATGGCTGCAGTTAAAGAGAGTAGTTTTGTTATATCAGAGCAGCTGCCAACAGCTAGTTGTTGCAATTTGTCAATTGTTCCCTTGTTTTAAACCACATCCATGACCTGGCCACCAGGATGGCGTTGGGGATGTCACTGGGTGGGAGGGCCCTTTGTATAGCTGATTAGCATAAACAAACAAAGCATCCCAGTGCGGGAATGTCCTGTTTTCCCTGTCAGTTTCAGAACATGGGAACGCACAAATCATGGGCTGCGGCCTGCGGCCTGCGGCCCTGCGGATTTTAAAGTGCTGACGTGCATGTGGTAGATAAAATTGCAGTTTGTTGCAGCTGAACTCGAAGAAAACTGACCCTGCGCCGACCATGACTCTGTTTTTCTTCCTAGATAGATTCTTTACCTCCCGCGAATCGCTACCTCTCTTCCAAGTTGAAGGTGGATTCTTAACTTTTCACCTTTTCCCGGACTAAGATTGTGAATAATGTAAAATGCTGACCTTACTAGACCTACTGGCTACTGCACTTCGCTTCTGCTTGGCCGAAACGCGAGTTGAGGTGGATCAGCGCAGTGGACGGACAAAAAACTGATGGGAGCGCCGGTTTGCTCGTCGTCGACGGCGTCGAGCTCACCGGCGGCCAAGTTCTGAAAACGCGCTGCGAGGTTCAGAGGAATCCCTGACAAGAACGCGCAGTGTTCTCTACACTGGGCAACGCAGGGTTCAGAGTTGCTTTTCCTGTTCAGCCTACTGTGACTCTTGGCTGAGAGATGTTTTTTTTTTTTTTGAAGGAATTGGCTGAGAGTTGTGATAGTGATGACTTGCTGCACAGAGCTTGAGCTGAGAGGCCGGCGTGCATGGCGGCGGCCGGCCGGCCGGCCAGTCACGAGCCTATGCAAGCATGTATTGAACACAGTCACGGGCTCACGGCATACAAGCGGTTCGAATTGGAGATCAGAGAGAGGCCGAATGCCGAATGCTTTCAGTTTCAGCACATCAGAGAAACATAACAAAAAATCTAAAAAAAAGAGAGAAATAGAAAAAATGTAATGACAGGCCCATCTCACCTGACTCATGGGCCGAAGACGACTAGCCCACGACCATAGCACTAACGAGCAGCATCAAGCCCACGAAGGTCAGCCACTACAGATCATCCAACGGCTGCGAATGCGAGATCCAACGGCTGCGAATGCTTCCGTCGCGGCGGCGCATCTGCCTGCCTGTCCGTTGCACAAGGGTTGAAGCCTGCGCGGGCAGCGTCAGCAACAGCCGCCGGCTCTCCTCTCCTCTCCCTCCAAATTCCTTAAACCCTAGCAGCGGCGCCCGCCACCGCGACGGCGCCGTCGACGACGAGCAGGAGGAGGAGGAGCGCGGGATAGTGCTCCGGCGACCGCTTCGAGTATGGCGGCGAACCATAGCGCGGGGACGCTAAAGTCCACCTCCATCAACGGGGTCAAGCTCTACTCGCTCACCGGCAACCGCTACGTTGCCCCCTGGGTACTCGCCAAGAAGAAGCGCTCCCTTCGCAAGGACAAAGGTGCCTACCCTACGCCACCCCGCCCCCGTATCTTCTCCGTTAGTAACGGGATTAGTGCGTGAAATTTTGTGATCCTTGTTGATTCATCAAGCCTCTTGTTTTTGTTGTTTGGTCGTAGAGTATCAGCGGAGGTTGGATTTGATCCATGACCTGAGGTTCGAGACCGCCACCACCAAGATCAAGCTCACCCCTGATGACCAGTACGTGATCGCCTCAGGTGTGTTTAGCTTAATTAATGGCTATGTTTAGCTTAATTTGTTCATAGTAGGCAATGTGGCATACCTATTTATCTTGGTTATATGCTAGGCATCTACCCGCCACAAGTTAAAGTCTATGAGTTGAAGGAACTGTCCATGAAGTTTGAGAGGCACTTGATTTCAGAAATTATAGATTTCCAGGTACTCCTAGCGAAGCACATTTATTTTGTACTATTGAACAATGCCTTGCCATATTCCGTTCCAGAATTTACAGACTTGTATGTTGATTGACAGTCGATTAGTCACCATCATTGAGTAGTTGGCTGCTTTATTAATTAATTGGTTTCTGTGAGGATCGTCTCTGTTCATTTTATATTGATACCCAACTTATTCTAGCCACTCGATTATTTACCTTTTGACGCAGCATTCCTCTGTACTTAACTAACTTTCCATTTCACAGCAACTTCATCGACATATTCACCCCCCCTACATGAGCTGTGTCATTTCTCCCCTCCTCATAACCACATTCTTTTTCTGCACCTGACACTATGGAATTCTATATAGTAGTATTTTTTTCGATTTCCCTATAAACAGTAGAAGTGACTGAGGGGTGACAAAGGAGAAACATGGGCTGCTTATCTAGTGCCAAGGAAGTTAATATGTATAATATATATTACATAATTTGTTAAAATTGTTACTGCTTCGTCATTGAATATGTGTAGAGGATTACTAGTTGATGCATTCACAGGAGAAAAACGGCTCAAAATTCCTAATATGCTTAAGGATGCCTACATTTGTTTCCTAACAGGTTTGCTTGTTTCTTTCTTCAGATCCTTGGTGATGATTATTCTAAACTTGCGTTTTTGTGTGCTGATCGTTCTGTAAATCTGCATGCAAAATATGGAAGCCATTATAGCTTGAGAATTCCAAGGTTAGCATGAATGCAAACATACTTATCTATGCAAACATATATAACTCGATCTTATCTATGAATTTCTCTAGTTCCAGACTCTGCAGTAGTAACATATTGTCACCTATCTGGGTATCTTTAGGAAACTATTAGTTCTTTTGGCATTAAAAGTCATTTTGTATTAACTTAATACACAGTGTATTTGTTCTCATATTTTCTGTCTAAACAGGGAGGTCAAATTTGATGATAACATGTAATACTAGGGAATCAATTAAAAAATTTATAGGCATACCTCTTCCAAATATCAATCTCACATATTTCGAATGTCCATAATGATTTTGTTGACAGAATGGGAAGGGACATGGCCTACGATTGCTGGTCGTGCGACTTGCTATGCGCTGCTTCATCACCAGATCTGTACAGAATCAACTTAGAGCAGGTCTACTTTCATTACTTAATTAGTCATATGCATTTGAATAATTTGTTTATCTTTAGTGACTTAGCAAAATATCATATTTATAGTTTTATTTCAGACCTAATAGAGAATCAAGATTCTCATAAACTTAAGCAGATTATTTTGAATGGAGTTCAACCTAACATACATCCTATTTGATTTTGGTGATATTAATTCTGGTTGCTTTCAGTCTTTCTAGATAAAATATTTATTTGCACATTTTTCAATGCACTTCTTGCAGGGACGATTCCTTGCTTCTCTTTCCTCCCAATCGCTAGCAATAAATGCGGTTACACGGAGGTAGTCATTCTTTATTAACTTACATGTCTTGCAGGTGACATGAATATCAACTGTTAACTTCTCGATTTTCTTGCGGTGCTCACAGTAAGGTCCATGGCCTTGTCGCTTGTGGTGGTGAGGATGGTGCGGTTGAGTGCTTTGATATGAGGAAAAAGTCTTCTGTTGGCAGAATTAATATTCCATCTGTTTCTTCTGAAGATTATGGTCAGGTATCATGTTTTTCTTCAATAGAAACTCATAAGCTGATGTTTTACGTTTTGCAACTGGGTCTCATATTTCAAACTGCAGGAAGTCACATCTTTGCAGTTCGACGAAGATCAAGGATACCTTATGGCAGTAGGGAGCAGCACAGGAAAGGTAGGGTTTGTTGTTTTACCTGATTTCTCATTTGATTTCATTTCTCAGCCTGGTTATTTTTCACTGAGTGTGCCAAAGGGTGCTAGACCAGTTGGTCAAAGCACGCCAGCGGCACCCCACAGGTCGTGAGTTCGAACCCCGGGTGGGGCGAATTTCCGTCTGTGGGTGAAAAAATCCCCTCGCTGGCCCCGTGTGCCAAAGCACTGGTTAAGAGACGGCCCAGGTCGGCCTGAGGATCGTGTATGGCCCAGGTAGGTAGTTTCCCATGGGTTACGACTCCCAGGACGGGGCCAGGGTTCGGGGATTTTCTCGGTCGGGGAAGCCGAGGCTTCTTCTTAGTTAATACCGTGGGGGCGGTCTTTCCCTCACCGGCCGAGTTTTTTTTTCACTGAGTGTCAAGTTTGCAATTTTTATTATATCCACTACCGCACGTATAGCTAAGAAACGTTGGTGTTTTGCAATATGCATAGCAAATTATACAGTATCTCCGTCCTTGTAATGGTTTGTGTGGTTTCACTTCATCTATGTCTGTTTCATGCTCTGACTTTATGCAAATAACATTTCTTCTATTATGTAACTATCTGTGGTGGCTACTACATCCATCCAAAATATAAGGCGCACACATATTTCAATATTCAAATTCGTAATCTTTGACCAACAATTATTAGTCTAACAATATGAAAAAAGTGTGATCACCTCTGACAACAATTTGCAGTTTGCTAGTCTAGTGGTATTTTGAGATCTTTTTATATATAGAAATATGATATTTGTCTCTTTATGTCTTCATGCAACCAAGTCTTTTAAAATTATGAATTTTACAAATTTGGGATTTTCTGCAGATATCAATATATGATCTACGCATGTCTTCTCCTCTGCGAGTTAAGGATCACATGTAAGTTCCGTATTTCTTCATTTGAAGGGTTGGTTTCCAGCTCATTATCAATGGTCAATTAGACTATTTTCATTGGAATTTCATCTCACTAGATGAAGGCTTCCTAGTTCCTAATATATTTGTTCAGTACAAATGGGGTTGTACCTTTACTTATTTCCCCTTCCCCATATCATATCATTCTGGCTACATTCCACCCTTTTTTCAGTTCTATTATACAATAACTGCCACACTTTATATTGTACCTTTTGCTGACCATGTCGTTAATGTTATTTTCTGTTTCAGGTATGGTAGTCCAATATTAAATATCAAGTGGCACCAGACGCTTAATTCTACTGAACCTAAACTTATCACCGCTGATAAGCACATAGTGAGAGTTTGGGATCCTAATACAGTGAGTTCTTTCTTTTCCAAAACTTCTATATTCTTTTTTCATGGTGTGATCACACAACCATATCAGTGTTGATGAGTTTGAAGCAAAATAAGACTTTGATATTTGTTGGCCAATGCATGTTTGTTTGCTAGACATGTCTTTTAAGGATATAGCAAAATAAGACTTTGATATTTGATGGCCATATCAGTGTTGATATGGTTTGAATCAAAATAAGACTTTGATATTTGATGGCCAATGCATGTTTGTTTGCTAGACATGTCTTTTAAGGATATGACGTTAAAGGCTTCAATCAAATTTCTGTTATGTTGCAGAAATTTGGTTGAAGCCTTTAAGGTCATAACCTTAAAGAAATCTCAAGTGTCAAATAGAAATATATAATGCTGAGTAGTTTTGATCTCTGCTTGACCCTTGCTTTTAACTCAGTTCTTGAACTTGGGAACTCACATTTTTTAGGCTAACCAAATAGTGTGGGTTTAGAAATCAACATTCTTGCCAAGGGATGCTTGAAAAAAATTTATGGCCTTAAAGGCCATCAATCAATATCTATGTCATGCTGTTAAATGACATCAATATTTATATGGGCTATCATAATCCATTATGAACTGAACTCTACAGTTCCTCAACTTCATACTCCTTCCGTGGTTTCATGGTTTGATGTATGACTTTCTGATACACATTTTCATGGTTTGATGTTTGATGGATAATGACTTCAATCTTTCTTGCAGGGAAATAACATGACTAGCATTGAACCAGATGGTGGTGCTATCAATGATGTCTGCATCTTCCGGAACAGTGGTTTAATGTTATTAGCTCTGGATAATAGCCAGATACCTGCCCACTTTATTCCTGCACTCGGCCCTGCTCCAAAGTGGTGTTCACATCTTGATAACCTAACTGTGCGTGAGACTACTTCAGTTGCTTTGCGGTAGTTAGTTTTTAGTAATCTTTTGGCTAAACAATTTGTTATTTACTTTTGTATAGGAGGAGATGGAAGAGAAATCAGATAGCAGAGTGTATGATGAATACAAGTTCCTGACTAAAGAAGATATGGAGCGACTGAATCTTACTCAATACATCGGCACCAATGCTGTAAAAGTACATTTACATGGATTTATCGTGCGTTATGAACTATATAAGAAGGTAAATCTGGTTTTTTGTATACATATTTTTTGTTAGCTTTTCTTTAGAATGTACATTCTGACGGATTTATCTTCTTTGAGCTGTAGTATACTTTAACTTGGAAATTTAAGTAGGTTTGCTGTCGACTAGATGCTTGAATTTGTAACCTGAAGGCATTTTCTTTTGTTAATGTACTACTGTACTAATTTGTTCTTTGTAATATAAATCTCCCTTCAGTACTGGCTGAGTACAACTCAGGATCTTAGGTTGAAGTTACCTGAATGGAAAGCTCATTAATGCACCTGATGATTTAGCTGCATGGTTGTACTGAGTTGTACTATCAAGTACTGCTGCACGTATAGTTAGGCATCTTAACTGTATAGTTGAACTACATCATGGACTGGCTTTAGTCCGTTTCTGCTGTCGATTGTGTTAAAGAAAACACACTTGAGACATGGTATTTACTAGTATTCTATTTCTTTGCAGCAACAGGCAGCAGCTGCTCCAGTTGACTATAAGGCACTTAGAGAACAGATGACGAAAAAGAAAATAGAAGCAGCGCAAAAATCTCGTATAACGGTAAGTTTGCTCACCTGCTTTCTTTGTATTATAAGCTTCAAACCCTACCCTGAATCCCTGATGGACGTCAAATTTTTCTTTCTTTTTTTCATGCAGAGAGTCGTCAGGATACCAAAGGTTAACAGACAGATTTTCGACAGTATAATTGAAGACGAAATGAATACTGATACAGAGAATGCTGATAAATCAAGTAAGAAGAAGAAGGATAGAAGACTTAAAGTAAATAAGGATCTATTGGAAGATGAACGGTTCAAAGACATGTTTGAGAATAAGGTGGGAACTCTACTGCTGCTTTTGTAATGTATGCAAATTTTAGCCTGGCGATAATATATGAAATCAAATCAAATATTTCATCCCTTTACCTTATTTTTACCTGATCTCATGCTTTCCCTTTAGACTTGTGGTGATACAGATGTTTTTTTAGCGTATAAAGCTTCTGTGGCCCCATTCTTGTATTTCTGATAACCTATGCTGCCTCTTGGAGTTGTGTTTCCCAAGCCGCACTTACCTTGTATAAGAACTGAATGTGGAGAGTTTCAGTTGTCATTAGCCATATGGTGTGTCTAACTTCATACGGTGGCCCACTACAGCTTAAATATTGTTCTACTTATGCTCTTTAATCATTTATGAATTTGTAAGCTAATTAATAATATATTATCACTGGTAATTGATTTTTTATCCCATTGATTTGGCAGGATTACCAAATTGATGAAGAATCAAAAGAATACCTTGCACTTCATCCTCAAGTGGCTACCAAGGAACCCCCACCAATTGAAGAGCATTTTGATAGTGTTAGTGAAGATGAGCAACAATCAGATGCATCAGGAATGTCTGACAGTGACAATGACATGCATAATTCAAAGCGTATAAGGTGGGCTTACATCATTTGGGTGAACTGCGCATGTGCCCTAGAGTTTTCAGATTTTCTTGTATGTATACTGACAGTATGATGTGCATATTTTCCATCTTTTTAAGCTGTAGGATAGCGCATTTAAGCTTTATTTCTTGTATAAGCATATGTCTTGCTTTAAGCTCATGCATTTCTAAGCTGATTGCCTTGTGGCTTCCTATTACATTTCTAAACTGACTCTTTCCTCCCTCCTGCATTTGTAAATTGGGTCTAGACTCTCCTGTCGCATTTTGTGCTCTGTTTTGTACCGGTACATCGAAGATGTAACTATTGCCTTCTATGTTTCAGGTTATACGAAGTCAAGGATGAACGGCATGCAGAAGCATTTCTGAAAAGCGCCTCCCTAGCTCATGAGGACGCTGTGCCCATAGAGGATAGGATAGCTGCTCTGGAAAGGCAACAGAACTCCAAAGCACTTGAAAAGGTCAAGTATGGACCTGGTGGTTCAAGAGAGATCTCATTCATCTCTGGAAGCAGAAGAAGACACAAGGAAGAATCACCTAGCGATGATGAAGGACTAAATGATTTCAAGAGGAGAGGCGTACAATCCCTGGGGTTGAAGCAGGGCAAAGCTGAGTTTTATATGTTTGGTGGAAATCGTGGCAGAGGAAGAGGCGGAGCCAGAGGGAGAGGTGGTCGCGGAAGAGGCGGCGGCAGGGGTGGTCGGGGTAGGGGCAGGGGCAGAGGATGAGCTGTGATTTGGATTCGAGGCGTTGGGCCATCATAGTGCCATCCTGCCTTCTCCAAGGTTTTGGCAAACTTAGAAATGGGAATATTTCCCTTGGAGTTGACTCACACAAGAGTGATTCACATTTAGCTGGTGCAAAGTGCCGGGGTGTTGTAATACATTCGAGCTCTACATTGTAAGAGTACAAATTGACTGCATCCGGGTAAACGTGGTGACTCAAATGCCTATTCCTTTACAATAGGCATAGCAGTGAGTTTGGTACACCAAAATTTTGTTGTTAGAAGCTAGGTAGATAATTTAATTTCTCTTCTGGTCAGTCTTGTAATGGATTTGCCCCGTGAAACGGTAAAACAGATACGGTGTGCTGTGTTTTCTAAATTGTCGCTTGGACAAGTGTGTGCTGGATGCCTGATATGACCATGGATTTATCTAACCAGGTCGGAACGAATCTGGCAATTTTTCATTCCAAACATGCGCAAAATTGTCCACTAAGAAAAATAGAATATGACAGAAAAAAACAAACTCAAATGTATTTTGTTTGATCTGGTTAGTAGGGATGAAAGTAGTACGGATATTATCCGACCGACTGAAAGGATCAGACACTTAAATGGTAAGACTGTATTCGAATCCGGACATTTAATATCCGTAACTATCCGTACCGCATTAGTATCCGGAAATTCAAAGTTGAATTTCTATGATCCAAATATGATGAATATCACTATTTGACAAAAATATATTGTCCGTATTCGATCCGAGAATTCAGTCGGAGAAAGAAAAATTATCTGTATCTGTATCCGCAGTATCCGTCCGTATCCGATCCGTTTTCATCCCTACTGGTTAGTATTCGACGTTCTTCGTCGCATTCCAATTCAAATGTATTTTGTTTGATCTGGTTAGTATTCGACGTTCTCGTCGCATTCCAGTTCCAGCTTAATGATGACAGATAATATGATCACACTCCTGAACAGAGAGGTGTTGACAAGTGGGTCCACACCGTCAGTGTCTTTCTCCCACCCCGTACCCCGTAGAACGCTAGATTTCCAAGAGAAAACCCTCCCGCATCTAAAGTTCTAAACCCTTCTCCCCACCTCTCCCGCGGATCACTCGCCGCCGCCGCCGCCGCCGCCGCCGGTATTTCACTCGCCTCCCTCTCAGATCCTCCCCTCACCCCCTCGAATCGAACTCTTCGCGTATCCAGATTCCCTGATCCACTGTGCTGGCAGGACGCTGCCGCAGCCGCCGAGATGCTGTCCCTGTCGCGGGCGCTCGGGAGGCGCCTCTTCTCTTCCGCCGCCGCGGCGTCCGAGTCCGCCGCGGCCGCTTCGACGTCGGCGGTGCGGAAGGCGCAGAACCCGCTCGAGGAGTTCTTCGAGGTCGAGCGGAGCACCGAGGATGACAAGCCCCCTCCCCACTACGGTATCCATTCCCTCCCCTACCTCCCGCCGCTCTTGCCTCGTTATAGACTAGTGTTGCGGCTCGCAGATTCGCTGCGGTTAGATCTAGATTTTTCGTTGATCGGTAGTGGTTAGCGGCAGATGGAGGAAACCATCCCACTGCTTGTGTTGGATTGCAATTTTGTCCCTGATATGAACTTAAATGGCTCTAACTTCGTGCCTTCATACTAATCTACACATGTAGTTGCTGACAAGTGAGTCGTTTGTATCGTTGTTTCCATTGATCCATTCCATACTTCAGTATTTGGTACTTATTCTGCACATTTTTATGGTGTTAACACTGTACTCCTCTACAAAACTTTAATATTGTTTCTTTTTTGTTGCATTAATTGGTAGGTCGTAGTTGGAAGGCTTGTGAATTGCGCCTAAAATCTTGGGATGATCTTCAGAAGCTTTGGTATGTTCTTCTGAAGGAAAAGAACATGCTTATGACTCAGCGACAGATGCTGTATGCAGAGAACTTGCGTTTTCCAAATCCAGAGCGTATTTCCAAGGTATTTGACTGACACCAATAGCACAGCTCCTCATGCAACTAATTACAGGATACTTGTACCCTCATTTTCCCAGATTTATGTTGATGTCATGTGTAACAACAGTTAAAGGGGCTTTGGTTTCATGAAATAACTATGATATGCTTTTTAAGATGATAGTTATGGGCATTGCATTATTTTTGCATCAAAGATTTTTTTTCCTTTGCAAATCTTTTTGGCCCTGTCTCGGTTTCTTGTTTGCTTATTGTTTACATTGGGATTTCACTTTCATGAGCTTGCTAGTTATTATCGAGTCAACTGTGGGTATAGCTTTACAACTGCAGACCATACTAAACACTGTTCTTCCTATTACTTCTGACAGATTTCTCTAATACATTTGACTAAACGGAGTGGGTTCTTTTGTGTTTTATGTGTTACTGAATGTTCTTGAATTGGGTATCTGACAACTAAACCTATAGCCAATATAATGCGTACCTAAAATTTGTTTTAAAAGACATCAGCTTCATAATGAACTATAAGTTGCATTCTATTTAGTTCCCACCTCCCAGCGTATGAAAACAGTTCTGGAGTCATTATTCTTTTGTGTGTGGCACAGCAGATTTGAAAAAAAAAACATGGGCATCCTGTGCAAGGTGGCCTATCCATTCAAAACTAATTATAAACATTTGAAAAATATACAAAAAATTGCTATAGTGGGGAACTGGGGATAGACTCTGACATGATCATCACTGTACATTTCTGCATGTGTTTCGTGTTTCATTCCATTTCCTTTCCTATATCTGATCTTAACTTGCCTTTTTTTTACTTTGCATATTTCAGGTGAAGAAATCAATGTGCCGGATAAAGCATGTCTTGACTGAGAGGGCCATAGCTGAGCCGGACCCAAGAAGGTCTGCAGAAATGAAGCGGATGATCAACACCCTCTGATTTACTCAAATGCTTTCTAGTGAGACTAAAGTTGAGGTGATAAGTAGAACACTTAGAAAGATTTACTTCATTGTGTTGTATGTTTATCCCAGGAGGCGTGTAAGACCAATCCTTTTTTTATGCCCATGGTATGCTTGCAACATGCTTTGTTGACATTAACATCTCGGTTCAATAATTGAGTTTTCTTGTAATGTGATATGCATGTTTGTGCCACATTGTGGCTGTCAATTCAACTGCTCTTTTGAGCCACGGTTCTGTAGTGTGATCCTCCTTTACGCTTTAGCAGTACATAGTTTTGCACTTCTGTTGATGAGTAAGTTCATGGATGAAGACTTCAGTCGGTCCATCAAAACATTGGAACCATAGTTTTTTTGGTGCTACGATATAGTGAACAATGTGGCGGTGCTTATGCTGCTGATGAGCAAGTGTTCTTGAACGTTGGTCTGTTGTCCGGTCAATGAGTTTCACAAAACGCATTTCCCTTTTAAAACCATTTTATTCATGTGGATGTTACTTGTGGTCATGCTATATTACTCACAGGCTCACATCCTGCTGCACAGTTGGTTCAGATGTTCTTGTCCCAAGGTCACCGCAAATTCTTCACACTATTCTTTGAGAAAAGAACCCTTGCGTGATGGTCATGCTATGCAAGCACATTGCAAATTCTTCACACTATTTTTTTTTTGAGAAAAGAATCCTTGCGTGATGGTCATGCTATGCAACCACATTGCTCATGAGCTGGTACCTTTTTCTTGGTATGTTTGACTGAAATTCAGTTCTTGAATATATATGTCGATGCCTTGGTACTATATGTGTGGGGTTGTGTATTGCTTCTATCAGGAGTTCAAGACATTAGATGCAAGTCTGCTGCTTAGTCCATCATGATGAGTTGTGTGTGAGGAAACAAACTTGTGTTGTCCGTGTGAGTTTGAGATTTTAGAGGAAACAGAAAATTGGTGCTGCCAAATGGTGTTGCTTAGCATCTACATGGTTGACATTGGCTATAATGACATGGTAACATGATTATTCAGTCCACAATTGACACCGGCATTGTTTTCACATGATTATTCAGTCCACAATTGACACTGCCATTGTGCTCTTCCCACCAATCGAAATCTTCCTGTTCCGGCGTAAATTTTGTGTTTCTGGCTAATGTAACTGTTGTGTACTTTTGGTATTATAGGTTTATAGCTCAAAACAAAGTTATATTGGTCATTGCTATTTTGCTATTTTGTACCCATTGAAATATTTTCTGATATTTCACATGGTTTTGGTAAAAATAAGTGTAGAGACATTATAGAAATAACTTAAAACCTTTTTGGTCGAGCGCCGACAATAATTCCCCATTTTGTGTATTCCCTTGACCATCACATGTATAAGTAGTTAGGTCCTAAGCCAAATCGAACTTTTAAAAATTTAGACATCAACTAAAAGTGCAAATGATTTTGCAACAGAAGACTTTGTTTAGGCGAATTACACCAGGCAAGGAGCCGGCCTGAACATTTTCATTGCATATGTGAAGTTGTTACATATAGGATTTGTGAGAAAGAAAGTGAGAAAGGAAAATTAGTGTGTTGTCTCGCTAAAACATTCACTCCACAGGATGAGGGATGCTTTGGGAGCCACTTGCTTGGTCCGGTGCTTCCAAAGGTCAAGATCGGCTGCGATGCCTAGGACGGTCGCGCGTGGGTGGGTGAACTTGCCCGAGAAGACCCACTCGTTCCGAGCTTTCCAGATGTTACAGAGGATGGCATTGATGACAGCGGAGAGCACTTTAGCCGGAGTTCCGTCAGATAGCTCGGGGATTGTCCAGAGCTCTCGGAAGGAACTGAAGTAGGGCACCTGGCAGGGGCGAATCCAGCGTGGGGGCAGGGGGGCTAGAGCCCCCCCTACCCCTATGAACTCCATGGAAGCCCCCCTACAAATTCCATACATAGGTGAAGAGGAGGAAGAAGAAGGAAAAGAGAAGAAAGAGGAGGAGGAAGAAGAAGTTGAGCTCCCCAAGAATTGGATCTTGGATCCGCCAGGCGCGGCAGGCGTCAGAGCTGCCGAGCCCTGCTGCACTGAAGGAGGAGGTGATCCTGTGTCTCATACTCCCTGCAGAAGGCACAGACGGAGGAGTCAATGATGTTTCGATGGTGAAGGAGGGCCGCAACCGGTAGCCTGTCGCGGTGGAGGAGCCATAGGAAGTGTTTGCACCTGGGGATGCCACATTGCACCAAATGTGGGAGGAGAAGTTGTCGACCGGGCACTCCCGTGCGACTCAGCGGTAGACAGTAGTAGGCAGCGGAGGTGAAGGGCACCAATTTGTCTCCCATGCCGCTGCGATCGTGGTGGGAGGGGTCAGCTTGGATCGGCAGCAGCGCCTGCATAAGCGTGATGAGGTGTTTCCGCTGCTGCCACAGAAGAGAGGCGGCTGGCAAGATGGAGGTTCCAGTCTAGCGAAGGTCGCAGACATGGATATGTGCGGTCGCTCAGCGTGGGACAACAAGGCAGGAAAAGTGTCCTTCAGTGACAGGGGCCCCAACCAGTGGTCGTGCCAAAAGCTGATGGTGGAGCCGTCGCCAAGGTGCACCTGGGTGCATTGCCGAAGCAGCGGGAGGAGTTGGAGCAGGGCTGACCAACGGGGGTGTCGAGGCGGTGGTTGTCCCCAAGGTCTCGGCCGCCGCCGGCACCGTAGAACCGGTGGAACCATCGCTGCCAATTCGTCGTGGACGGCTGAAGGAGTTTGTTGACGAACTTGAGGAGGAAGCCGCAACAGAAGACTTATTATCTATATTTTTTCTATTTAGAACAATATAGGTTTAAAGAAAAGTGATGTCAAAGTTTCACTAGCATACCAGTTCCATACTGAGCTTTTTTAATGTGATATGAATTTCATATTTGCACGTTGTTTTGGCTTTCAATTCAACTGCTCTTTTGAGCTGCAGTCCTGAAATGAGAAATGTGCTCCCATTCAGGCTTTAGCAGTACATAGTTTTGCTGATGAGCCAGCCCACGACGAGGGTTTCAGTCGGTCCGTGGAAACACTGACCGTAGTTTTATGGTGTGCAGTAATATAGTCGATCGTTAGTACTGCGGAGTGCTGTCCCATGAAAACCACGCTGCCGTCTGACGTCTCGTTGGTAGTTCCGGCCGAATTGGTTGGGTCCACGGATTTCACAACTTCAAAAATCATTTTCTTCATGCTAATGCTACTTATAGTCATGCTAGTTTTATTTTGCTCACGGCATGCATGATCTTGCTGCGGGCCACATATATTCACTGCAATTTCTTCACCTGATGGTCATGCTATATATGCAACCACATCAATTGCTCATGAGTTTGCCTGAAGTTTTGCTCTCTGTATCAATATTCAATATATATACCGTTGCCTTGGAAGCGTTTGTGTGAATTACTTGTACCAGGACATTAGGTGCAAGGCTGCCCCCTTAATTAGTAAATCATGTTGAGCAGCTGTTTCATTTTCCCACTAAACAGTACTAGTGAGAGTACTTGAAACCAATTGCCACAAATTTAAGAGGAAACTGAGATTTTAGAGGAAACTGAGAATCGGTTGCGCTCATCATTATCGATCATCATATAGACAATTGATGTTGCTTTGAACAGCGTGGTGACTCGATCATTCGGTCCACGATTCCAGCTGCCGAAACAGTGTTGTACCTCAAAACAAGAGTGCGGGTAGATGACTCGAGTGGCTACTGTTTGAAATCATCTAGAAATTCACTCCATGGAAATTATAGTAGTGATGTGCTCAGAACAATACAGAGCTTCAAATTCACTCCCGGAAAACACTCGGATTTTGCAAACTGCATACCAACCTGCAACTTCAAATATTCATGCGAGCCTAGGTGTAAAAAGAAAGATATGTTCATGATGATGTGAATGTTACCAAATTTGACAGTTGCACAATGAGTTTGTACCTTAAGCTGTTTTTTTGGCTTTGTTAATTCTAAGTGTTCTTTTGGGATTGAGATCCCAGAGGAAGGTAGAAGAGCTGGCAGCCGCTCGATCCAAAGTGGATGGCTCAAAGCGATCGCTACAGTACCTAAGATGTGGTGTATAAAAATCGATAAACAGCACCCCCATGCTCGGTAGCTACAGTACTACCTCCGAACCCTGTAGCTGCAGACTCATTTCCCTGTGCTCCTCTGAGGTAAATCCCTCTACTGCAGAGGAACCGGGTCCAAGAGCAGTGACGTGCCCTGGTGGGTACCACCACACTTATCGACAAATTGGACGTTAAGCATCTCGGACCCAATGGTTTTGTCCTATATGAGCCTGGTTACCATGTGAATATGTGATATGCCCTGTCATATCTGAGCCTCATTTTGGCCGTCAATTCCATTGCAGCAGCTTCAATTTACAAACCTTGTTGGGAACTACATTAAAGTAACACCGTGCAGTGTTCTTGACTTCTTGTTGATGCGATCGTGCATATCTTCTCATCATTGCACATTCCAGCACTTGTTTCATCTATCCATGCCATTTCTTTTCCAATATTCTTGAACTTGGCTTTTTTTTTCTTTCCATAATTTAATATGAAGAAATCAATGTGCCGGATATTATATTGAAAGGATAAGAAGCACTTAGAGAATGATTTACACTTTGTTGTGTTCTATGTTTACCCCTAAGACGTGCAAGACACTAAGACCACTCCTTTTTTTAAGGAAAACTAACCCTCACTTATCGGTTCCAGTAGCCGAGCTTTCTAGTAATGTGATATGCATGTTTGTGCATCATTTCGTCTTTCAATTAATTCAACTGTTCTTTCAAGCCACGGTTCTGAAGTTCTATCCTCCTTTACGCTTTACTCAATTGGACATCACGCAGTGGCGGAGCTGGCCCAGCCCAACGACTAAGGCCCAGCCCAGCAACAGTGTGGAAAATGGGCCGAATTCTGCTACAGTACTGCTACAGTGTGTCTTGGGCCGGCGACTAGGGCCCAGGCCTGGGCGGCCTGGGCCGCAGCTCCGCCACTGACATCACGTAAGGGCTACATGACATCCGTTCTACAGATTTCATAAAACGCACTAGAAATAGGGTACGCCTTTGGCGTGCCATTAGGACCCGTTATTTATGTACAAATAGCATTAGATTTGAGGGATATTATTTGTTAGCATATTGGAACTTTCTGGTGAGTGTGAAGATGTTTTTCTTGGGTTTGATTTGTCCACTACCTAAAATAATGAACTTGTTGAGGTACTGGTGTAAGATTCACTGTGAATGGGCTAAAGTAACGTATTTTCGAGTCTGTAAACATTTTAGAGCTGCACGTTTCAGTTGCCAATTTGCAGTGTCTTTTCTTAATAGTGGTGGTAATAGAAGTATCCAGATATCTCTTTTGACGAAACTTCCTATTTATTTTATTGGATTAAGTGTTGATTTCAGGAATTCTCGAGGGTTTTTCTACAAAATAACGGGTACTTTGGAGCAACCTAGGCCGTCGGATTTCAGTAAATCTCGAGAGTTTTTTTTTGGCAAAACTTCGTTGCTCTGTCGATAGACCTCTAGTTGATTTCTCAAACGCTCGATTTTTTTAGAGTGATTTTAGTTTCTATGGGAATTTTATAGACAGAGAAAGAGTTTATTTTTTTATGTTTGTTGTGTACGTGTAGTATTTTTTTATGTACAGTGCGTAAACAGTGCCAAGACGGTGACATGATGAGTGGTTTGAGCCGTTCGATCGAGATCCAATGGTCGAGGATTTGCAGGAGTACGTTTCCCGTGTGCGTTTAGCTGGTTTTATTTCGAACAGTGTACGAATAGTGCATGCACAGTTTGTGAACAGTGAATGAACAGTAGCATTGAAAGGGACCTCAGGAATGACCCGTGCCGTTCGATCTAGATCCGACGGCTAATATTTTTTTTTGCTTACGTGGCTCCCTGACGTGCGCCGGAATGCAAATCTCGAGAGTTTTTTTTGGCAAAACTGCATAGCCTTGTTGGTGGACCTCTAGTTGATTTCTCAAATCCTCGAGGTTTGTTTTTACAAAATTACCGAGCCTCTTGGGCTTTTTTTTTACAAAATTACCTAGCCTCTTGGGCTATCTCGACAGACTATAGGTTAATTCAACAAATTCTTGAGGTTCTCAATCTGACCTGTCGGATCGGCCGTTGTATTTCAACAAATCTCGAGATTTTTTTAAAAAATTTTGTAGCCTCCTCAGTGGGCTTCTGGTTCAATTTGATAAATCATCGGGGGTTTTTTTACAAAATTACCGGACCGATGCATTTCATAGCCTCCTCGGTGGGCTCCTGGTTGATTTGACAAATGTTAAGATGGAAATTAAGTAGATAAGAAACTGTCGATGGAGCTGTCGAGGTCTTACTTGTAGGTTTGCGAATTTTGTAAATGGAATTTATGTTGTATACGTAGAGAGTAAAAGAGATAGTGATGGTTTTGTAAGAGTTTTGCTAGCCTTTTGAATTCTTGTAGCGTGGATAAATCAATTGTAAAAGGAATCCTTATTTTTTAATTTGTTGATAGGTGAGAATTTAATTATAATTTGGATAGATTTTAGAGTGATTTTAGGTTATATGGAAATTTTATAGATAGGAAAAGAGCGTATTTATTTTTTTATGTTTGTTGTGTATGTGTAGTAATTTTTTTTATGTAATGGTCGAGGATTTGCAGGAGTACGTTCGTCGTGTGCGTTTAACTGTTTCATTTTGAACAGTTGGTGAACAGTGGGTCTACAGTGCAAGTCTGCCCCTTATCTTTATAAAAAGAAAATTCTACCCCTTAGTCAATCATGATGAGTTGTTGCTTCATTTTCTCATGAAACAACTTTGCGGTGCAAGTAAATTTGACATTTTAGAGGAAACAGAAAATCGGTGCTGCTAAATGTTGTTATCTGTCATCTACATAGTTGATCTTGGCTTGAAGCCTTGAATAGCATGGTACAATTATTCAATCCATGATAGTCATTCCGCTTTTAGGCTGATCGAAATTGCACGGCATTACTCTTTCCACCAATTGGAATTCATCTTGCTCTGTCAGTTGTAACCTTTACGGTTTTGGAAATTATAATTGTAATTGTTGTGTTATTAAAGCTGAAAGTAGGGTTAAAAGAGTATTGGAAAATGTTCCTATTTTTGTTAATTTGTACCCACATGAGGTCAAAATAAGTGTGAGAGAGACATTCTAAAACAACTTTTTTTTGTGTGTTCTAAAATGCTCAACCGTACAAATGTTTCAGCTTCAACAATCGACATTCAACAAGCCTACTTTGGAAAGTAAAGTAACCCTCCTACATTGTTCTTGTTGATGCGGTACGTGTTTCATCGTCCATTCCATTTTACCCCCTATATCTGCTCTTGAGGTTGGCTTTTTTTTTGCTTTGTATAATTACAGGTGAAGTAATCATTTTGCCGAACATTGAAGGGAAAAAATATCGTTTCCAATAACTGAGCCTTTTTGTAATTGATATGAATTGCATATTTGCGCCTTGTTTCGGGCAACAGTACTGAAGTGTGTTCCCATTCAAGCTTTAGCATTACTTAGTTTTGCGTTTATGCGCCCTGTTGGTTTGCCTTATCAGCCACCAGCGAGCAGTACTTTTCTTTCAGAACAAATCAGCCACCAGCTACCAGCCAGCGGTACTTTTTTTTCTCAGAACAAATCAGCGCCAGCCACCAGTCGTCAGCCAGACGAACATGGTGATGACGAGGATTTTAGATTTTCAGTTGGTCCGTGGAAACATTGACCGCAGTTTTATGGTGTATTAATATGGTGCCATGAACCATGCTGCCGTCTGACGCCCCGTTGGTAGTTCGGGTGGAATTTGTTGGATCCACGGATTTCACAACTTTAAAAATCATTTTCTTCATGCTAAGGTTACTTATAGTCATGCTACTTGTATGGTCATGTTCTTGCTGCAGGCAGTAGTTAAATTGAAGTTTTTGCCCCCCAACTTCACGGCAATTTCTCACACTATTCGTCACCTGATGATCATGCTATGCAACCACATTGCGCATGAGCTTGCATGAAGATTTGCTCTCTAGATCAATATATATACTGTTTCCTTGGAAGCGTTTGTGTGTATTACTTGTGCCAGGACATTAGTAAATCATGTTGAGCAGCTGTTTCATTTTCCCACTAAACAGTACTAGTGAGAGTATCTGAAACCAATTGCCACGAATTTAAGAGGAAACTGAGATTTTAGAGGAAACTGAGAATTGGTTGCGCTCATTATTATCGATCAGCATATAGACAGTTGATGTTGCTATGAATAGCTTGGTGACTGGATTATTCGGTCCACGATTCCAGCTGTTGAAGCAGAGTTGTACCTCAAAACAAGAGTGCGGGTACGTGAATCCAATGCCTACTGTTTGAAATCATCTAGGAATTCACTCCATGGAAATTATAGCAGTGATGTGCTCAAAACAATACAGAGCTTCAAATTCACTCCCAGAGAACACTTGGATTTTGCAATCTGCATATCAACCCGCAACTTCAAATATTCATGCGAGCCTAGGTGTAGAAAGAAGGATATGTTCATGATGCTGTGAATGTACCTAAGTTGACAGTTGCACAATGAGTGTTGTACCTTAACCTGTTTTTTTGACTTTGTCAATTCTAAGTGCTCTTTTGAGCTACAGTGCCCTAGTGTTTTTTTGATCTGCTAGCACTCCTTTTTGGTAATCATCATTACTGTGATTTCTGCCAAGGCCAAGATGTTAGATTGATCTCTCCCGGATGGGCCCAACGGCCCATCGGGCCCCTTATCTCGCGCCCTGATCGGGGGCGTCCAACCCTAACCCTGGTTGGTGGGCCCCTGTTGCACTGCGCTATAAAGAGGAGGTGGGGGCCGCAGGCTCTTGGCACGACGTTTGCCGCCAGCCCCGAAACCCTACCTACATCCCTACTCCGATCTGCAGGGAGCGCAGGAGCACCGGGAAGCCTCCGTCGCCGCCGCCACTCCGCCACTGCATCGAACGTCGCTGCCCTAGCGCAGTCCCGGCACTGCGCGTCGCTGCCTTGAGCAGACTTCACCAACCGAACCAGCGATGGCCTCAAGTTCAACCACCCCGGTCACGACCGACGACGGTATTGTTCTTCCTCTCTCCTCTCTGTCTCTCTCTCTTTCTCCGTGCACACACAAGTTGTTCATTCATACACAGTCCCTACTCGACTAGATGTACACATAGGTGATCTTTGGGGTATATCAATGGTATCAGTTGCCTTCCTAGGTAGTAGATCTGGTTCGGGTAGCAGAAGAAAAGGAGAAGATCGAATCGAATCAGAAATGGCAAAAGCAAAGTTGAAACTCTAACCCTAACCCTAGATCTAAAAAGCAAAGAGAGAACGGGATGGAGGACATACCTGTGTGCCTACCTCGCCGTCTCTACCGACGCCGGCGTCGCCTACGGCTCGCCGGACGGACAGTACAGTCGGGCTTTGCCCTTGCCGGACCTCCGCCGTGAGGGGCGGGGGCACAGGGTGCCGCGGTGAAACCCACCGACGGCGGCGCGCTCTCCCTCGCGGGGAACGCGCTCGCCGGCGGTGGGGCTCCCGACGGCGCCGGCCACCACCCTCTGAGGGCCACCATGACCCAACTCTCCGGATCTCACAGTTGTGCGGCTCTGGAGGAGAGGGAGGGGGAAGAGGGCAGTAGAGGAAGGGAGGGGGAGATAGTCGCCGGCCTCGGGCCGGCGGCACCCTTCTCTACCAGCTCCGGCGAGCTCGCCGACCAAGGGGTCTCCTCCGCCGCCGCGTGCTGCTACACAGGCGAGAGAAGACGGGGGGATGGAAATGCTCTAGGGTTTCAAGGGGGTGGGCGGCCGCGCGCGTTTTTGATGCTGCGAGGCACGCGGGTGGCCGTTGGATGGTGATCCGCGGGATTGGACGGCCATCAGTGTTCGGCGGTCGCGCGGGCCACTTTTGGCCCATGCGGGCGACGTGCGTGGGCTGCTTCGGTGGCCCAGCCGTCGGTTTTTGGGCCTAAGGCCCAGGCGGACGTGAGGAGACCGGCCGTGGGCCGTGTTTTCCTCCCACGGGCTGCACAATAGTTTTTGATTTATTCATTTTATTGTTTTTCAGAAGCATTTATTTGCTGAATTTTGTATAGTTTGGTACATCTATTCAAATTTTGAACCAACGGGATAATTTGCTTAGACAAAAGTAAAGTAAATAGTGATATTGCTTCTAAATAGAATGGTTTTTCATGAATTTATTCATGTTTTCCGCTGCGAATTGTTCAAAGAAATGCTTATTGTTTAAATTTAATTGGAACCAACAGGAAAATTAAATTTAAAAGGAGCATGTTAAAGTAATTTTTTCTGTTAATTATGGTGCTATTATTTACTGACTAACATTGTTAATAATATCATCATGATTAAAAGGTTGTTTATGTGCATTTATTTCTATTTTCTGCCCAATGGTGATATAGATTTAATTGCATAGACAGTTGTATGTTTTAATTTTGACCAACGTTGGATTAATACATGCAATTGTCATTATGGAACTCACTGATTATGGTTTTCAGGAGGGTTCAACTTGATGAACTCCATCGGCTCTGTTCCAGTCCTCAATGCTGAGAATCACAAGGAATGGAGCAGAAAAGTGAATCTGGCTTTTGTTTGTGCTGAGCTTGACTGGGTGCTGAAGGAACCACAGCCGGTTCTGCTGCCAAAGCCACAGAGAGATGACAAAGAGGATGATGCTGCATGGAAAAAGAAAGAAGAGGATTATTCCTCTTTAGAGTTTTCGTGGTCCATCGACAACAAAAAGTGGACATCGGCAAATAAAAAGTGCATGGCTTTCATAGAGAACACAATTGAGCCCTCTCTTTTGAGCTCAGTTGATGGTTGTAGCTCTGCTGCAGAGTTACTTGACAGGATAAAGAGTTAGTTCACTGGCTCTTCAAAGACATATGCCACCATGATGCTGAGGCAGCTGGTGAATGAAAAGTATACAAGTAATGGAAAAGGCATAAGGGAGCACATCTTAGGATGAGCAACCAGGCATCGAAGCTAAAGCCACTGGATGCGGATCTAGAAATTAAGCCCAAGCTCCTTGTTCATCTGGTAATGGCTTCTCTGCCAAAGGAGTTTGACACTTTTGTTGTCAACTATAACATTCATCCAGAGTAGTGGGATCTGGAAAAGACTATAGCCATGCGCGTGCAGGAAGAGGAGAGGATTAAGTCCAACAATAGGGGTTCTTTGAACCTTGTGAAGAAAAAGAACTTCCATCAAGGCTCTTCTTCAAAGCCACATGGTAAAGGTCCCATGCAATAGCAGCGTCAGCCTCAGAAGAGCTCTCTTCCTGATGGGGACGTGGGTGCCCGATCTTCCGTCAGGTGAAAGATAACTCGTTTAGGGCGGATGTGACGCACCGATCCGGCTTCAGATCCAAAGACCTGGACCCCTGCAATCTTAGCACCACGATTCCTCTGGTTATCAACCGTGTCACAATCCGGTTGACCTCGCTGCGAAGACTAATCCCTGCCTGCGAAACGAAGAACACAAGCAAGAACTCGAAAGAAGCAGCTCTCAAAATAGTGACTCTGCAGATGAATGATTAACACACGAAAGTTGGGGTTTCACAAACCGATAACGGCGACTGTTCGACGACAGAAAACTCTAAGCAAAACCCGCCTCTAAACCGGTGGTGGCTACTGAGTTTATGGAGAGGGAGGGTCGTCCTAGGGTTGTGGGAGACCAGGAGGGGGCGCCCACGACTTGGGCCAAGGGCCCGACTCGATACACGGCCAAGTTGGCCCAAAATAGGTGGCGCAGCACCTTGTCGTGGTCACACAGCATGATCCACGCGACTTCTGGAGCTAGGACCAGAACCAAATCGACGGTGTCGTCGTCCTCTTTCCAACGAGTACTTATACGCCTCGTTTCGACGTCGTATGATGAAGTTATCGCCGAAACCGTGCGTAAGTGTAGTCTGAATCCGAGATGGACGTGGCAGCTGAGTCAGAGACGAAGTCCAACATGGGAAAGGTCGTGGCATATGTGTGTTCAGCATGGTGATGTCCTCATCACTTCCAGTGGAGAGGGATCAGTGTCTCTACTGCAAGAAGAAGGGGCATTTCAAGAAAGAATGTCCTGATTTTCTAAAGTTCATCATGGCAAAGAACGGTAAGAATGTTGTTTCTTTTGTAAATGAATCCTTGTATACACAGTTTTCTAAATCTACTTGGTGGATTGACTCGGGTGCAACTGTTCATGTTGCAAATTCTTTACAGGGGTTCCATTCGACCCGGAGCACGGAAAGAAAAGAAAGATGCATTGAAGTTGCAAATGGAGTCCAATCATAAGTTGAAGCTGTTGGCGATGTGTCTCTGGAGCTAGTTGATGGTTTTACACTTTTGCGTAGAGATGTTCTTTATGTTCCTTTGTTAAACAGAAACTTGATTAGTATTTCACGTTAGACAAAGATGGTTTTGAATGTCTTTTTGGACATGGCCGTTGTGCCATTTGGTGTAATAATGCTTGTGTTGGTATTGCTTACCTTCATGATGAGCTTTATTTGTTATCATTACATGAAAAATTTAATTCATTATGTGATGTGAATGTGAATGTTTCCGGGTCAGAGAACGTTCAAAAGAAAAGAAAGAGAACTCATGATATTTCGTCGAAATTATGGCACTGTCATTTAGACCATATTTCGAGGGGGAGAATAGAGAGCCTCGTTAAAAATGAAATTCTTCCTCCGTTAGAGTTCTCTGACTTAGAGCAATGCGTAGATTGCGCTAAAGTAAAGTATGTAAAGCAAATTAAAAAAGGTACAAAACGTAGCACAAGAACTTTAGAGATAATCCAGACTGATATTTGTGGACCGTTTCCTGTGAAAAGCGTGAATGGCTATGACTCGTTCATAACATTCACAGATGATTACTCCCGTTATGGTTATATTTATCCAATTAAAGAAAGATCGGAAGCGCTGGATAAATTTAAGATATTCAAAGTTGAAGTTGAAAATCAACTTGATAAAAGAATTAAAATAGTAAGATCTGACCGTGGAGGGGAGTACTACGGTCGGCACACCCCATATGGCCAAGTTCCTGGACCTTTTGCAAAGTTCCTACAGGAAAATGGCATAGTAGCCCAGTATTCAATACCGGGCGAGCCTCAGCAAAATGGAGTAGCTGAGAGGCGCAACCGTACACTGATGGATATGGTGCGCAGTATGATGAGTTACTCTACCTTGCCATTGGGATTGTGGATGGAGGTGTTAAAAACTGCTATTCACATTCTTAATAGAGTACCAAGCAAATCGGTGCCCAAAACACCGTACGAGCTGTGGACGGGAAGAGTACCCTCTCTACACCACTTGCGTGTCTGGGGGAGCCCAGCTGAGGCAAAAGTGTTTAACCCAAATATTGCAAAGTTATATTCCAAAACAGTCAGTTGCTACTTCATTGGGTATCCTGAAAAGTCAAAAAGTTTTCGTTTCTACTGTCCAGATAGATATACAAAGTTTGTAGAAACGAGACATGTTGTTTTCTTAGAGGATGAAATGATGAGGGGGAGCACGGCAGTGCGGAAAATTGATCTTGAGGAGAAGCGGGTGTACGCACCCAATCTGATGATCCAAGAGCCATATTTCTCACTACCTGTTGTACCTGCACCGACAATCCTTGAGGCTGTGGTGCAAGCACCTATTATAACTCAACCCATGGCAACATTGAGTGAAGATCCGGAGCCTGTCCTTCAGGATCCGACTGAACCCACTGTTGCACATGAGGAAGAGATGCAGCAGCCACCTCATGATGATGAGTCAACAGATGTTGAGGCACCGAGTGTGCAAACAGAAGAGGCCCCTCGAAGGTCTCAAAGAGTTAAAAGATCGGCAATTTCTAGTGATTATAAAGTCTATAATACAAAAGTTGCTCATATGGAGGGTGAACCCGCTTCATATGAAGAGGCCATGAGAAGTGCTGACTCATCAAAGTGGTTAGAGGCCATAGAAGATGAGATAAAATCGATGAGTTCCAACGATGTTTGGGACTTAGTGGAAATTCCTGAAGGAGCCAAAACAGTAGGCTGTAAATGGGTATACAAGATTAAACGTGACTCTAGAGGGAACATAGAAAAGTATAAAGCACGACTTGTGGCAAAAGGCTATACCCAGAGAGAAGGAGTAGATTACAATGAGACATTTTCTCCAGTCTCATGTAAAGATTCCTTCAGAATAATAATGGCATTAGTAGCACATTTTGATTTAGAGTTGCATCAGATGGATGTAAAGACGGCTTTTCTAAATGGTGATTTAGAAGAAAATGTCTACATGAAACAACCGAAAGGTTTTGTCATGGAAGGAAAAGAATATTTAGGATGCCGCCTAAAGAAATCCATTTATGGATTAAAGCAGGCATCCACACAGTGGAATCTAAAGTTTGATGATACAATTAAAAGATTTGGGTTTGAACCTAATGTAGAGGACAACTGTGTTTATGCAAAGTTTTAAAATGGAAAATATATTTTCCTGATCTTGTATGTGGATGATATCTTGCTCGTTAGCAATGATGTTAGTCTACTGCGGGAAACAAAGAAGTTTCTGTTCTCAAACTTTGATATGAAAGATCTTGGTGAAGCCTCATATGTTTTAGGCATAGAAATTCACCGAGATAGAAAGAATGGGGTTTCATGATTATCGCAAAATGCATATTTGAAAAAGATTTTAAAGAAATATAATATGCATGCGAGTAAAGCATCACCGGCTCCTATAGTAAAAGGCGATAGTTTTGGAGAATTTCAATGTCCTAAGAATAAATATGAGCTCGATCAAATGAAAGCGGTACCATATGCTTCAGCTGTTGGAAGCTTACAGTATGCACAAGTGTGCACTCGCCCTGACCTAGCGTTTATCACCGGAGTATTCGGTAGATATCAAGATAATTCAGGCATGGAGCACTGTAAGATGGTAAAGAAAGCATTGCGTTATGCGCAAGACACAAAGCATTTCATGCTAACATATAGAAAATCTGATTGCCTAGAGATAAAAAGGTATTCAGATGCAGACTATGCGGGAGATAGAGATGATAGAAAATCCACGTCTGGATACATATTCACTCTCGCTGGGGGAGCTATTTCGTGGAGAAGCTCCAAACAAAAGCTAGTTGCATCATCGACGATGCATGTAGAGTTTATAACATGTCATGATGCTATTGGACAGGTGATATGGTTAAAGAAATTTGTACCCGACTTGAAAGTTGTAGATTGTATTAATAAACCACTAAAGATGTACTGCGACAATCAGCCAGCAGTGTACTATGCTCACAACAACAAGTCGAGTAATGCTTCCAAACCAATTGAGGTAAAGTTTTATGTTATGAAGGATAGAATCCGGGATAAGACCATAAGTCTCGAGCATATAGGGACAAAAGACATGGTTGCGGATCCGCTCACGAAAGGCTTACCACCTAATGTGTTTAGAGAACACTTAGCCAGCATGGGTTTAATGGAAAGCCTATAATTCCTGGATTATGTGGTGGCCCAAAAGGAACAGAATTTATTCAAAAATGGAGAAGTATGTTGTAGCTGTTTTTGTCTATCGACAATCGAGTCGTGACGATGAAGTATGCTCTACGTACTAATCTGTGATGGAACGAATAAAGTGTAAATGATAAAGTTAAAAGCATGTGATGAGATTAAGGGGGAGAATGTTAGATTGATCTCTCCCGGATGGGCCCAACGGCCCATCGGGCCTCTTATCTCGCGTCCTGATCGGGGGCGCCCAACCCTAACCCTGGTTGGTGGGCCCCTGTTGCACTGCGCTATAAAGAGGAGGTGGGGGCCGCAGGCTCTTGGCACGAGGTTCGCCGCCAGCCCCGAAACTCTACCTACATCCCTACTCCGATCTACAGGGAGCGCAGGAGCACCGGGAAGCCTCCGCCGCCGCCGCCGCCACTCCGCCACTGCATCGAACGTCGCTGCCCTAGCGCAGTCCCGGCACTGCGCATCGCTGCCTTGAGCAGACTTCACCAACCGAACCAGCGATGGCCTCAAGTTCGACCACCCCGGTCACGACCGGCGACGGTATTGTTCTTCCTCTCCCCTCTTTGTCTCTCTCTCTTTCTCCGTGCACACAAATTGTTCATTCATACACAGTCCCTACTCGACTAGATGTACACCTAGGTGATCTTTGGGGCCTATCACAAGAGAGGTTGATGGCAGACACTGACGATCATGTCCTCGGATCCGATCTGCCAAATCCCTACATACAAAGGCTGCAGCTCGGTGAGAATGGCACATACATCTATCTCAGCTAGCTGTCTGCTCGGATCTCAGTTACCTTAATTTCGTCGGTTGAACCCATCGCGGGGGCCGTTACTGACCAGGCACTGGCGTTTGGCAGGCCCATACATAAATGCCGGTGGCACGACGAATATATAACTCCCATGCTGATAACGGATATGATCAGCACCGACGATGAACATGAATGAGTTCATAACAGTTGCTTCATGCCTCCATCATGACCTACTGCTGGGATGGTACACCCGCTGCCGCTGCCTGTCCGGGGCGCGCGCCCATGCAGTGAACGCTGCGGCCGACACCTCTGAATTTTTTGGCAGGATGAGCCGGCGGATGGGTCGCCGTCGGCGGCCGCGCCGTGGGGGAATTGGTTGGGCACGCCGCCGGCCGGCTTTGAAAGCACGCGCGGCCGCCAAATAACACGCTCTGAGACCATCTGCACTGGTTGCGGTAAAACCAACGGCAAACGCAGATACCGTAAAAAAGAGCTGCAGCGCTCTACGGCACACCCTGCGCTATGAGAGCGTAAGGCTGGATTCACGGTGAATCTGCCGTAACGCTCTGCGTTACGGCACAGCCGTTGGCAGCAACCGCTCCTCTCCTCGCGGGCACGAACGGAAGGAGGAGGGGCAGACAGAGTTGGGAGGAAGGGCGCCATCGCCGAGCCGACCGCCGCAGAGAAGGGAGGAAGGGCGCTGTCGGCGAGCCGACCGCCGCAGAGACGTGAGGAAGAGCTCCGCCGTCGGAAGTCGCCGCCGCCGCAACGAGGCTGCTCCTCCACCGCCGGGGATTGGACATGGGCCTTCTCTCCTCCGCGCCGCACCAACCGCAGCTACTCACCGCAAGATCCGGCGGCCACGGGCCAATGCGGAGGTGTACCCAGCCCGAGCTCCTAGCCGTCCGCCGCCGCCGCTGTTGCTGCTCCTAGTCGACCACCGCGGCGTCGGTGCAGCTCCTCACGCCGGCAGAGAGAGGGGGGATGGTCGAGGAGGGAGGGGCCCGGGCGATGGCGAGCGCAGCGGAGAGGGAGCCGACGCGCGGGGAGGCCCCGCCGGGGAGCTAAGGAGTCGCCGCCGGGGAGCTAGGGAGGCGCCGGAACCGGAGAGGAATGGGGAGAGGTGCGGAGAGATCCAGGGAGGAGATGGGATAAGGTTTGGTTCTTTTCGTTTGCCCCTTCTCTTTTTTGTAATAATATGTTAGTCCCTAGAACTTGTATTTCTTCACATTCTAGTCCCTGTAACTTATATTTTCTCATGTTTTAGTCTCTATAGAAGTGAAAACGAAGTTTTAATTGAAGAAGGTAGTTGGAGGTGGATGAATAAAATATATGGTTGTTGAATGTAGAGCAACTATATAGAGTAACAGGAGTGCGGAAGAAGTTGATGTAGAGTAAATATTCCTGCTGACGTGGCTAGAATATTCCTTTTAGAGTAAACCTATAGAGCAATAGCAGTGCAGATGGTCTGATGTCGGAAACAATGTGTTTTCAGTCAGTCTTTCAAACAATGTGTCGCCTCTCTGTCGAAAACAATGTGTCGCAACCTGCAGGATCTCAAGGCGAACCCCCTGGACTTTTGAGCTCGATCGAGGCGTCAACTGTGCTACAGTTTCTGGCGGCCGAGAGACGCACCTGGCTTGTTTTACAAGTCCAGGTTCCCCGGGTTGTCACAATCGTCAGAAAACGAGTCCAGGTTCGCCATACACTTGCTCACAAGGCACGCGTGTACTCGTGTAATAGTAATCTATGTAGTATTACTAGCTCCCTGGCCCTGCATTCGTAATATACATGCGTGTATCTTTGGGATATTGACATGGTTTGGCCTGCACGTATTATATATAAATAGATACTGCCTCCTTTCTTTTATAGTTGTCGTTTCAGACAAGAAATCCTATTCAAGTTGACCTAAAAAGTTAGTCGGAACGTCTTATCACTGGTAGAGAACCAACCTTTGTTCCATCATATTTGTCCCGGTCAAAGTTTGTACCCGAGACAAAAACTTTTGAAGCGACGTGGACTAGAAAGGCTGTTTGCACTGCCTCCCTTTAGTCTCGAGTGTTAAAACCACTCGGGACTAAAAGTCTGGCGTCCAATGGCTCCCTAACCGCAATTATTGGTGTCGGCCTTTAGTCCCGGGTCATAATACCACCCAAGACTAAAAAGTGAGCCTTTAGTCCCGGGTCATAATACCACCCGAGGGTGGTAACACCACCCGAGACTAAAAGAACAGCTTTAGTCTAGGGTGGGGAAACGACCCGAGACAAAAGCCACCTCCCACCGACGCCGCCCACCCCTGCGCCCTCTCTTTCCTTTTATCTCTTCTTTTTCTCTCCATCACTCATTGTTTTCTTGATCTCTGCCCTCTTCTTCCATCTTCTTCTCTATCTCTGCGCAGGAGCGGGCTCTGCTGGCGGCCGAGGGGCGGGCTCTGCCGGCGGCTGGCGACCGGGCGCGGGCGTAGCCGGCGGCGGCCAGGCGCGGGAGCGGCCGGCGATGCGGGTGCCGGAGCGGCCGGTGACGCAGGGGCGGGCGCGGCCAGGCTCGGGCGCGGCCGGCGACGCGGGCGCCGGCGGCAGCCAGGCGTAGGAGCGGCCAGGGCGAAATTGAACTCGCTTCAATCCTGTGAATCATGTGTTCGTCGATCTCGCTGTAAATCTTGTGAATCCTGTGTTCGTCGATCTCGCTGTAAATCTTGTGTGGATTGATTTTGCAAACAAATTTGTAGATGAACTTATGTGGCAATCTGTTGTGAGATGAACTTTGATGTGTGTTGAATTGTGACGAACTTAGATGAACTTGTGATGAACTTACTGTGCATGGTGGAGTGGAGCTCTAGGTGGGTGGCTGTCACACCTGATTTCCGTAGAGAAATCAAATGCATCTCATATGTGCGACAGTATCAAGTTACACACATACGATAGACAAAAGAGTGTAATACCATAAATTGTAATCAGACGTACAAGAGTTAAACCAATACATTATCCATTAATACACTCAGGCAGTGAACACGAAGGTCCAATAGAACAAACGATAACTAAAAGGATGACTTCATCTTCAGCTTCCACAGGCACATGACTGGGGGATCGCATGCCTCAGAACTCCTCAAAGTCGCTGAAGTACTCCTCACTGTTGTTCTCATCTGAACAACGGTAAGTAAGGGTGAACACTCTTATGGTTGGAGCTCAGCAAATGGGGGAAAACATGCAAGGCTATCAAGGATAGGCTAAGGTTTGCAGCGGTTAGCATTTTAATGTTGGTCAAGTTTTATTAGCAAGCCTATTACTAAGTGTAAGTTTATACCAACCCCAAAGATTAAGCATTTGTAACCATATCTCAAAACCATAAGAAAACCACAATTTGAATTCATCTTTAAGTTTAATTATCATGTGAGGGTCCAAGCCGCTCTTAACCGTGAGCACGACTGATCGATCAGTTTTAACTCTGTAGAGGTTGTACACTTTACCCACAACTCGTGTTCCTCATGTTGCCCGGGTTAGCTAGACCCTTAAACACTTCCGAGGTGAGTGGCTAGGGGTCCACTACGAAGCCTTTACAAAGGCATGCAAAAGACCAATGACCCGCATAGTTACAGACCAGGGCGTACCATAACCCTTCCTAGTGGTCAACACCTTAGCAAAGGCTGCTACCCCAAAAGAACCGGGCTATACCCCTGCAACCCCGGTCCCCCTCTGCCCCTTTCGGATAAGGTCATCAGTTCATTCACACACCTAATTAATTGGCTAAGCCAGAGTCATATGGACTGTGGTTGTACTGTTTTCTTGGGTGGTTCTCCATGTTCTAATTAAATCTTAATGTTCTTGTCTTTAAACATAACCAACATTTCATAAGCATGAAAGTCTTTATCATAAAAACCTCTTCCAACCAACCCATGTATAGCAACTAAGCATTCATCTACCCAAAACATTTATTAAAAAGGGGTTGATCAAGGTGATAGGGGTAAAGCTCTAGTCATGTCCTTAAAAAGGTGATTTCCCATCAAGTTTATGCATAACAACATATAAGAGTAAATATTATTTAGATATGCAGTTATATAGGACAAGAGGAAAATGCAGAGGGGGAAGTCCACTTGCCTTCCTCTACAAACTGGGGATCCTCTTCTTCGAAGAAAGGTTCTTCTTGATCTTCTCCGACAGGGTGCTCAGTTGAAACAGGCACGATATCTACGCACAAGCATGAACATACAATAAATAAATAAAACAGTACACCAAACAATGCTATATGCTAAGAACACACTGATAAAAAGGTTCTACTCACTGATACGATCATTTCGATATATTATACGCGAAAAATGGAGTTAAAACATGAAAGTTATGATTAAAATAAAATACATGGGCCTTTCTAAAAGAAAACTAGGCTCACTGGGCTTATATGAAAGAAACCAGGGACTTAAAACATAATTATACATATAAACAAAGGGGCTTATATGTGAGATAGGGTAGAAAGGACCTCGGGTGCTATTTTCCAGAGAAAACAGGGGCTAGATCATAAAAGAAAGGACCTATCTGTAAGAGTTTTCGATGGTGGAAGGATATGGTTGTGAATAGATAAAAGCGCAGGGACTCTTAAAGAAAAGCACCGGGTGCTGATCGTTACGGCCCATTTGACCCAGGGCTACGGCGGATCAGAGCCGTTGATCTGCGATCCGACGGCCACGGTGACGCGCGAGCGGGGAGCGGCGGCGGGTTTCGCCGAAGGGAGGAGTTGCGCGGCGGCGCGCGGCGGCGACTCGCCGGCGTGAATTCGGGAGAGGGCTTCCGGGCACCAAATCGTGCACGGGCGGGTGCTATGCGAAGCTAAGGAGCACGCGCATCAGATCGAGGAATCAGGGGGGTGTCTCCGGCGACGACGGCGAGATGCCATGGCCGGCAGCAGACGGGGGCTCACCGGCGGCAAGGAAGATCGCGCTACGGGCCTCGGTTCGACACGCTGAGCGGCTCGACCTGTTGCCCAGGTGACGGTGAACACAACCGCGACCAAAAGGGGGCGTCCCGGCCGGTGGCGAGGCGGCCGGCGGCCACTGCGTGCCACGGTGGCGCAACTAGGCGCTCAGACCAGAGGAAAAAGAGGGGGCGGTGGCTTTCTCACCTTGCAGTGAAGCTACGGCTGAGGAGCGAAACGGCGAGGAAGAAGTGGTGGCGAAGTTCGTCAGTGGCGGTGAGCTCGAGCGGCGCTCCGGCGGACGAGGACAGGGCGCGGCTCGATCCCGTGACGAAAACGTGCCCCTGGAGCAAAGAGAGGGAGAGCTCGGTGAGCTTCGAGCACAGAAAAGAAGAAGGGAGAGGGCCGGCACTTCACCATCGACGTTTTTCTCCGGCGGCGATGAAGAACAGAGGCGGTGGCGCGTGTGAGAGCTGAGGTGTGTGTGCGTGAGGGAGCTGCGCGTGTGAGCAAAGGGCGAAGCAGGAGCTTGCGCACGGGTTTTTAAAGGGCCAGAGAGGGGAAGGGGAAGCGGAAAGGGGAGCTCCGGCGGCGGCGCTTGCCATTGATGGCCGGCGGCACATCCGGGCGTAAAGGAGGCAAAGAGAAGGGGGAAACAGAAGGGATTTGATGGCTTCGTGGTCTGCGGGATTAGTTGCCCTTAATTGGGGCTCGGGGATGGAAGGGGGAAGGCGAGGGAGCGCGGGGTAGGGCGGCGGTCTTCACGGCGGTGAAGCAGGGGAAGGTGCCGGGGGAGGGGACGAAGCCGACAGGCGGGCCCCGCCTGGCAGAGAGAGAAGGAGAGAGAGGGTGGAGGAAGCGGGCTGCGGCATAGCTGGGCCAAAAGAAGAAGGAGGCCGGCGGGAGAGAAACTGGGCCGGGGCGAGCTTGGGCTGAGAAAGGAAGGAAGGAAGGGAAGAAAGGTTGGTTTGTTTTTTTTCTTTTTTTTCAAACTCCTTTATTCAAAACCCTTTTCAAACTCAAATCCATTTCAAAATCTTTCAAACTTTCAAATTATTTTATAAACTTTTAAAACTTCACACCAACACTCATAAACACCATGCAAAACCAAATAATGATGCACAAGCACTTGTTGATTCTAAATTGTTTAAATTAAATTTTAATTACTTTAGAGCTCAAATTAATTAGCAATTTAATTAAGTCCTTAAGACTAATCCTAATTCACTATGTTGCTTAGGCAAATTTTAGTGATGGAATTTTAGGGTGTTATAGTGGCAGGGCAGTGGCTGCCAAGGTGGGCTTTTTTTTTGGAAACCTTTTAGTCTCGGGTGGTAATACCACCCGGGACTAAAGGCACCCTTTAGTCCTGGTTGGCCACCCGGTAACAAAACAGGGTATTTCGTCTCTAAGTTTTAGTCCCGGGTGGACTGTAGAGAGATTACGGGATTTCCATCCGGGACTAAAAGTCCCTCCTCCACTAGTGTATAAAAAAGAAAGGAGGTTCGCTCTGTTCATCTGGCTTATCAACCACCAGCCAGCAGTACTTTTCTCTCAGAAAAAACCAGCCACCAGCAACCAGCCAGCAATACTTTTTTCTTAGAACAAACCAGCACCAGCCACCAGTAACCAGCCAAGCGAACATGCCAGACACACAACTACTAGTGTAACGGTTGTTGGAAGCTTACAATATGCACAAGTGTGCACTCGCCCTGACCTAGCGTTTATCACCGGAGTACTCGGTAGATATCAAGATAATCCAGGCATGGAGCACTGGAAGATGGTAAAGAAAGCATTGCGTTATGCGCAAGACACAAAGCATTTCATGCTAACATATAGAAAATCTGATTACCTAGAGATAAAAAGGTATTCAGATGCAGACTATGCGGGAAATAGAGATGATAGAAAATCCACGTCTGGATACATATTCACTCTCGCTGGGGGAGCTATTTCGTGGAGAAGCTCCAAACAAAAGCTAGTTGCATCATCGACGATGCATGTAGAGTTTATAACATGTCATGATGCTATTGGATAGGTGATATGGTTAAAGAATTTTGTACCCGACTTGAAAGCTGTAGATTGTATTAATAAACCACTAAAGATGTACTGCGACAATCAGCCAGCAGTGTACTATGCTCACAACAACAAGTTGAGTAATGCTTACAAACCAATTGAGGTAAAGTTTTATGTTATGAAGGATAGAATCCGGGATAAGACCATAAGTCTCGAGCATATAGGGACAAAAGACATGGTTGCAGATTCGCTCACGAAAGGCTTACCACCCAATGTGTTTAGAGAACACTTAGCCAGCATGGGTTTAATGGAAAGCCTATAATTCCTGGATTATGTTGTGGCCCAAAAGGAACAGAATTTATTCAAAAATGGAGAAGTATGTTGTAGCTGTTTTTGTCTATCGACAATCGAGTCGTGACGATGAAGCATGCTTTACGTACTAATCTGTGATGGAACGAATAAAGTGTAAATGATAAAGTTAAAAGCATGTGATGAGATCAAGGGGGAGAATGTTAGATTGATCTCTCCCGGATGGGCCCAACGGCCCATCGGGCCTCTTATCTTGCGCCCTGATCGGGGGCGCCCAACCCTAACCCTGGTTGGTGGGCCCCTGTTGCACTGCGCTATAAAGAGGAGGTGGGGGCCGCAGGCTCTTGGCACGAGGTTCGCCGCCAGCCCCGAAACCCTACCTACATCCCTACTCCGATCTACAGGGAGCGCAGGAGCACCGGGAAGCCTCCGCCGCCGCCGCCGCCGCCACTCCGCCACTGCATCGAACGTCGCTGCCCTAGCACAGTCCCGGCACTACGCGTCGCTGCCTTGAGCAGACTTCACCAACCGAACCAGCGATGGCCTCAAGTTCGACCACCCCGGTCACGACCGGCGACGGTATTGTTCTTCCTCTCCCCTCTTTGTCTCTCTCTTTTTCTCCGTGCACACAGGTTGTTCATTCATACACAGTCCCTACTCGACTAGATGTACACCTAGGTGATCTTTGGGGCCTATCACAAGAGAGGTTGATGGCAGACACTGACGATCATGTCCTCGGATCCGATCTGCCAAATCCCTACATACAAAGGCTGCAGCTCGGTGAGAATGGCACATACATCTATCTCAGCTAGCTGTCTGCTCGGATCTCAGTTACCTTAATTTCGTCGGTTGAACCCATCGCGGGGGCCGTTACTGACGAGGCACTGGCGTTTGGCAGGCCCATACATAAATGCCGGTGGCACGACGAATATATAACTCCCATGCTGATAACGGATATGATCAGCACCGACGATGAACATGAATGAGCTCATAACAGTTGCTTCATGCCTCCATCATGACCTACTGCTGGGATGGTACACCCGCTGCCGTCTGCCTGTCCGGGGCGCGCGCCCATGCAGTGAACGCTGCGGCCGACACCTCTGAATTTTTTGGCAGGATGAGCCGGCGGATGGGTCGCCGTCGGCGGCCGCGCCGTGGGGGAATTGGTTGGGCACGCCGCCGGCCGGCTTTGAAAGCACGCGCGGCCGCCAAATAACACGCTCTGATGTCGAAAACAATGTGTTTTCAGTCAGTCTTTCAAACAATGTGTCGCCTCTCTGTCGAAAACAATGTGTCGCAACCTGCAGGATCACAAGGCGAACCCCCTGGACTTTTGAGCTCGATCGAGGCGTCAACTGTGCTACAGTTTCTGGCGGCCGAGAGACGCACCTGGCTTGTTTTACAAGTCCAGGTTCCCCGGGTTGTCACAATCGTCAGAAAACAAGTCCAGGTTCGCCATACACTTGCTCACAAGGCACGCGTGTACTCGTGTAATAGTAATCTATGTAGTATTACTAGCTCCCTGGCCCTGCATTCGTAATATACATGCGTGTATCTTCGGGATATTGACATGGTTTAGCCTGCACGTATTATATATAAATAGATACTACCTCTTTTCTTTTATAGTTGACGTTTCAGACAAGAAATCCTATTCAAACTGACCTAAAAAAGTTAGTCGGAACATCTTATCACTGGTAGAGAACCAACCTTTGTTCCATCATATTTGTCCCGGTCAAAGTTTGTACCCGAGACAAAAACTTTTGAGGCGACGTAGACTAGAAAGGCTGTTTGCACTGCCTCCCTTTAGTCTCGAGTGTTAAAACCACTCGGGACTAAAAGTCTGACGTCCAATGGCTCCTTAACCGCAATTATTGGTGTCGGCCTTTAGTCCCGGGTCATAATACCACCCAAGACTAAAAGGTGAGCCTTTAGTCCCGGGTCATAATACCACCCTCGGGTGGTAACACCACCCGAGACTAAAAGAACAGCTTTAGTCTAGGGTGGGGAAACGACCCGAGACAAAAGCCACCTCCCACCGACGCCGTCCACCCCTGCTCCCTCTCTTTCCTTTTATCTCTTCTTTTTCTCTCCACCACTCATTGTTTTCTTGATCTCTGCCCTCTTCTTCCATCTTCTTCTCTATCTCTACGCAGGAGCGGGCTCTGCTGGCGGCCGAGGGGCGGGCTCTGCCGGCGGTCGGGCGAGGGCGCTGCCGGCGGCGGCCAGGCGCGGGAGCGGCCGGCGATGCGGGTGCCGGAGCGGCCGGCGACGCAGGGGCGGGCGCGGCCAGGCTCGGGCGCGGCCGGCGACGCGGGCGCCGGCGGCAGCCAGGCGTAGGAGCGGCCAGGGCGAAATTGAACTCGCTTCAATCCTGTGAATCATGTGTTCGTCGATCTCGCTGTAAATCTTGTGAATCCTGTGTTCGTCGATCTCGCTGTAAATCTTGTGTGGATTGATTTTGCAAACAAATTTGTGGATGAACTTATGTGGCAATTTGTTGTGAGATGAACTTTGATGTGTGTTGAATTGTGAAGAACTTAGATGAACTTGTGATGAACTTACTGTGCTTGGTGGAGTGAAGCTCTAGGTGGGTGGCAGGGCAGCGACTGCCAAGGTGGGCTTTTTTTGAGACCTTTTAGTCTCGGGTGGTAATACCACTCGGGACTAAAGACACCCTTTAGTCCTGGTTGGTCACCCGGTAACAAAACAGGGTATTTCGTCTCTAAGTATTAGTCTCGGGTGGACTGTAGAGAGTTTACAGGATTCCCACTCGGGACTAAAAGTTCCTTCTCCACCGGTGTATAAAAAAGAAAGGAGGTAGTATTTGAGAAACACAACTACTAGTGACCTAGTGTAACGGTTGTTGGTCTTACCAACCATTTCCAGAAGATGATAAAAACAGGTGTCACGGCACGGAGTTACCAAGAAGCTAACAAGAGGATAAAAAAAAAGGTGCCACGGTGCAGAGTTACCAACCATTATATTTTCCAGAATCTCTCCATCATCCAGTCCACGTGGCGTCGCCACGTCATCTTCTGCTGATAACGGATCAACAACAAAAGCCGTCTCTGGCCGAGCTAGGTGCGCAGCCGTGCACTGCACTGCCGGTGGACACTCACGATCGGATCGATCCGGTCGACCAAGAAATGACACAAGCCAATGCAAAGCCGCAGAACGCAAGCAACCATCGTTCGTGGCGTCTGGGCCCACCACAAATGGAGGGTGCAGCAGAGTGATTCATTCCTTGTGGGCAACCGCGGTTGCGTGCGTGTCATTTTCGCCCGGTGGCCAATCGGTCATTTCTTCGTTCACCCATGTCTCCCCGTCTCTACTGACAGCGATCACTCAAGACGAATAATTTCCTCTTTGAAATGGAATCTCACGCACCACCTCACCTCGTCCCGCTTGCTACGTGTACCCTGCTAGATTGCACTCGTTCAGCGGAGGCCGTGCACACGTGTGGGACACATGGCATTGGTTTTATTCCAACCACCTGGTCTAGTGCTTGCATTTTTTTTACTAACAGGTAAAACGTCTATATACATGATACATCCCTATGTATTCGTATGTTTTTTCTGTAGTGTACCTAAATTTTGAACGTAAAGCGGCAGACCACCGATTTTATTAATTAAGAGAGAAGGATGTAACAAAATCGATCTAGGTCGTCCAAAACGAAATTAAAAATTGTACAGAGCTAAACAACTAGTCTTCAGAATTGGTGAGTGCAGCCAAATGCCTTGCACCCGCTAGCACTCAAGTTCACGCTTCCTCTCTGATCTTGGCGAAGAGTTGACTGTGTCGGAGGAAGGTACGTTGGAATACTCTGACGTTACGTTCCTTCCACAGTTCTCAGCAAACTAGAATTAACAGTGATCGCCATCCTTCAAGGGAGCTCTGCTCATGGACCCCACCTGAGTCCACCACTCATCAATAGACGTGAAAGCCGCCCAGTCGGCTTGTGCGGGAACATGCGCTGCGACCCAAGTGAAGATGTTTTTCCAAACTGCAATAGGTTGTATCGACATTGGGTGAAAAGATGGAGGGAGTTCTCATTGTGTACGTGACAAAACATGCAAACTTTCTGATTCGGCCACCCACGAGTGATCAGGCGGTCGGCTGTCCATAGCCGGTTCTGGAAAGCTAACCAAGCGAAGAATTTGCACTTAGACGGGGCTCAAACGTGCCAAATCAGTCTCTCCATGAGTGAAGTTTGTAGTCCCGCAAATTGAGCGTTGTAGGCCGAAGACGTTGTATACTCTCCATGTTTGGTGAAATTCCAAATAATGGCTTATCAGCCACCAGCTAGCGGTACTTTTCTCTCAAAACAAATCAGCACAAATCACCAGCCACCAGCCAACCTGCGGTATTTTTCTCTCAGAACAAATCAACACCAGCCACCGGTCACCAGCCCAGCGAACAGGCTGGGAGTCTAGCTGAGCAGGGTCAAGTTGCACACCTCTTAGACACACCCATAACTGTGTAAATTTTGCCAGCTGTCTTGTCGATGATAGTCGCATGACGTCGATGTCCTGAATCCATGTATCATTAGACAATGCATTTTTTACATTTCTTCTTTTCTTTTAGAAGAGTTTATAGATGGTTGGTGCAATTTGTTTCGGCGAATCTCCCTACAGCCAGGCTGACTCCCAACCCAAAACCTCAGTGTTTTCCCATTATCAATTGGTGGTTGTTGGTGCAAAAAGGCAACGATCTTCCTTAATGCATGGAATGGGCATGCCAACCCATGGTTTGTCCTCCTCCTTTCATTCGTGCCACAACCACCGAAGCCGCAGAGCACGTGCAAATTTCTTCAGGTCTAGGCTCCTAAGCCCACCCAGCCTAGTTGGCAGACAAACCTTTGGCCACGCCACCTTTGCATTCACCTCCCGCAAATTGATCTGTTCCGGTCCACAAAAATCTCTTGCGGCGTTTGTCGATTTCCTCAATTACCTCTGCCGGTGTGTTTAAGGCCGATAAATAATAGATCAGCTGAGCATATAAGACGGCCTTAACCAATGTTCTTCTTCGCGCCGCAGTAAATAATTTCCGGAGCCTGTTGGCTAATATATGAATTAACATAGCAAAATTTATGAATTTAAAAAAGTTAAAACATTACTATTTGAATCGGAGTACCTATTAGCTTGGGTCGCCTTGTTAGTGGCCATGCCCTCACACGTTGGTGTGGACCAAGCACTTAACGATCGAGCAGGCGAGAGTGAACCATAACTGATTATTCCCTTTTCTTGCAAGCATCCAACACCCCTTGATGCTGGATAAATATGAAGTGAGTTTTGGTGCGTCCAGATTCTTGAGAGATTCTCTTCTTACGCAAGGAGAAGATACTGACCCAAATGCTTATCTATATTCCTTGACAGAATAATTAGAAGGATGATTAAGCGAAGATACTTCTGCACGATGCATGATGACCCTACCAATTTACCTTCTGACCCTCAATGAAGTTGATATTGTGAATTCAGGCATCATGTCCTTTAGCAGTAAACTGCATCACCGGCAGCAAATTTGACAAGGATTATTTGTGGTATTTTACGCACAACCTTTTCCTTTATTCTTGTTTGTCTGAAATAATATAAGCAACCGTAGTATTTCTCAATTAATTTATATAGTATGGATCCAACATCTAAAAACACAACAATTAATAGCAGCACTGTCTCGTGGTTGTGAGTTAGAAAATCTCAGAACTACAATTCGCTTAACGCTCACCTAATCTCTCCAAAACCAGACGAATGATGAACTGCTTGCAAGCTGCGGTGTCGTACCATTGATTGCCTTCTGTCCACAGTACCATACGTCCCATCATCTGCAGTACTACTTCCCCCTTTTTCATAATTACTGATAATATAACAGAAAAATAATTTTTCTCAGTGGATATACAATAAATAGAAGCAATTAACAATATTTTATTATCTGTCAAAGTTTAATGGATGCTCACTGCTTGTTGCACATGGATTTTCTTGCCAATTTTATATTTTTCATGTATGATACATATATTTGTGTCCTCGCAAAAAAAAAGATACATATATTTGTGGTTAGGGTATCACCACGATGTGCATCTCATTTCATTAGCCGAATATATGCATGCATAAATAGTGGAAACAGTTCGCTCTCTATTCTCTATAGTAAATAGGTGTCATATGCTTAAAAATGGAGAGGAAGTAGGTTTGGAGCAATAAGGTTAGTTAATACTCCAACTGAAAAGCAAATGCGTACCACTTTGCTTGGCACGTGTTTGATCTCTCAATTCATGATTAAATTATTAGATTAACTTATCTTCTAGATAGGAGGTATGGGTCCTCCCCTGCAGGTAGTTAAAAGGAGACAATTAAGAGAGTGTGAGGGCGTGTCAATTAGTTTTTTTAAAAGAAAACTGCGGGGAGATCTCCACAGTGCAAAAACTTCATTAAAAGGCGGCGTGTCAATTAGTTGCACTGCCGACGAGTGATCAAAGGCTAATCAGCTGCATGCATGGTGATATGAATTGATGAGAGTTGTTATACCGGACAATTGTGGGTTAATGAATGCTGAAGTTAGTAGTAAAAAAGCATGTACTCCCCTGACCCGTTTACTTCTTATATATAGTACTCATTTAAAAAAATACTGCCTCGGTTCTTAAATATATGACACCATTGATTTTTTTCGTTCACTTGACTACTCGTCTTTTCTATAAATTTTTTTGCAAATCGATAAACTAACAAGTTAAATCCAAAATACATTGGATAATAGATATAAAAAATTATTACAAAGTAGATATATATCATTACTATCTCACTTACATGTGGGGTTCACATGAGTCAATGACATGTGAGCTCAATAGTATATATATCTTTTTTTTCCAGAATGATACAGTACAACGCAGACGCTCACAACACGCACGCACACTCACCCCTATGAACACACGTACGCAAACCCTACCCTTATGAGCACCTCCGAAGGACTGCACCGGCAGATCTGGAGATTCCCGAAGTCACCACTGGCGCCTCGTCGTCGACGGGAACATCGTTTACCACTTAATGCATAACGCCGGAAAATCCCGGAATAAATCCAGAAAAAGGTGCGAGCACCAGGATTTGAACCCTAGTGGGTAGCGTCTCACTAGACCGTCCTACCATTGGACTACAAACCCATTCGCCAATAGTATATATCTAACTTTGCAATCCTTCAATAGTATGGATCTATAGTTAACTCATTTGTTCAATATATAGTTGTGGTCAAATTTGAAGTAAAACAATGTTATAGATTTAAGAACGGAGCAAGTGTATGTTAATATACCTGCACGTACGTACGCGCACTCACACTGAATGCACATGCTACTCGATCGTGGAATTTCTCCGAGCGGCCGCGCCATCAGATCTTAAGATTAACCTAAGAAATCGAACCGAGTCTTAGATAGAATCGGTTTTTTCCTCAAAGAACTACGTATCTTTGTATTGGTAGATAGATTTTTTTTACAACACCATACAACAATAAAGTAATTAAACGGTTTTATTCATAATTAAAGAATTTTATTAATAAAGTAAGTCACAACAAAAGATGTGATATTTTGCATAAATTTTCGAATAAAACAAACGGTTATACTTAAGGTCAAAAAAGTCAAATGAATTATAATTTAGAACGTTTGGAGTAGTATGAGCTATCAACTAGCTTGGGTCGCCTTGTCAGTGAGCATGCCCTCACACGTTGGTGTGGACCAAGCACTTAGCGAGCAGGCGAGAGCACTGAGTGAACCACAACTGATTCCCTTTCCTTGCAAGCATCCAACACCCGATGCTGGATAAATATGAATTTAGTTTTGGTGTGTCCAGATTCTTGCGAGATTCTCTTCTTACGCAAGGAGAAGATACTGACCCAAGTGCTTATCTATATTCCTTGACAGAATAATTAGAAGGATGATTAAGCGAAGATACTTCTGCACCATGATGACCCTACCAATTTACCTTCTGACCCTCAATAAAGTTCATATTCTGAATTCAGGCATGCAGTAAATTGCATCACCGGCAGCAAATTTGACAAGAATTATTTGTGGTATTTTACGCACAACCTTTATTCTTGTTTGTCTGAAATATAAGCAACCGTGTAGTATTTCTTAATTAATGCATATCGTATGAATACATCTAAAAACACAACAATTGATAGCAGCACTATCTCGTCGTTGAGTTAGAAAATCTCAGACCTACAATTCGCTTAAGGCTAATCTCTCCAAAAGCAGACGATGAGTTGACTGCATGCAAGCTGCGGCGGTGCCGTACCATTGATTGCCTTTCTGTCCACAGTACTATACACTCCCATCATCTGCAGTACTTCCTTACGGAAGAGTCACGTCTAGTCGCTTTTCTCCCTTTTTCATAATTAATGATAACAACAGAGAAATATTTTTTTGCAGTAATGAAATTGGATACCTGCAAAAAAAAATTGACACTATACACTCCCTTTTCACAATACTATATCCACTGTTTTCCCTGGTACCTGCAAAAAAGTATATATTGACACTATACACTCCCTGGTACTGTACACTCCTTTTTTTGTCCATTTTTTCGCAGTGGATATACCGGGTGGATGTAATATTGTGAACTGGAGTAAGGAAGTACGGATAATAATATAATATCCCTTTACAGAGAAGCAATTAACAATATTATATCATCTCTCAATGGACGGCTCTCATTTTTCTCAAACACACCTAAAAGTTTTTAATGGATGCGCACTTGCACATGTATTCCCTTGCCTATTATATATATATATATATATTTTTATATATGTGATACATGTGGCTCGGATATACCACCACGAACTGTGCATTTCAATGTAAATTTTGGAATTAGTTCCCTCTCTACCCTCTAAAATTCTACGGAAATAGGTGCCGTCGTATGCTTATAAAAATGGAGGAAGAAGTAGGTTGGAGCAATAATAAGGTTAGTTAATACTCCAACTGAAAGCAAATGCGTACAACTTTAATTTCGATTGCTTGGCACGTGTTTGCTTCCTCTCTCAATTCTGATCATTAGAACAAACTTATCTTCTAGATAGGCCGGGGTCCTTCCCCTGCAGACAATTAAAAAGGAGACAAGAGAGAAAGGGCATGTTATTAGTTGCACTGCCGAGGAGTGACCAAAGGCTAACTACACTTTGTCCCCCCTCCCTAATTTTTGAAGACGTCCATATCAAATCAACCCACTTGGTAGGGCACATATAATCACCAAATCCACAGGGGTGTTTGTGCAAAAACACACAATACACCTGAAGAAGAAGCGTGTAACTCAACGAGAGATGGAATCGCTGGCTAGCTTTTGCCAACGACCAAGAGCTAGCTCCATCCTCACGTTAGTTTCTAGCGTGAGCTACTGCTAGCCGTCGTCGTCCCGGCCACGACAGCAGCCAAGCCAAAGCCAAGCGCAAGCTCGGAGCTAATAGCCAGCCGGCCGGCGACTGGCGGCGCGACGATTGATCGAGCGAGGAGGGGCGCATGGGCAACGCCCTGGGGTGCGCCGGGCTCGGCGAGCGGCTGGCGGCCGCCGCGAGGGACGGCGACGGCGCGGAGGTGCGGCGGCTGCTGGAGGCTAACCCGGGGCTCGCGCGCTGCGCCGCCTTCGGCAGCCTCAACTCGCCGCTCCACCTCGCCGCCGCCAAAGGCCACCGTGAGGTACGTACTTGCGTGATTACAGGCTGGCTTGCATGTGTGCACTGCAGTCTGATCGGAGCGTGCAAGCACTCTCCCTTCAGCCCCCCCTTTTTTTTATTTTTTTTCTGCCTGTAGTTTTGTTTTTTTAAGGGAGACGCAAAAGGTTAATTTGCCGTATTTTTTCTTAGAAGAAGAAAAGGAAAAAAAGAACAAGAGTTTTTAAGGGTCTTGAAAACCACGCCCTGTTAGTAGGCACCGCTCTGTTCGTCTTGCTTATCAGCCACCAGCCAGCAGTACTTTTCTCTCAGAAAAAACCAGCAACCCAGCAGTACTTTTCTCTCAGAATAAACCAGCACCAGCCACCAGCAACCAGCCAAGCGAACAGGCCGCATCAAGGCCCACTGGTTCTGTTTTTTGTTCTCTCCTTCCTTTTCTATGATCTCCCTTCTCCAAGGGTAGAGTACACTATACGAGTCAATACCTACCTGCATGCTCTTCCTTATTAATATACTAATTTTTATTTGGTTAGTTAGTTGGAGCTTGCAGTTCATTACGAAATAATCAAAGACAGAAAGACTTTATTAGGTTTAAGTTTCAACAAAATTAATGGTAGGAAGAACCAGTAAACAATAGGGTACGTCATATAAATATGAAAAAAGTTCAAATTACTCCCTTCAAATATAACCAAAGTCTAAATAACCTCCTAAAGTTATATTTGCCTACCTATTGGCATATGTATTTGCCTACATACCTACCTATTGGCATATCTTCGTTAGTCTTATTACTTTCATTCAGGTGAATTGGTTGCTGCATGAATCTCAATGCTTCTTGTGTTAGTGTATCCATCGAAATGACTCATGTTCAGCAGTGATGAGTTTTGAGCTGATAACACTCGAGACATGCATACGTGGCATGTAATTAAAAGTGAATAAAAACATGTACACGCATTGGGTAGATAGATGCCGTTGTTGAAATTTCCCCTCTTGTTGGTTTAGTGTCATCTGTCAAGTACCCCTGCCAATCAAACAGCTAGCTTTTGGGATAAATTCATGAGGTGACATGATATCTGAAAAATCTTTGCCAAAAATAATCATGACCGTAGTACATACATACAGCCACACACGATTGTTATTTTCTTCATTCATCATGTGGCAAGCAGGGAACAGTCCGTGACGTTTTAATTACAAAGATGTAACGTTGAGCAAGTGGCCTGCAGATACGGATTATTTCCACATTGTTGTCACCCTGATCACGATTAATTTGTAATATATAGTAGATGTAGATACAATTTTTTTTTGACTCGTTTTCGTCCTGCAAGTTGTTAATGAGGGGCCAAATTATACTTGGACCGCGACGCGAAATCTACCAAAAACGGCTTTTCCTTCAATTCTAGCTGTACATGGATTAACGAAAAGATTTCAAATTTTTTTTTGTACTCCCCATGTACAGTTGCAAACATTTACATTTTCATACCATTGGGCAAATGGCAAAAATGAAAAAAAATGGAAATGATTTTTGATATTTTTTTGGTGCACTTGAATATCCCGGCCAGACCAATCAAGTTGTTGTCCATATATACACGCTAATCGCTGTGGGATCCATCATCCAGCGTAGCAACTCCCAAATTTTTAATGCTGTCGCATCAGGAAAGCAATCAAGCGAAAAAGGACGTCATTGACATCACAGGCAACATAATTAATCAGCTGACGTTGATCAGAGTCCTAAGAAAAATCGCTGCCCAAACGGTTGGGAGAGTACGCCCCAGCTGCTATCTAACACTCTTCAAATTTGCCAGTAGTCTGGTGATGTCTTCTGATGAGTATTGTACTAATAATCGGTGTCAACCAAGTTTTTTCTTGAATTAAACATGATTATATCCAACTTTTTTTTGTTCAGATCGCCGTGTTGCTGCTGGAGAACGGAGCTGATGTGAATGCCCGGAACATTTACGGACAGGTGGGTGAACGATCTGATCCAACATCATCATTTTGTAACTAACAACTAATTCACCGTAGAAGATTGCACGACTCGACTCGAACCGTGCAATCTTCTACGGTGAGAAGCTGATTGAGGTCGATCTGTTGGGTTTGCTCATGTGTGTTTTTGAACACGTGGGTCAATTGCATTGCAGACGGCGTTGATGCAATCCTGCCGGTTCGGCCATTGGGAGGTGGTTCAGACGCTGCTGGTTTTCAGATGCAACGTAAGTGCGGCGGCACAGTGTGGTAGCTACTCGTTGCAAATTGCAAACGCTGTCGCTGGCGTGATGGTGATCTCTGTCGGCCGGGGTGTTTTTTTTCACTGTAATAGGTGTCGAAGGCTGATAGCCTTAGCAGCCGCACGGCGCTGCACGCGGCGGCGGCCGGCGGGCACGTCAAGTGCGCCAGGCTGCTGCTGGCCGCCGCGGCCGGCACCGGCGATAAGTTCGTGAACAGGGCGGCGAGCGGCGGCGTGACGGCGCTGCACCTCGCGGCGCTGCACGGGCACGTGGACTGCGTGCACCTGCTCATCGACGAGCACGCCGACCTCGCCGCGACGACGCTCCCCTGCGTCGCGGCGCCCATGGGGTCCATCGGCGCCGGGAGCACCCCGCTGCACTACGCCGCAGCAGGCGGCGAGGTCAAGTGCTGCCAGATTCTTGTGTCGCGAGGCGCCGACAGAACGGCCGTCAACTGCAACGGGTAATTAGTCAACCGCTCGGCTTACTCTCTTCTTCTCCGTCCATTGCCTTCGATCAATTGCTCGGATTGGTAGCTGATGCCTGCGAGGATTCTGCTAGTCAGGTGGCTCCCGGTTGACGTGGCGAGGACGTGGGGATGCCACTGGCTGGAGCACGTGTTGTCGCCCAAGTCGCACCTGCCGATCCCCAAGTTCCCGCCGTCCGGCTACCTCTCCTCGCCGCTCGCCAGCGTGCTCACCCTCGCAAGGTACCCCCCATCTTCATCTCCATTTTCGTCGATTGATTTCAGTAACTGCAAGAACCAAGAGCGCCGGCCGGTTGATTATTTCTGCTGGAGCCTCTTCTGAGTGAGTTCTGACCCACCACTCACGGCTGGTTGGTGAACAACCCTGGTGCAGAGATTGTGGCCTTGTTCTGAACACGTCGTCGGAGTTCTCAGACAGCGTCGTCGACGAAAGCGACGCCTGCGCTGTCTGCCTGGAACGGCCCTGCAACGTTGCAGCTGAAGGTTTGTCAGTTCTTAGCTACGAACATCTGAATCAGTTGTTGCAGATGTTAATCTTGTTTGTTCATGATCGATATATGAAACATTTGGCAGTGTGCGGGCACGAGCTGTGCGTGAAGTGCGCGCTGGACCTGTGCTCGGTGATCAAGTGCTACGACGTGCCGGGGATCGCCGGCAGCATCCCGTGCCCGCTCTGCCGGAGCGGCATCGCCTCGTTCAGGAAGCGGCCGGCGGCGGCCACGGAAGCAGAGGACGACGACGGCGAGCTGGCGCCTGACCTCAACTCCGCCTGCTCCGGCGGCAGCCGCTACAAGAGCGCTGGCGAGAACACGGCGTCGTCCAGCCCGGAGAAGAAGCGGAGCACGGATTCGGATCAGGGCATCATCCGTCCCCTCTACTCCCCTCCTCCCGCCGTCGTCTTGTCCTGAACTCCTTCCTGATCAGGATGGCAGCATGGTATTAGCAGATGCAGAGGAGTTCCCTGCATCGCCATTAGAAAATGTGCAGTATTATCAAAGTACAGGTAGGTAGATGCACAGAAACAGATAGATTTGTTTGATTTTTCTTTGCGTTGGCTCTGCTAATCGATGGCATTTGAAGTTGAAGATCATTTTATGGTGGTGTATATGGGATTGGTGTGGCATGTAGTACGTCTGATTGGTTCGTTGTAGAGTGGTTGTAGAAACAAAAACAGACATTCTTTGTTGTAAAAAGGTTCTTTGCTTTGTTTTTTGGTGAGAGAAAGTGCATGTATGTGTTCGTATTTGCAGTGGCGGACCCAGAAAAAAATTCTAGGTAGGGCGAACAACATAACACACATCAAGCTACCAACCAGCCACATACGTGATACATATACGGAATACAATGTAGTGCGTACACACACACATCAGATTTCAACAAAATGAATATAAAATATCCATATATTAATAATGTTGGTGAACATCATAAGGAAAAATATACCATGACTATAACACTAAGCACGAGTAGGGTGTTCTAGGAGGCCAAGGAAATGTCATCATCTTCCGCGTGACCTGAAAACTTTGCTTATCCTTATTAAAATCATGTCCAGCATTTCTCTCTCTGATTAGTAATTGGGCCAAACCACTAGACCAATTTGCTAATGAAGAAGCTCTTCAAATCTACAATGTTGTGTAATTGAATACTGAGTAATCTATTCTACTCGTTTACTACAACAAGTCAATAAATAATTAAGCAACTCAAAATACAAAACCAATTGCTAAATTACATTTTACATGTGTTCCTGTCGGCCAAATTGGGAAAGCCTGGAAGGCTGGATGAAAGCTTTGGAGCTTTGGGCTATTCAGCTATTGGGCCATCAGTCATCGAATTGGGCTAGGCATCTGGCCCAACTAAGCATACATGACCGTCATCTTCTTCCTCGGCGGAACGGCAGAACGCCATTGCCGCACTGACGATGGCTCCCGGCATGGATCTTCAATTCTTTGTGTGGGAAACTGAGGGTATATGAGATTTTTGTCGCCAGGTTAGGTAGGGCGGCCGCCCTACCTTGCCCTATTGGTAGATCCGCCACTGCGTATTTGCCCGTGTATGTGTTTAGTCTTTAGAGTTGTGCATGCATGCTTTGATGTTTTTCATGAAAAAAAAACAGAAAAAAGTACAGAACTGTTGGGCTTGGACAAAGGACACCGCGATCTGTGGCGTGGTTTGTCAGTAAGCCATCATGAAATTTTTGGTGAAAATGGTGAAATTTGTATTGGGAAACGTGTTCTGTAAGAGATGACACAGTTGTAATGCGAAAATTTTGGAGACTTTTAGGAACTAAACAGGACCTTAGTTGAGTCTATGCAAGTTCGTGACTTTTTTCACTATAACAACAGTACTGTTTCGAAACTACTGTAGCATATGCACCGTTCATAGGTTTCTGTAGCAATCGATCTTGCTCATCCATCTGACTATCTGAGAACGAGGAGTCCACGAGAGGGAGAAAGTCAGCAGCACAGTGTTTTGGTGATTTTTCACTGGGCAGTCAGAGAATCCACGGCGCGCGATCTGCGGCCCAGTTGGAAGAAATGGGCCTGTCACAGAACAAACACTGAGGCGCACAAAAAAATCTGATTAAAAAAGAATCAACTGCTTCGAGAAAGGCTACCTACACCTGCGAGAAAGATTTGTTTGATATTTTTTGTGTGAACTTGGCAAACAACAGAGAGTTTCAAATTAAATATTTATATAGTATAATAAGTGAGAGAAAGTTTTAGAGTTAGATAATTGTAAATAAGAGTGTGGAAGCAGGAGCGGAGCCATGTCCATGCATGGGTATTCCCAGGAATACCAAACTATTTTGACAAAAAGTTAAGTATGTGTATGGTGCATATGTATGTATAACTTATGTATGGCTAAATTAGATCTTTCTTAGCTTCCTATTCCACTCTTAAGGCCCAAAATTACAGGCAAACAAACATCCATCGATTATGCTACACCTTCCATTATGTTTTCTAGGGCAGTCTTAAGATTTGGGGAAAAAAAAGTAGTGCTACGTCTTCCATTATTCTTATTGGAACAAAGAAGCACAACAAATATGATGTTGTGTATAATATTTTGTTCTAGTACTTCTAGGACAAACTAGTGATTACAAGAGTACTTTCCTCCATGAATTATATGAAGAATAAATTGAGATAAGATGACAGTTCAATATATTTAAAAGATTAGTTGATCTCATCCTTTAATAATATAATTAAACTCTTTCTTTAAGCTGAGGATTTTAGAAAACTATGGCTTGACTTATCGGTATTGTGAACATTATCAGTGTGCAGTTGTGAACCAAGGTTACCTCATAAACAAGAGCGCAAAAAAGTGAATACCTCTTTTCTAGTCTCTTCCGTATACATACAGTCCCCTAACATTTCTCTTTTTTGTAAGTGACTATGCGTGTTCGTGATTATTATTCTATGTTGTCACTGGAGCGCTAGTTCTATTCCAAATTGATGTTAGTGCTAAGATAGCGGGATGACTTAAATTGTTCTTTGGTATCACACGAAATTTTGTACTTGTTAGTAGCCATGTCAGAGAATTAATGAGCTGTGAACTATATTTGTTTGTCTTCAATTTCATGTACACCGCAAATTTCTAATTTTATCCCGTTCTCTGTGGAAAGTAACTGAGAAGAAGGATCTGAGATCTTCTCTTATGACAGTGATGCCAAATACAACATTTACAATAATACAATGCATATCTACTTTCCTTAAGCATAGGGGTCAAAAGTTCATCATGATATGGGGAATTTTTTTTTAGTTTAACCACATGTGTGTTACAAATCAACTTTTTGGCAATGTTAAATACCACTTCAAATAATGAATCAATTGTATTTCTTTTCAAGCATCATGCTGGACCAATATTATCGCATATCCTATGAAAGCTACTTTGATATGTGGAATGCACCTCATTGTAAAGAAGCATGCTAAAAAAGTTTAGAAGGGGTCTCGGAAAATGTTTAAAAGAATGAAGACATCGATTAGACGTACTTATATATCCTTCAAGAAAATGCTCATTGATAAATGCATACTGATTCAAATAAATTTTGAGTGTCAATTTGTAGGACGAAGAAAAAGGACCCTTTAACGAAGAGACTTTTGTGCTATCTGTTGCAAGCGAAGAATCTTCAGTGATATATTTTTCTCGATTTTGAAGATGAAATAGATTACACTCATCCTCAGTTTTTGGATTTCCTAGGTACTCATGTATATAAGTTGACGTTTGAATGAAAAATCTACAATTAAATTGAGCATCACAACAACACGCCGTGATGATGCAACACTGACGCACACATGTTGTTTCTAGTGGCGCTGGGCAAAAGGCAGCTTTGCCATCTTCTGATGAGAACCCTTTTGCAAAATGAAAATGAAGTGTCACCAAGTTTATTTGCTATGAAATATTTCCTCCTCAGGTACCAAAAGTTACAGGCACATGTATATTTATTTTGTAAGACAATGTCTCCTTTCTGTTGCATAGAGATCTAGCATGTTACAGGAGGAAAAGTTATAAACTACAATGTTCTCATGGATTGTTGTAAGCTTTCTAAATACACATAAGTTTGAGGTAAAGCTAAATGCCACTTTGATGTCGGTGACCCTCCTGTGACAGCATTGAGTAGTCTTGGCAGCGGTGGCATGTCGAGCGCAGAAAGGCCCTCAAGAACCCGAGAAACCATCTCGGCAATGGTCGGCCGAGCAAAGCTGATCATTTTCTCAACCTCCTCCAGGTTCACATCACTACACAAATTTGCATCCACCGGACTTGCAATCTCTCCATTGAGAAGCTTGCGTGCAACTTGCATAGGAAAAAATGGTTGAATAATCACCATCCTTGAAGCACTGTGGACTTGAGTTCCTCCTTCCTGATATGATTTTAAAGAAAACCATCTTGTAGTTGTAAACATCAACTTTTGATGTAACAATTGTTCCACCAATCCATTGAGGCGCTAGATATCCCAATAGTTCCTCTCATTGTAGTGATTGCATGGCTAAACGCTCTCCACAAGACCTTTGCTATTCCAAAATATGCAATTTTGGGTACAAAAGATGCATCTAGAAGTATGTTCTCTGACTTGATACCACAATGTATAATATATGCAATCCCGACAACTAGTGTGTAAGTAGGCTAGGCTTCTGACAACTCCAATAGCTATTTGGTACCTGACATTGCAATCCAAACCTGTATCATCAGTCTTAAATAAAATGCGTAAGGTACAAGGTAGTGATTGTCTGATTGGGCATGTATTCATACACAAGTAATCTCTTATCTCCCTCGCAATAAACCATTCAATTTGACTAAATTGATGTGGTGGATGATACTAAATTCACTTTCACTTCCACTGTGAATTGCTTGTCTCCTTGATGGGCACCATCTAGTCTTTTCATCACTACCAAAGATACCCCTTGAATACACAACAAAACTTGCTGCCGTGACCACTATTATCTTCGTTCCAATCCAATCTAAGTACTATTCAACTGGAACCTTCCTAAGCTGCATGAACAATTTAACCTCATCACGTCAACCTCACAAATCAGCATGTACACTTATTTTATAACTAATTTACACTTAATACTTCTAATTAATCTTCTAGTATTTAATACCTCACAATGAATATCCTAGACCAATCAAGTTGTTGTCCATACATACTCCCTTCATACTAAAAAAACTTGACGTTTAGGACAGCGACACGGTCTCCAAAGCATAACTTTAACTTCTTATTTTTATAAATATATTTATCAAAAAGTGAAATATGTATACTTTCATAAAAGTATTTTGGAAGACAGATTTACTCATATAACTTTTATATTTCTACACTCAACAACTTAAAAGTTATTTATGATTTATGTTCCCAATATTTGATCAAAACCTTTTCCAAAATATTAAGTTTTTTGAGTACGAAGGGAGTACACGCTAATCGTTGTGGGATCCATCATCCAGCGTAGCAACTCCCAAAATTTTAATGGTGTCGCATCAGAAAGCAATCAAAGGAAAAAGGACGCCATTGACATCGTAGGCACACGATTAATCAGCAGACGTTGTTTGTAATTTGTAATTCTTAATGTTTCTCCACATCTCTGCTTCCTCCCTCATGTATACTCGGTCCGGTATGTCGGGTCTTCTTTCATTTGTAATGTGCTATTCTCGTTCAATAATATAGTACGTGGGGATCCTCTCTCCGATATTGTTAGAAAAAGAGTCCTAAGAAAAATCATTGCCCAAACGGTTGGGAGAGTACGCCTTAGCTGCTATCTAGCACTGTTCAATTTTGCCAGTAGCCTGGTGATGTCTTCTGATGAGTACTCCCTCTGTTGCTGCTAGCGTCCGGACGTCCGTTCCGGGCGCTAGCATTGGACACCTCCCGGGCCACACGATTCGAATCAGGAAAACATATCAGCCGTCAGATCATGTTGCGAAGCATATTGATGTTGTGAAGCATGTTGCGAACAATTTTGAAATGTTGCGAACCATGTTGCGACCAACATTCAACCTCAACGCCCCCCTCCCTCCTCCCCCGAGTGATTTAATGATGTTATGAGCTTGTGGCGAGCATGTTGCGACCAACATCCAAACATCAGTGTGTTGGGGCCATGTTGCGAGCTATGTTGCTTGCAACATCCAAGCATCAGTGTGTTGCGACCGTGTTGCGAGCTATGTTGCTTGTAACATCACGGGACGCTTCTTCATCCACGGGCCACGATGCTTCTTCCCCGTCTCGACCGCGCTCTGAACCGAGGGGGGCGGACTCCAGGCGAGCGCTCTCCCCCGAATCCTTGGATCCGCCCGTGAGTAGTGCTGATGGCGCATATCCTTCACGAAATAGAGTGCCCCCATCGGATCAACCCTATGCCGACCTTCCCGGCGCCATTGTTGCAAGGAACTCATTAGATCCCATCATGGTGTCCCTCACAACCCACCCAGCTACGTCGAGCAGCATCCCTGGAGCCTTGGGCTCCGGGTCAAGGGTTCATTGGCGAGTTGCATCCGCAGAGCAGGTTAGGCCCCCCTCCCCTCGATGTTGCTCCACAATGTTGAGGATGTTGCTGCTTCTGTACATGTTGGTGGGCTATTTCCATGATATGCATGATGTTGGGTTGTTTCTGGTAGATTTTGCTATGTCTTTTCGATCGTTTGGCTTTAAAATTTGCTGCTGCATAGTGTTTGCAGGATCGAAACATTTGATTATATCATTTGCAACATGTGATTGAAACTTCTGCAACATGAAAAATGCGGGATGTTGGGTTGTTTCTGGTAGATTTTGCTATGTCTTTTCGATCGTTTGGCTTTAAAAGTTGCTGCTGGATAGTGTTTGCAGGATCGAAATATTTGATTATATCATTTGCAACATGTGATTGAAACTTCTGCAACATGAAAAATGCAGGTGCGCCTTCCAAATATGCTACCCTAGAGTGCTGCCAACTCAACAGTGTCGACCACCCCGATCATGTGCTAGTGTGGGGTCCACGTTAGTCAAATCGCTTTTCGCCACTCCCACCAAGCATGTGCCTCATCATGTGTGTCTCGTTCAGGTTCAACAGTGGCCCATCATCTTTTCCGGGTGGGTCCCACTGCAACATGCACCAACACAGAGATGAAACACTTGCAACATCCAGTTGAAGAATTTGCAACACAAAAGGTCCGAAACAGCCTGAAACACTTGCAACACAGATTTGAAACAGTTGCAACGCAGATTTGAAACACTTGCAATATCAAGATTAAAAACACTTGCAACATCCCTGACATTTGAAACACACATTTGCAACATACTTACATAGCTATTGCAACATGGGAACATCCTAGATCTACTTTTGCAACATTCACATGAACACCTGTAACATTTTTGTAAAATGTCCGAAACACATGAAACATATGCTTGCAACATGAAGCAAACCTAGCATCTCCTACCCGGCACCGATGGCATAGGGTGACCTCTGCCGTCCCTGGCCACAGCGAGCGGGGCTTCACGCCCGGCCGCGCCACTCCGCAGCTCGTCCCGCGACGCCCTTGGCCGCGGGGAACGGCGGGGAGCTCCAGCCACGGGGAGCTCGACGCCTGGTCGTCGGCGAGCTCTGCCCGAGCTGCCGGGAGCTTGAGGTGCACGTACTTGTCCTCGAGGCTTGGCGTTGGAGAGCTTCATCTGGACGCCTCACGCCAGACCTCAGCCATCTGCAGCATCCGGTGCTCCTCCTCCATCTCCTCCCGCATGCGCAGGCACTCGCGGTGGAGTAGCTCCACCTCCGCTCGGTCTTCTTCCACCTCCCGCGTCAGCTTTGAGCTCGCCGCCTCCATGAGCTCAGCGCCTGGCCGCTAGTGAGCTCGGCCCCTGGCCGACGCGAGCTCCCCTGGCCAGCAGTGCTCACCAGGATGCGGTGGCCGAACCGCTGGTCGAACGCCTCCGTATCCGACTCCATCACCATGGCTGTCGGCTCCACCAGCAGCACCCGGTCCTTGTGCAACTTTGCGCTGTCGAAGCACCCCACAGCCACACCATCGTTGGCCGACCGCCGCGAGCTAGGGCTGACCCGCCCCGGTGTGCGCACCGATCCGGTCGAATGCCGGCCGTCGATGGAGCAGGAGCGGCCGGTGGCGCCGACTCTTTGGCCGCCACCTTGGTCTCCGGCAGGTCTGGCGGCCCCGTGGTGGACGGCTTGGGCTGCTCCCAGAGGAGAAGCACATCCTCTGGGTTGACGCAGGAGCAGCAGAGCGGGCAGGTGGAGTGTGTGTCGAGCCATGTGTCAACGCACTCGACGTGGAATTCGTGATGACACATGGGGAGGAGCCGGAGCGCGGGGAGCTCCGGCCGCGGGGGAGCTCGGCGCCTGGCCTCCGGTGAGCCTCACCCCTGACCACCGGCACCGACGGAGTGGCTCCTCGGATGAGGGCCATTCCAAGCCAGGCTTGCAGTGGAGAAAGAAGTGCTAGTGAAGTAGATGGAAAGGTGGATGGGGATAAATACGTGGAAGAGATAAGACTCTGGATGTTGTGGGTCCCGGCGTTCGATATTTACTTCCACCGTCGGACGTCAGGGGTTAAGCATTATCAATTTTTTATTTGACGTCCATTAGTTCAAATTTGAATTAGTCAGTGACGAATAAACAAGAACAGAGGTAGTATTATTAATCGGTGTCAGCCAACTTTTTTTTCTTGAATGAAACATGTTTATATCCAATTTCTTTGTTCAGATCGCACACATATATGGTGGCAACTTCTGAGTGAGTTCTGACCCACTCACTGCTGGTTGGTGAACAACCCCAGTGCAGTGATTGTGGCCTGGTTCTCAACATGTCGTCGGAGTTCTCAGACAGTGTCTTTGACGAAAGCGACGCCTGTGCTGTCTGCCTAGAACGGCGCTGCAACATTGCAGCCAAAGGTTTGTCAGTTCATAGTTACAAGCATCTGAATCTGTCGCCATAACAAAGCATCTGAATCTTGTTTGTTCATGCTCGATGTCTGAAACCCTGGTAGTGTGCGGGCACGAACTGTGCGTGAAGTGCGCGTTGGACCTATTCTCGGTGATCAAGTGCTACGACATGCCGGGGATCACCAGCAGCATCCCGTGCCTGCTCTGCCGGAGCGGAACGCCTCATTCAGGAAGCGGCCGGCGGCATCGGAGGTAGAGGACAGTGAGGAGCTCGAGACTGACCTCAACTCCGCCTGCTCCGGCGGCAGCCTGTGAGGATCACGCTGATCCGAGCACGAATTCACAACAGAACAAGGATAATCGCAACTGAATTTAAGCAGGAAAACACGGGAGATAGCTAGGATGGGCTCTGTAGTTCACTAAATTTGGCAACAGATTAGCAATTCCGGCCGATACAGTCGCCGGCGGAGTGAAGGCGAAGAGCTACAAGTACTTACCTAAACCTAACTTAAGAGTTTATCTCCATTCATAAGCTATTACAGAAGGAGCACTCGGCTCATATAGCAGGTCTGAACCAAAGCGGTAAAGAGGTAAAACGGTAACTGTTCCCCGTCCGTAAATAGAGAGACTTAAAAAGCTTCAGCTGGCGACGACCGTTGATCGACAGATGGACGGCGTCAGATGAAGCCGCGAAGCATTATGTTGTTCTTCTCCCTAGTTTACTGACGGACTGCATCAGTTCTTGACAATTGCTCCCCCCTGAAGCATCCTTGTCCTCAAGGATGAAAAGATGGGAAAACCTTGCGTATGAAAGCTACATCCTCCCAAGTGGCTTGAGATTCTGGCATGTTCATCCGGTGAATTAGCCACTGAACCACTGGTTCATTGTTCCTTGGGATCATCCTCCTCTCCAGAATTGCTTTAGGTGCCACTTTAATGGTGCCTTTCTCATCTATGAGTGGTAACTCTTTACTTGGGACAGCCTGAGGTCCAATGTGTTTCTTCAACTGACTGACATGGAACACATCATGTAGACTACACCCTACTGGTAACAGTAGCTTGTAAGCAGCTTTACCCACTTTCTCTAAGACTCTGTAAGGTCCATAGAATTTGGAATGCAATTTGAGGGATCTGTGAGTACTCAGGGATGTGTGCCTGTAGGGTTGGATCTTCAAATACACCATCTCTCCCACATTGAATTCCCTGTCAGTCCTGTGTTTGTCAGCTTGGTGCTTGATTCTTGACTGGGCTTTGAGCAAATTGTCTTTAATTACTTGCTGTGCAACTTGTCTGTTCCTGAGTTGTTCTTGGGTTGTGATGTTAGGGCAATCAGGTATGACTACTTCAGCAACCATAGGAGGAGGAAAACCATATAAGGCCTGGAATGGAGTCACTTGAAGGGAAGTATGAAAAGAGGTGTTATACCACCATTCTGCTAAGGATAACCAATAATGCCACCTCTTTGGACTGGAAAAACACATGCACCTTAAATAGTTTTCCAAACACTGATTGACTCTCTCTGTCTGGCCATCAGTTTGTGGTTGGTAAGCTGAGATTAAATGTAATTGTACCCCCCATTGCTTTGAACAATGTTTGCCAAACTGTACTGGTGAAAATGGGATCTCTGTCAGTGAGTATGACTTTAGGGAGGCCATGCAACTTGAAAATGTTGTCCAGAAAAAGTTGGGCTATGTCACTGGATAAGGAGATAAAGTGGGCATACTTGGACAATCTGTCAACCACTACAAGTATCACATCTTTGCCTTGAGATTTTGGTAGGCCCTCAATGAAGTCCATGGATACATAGGTCCATACCATTTTTGGAAGTGGCAGAGGTTGGAGAAGGCCTGGATATGGGACATGCTCAGATTTGTTCTTTTGACACACAACACAATGCTTCACAAAGTCAGTGACATGTTGTTTCATATTAGGCCAGTAGAATTTCAACTTAAGCCTTTGATAGGTGGCTCTTTCCCCAGAATGCCCTCCTAAGGCTGAGTCATGAAAATTGTGCAGATGTTGCTTAATATCTCCATTAGTACCAATGTATATTTTGCCCTTGTATCTCAAGATACCATTGGAAATGGTCATGTTCTGAACAACTTGTGGATCAAGGCTCAATTTGATTATGAGGTCAGAACATTTGGGATCTTGGTTGTAACTCTGAATGACCTGATCAATCCATTTAGGTATTGCAACAGTGATGGCCATGCATTCAGTGGAATGTGTTGCTCTGGACAATGCATCAACAACTCTATTGTTTTTGCCTTGTTTGTACTCCACTGTATAGTTGAGTCCCAGTAATTAGATGAGCAATTTATGTTGAACTCTCTCAACCAATATCTGCTCATGAATATACTTAAGACTCTGTTGATCAGTCCTTATGATGGAGAAGTGCTTGTAAAATAGTGTTTCCACTTTTTAATAGCTTCCAAAATTGCCAATGCTTCTTTTTCATAGGTGGAAGCTGCCATTGCTTTGGACCTAAGGTCTTGCTGAAAAATGCAATAGGTTGGCCTCTCTGCATGAGTACAGCTCCAATACCACTGCCACTTGCATCAGCTTCCAAGACAAAAGGCTGGGTAAAATCTGGTAATGCCAAAACTGGAGGTTGGGACATAATGTGTTTCAATTTTAAGAATTTTAAGAAGGCTTGTTCTTGATCATCAGTCCATGTAAAAGCTTCTTTCTTCAGAGCATTGAATAATGGTTTGCAAATAACTCCATACCCTTGAATAAACCTCCTGTAATAACCAGTCAATCCCAAAAATGCTCTTAACTGTGTGACAGTAGTAGGTGATGGCCATTCCTGAATAATGGTGATCTTAGTAGGATCAGTAGCAACTCCTTGGCTACTAATAATGTGCCCCAGATATTCAATGGTTGGCTGGCCAAAAGTACATTTACTTAATTTGGCATATAGCTGATTTTGCCTTAAGACTTGCAATACCTCCCTAAGGTTCTTAACATGGTCAGCCATTGTCTTGCTGTAAATCAATATATCATCAAAAAAACACCAAAGCAAATTTTCTGAGGAAATCTGCTAGAACATTATTCATGAGGGCTTGAAAAGTAGCTGGAGCATTGGTAAGGCCAAAAGGGAGCACGACATACTCAAAATGGCCCAAGTGGGTAGTAAATGCAGTTTTCTCAATGTCTGTTTCTTTCATCCTTATCTGATGGTAACCAGACCTAAGGACAATTTTTGAAAATACTACAGCTCCATAAAATTCATCCAGAAGATCCTCTATAATGGGAATAGGGTACTTGTTCTTGACTGTGTTGGTATTTAATTGCCTATAATCCACACACATCCTCCAAGTCCCATCTTTTTCTTAATAAGAATGACAGGTGAAGAGTAAGGGCTAATGCTAGGTCTGATCATGTGAGATTCCAGCATGTGCTTGATTAGGTCTTCCATAGCATTCTTTTGATGATAGGGCAATCTGTATGGTTTTTGATTCACAGCCTTAGAATCAGCTAGCAGTGTAATTGCATGATCCACTGACCTTTGTGGAGGGAGAGTTTGGGGTGACTGAAATACATCTTCAAACTCTTGTAATAAGGTTTGTATATCAGTGTGAAGTGTTTGATTGGATTCAATTCTGCCCATTGTTTGTTCAGACTTTAACAGTAATAGTGTAATACAGCTGTGACAGCCTTCCTTTTGAGCATTTTGCACAATTTCTTCTGACTGATAAGAATATTGTTGCCAGGCTTAGATTCATCAGAGAAGGTAACATTGTGGTGGCCATCTTTGGTGATTGAGAATTCTCTAGTTTTGAGATTGAGTCCAACTGGGCTATGAGTGTATACCCAATCAGCTCCTAGTATAATATCATATCCCTGAATCTCCAATAGTCTGAAATCAGATTGAAAAGAGTGTCCTTGGATAGTGTAAGGGCAGTCCACACAGGCAGTATTGCTCAACATAATTTTCCCATTTGCTGCTACCACCTTCACAGCATGTATTGGAGAGATAGCAATCCTTGTTTTGATAGCAAATTTGGCATTGATAAAAGAGGCATCACTGCCAGTATTCACTAGGGTTGTAGCTACATGTTTGCCTATTTGGACTTGCAGTGTAAAGTTGTTTGTAGGATGAGCAGTACCCAGCAAGGCATGTAGAGATAATTGCATAACTGGTATTTGTTCAGCATCAAAATATTCTCCTTCCTGATCTTCAGTAGTGCCATCCTGTACTACACCAATTTCCTGTTTCCCATCAGCACTTTCCATTAGGATAACAAAGTATACTTGTTTGCCTTTACAAACTCTGGTGTGACCAGGAACCCAAGGTTATCTACATTTGAAACATTTACCAGCAGCTCTCAGTTCTGCAATAGTATCTGCTTCCTTTTGGTCAATGACTTTAGCTTCCTTGACCCATGGTTTGGGTTGCCTTGCTACAAAATTGGGTACATTTGGTTTTCTTTGGAATGGATTAGCCTGCTCCAATCTTTTTGCATACCAAAATGCATCTATCAATGAAGTTGGCTTGTAACACTGGAGATGATGTTGTATAGGTTCTCTTAAGCCTGACACAAAACTAAATGTGAAGTATTCATCATGTAGAGATGGGTTGTCCCTCTTAACCAACCCCATCAGTTCTTCAAATCGATCTATATAGTCTGTTACTGTGCCAACTTGCTTAAGAGTATGGAATTGCCTAATGGCTTCATAAGTAGATGTGTCATTGAATCTGTCTCCTATCATTCTGCAGAACTTATGCCAAGGAATAAGAGCAGTTACACATCTAGTACTCCTCCACCAATACTCAGCTTTACCTTTGATGTATAACACAACCAATTGCACTCTATCCTCAGTTGATACTCCCACCAATTCAAAATATTTCTCAGCCTTCCTAATCCATCCATCAGGATCATTACCATCAAAGTCAGGAAAAGAGAGTTTTGGTCCTTTGGCCACCATCTTATGCTGAGTCTCACTACAAGAAAAGTGATTATCAGTGACGATCTGCTCGTGACGCTGCTTACTTTGGTCACAGAATGGTATGTATTCCATGACCAAATGTCCGTCTTCGTCATAAGTTGCAAATGACGATGATTTGGGTGAAAGAATAATGACGAAAATATAATTTACGTCACAAAACAGATTAAGGAGATCGTCATAGATTATGTTTTGGTATGGCATATGGTAATGATGAAACCTAGTGATCACAGATTAGATTAGATATCATCACAATTTATTTGAATCGTTTGGCACAACTAATGATGAATCAAATTGGTCACAAATTAGTAGTGCACTTCGACGTGGGATGTGTCTGCCACACGGCCCATCAATTTTTTTCTGTGGGCCACAAATAGGTCCTTTTAATTGTCTTTCGCAAAAATAAAAGGCTCCCGCGGAGCATCGAACCAGGGACCTGGTGATACACAGGTAGGAGCTCTACCACTGCGCTACATGGTCTTTCATGTTGTAAGTATGCAGTTTTTTATTTGTCACTTTATTAATGAATAATGGGCCTTTACCTGGATCCATGCGAAGTTGGGCCGAGTGCCCTTGATCGCGGCCAGATGTGTTGTGTCTCGTCGCCCTTCGTAGCGATCATATCGCGGCCAGATCATCTCAGCCAGGATTTTGGTCGTTGAGGCCATATCGTTTTTTCTGCGGCAGCCGGCCAGTTGGTGATCGAGGCGTGGCAATGGCGCGACGAGGGTGTCAGAATCACTTGAAACTTTGTTGACAACATAATACACCAAAAGGAGTAGCTCATGCAAATTTTCAGATTTTTTTGAACAAGATTAGATGATTTTAACATTTATTCTTTATTAAATCAACAAATAATTACAATAATATGCAAAAGTGGTCTGAAAATTACAAAACTTCACACAACATCATAGTTTGGATCCATAAGCATCCCAAAAAAGTTTCAAATGATTTCGTGCAACTGGTACTACACATCTCACATAGGGATGAAGGTCTCTCGCTAAGTGACAATGACGTATGTGTGACACGTATGCTTTAGTGGTGACGTGCATCACCACTTTCTCAGAATCACTTGAAATTTTTTTGACAACATAATACACCAAAAGGTGGAGCTCATGCAAATTTTCAGATTTTTTTGAACAAGATTAGATGATTTTAACATTTATTCTTCATTAAAACAACAAATAATTACAATAATATGCAAAAGTGGTCTGAAAATTATAAAACTTCACACAACATCATAGTTTGGATCCATAAGCATCCCAAAAAAGTTTCAAATGATTTCGTGCAACTGGTACTACACATCTCACATAGGGATGAAGGTCTCTCGCTAAGTGACAATGACGTGTGTGTGTGATAGGTATGCTTTAGTGGTGACGTGCATCACCACTTTCTCAGAATCACTTGAAATTTTTTTGACAACATTATACACCAAAAGGTGGAGCTCATGCAAATTTTAAGATTTTTTTGAACAAGATTAGATGATTTTAACATTTATTCTTCATTAAAACAACAAATAATTACAATAATATGCAAAAGTGGTCTGAAAATTACAAAACTTCACAAAACATCATAGTTTGGATCCATAAGCATCCCAAAAAAGTTTCAAATGATTTCGAGTAACTGGTACTACACATCTCACATAGGGATGAAGGTCTCTCGCTAAGTGACAATGACGTGTGTGTGACATGTATGCTTTAGTGGTGACGTGCATCACCACTTTCTCAGAATCACTTGAAAATTTTTTTGACAATGTAATACACCAAAAGGTGGAGCTCATGCAAATTTTCAGATTTTTGAACAAGATTAGATGATTTTAACATTTATTCTTCATTAAAACAACAAATAATTACAATAATATGCAAAAGTGGTCTGAAAATTACAAAACTTCACACAACATCATAGTTTGGATCCATAAGCATCCCAAAAAAGTTTCAAATGATTTCGAGCAACTGGTACTACACATTTCACATAGGGATGAAGGTCTCTCGCTAAGTGACAATGACGTGTGTGTGACATGTATGCTTTAGTGGTGACGTGCATCACCACTTTCTCAGAATCACTTGAAAATTTTTTTACAATGTAATACACCAAAAGGTGGAGCTTATGCAAATTTTCAGATTTTTGAACAAGATTAGATGATTTTAACATTTATTCTTCATTAAAACAACAAATAATTACAATAATATGCAAAAGTGGTCTGAAAATTACAAAACTTCACAAAACATCATAGTTTGGATCCATAAGCATCCCAAAAAAGTTTCAAATGATTTCGTGCAACTGGTACTACACATCTCACATAGGGATGAAGGTCTCTCGCTAAGTGACAATGACGTGTGTGTGACAGGTATGCTTTAGTGGTGACAGGTACACAACAGGTATCCTTGGTTGCTTTATTGTTCAGCTCTATGGAATCTTTGAGTGCAGATCTTCAACTGATTTTGTACGACACATTTTTCTCAAAGAGTTTCATTAAATTAACCAATCAATACTTGTCTTGTTTGGTTCTTAGATTGAATATTGGCTACTCGATCCCTTCTATTGTTCTAACATTTACCTTATGTGAACAGAAATTGGAGAAGCTTGAAAAGGAGGGACCTGATGGAGAACGAGACTTTGTCACTACTGGAAACCGTGTTTGTTCTGTGGGTCGTCCAATTTTTTTGACGGGGTTGCCCAGTCCGCACAGGCAAACTTGCTCCATAAGCCCCGGTTTCTCGCCAACGGATCGGAATAGAAAAGAAATGCGAGTTCAAATTTGCATCACTTGACTTGAATAGTTCGAAGCGCGCTATTTCGATCCTATCATCAATAGGATCATGATGATATCAATTGACGATTTTTTTTTCATTAGTATGCATAGCAATGTGCTAATAACAATGTACTAGGAGAGTTCAAGGGCGGCGGGCTCCTCGACGCGGGGTACGCCGGCCTTCTCGATGCAAGGGCAGCGGGCGTCTCAGCGTGCGGGATGCCGGCTCCGCGACGCAAGGGCGGCGGGCTCCTCGGCGCGAGGGACGCCGTCCTCCTGGGCGCAAGGGCGGCGGGCTCCTCACGCTGGTGTCCTCGGCGCAACAACAGCGGTATGCTGCGCTGGTGGTGGCCTTTAGGCCTGCGACGAACCCACGTTTTGGGTTCGAAGGGCACTGGACAGCTGCCGAAGGGCCCCCAATCCCAAGCCACTGAAGGTAGATGTGCATCCTGTACCCTCCCTCTAACCTTCCCCTTGCTATGTGGATCTAAAGGATCGTCCTTCCTCTTTCTTGCTATGTGGATCTGACGGATTGTGTATTGGTGAAGGTGCCTCCTTGATGAACTTGTAGAAGATCTAAGGACGAAAGTCACCAAATGAAACAAGGTAGAGTTTCTTCCTCTTACAGTTTGCACAACACATCTAGTTGCAGTAAATCTATCACATCTCTAAACTACTTCTAGATTGCAATAAGCAAGTGATAGTTCTTGAAATTTTTCATAGGCTGTGAGGTAGGTGTGCCAGCACTACAACTTCATTGTTGTGATACATTCTTATTTGCAGAAATCTCTCACTGATGTATGCAAATGTGAGTACAATAATCTTTTGTCATGATGATTTCACAGTTATGTTCTAGTTGCTATTTCTCACAATGTTGTGATATCTTTTGTTTTGCATTGGACCACATCAGCATCAATTTTGGTTGCATTCACTTATTGATGTGTTTCTAGATGATTTAACTGGGGAGCTTAGTGATTGATGGCCTTACTGTTGGAGTTGTAGTAATTCTCTGATTAGGCTATGAATGGAGAAGATGATTGGGTAGATCTGCATATGCCAAGTCACCTTGCCAGTACAATTTATTATTCTTAGCAATGTGGAAAACTGTTTTTGAAAAAATTACCTAATCTTTATGAGTCATTCAAGCAAAGACAAATGTTCTCAAAGCTAGTTCCTTCAGTTCAGTTCCAATATCGAATGTACATATATGACTTTTCTACAATTACAATTGCTAATGTACAATATACAATTTTAAATGACCATATTCAGTTGTAAATCTCTAGCTGCTGCTATAATGCAATGTCCGAAACATGTTATATTGATAGCAATAATGCAATGTCTAAACTGCTACTTTTTGTTCATGGATTTTCAGAATAGATCTCTTTTTGTCAATTGAAATCTTTGGAAGTTGAAAACTTCAGCTTTAGTTTGTGGCGCTATAATTTCAACCTCAGAAGTGCTAGAAAAAGGTAAATCTACTTAACTGTGGACAATGCATAGTAAATCTATGATAGTTTTCTCTAGCTACATTAATCATAATTTGGTTTGATACAATTTTCATCCATGTTTATTTATTTCAGGCCGACACAGTAATTATGGATATAAGCCTGTATATTTCATTACACATAAGAAAGGGGAAAGCACACATCAGTGACATACATGTGTACAGGTTGGCATGAACTATTTTCTGTTGTCAAAGATATCAAATGTGTGCCTGTGTCAAATAACTTATCCAATGTGTTATATATACCACAAGCAAACTACTATATATGCTTATATGTGCATGACAGCCTATGTACTGGTAAGCTATGATAGAAAAATAAAAACCGTTGAGTTATAAAAAAGCACCCGGTTGAGTTATAAAATTGATTTTTATTGTAAAGCTCTTTAACAATGCACTATTTAATTTTTTTTACAGCTCATTGCTGGGTTATGGAGTGCCATGGTGATCTTCAGTGAAGTGTGGTTCTGCTTGTCCTCATAAATTATGGAACCTTTGATGTGAAATAAGATGTAACTTGTAGTTAGAATCTGCTGTAATTTGTAGTTCGAATCTGTTGTAATGTGAGTAATAATGTGAACTGAGTTGAGTTATGGAGTTGTATGGTCATTGGAATACTGGATCTGTTAATTTATGCAAGTTTTTTGTTATTTCGGTATTATTTGTAAATTGTATTGAAAATTACCATTTGCACTTTTGTGACGAAATAAAACTGATCAGATCAATCCACGTGGCTCAATAAAGGACAATATGTGACCAAAATGAGGGAAAAACCGTGGACCAAAATGAGGGACAATCTGTGACGAATAAAGGGCCTGCCACATCAGTTGTCACGTCAGCATCCTACGTGGCGAATGCCGTCGGTCAACATGCAAACAGACAGTTATGACGAAACCTAAACCAATCTGTGACCAAATCGGGACGTCACAAAACTAACTAACGCCGTTAACGGTGCCGTCAAGACGCCTGACAAACGGTGGTTTGTGACGAAAATGAGGCTATATCCGTGACCAAAATGGTTCGTCATAGATTGAAACCACATCTGTGACGATGGACTTTTCGTCACAGATTGGCATCACATCTGTGACGAAAATGGACATTTCGTCACGCATGTCCAAATGTGACGCGACCTTTTTTGATGAAACCCAAATCGTCACAAAAACGTCACAAATGAACATCTGTGACGATTATAGCATCTTCAGTGATGTTATGTCAACGTCATGGATGACAACATCCCTACTAGTGTCTGTAACTGAGTGCTAATATTGTTGGGGGTGGTGTGGGTGTTTGGGAATGGATGTTGGAGTGGTGATTGGGATATGTAGTGAGGGTTAGGAGTAGTGTTGGTTTGTTTTTGCTGGTTGGGAGGGTGGGTGGGAAATGGGTTAAAAGCTTCAATCTCTTGAGGTGACCAGGGGCAATCATCCCATAAGTACTCCACATCATGATAGTGCTGACCTTGAATAGCCCCATTGCTCTGCTTAAATGGTTTGTTTGGGGTTGGTTGTCTGTGTAACCAATTCAACTCCTCAGGATCATAGTAGTGCACATTGCCAACATAGGGTGGGTGATAGATGTGTTTATGAGATAGTGTAGCATCATGAGGAATGTAAGTAGATTTGTACAATTGATCATCATTTACTCTAGTGTACCCATTCTGTTCATGAGGCATTGCAGTCGATTGATCATTACCTTTGACATTGGAGCCTTTGTCTTCCATAGGTTGTACTCCCACCTTTGCTGCTACCTTTGTCATATAGGACATGATCTGATCCAGGTTAAGTGCCATAATATCATTGTGTTGGTCCTGTTTCTTCACAAACGCATCAAAAGTTCTCCTCAAGCCATCTACTTCTGAAGCAGAAGCATAACGACGGTCATAAGGGGTGGCTTCTCCCTCCTCGGTCTGATCTCCAATCTTCGCCATTGAGACTGAGTGAACTCGGTTCAGGAATCAACCCTCCCCAATCAGGTTCACAAAGTCAATCACCGCCTCCTGAGACATAGAATTGGCTTGGGGATTTTACACAAGCACTTGGCTTGCAACCTTCACCAATGGTGTCTCACTTCAACACCGCCACTCCCCATCCCGTCGCGGCACTCGGAATTTTACACAGTGATAATTGCACTGCAACCCTAGTCGCTAATGGATCGTGAGCAAAGATTTGTGGGGAAAAGGTGGGGTGGTTTCCACAGATCAAGATGGGAGGGTGGGTTTTTACACCGGTGAGCGGCAACCCCCTCTCACCCGCTGATCGGACTCGATCTGCGGAATTAGCTGTGGAAATGAAAGGATTTCGCCGAAGATCGATGGCTCTGGATACCAATTGTGAGGATCACGCTAATCCGAGCATGAATTCACAACAGAACAAGGATAATCGCAACTGAATTTAAGCAGGAAAACATGGGAGATAGCTAGGATAGGCTCTGTAGTTCACTGAATTTGGCAACAGGGTAGCAATTCCAGCCGATACAATCGCCGACGGAGTGAAGGCGAAGAGCTACAGCTACTTACCTAAACCTAACTTAAGAGTTTATCTCCATTCATAAGCTATTACAGAAGGAGCACTCGACTCATATAGCAGGTCTGAACCAAAGCGGTAAAGAGGTAAAACGGTAACTGTTCCCCGTCCGTAAATAGAGAGTTAAAGAGCTTTAGCTGACGACGACCGTTGATCGACAGATGGACGGCGTCAGATGAAGTCGCGAAGTGTTATGTTGTTCTTCTCCCTGGTTTACTGACGGACTGCATCAGTTCCTGACACAACCACTACAAGAGCACCGGCGAGCACACGGCGTCGTCCAGCCCGGAGAAGAAGCGGAGCACGGATCCGAATCAGGGCATCCTTCCCCTTTACTCTCCTCCCGCCGTCTTGTCCTGAACCCCTCTGATCAGGATCGCAGCTGGTAGAGCTGCAGATCAGGGTTGCAGACACAGAGAAGCTGCAGCGCCATTAGAAAATGTGCAGTGTTAGACTGAGTCCAATAGGCAACGCAAATGCAATTTTGCATCTCCCTTCATCACTGTGCCTCACGAATTCCTTCTCCAATAGCGCAGGCAAAAGCGCAGGCAAAATTGCCTCCGAGGAGAGAGGAGAGGTAAAAATACATCTCCTCTCTCCTCAAATGCATTTGGCGAGCGGCGGCGCGAGGCGAGCGCGGCGCGGCAGAGGAGCACCGGTGGGAGTCGAGCGCGGCGGAGGAGCGTCGGCGGGAGTCGAGCACCACGCGGTGGAGGGGTTGTTGACGGCACGCCTCCTTGAGCGCCTCGACGCCCACGACGAGCCCCGGTGGCGGGCAAGGGAGGTCTGGCGGCCTGGTGCGGAATCGAGCCCGGGCGCGACAGCCTCGAGGTGGGATCCGGCGACAGCGACCGTCCTCCTCCGTGCCCTTCATCCTCTTCGCCCTCGAGCAGCCATGGAGAGCCGGCGAGGCGGCCCGACTGGGATCCTCCTCCCCCGGCCTCTCTCCCCTCCGTCCCTTCACTTCACAGGCGGCGCGCGAGAGGAGCAGGATGCGGAGTTGGGGAGGCCGCGCGAATCAGCGGTGGCCCCGCCCCCAGCGCCACTGCGGCGGCCCCTTCCCCTGCTCGAATCGGTGGAAGAGCAGAGGCGAGGTGGGCTCCATGCCGGTGGAGGAGCAGAGGCCAGCTCGTGCGGTGCTGGTTGGCGCTGCTCCTCTCCCCGCGGTTCGGCGCTCGGTGGGGAGGAACGGAGGTGGGCGTTCAGCAGGAAGGGAGGTGGGATCCGCCGCCGTCGAGCTCCCTGACGGTCGGGCCTCGCGGCAGCTCGACAGCGCGGTGCGGCGCGGGGTGCTGCGGAGGTGCGCAGCAGCAGGCGCGGCGCGGAGCGACGATGGCAATGCGGTGTGGGGCGGGCCGGCTTGAACGCGGCAGCCGCGCGAGCTTCTTGAGTGCGGGGACGGCGGCGCGGGACGAGCGGCGCGGCGAGCAGGAGGCTTGGGGACGAGCTTATGCACTTGCCTCTCCAACTGTTGGAGACATAAAAAAAATGGCTTCTTTCAACCACTGTACACGCAAGGCAATTTCCATTTGCCTATCTAATTTGCCTCTTTGCTGTTGGAGTCAGTCTTATGAAAGTATACAGGTAGGTAGATGCACAGGAACATACATACAGGTTGTTTGATTTTTCTTTGCATTTTGACGTGCTAATCGATCGATGGCATTTGAAGATCATTTTATGGTGGTGTATATGGGATTGGTGTAACTGTAACATGTAGTACGTCTGATCGGTTTGTTGTAGAGTGACTGTAGAAAGAAAAACATTCTTTGTTGTAAAAAGGTTCTTTGCTTTGTAAAAATGGTGAGAGGAATATTCCTAACTAGGCGATACTCCGCGCGTTACTGCGAGAATTTTTTTAACAAAATTTTAAGATGTAATGTGAAAGTAGGAATACCAAAATGATTGTATTAAAATATTTTTTAAATAACATTACACATGGAAGTATGATAATTTTGTTTAGAGAGAACCATTCTAAATTATTGATCCTATATTTTTTCTACTGCAAAAATTTTGTGACATGCTACTCACAAAGACATGATATTAAGCACAGAAAATTGGTTGAAAATATAAATATATGATCTAGTGGGTAGTGACATGGCGTACAGTGGATGATGACGTAAAATGCTTGCATGTTGAGAGATATCTATGACTTGTAGTGGGTCTCATCTATACAGTTGTATATGATATCGTGTTTTGCCCGTGTTTCTTTGGTTTTCATAAATAAAATAGAAAGGAAAAAAAAAGACAGAATTGTTGGGCTGGGTAGAAAGGACACCACTATCTGCGGCCCAGTTGGAAGAAGTGAGCCTGTCAAACAGCACTAGGCGCACAAAATGAAGGAGCGAAAAGCGAGTGATGTCAGAGCAACTCCAACAGCCTCTTTATCTTCGTTTGTATCGGTAAAAAAAAGAAAACTAGCGTCTGACGATAGTTCCAACAAAGTCGGGAAATGACGGCTCGTCATCCTGCCTCGTGAAAATCCTCCGTTTGCTGGTCAAAGATAGAAGTGGTGTCGTCCTCGCTATCCTCCCCCGTGGCGCGCCCAATCCAGGGAATCGAGCCCTCCTGCCATCGCGTGTCGCCCCAAAAGGACGAAAGGTGGCGGCGGCTGGAGCTCGTGGTGGCCGGTAGATGGATGATTCCACTACTAGGGAATGGACCTTTTGTCCTGGGCAAAAAAACACATTAGTACCGGTTTCTATTGGAACCGGTACTAATGTGTACATTAGTACCGGCTCGGAAGCGGGGTCCCCTAGCCGCCCGCCAGTGTGACACATTAGTACCGGCTCCTGGCTGGAGCCGGTACTAATGTTCGACATTAATACCGGTCCTGGACAGGAGCCGGTACTAATGTGCGGCAGCCATATTAGTACCGGCTCCTGTCCAGGCCCGGTACTAATGTGGCGACATTAGTACCAGCTCCAGCCAGGAGCTGGTACTAATGTTCCCTGCATAAAAATTCAGCTCCTTCTTCCTCCCCGAGCCACTCCCCCCTCCACTCTCCAACTCGAGCTCTCACTCATCCATGGCGCCCTAGGGGAGTTTTTGCCCGATTTGCGACGATTTCTCGACGATTTGACTCATTGAAGTGGTCTAGAGGTTAGTTACTTCATCCTCCCTTGATTCATACTTATTTTGTTGAGTTTTATCGGTCGAAATTGGAGTATTTTGGCACTTTAATTTATAATGAGCTAGGAATGAGGTTTTTTTTTCTATTTATAGGCATTGTTTATACGTTTTATATAGTTGATTGGAAAGGATGTGCCGTGTTAGTTGGATGAGATGTTGTATGTGACAATTTATTTTTGTAATAATAATTATTTATTTGAGCATATGTCATAATTAAATATATAAATAGTATTAGAATTACTAGAAAGGCTACGAATTTTAGAATTGATTTTAGAATTACTAGACATAGTTTTAGAATTGATTTTTTCGAAATAATTTTTATTTGAGCATAAGACATAATTAAATATTTAAATAATTTTAAAATTACTCAAAATGCTAGAAAGGCTAGGAATGATAGAATTTGTTTTAGAATTAGTAGAAATAGTTTTAAAATTATTAGAAATAGTTTTAAAATTATTACAAATGCTAGAATTTCATAGATGGGTCAAATAATTTATTGTCATTAGTATAGATGTCTATTGCTGCCGGAAGGAATGGAGATGACGGTAGTGGTGATCGTCGCTCTCCACACAGTCAGGAGAAAACCAAAGTAGGACCTCCTGATAAACCGAAGAAAATGAGCACGTTGGCTAGAGGAATGTTTCGTTATTTGCAAGGAAAACATATAGATGCTGTTGCAGCGGGGCAGGAACCTCCTTTTGGTGGCATTTATGCTCCACCAGCAGACCCTGTTGTTGGAGATCCACCGATTAGTACTAAACCACAGGGCGATTCCAAGAAAGCTAAACCTTCGTCGTCACGTCACAAGAATGGCTAAAGTTTCTCGTATTGTATCATGTATTAGTAGTGTTTCATATGTCGTACTTTAAATTTATGTAAGACATTGACTTAAGTTTCTCTATTTAAGTTTGTCGTATTGTATAACGTGGATTGTTAATGAAGACTTTAAATTTGTGTATGACTTTTGTTACGAAATACTTAAAAATTGTTTGGTGGTGCTTTATAGATGAATCGGCAATGGATGTACCCCGACAAGAGAATTTCCAGTGAATACATTAATGGGTTGCGTGGATTTCAAGATGTCGCGGAAGCAAACAAGCAGCCGTCTGGTTTCATTATTTGTCCATGCAAAATGTGCAAAAATGAGAAGGATTTCTCATCGATAAAGAGTCTTCACGATCACCTATACAAATGGGGATTCATGCCAAATTATTTTGTTTGGACAAAGCATGGGGAAAGGGGGGTTATAATGGAAGACGATGAAGAGGAAGATGATCGTATTCCAGATTGGACTCAAGAAGGTGCCTTTGCAGATGGTCCAATGGGAGAGGATCACATGCAAGAGACTCAAGAAGCTCCAACAACTGCAGATGAACCTCTCAACGATCTAGGTCGGGTGTTGCACGATGCAAAGGGAGATTGCGAAAAGGTGAAGGTGTCAAAGAAATTTGAACGTAAGTTGGAAGATCACAAGAAACCGTTGTTCCCAGGTTGCAAAGAGGGGCAGAAGAAGTTGGTACCACTTTGGAAATGCTGCAATGGAAGGCTAAACATGGACTTTCAGACAAGGGATTTGATGAGTTGATGATGATCATCAAGGACATGCTTCCCGAGGGGAATGAATTGCCAGAGTTCACCTACGAAGCTAAAAAGGTTGTTTGTCCTCTAGGTTTGGAGGTAGAAAAGATACATGCATGTCCTAATGACTGTATCCTCTACCGAGGTAAAGAATATGAGAAATTGGAGGCTTGTCCTGTGTGTGAAGCGCAGCGTTATAAGATCCCACGCAATGTGGCTAATGAAGTTCAGGGTGGGTAGAAGAAGAAGAAAATTCTTGCGAAGGTAATGTGGTATTTTCCAGTGATACCATGACTGAAGCGTTTATTTAGGTGCAAGACCAACGCAAAGTTGATGCGTTGGCACAAAGAAGAACACAAACAAGATGACCATATCAGGCACCCCGCTGATGGGCCCCAGTGGAGACTAATTGACAGATCTGAAGAATGTAAGGAATTTGCAGGGGATCCAAGGAACATTCAGTTTGGTTTAAGTACGGATGGATTCAATCCATTCGGTGAGTTTAGTAGCGGTCGTAGCACTTGGCCCGTCACCTTATGTATGTTCAACCTTCCTCCCTGGTTGTGCACGAAGCGGAAGTTCATTATGATGCCAATAATCATCCAAGGCCCAAAGCAGCCAGGCAATGACATCGATGTGTATCTAAGACCATTGACTGAGGATCTTAAAACATTATGGAAGAAAGAAGGTGTACCCGTGTGGGATGAGGATAAGCAGGAGACCTTCAATCTACGAGCATTAATGTTCGTCACCATCAATGATTGGCCGGCACTTGGTAATCTATCAGGACAATCAAACAAGGGATACAGAGCATGCACGCACTGTCTAGATGATACTTGCTGCGTGTATCTAAAACACAGTAAAAAGGTAGTGTATTTGGGCCATCGTCACTTTCTTCCTCCTAAACACCCGTTAAGAGAAAAAGGAAAACACTTTGAAGGTGTCGGAGAAAAACGTAAGAAGCCCATTCACCGTGGTGGTAAACTCTTATCCGCCATGGTGAAAGATTTGAAGGTAGTGTTTGGCAAGGGTTCTGGTAGTGTACAAGTCCCAAAGGACGCCGCTGGACATGCACCTATGTGGAAGAAGAAGTCGATATTTTGGGAGCTACCTTATTGGGAAATTCTTGACGTTCCCAATGCAATTGATGTGATGCATGTGATGAAGAATTTCTGCTTGAACTTACTTGGCCACCTAGGTGTATATGGAAAGATAAAAGATACAATTGAAGCACGTAGGGATCTGAAAGCTATGAACCAACGAAAAGGCCTACATCCCGAAAAGAGAGAAAAAGGTAATTACTTGGCTCCTGCTAGTTACACCCTAAGCAAGGAAGAGAAGCAGAGAATGTTCGATTGCTTGAATAGTATGAAGGTCCCAACAGGCTACTCCTCAAACATACAACGAATAATAAATATGAAAGAGAAGAAATTCATAAATCTAAAGGCTCAAGACTGCCACGTGTTGATGACACAACTGGTACCTATTGCACTAAGGGGTATTCTGCCAGAGAATGTGAGATTAGCAATCACTAAGTTGTGTGCATTCCTCAACCAGCTTTGTCAGAAGGCAATCCGTCCAGAAACTCTAGTGAAGATGCAGAATGATGTCGTGTAATACCTCGTCAGTTTTGAGATGATCTTTCCACCTTCATTCTTTAATATCATGACCCACCTTTTGGTCCATCTGGTTCAAGAGGTTATTATCCTCGGGCCTGTATATTTGCACAACATGTTCCCTTTTGAGAGGTTGATGTCTTATTTTAAGAAGTATGTTCGCAATCGTGCATGCCCCGAAGGAAGCATCACAAAGGGATGTGCTACAGAGGAGGTCATAGAGTTTTGTGTCGACTTTATGGATGACATGTGTCCGATTGGACTTCCTGTATCACGCCATGAGGGGAGGCTCAGAGGAAAGGGCACAATAGGGAAAAAATCTCGGATGGACATGGATGCAATGTTATATGATCAAGCACATTACACTGTCCTGCATCAATCATCACATGTGGCTCCATACTTGGAAGAGCACAAGTCCATTCTTCATGCTGCAAATGAAGGGAAGTCTGAACCCTGGATTATACGACACCACATTGATAACTTCGCGTCCTGGCTGTGGAAAAAAGTGAGGGTGATAAAACTGTTGATGAGATACTGCTATGGTTGGCTAGGAGGCCATCTATCACAGTAGATACATTCCAAGGATACGAGATAAACGGCTACACATTCTACACGAGAGCCCAAGACAAGAAGAGCGTAAACTAAAACAGTGGTGTTCGTATGGATGCAGTAGACAAGGAAGGGAATGTACAAACATACTATGGTTTCATTGAAGAGATATGGGAATTGGACTACAGAGCTTTAAAAGTCCCTCTTCTCAAGTGCCAGTGGGTCAACAATACTGGAGGAGGTTTAACAACAGACAAGTTTGGGATGACAGTTGTGGATCTCAACAAGATTGGATACAAAGACGAACCATTCGTCCTAGCCCATGATGTGACACAAGTTTTCTACGTGAAAGACATGTCGAGCAAACCACCGATAAAGAAGGGTACCGAGAAAGCGGTTGCTGACGAGCCGAAGCGTCACATAGTTCTACTAGGAAAAAGAAAAATCGTTGGAGTTGAGGACAAGACTGACATTTCAGATGATTATGACCAATTCGATGATCTTCCTCCGTTTTCAGTCAAGGTTGACCCAAGCATCCTGTTAGCACAGGAGGACGCTCCATATTTACGCCACGATCACAAGCAGGGGACATTCATGAAGAGGAAGGTTATCAACGTGCCGTTAGATAATGACGATGATGTATAATAAGTTTTATTAACTTATGATCTGTAACAAAGTATTGTAATATTTATCGGTGAAAATAATATTTATTTTAATTTTGTATACATCATTTAGTATTAAATAAATAATTTAACGTGAAAATATACACAAGCAATACTAGATCGAGGTAAACATGATTATAACACGACATTTACTGCTTATATAAATTTTTGCATGGCAAAAATGTATTTTGGTTCGATTTTTAAATTGAACATAAGATTTTTGACCAAAACAACTTATTACTAATTTAAATAAATAAATTTGATAATTTTTAGATCTAACTTCACATTCTATAATGTATAACTAAATTAAGTATAATAGAATTTGTTCAGTAATTTCACCGTGTTCAATATGATTTATAATTAATTTAACAATAATTAGAAATAGATTTGCAAATTTAAAGAAAAATAAAAGGAAAAGCACATTAGTACCGGGCCTAGATTGGACCCGGTACTAATGTGTATTTCGTTTTGGCACCTAAGTGAACGCACATTAGTACCGAGCCTTCTCTGGCACCGGTACTAATGCCCACATTAGTACCGGGTCCTCTCTGGACCCGATACTAATGTGACATTAGTACCGGTGCCAGAGAAGGCCCGGTACTAATGTGCGGGGGAGGTATATAAGCCTGCCCCTCTTCTTCCCCTCCTCTTCCCCTCCCCTGCGGACTTTGCCATCGCCGTCGCGCGCCGTCCCTGCCCCCCACTGCCGCGTCGTCCCCGCGCCGCCGCCGCGCTGCGTTGTCCCTGTCGCGCGCGCCGCCGCGATCCTCCGCCGGCCGCCCGCTTCGTCCCCGTCCGGCCGCCACTTCATCCCCGCCCGGCCGTCTGCCGCGCGCGCATCGTCCCGCGCGCCGGCCGCCGCGCGCCGTTCCCTCCAGCCGCGTGCCGTCCCCGCTCCGCCGACCGTCGAGACGTGCCCGCCGCGCGCCGTCGTCCCCCCGCCGCCGTCGTCCCCGCCCACCTCCGCCGTGCCTGGCCGGCCGTTGTCTCCGCGCCTGGCCGGCCATCGTCTCCGCCCCGGCCGCCCGCCTCCGCTGCGCCGGCCGCGCCGGCCGCCTCCGACGAGAGCCTCCGCCGGTGAGAGGCTCTGTGCTGACGTCAGCCCGCAGCGGCTGACGTCAGCACAATTTTTTTTTGAATTAATTACTGTTTTTAGTTTTAATTAATTAGTTTTAGATTTTGTTTATGATTTGAGATTTAATTAGAGATTTTAGAATTAATTAGTGATTTTAGTTTCAATTAATTAATTTTAGATTTAATTTGTCATTTTAGATTTAATTGCTGATTTTAGTTTCAATTAAATAGTTTTAGATTTAATTTGTCATTTTAGATTTAATTACTGATTTTAGTTTCAATTAATTTGTTTTAGATTTAATTTGGGATTTTAGATTTAATATATGTATTTAGAGTTGAAATGTGTATTTAGAGATGAAATATGTATTTAGAGATGAAATATGTAATTAGAGTACAAATATGTATTTAGAGTAGAGATATGACACGCTCGATTCTCGCTCGACTCGCTCGCTCGACCCCGCCTACACTTAGCTAGTATCGCTCGACACGCTCAATTCTCGCTCGACTCGCTCACTCGACCCCGCCTACACTTAGATAGTATCACTCGACACGCTCAATTCTCGCTCGACACGCTCGATTCTCGCCCGACTCGCTCGATTCTCGCCCCGCCTACACAGCTAGTATCGCTCGACACGCTCAATTCTCGCTTGACACGCTCGATTCTCGCCCGACACACGCTCGATTCTCGCTCGACTCGCTCGCTCGACCCCGCCTACACTTAGCTAGTATCGCTCGACACGCTCAATTCTCGCTTGACTCGCTCGCTCGACCCCGCCTACACTTAGCTAGTATCGCTCGACACGCTCAATTCTTGCTCGACACGCTCGATTCTCGCCCGACTCGCTCGATTCTCGCCCCCGCCTACACTTAGCTAGTATCGCTCGACACGCTCAATTCTCGCTCGACACGCTCGATTCTCGCCCGACACTTAGAAATTCATTTATATACACTGAAATTCATTTATATACACAGAAATTCATTTATATACTCAGAAATTCATTTATGTACTCAGAATTTCATATATATACTCAGAAATTCTTTTATGTACTCAGAAATTCATTTATGTACTCAGAAATTCATTTATGTACTCAGAAATTCATATATATACTCAAAAATTCATTTATGTACTCAGAAATTCATATATATACTCAGAAATTCTTTTATGTACTCAGAAATTCATTTATGTACTCAGAAATTCTTTTATGTACTCAGAAATTCATATATATACTCAGAAATTCATATATATACTCAGAAATTCATTTATGTACTCAGAAATTCATATATATACACAGAAATTCTTTTATGTACTTAGAAATAAATTCTTTTTTGTACTCAGAAATTCATTTGTGTACTCAGAAATTCATATATAGACAGAGAAATTTATTTATAGTCTCAGAAATTCTTTTATGTACTCATAAATTCATGTACACTTGTTTTAGTTACGATGGTTCGATCAGAGAGGGAACAAGAAGATGAGGAAATGATCTTGAATATAATCGGTCAATCTGCGCCTGAGCAGCCTCAAAATGAAGAAGTACTCAACAGGGAGGCTGACAGCTTCCTCAACATGGAAGGTGATGGGCAAGAACATGCAGAAGAGCAACCAATTGCCCAGGAAAGCAACGATGTGGAACAACAAGAGGTATAATGATGGCCCTCAAGATTTGCATCCTGAGTTTTCTTCAGGAGTTTTCATATATTAATAGTAGTTTTTTCATTCTCCAGGTTCCTTCATCTTCATGCTCCAAGAAGCGCCAAGGGAAACGCGGGCCGAAGAAGCCCCTAGAGGGTCGCTTCATCATAACAGAAGTCGATGATGCTGGGAAACCTGTGGCTCCGGAACATGTAGTGACCAAATTGGTGAACCACATTGGAGCTCTTGTCAGGGATCACATCCCAATAAGCATTCCGTATTGGAAAGCTTCTGATGCTCCTCCAGCTCCGTTACCTGAAGTATTGGAAGGTGATGATGAGAATGCTCAACAGGAACCAGTTGTGCGAGAAGATGTGGTCGCAGACACGGACAAGGACATGATTTGGAAACAAGTGTTAGCTCACTTTGCATTCCCGGACTTGAATGAAGAGCGGCTGGCAACCGTGCGTTATTGGGCGATGCAGAAGGGTGCAATTGCCTTCCAGTCGTACAAGAAGCGTCTGACCAAAGACTACATTAAGAAGGGGATTACACCTGATTTCCAACAGAAGGGATTGGGGAAGTTAAGAGATCACTGGGATGCATTTGTGCGGCACAAGGAATCGGCAGACACCATCAAGATGATTGAAACCAACACCGTCAATGCACGGAAGAAAAAAGAATTTCATACGCTCGGGCCCGGAGGTTACAAGAAGGCCATTCCCAAATGGGATCGGGAGGAACAAGAACTAGTACCTAGAGGAATCGTACCCGCAACTCTAGAGTGGGCCAAGTGGGCAAAGCATTATTATTTTGCACATGGTGGCAAGCTCAATCCTGAAGATGGATCTTTGTTGCCGGGCGATCAAATAAGAGAGACAGCTGCAAGGCTTGTTGAGTTCATACGACAAGTGGCAGAAGGAATTTTAGTTCCTGATCGAGAGAATGACGAGCTTACTATGGCACTAGGTACAAGAGAACACCCTGGACGTTGCAGAGGCAAAGGTGTTATTCCATGGAAATATGCATTTCAGGAGCACCTTGATTCCTACAGAAGTCGTCAAAGAACTAAGGAACAACATGCACGACAGATACGAGAGCTGCAACAACGGGTCTTTATGAATGAGAAAAAAATGGAAGACAGCATCGACGAGAGTGTGGCGCTTGCTCTTAGCAAGCAATCAAGTCAGCAAGCACCTGCAGCTTCAGGGCCGCATCATGATGAAGCTAGCCCATCCAACAAGTGTAAAAGTAGCGTCGCTTCCACAAAAGCATCTCCAACCGCCACGGAAGCAGCTGCCCCGTTAGAAAAATGCTGCTACCCCGTGGACGACATCACTGCGAGGTCCGCATGTGACATTTTTTTTCAAGTCAGAAACAAGAGGATTCTGGTGGCGTATGGTGTGGCTGAGGTACCGCGGCCAGGGGAATTATTTTTGAACGTCGATTATTCCAGTCATGGGTGCGCCAAAGTCTTTCTGGATCGAGTGGTTGATACCTGGGATGACCTCAACTTGGAGTTCCCGGGAGCTGATGATGCAAATACTCTAGGGGAAGCATTGCACACTTGGATTTTGTGGCCCAAGGATCTCATAGAGATAACGGAAGTGAACACAACCGCAGTCCAAGATCAGGTACCACCTTCCCCAGCTAGAAGGGAAAGCAGCAGCAGTCCAGAACATGATGCAACTGACAGGGGCAGTCCGGAACATGCTACTCCTCCTCCTCCTTCTCCTCCAAAGAAGCAGGGTTCGAAACACGGACATCCTTCGCCTCCTCCAAAGAAGCAGGGTTCCAAACGAGGGCATCCTCCTCCTCCTCCTCCAAAGAAGCAGAGGATACCCAAGGAGAAGCCACCTCCAGCGAAATTATCTTATGAGAAGACGCAAGAGGAACTAGATGCGTCAGTGCGGGAGGAGCTGGACAGACAAATATTCAAAAAGAAGACGCCTGCACCTGAGAAACCATTCGACATGTACAAATTTCACCGCTTCACGAAAAAATGGAGGAAGAAAAAAGGAAAAAGCCGGGGCGACCTACGTTGTCTGACTATGATCGCACGGCGCTCAAATTCCACAAAGCCAATAAGGCTCAGAAAGTTGGGAAAACTGTTCCACAACTAGGGACCCAATCAAAGCAATCTGTCCCGAACCTACTGGTGCTCTCAGATGCAGAGCGTGGATTGCTTGAATTCGGTTTGGACGCAAAACTGACACCTGCTCAAATTCTAGGCATTGCTCAAATTGAAAAGCACCAAGGGTCAGGTAGACGTGATTATGTGCCTGGGATGCCGCTTCTCTGGGAGCGATTGTTGCAGGACCTTCCAACTAGGATGTATGCTCTGCATAAATGGCACATGCAAACGGCGGGACGAGGGGTTGAATTTATCGAAGTTAGAATTGAAGACCATCATTTTTTCCAAGGTCGCACCACTTTCCCTATTCTCATGAAGGAGTCCTGGTTCTTATTCAATATGGATGCAGTGGACGTCTCCTTCGTCACTTGCTGGGTTCTGTAAGTATTTGTTGTACCATAATCTTAGAATCACCGCTCTAGCCATTTTAGACCGTACCTGAACTTCTTTATTTTGTATCATGCAACATGGAGATGCAAGCTTGCCGGAGGCTTGGAGTGCACGGCATCGGCTTCGTGGATCCTCAAATGCTAAACGAGACGCTTGTCCGTGATTTCCCTGCGCCTACTGTGGAGACCTTATTCACATTTCTGGACCTTCAACGCTTCAAGGACTGCATACTTATTCCATACAACTGCCAGTGAGTAACATTTTTCTCAACTGTTTATCTTTTTCAAAATACATTCAATATTTCAATTAACTGATTCTTCCCTAAAATGTATTGACAGCTTCCACTGGATTCTCATTATTATTGTACCTGATTTAAGTCTTGCCCACGTCTTTGACTCTATTGGCGGATATAGTGAATGGTACGAACCTCTAGTAGAATTATTGAATGTTACATGGGATATGTTCCGTGTAAAGTGGGGGGGCCTTGAAAGAGAAACTTCAATTCTACCATGATTTCCCGGTACGTGTTTTCTTTGCTGATCTTTTTCAATACAAGTTAACAAATATATCTTAACTTTTATTTTCGCATATGTGCAGTGCCTGAAACAGCCACCCGGTACCAATCTATGCGGATTATATGTATGTGAGTTCATCCATCACTTTGCAAGTGGTAGCTTGGGCCCCTTCACTGAGAAGGTGCGTACACAAAAATGCAGACAAACATATCCCTCGTTCTTATTGTTCATATTCTTTTTTCTAACAATTAATAACTTCTTTTGTAGATTTCTAACATCAAGGAAGGATTACTCGAGACGCAAAGAATCCGGTTAATTCAAGAACAACTTTGCGGATTTATTCTAGACGAGGTGATTAATCCCACAGGAGAGTTTCATGCCGGTGACTCAATGGTAACAGTGAGCAAAGAAGACACTGCAAGCATTGCTAATGAAGCTCAGCAAAGTACCGACAAGAACAAGAACAAAGACGTCGATAAAGAAGGATCTTCTTCTAAGGACAAGGACAAAGACGTCGAGAAAGAAGCAACCTCTGCTAAGGACAATAAGAAGGAGGGCGAGAAAGAAGCAACTTCTGCTAAGGACAATAAGAAGGAGAGCGAGAAAGAAGCAACTTCTTCTAAGGACAAGAAGGAGGACGACAAAGCAGCAGCTTCTTCTAAGGACAAGAAGGAGGACGACAAAGAAGCAACTTCTTCTAAGGACAAGAAGAAAAACGTCGAGAAAGTAGGAGCTTCTTCTAGGGTCACTACGAGAGCACATCAGCGATGAGGAGGGGCTTAAAACGATGACGTTACACTTCTAACATTTGATTCCGTGTATGTATATATATGTATGATGCCACTTCATATATGCATAACCGACTTTATAACGTTGCGTATTTGATTAGTATAAACGAACCAAACAAATACGTCGTAATACATTCAAATACGAAAAAAACTAAAAAGAAATGGAAAAAGGAAAATAAGAAAAAGTACATTAGTACCGGTTGGCTATACCAACCGGTACTAATGTGGAGGCCGCCACGTCGCCGGGGGGAGGCCACATTAGTACCGGGTAAAGAGAACCGGTACTAATGTGGCCTCCACATTAGTACCGGCTGGCCTGTACCGGTTCCAAAACCGGTACTAATGGGCTTTTGGAACCGGTACAGAAAGTCATTTTTCCTGTCGCCGTGGTGGATGGAGGTTAACCTCGGTGTGTGTGGCTTGCCGCTGTTCTCTCTCTCATCAGCCGGCCTGGGCCAGCAGCAACGGCAACGCGCTTTGATGAGTAGTTGATCTGCTTGCTGCCTTGCTCTGGTTGGTAATTTTGATGGAAGTTTTTACTGAGGAGGAGGATTAACAGAGTTCATTTATGGCGGAAGATGGAGGAGCACGACATGTGTGCTGCTGAGAATATCTTTGCAGACATTAGGAGGTGGCGGAGGTTTGGGTGTGGGCTATTGGGCGGAGATGGCCGGTGCTGGGAGGGAATGGCCGGCGAGTTAGAGTGGCTTGCTCTGCTTGCTTGGCTCTGGTTTTGGCCGTGGGCGAAACATGGGAAAAGGAGAGCAGCACTACCGGAATCGGACTCTTTGCCGAGAGCTAGGTTCCTCTCGGCAGAGGGCTTTTTCCTCTCGGCAGAGGCTCTGCCGAGAGGAAACTCTCGGCAAAGAGCTCTTGGCACAACTGGGCCGGCAAAGAACTCTTTGCCGAGAGCCTCCTCAGAGCCTCTCGGTACACTTGTGCTGAGACAGCATATAACTCTCGGCAAAGAGATTGTAAAAAAACAAAAAAAAAACCGCAGGGGCCACCGCGGCCCCCACTGTCTGGCCGGTGCCGCCGGCACCACCCGCCACCGCCACCCCTAGCCCAAGCACCAGCACCAGCACCACCACCACCATGCCGCTGCCGCCGCCACCCCCAGCCCAAGCACCAACACCACCACGCCGCATGCCACCACCACGGCCGCCGACACCGCACGGCGCCACCACAACCACCGCACCGCGCCGGGTGATGGGAACGGGGGTGTCCGATCTTCCGTCAGGTAAGGATAACTCGATTTGGTCGGAGAGCGACACACTGATCCGGTTTCAGATCACAAAGACCCGAACCCTGCTTCATAGGTATCTGCAAAATGTTAGGAACAAGAAAAGAGGTGGTGTCCTCTTCCAAATATTGTATCTCACTTTGGTAAATAGGTGCATGTAATTTTGACACATAATCATCACCTAAAAGAAGTTGTTTTTCAACCACACAAGCAAGTTCAAATAATTGTGAAAGAGAGCAATAAGAGTGATCAATAAGAATATTCTGAATTTCAGGTCGAAGACCATGCAAAAATTTATTCTCAGTTGCTTCTACACATTCATTTATTTCATGACATATGCTACACTTTTGAAACTCTTTATAATATTCCTGGATAGACCTATTTCCCTGCAATAAGCACTGCATTTTTCTAAGCAAATCACGTTTGTAAGAAAAAGGAATAAAACGATCACGCATTGCTTCTTTAAGTTGTTCCCATGTACTAGGTAAAGCATTCATTGCAACTAGCTCATTCCACCAAATAATGGCAAAATCCTTAAACACACTTGTAGCTTATGGAACTCTATGTATCTTAGGAACTAGGTGGGAATTAAACATTTGTTCTACAATCATCTCCCAATCAAGATATATGCCTCCATCATAAGATACAGAGTAGGATGGTATGATAAGTTTACATCTCATACCTTGATGATTGTCATCAACATCTAGTTCTTGTTTGTTCTTTTGGTCCATCCCTACAAACATATGTGTCAGGATTTTCTACAATTCACACTTTAAACAGAAGTTGTTGTTTGGTTTAGTTAGCAATCAAAATAAGTCCCTATGAACTATTATTTGTGTTGGTGGATGCACACTCTCGCACGTCTTACCAAGCTCTTGCAAGGTTCTTACCAACACAAAGTAGTGCACGTCTTACCAAGCTCTTGCAAGGTTCTTACCAACACAAAGTAGTGGATGGTACAACTGGTGGCTGGTTCGTGATACCTGTGAGGGCGTAGCACCAAGATTGCAAGGTTCTTTTCCTGTACCGATCTGAAGTATATATGTGGAGCTTTGGGAGGCTTAAAATATGGTAGCAAGGATAAACAATTATTCAATTCAGAAATTGCAAATCTGAAAATTAGTCCCAAGCTAGTCTATGTCGCCGGCCTAAACTTGTCTCGGACCTAGTTCAAGCAAGCAAGAAAAATATAACCAGCCAAGGACTCAAAGGATGCAAGCACTTCTGATTTTTTTTTCTTTTTGGTGCGGCTCTTTTATGCACCTTTGCCTTTTACTTTTAGAGTTTTCTTTCTTTCTTTCCTTTTTTTTGATGCGGCTTTTACTTTTTTTTTGCACCTTCTGCCTTTTCCTTTCTTTTTTTTATCAGCAAGTGCCGCAAGAGAATTTGAGATTGCAGAGTTGAATAATTATTCAGGCAACCTACACGGCAAAGACACTTGGGCCGTATGCACTACAGAACAGATTAGTGTTGCACGACTTCTAAACTAATGAAGGGGCACCAAAGGATCAGAACTGAAGGGGAAAAAACAGATGTCCCTTCCAAACGTAACTGTAGGAGATGTATTTTATTCAGGAAGGAATCATTCAAGAGATTTCTCTCACTGATCTTCACGAAAACCTTTATGTTTCTTTGATGCTAACAGGAACTCGTACAACGACTAACTTGGATAACAGTCCTGGAGCGTTGCAGCCAGCCGTATCAACAACGCACTAGACAAAAATAGCAGGGTCAAGCAAAGGCGTGTTGGTAGAAAAACAAACAACACTAGGCCCTGATAAGATCTAAACACGACGAACACAACGACACGCGAGGGACCAAAGTTCAGAAAAGCAAACTGAAAAGAAAAAATTGTGAGGCACAAAAAGGGTATAGGACAGCGGAATCACGATGAACATATATTTTTGTAGGGCAATTTTCTGGAGTTTTAGGACGATGGCACAAAGTAAACTAGGATAAACCTGACGGTAGTACCTGAGTCTCTGATTACTACTTGATGGGAACGGGGGTGCCCGATCTTCCGTCAGGTAAGGATAACTCGATTTGGTCGGAGAGCGACACACCGATCCGGCTTCAGATCACAAAGACCCGAACCCTGCAACCTTAGCACCACGTCTCCTCTGGTTATCAACCGTGTCACAAGCTGGTTAACCTCGCCAAGAAGGCTAATCCCTGTTGCGAATCGAAGAACACAAGCAAGAACAAGATAAAATGCAACTCACAATTGAAGTGACAATTTGCAGATGTATGATTAAGATCTCAACGTGGGGTTTCACAAACCGATAACGGCGACTGTTCGAAGACAGAAAACTCTAAAGCAAAACCCCAAACCCTAACGAGGGTGTGGCGGCTACTAATAAGGTCTCTAGGGTCGTGCAAGACCCCCTGGACGCGCCCCTAATGGGCCCTAACACGATACACGGCCCAAAGACCAAAAGAAGGTGTCGCAGCACCGTGGCAGATTCTGTACGTCTACATGTTTCGATTATTCCGGACGCCTCCAGATGAATTTGGGCTTCGGACCGGTGCCATTGGAAGCGTATTGAAATTATCTTTCCAACAGTATAATGAACACCCAAAACCAAGCCCGTATGCGACTTGGGCGTCCGTTCTACTGAAGGCTGCTCCTGGACTCCGAGACATGCTCGAACTTGAATTGCTTTGGGCCTCCACCTTGGGGACTCGAACCGAATTAGCCTCGGGCCCCCTTCTTGACTTGGAAACCCTTGTTGGACTCTCTCTTCTCCACTCCATGAACCACGCATGGACATATGCATGGGTTCCATGTCCTCATTACCGGGGGAGGATGTGCTTATCACGCCGCCGGGAGGTCGAGGCGCGCGGGGGCCGGATCCCCCATGCCAGATCTAGAGGGACTTCGCGGTGAGGGGGAGGTGGCCCACCGCACCATCCCGCCTGGATGCGCCGCCGCCGCGCCTGGATGCGCCGCCGCCACACCTCACCTCGCTGCCGCTCCTCATCGCCGGTGAGGGGCGAGCGGAGGGGGGAGGGGAGGGGAGGCAGAGGAGGGGGGCGCTGGCATTAGGGAGAGGAGGAGAGGAAGGTGGCCGGTGGTGGAGAAGGGGAGAGATGCGGCGGAGGAGGAGGAGGGGAGGTACGTGGCGGAGGAGGAGGGGAGTGGTGCGGCGGAGGAGGAGGAGGGGAGGTGCGCGGTGGAGGGGAGGCGGCGGCAGGAGGGTAGGATTTGGGGGAGGTGGGAGGATGCAGTGCATTAATATAGTGGAGAGTGAGAGGGAGGAGGTGGGCCGGGCAGTGGTGGGCCGACGTGGGCCGGTGGAGCTGCTTTGCCGAGAGCCCACCATCCCGGCTCTCGGCAAAGAGGTAATTTTAATCAAATTTATTTTTAAAAATAGTAAATATATGAATTTTTTCTAACTCTTAACATGACACTAGATATGTTGTGTATTGCTTATAGAAAAGTTTTTGTAGTCAAATTCAAATTTGAATTTCTCTAAGACTCCAAACCTAGTGACATTAGTTCAAATTCTTAGAAACTTCTCGTGAGATGTTCCGGTTTCTAAACAACGTATGTGTCGAAGTGTTCAAAACATTCTCAATTTTTTACTACAACCTCCATATATGAGATCATGATCACTCGACAAATTTCGTAATTTTCAAACTTCATTTGAATTTTATACAATTTTAAAACCTTTCTACGACACGATCTTCATCATGACCAGATAACAAGATGTTTGAATTTTAGTTTCATTTCATGTACATGGTCTTAGAGATGTCTCATGAACATGAATATCATTTTTTTCACCAACTTTACTCTAGGATTTCATGCACTTGCAGTTCATATCGGACGTTGTCGACCGGGCATCCCTGGGCCCACCAACACATTGTGGGCCATACCCGGAAGATGAGTTCCTGTACACCTGGACTACTCGGCTAGTGGACCACGGTGCTGGTATCGTGGAACACAAGGCAAGACAAGGCGGACAAGGACTTGTACTAAGACTAGGATAGCTTTCCATACCTTGTATAGGCTACTCCGGGTCCTACTCGAATAGTACCCTTGTACCAATCCGACTTGTTACCCTGCCTCTCGTGGCATATAAGGCGAGGCAGGGACCCCTCTCAAAACATACGCAATCAATACAGAGCCACGCAGCATACAGGACGTAGGGTATTACGCACATTGCGGCCCGAACCTGTCTAATTGTGTGCCCTGTGTCTCACCATTGTGTTCCTGATCTCGGTGAGCCCCACCGCACAATCTACTACCTCGGGTACCCCGTCGTAGGCTCGGTGTCTAAAACACTGACAGCTGGCGTGCCAGGTAGGGGATCTCGTCGTTGATCCACTGGTGAACTCGATGGCTCTCGTCACCATCAAGCCGATCGTCGCTTTCCAGCAAGGCGACACCTTCGTTTTCGGCTCCTGGGTTTGTGTTGCTGATGGCGCCGGATCGTTCCTGCGCTTCTTAGCGCCAACTTCGGAGTCAAAGCTCAAGTCCTCGGCGCTTACGCAAGCTTCGATGGAGAATCTCGTCGAAAATTTCGGCGAAATTTTGATCTCCGACCCGTTCAGAGACCTCGAGTCGGAGTCCGAGTACAACTCGACTTCGCCTCCCATCCAGCCTGAGTTGCTTCCATCAGCTTCACAGCTTGCACTCGGCCTGGATAACATTCAAGCACCACCTCTCTTCGGTCATCGCCACGTTAGTGCTGCTTACCAAGCCGCATTAAAGCGCCTCATGTGCCCTGGTCCGAAGATTGTGCTCGAGTACTCTTCAGATTCGGACGGCAACTTGGACTACTCTTTGGATTCTTCTGAGTTCGAGTTCGACTACGATTCGGATTCTGTTGAAGTACAACAATTATCTGGCCCTGCTCATGGACTGGTGATCACATCGACACCTGAGGGTAGATTCGTCTACTGGCCTGAGCATGTGCCTGCTGATCTCACTCTGGATGATCAGGAGCGCTTTATTGCTTGTCTCGACAACTTGCCCTTTCAGAAAGGCGTCAAGCTTGTTGATTACGATACTGATACTGAGCTCATCTAGAGTACGGGTACTTATTCATCACATCGAGAAGTGTTCGTCATTGATGAATCTACTCCACAAGGGCACCGCTCCAATTATCGTTACCCGGATGATTTGTCTGATGATGAACTCTCTGCTAATGCTCCTGCTGATGAAACCGCGGAGGTCAAGGCTGCATGTCGCCAATGCAATGCTGATCGTGCAACTCTTCGTCGGGAACTCGCGGAAGCTCTACCTACCCGTAATCTTCACGAGGCTCTAGAGGCGGTTGCTACTCATGAATATCGCACTCCAGAGGAAGCTATCAACGCGATCAATCTACTCGGTCGCTCTATGCCTCGTGACAGGGCGGCTGCTGAAGTCGCGAAGCTGGCTGAACTAGCCTATACCATGCTACGACAGAACACCAGTGCTCCTAGTCACCATGGCAGCAGTAGGGGTGCTCATCGTACTACTCCTACTCCTAATCGCACACGTCCGGAAGCTAGCAACAGGGGCAAGGGCGATGATGGCAGTGTCAACATCAAGTCAGGAGACTCTCGCTACGATGCTCGCACAACAATCAACGCCAGACGTGATGAGCGTGAGAAGCAAAAGGATAATGACTCTGATTCTTTTCCTGCTTTCTCTGCTCGACTTCAAGATCTGTTTCTTCCGGAGAAGTTCAAGCCCTACGGCATCTCCAAGTATGATGGCAAGCAAGATCCAAGGCAGTGGTTACGCTGTTATGCTCTGTCCATCTCCAATGCCGGAGGCAATGATGATACTAAATGTATCTATTTCCCTTTTGTTCTCGAGCAAGAGCCTCTCACATGGTTTGAGTCCCTCAAACATGGCTCCATCGACAACTGGGAACAACTCAAGCATCACTTCACCAGCAACTTCGCGGGTTCTTTGGGCCATCATGGCACCAGGATGGACCTTGCCCTGATCAAGCAAAAACAAGGCAAGACTCTTCGCGAGTACATGCGCCGCTTCTTTGAGAAACGGGCTACTGTTGTTGATGTCACTGAAAAAGAAGTCATAGACACCTTTCAAGATGGTTTCTATGATGATAGGCTTTTCCAAGACTTTGGTCATGCTCGCCCAGCCAACATCACCAAACTCAAGGAGATGATCACTCACTGGGCGGACGAGGAAGACAAAGCTCGGAATCGGTTCAAGCATCTTCGTAACAATCAGAACAACAACAACAACAACGCTGGAGGAAGCAATAGTGGCAAGCAACAGCAGGGCAACCGCCAAGGGAACAACTACTCGAGTAATCCCAATCGCAAGCGCAAGCCCGACAACACTGTTGCTGCCATGGAAACCACTGCCAAGCCTGAAGATGATTCTCACTGGGCAACTTTGACCAAGCAGAAATGCCCATGGCACCCGGAAGGTGATCATACTACAGAGCAGTATTACCAACTTCGACGCGCGTTAAAAAACACACTTGAACCATCACACCCAAACTCGCGATATCGCAAACACAAGGGGAAGAAGCTAACACAGACAAAGACATGGGGTTTCAGAACCCCTCCAATACTGTCAATGTCATATTTGGTGGGGTTCCAACCAAGCGCATGCAGAAGCTAGCTCTCAGGGAGATCATGTCCATACAACCAGCAGCTCCCACTTATCTTAAGTGGTCTGAAACCCCCATTACCTTCTCAAGGGCGGATCAATGGACTAGTTTCTCTGAGCCAGGACGATATCCTCTCGTTCTGGATCCAGTGGTGGCAGGCTCCAGACTTACCAAGGTTCTTATTGATGGTGGCAGCGGACTCAATGTCCTGTTCGCCAAAACTTTGAAGAAGATGGGCCTGGATATCACCAATATGCTTACCAAGACCAACTCACCGTTCTATGGTATCATCCCGGGCAACGCAGCTGTTCCTTTGGGTTCAGTTGTACTACCCGTTACCTTTGGGACTAAGGATCACTATCGCACCGAGTATATCAAGTTTGAGGTCGCTGACTTCGAGACTTCTTACCATGCCATCATTGGCAGGCCCAGTCTCGCTAAGTTCATGGCTATCCCTCACTATGTTTACTTGGTTCTCAAGATGCCGAGCCCCAAAGGCGTTCTCTCATTGCAAGGGGATCTGAAGCATTCCTACGACTGCGACACAGAAGCCGTAGAACTTACCTCGACTACTCAAGTACCCAATGCAATGATGGAGATCTTCACTACCGCTAAAAAACTTGCTCCGAGCGAGCTGGAGGTTCCTGAGAAGACTGACAACAAAAACAAGCCTGCACCATCTGGTGACGTCCTGCTCAAAGCCATTGACCTCGGTACTGGTGACAGCAGCAAGACGACCATGATCAGTGCACAGCTTGATCCTAAATAGGAAGACGCGCTCGTCAACTTCCTTCGGGCTAACCGTGATATCTTTGCGTGGAAGCCATCTGACATGCCCGGTGTGCCCAGGAGGTTGATTGAGCATTCACTCAACGTTGATCCTAATGCTACCCCCAAGAGACAACACCTTCGGCGCTTTGCTGACGACCGCAGGGCTGCTATCAAGAAAGAGCTCGCTAAACTACTCGCGGCTGGCTTCATCAAGGAAGTTTTTCACCCACAGTGGCTCGCTAACCCTGTGCTCGTCAGAGAGAAGAACTCTAATGACTGGAGGATGTGTGTCGACTACACTGATCTAAACAAACATTGCCCCAAGGATCCTTTCGGGTTGCCGTGGATTGATCAAGTTATTGATTCTACGGTGGGCTGTGCTATACTCTGTTTCCTAAATTGCTACTCTGGCTATCATCAAATTGCAATCAAGGAATCTGATCAAGAGAAGACCGCATTCATCACCCCGTTTGGTGCTTATTGTTACACAACAATGTCCTTCGGGTTGAAAAATGCTGGTGCTACATATCAAAGGGCTATCCAAGCGTGCTTCAAGAAGCAGCTTCACAAGAACGTGGAAGCATACGTGGATGACGTCGTTGTCAAGACTAGGGATCCAGACATGCTCATCACGGATCTTGAGGAAACTATCGCTTCACTGCACGAGTACCAATGGAAGCTCAACCCCAATAAGTGCGTCTTTGGCGTATCTTCAGGAAAACTACTCGGGTTCATCATCAGCCATCGTGGCATCGAAGCAAACCCCGAGAAGATTACCACCATCTCGAACATGAAAGCTCCGACTACTATCAAAGATGTCCAGAAGCTTACTGGTTGCATGGCGTCACTCAATCGCTTCATCTCACGACTTGGAGAACGGGGTCTACCTTTCTTCAAGTTACTCAAGCGGCAAGAGAAGTTTACATGGACAACTGAAGCTGATCAAGCTCTTTCTCAGCTCAAGGAGTTCTTATCCAAGCCTCCAGTCCTCACAGCTCCTCTGCCCAATGAAGAGCTCTTGCTCTATATCGCTGCGACTACCAACGTCGTCAGTACTGCTATTGTCGTTGAGCGGCAAGAAGGAGGCCATGGCGACCCTGTCCAGAGGCCTATCTACTTCGTCAGTGAAGTACTTTCAGAATCCAAGGCTCGTTACCCTCCGGTACAGAAGCTACTCTATGCAGTTCTGATTACTTCACGGAAGCTCCGCCACTACTTCGACGAGTACAAAATTTCTGTTGTTACAAGCTACCCGCTTGGCGAGATATTGCACAACCGGGATTCCACAGGAAGAATTTCTAAATGGGCTGTAGAGCTTGGTGCTCTATCGCTCGAGTTCAAGTCTCGCACTGCTATCAACTCTCAAGCCTTGGTTGATTTCATGGCTGAATGGCGGGAAAATCAAGTCCCAACTCCAATTGAGCGTCCAGAACATTGGGTCATGTACTTTGACGGTTCCCTCAAGTTGGAAGGCGCTGGTGCCGGGGTACTTCTGATTTCTCCCAAGGGCGAGCAACTCAAATATGTTTTGCAGATCTTTTGGAAGGTCTCAAACAATGAAGCTGAGTATGAAGCTCTACCACATGGTCTTCACCTTGCAGTCTCTTCTTGGCATTACACGACTACTTGTCTATGGTGACTCTTTGGTGGTCATCAATCAAGTCAACGATTCATGGGATCGCAATGCTGAGAACATGGATGCGTACTGTCAGGAGGTACGCAAACTTGAGAACAAATTTCACGGTCTCAAGTTCCATCATGTGGTCCGCGACAACAATGTTGCTGCGGATGTCTTGTCGAAGCTGGGATCTACACGAGCTCAAGTGCCAGCTGGGATCTTCGTTCATGAACTTCACAAACCATCAATTCCGGAGCAATCATTTGCACCCACGACTACTTCAGTTCAACCTGATCGAGAAGTGCTTATGATTGATGTGGACTAGAGAACTCCCTTCATCGACTACATTAAACAACAGTTGATTCCAGAAGACAAAGCAGAAGCCGAGCACATTACATGCCGTGTCAAGGCTTATGCTCTAGTCGGAGATCAACTCTACAAGCGAGGCGCAAGCTCTGATGTTCTCATGAAATGCGTTTCTCGCGAGGAAGGCAAGGAAATCTTGGAAGAGACACACAAAGGAATCTGTGGCAATCACGCTTCTTCCCGCACCTTGGTGGGAAGAGTGTTTAGACGTGCTTTCTACTGGCCTACAACTCTTGCTAATGCAGAGGAACTAGTCAAGAAATGTCAAGGATGCCAATTCTTCACCAAGCAACAACATGTTCCTGCCTACAAGCTCATCACGATACCACCAACTTGGCCTTTTGCTTGCTGGGGGCTGGATATGATTGGTCCTCTCCCAAATGCGCCAGGAGGATTCAACAGAGTTCTGGTGTCTATCGACAAGTTTACCAAGTGGATTGAGGTCAAGCCTGTTACCTGCCCCAAGGCTGATCGTGTCCTCGACTTCTTGGATGAAATCGTACATCGCTATGGTTTCCCTAATCGCATCATCATAGACCTGGGTTCGAATTTCAACAATCACTAGTTCTGGGAGTACTACGAGAACAGTGGAATTGACGTCCGGTACGTCTCCGTTGCTCATCCCCGTGCCAACGGCCAAGTGGAACGCGCTAATGGGATGATACTGGATGCTCTTAAGAAGCGACTGTATGATGCAGCAAATACCAAGGGCGGCAAGTGGATCAAGGAACTACCCAATGCACTCTGGGGGCTGCGTACTCAGCCTACTACCCCCACAGGGCAGTCACCTTACTTCCTGGTCTACGGCTCTGAAGCTGTTTTGCCTGCTGATGTCATGTGGCGTTCTCTGACGGTTGATCAGTACGAAGAAGGCGTAGCTGAAGAAACAAGACAGACAGATGTCGACAGTCTCGAGGAAGCTCGCTGCAACGCACTTGTTCAATCCGCTCGATATCTTGAGAGGATTCGCCGCTATCATGACCGCAACATTAAGGAACGCTCCTTCAACGTTGGTGATTTAGTCCTTCATCGCATCCAGAATACGGCAGGACTACACAAACTTAACTCGCCATTGGGAAGGTCCTTTCTCTGTTGCAAAGGTTACCGGCCCAGGCTCATATCGTCTTCAAACTCTTGAAGGCGAGGAAGTCGACAACTCTTGGAACATCGACCAGCTTTGTCGCTTCTACCCGTAGGGGGTCTCAACAACCCTCTCCAGACGGCTTCGGCTGTAAGACGACTCGTATTGGGTTTCAATAACCCTTTCCAGGCAGCTTCGGCTGCAATCACTCAACAGACAGCTACGGTTGTCACCACTCGTAGGGGATCAAGATAATTCTCTCCAGACAGTTTCGGCTGTATCTTCTCGTGGCTTTCAGCTGCGAGCACCCGCAGGGGGCTTCGTCAACCCAATCCAGGCAGTCTCATTCTGCGACCACGTAGGGAGTCATGATAGCTCTCTCCAGTGATCCTATATTGTGTAGGGTAGTAAGTGGCACATGCTGCCCATGTTCCTATTTTTCAATAAGAGGCTGCGGCCTAGAGTAACACCCTGCTTGTAGGGTCTCAGTGGAACTCTCATACAAGTTGCTGCTACAGCAAGGAGTAGTTCATCACACTGTCTCCTACGATCTTACTCGTTCTTCAGAACATTCTTGCGAGTACTCAACTCAGAAGTACTTAAGACATTGTCAACTCTGTACAATGTATTCGGTAATAAAGTTGCTACTCTATACCAACTTGTTACTGTTCTCTACTTGTTCATAACAAAGCCTTCATTACGCTGCTACAGCTAAGGTGTTCAACTCATTATGAATAAGCTCTTTTCGAGTACTCTCTCACTAGGCTTGTTAGCCTCAGAGGTACTCAAGACATTGTCAACTCTGTACAATGTGTTTAGTACAAGTTGCTACTCTATACCAACTTGTTACTGTATTTTACTTGTTCATAACAAAGCCTTCATTACGCTGCCACAGCTAAGGTGTTCAACTTGTTATGAATAAGTTTCTTTTCAAGTACTCTCTCACTAGGCTTGTTAGCATCAGAGGTACTCAAGACATTGTCAACTCTGTGCAATGTGTTTAGTACAAGCCGCTACTCTATATCGACTTGTTACTACTCTAAGCTTAACTCATGACAAAGCCTTCTTTACGCTGCTACAGCTTAGGTGTTCAACTCGTCATGTTTTAAGCTAACGTTCTTCGGAACATATGTACACTTGAGTACTCCTACTCGTGTATCGTATCTCTTTTTTGCAGCCACACATTCAGTACCAACTCGAGTACTCGGCCAACGCAGATGCAAACAAGAGATCCAGATAATTGATTTCCTCAAAGTTTTCAATTATATTATATAAACACTTGTTTGAGATTACACTTGTTTCTCTTCCTAGTGTTTCTATTCTACAGGTATATCTAACGGAGATCAATGAACTTGGAAACTGCTTCCGCGATCGGAGAAGTTTGTTGCATCAGCTCGTTGAGACGATCGTCGGTGCAGTCTCCAGATCTGCCATTCATGATGACCGTAAGATCCGCTTCGGCATAAAAGGACTTGATGAAGCTCAGGACTTGATTGGGAATTGTGCAAGCCAGCCTTTGAGCGTACTCCAGAATCTTCTTCGGGGTGTCTTTCAACCTCTCCACGAGTGGGCGAGGCTGAACTCCGGCAACTCTGGGCTAAAACAAGTTAGCCACTGGCTCGGCCGCTTCTGTCAATGCCTTCAGCTCTGAGCGTAGACCCTCGGCTTCTTCAATCTTCTCCTTCAGCGACTGCATGCAGCGCAGCAAGTCAGTCCAGCCGGCTATGCGGATATTCATCTCGCGCTCAAGTTTGAAGCACCGCACCTTATAGTCTTCTTTCAGATCCATGTGAGCTGCTTCTTCACGGTTGAAGGCTAGCTGCCAGTCTAGCGCCTTGTTCTTGAACTTCTCGACTTCTCCGTCAGTACATCTTCTTGTTGCTCTTCAGGAGTCCGGTCTCCTTCAGCAGCACTTCCAGAAGCACCCCATTTCACATCAGTGGATTTCCTGCATTTACAAGTTGGTTAGCAGAAGCAGAGTACATAATCATATTAAGTACTCGAGTACTCGTGTACTTACAGGGCAGCACGAGGCACTGAGACTTTGGGTCCCAGCAGATCGAAGAAAGAAGGCGCTGCCGGCAACTCTGGTACATTTTCCACCGGTAGCACATTTTCTGGTGCCGCGGCTTCTTGTCGCTCATGCGCCACCGTCTCTACGGCTGACCCTGGAACCACCTCGGGTTCTGTTATTCTTGGAGGACTTCTCAAGGATACATCGGATGCACTCTCGATGATCTGCACAAGACAAAACACAAGCCATTATAGCAGAGAATAAGTACTCATTGCATAACGACTATTTGCAAAAGGTTCTCCAACACTTACTGTAATGGAGGGGAGGCCCGTCATTTTCTTCACGTCCCGCTTCCCTACCGTGGTCCTTTTCTTTCGCGGCGGTAGTGTCACATCATCTGTAAGAGACGATGCAGGCCTCTTCGATGCTCCTGCGGCGAGGCCACTGGGGATGGACGCTCCAGAGTACCCGTAGCGGCTCTTCACCTCAAAACGTTGTTGAAGTGTTTGGCCGTCTTCATCGCTTGAGGAGGCGTCCTCCACCAAGACTTCTTCTTCCCCTTGAGCAGATAGACTACTCTCGGGGGCTTGAGCCTCCTCTTCGGTTGGCTCTCCCTCTGGTGCTTGTAGTGGGTGTTGAGGACGAGGAGGAGGAACGGACACAAATTTCAAGACATCCTCCTACGAAACAAGGCAACTGTTAGCTACACGACTAATTATAATAAGTACTCGGGGGTTAAGTTTTTGAAGACTTACCAGACGCGGAGGGTTGTCTGCACTGAACTCAGGGACAGCTGCAGGAATTCCATGAAGATTCTTGAAGATCTTCTGCAGCCGCTCCATCACAAGATCATCGCTGATCTCTTCAGCAGATAGCCGGGAGCCGTCATCCACTCCAGTATACTCGAACCCAAGATGCTCCCGCTGCATCAAGGGTTGTATCCTTCGCTTCATAAAGCTGAAGGCTACTCGCTCCGCTGTCAAGCCTTGCGCCTTCTTCTGCGCAATCTTTGCCAACAACTCCGGGATCTGGATGCACTCTTGCATTGTGGGTTCATCTTTCCAAAGCCGGTCGTATACTGGCGCGAACATGCTGGGCTTCGGCAGCTGTGGCGGGGCATTTTCTATGTAGAACCACTTATTCTTCCAATCCTGATTGGAGTCAATCAAGTCGTACTTAAAGTACAACTCCTGTGCCTTCTGGCGCATTCGCACTCCGGCTCCACCGACTACAACTGGGAAGTTGGCGTTGGGCTGTGGCTTCAACCGGAATATCTTCCTAAACAACGCCCAGTGTGGCTGGATGCCGAGGAAAGCTTCGCAGAAGTGCACGTACACCGCGATCTGAAAGATGCTGTTGGGGTTGAGGTGTACGTGCTCCAACTTGAAGAAGTTGAGGAAGCCGCGGAAGAAATCCGAAGATGGCAGTGTCAACCCACGCTCGACGAAGTGCCCAAACATCGAAATCTCATCCGGGCTCTTTTCCATCGGCCACGCATCACCGGCGGCGGAGCTCCATCCAGCAATGGCTTTCTCGCGCAGCAACCCGCCGACTTCGAGGGCTTGGATATCTTCCTCTCTCATCTTGGATTTCTTCCAAGAGACAGCTTGGCTCGGGGGCTTGGTGATGACCACTATCTTGTACTTAGGCTCCGGCAACTCTTTTATGCCGCGGCCTGATTTCCTCTTCTGTCCCTTGGATGGCGCGGGTTTCATCCTTCCTGTCATGAGGGTTTTCTTTCGCATTGACCGGAGGACGGCGAAGGAAAGAAGGTGTGCACTCTTAGCAATATGGGCGCTCGAATTCTGCGGCAGCTATGGATGCTAAGGCGTTTTGGATCTAAGGGCGAATGGAAGCAGTAAAACCCTAAGGGATACCCCTTCGGGTATTTATAAAACCAAAACCCTAAAACGATTCGACCTGGTGACCCTTCGTATTCAACAGATTGGTTTCACACAGGCAAATATTTGGCTAAGTCAGAGGACTAAAATCCAAGACCTGCTCGGCTCTATCTCAGGGGCTCGACTACTCGACGGAATTGGATTTCACTCAGCTACAGTTCACTGAATTCAGGCCACTATTCTACAGTCAGATTGGATCCTTCAATTCGAGAAAGTACTCGACTCAAGGCTCGGGGGCTCCGTGTCACGTGTCCTTCAGTTTTTCTCAGGATTTTACGAGATTATTTGACGAAGACTACTGATTGACCCTCAGCTTGAATTGTCAATTCGAACTAAGGCTCGGGGGCTACATCCATATAGGATGCGATTTTTTGCAAATCGCATTCCTATATTATTTCTTCGGATTTTCTGGAGCAAGATCAAAGAATAGAAGATTGACCCTCAGCTTGAATCCTGGATTCGACCTAAGGCTCGGGGGCTACATTCCATATGGAATGCGATTTCAGTAATCGCATTTCCATATGGATCTTTGATGCAAAGATTTCAAGAACGAAGCGGGTATTATTGAAGACCTTCAAAGGAAGTACTCGGGGACGCTTGGGAACAACTCGAGAAGACTTCAAATATACTCGTGGAGTTAGCTGGAGTACCTTCCAGCCTCGTGATGATTCAAGTACTATTGAAGATTGAAGCTTGTAGAACTCGGGGACGCTTGGGAACTACTCGTAGAGATCTTCAAGACTATTTGGAGCATTACACTCGACTACAAAGTACTCGGGAGCTTATCGATTGGGCATCCCTGGGCCCACCAACACATTGTGGGCCATACCCAGAAGATGAGTTCCTGTACACCTGGACTACTCGACTAGTGGACCACGATGCTGGTACCGTGGAACACAAGTCAAGACAAGGCGGACAAGGACTTGTACTAAGACTAGGATAGCTTTCCATACCTTATATAGGCTACTCCGGGTCCTACTCGAATAGTACCCTTGTACCAATCCGACTTGTAGCCCTGCCTCCCGTGGCATATAAGGCGAGGCAGGGACCCCTCTCAAAACATACGCAATCAATACAGAGCCACGCAGCATACATGACGTAGGGTATTACGCACATTGCGGCCCGAACCTGTCTAATTGTGTGCCCCGTGTCTCACCATCGTGTTCCTGATCTCGGCGAGCCCCACCGCACAATCTACTACTTCGGGTACCCCGTCGTAGGCTCTGTGTCTAAAACACTGACAGACGTCTACGAAAAAAATTGCCTAGAATGATGTAAAATTGTTAAATATAGCAAACAAAGTTAAAATTGTGTCAAATTTGAGCATATATTTTGTATAAGTGTATGTTGAGCATAGAAAAAAATTTGAGGCAAGAAAGTGATTTTTTCTAATTTCTTTTCCGAGAGCTAAAAAAATGCACTCGGCAAAGAAATTCTTTGCCGAGAGCCAGCCGTCTGGCTCTCGGCAAAGAAATTCTTTGCCGAGTGCATTTTCTTTGCCGAGAGTTTTTTTTCCTCTCGACAAAGCTCTCTTTGCCGAGAGTTTTTTATTTGACTCTCGGGAAAGCTTGGAGCTCTCAGCAAAGACTCAGTTTCCCGTAGTGGAGGGAGAAAGGGATAGGGTCGGTGGGCTGTGGCCTGAAGGTCAAAGCCGAGCGAGAGTGATGGGGAATTGAGCTGCGGCCGAGGACGACATGCGCTCACAAGTTGTGTGGTAGCAGCAGCTCGACAGAGCGCGGCAACTGCGCTGGTGCGTGCGCGTGCATGCTTGAGCGCTCCGACGCGTGAGGCAACTGCGCAACGGGGCATGCGTGTGCCTGTAGCACTGACTCTGCGTTGCTCGGCGCCTAGAGCTTGGTACGAGGACATGGTGGCAGCGCCCAGGTGCGGCACGCGTGCGGCCGGGAGCGACGACGTGCGATGTGCATGCGCGCGCTCTGAGGCACGGCAGCGGCACTGTCGTGCGGCGAGCTCAGGACCGACAGCACATTAGAGGCGTCAGGGACGCAATTTGATCGGAGGACGAGCAGCGGACAGGCTCGAATCGATTCGATGGAAGGAAGACCAGCGGACAGGAAGCGTGGTCGTTCTACTTCAGTCCGACGGCCACGTTCTAGCACCACAACGGCGCCGTGTGTTCACCTGTCCGCGCGGCAGGGCGTGGACGGCGGCGTGGAAGCGATGCCTTGCGGGTCATCTTTCTGTCTCGTGGGCCTGTCATTTAGCTATCTAGTTTTTGGCTAGTTTTTTGGATTTCTCTATACAATTATCGTAAAATCTAAACAGAGAGGCCTCTCCATTTAAGCTTAAATGGAGAGCCATCCGAGGTTACTTCCTGCGACACAAAAGTTAATTCGTGCGACACAAAAGTTACTTCCCGCGACACAAAGTTACTTCCTCCTATGTACTTGTTTCTGTTGAGAGAAGTAATTTTGTGTCGCAGGAAGTAACCTGGGAGGGTTCTTCATGTATGACTAAAAATTACTTAGGGAAGTAATTTTGTGTCGTAAGAAGTAACCTAAGAAGGCTCTTCATGTAAAACTAAATGGAGAGACCTCTCCATGTAATCGCCTCCTACAATTATTGAATTTTGTATTTCTACAAAGAGTTGAAACTCCAAATTTAACTAACAAAAATAAAGAAGTTGTTGGAGTTAGCCTTCTAATTTTAAATTCTTGCATTACTATTGCTTTCTTCTACTCTTGACTCTTCTATATTGAATCAACGTTCCATCTGATCAAAAAATCTGATTGAAAATAATAGAAGTGCAGTGCTAGCACATTCTTAAAACTATATAGGGGCAAGATTAAAAATATGTGAAAAAACAAATTTCAGCTGCTGGGAGAAGTTCAGCTACTATCTGGTCTCTGCTCGCACCTCGCAGGCAGCTTGCTGAGTTGAAGTCTTGAAGATCAGGGTTGCAGCTGGGTTCGAAGGAGTGGGCCTGTCAGACAGCAGACGCGCAAACCTTGAACTCTGAAGGCTTGATGCCATTATAGGATTCTAATTTCCAACCCTTCCTTTTCCTTTCATGCACTCTATTATTGTTGAATCAATGTTTCCTTATCTTCTCTGAGAAATAATTCCATATATCTAGTAATCGTGATCTACTAATACAATGGTAGCAGAATTCTTCATCATCTAACAACAGGCATACGAAACAACCCTCCCGCCGCGATGGAAAGTCGATCATCCGCCACGCCGGCGCCGCCACCGCCACCGCCGGAGCCGCAGACAGTCGGCGAGTCGATGGCGCACGCGTCGCGTTGCGAGATATGGACGATGGCCATCTTCATCCAGGCCCTGCTCGTAACCTTCTTCGTGGGCATGGTTCCCGTCCTCAAGTCCACCATCTCCCCTACCTTCTTCTCCGCCGTGCCGTGGCGGCTGGCGCTGATGGCCTCGTTCGGTGCCTACATGTCGCTGGTCTTCGTAGTCATATTCTACGTCGACCTGTTCCTGCCGCGCGCGCCGATGACGGTAAGGAAGACGCTCAACATGGCGCTAGATCTCAACGTGATGGTGAGCGTCGTGCTGGGCGTCGGCGTCAAGGACAGGAGGAGTGGGCATAGCCTAGTTGGTGAGCTTCCCAGGTGTGGAAGCCACCGCTCCTGAGTTCGATCCCTATCGGGAACGGATTTACACACCTCATTTTCCTCTTAATGAAAAACGACCTAGTTCCTCCTACGTTGGGTTTAATTTGTCGGCGTCAAGGACAGCCGTGTTGTCGCGGCCTGCACCGGCGTCGTCGCCGCGTTCGTCTTCGGGCTCGTGGCGCTCTGGGGGTGGCTTGCTGGCAGGTACGGCGGTGGCGGCGGCGAACCATTGGGTTCTCCCGTCGCGGCCTCGAGGACAGGAAACTCGTCGTCGGAGTTAGCAGGCCGGCAACCTTATGCTGCACGCGTGCCCATCTGATAAAGTACTACTCCCTCTTCTAAATTAAACTTTGTCAACTTTCACCAAATTATAAAAAAAAACTGCATATATGTGTGGTATGAAATAATACTATTAGATTCATCATGAGATCTAGTTTTATAATATATCTATTTGATGTCATAAATATTGATACTTTTTTCTATAAATACGGTCAAAGTTGAGGAAGTTTGACTTATCCTAAAATGTCATTCTTTTTGACGGAAGGAGTAAGTCAAATTTCACTAGCATTGCTATTGTAGTAACAGTTTTCTATCAAGATCTGATCATTGAATATCACTTGCTTGCAAACTGTGACGTGTAAGACTTTTGGGATCAGTGTTTCTCTTCATATTTCATCGCCAAAATCTACCAAAATCACGGACAATAAGGAGAGATGCTACCACTTAATTCTTTGTGGTGAATCATCATGGGCCCAAAATCTCAAATTATGGAAAGTGTAATGTCCCTTTCCATCTTATATTACTTGTTCAAATATACCAATCTCGTGCACTGTTTCCACACGAGAAATCCAAGTCGAAATGAAACTTGCGTTGGCTCCCTGCCTCCCTGGCTGCTTATATACATAGCACGTTCGGCACAGATCTCTCTCATACACACAAACCCACGCATAACCAAGGGCATCGATCCGTCCATGGAGACCCCGACGGTGGTGACGCTCGGGGAGTCACTGGCGCACGTTCCCACTCTAGGATACAAGCCGTTGTCTACTAGATCTACGGTCCGGTAGTTGGCACAGTTCGTTATTTTTATATCTCACAAACAAAGTCGAGTTTGGAGAAGATATTTTATAAAGTTGTGTATCATCATATCATCTACATGTGTAATTTTTTCTTGAATTTAGATGACTTTTTTGCCGTAGTTTGTATAGGTTTTCACGAATGTGGTGGTTTCCACCAGATACGTTCCCTAGATAATCATGACAAGGATTGTACAAACGCATGCTGCAATGCTTAATCAACAAAGCTGGACAGATGGGACAATGGTAGAGCAAAACAAACTACTCCATTTACTTTTAGTTTTGTTTTTTGTTTTTATCCACCAACTTAGCAAAACTTCCTGATGTCAGCTGATAAAAATGGAACAAAACAAATCTCAGTTAGGCTAAATTAAATAAATAGATGCTATTTTCATTCCAGTGTTCCAAACACCCATTTCTATAGAATTCTTTTGTTTTACAATCCTCTGTTTTGCCATCAAACTCATATCCATTTTTAGCTATCCAGATTCCTTTGTTCCAAACACGGTATTCATCCCGTCAGTTGATGTCCTCCACCCAAGAAACATGGTTCAAACAGACATCTGTCCTATATGTGGTGCCGAAGATTCATGGAAACACTCCCTATTAGAATGCAATTTATCCAAATGAGTTTGGGTGTTGGAAAAAGAAGATATAACAGAATTCATTGGGACTCTACAGGAGGAGGATGCACAGGCATGGCTTGCTAAAGTCCTTACTTCGTTGCCCTAGGAGGACATGGTGCGAGTGGTGGTGACGTTATGGGCTATTTGGTATGCAAGAAGGAAAGCAGTGCATGAAAACATCTACCAAGGGCCATTGTCGACACATTGTTTCATTGATAGGTTTATTACTGATCTAGGTGAGACAGCAAGCAAGAAGACGACAGAAGGGAGACCAACTGAAAGGCCCTACCCAAGTTGGATCCCTCCTCCGAATGGATGTGCGAAAATTAATGTTGATGAAACTACCTCCAAGAACCATTGCATGGGATGACTCGAGCAATTTCATAGGGGCGTCTATAGTGGTTATTCACGACATGATAGATCCAGAAACTCTGGAGGCCATGGCATGCAGGGAAGGACTGGTGCTAACCAGTGACATTCTCCTTCGGAGAGTGAGAATTGCAAGCGAATGTGCCAACACGGTCAGGAGCATCCATGGTGTGGTGATGGACTCTTACGAGCACATCATTCAAGAGATCAAAGCACAATGCTTGAACTTTGAAAAGATAGAGTTTGTTCACGAAAAATGGGAAGCAAACCATGATGCCCACAATCTTTCTTGAAGCTCCCTCCTTGAGTCTTTAGGCAGGCATGTGTGGTTGATGAATCCGCCTTTGGGCGTTTGTAACACATACTCTACTGTTATTTTAAAAAATCCATCACATCCATCACATCTTCTCTCACAAAAGGTATTATTTCAATACTATTTATACACGCAAATTTACCCATCTAAACAAACCCGCATTCACTCAGTCACACAAAATGAAGAAGTCCGCCTTCTAATTTTAAATTCTTGCATTGCTATTGCTTTCTTGTACTCTTGAGTCATGACTCTTATATATTGAATCAACATTCCACCTGATAAAAAAATCTGATAATAAAAAGAATCAACAGTTGCGAGTTCAGCTACTCCTACTCTCTGATCGCAGGCAGCGGCATCGCCTCATCCAGACTTTGCTGAGTAAGATCACAGTTGCAGGAGGTTGTCCTCTAAAGGGCCGAGCTGTTTTAACACTTTCCTCAGCACGAACCGCTTCCCCCTGCGTCCGCACGGGGAGACTCCGGCGCCGCTGCCTCTTTGCCCCCGTTCCTATCACCTCCGGCCTCGCTGCCAGTGGTGACGAGGAGCGGGGGTCCGCTCCTTCAGCAGATAGTGTTGTGTCTAGGTCTAGGTTTTCTTCACCGTCGCTATTAAGGGTGGAGGATCGGGTTCTAGGGGTGGTTGTGATGCCACTTCGTCAGCGAAAAAGGTCACGTGCTCCCGCTTTTGGTGAGGTGATGACTTTGTTGCTCCAAGATGGCCATGGTGATTGTGGCAGCAACGACAGCAGCAGATCTATTTCTGGTTCGTTTTGGTTAGTGTTTTGGTTGTTTGCAGTTTGTGTCTTCTTTGCGGAAGGGAGGCATCAAGTTTTCTCTATGATGGGATTATCTTTCGGGTTCATGTTGGTATCAGCATCCACGAATCTTTCTTTCGGCCGGCGAGCGGTTGTTTACCAGTGATGGATTGATTTCCCTATGATGGGATCTCGTTCCAGGCTGTTGACGACCTTAGCAGCGACAGATTCGTTTTTGGCCGGTAGTCAGATGGTCGGCGGCGGCGGATTTGCTCTTCCCCTTCCCTGGTCGTTGTTTTGCCGTCGGCGCCAGACATCATGTTGTTGTGTTCTTCTGTCGGATATGACCGATGTGCTTTGGAGGCAGTTTACTCAGCTTCAGTGCCTCGCAATAAGTCCTCTTATGCGGTCTCCGCCATGTGGACTTCGTCGGTGCAGCACATGGCGGCTCCAAGTTCAACTCTGGTGGTGTCTATAATTTTTAGATTTCTTAGGGACCTTTCTGTAATAGGGTGGGAATGTACCACTACTACAAAAATGAGCATTCGTCCAAAACGGTTAGTACCGGTCGCGTTTTCGCTCGGTACTAAAGGGCAAAATTAGTACTAGGCGTAGTGCACAGTACCCCAGCGACAAAGTTAGTACAGGATCGTGTCTCTGACCGGTACTAAATGTCACCGCAGACCCCGTCATGGTAACGGCTAGTGGGACCTGCGGGTGCACTTAGTACCGGCTGGAAACCCCAGCCGGTACTAACGGGCTTCCATGCAGTTTTGCACCGGCTGGTGTTTCCAGCCGGTACAATGTGGCACTGCGGAGCCCGCCCGCACAGCCGGCTAGTGGGCCCAGCGTATGCACATAGTGCCGGCTGGAGACACCAGCCGGTACTAAATTACTAGTGGGCCCAGCTTATGCACTTAGTATCGGCTGGAGACACCAGCCGGTACTAACTGCCGCAAATTTGTACCAGTTGATACCACCAGCTGATACAATATGTCCTATATACGCTCTTCTTCCTCCCCGAGCCCAAGCCGAGGCTCATTTCACTTAGTTCGGGCTTCACCCCTCCCATGGCACCGTAAAGAGGTGATCTCTATTTTGTCCACGATTTGAAGGTGTTTTGTTGCTCCAACATCTTATAAAGGTTAGGAATTGAATCCTCTCTTCTCTAATATGTATTATGCTAGGATTTGTGCTTTGTAGTTAGAGAAATTTGAGTTTTTTAGATTATCAACTTTGGAGTTTTTTTCTTTTGTACATGAAGACTTAGAGACAAGGTTTAGAGACATAATTAGAGTGTTGAGTTTAGTGTATTTTTATTTTTTAGAGACATAATTAATGTTTAGAGATAATTGTTTTTTTATTAATTTGTAAATTATGATAGTTAATTATAATTGTTTTTTTATTAATTAGTGAATTGTGATAGTTAATTATAATTAGTCTTTCTCTTAGTTAGTGAATTATGATAGTTTTATTTTTAGATTTATCTGAAACACTTAGAGATAGTTAAAATTAGTGAATTATGTTAATTTTAATATTCAAAGGTTTTTAGTTTTATTAGTTAGAGATAGTTAATTGTGCTACTTTTAATATTTATTAATATTTAATAATGTTAGTTTGGAAATATAAAACTTAAAGTTTTATCATTGTGTTTGCAGATGGACCGACAATGAATGTATGGTGATCAGTGCGGCGGGGCCTTTATTACTGAACTAATGAAATTTCTCCAAACGCCAGAGGGGAATAAGTCTGTGAAGAGTTTCATGTGTTGTCCATGTAGACTATGCAGAAATAACAAGGAGTACTCGAATAGAAAGACTATCCACGATCACATATATAGATGGGGCTTCATGGAAAACTATATTCTTTGGACCAAGCATGGCGAAAGAAGAGTTGTAATGGAAGACGGCGAAGAAGATGATTATGATGATAATAACATTCCTGCTGATTGGGTTGAAGGCGAAGCATTTTCAGATGTTGCAACGGGCGAAGGTGGCGAAGATGAATCACTTGACGATTTTGGTCAGGTGTTGGAAGATGCACGAAAAGACACCGAAAATGCGAAAGAAAGAAAGTTTGAAAACATTAGCGGAGCTAGGATTTTAACTTAGTGTCAGGGGGTGAGACCTGGACAGATCCGCTAGGAGGTCGCCCTAGTGGTTTGCAGGTTAATGGAGGATCGGGACCTAAGAGCGTAGGTGGTTGTGCACGGGATGCACACAGAACTAGGCGAGTATGGCGGCGAGGAACAAGGAGACAAGGGTTTATACTGGTTCAGGTCTCCGAAGAGTAAAACCCTACGTCCAGTTGTGGTGGTGGAATTATGCGAGAGAGATCTGCCCCCAAGGAGGGAGCTCCAGGCCGCCTTATATTGGCCGACGACCTTGGGCTACAAGTCGTTTTCCATCTATCCTAGTCAGTTACAACAGGGAAAACTTATCCGAGCTGGATTGTCTTGTCTTGTACACCAAGTATCTTTACGTCCTTGGGCCCGCATGTCAGGTCGGCGGGTCGTCTGGTAGGTCGGACCCACCTGTCGGGGACGGCTGAGACCCTGGTCAGTGGGGACCCTACCCATGTCTCTCAAGCCCTCGATCGACGTCTAGGCGTAGCGGCCGAGGTGAGGTTGTGTCGAAGCGAAGCGAAGGCGCGACATGTCGAGGTCGTGTAGGGTGCACGGGGAGCAAAAGGAAAAACCCCTCCGATGCGCCGACGAAGTTGAACGTCAGGCTTCTGGGTCGAAGGACCATAAGGTCGAAGTGAAGACGAGGTGTAGATCTTAAAGAACCGCCGACCTAACCTGGATCAGGTGTGATGAAGTAACTGTCGTGACCTTCGGAAAGGTCGCCATGCCTACCAAGGGTAGGTCGAGCGTAGATGTGATGGAAGCAGGCTTCCATTAGGTCGAGGCGACTTGAAGAAAATAGGGCGTCGCAAGACGCACTAGTGTAGTAGCCCCGAGCAGTAAAGCGACCAAAATGACCGGTTTGATGCTCCGAAGAAGAAGAAGAAATAAATAGCCGAACCTACGACCATCTGCTTAGGAAACAGATACTCTTGTGATATCAATCCAATGGGACAAAAGCTCCAGAATCTTGCAGAGGTCATCAGGCGCCAGGGCTGTCACAGCCAGAGTCACGAGTGCACTGTATGGTCACGGGCCGGCTTCCAAGCGAAGCACAGGTCGCTGGCACCCGCAAGAGACAAACAATGCTCCAGGATCTTGCAGTCAGGTAGGGGAAAGGCGCGCTAATGCCTCCCACGGGCAGTGGAGCCATTAGGCGCGGAGCCATTAGGGCATAACGAGTCCATGGACGCCAAGCCGCTAAGGAGATAGCCAACACGCATGGATTCTCGCATGGCACGAGCCATTACTACCGACGGAGCTGCCAGGAGGTCTGGCGACCTGAAGTAGGCAACGACGGAGACGCCGGGAAGTCTAGCGACCTGAAGAGGGCGACGACGGAGACGCCGGGAGGTCTGGCGACCTGAAGTGGGTGACGACGGAGACGCCGGAAGGTCTGGCGACTTGAAGAGGACGATGATGGCGACGCCGGGAGGTCCGGCGACCTGAAGTGGGCGACGACGGAGACGCCGGGAGGTCTGGCGACTTGACGTGGGCGACGACGGAGACGCCGGGAGGTCTGGCGACCTGACGTGGGCGACGACAGAGACGCCGGGAGGTCTGGCGACCTGACGTGGGCGACGACGGAGACGCCGAGTGTAGAAGCGCCAAGTCGCCTCCCGCCGCGAGCCAGAGAGGTCCCCTAGGCGACGAGAGACACACCAGGTTGTCGTAGAGTTAGACCTATAAAAGAAGATAAAGGCTAGGTCGGCGTATCAATCTATCAAAAGTATAACGAAATCATAGCCCAAGCTAGACATATGCATGTGGTTTTGTTTGAGAAAGTGTTCCCCTTATCGTGTCAGGCACAAATTATGCGAACTCAAATGCTATGAAGCTGCAAAACGTGTCCCCTCCGCTAACCCAACTCAGTGGAGGGACGGCTTACCGACTGCACGGCTCAGCGTGGAGGCTTAGGTGCAGTCGACGCGCGGAGGGAGGCCTTGGACCAAAGGTCTCACAACCACACGACTTAAGAATGCGCATAACGAGTAAAAGATATTTAAAGGGAGAATGCACAGAAGTTAGTTTAGTCCCTCAGGTCTGGCGACCTTTAGATTGGCAAGACCAAGCCCCCGAGCGTATCGAGGTCGGCTATACCAAGCCCCCGAGCGTGTCGAAGGGAGAGGGAAAATAAAGCAGGAAAAAAAACGTAAAGCAGGTCGGCGAAAGTCACGAAGACCGTGGTGATCGCCATAATAATATTTAATTGAAACTAGCACTTAGCTGGTGGAGTTGCTGTGGCCGAGGTCGACGTGGCGAGCTCGAGACGCCGAAGAGGTCAGCGATGTTGTGGAGTCGTGACCGAAGTCGTTGCCGAGCTGTCGAGCTCGAGACGTCGACACGGAAAAGGTCGGCAGGGTGTTGATGATGAACTCCGGATGGTCGGCGGTACGGCGAATCAGTGTGCTGGTCGCCGAGTCGCTGTGGCCGTACGTCGGCTGTCACCAGCAGGTGTGCCTGGACTCTAACCCGATCAGGTCATCCATCGCTGGTAATTTGGTGCTCGGCAAGTTGGCCGTGCATGAATGGATCACGCATGGGTCACATAAGAGAAAAATAATAGATTAGAATATGCTTGCCGGCCAACCAAATTGGATAATAAAGAAAGAAATAAATTAAATAGAGTCTTTCCTATTTACACAGCCAATGTAAATTGATTTTTTTTTGGCCGCACGCAAGTCCACGCAGAGTTGAAGCTAGGGCACCACGCCCGGAGGCCGGCATGTAATGCAGATACGACGGCGCGTAGACACCTACCGTTTTGCCGAGTCGACGAAGTCTGCGCGTGAACGGATCACATCTCGCCGAGTTGGGGAATTAGCTCGACGACGACGAAGTTAGATGATGAATCTGCTGCCCAGTCATCGCGACCGTCAAGTGCTGACCAGGGGGCGCATGTGCACCTCGCATATTAATGAAACAGCATCGAGAGAATAATTCTCGTCGGTCACCGTAAGCAACACCGTAGATTGGAATAGAAAAGAAAAGAAAAAAAGAGTAAAGAAAATAAAAAGCCATGACGACTCCCCTGTTCTGGTAGACATCTTGGAGATTGGCTCGTCCTTGGTGACGTGCACGTGGTGTCACACCCGAATTTAAAGGCAAATTCGAATGCTCATATTATATGTGCGCTAGGATCAAAGTTCACACATATAACGACTCAGTGATAACCAAAACACAGTGCCAACACGTAAAGAGAGTATTAAACATTATTACAGACCAAAATGTCTCATAAACGAACTAATTATTAACGAGTAGCAACGCAGCGGATAGGATCAACACCACAGGCAGCTGACTGGTGGCACGCCCGCCTAGAATTCGTCGAAGTCTCCAGGGAAATCTTTAAATCTCTCCAAGTCTGAACAGCATCCGGGTAGTGTCGTTGCAATCATGAAAACAAGCGTGAGCACATGCCGTATTCAGCAAATGGAAACATAATATAACATGCAAGGCTTTATAGTGGAAGGCTGATGGGTTTAAGCATTCAACATTTTAGTTGGTCAAGTTTTATTAGCGACATAAATACTAGCAAGTGTAAGTTTATACCAATCCCACAATTAACATAAGAGAATAAGCAACATAAGTAAAGATAGATGCATCAAGTTAATCATTGTCTTTCATAGATTAATCATGTGAGGGTCCAGGCCGCTCTTGACCGTGAGCACGGCTAATCGATTAGTTTTACACTCTGCAGAGGTTGTACACTTTCACCACAAGTCGCGTAAAGTTCTAGGAACTTTAAACCCAACCATGCGATGCCGGCCAAGCATCATACCACACTACCTAGGTGTGATTGCATAGGGACGCTACGAGGCCTTTACAAAGTTTCCCCAGGAAGTTGCAACCCACAAGGTTACCGGATCAGTTAGCAAGGTATGAAGTCCCCTAGCGGGTACCGTGTCTTAGCAAAGCCCAACTCCCCGCTAGAGCGAGTCCATACCCCACAGTACCGCCGCCCCTTGTCCTTATCAGGTAAAGCCACTCCTAACCAGGGTCACTAATTAATTAGCCAAGGCCAGAGCCATTTAGCTCTTGTGGTTGCACTGTTGTCCTGGGTGGTTCTCCATGTTCCAATTAACAAGTGATCTTGTATTAATGAAGGTATAACATAAATAAATCAAGTTCATAAAGTTTCATTAATACCATCCACCAAGTTAAGCATAGTGAGGGCTACCCAACAATAAATTAAAAACCCAGGTTGATCAAGGTAAAGGGATAAAAATAATCTAGTCATGTCCTTAATAGGGTCCCATCAATTTAGTGCAAGCAAAAGTAAGAACAGTGAATTAAATGCATGTTGTATAGGTAAATGGGTATACATCAAGGAAGACTTGCCTTCAACAGATCCCTGTTGCTGTTCAGACACTTGAGCTTCTTGATCTTCAAATCCTTGAGCCCAAACGTTCTCTACACATCACATCAAGTACATACAAGCACACAATAAAACAAAATAAGAAACAATCACCAAACAGTATTATCAAAGCAAAATAGAGGCAAAAAGCTATTCTACTCTTCGATACGATCGTTTGGACATAAAGAACGCAAAAAACGGAGCTAAAACGGAAAAGATATGGCTAGAAGAAGGTGCAAGGGCATATCTGTGAAGAAACTAGGGTTCCAGGGGCCTAACTATAAATAAATAGGGGCTAAAACATAATTAAACATATAAACTAGAGGCCTTCGGTGCAAAAACATAAAACTGGACCTCGGGTGCAAAAACCAGAGAACCCAGGGTCTAAAACATGAAGAAAAGGACTTAGATGTAAGGATCTTAAAACGGTGGAAGGACCGGCATGTCAATTTAAAAAGATTGGGGACTCTTCTGCAAAATGTCACAGCCACGCGGAGTTTTAGGTCTGTTGACCGGTATTGACCTAGCTGGATTGGATCTCGGCCGCCGGATCGAGATCGGAGGGTCGCGGTGATCCGCAAGCGGCGGCCGGCGGCGCGAGCAACGGCGAGCGGCGGCGCAGCTCGGCTTCTCCGGCGAGCTCGCTCGGGATCGAGCTAGGATGCACGGTTGGCTTCGGGGTTTGGCCTGGAGGGTCGCGGGTGAGCCGGCGAACTCAACTAGGGCCTCAGGGAGACGGCTAGGGCAACGACGGCGGCACTAGGTTCGACGGGGCGGAGCTCGTACTCCGGCGAGCTCTTCCGAGCGAAGCACAGCGCGGTTTCGACTTTAAGCAGTACGTGTGACTTCCCTACCTCCTTGCGATGCTCCCAGGGTACTCCTCATCAACAGGGGAGCAGCGGCGCGATGATTCAACGGCGGTGGCCGGATTTAGGGTTTGCGGCGGCGCGGAGGGGCACAGGAGCTAGGGTTCGAGGCCGGGAGGGGGCGGCGTCCTTAAGTAGGGCCGGTGCCTTGTCGTGCAGTCCACGCTGGGATGGAGACAAGTGCGGGACGAGTCGTGAAGGACCGGGACGCGAGCTCGGCGGCGGGAGTCCGGGTTGCGGACGGGAAGAAGGGGATGACCAGTGGGTCCCCCTTGGCAGTGGCTGCGGCGAGGCGGGGGTGCTGCGGGCTGCGCTGGGCCGGAATGCAGCTGGGCCAATGCAGATGCGAGCGGCGGAAGGAGTAGGAGGGTCACAGGTGAACCTTGGCTGCTGGGCCGAAACAAAGAACGGGCCGAGAAGGGATAGAGGTTTAGGGATAAAAGAGAAAGGTTTGAAATTTTTAAAAGGATTCAAACAAATAGAATTCAAATTCAAATTTGAATTCAACCAAACAAAACAATGCACCAGCTTGTATGCAACAATAAACTCCTATATTTATTTAATTAATTTTTCAAAAATATATTTAAATGCCTAAAAATTCAAACACACCCTATATTCCTTAAATTCAAACTTTGTTTCTAACACATTTTATGGAAAACAATTTTTTTGTAAAATTAGGGTGTTACACGTGGTGGTCACGGACTGAACATGCGCCTGGAGATCGAGTTGGCCTAGGCAGGGCGCCTCGAGGCCTGCCGCCGACCTTGACTTTCGCTGCAGATGTATTCTTCCTGGGCGCATGCAGATGCAGCAGGACATTATGGACGTCGTCGTAGATCGTTGGGTGGGTGGGCGGACGCGAAAAAATTTCTGCGTGCCATGAGGGAGTTCTCCGTGTCGTCGCCGAAGATGACGCTGGGTCCGGCCACCATGATGCACAACGAGCTCCCGATCACCCCTACCTGGCGCGCCAACTGTCAGGGGTGAGACCTGGACAGATCCGCTAGGGGGGTCGCCCTAGTGGTTTGCAGGTTAATGGAGGATCGAGACATAAGAGCGTAGGTGGTTGTGCACGGGATGCACACGGAACTAGGCGAGTATGGCGGCGAGGAACAAGGAGACAAGGGTTTATACTGGTTCAAGCCTCCGGAGAGTAAAACCCTACGTCCAGTTGTGGTAGTGGAATTATGCGAGAGAGATCTGCCCCAAGGAGGGCGCCCCAGGCCGCCTTATATTGGCCGACGACCTTGGGCTACAAGTCGGTTTCCATCTATCCTAGTCAGTTACAACAGGGAAAGCTTATTCGAGCTGGATTGTCTTGTCTTGTACACCAAGTATCTTTACGTCCTTGGGCCCGCATGTCAGGTCGGCGGGTTGTCTGGTAGGTCGGACCCACCTGTCGGGGACGGCTGAGACCCTGGTCGGTAGGGACCTGTTGGTACCCATGTCTCTCACTTAGGGTATGCCAAAGCAACATCAGGAAGACTAATGAAAGGATAAGTGAGTAGGTTTTTCTAACTAAATTTGAAAGTTTCTGCATTCATCAACATTAATTTCTCTAAGAAAGCATAAGTCAATGAATAATACACTAGTAATACTATAAGAGCCGACATTAGGAAAACTAATGAAAGAACAACTGAAGATTTTTTTAACTAATAATAGGTGGGGCTCAATCTTAGAGTATGCCAGACCCCACCTGGCATCCCTCTGTCCTCGCCACTATTTAAAAAGATGCTAGAGGATCACAAGAAGTTGTTGTACCCCAACTGCAAACAGGGTCACAAAAAGTTGACTAGCACTTTGGAAATGATGCAGTGGAAGGCAGCAAATGGTGGGATTTGGGGAGTTTTTGAAAATGGTAAAGAATATGCTTCCCGAGGGCAACGAACTTCCCTCAAGCTCATACGAAGAAAAAAGTGGTACGAATAGTACATTAATTCATTGTTGACTTTTGCACTATAATTTTCACATATATTAATTTTTTGAAATTTTATCTTGTGATTTTGCGCGTGACAGCTAAGAGAAATGAGAAGCGAGATACTCCCCCAAGAACGAATACGGGCTATTCAAGAACAACTATGTGGATTTCTTTTATCTGAGGTCGTAAATCCAAAAGGAGAATTTCATTTCGATGGAAAAAGTGTGGGTAAACTTAATCCAATCAGAGATGATCCTGACACCTTGGGTGAATCGTTGGTCACACTTTTGAGTTGTATAAAAGTTGTCAAACTCAATTAGTTGTACTAAGTGTAATATTTGTAATATATATAATATATGCTAGATCAATATCTATATGTATTATTATTTTTAATATATATATATATATTATGCTACATAAAATACAAATACGGCTACCAATACGAGCTCGAATACGAATACGAACACGAATACGAGGCCAAATACAAATGTAAAAAATATTAGGCAGGAAGCAGATTAGTACCGGATAGAATTACTGCCCCATACTAAACTGCTCACCAAACCACGCGGGGTGGATGCAGTTTAGTACCGGGCGCTGCTAAACCGGCTTTCTGCCAGTTTTTTTAGTAATGTATACTGTTCCTACCTGGTTAAATACAATTCCCTTCTTTCGGCGGTTGCGGATGGGTACGAAGGAGTGGGCCTGTCAGGCTGTCCACACAAGGAAACACAGTACACAGACGCACAAACTTTGAACTCTGAAGCCGCGATTTTCCACAAACTAGTAAAATACACGTGCGGCACGCACGTGTCTAAAAACCATAATAATTAGAAAACTTATTTATATTGTAAAGTGCTTTAAAAACACACAATAAATGGTTGCTCTTACCCCACGCTATCTAACCGACGACCTCTTCTGCCTTGATCAACGGTACCACCGTCATCTAAATTGTATATTACCAGATATAATAAATTTTCTAATTATTGGATATCCACCCTTAAAAGATACCAATCTCCTCTCGATTGAAAATACAATATTACCGGATAAATTTTAGTTAGCATCCTTCTAGTAATAACTGAGTTACTTACACCTATAGTAAAATGCACGTGCGTGCGGCATGCACATGTCTAACAACACATAAATAAGAATTTATGTTTATAAAATATAGAAATATGGATATATTGAATAACAAAATTATACCTACCTCGATGTTTAAAGAACGGTATTACTCAAATCTCAATCTTGGAGTCAGTACATTTTTTTAACTGTGGCTAGAAGTGTTCATAGGCCATATTAGCATAACGAAAATAAAAGTACTGCATCACCTCTCTAATTTTTCTTGCTCCAAATTTTAAAATGTAACTTTAATGTATGAGAGAAGCATGAAGAGTTGCTAATTGAGTTATGCTACTAAGATTTTTTTGCTGCAATCCCATGAAAGAAAGAGCAAGTTGCACAATTTACTATTTTTATTATCACTCCTCTGCAAAATAAAAAGCAGTCAATCTTATGTTTGACAAATTTCCTATGAGACTGTCTCCGGTAGTCATCGCAGCATCATCTGCATATGCAAAATGCAGATTGAGAAGGCACTGTAGCGCCTCCAGAAGGTTGCCCCATAACCATCTGCATTTTGCGCTCAGACACCTCCCGTGTCGTAATCCTGAGATCCTCTCTCCTCGCTGCAATCCAACTGCCTCTCGCGTGCTCCGCCTCCTCCCTTGCACGATGGGTACGGCCGGCTCCGCCCCTGCCTCCGGCCGTCCCACCTGGCCGGCCTCGCCCTCTCCCCGAGTCCTCGGCGCGGCAGAGCTCGAGCTCGTCTTTGTTCGCGGGGAAGTGGGAGCGCCGGCCAAGCAGCTCGTCGTCGCGTCGTCCGTTCGCCGCCTACACCGAGGTGCTCCTGCCGCCGCATCAGCTCGTGTCGAGGCTCGAGGAGGAGGGGAGCTCCGGGCCGGCGTCTGGACATGCACGCGAAGAAGGTGAGGTAGCCGGAGATGGTAGCGTCCGGTGGTCCGGGGAGCTCGCCGGCACTGGATCCGGCCGGGGTAGCAGATCCGCTCTCCCGCTCCGCTTCCTCCTTCCCCGGCGACCGGCGTCACAGATTCGGGGGAGCGCTGCCTCCGGGGAGCCTGGGCGGGCCTCCGCCTCCGCCTCTGCTTCCCGACCGCCATCACCTTGCTCCTCCTCGGCCACCGGCGGTGGGGGCGAGCTCTTCCACAGCGGTGCGACAGCGGCCCCCTCCTCCGCTTCTCCCTCCTTCCCGGATCGATCTCCTTTCCGGATCGAGCAACGACGGCTCGCGTGGAGGCCGGCGCCCCCTCCCCTGCTCTGGCGGTGGCTCTGTGGCGACGGCGAGCTGCTGTTCTAGCGCCGCTCGTCCATGGGTGCGGGTCAGCGCGTGGCCCTCCTCTGACGGTGGGTCACCTTCCTCCCCCTCCTTCCCTGGACGGCCCCTTCTTCCCTCCGGCGACGGCCTGCTTCCCCGGCCTCCTCCTCCTCCAGGGCGCGAGAGCCAACTGCCGCGAGGCGATGCGCGAGGGGATTCGCACCACCGTTGCAGGCCTTCCTTCTTTGCGCAAGGGGAACGTCTACATACGGGTTGATTTTGCAGATGCGCGAAGGAAACTTGTTGGAGACAGTCTGAAGGGGCTATCATTGTGTGTGCAACATTCATGTGAACAGTGTACATAGTTGATGAGAATAAAACCACCGGATTAATTGACAATCATGTGACAAGATTATTTCACAGAACCAATGAGTAACTGAAGCTAATGATATATAAACTAATTACATTCAAGGTGCTATCAACTGGACAACTAAAACATGTTAAGAACATTAGTTCAATATTATAGACCAAATAAAATGGCAACATATATAAACTATTTACATTCAAGCTAAAGAAAATCTAAAAGGTATATTGAATATTCTGAATAAGTATTTGTGATGGAACATGCCTTTTTAACGATATAAAAAAGTGGAAAGGGAGCCACATATGCCAATTTGAGCAACTTCTCAATAGTTTGGCTTGTCTCATGTTGCCTCAGTAATCTTGAATATGAAAGACTGGGATAATGCGATGGATGGCGAAATCACCGTTAGCACTTTAGCAGTGGACCACATATGCCATTCGTGAACCCACCTGTCATCCTCTCGACTATTTATTTCTCCTCTCAGTTTTTTAAACAAGCCTTATCTCCTTCACCCCCAGGTTCCAGCTCCACCGCTCGCAGGACTGGGTCATGGCCGAGCCGCGCCCCAGGATGGGCTCCACCGGCGGCAGCCCTGGCCGTGACGCGCCCTAGCAAGAGCTCCGCTGGCGGTGGCCCTGGAGCTCCAAGCCAGGCGGCCATGGCGCACGGAGCTCACCCTCCCTGCGTCGCGCTCGGAGCTCGCGTCCCGCTGGCCATGGACGGCGCAACGGCCCACACCCACCGCCAGCCATGGAGGCCCCGCCTTCCGGAGCACTCACCCGCTCCGCCCCTAGACACGCTTCCCCGTCAACGTCTGTTCACACGGGCTCGCCGAAGTCACCCCCTAGTGGACTCCTCGCCGTCGACACTTCCCGATTGAGCTCCCTCGCGTGGAGACTGGGGTCGCGGCCTCACCGGCGCTGCCTGTAGGGAAGAGCTCCCCCGGTGGAGGTTGGTGTCGGCTCCCTCCTCCCCGACGACCGGATCCGAGCGCGCCGTCGAGCCAGAGGAGGAGCGGCGACAGAAGAGGAGAGGGGTGGTGTTCCCTCCTCGGGATGGCGAGATCCGCGGCGAGGACCAAGGGACGGCGGCGAGACAGAGCTCATGTCGTGGCGGTGTGGTGGAGATCACAGAGCCGGAGCCAGGGCCCCACCCCTGCTTTTTCCCACGAAGGTGAGCACGGCGGAGCCGGGCGCGTCGTCCACCTCGTCGTCATAAGCCGGTGCGTCGAGCTCGCCGCACGCTGTCAGTCGCCTCTCTCCCTACCACCGCACGAGCCGTCCATACGGGCCATGGTCCTCGCCTCCTCCGTGCATGGTGAGGATAGGCGCGCTTGCCGCCGAAGGATCATACATGGCTGTCGAAGGGAACAGGAGGGCGAGCGCCGCGACCTGCCAGGCTCCATGGCCGCCGCATCCATGACTGTTGTGAGGTTGGGCTGGCGGCGGCGTGGGGCAGGGGTCAACGGAGGGCTCTGCAACCTTGATTCGTCCTCGTCGAGCTCCGCCGCCTCTTGCTCCCTCCCATCCCCTATTCCCCTACCTCCTCTGCGGCAGCGGCAAGGGCGCAGGGGAAGTGCTCGGAGGGGATGAGCCCGACCCTTTCTCCTTGAGCCGCGCCATGGCGAGCTTGACGGCGACGACCCGCGATGAGAAGCGACCGGGGTGCGTCGGTCGGTTCCGGGGGTGTTGTGGCTGTAGTGCGCCCGCCTTGATTTCGACAGTACGACTGTGGCGCAGCGGCGGCCGGCGGGGCTCGCACAAGTGCGGCAGGGAGAGCTGGCGTATGGCTGGTGCCGTGGCGGGGGAACTGGGTCGATGGTCGGCGTGGCGGCGGGGGAGTTGGCCCGGCAACTGAGCTTCGGGGCGCGGCGGCGGTAGCTCCAGAGGCACGACGCCGGGAGCGGTGGGCCTCCAGCGGCGGGAGCTCGGCCGGAGCTCACTGATGTTGTGGCAGGCGTTGCGACGGCAGCGACCGTTTCGTCAGATAAAAAAGGGAAAAAAGAAGTCAAGCGTCATACGTAATCTGGTGCATATTAGCGTTGTAGAAGTCACGGGTGGGTCCAGAGGTGGGTACCCAGGGTGGGTAGATGCGGGGTGGGTGAGAAAAATATTAGCTTTTTGGCAGAAACGCTCCCCAAATTGTGATTTTTATGATTGTTTCACCTTTTTGGTCATCATGCAACCTGACGGGTGGGTCCGGCGTGAGGGGTAAGATGGACCCAAATTAAGTGAGAAAAGTTTTCAATTGTCTTCGCTCCTTATAGTATAGATAGATAGATACGCAAGACGGCAAGTGAGTTGTGTATGCATCTAATTTTAAGTCCTTCCTTTTCCTTTCTTGTGCTCTATTGAATCAATGTTTATTTCCATATCTTTCTCTGACAAATAATTCCATATATATCTAGTAATCCTGATCTATACAATGGCATAGCTGATTTCTTCATGTCTCTACCTATCTCGACGGAAACCTTCCCACCGCGATGGACGATCGAGCATCCACCACGCCGCCGCCACCGCCGGAGCCGCAGACAGTCGGCGAGTCGATGGCGCACAAGTCGCGTTGCGAGATATAGACGATGGCCATCTTGATCCAGGCCCTGCTCGTGACCTTCTTCGTGTGCATGGTTCCCGTCTTCAAGTCCACCATCTCCCCCACCTTCTTCTATGCCGTGCCGTGGCGGCTGGCGCTGTGGGCCTCGTTCGGCTCCTACATATCGCTGGTCTTCGTGGTCGCATTCTACGTCGACCTGTTCCTGCCGCGCGCGCCGATTACGGTCAACAAGAAGCTCATGGATGTCGGGTTGCAGGCCATCGGCACTGGTGCTCTCAACGTGATGGTGAGCGTCGTGCTGGGCGCCTGGGCGTCGGCGTTAAGGACAGTCGTGTTGTCGCGGCCTGCACCGGCGTCGTCGTCGGGCTCGTGGCGTTCTGGGGGTGGCTTGCTGGCAGGTACGGCGGCGGCGAACCGTTGGGTTCTCCCGTGGCGGCCTCGAGGATTGGAAGCTCGTCGCAGGCGGGCAACCTTATGCTGCACGCGTGCCCATATAAGTCGAAATTTCCCTGGCATTGGTCCTGAATTGATCCAAGGTGTTAGTGTTAGTGGTAGTTTTTAACCCCTCCAACTAACACTAAACAAACTAACACCTTGGATGAATGGATACTTGTGTTAGTTTGCATTTAATGCTACTTTTTCAATCATTTGAGGATCTAGAGGGAGAGAGAAAAAAGTAAATTTGAGTGGGTACCACCAAAACTAACACCAATTACCACCTCTTGGAGGGGTTAGTTTTTTTGGGGTGTTATTCCAAACTAACACCCCTGAATGGATCTTTTGTGTTAGTTAACACCCCTGAATGGATCTTTTGTGTTAGTTTGCTCCAAACTAACACTAACACATGGATCCATTCAGGGCCATTGCTATTGTAGTAATTAACAGTTTCCTACCAAGATCTGATCATTGAATATCACTTGCAAGCTGTGACGAGTAACACTTTTGGAATCTGTGCTTCTATTCGTATTTCATCGCCGAAATCTACCAAAATTACGGACAATAAGGAGATGCTACTTGTTAATCCTTTGTGGTGAATCATCATGCATGGGCCCCCATTATATGGCAAGTGTGATATCGCTTGTCATCTTATATTACTTTGATTGAAATATATCAATCTCGTTCATTGTTTCCTTAATCCAAGTCCAAATGGGACTTGCATTGGCTCGCTGCCTCCCTGCTTATACACACACGTAGCACGTTCGGCAGTCGGCACAGATCCCTCTCACACACAAACCCACACGGCCACACACAACTAAGGGCATCGATCCATGGAGACGCTCGGGGAGTCACTGCTGCACGTTCCCCGGTCCCGCGCTGGGACGTGCAGTGGATACTATAGCTAGCTTGCCTACCAGATCTACGGCCCGGTAGTTGGTACAGTTCTGTTTTACTTCTACTTGTCAAGCGGGTCTCCTTCCTTCTTCGGCAGCGTGAGTGTCAAAGCAAATATTCACCAGTTTAATAATACGATAATTTACCTTAATTTTTGAAGTATATAATAGTTAGTCATAACAATATTAGTTAATTATGCAATGACAATACACATGCAAATAGTTTGTAAAAGTGGTCAATATATTTTGAAAAAAAATAATTTTCATCCCTCAAGTATCGTAAAAGTGGGGGTTTGGGAGCCGCTGGCGTGACTGGATCGCCATGCTCCTCTCAACAGCCTCGACCAGGGTCTTTCTGAATGGGCTGCCGGGGGACATGATCGAGCACCGGAGGGGATTGCGGCAAGGCGACCCACTGTCACCTATGCTCTTCATCCTCGTAATGGACATTCTGAATAGGCTGTTTGACAAGGCCAGTGAGCACGGGCTACTGCAGCCAATTGGGCACCCGACAATCAAATATCAATGTAGCATGTATGCAGATGATGTCATTCTCTTCACCTCACCGACACTACCTGAAGCGCAAGCAATCGCTAGGATTCTCGCCATCTTCGGGAATGCCACTGGTTTGAGGACGAACCTGTCCAAGTGCTCCATCACTCCCATTTACGGTGTCGACAAGGTAGCTGCCAAGCTGCCTAATTGGCAAGGGCCACTCATGCCGAAGAGCGGGCGCCTCGTCCTAACTAAAGCGGTGCTCTCTACGATCCCAACATACACACTCATGGCGGCACAATTACCAGCTTGGACGATCGAGGAAATAGATAAAATCCGGAGAAGATTTCTTTGGGCTGGCCATGACCACTCTGTTCGAGGCAAATGTTTGGTAGCTTGGCCCACGGTCTGTCCAAGACAAATCAAGGTGGTCTCGGCGTCATTGATCTACGACTAGCTGGTGTCGCGCTGCGAGCACGTTGGTTGTGGCTCCAATGCACCAACCCTGACAGGGCATGGGCCGCACTGCCAATGAAGGTTGAGCCAGAAGTTCAGCAACTCTTCGAGGCCTCAATCACTGTCCACGTGGGCAATGGAGCACAGACTCTCTCCTAGACAGATCACTGGATCGATGGTGAAGCAATTTGCGATCTCGCGCCAGTTCTAAGCTTGCTCATTGGACCTAGAGTGAAGCAGGTCAGAACGGTTGAGCAGGCACTACCTCCGGCTCTGGGTTCGCGACATCTCAGGAGGTTTAACGGTTTCAGCGATCATTGAATTTCTGCACCTCTGGGATCGGCTTGAGGGGTTACAGCTGCAGCCGGAGCAAGAGGACGTCGTACGTTGGAAGGGGACACCGGATACTCGCTACAGCGCACGATCTGCCTACCTGATGCTGCATCAAGACCGCCCCATCTACCCAGGTGCCAAACTCATTTGGAAATCTTTGGCGCCCTTGCGTGTGAAGCTTTTCATGTGGCTTGCCTGCCGAGGAAGAATTTGTATTGTGGATCGACGACAACGCCGAGGATTGAGCGCGCATGAGGCCTGTTTACTATGTGATCAAGAGCCAGAAACTGCTGACCACCTCATCGTCAACTGCCTGGTTGCGAAGAAGGTTTGCTGGCTAGCTTTCACCTGGGCCAAATGCAATTGTACTTTTGGTGTGGCTGGTGGGAGCAAATCGTGTCATCGCAGACGGCACAAAGGAAGAAGGGAGCAACGTCGCTCTTCATGATAGTGGCATGACACATTTGGAAGGAACGTAATGCCAGAGTGTTTGAACACCGCTTGGTGTCCACCTCAGTCATCCTAGATAGGATAAAAAATGAGACCGAGTTGTGGATAGCCGCCGGAGCGCGGAAGTTAGGGCGTTTATTTTGCGAGTAGTCCGCATGAGGAATGCGCACACTTGTGTGCTTTGTACTAAAATTTTTCTCCTTAATACAATGATGTGCAGTTCTCCTGCGCATTTGAGAAAAAAAAGTATCATAAAAGTGTGATATTCATCTCTCATGTTTTAATTTGGTGCAAATGAACCCATTAACTAATTAAACCGGTACATTTATCATCTAATGACAATTTTATGCCATATAATCACCTAATTAATCCCTAATTAGTGGCGTAATACGTTGAGTCGTAGATAATGTTAATTTTATGCAGTCTACTAACTGTCGTGTGTTGATCTTTGCGCTGGGAAATGGGAAACATATAGAGGGATTAGAATTTTTTTTGGGGGCGTTGAGGAGGGCCATGGCCCCTACCAGCCCCTCCTCAGTTCCACCACTGGCCATGGCGGCTGGCACTACTACTCTCGTGGAGCACGTGTCGCTCCTCCTAGCGATCAAGTCGTACCTGGAGCTCTTCCTGCCGCGGACACTGGTAGCCGTCTATATTATAAGAGAATGACGGATAAATGATCAAGAAGAACAAATCAAACCCGTAAAGGAGACACGACATTTAACGTGAAAAACTCTCTCAAAGCGGAAGAGAAAAATCATGAACGACAGCCAGCAAAACTTCACTATGTCGAGAGTCGGGTTACAATACCAAACGACATCTAACAAGTAGATAATGATCAAGGGGAAACCCTAACACGACATATAATCCGTACAGTGGGGGCCATGCCCCCCGCACCCCCAGGTGTCCCTGGCCTCCGCTTCACTTTGTCAGAAGTCAACATTTATTATGTGCAACTGAATTTGGATCATAACTCAACAAACTCTACCTTGAGACAAATTCCCTCTTGTAGCGTAAACCAAAACCTTCATCCTAAATACAACAAAAAGCAAAGCCCCTCTAGTCTGCTTGGTTAGAGGGGTTGAGGTATGGTATGACCAAGAGACCTAGGTTTGATTCCTCATTGAATCGAATTATGGAGCTTGTTTTAAAAAAATCTCCTCGCCGGTGAAACCGGGGTTCGGAGGTTTTCTAGGCTCGCAGAAGGTTCCTTAATGAAAACCCGTGGGCCTAGTTTATGAGCATAACAAAAGAAAAAATATACTTTTGGCACCAAACAACCTCTTAGGCTAATCCATTATACCAACTAAGATTGAGCAAAGCTCAAACTTAGCAACAAGAACTAACTTTGTCAACATATCAACAGGATTATCATGAGTGTTTATCTTGCATACCTTTAACTTACCCTTTTCGATCTCCCAACTAAGATTGGGCAAAGCTCAAACTTAGCAATAAGAACTAACTTTGTCAACATATCAGCAGGATTATGATGAGTGTTTATCTTGCATACCTTTAACTTACCCTTTTCGATCTCATCACGAACATAATGGTACTTGATCTCAATGTGCTTTGTACTCTCATGAAACATCTTATCTATAGTGAGACAAATTACACTTTGACTATCAAAGAATAGGTTAATACAAGAATCAACTCCATCTATAGTATGTATATGGAAGAATCTTCCATATACATACAGTCCTCTGACTTCTCTTTTTTCCAAGGGGTTGTGCATACTCATGATTATATGATTCTGTGCATCACTAGAGTGTTGGTTCTATTCCAAATTGATGTCAGTGCTAAGGCAGCGGAATGGCTTGAAAGGTTCTTTGGTATCACAGGAAATGTTGTACTTTTTGGCAGCCATGCTATTCGGATTAGAGAATTAGTGAGTTGTGAACTATATTTGTTTGTCTTCAATTTCATGTAAGCCGCAAATCTCTGATTTTGTATCATGTTCTCAGTGGAAAGCAACTGAGAAGAAGAAGTTGAGATCTGCTCTTATGATAGTGTTGCTAAATGCAGCATTTGCAATAATACAATGCATATCTTCTTTCCTTAAGCATATATAGGGACCAAAAGTTCATCATGGTATGGAAAAAATCTTTAGTCTAACCATGTGTAGTACATATCAACTTTTTGGCAATGTTTAGCACCACTTCAAATATTGAATCAATCGTGCTTCTTTTCAGGTATCATGCTGGATTAATGTTATCGCATATCCTTTGGAAGCTATTCTCATATGTGGGATGAACCTCCGTCTAAAGAAGTATGCTGGAAAAGTGAAGAAGGGGTCTGAGAAGACCGTTTAAAAGAATGAAGACATCGCTTGGACCCTTTGGAAGCTATTCTCATATGTGGGATGAACCTCCTTCTAAAGAAGCATGATGCAAAAGTGAAGAAGGGGTCTGAGAAGATCGTTTAAAAGAATGAAGACATCGCTTGGACACACTTATAAACCCTTCAGTAAAATACTCATTGGTAAATACTTCAATGCTTCTCTTTTCCAATGACACCATATATGGCATACTAATCAAATAAATTTTGAGTGTCAATTTAGAGCATGAAGAAAAAGGACTCCTCAGTGAAAGCGAAGAGTCTTCCGTGCTATCTGTGGTTGCAAGCGAAGAATCTTCAGTCCTATCTCTCGATTTTGAAGACGAGCCCATGCTTAGTTTTTGGATTTCCTAGGTACTCATGTATATAAGTTAAAGTTTGAATGAAAAATCTCATACTTTCTAATTAAATTTGACAAATTTTAAATGTGAAGGACTTGCAAGCGACCATACATGTGGAATCCCTTTTCAATGAACAAATCATACATGATGATGATGATATAGGTAACCTATTTGAAGAGATGCCCCCATAGTATGATAGCTACGAGGGTGAAAGCAAAATACAGGAAGATTTATGTGACATCTTTGAAGACAGTTAATCACTATATGATGATTATGAAGATACTGATGTGCAAGATGAAGATATCATGTTACTACTATCAAATCGGATGGTTTCTCAATCTGCTAGTAGGCCATATACATTCTTTTCCCCTAAAAGATCATGCAACCTTCTTCCTTTTTATTTATTGATATTGTTAGTAGGTTTCTATTTAACGTATTATACTGTTTGAGTAGAACATATTGTTCATAAAAAAAAATTAGCTACATCATATGCAAGGAAGAGAAATATGTTGATGGCGAGGCACTCAAGTCTACGTGGAGAGGGATCAAATTGCAGGGACCTTTAAAATGAGGTAAACATTTTACTTTACTGGTACTACCGAACTGAAATTGGATGATGAAATGTTTAATATATGAATAGGGTAATAGACAAACGATCCAAATTCAAATGGAGACCTTCATGGTTCTCTTTGAATTGTCATGATGCCTAAAGCCTACTTTATAAGCACACGACTCACATCTCAGAGTCTGGAGCTGGAGGTCACTAGTCTGCCTTCATACTAATTTTTAGAAATACGGTGGTCACTAGTCCCGTGGTCACTCTTCTACAATTTTAGAGTTTTCTCCATCCTTATCTCATCATATAAATATCTAGATTCTATAGTATTCCACACTTCACCATGAAGCATGGAAACTATGATTCATGCATACTCTCCACTCTTCTAGAATCTTCTTATATTTCCATGATCTTATTCTCATGCATGGTAATTTTGGTGTCTTCCACAACCTTCTAGAATATTCTTCAAGTATGCATTGCTATTATTAGACAATATCAACCAGTCCTTTATTGTGCAGGTTGATTGCGTGGTTTTGATGCATGCATTGTAGGCTTAACAATACTTGGGTTGGGTCCTATTTGGCCAAGCTCCATCTTGATTGATGTTTACCAGTAGTAACCTTGCAAGTAACAATGTGGCTGATTGTTGTGGCGCGATGTATCCGTAAACTATTCATCACATGTTAGCCACTGATGTTCTCCATGTTTTTGTTTTTTACCATAAAATCCTAGACATCTTCTTGAGCCTTTTGCTTTGGGTCATGTGTTAGCTCATGGAAGCTGATGTGTTCTTCTGCAAGCTAAGTAGGATAAGGCATAACCTCTACTGCTAGCAATGTTTAATTTCATTTGATATTGATGCTACCCCATTATTATTATTTTTTGGTTACACTTCACTTCCATTTCTAATAGGCATATCTGTTTCTTTAGGATACTATCCCGAACTGAAGAAGAAATGCCCTTCAGAACCATTAAAAACATTACTGCATATTACAATGTAGGATGAACTTCGATGTGTTACAGAGCAGTGGAAACAGTGTAGAGCTCAGCATCATGCATTGAGTTCAGTTTCAATCGTCTTCTAGACTTCTAGTTCTAAAGTCATCTGAATGATGGGTAATTGTTGAACTGGGATTCCTTTGCATCTTTGGCTTTGGACTATGGTTTCTCTCTTTTATTTAATATATAATCAGTAGGGGATTGCCCCTCTTGTTCTTTCAAAAAATTGTTGAACAGGGCATTTCGATCATCTGCCACCCTTTTCAAAATTTATGATGTTTTTAAGAGAAAAGTTTTGAGTGTGTTTCCAACGTATGAGCTCATTTTTATGGTTTTTTTAGTTCATAAAAGTGCTTCCCTCTAACTTGGATCATCTGACGGCCTCAATTGCCCTACTCTCTCCACCTACATAGTCAGTGCAGCAAGGTTGTAGTGCTGATGATTTCTGGTACATTAGCTGCGCCCGACCTCTCGCTTCTCCTCGAACGCTTTTCTGCTTCCTCCCTAACCGCCAAGTGCATTCTTGCCTTGAAGCCCTGCCTCGCATGTGCACACAAGGTGCTCAACGTATCGCCTCTGCGCACAACGCACCATGATGATGCAACACTGACGCGCGCATGCTGTTTCTCGTGGCGCTAGGTAAAGAGCAGCTCTGCCTTCTTCTGATGAGAACACTAGCGTACCACTCTATTAAATTACAACCCTTTTGCAAAATGGGAATAAAGCACCACCAAGTTTATTTGCTAGGAAATATTTCCTCCTTGGCTACCAAAAGTAACACGCACGTGTACATTTGTTTTGTAAGACAATGTCTCCTCTCTGTTGCATAGAGATCTAGCATTTTTACAGGAGGCGAAGTTATATAGGATATAAACTACAATGTTCTCATGGATTGCTATAATAAGCTTTCTAAATACACATAAGTTTGAGGTACAACTAAATGCCACTTTGATGTCGGTGACCCTCCTGTGACAACATTGAGTAGTCTTGGCAGCGGTGGCATGTCGAGCTCAGAAATGCCCTCAAGAACCTAACAACCATCGTCTCGGCCATGGTCGGCCGAGCAAAGCTCATTTTCTCAACCTCTCCAGGTTCACATCACCATACAAAGTTTCATCCACCATACTTGCAATCTCTCCATTGAGAAGCTTGCGTGCAGCAAGCATAGGAAAAAAAAGGGGTTGAATAATCACCATCCTTGAAGTGCTCTAGACTTGAGTTGCTCCTTCCTCATATGATTTCAAAGAAAACCATCTTGTAGCTGTAAACATCAACTTTTGATGTAACAATTGTTCCACCAATCCATTGTTGTGCTAGATATCCAATAATTCCTCTCATTGTAGTGATTGCATGGCTAAATTCTCTCCCCAAGACCTTTGCCATTCCAGAATATGCAATTTTGGGTACAAAAGATGAATCTAGAAGTATGTTCTCTGACTTGATGTCACAATGTCTAATGCAATCCAGACAACTAGATATGTGCAAGTAGATAATGCCTCTGACAACTCCAATAGCTATTTGGTACCTGACATTCCAATCCAAACCCATGTCTTAAAAAATGCACAATGTATAAGGTAGTGGTTGTCTGATTGGGCATGTATTCATACACAAGTAACCTCTTACAATATCTCCCTCGCAACAAAAACCAATCACTTTGACTAAATTGATGTGCTGGATGATACTGAATTCACTTCCACTCTGAATTGCTTGTCTCCTTAACGGGCACCATCTAGCCTTTTCATCACTTACCAAAGATACCCCTTGAATACACAACAAAACTTGCCTGAAAAAAGAGCCCCCCCCCCCGCGTCGCTCCCGCTCAGGGCGATTCGGGGGCGACCCAGCCCCGCCGCCGCCGCCCACACTCGCCGCCGCTCCCCTCGCCGCCGCCGGAGGGGGTAGCCGGCAATCCGAGCGCCCCCCCAGCATGGCGGCGGCGGGGCCTCCCCGCTCGTCCGAGCTCGCAGCACGCTCTGACGGAGGGCGGCTGCGGCGGTCATGATGCCCCCCCCGACGCGGCGGCGGTGCCCCTACCCCGGCCGGATCCGGGTGCCGGGTGCTGGATCCGCTGCCCACCACCACCCCCGCAAGGTTCCCTTCCCTGTTCGCACCCTTCCTGCTCTCTTCCTCTGCCTCCCCCATGGATGTTGCCGTGCGGTGTCCGTCGGCTCCGGGCCAGCGCGGTCCAGATCCGGCACCGCCCCCCCCCCCCGGATTCGGCACCACCCGGGCCGTTGGGGCTCTCTCCTGACAGTGCCTGGGTCGGGTGCCCCTGGGGGTCGGTGGCCGGTCAATCTCCGCCTGTGTTGCTGCCTCTCGTCGGTTCGCCGGATGCGCCCCCACCTCGCCGGCGAGGCCCTGCTGCTGCCCTTCGTCTTCCTGCTACTGCCCATGGGGTGTGCAGTCCATGGTCGTCGGGGCGTCGGGAGCAAGGGTCCTGTGGGCTCTGGCGCTGTTCGGCTCTGCCGTGTCCGCTTGGCGGCCGCCGCGCCTGCGGGCACACGGCGCACAGTGGTTGCCGCCTGGTGGCAATGTGAGGTGCCCGCTGCGGCACACCCGCCGTTCGTGTTGGCACACCAAGGCCCTGCTGTGCCACCATTGTGGATGACCGCGGTGGCGGCGCGGGCACCCCTCTCCTCGGGGTGCTTCGTCTTCACGTTTGGTGCCACTTGCTCGGCTTTGCCATGAAGACCTTCGGAGATGTGCGACGAAAGTACCATGCTCGACGCGTGGGAGGTGCCCCACCTCCGCTTGGGGAGGTGCCGGACCTCTGCACATCCTCCCTCACTTGGTGTTCTTGGGCTCGCTCACCGCCTTGCAGCCCCCGTGTTGGTGGTAGATTTGCAGCGAAAGCGTCGCGCCTGGTGCGCGGGGAGGCTCTTGCCTCCGCATCAATCTACTGCCGAGCCAACCTGCAACCTTCGTCTTCTGTAGCTTCATGTGTTTTGTGAGTGCCCCATGTCTCTCCCAGTGGTCGTTGATCTTGGGCTTGCTGTGCCCTTGGTGCCTGCCCTCTTCCAGGACTTGGCGAGTGCCCTCCCTTCGGCACCTCTACTCCGTCGACGCGCTCCTTGTTGGTGCTGCCATCACATCTTATGCTGGGTGGTGTTTCCATCGTTCTGCCATTCCCCCTCAAGGCTTCCTCCCGGATGTGCGCCTTGGTGTCATTATCAACTTCAAGGGAGATCGTCGTGTCCGGTGAAGCTTTGGCCTGCGCTCCTTTTCACCATTCTTAGTCTCCTTTTCGTTGAACGGCCCTCGGATGGAGGGTATCATCGGATCGGCGCAGCTACGAGGGGTGGTGCGAGGGTGCAATGGCAACTGTTTTCTCGGCGAGCATGTCGTTTGATGGAGTCACAAGCTGATGATCGGGAGTAGTCTTCCATCTTGGGTCTTAGTTGGTCCTTGATATGTGTCCCTCTCTCCTTGCTGTTATGTCGTTTTTCTTTTTCCTTGGATGTGTCCAATGTACCCCTATTCATGTACTTGTGGTTTGCCACATATCAATGAAAAGTTCATGCCGGCTTCTTGCCTGTCGTAGTTGTCCTCAAAAAAAAAAACTTGCCGGTGACCACTGTTATCTTCATTCCAATCCAATCTAAGTACTCCCTCCGTTCTTAAATATATGACGTTTAGGACAAGACAATTAGTTCAAAGTAAACTAATTTTCTTATCCTAAACATCATATATTTAAGGACGGAGGTAGTACGAACCTTCCTAAGCTGCATGAACAATTTAACCTCATCACGTCAACCTCACAAATCAGCATGTACACTTATTTTATAATTAATTTACATTTAATACTTCTAATTAATCTTCTAATATCCGATAGGATGAGACTTATACATATTATCATAGAAACCAAATTGGGTCTAAGCTGTAAGCTGTAAGCTGTATGTACACTCATCACGATCAACCTCACAAACCGGCCACATATATTCATGTAGGCAGGTAGCTGCATGGAAGCCACACCCGGTTTGACTAACGCACTATCCTCCTTTCCCCACCGCTATTCCTCGTCGTGACGCGGGACGGCGGGAGAAAGGGCGCCATCGCGACCTGGTCGTTGCACCACCCGATGGCGCAGGTTCTTCCACCGGTTTTCCACGGCTAGTCGCCGGCTCCTCCTGCCTGTCATCTCATCCGATCCTGTGCCGCCGCGCGCCTCACAGCGACGTCGCGCCCCACGACAGCGGCATCCCGACGACGGCGGACGCGGCCGCGGACGACGCCCCGGACACCGGGATGCCCATAGCCACGCGGCACCACCCCTGCTGCACCGGCGGCGCCGCCGTCGCGACGGCCGGCGCTGAAGCGTTCGGCGCCACGTGCGCGGCGCCGTCGCCGAGGCCGAGCACGCGCACGGCGAGGTGCACGACGCCGTGGCCCCACGCGGGCGGCGCGCAACCGCGGCGCGGGCACCGCAGCGAGTAGCTGAGCCGGCGGAGCGCGCGCGGCGGGCGGAGGCCGTCGAGCACGTCGGCCGCGGGGATGCAGCACCAGCCCAGCGGCGTGGCGCCGACGAGCCGGCAGGTGGCCTCCGAGAGCACGGCCACGCGGACGTCGGCGCGGCCCTCCAGGAACTCCGCGCCCACGGGGACAACCAGCGTGTCGCCCCACGCGTGCTCGCCGCCGCCGCCCGCCGCAACCGCCGTGCTGCATGCCGACTCGGGCGCGTCCGACGACACCGTCACGTACGGCCGCAGCCGCCGCGGCAGCGGCGAGTACGACGGCGGCAGGCGAAGCGAGTCCGCCGACAGGACCGTCACCTCCAGCGCGACGCCGCCGTCGAAATACCCCTCGCCGCCGCCGGCTCCGGCGACGCCATTCTTAGGCAAGAACCGCCAGGACGACATCTCGCCTCGATCGATCGATCACGGGAGCAAGTGCGACAAGTAGAGAGGGCATGCGGGCTCAAATGGCGGTTTATACCGGCGCATGGCCTCAAATGGGTTGGGAAAGTATGAGGGAGGGAGGAGGAGGACGAGGAGCAGCTTCGCTTCTTGCATTGGGGGGCTCGCGAAACCTCACAGAAAGTTGGGCTCGCGAGGGCAGGTTAACAAGCGCGAAGGAGCTCGCTCCGCTTGGCGCGCGTTCTTGGCGTCTTCGCGCGGCCTACGTGGAACGAGCTCGAGACGACGGCGATGGCGACTTGTAATCCTCTTCTTATTCGTTTTCGTCTCGGGGGGGAGGAAGAGGTCTAAATAAACCGGCTCGCTGCTTCGGCGCTGTCTCGCAAAAAAGTTTTTGAATTCGCAGCGGAGGCGGCGGCGGCCACGGCGACGGAGATCAAATCAAACGGTTTGATTTGAATCGAGAACGCAGCCTGGAACGGAGAACTAATCCACGTCGAATTTGGAAGATATGACTTTGCTATGACTGTTGACACCTGACAGCGACGTGCACGGCCTTGCACGTTAGTTCATTCTAGTGTATACGTGACGGGTCAAAACATTTTTGTGGTCTGAATATGCTTTTCTGTTAGACAAACAGCAGGGCAAAATTTGTTGATGGATTACGTGATTCGACGGTTGCATCAGCAGCACTACGTGGCGTGCATCTCAAGAACATAATTAGGTGGGTGTGGGTCATCACTAATCATCAACCACAATTATGTCGGATGATGGGAGAGTTTTGGGAATACCGAATGACTTGTTGCACCATTTTTCCTGAGTAGTGGCAGTATGATTAGTTGATTAGCACCAAAAAAAAACAGGAGTGGTAAGTGGTAACACTACTCTTGTTTTACAGTTTATTATTCGAAGGGCTCATTTGATAGGGTTGTGACTGCTCTGGTAGAATGGTTTCTCTCGGGAGTTGAAGTCGAAAGTGTTTGACAAAATAGTTTCTCAATGGTAATATAGTAACTTTAGATAAACTAATATTTTGGAGGAAGAGAAGTCGAAAATTTAGTTTTTTTTACTTCTCCTCTTTAATGTAAGCTGTTTTGTGGCTTCTCCCCAGCTTCAGGGATGAAACCGTTTTAAAGTTTTCCTTTTGGTAGACCCTCATCGAAAGTCGGTGAAAAGTCATTTGAGAAGGGGGTCCAAAGTAGTTTTTTTTTCACATTGCCACGGCAAGTTCGTTGGGATCCACTTAATTTGTTTATTATAAGCGGTCTCATGCATGATGTATTGGCCATGCAATTTTGACTTGTCTCTTCATAACTGTACAATGCTTAATTTGTGTGTAAAAATGGATGTTATGAGTTGCGAGGCATTTTCATCTTTCTCTCCCTCATCATAAAAAATCCTTTGTTTGGTTGGGCCCAAATACTTTTGTTTCCTTCTTCAAAAAGAAGCCTAGCCTGGCCCAGCCCACCACCACCACTCAGGTCGAGCCCGCCACGCCTTCACTCACTCTCCCAGCCCAGCCAGGTTGCGAGTCCATCTCGAGCCCGTAAACGAATCGCGATCCAGAAACACCCGCACGTGACGTGGCTGGCAGCAACTCCATCTTCCCCTTGCTTCTCTCTCCTGGACCCCTCCCTCTCGCGTGTCGCGTCTCCTTCCCCGGCCGCGCGATCCAGCGAGCGAGAGAGACAACGCAGCAGCCGCGCGGGAGGAGCTCTGCACGTCGAGGCCGCCGCCGACGACCATGGGGTTCTGGGTGACCACGCTCATCTTCCTCCTCGCCGGCGTCGCCGCATCCCTCCTCACGCTCCTCTGCTGCAACCGCGGGCCGTCCACCAACCTGTAAGCCCCTCTCGCTCCTCCCTCCCCCCTCGATTCGACCCCGTCGGGCAGTGATCCGTGGTGTCGCGCTTAAGGTTTTGGCACCGGGCATGGGGAATTGGGACCTGGGGTCCCCGGGCGTGCTAGATTTGGCCGGTTTGACCGTGGATCGATCGCGGTGGTCTTGGCCTGGGGATTTCGATCTAGATTTGGGTAGATTGGGTAGCTTTAGAGGTTCTCTCTCTGAGATCCAATGGCTAGCTTTAGATTGGCCTTCGGTTGCTGTCAAGTTGATTGGACTCCTCAGGCAGCAGTAGAAGCTGTCTTTGGAAACCTGAACTGATTCAACATTCACTTGTAGTTCGCCCCCACAAAATTGGGGGTAGTGATGCGGTTTGCTTCGCTGCTGCTGATTCGAGTTGCTTTAATTTTGATATTATATATCTGAGATTTTGCGGCTTGTTTTTGTTTACTCACGCAAAGTTTCGCTCCGTTGCTCAAATCAAATGATAGGAAGAAGACTTCTAAAACAATGCACACATGTTACCACAGATCAGCATTGCTTAGATGCATATCATCTCAGTCTCATTGAGGCATGCAGCTAAAGGATTAGAACTGCATGAAATGTGAATGTGCGAATCACACATTCACACTTAGGATTCCCTCCTCAAAATTTTGATACGCTTCTTTACGTGGATCGTACGTGCATTATGTGGAGATGGACTTGCTTTCATGGTGGATCACTGTAACAGTTGCACTTTGTGCTTTCATAGAAAAATACCCCTTTTTCTCAGCTTCTTAGTTATTAGTATTGCGCGCACACTATGTGCTCCGACTTTGCTATCATCATCTGGCCGTTTGTATGTCTTGAAATTTGGGATGTTTTAAATGTGACATTATGGTTCTCTTTATTTCAACTTTTTTAGCTAATTTACAAATTCCACAACATATTGATTTAACTTCTGATTCATGTTATACAGATTCCATTTGACCTTGGTGACGACGGCTGTTATTTGTTGTTGGATGATGTAAGTTCCTATCCATGCTTTTTCTTACTTAATAAGGTCCTCTCTGCCTGTCTAAGGTTGCTCGCGGCTCAAACAAATCTGACAATCGGATGCATTCATATTTGGGTAGCTTACTTCCTTACATAATATGAAATCATCCACTAAAAGAAACACATACATAAAGTTGTGAATAGCAAAAATATTGGGCTAGTTACCTGATGCCTTATGGTTACCCTACTTTAAATGACTAGGGCGGTTGGATCCCATTCTCCCATAAACTAAACAGTGTCATCGTAAGGCCAAGATCAGCACTTGGCATTAGTTATAGTAATATACAGTGTTAATTTCAGTATGCTGCCGATCTTTGATAAGCAATATCAGCTGGTTCTTGTAGTCTACATGCTCACTTTAAATTCTATTGATCACACAAATAACATGATGCTGGATTGCAGGGAAGTTTGTTATGTATTCATTTTTTTACAAAGTTACTGTTACTAATTAACTAGATAGGAAAATTTTGGTAGAGGTAAAAACTGGAGACATTGTTGACATTTTCCCGTAGCACATTTTTATCCGGTGCTAGTTCCTTCTGTCTGGGGGAAAACCCGGAAAACATGTCATAGAAACCACCTTTTGTTCATGGAAATCACATAAAAGAATTTGTGGAAGTTTTTAAAAATTTTCCATCAGTCTCAATACTCTTTGGTGGTCTTGAGTCTTGACACTCCTTCATTCTTCTGCTAACCACATGTATTAATATTTCTGTGTAGGTATGCGATCGTTTACCTTGCTCAGATGAAGCCTTTGATCAACCCCATCTTGAGTGGGGAGTGAGCTTTCTGCTGAAAAGAATTAAATCCGACATGATGTACCATTATTCAGTCTGTGAACCTTTTATTCATTTTGGGCCACCTGAAATAAAGAAACTGCCATGAGGTTTTTTGCTGACCTCCAGACTATTGCGGAGGCACGCTGTGATTAGTGTACCCAATTGTATGATAAACGCAATAATAATATTTATGGTGTTTTCTATCGTAATGTCTGGGCACGGATGGAGCCAACTTTAACTTTGTCCAACTTTGTCAAATGCTTGTCTGTTGGATTTGAAGCACAAAACGATCAGACGTTATTTGTGGTTTTGGTGTGCAGTTTAGACTTTAGAATCTGCAATCTTGAGAAGTACTTCCTCCTCTAAATTACTATTTGTTTTGGCTTTTCTAAATACATAATTTTGCTATGTATCTAGAAGCTAAAACAATAGGGATTTGGGATGTAGGGAGTAGGAAATAATAATTAACATCTTTTGATGCTACCATAACAGTGGAGGTACTGCTAATTGCTGATTGCTGAACTTTTGCAATCTGTTTGTGTGTTATGCACCATAGCAGATCTTGCTTCGACAATTGATTATGAAATGTCGCAAAAAAATTGTCGGTCTTGCGTGCTGCAATATCTGCATGCTTATCTTTCTTGTTCATGTTGTGGACTAATTTCCTACAGATTAGCTGAGTTGGTCGCGGCAGCATTAGACTGATCTTTTGTCCCAAAAATTTGTGATTTTGCGTGCTGCAATTTCTGCATGCTTACCTTGTTGATGTCGTAGATTAATTTGCTTCATACTCGGCTGAGTTAGTTGTGGCAGCATTAGACTGATCTTTTACTCGTTCTAGAAAAAAAAAATCATCTTCCTTCAAATTTGGCTGAGTTTGTTGTGGCAACATTAGACAACCGTTCTAGAAAAAAGGTGACTGAGCTTTTAAGCTTTATAAACCGTCGCTTTCTGATGAGAAATTTTAAGATTTGAGTTCCAATTCACAAGCCTGTCAGAATTCACTACACAGATTTACACAGTTTCAATTCCCTCATTAAAAAACAGAAAAGAAAAGAGAGGAAAGATGGTGTCCAAAAGATCTTAAGCCCAGGTCTAAAGCCCATAGCAGCCGAAATCAGGCCCATGCCCCGCCCGCGCCCATCCGCCACCGCCATCTCACACTCTGTTCAGCTGCAACAGCTCTGCTCTCTCCGTCGCCCCACCGCTCAGATCCAGTGATCCACCCACCTACCAACCCGTCGCCCAGCTCCGGCCGCCGGCGATGGCGATGGCCCTGTCCCTCTCCTTCCCCATCCCGATCCCGCCGCCGCTGCTCCACGCCGCCGCGGCGCTCGTGCTCGCCGCCGCCGCCCACTTCCTCCACCTCCCCTCCCTCTTCCTCTACGCTCTCCACACCTACATCCACCCCGACGCCGTCCCCTCCAACACCCCGCGCGCCGTCCTCCGCCCGCCCGGCTCCGACGCCGCCCCATCCAAGGGCTCCTCCAAGCGCGGCGCCGCTGCCCAAAAGGACGCGTTCGACGCCTCCTCCGCGCAGCTTTACCGCCTCCGCCTCTCCCACTCCACGCTCGCCTCCCGCCCCCACTTCGGCGCCTACCACGCCGCGTTCCTCCTGCCGCTCGCGCTCCTGCCGCCCGCGCTCCTCCTCCCTCCCGCCTCCGCGGCCTCCCCGCTCGCGCCGCTCGTCCCCGCGGCGTACCTCTTCGTCGCGCTGCTCCGCCACGTCGTCGTCCCGTCGCCGCGCCCCGCGCAGCTCGCCGCCGCGCTCGGCGCGCTCCTCGTCACCACTCTGGTTTCCTCCAGCCCCTTCGCCGGCGCGCTCGCGTCGCTCGCCGCGCTCCCTGCCGCGCGGTTCGCGCGCGCGTTCTGGCTCGGCACCGACCAGCCCCGCACCGGGCTTGCGGTGCTCGCGTCATCCACGCCCGCGCGCCTCCTCTTCTACCTCGCCGTCCTTGTATCCTCTGTGGCCTCGATCCTACAATGCTGCGGGTTGGTGGACGGTGCGGAGCAGGAGGTGAGGCTGCTCGCCGCCGCGGCTGGGCTGCAGCTGCTGGCCGCGCGGCCGGCCGTGCAGATGTACCTCAACGAGGCCGTCTTCTGCTGGTATCAGCGGCTGCACGCGAGCCACTCGCCGGACACGGAGTACGGCCGGGCCAAGGTGTTCTTGCACAACCATCACCTCTGTGCGGTGGCTACACAGCTCGTGGCGCCGCCGTTGCTTGTGCTGTCGCTGCTTGCATTGTGGCGGGTGCAAGGGAAGGACTTCTTTGAGGGCTTGGAGGGACTGGATTGGCTCGTTGGATGGTCTGTTGCCATGAAGGAGGCGGCATTGCTTGCGGCCCGGTGGGTCGTGGCTGTGTGGTCGGCGGTGACTGTGATCACGCTTGTTTGCTACAAACGTGGATGGTTATTCGTCTTGTGATCAGCCCTTACTTAGCTTGTTTTCAGCCTGTGTGATTGCTTCGGACGAAGCTGGTGTCTGATGGGGTGGATCGCCGGAGTTTTGGTACCATGGCACAAGTTTTTGTGTGCACTGTTATGTTGCGAGAGCAATGTTGGATCAATTCTTTTGATTTTCTTGTGTCTGTCCTTACTGGAGAAGCAATTTGAGATTTTTTTTCTCCCTTTCCGGGTGGAGTAATGTTACAGAAAACTGACTGGTCAGTCACCCTGTTGTATTCTTTTATGGATATCAATGGATCATATTGTTGCTTTATCACCAGAATGCAAATTTTCAGGAGTATATCTTGTTACAGACTTGTCTAACTAATAAGTGATTCTGACTTATGTCGTGATTCACCACTTCTAAGTAATTAAAAAAATGAGCGTTGTTCCTGCTTCCTGTTTTATATCTTGAACGGATTTGTCAACCATATTGAACCTTTGTACCCAATACTGCAAGGTAATCTTAGAAAGAGTATATATGTGAAACCAACACATTAGTTGCAACCTATCAGGTTTTAAGACAGTTTACCATGACTACATATTCAGTTACCTAGCTAACTCTCTCTCTCTCTCTCTCTCTCTCTCCCCCTCACTGCTTCATATCCAATTACCTAACTAACTCTTTGTTTTACGACTGCTTCATATTCAATTACCTAGCTAGTTCTTTGTTTTACCCAAATGTTCACTTCCACACCTTTAAAACATTCGTGTGCCTTGTCCTTGAGATCTTACTGAATTTGGTATGAAACTTGTGCTTTTTCTGTTACGACTCTGAATCTGAATGTTTTGACCCTCACCTGGACTCTCATTCTTCTCTTCCTACATGCTGACCTTCTCTTGTTAGCTTTTCAGTTGTGCAAGTAGCAAGATTCCATTCTGGGATTTCATTTGTACGGCGGGCTGGTTACTTATACCCTGGTATATAATCATCTAATTTATTTTGTAGAGTTCAAGTTACGTACATATTGTCTAGATTAAGAAATATATTGGTGCCTACTTCTGTAAAATGATGAGTGAATTTGGTTATTCCTATCATTGTTATAGTTGGTATAGTTTAGTATGTCAAATAAGAAAAAGAGATCTTTATTCTTCTAAGTTTAGATTCACAAACCAACTTTTGTGATATGCCAGAGTGAGGAGCATGAACCTTTAGGATCAACTGCATCAAAAAACTGAATTTGTGTGGTGCAAACCAATATTTCAAGCACTCACTTTTTTCACCATATCTTGATCTATTCGTGCAATAACAGTGGATATTGTGAGTTTAAATTTAATATACTAGTTTCATGATTTTCTTCTTGTATGACTTCATCTCCTCAGATACAGATCAGTGTAATTTCTGACAATGTGCAATAGCAGTTAGACATCAGGATGCTGAAATCATCCTACTATCTTTGTTTTTGGCTTCCTTTTAAAACAAAGCGATTCGTCATCAGCTTCTCCTACCGTAGTATTTGACACCCTACTTCAGTCAGTTTTAGGTTTTTCTTAAGGAAACCAAAAACAGAGGAAAAATAGTGTTGCACAAATGGTACTTTACTGCCTTCAGTCTCTCCTGCACATACTTTACAAGGTTGATTATGCCTTAACCACCTATAGTGTGCTTAGGGTTTGCCGAGAGTCTAAGCCTTCATCATCATCTCGTGCCTTTCAGTTGAAAACCATTAAGCATAATCACTGAGCATAGTCATGCATCATCAAGGCTTAATTTATGTTTTGCAGGGTGCTGGAAGTTGGACCAGTATGTTGATCAAGGTGTTTGACCTGGCCACTTACCAAGTTGCTATCACCTAAGATTTGAGCTGATCCACGAGTGGTTCTTCACAGCAAAAATGCCTTTCGGTCAGTGCACGCGCCAAACTCTCTTTTGCATTATTACACCGTGCATGCTCTTGATCTTAGCCAAAAAGTCCAGGGAAGGGGATAGAAATATTGTATTGTTATGCCTGAAAGGAACAAGTATGGGCCGCGTGTTTCGATTGAGTACATGAAGAATGGTCCAAAGTCCAAGTCTGTATGCACCAAGGAAGAATCTTGGGGGATGGATACGAGCATACTATTATTGTATCATTGTATGAGCAAAACAAGAGTTGCTCTGATTTGGAACTCACTGTTTCAGCATTCTTAGTGGAGTGTGGGGCAGGATTAAGATACAGTTATCGTCACCGGATCATTTGCCATTGGTTTGTGTGCATGTTGGAAGAGCAGGTGACACCAGGAAAGGAAATCTGATGGAATCCCCTATCCTTGGGGATTGCAGGTGTCTTTCAAAGTACACATCTAGTCCACACACTCTCTCTCCTTGAAACTTAAGTAGCAATTTAGTGTATCATTAATTGCTATTTTCTGTGAGAGGATCATATCAAGTAATAAAAGAAGCCAATAAGAGATGCCTTCTATAGGAAGATAACTGAAGAATGCTCACAAGACAATGATGAAGCAGGTATGATTGATCAAAACCAATTTCAACTGACATGTATGATGTCTAGATTTGGATACCTAGTCCCCAACTTCTTTTCTGGTATTGGATCTAGTACTATTACTATTATTCTGATGCATATTTCACTTTGTATATTTGTCTATGTGGGAGAAAAATTAAAACTAATAAGAAGTACTCTGTATATTGAAGGAAGTGTCCATCTGTAAAGATTAGGTTACAATGTCAAATTAGGATGATCTTTTATATATTTGCATCCTACTGATATTTTTTCTGCACAGCATGTTAGAGTAGGTGCTCTGGTAGTCAGACTGCTTTTGAGACCCTATAGAATAAAAAAGAAGAGAGGGAGGATTATTTGAACTCTAAACAAGGAGCTAGGATTGAGCAATGATTGCAACAACCATTTGTAGCCAAATTGGGCATCACCTTCACAGCTGATGCAGCATCTATCACCACGTTTAATTGTTTATCACCTACGGGCTCATGCCAAATCTTGTACATTTTGTTCTTCTTTTTCTTGGTGTTAACGCAGTAACATGAGAACAAAAGGCAAAACAAGAGTCAAGCATATCATTGTCCATAGGGGATCCATCAGAGTGACACCTTCCAGACCTTTCTGGTGCTACTGGTATTGGGTGTACTGCTAGTACTGTTACTGACCAGAGAGACTATGACCTTTTTGTTATAAACCTAATAACTTCAGCAGCATTTTACAATCTCATTGACCAGGTGAAAATACCTGTGAATGAATTAAAATAGCGGTGCTTGAAGTTTCAACCACTCAATAGCAAAGTTGCTACCATGCTCAAACTTTGTTTCAAGGGGAGCTGAGAAAAAATAAACACCAAGCTACAACAAATCTTCTCTTATAATATACTATTCTGCACCAATGATCTGAAGATTTGTCATTAAATCCGTCCCCGATAATGTTTTGCAGAGATACCCTTTGCGTCAAGAGGATCTTCATGGGTCCCTGTTCCAGAAAAGAAGCCAATGAATCACAGGACAAGAGAGAATGGAGGATCTCCATGTACGCTTCATTCCAAATCTCTCTTTGATCTAGAAGGTTTTTCTTCTGAAGTGCAGAATCAAAAACCTAACTTTTGGTGTATATAGCTGCATGATTTTCACATGATCTCCGACTTTCGTCTACCCATCTAGCCATCTACATCTGTGCTATTAAGCATTAATAAAATACATAAACAAAACAAGATGATCGTTGAACTAATATGGTCCTGCACTTCTTTTTGTTACTACTGCAACCACGCACACTCACGAAAAAACAAGGCCAACAAAATCTCCTCCCAGATCCAAAGCCCCCACCATAACTGCTATTCTTAAGGTCCAGTCTCCATCACATCTTTTTCGCCATATTTTTCCATGGCCGTTTGATTTTGTTTAGAGCAGTGTGTATTTGTTTTTCGCGAATGCGACCTGCTCCTCTTTGCTCCCATTCCTGGAGCTCCCTGCTTAACTTGCTCCCCACCCACCACCACTGGGCTGGTGCAACTTTTTAATTTGATTTGATTAATTTGAAAGCCCAACTGAAGCCAAGCCCACCGGCCACTATTAACTAAGAATAGCTCTTTCAGTTTGGATGATTTTAAAAACAGTTTTCATCCTTTAAAGTTTAAATTATGTCCAAATGATAGCAATCCTTTTAGGTCCAAATATTTTCTTTAATGAAATTGGGTCTGAGAGCTCTGGCACATGAAAGAAATTAAAGAATAGAGAAGTACAGCAGGGAAAGCATCTCTCCTAGAAATAGTGAGCATGGAGCAAAATATATTATTACATGCTACATAGCATTAACCATTTATTAGGTTATGCTTAGTACTCAAGGAAAAGTATCAGGCTTTGTTTAGTCCACTAGCTGCTTCTTGCTTTTGCAGATAGATAGCTAGAGTCGTTCAATAACGATTACGGATGAATAGGGCTAAGAAAACACATTGTTTCCAGCCTCTCTGCAACCAAGTTTTGAAAGTATATGGCTGCTTTAGAAGTGATTGTGCATTGCTTATATTAGTTAAATGACTTACAGTTGGGCCGAATACGTTTTATAAGATGTAAATGATGGATGTGTTTGCGTTGAATATATTTAAGCCAGAACATGTCTCTTTCAGTTCGGCCAATGATTTTTGAAAAGAAATTAATATCCAGCCTGTAAAACATGTTGACATGCCAATGTTTTAGGTCCATTTTTTTTTCTCTAAAAAGGAAATCTGGCCGGTCTCTCTAAAATATGTTTGAGATAATGAAATGTCATGATTATTGGCTAAAAAATAAAATTTTAAGTGCGTGTATTTACTAATCACAGTGCTCGAGATGGTACCTAGCTGCAAGAGCAATTTTTGCGAGGCACAGTCAGCCTACAGCTCGTGGCTGCATCACTAGCGCCACCAGTTGCGCACGCTAGAGAGTAGAGACGACAGGTGACGACTTGGCGAGCGAGAGGGACACGTCGGCAGGCACTGATCGGTAGCTGCTGGGGCACATGGCCGGGATCGACGACGACACGGCCGAGACACGAGACAAAAATCCGCCGGGTCGCCCGACGATGGAGACGGCGACGTCTCGCACGACCACAAAGCACAAATGCACAATGCATGCACTCTCGACGATGGTGCCAATTAACCGAGAGACAATCGATATGATTCATTCATGCCCGTCACGTCTTGTTCGCCATCAACATTCAACATTGTCTCTCTGTCTCTCTCTCCATCGCAAATTCGCAAATTGGACCCAGCTGTTGCTGACCGGTCGATGACTCCGGATGCAACATCCAAGTTGCTACCTCTCACCTATCTTTGTCTGGCATTTGCATAGAATTATCACATGGATCACCTGATTTTAAAAGCATCCAGACATTATCACACCGTAACTGTTTAAGAAGGCACATGACATATGCATGATTATTTCAAAAGCCCATGCATATAAAGTAAATGAATGAAGAAGAGAGGAAAAATGAATTAATCGATATGATTCATACCCGTCACGTCTTGTTCGCCATCAATATTACTGTTTGTCTGGATTATCAACCACCAGCCAACAAATCAGTATCCACCGGCAGTCAATACTTTTTTTTCAGAACAAATCAACACCAGCCACCACCCAGCCGAACAGCGATTGTCTCTCTCTCCATCGCAAATTCGCAATTCGCATTCGCATGCTGAAAATTGGACCCAACAGCTGCTGACCGATCGTCTTGCATTTGCATAGAATTATCACATGTATCACCTGATTTTTTTTAAAAAAACATCCAGCCATTTTCACACCGTAATTGTTCAAGAAGGCACATGGCATGCATGATTTCAAAAGCCCATCCAAAGGAAATGCATGAAAGAAGAGGAGAATGATGGAGGAAGAAGTAGATGTCGTCTTAGATTTGACGAGCGGGCCCCACAACCCCGCCGAAACCCTTGTCTTTACTGGCATGCACGCATGCATGCTGTATACAAGCACAGGGGAAAAAAGATACATATATACATATATATTATATATATACAAATATATTATATATACAAATATATTATATATACAAATAAAGCAACATGATATTGTTGAATGATGGCGAGGTTGATGATGCGCACAGCTCACTCCCGCGCTGACTGACACGCCCGCGCGCACGGCCACGGCCATGAGATCATTAGCTGATACCCAACCCAAGCTGTATTATTGTTTTTGCTAGCTCTTCGTGTGCAAGCGAGAGAGACTAGATTAGATTAAACAAACCCGCTTTAATCTGCAGTGCAGGCCCCCCTCTATCTCTTCTTTCCAGTGCAGCTTCCCTCGCTCACTCTCCAGTACGCCCCCGCTCTATTTATACCCCCGTACGTCTCCTTCCTCTCGCTCCACCTCGGGCTAGTATAGCTAGATAGCATCCACCAGCTGCTTCTCTCCATCCTACGGCTAGCAGCGGCAGGCGGCGGCGCCATGCTGACCTCGCTGAGGTACCTTGCCGGCACGGCGGGGCCGAGCGGCTTCGGCTCGCGAACCACGGCGGAGGAGGCCACCGCCGGCGGCGACCTCCGCCACGTGACGGCCATCATCACCGGCGCGACGTCGGGGATCGGGGCGGAGACGGCTCGCGTCCTGGCCAAGCGCGGCGCGCGGCTGGTGCTCCCCGCGCGGAGCCTCAAGGCCGCCGAGGACGCCCGCGCGCGCCTCCGCGCCGAGTGCCCCGGCGCCGACGTCGTCGTGCTCCCGCTCGACCTCAGCTCCCTCGCCTCCGTCCGCCGCTTCGTCGCGAGATTCCTCGACCTCGGACTCCCGCTCAACCTCCTCGTGTACGTCGTCCTTGTCCTCCTCCAACTAGTCTATATTATTCTGCACTTTGCACACCACCACCACCAACTCCGGCCACCGCGAGCACCACCGGTGGCGGCGCTATACTTTAATTTATTAATTTGTTGCATGCGCCATGATTTTCGGCTCGTCGACGTACGATCATTGATGATGTTCTTTTGGTTTCGATCGTTTTCAGCAACAACGCCGGCAAGTACACCGACCGCTTCGCCTTGTCGGAGGACGGCGTCGAGATGACCTTCGCCACCAACTACTTAGGTCACTTCTTGCTGACGCGGCTGCTGCTGGAGAAGATGGCGGAGACGGCGCGGGCGACCGGCGTCGAGGGCCGCATCGTCAACGTCTCCTCCACCATCCACAGCTGGTTCGCCGGCGACGACGCCGTAGAGTACCTCGACCGCATCACCCGCCGGAAGATGTACGTTGCACGCTATAGCTACCTCCTCCATGACGGATCCTCCTCCGGTGATCCAAGATTTGATATCACCGGCTCTGATTTAATTTCTTACTGATTGGTTGATTTCCAGACCGTACGATCCGACGAAGGCGTACGCGCTCTCCAAGCTCGCCAACGTCCTGCACACCAGAGCGCTCGCCGAACGGCTGAGGGAGATGAACGCCAACGTGACGGCCAACTGCGTCCACCCCGGCATCGTCAGGACCCGGCTCATCCGCGACCGCGACGGCCTCGTCACCAGTGCGTCCTCTCCTCCTCTGATCCCTTCACTTCATTTCTCAAACACGCAGGAGAGACAAGTACCATCTGTTCTGTCCATTGCCTATACGAACTGAACCTTAATTCTGACAATAGATGGGTTCGTACTGAACTGCAGATACAGTGTTCTTCCTGGCGTCGAAGCTCCTCAAGACAATCCCTCAGGTCAGTTCAGTTCACTACTCATCTGGTTTCAGTCTTCTGCCCTGTTCCTGCTGCTCTGTTCCATGTCTCTGAACTCCGAAGTCTGATTCTTCTTCTTCATCAGGCGGCCGCGACGACGTGCTACGTGGCGGTGCACCCAGCGGTGACCGGAGTGTCGGGGAAGTACTTCGCCGACTGCAACGAGGCGTCGCCGTCGAGGCTGGGCGCCAGCAGCGAGGAGGCCGCCAAGCTGTGGAGCTTCTCTGAGAACATAACGGCAGAGAAGATTCAAAAGATGGGTGTCTATGTCAGCGCCGGCGGCTTCCGGCTCCAGGTTCAGAGCTCTAACGCAGACCGCGGCATGGCCCTCGCGTAGTAGGAGCTGCCTCGAGATTCAGAAGTTTTGATCCCCAACGATGTGCCCCTGATGAGATCACACATCCTGAAAAGCATAGTAATAGTATTAGCATCAGTCTCAAAAACCAGAGGAGATAGCAGTGAACTAGTGAAATACAAGTATAGCTTTGAGCCTGTAAATATATAGCCATACATATATGTTATAGAGTACTCTGTTATATGTATACAAGTATATGCTAGTGTGTTCTGGGAATTGTCAAAGATCAGTATGTCAAATGTTTATGCTGAAGCATGAGTATATCATTGACTATTTTCGCCATGTGTTGAAGCTTTTTGGTTAACTGGTTGGGACATCCACATGCATCTCAACAATTTCATTTCTGTCCATATGTCACAATATATTAGATTGCACTGGTTCAAGGTTTCGACTCCACTAACCAAATACAATGATTCCATCCATTGCGCATTTGCGCTAGATACTCGTCCTTTGGCCCCTTGCAGTAGTGGACTTCACTATTCGCACGTCATCTAATCATGCCTGGCATCAAATAGATAGCTTGTTTGTAGCTGAAGGAAAAGGGACCATGGATTTGGTCCTCAACCCCAACTTGAACAGTTTGCTGAATTTTCTATCCCGCTAAGCACGGGCTAGAAGAAAAAGGTAGCAGCAAACAAAAGAAGGTTAAACATGCTTGCAACTCAAGCTCCACTGCAGTTCTATTGCAAATTTGGCACTAGTTGACTAGGGGAGTCTCATGGCACTCCTAAACAGTTGTTAATCCAAAGGTGTGATTACTGTTTACCTGTTAGATAAAAGAGACCATAAAGAACACACATGATCTAATTAGGTAGATGATTAAACAATGATGGACTCGGAAGACTCATTGTACCTCTAACTAGTTGTTAAGCAACCCCCTTTATGTTCCACTAGGAGGAAAGCCTCTTTCTAGGTAACCCTAACACATCAGGAGATAGAAGAATTAAGCTGGACACTTGCTAGCAATCATCCCCTGATTCCTTCTATCATAAAAAAGAGCACATTCTACCAATAAGTACACAACTAAACCTACTAGATGTACTTAATCAAGTGATTGGTATGATTTAAGATATCATTAGAAGAAGATTGGCCTCATGATGGCTGCAAAACTGTTGATGATTAGCTGAAAGGCACAGAAGATTCCTGTGCCATAACGGGACAACTTAATAATGCACCGCCTTTGGCAGAAGTGCCAAATCCCAAATGGTTCAGTTTGAAGTGGCTAATGATGTATGAATGAGTAGATCAGTAGCTGGATTAGGATGGACCATAATTTAGTCTGACTATTTGAATCGAGCAGTTTAATGAAGACGATGATCTCTATCAACTAAAATTCACAATCTAGAGTCTGTTCGGCTTCTCTATTCGATGGACCACTTTGTTAACATGTGCAATAACACTAAAGAATGACCTCACTCGTGCTCAGCACGCCATGGCACCCATATGACAAATTTTGGTTTCTTGCAAGGCCAAGGCGTTAAGTTCATCAAAAGAATACATTGTAATAGGAACACATTTATTTTTTCCATTTCAGTAGCAGGGGAAAAAGTCCTGAATTCTACCGTCAAGGTATCACAAATCATTTCGATTTTTTTGGGCTGATTCTACCAGTGCCAGTAACATTTGTTGTTCTCAAAAGAAAATTAACAGTGGGTTTAACTGATAATGCATTTATTTCCTAGATATAACAAGATACTAGGATAGGCTACTTTCCTTATTGAACATAGGCTAAGCAGTTAGTCTACAGCACTTGGCTAGTATTTCATGAAGTCCTCCAGGATCCATGCTTAAGCAGTTCCAGGGAGAACAGGAATAAAATACTGGAAGCTGCATACATGCACCTTCATAAGTTCAGAACCTCTTAAACCTGGTTTATGACTGAAGAGGTAAGACGGTGGGAAAAAGATCAACAGTGGTTGCTTCATGAACTGTGCTCTGGAATATCTCAGCAAGTGCAAGTAATAGATGAAAGTGCATGTTTTTTGAAGAAACATGAACATGCTGCAATAAAACTGAAGTTTATTAAACATAAAGAACTGTTTTACAACATACAACAATGAGAAATTAGTTGGTATATACTTGGTACCAACCACCTAATTTAGGTGACTATGAGCTACAACAAAAAGATATAATTAATAGTACCCTTACAAGCTGACTGTGGGGTTGCTAGCTCCATTTAGCCCGTCCACCAGCCTTCTCTTTGCTGTTTTACTGCGATAACACCACACCTCAAATGCCTCGGTGAGATCAGGATACCTGAACTGCTCTGCTTTCTTCATCCACTCCGACAGTATATCAGCCTGATCATCCGATGGCAATGCTAAGACCATTGAGACTATTGCGCTCTCAATATTCTGACACGAGTCTGAATCCATCTGCAGAGATGTTCCATCCTTACTATTTTCATCTAGCAAGCGCTTTGTCATTTGAATATAAGGAAGCCATGTCTTCAGGAAATGAACTCTGAACGATGATGGGAGAACCACTGAGCCATAGCCAACAGCATCCAAGGCCTTTCCGGTCACTTCGATAAGCTTTGACTTCACAGCCCACAAGTCTGAGCTATACTTCTTATCCTGAACCACTGAAAGAACGTGGTCAGATATTTCTGACCAGCCAGAAACAAAGTCGTGCATCATATCAATCTTTGCCAGGAGATTCACTATCCAGTCAATGTCAGCTAAGCTGCACATAATCGTTTGCTCTGCTTGATCAGGTGACTGATCAAACTCAGTGCACAACAGGTCTAGCCCAGTCCTAAGTGTGGATAGCAGTTTTCTCAAACCTTCCTGAACCACATACTTCACGTCTTCATCCATAGCAACCAAAGCAGTGTCATCATCCTCGTGGATCATGAAGTCAATTTGCTCCTGGGCAGAAGTTTTGAGGTCGTCCAAGAAAGGAGGAAATGGAGTTTCCATGGATGTAGCAAAACGAATGGCAGAGATGAAGACATTCTTAACAGCATCCGCACTGGGGGCTTGAAGACGGGCTAACAAAGACGATGCTTTGGAGCCAAGAGTTCGAGCTACTTCTAAAATCTCCTCCTCCTCTTTTTCATCCCAGGAAGCAGCTTCAATGTATTCAATGCAACTTTTGGTAACCAACTCGCATCCGAGAGAATTTGATGCTCGAAGAACACCAACAGCTGACTTCACAGAATCAAATGAATCTACAACTGATTCTCTAGGAAGATACATTGACTTTAGCATCTTGACATGATGGTCATACTCAACCTTTGGGCACTCAATTTCAATGCAATTATCAGAACGAATATCATTTTGACCAAACCAATCTGCAAAGTACTTGCTATATTGGGAAAGAACAGATGAATGACAGGAAAACCATTCTGGCTGCTCATCAATTACTTTAAAGCAAACACGAACATCACTTGTAGTATGGTCGTCAAACTTGTATCCCTCAACCAGTTTGCCTGGCTCCATATTTCACTTGAGATCACTAATATTGTTTCTCCATGCTTATTAGCAACATAAGTCCGCAAAACTGCAAAAAAGAAAAAGAAAAAAAATTAACTGTGGGCACCAAAAAAAAAAAACTGCTGAATAGAAAGCAGATCAAACTATTACCATCACAAATAACTTTTTGATGAAAGTTAACATAGCTTATGGAAATAGTACAATTTGTTGTTTTCCGAGTATATCATTTGTTGTTTTGCAAGAAAATACCATATACTTCTTGGCATTCGTAGCAAAAGTTAAATATGAGTTTTAAGAGTCAACATTCAGCTAGACATGACAACTACTTTCTGACCATTTTGGTTGCAAAATAATCCATTTGGGTAACTTCAGCTTGGAAATTCGTATTCTCCTGTGCTAATATGATTTTTTTTCATGCCAACTACATGGTGGAATCTCGCTCTATACATAAAAGCAGAGGTCACTTCTTTATGACACTCTGAAACCCAACCTCAACCGCAAATTCAGATAAGCGCTACAAAACTTTACAACTGACCCAAATGGCGCATTGCGTTTGCGATGCATAATTACACATGGAACTGCTCCTCACTTCATCGAACTATCATCGATGAAGTAAGGTCTTGAGTTAAAAAGTCAAGTTCGCTACAGTGGCGGCTGGCCAGCACACACGCCTCAAAGGTCAAGTTAGCTCATTAGCTGCACCATTTAGGCATGCATACACCTCCAGGTGGGGTGGATTTCATCAGATAAGTACGCCAGTAACGTTCACTACAGCTCTACACTCACTGGCACCACGAATCAACCAATTCCCCTTCCCCTTTTATTACTTGACTACTTGAGCACAGCTAAAAAGATTGGATTAAACCGGTTCTAGCACTTCACCACGCAGCAAGGAGACGACAACAGTTCGGAGACAGCCTGGGATTGGTTTCTTGCTTGCCGCGAAGGAAATTACTGGAGCAAAATTAACTCTTTGGGCAATCCATCAAGGTAGAATAGGACTTCCATACCAGCAGTATCAGGAGGAGAAATCAATCAAGTCCGGATGGATCTGCACGTCCAGTACCAGCTGATTGGAGGGGAGGGGCAGGGGGAGCTGAGAGGAAGACTCTCCGTTATCGCCACGTCTCGCGCCCCGCCGGTCCAGCCCCCTCGCCTCCGTTCTCTCCACCGCCTTGCGCCGCCGCAAGAAGAACCCTATCTGACGCGGTGACGGAGGCAGGGGAGATAGCAAGGTGCCATGGGATGATTGGAGCCGAGGTGCTTGCGCCACAATGGGGACACGGCAGAAGAGATGGGTCCAGTGGCATTTTTTTGATGGCTCAACGCAGCCGGCTACAGCCCACAAATTAAATGAAATCCTAACTATATTATCACTAACAATGCGTTTTGTAGGCTTTCAATGGCCAATTCTAGCGCATTTGGCGGGAACGTTGTCACAAGTGCGACTAAGAATTTGTTGACCAAATTTTACTTAACCTCGCTGTAGACTTTTAGCAAAGTTAGGACAAAGTTAGGACCGTTTGGAAGATATCAAACAGTGTGCAAGTGTACAGAATAGAACACAAGATCTGACTCTATTGCCTGCATCAGTAATAAAGGGCTGTCATCAGTAATAAAGGGATCAATAACATTCACTACTAGCACTTTGGATTAACCACATTTATTCGAATCACAGGTACAATCGCTCATATCTACCACATGATATAGATATCTGGAAGTCCCATGCACCAAAATCTTGTCAGTTATGCATCATCCATGGGCCTTCCTAGTTCAATGGCCCTCAAATGGAAACTAATACAACCCTTTCAACAAACCTTGCACAAAGGGCGCAATGAGAAAGGCTTTACACAGAAGAAAATGACAACAAAGCTTGCTATGAACAAAATGAAGCAAGCAGCCGGAATTAAACTAGTCAAATACTCAAATCACAAATCAATCACTAAATAAGGAACATACACCAAGGCAGCAGCCTTAGTAGGGCTCCAAGGATTCGACAACCCTCATCGCCTGTATTTGCAAGGTCGTCTGCCTCTGCTCTGCGTCGAGGGTGGAGCCGAACCGGCTTGCTGCCCATATGAGCGACGCGCACTGCTCACCAAATAGATTCTTCATTTGTTCATGTATGGGAGAGTTTTCCTTCACATAAACATGACCAATGAGTAACAATAGGAACTCCCCGCATTTCAATCTGCACCCAAGTATCAAATGAACAAAAAACAAGTCATCTCACAATAGAGATAGAGGTGTTTCTGAAAAGCCATGACAATGTCAGACAGGCTAAACTTCCACACACAATTGTATGATTCATAATAGCTTAGCAGAACCCAAATAAATTCACAGAGGTATCTACAGCTTTGTCAAGCCGCAGTTTAACAGACGTTTTTCATTTGATCACTCACTTGTTTATGTTTCTTAAATTGGCACATGATAATGAAATATCAGCAAAATATTTTTTTTACATGGCACAGTGAAAATAAGTTAAATTATGAGGCTAGGCATTCAGACAATAAAAAAGACCTCAAGGAATAATACTTGCCTTATATGCTTTTCTACTTGCACATCCTTTAAGAGTTCAGCAACCTTTTCGAGTCCACTGTATTCCTCAAAATCCTGGATAGTTATATAAATATAGTCAGCTGAAGAATAGAAAGAACCAGGAAAACCAGAAACAAAGTATGCCAACCTGTTTCTATATATGACTCTTTTCTTACTTAAGAGCAGTATCAATGATGTACAGAAATGAAATACATTTTACACATATCTTGGCCAGTGCAAAATATGCTTTGAAGGATAAAGACCAATCTAGTAATAATTTTCGATCAGATTAGAATATCTACTGGATTTTTTTTACAATGTTCTCTTACATTGATTACTTATATACTAATCTTAAATGCAAAATGCTATATAACCAAATTTTCACATATACAAGAGTTAGACAATTAGAATATTTAGGTAAAGAGATAACTATACCATCTGATTGGAGGGTGAGTCCAACATCAGTGATACCAGCGCATCCAAGCACACGCCTTGCTCAGTTGGACCTCGGCTGGCTAATATATTCAAGAGTACCTACACCAAGTTAAGTTGGTAACTGATCAATGTAAGAAATAATGGATCTAACATAAGCTGATGTCACTCTATTAAATTGTTGTTTATGCTTGGCCAAAAGAAGGCCTTCATAGTTGAATAAGATTGGTGAATTACTGTCACAAAGAAGAGGAACTTCCTGACAGTGATCTGACCCCATTGAAGCCTAGAAGTAATGAGCCATAAATTATCAGAAATGGATGGTGATTACCTTCACAGCCTTGTATTTGTGGGCCAGAGCTGTGCATCGGCTATATAAAAGGCAACAACCTTCCAAGACTCTAAGAGCAAGAGCAATTTCAGAATCAGTTGGGGGGCTTGTAATCCTCATTGGTTCAGTCCCAACTATATGATCCAATGTCACAACAGGAACTTCCTTTGGTTGATGCAACGAATTCTGGAAAAGAACAGGAATAACTGTAGCAGAACACAAGCTCATCAGTAAGTGCTCCATTCTCAGTTGTAAACACACTGAGCAAAATACCTGAACATATAAAATGTCTTTTGAGATTTATAGATAAACTTGGCATGCGCACTACAAATCCAGAATAAGGAGAAATATACCACATTGTAACGTTGCTATACTAAATTACTCATAGAAAGTTATGCTAATGGTCATATAATATTAAAAAGTTGAGTACAGACATAAGATTCACAGGCAACACAGAGTCCTCCTATTTGACCATTTAAATATAATAGACACAGATCATTATGAGATAGATCCAATAATGAACAAATCAGATTCAAGATTTAAACAGGCTCATTTACGTTTATATATTTAAAAAGAATACCAATACATAGGTAACAGGTTTGCACTTCACTTAAAAGGCACCATGAGGGGACAAAGAGAATGCAGCGGTTATTCCATTGGCAACAATTAAATGCAATCCAATAAGTCAGCAACGAAATAATGATGTCGTTACTGGCTGCAATTTTTTAAACAAAACGGACCGCCTATTTATATTAAAAAGCAGGATAAAAGCACCAGGGAAAGCGACAAATTGGGGGGAGGGGGGAGCTACCACTATAGCTAGCCAGATCATGCCAATGCCACCAAGGTACTGAAAACGGCTACCTAGTTATTGTTACCATGGATGTCACTCTTGTGACCTGAAGGGGTATAGATCAAAAGGCTGTTTGGGGACAACTGTCACCTAATGATGAATTGTGGACTCCAATTAACGAGCCTGTGAGCAATGAACTGATTAATTTCCTCTGCTTATGTTACGTTCTTACAAAAGGGCTCCTATAGGCTATAGCTACACCTTATGGTCTCTAATTTGCATCGAAGCATTGTTCATTCAGTTCAAGCGGTCATTGGTCACTGCATAAGAGATTAGTAGCATAACCGTACGGAACTCACGAATATTTCAATATTTTCGCATCAGATCACCAAAATGGGTGGAGGAATGGTACCTTGGAGATCGGGGATGGATTGGGAGTGGCGGAAAAGGAGCAGCCGCGCGTCATCTGCCTCGGATGCGGTGGAGCGAAGAAAGCCGAGGAGGCTGCGGAGACCGCGCGCGCGGAGGAAGGAGAAGTCCGCCTTGGCATCGCGCAGGCCAGACCGCAGCGCCAGTGTCACCTCCCGGTACAAACGCCGCCGCGCCAGCGCATCCACCAGCTCCCCGCCGCTGCCACTGCCACTGCCTCCCTCATCCGCAACCGACGGAGAAGACCCATCCCCTCCTGCCGGGTCAGCATCCTTCCGACTCATCCCCGTCGCCTCCGGCCGCCGGCGACGTCGGGCCCCCCTTCCTCTTCCCCCTTCTTCACAGCTCTTGTTTTTTTGCTTTCCCGTTTTGCCCCTGGCTCAAGACGAGAAAGACCGACTACTTATATTTTTACAGAGCCCACGGTCCATTACGGCCCAGAAAAGCCCAACGCGATCACACGAGTTGCCCGAGTGGGGGGTAGTCAGGCGAGCTCCTCCCCGCGCCGCCGCCAAAACCCTCAAAACCCCGTGACGCCGGCGGCGAGGAGGCGGAGATGGCGACGCGGGTGAAGGACGTGGCGCGGCGGTCGACAAAGAAGTATGTGGAGGAAGCTCTGTACCGGCGGCTGTTCCGGAAGGGGTCGACGCCGCAGGCGGTGCGGGAGGAGGTGGACGGCTTCCTCGACAGCCGGAAACGGGCGTTCAAGTGGGAGGTGGGCGTTTGCGTCCGCCGCATGCGGCGGAATGCACTCTATCGCCCGGCGCTCAAGGTCCGGCCCTTACTTTTTTTTTTCTCTATCCTCATTTCGTGATCCCGTTTTGGTCCTCGTGATGCGGCGGTTGCTCATGTTTAGATCTGATGATGGAAGTAGGATTCGGAAGGGAACAAATCCTGATATGAAAATGGTAGTACGGTGTGAATTATTGCCAAGATGAATTTCTTTTCTTGCAAAATTTGCCCCCCAGACATGAAAATGCTTAATTTGATTTTACGGGTTGTTTAAGTATGCTAAGAAATGTTACATTTGATTTTGAGTATTGTAAATTGTGATGGGAAATTGGGAATAGGCTTGAACACGGTGAAATGATGCTCTTGTCTCCATCGTTTGTTCATACGCCTCTCAAGCATGTAAAAGTAGTACTCAACTATGTGGATTTCTTACTTTCTTTCCATTGACCTTTAGATGGGGTTGTATATCTGCTTATTGAAAGCTAAAAGCTGTCAGATCTGCACAACACATGAATTTGTTCATATCCTCTGTCCTGCAATTAGTCCCATTTTATCGTTCAGTGAAGCTTCATAACTTGTGGCATTTGGTCTTTTCATTGTTATGGTTAGCTACTTAGCTGTACTGATGGTGTTTTATCAAGTGACAGAATTAGGCACCAGTTTCTTGCTTTTCTTCATGACAGAATTAGCTTAGTTTTTGCTTCTTTTTGTATTTTTTTTTTCTGAACAACCAAGGTTGAGATGCACAGAATCCATTCCCTTTTTATATTCTTATATTAGGAACTGTGCTATTCATCTTAATCGGTCCATCTTCAATTAATTTATCAGTAAGACAATATGTCATGTTTTCTGCTCCATTTGAAATTGCCAACTTCTTGGTGATGTTTGCTGACCATTATAGAAGTTTATTCATTTTCTTGTGCCATGTTTATGGTGGTTACCATGGTTCTTATGGCGTCGCCTAGGCGTCCAGGCGGTCCCTGGTCGCCATGGAAAACAGGCCGCCTTGGGCGCCTAGGAGTCGCCTAGGCGGTAAGGCGCCCAGAAGTTTTCATGGACGCCTAGGCGCCATAAGAACCACGGTGGTTACTTTTTTCCTTAGTTACAAGTTGATTCTTGGTATGCTGTGACTCCAATATTTTCTTAATGATATGTTATGCACCACAATATACCGTGTAACAGTCCTTTTCTAAAATATAGTACTCCCCTGGATCTTTTCATGTGCTAAGGTGGACTTCTCTATTAATTTTTTTTAATTGTTCAGCATTTAGCTAACCAGGAAAGTGGCATGCTATATGTTTTGACCTGATTTTTTTAGTTTTGGTGTGATCAACAGCAAATGTTCATTGTGTTATTCCAAGCTACTTTTTATAGTATAATCTGCTTTAAGAACCACGAGTTTCTACAGAAGCACCTTCACGTTTCATTGTCTTATTCAACCTTCTTGTATCTTTTTGTACATAACTGCAGATGTAAAGAATATAATGTTCAGAGTGTGGTAAACTATAGTGCATGTAGTTTCTACTCGTATGCCTATGTAAATAGTGCTACTTAGCTCGAAAATTCCAAATTGCTTGTTCATGTGGCAGTAGCTAGTGAGATAATTCCAAATAGGGATTTTGCATTTCAACAAGCTCCTATCTGAACGCCCCCCAAAAGTTCAGTAGCGTGCTACATATAAATGTTGCTAGAAGACTCGATTGATTATCATGATGCAATTTTTGTGGACTGAAAAAGAAAGACTTCCCTCTGCAATGGGTGTTCAATGTATATATTGTTATATACACGTCAGTACTTTAAAAAAACCATTTATTACTTACATATTGATGTTGCTACTAGTGATCACTGGTCCCTTTCATGGCGAGTAATTGTGCTGGCTGCTAACCAGCCATTTCTATTTGAAATGTTGTTGTTTTCTTTCATTTTCATGTTTTTTCCCAAATGAAGCAGCACATAAAGTGGATAGAGAGAAGTGACCAGTGATAGCTCTGAATTATGTTGAATCTTGTTTATTTGCTTCTGACAGCTCTGAATCTAATCAACTAAGTTTAAATGGATCCTTTCTCTCCCTTTTGTTTATTTATGCAGCTTTCTGAAGTTATGGCTAGAAGAGGCATGAATCCTACTATCAGTGATCAAGCAATCCGCCTGGATCTTGTTGCCAAATCAAGAGGCATTGCTGCTGCTGAGAAGTACTTTTTGGACCTCCCAGAAACTTCCAAGACTCATCTCACATATGGTGCTCTTCTCAATTGTTACTGCAAAGACTTGATGACTGAGAAGGCTGAGGCCCTCATGGAAAAAATGAAGGAGCTCAACTTTGCTTTCACTGCCATGTCCTATAACAGCTTAATGACAATGTACACCAAAGTCAACCAGCCAGAGAAGGTCCCCAGTATCATTCAGGACATGAAGGCCGATGATGTATTGCCAGATGTCTTCACTTATAATGTTTGGATGAGAGCGCTTGCAGCTCTCAAAGACATACCAGGGGTCGAAAGGGTGATTGAAGAGATGAAAAGGGATGGCCGTGTTACTCCTGACTGGACAACGTACAGTAACCTGGCCTCCATATATGTTGATGCTGGACTGTTTGAGAAGGCAGAAGCTGCTCTTAAAGAGCTTGAGAAGCGGAACACTAGCAATGACATTGAAGCCTACCAGTTTCTTATTACATTGTATGGGAGGACGCACAATTTAGTGGAAGTTCATCGTGTTTGGCGGTCATTGAAGCGGAATTGTCCTAGAAAGGCAAACATGAGTTATCTCAACATGATTCAGGTTCTGGCCAATCTGAAAGATTTGGCTGCAGCTGAAACCTGTTTCAAAGAGTGGGACGCACAGTACATCCATCCACCTAAGAAGAACATGGAGGGCTCTGCTGCATCCACTACAGAGCCAGATTCTTCGACTACTCTGCCTAGTAATCAGTCCGATGTCAAGGGAACCAAGGGAGTGGAGGAACTCGAACCGAAGCATCCAAAATATGACATCCGGGTTGCAAATGCTATGATGAAAGCATACATTGCAGAGGGTATGCTCGACAAGGCTGTCGCTCTGAAGAAGCATGCCAAGATGCGCGGCGGAAGACTGAACGCCAAGACATGGGAGATCTTCATGGAGCATTACCTCAAGGAAAGCGATCTAAAGATGGCTCACTGGTGCGCTGACCGCGCAATGAAGAAGGGCCACAGTAGCGGCAGGATATGGGTGCCGCCACGCGACGTGACGGAGACACTGATGGACTACTTCGAGAACAACAGAGACGTGGATGGAGCCGAGCGGTACGTCGAGGCCCTGAAGAAGGTGCAGAAGGATTTGGGCACGCTGGTGTTCGAACCGCTGGTGCGGACGTACGCGGCTGCCGGGAAGAAGTTCCCTGGGATGCGGCAGCGGCTCAAGATCGAGGACGTGGAACTCGGTGAGGAAGCTGCCGAGCTGCTCGATTCCATCTGCGTCGACCAATAGATGGGGCCTCGTTCTTTTTGTTCATTTTAATAACAGCAGGGTGCTTGCGGATGCTCTCAGCTATCTGTTGTGCGAAATCTGTGATGCCATTATGTACACTGCAATTTAGCCACCTCTTCTTTTTCTTTCATCATATATTCGTATGGTGCAACCTCTAGGGAGTGGGAGCTGAATTTGGTTCCAAAAATCATGTAACTTTCACTTATGCCTGCTTGCTCAATTTGGGAGATTTTTTTTTGGTTTCGAGTAGAACCGAGTTCTGATGCCGTTTGCTGTTGTCACTGGACTGATGCCAGCTATATACAAGTTAAGTTCTTTCGATTGCTTGGTAAACTCTACCTGTCGGTGCAAGTTGTAATGTTGGCATGTGTGTTTTGGCAAGGCAAGGCTGGCTGTCCTGGTCGATGTGTCCCGGGCTAGTTTATGCAAAGCTGGAATATGACAAAGCCCCAAGAAGGTACTGAGACAGTGAGATAGATTCTGCAGCACATTTCCGCTGGATTGGATCGCTTCATCGGCATTGCCAGTAGGCAAGCCGGTGCACGAGCACGATCGATCGAGCTCCCGCGCGGGCTGCGCTGCTGATCGGACGGCAAGGAAGCCGGGCGCCGGGGCACGTCGGACAAGTTGGCATGGACGGCGGCGGCGCGACACGGACGCGGGGTAACATGCGGAGGAACGTGGCAACAACATGAGACCCAGCTGGGGAATTTGGCTGCGTCGCACGTGCGTGCGCCGCCGCCGACAGACATATCTCTCCGGATGCGTGCCCATGTGTGATTGTGCTGCGTACTGTAGATGCAAATCCCTCCCTCCTACTGGATGCCTCCGAACAACATTCCAAGTCGATCCACTGTCTGTACCACGCATTCTTCTTCTTCGTAAGCTGCACACGGATCATGCGTATAGTAGGTACAGTCACTGCTAACGCTCCGACTCGATGACTCCGAATCATTGGAGTTGGAGGCAGGCAGCCACCCCCAATCATTTGCGTTCAGGCGATGAGGTCCCGCCCGGCCCACCACCACACCAAGGCACTTTCTTATAGAGTCAAAACATTTTATTTTTAATCAAAATTAAGAAAGGGTGTCAAAAAATTTATGGACATTGAATAAATGTAGAATGAAAATATGTTTAATAAAAAATTAATACTCCCTCCGTCCCAGACTATGGCTTCGTTTAGATTTTTTCAAAGTAAAAATTTTTCACCTTTGATCATGAATAATGAAATAATCATAAATGCTAATAACATAAAAATGATATCAGTAGATTTATCATGAAACGAACTATCAAAATATGTAATCTTTTTCTATTTGAAATAAATTATTTTAAGAATTACAGTTGGTCAAAATTGAAAATTTTGACTTTGAAAAAGTCTAAACGAAGATATATTCTAGGACGAAGGGAGTAGTATTTACTTGATATCATGAATGTTAGGATTTGTTGTATAAATTTGGTTAAACTTGATATTTTGATTTTCCTAGGAGGGACCCAGGGCTCGGCGACCCTAGGCGTATCCTCGCGGGCTCCATTGATGTATCCACTAAGTACATGTTATTCGTCAGTGATCACAAAGCCGCAACTCCCTTCTGTTCTTGTGCTGCATATCGAGAGAAAAAAAAGTTGTGACTTCACCTCCCCTAGGCTCCGTTCGGGCGCTGGGTCCGTTACTGTCAAAATAGTTGGAATGACTTACAATTTGAACGAGAAAATAGTAGTACTAGAAAAGAACATTTCCATAGATGCGAACGCGAGGTAGATGCAGTGCAGGCGTGCAGCTCACTCCACTGTAGCGTACCGCCGCCACACATCACCGGGCCGTGCAGGCCACTTGGCTTGAGGTGACAGCAGCGCCCGATCCCATGATGGGGATTCCCATCTCGTGGATCGACGAGCGAGACGACGAACGATCATCCACTGGCCGGGAGGATCACGCACGCTGCGGGGGACACGTCGGCGGCCATAGCTGTAGTTTCGGCTCCTTTCGTTTTCGTTGAGAAGGGAGCCGGCAGCGGGTCCGAACCTGAAAGCGCCATTCAATTGAGGCCTCCTCAATTATTTTTCCCGCGAGAAGGCTCGCGCAGCCATCATCGGCTCGATCCCCATCCCCTGCCGTGGATTCTACGGCGACGGCGACGTGTGCTAGCTGGCCCCGCCCGCCGGCCGCCGCACTGCCACCGTGTCGGCTACGCGTACCATGGCGCTGGCCGCGTGGATTATCTGTGACCCGAGATACGATTAACATGGATGTCGATCCGATTAATTAGTTTAGTTAATTAATTTATTTGATTTGCGGCGTCAGACTCCGTCGTGAGGTTTTATCGCTGTCCCTGTCCGGTGCTCTCCCAGCCGTCGAAAGCCAGCGGTGGACGGCCGAGACTCCAAGAGAGCCAGCAGTCGCCGTCGCTGTTGGATTCGACAAAAAATCATCTTCCCTCTCCAGACATGAGACATCCATCGGGTCATGGCACGCGGTTGGCGGCGGTAGATTCTTCACCATCTTCCTAAAATAAAACCATGCGGAATCATCGATGATTACGTTCGTGTTCCACGAGTAGTAATTAGGAGCATCATTTTTCTTAAAAGAATATTGGAAAGAATTCCTGATTCGCTCTTTGGCCGGTGTCGACATGATCGCCGCCGCTCGCTGTCCTTGTCCGGTCTGCTTCTCGTCTCATCCCGGCGCGGCGCCTCCTCTCCGTCCACCTGCCGGACTGCCCGTCGTCGTCGGCGTACGGGCCACGGCCAGGTTGTGCCGAATGCCCGCCGCGTGGCCACCGCCGGCTCCGGCAGCTTCCACCAACGCTTGGCCGTGCCGCGCTGCTCCTCCTCCATGTCGGCACTCGGGCGGCGGGCGGCGCACTAGCAGGATGATCAGGATCACGACGGGGAACGGCCGAGCCAACTGCCGCACAGCGGCCGGGGAGGCGATCGAGACGGGGGGATGACTCGGGTGGTTGGCGGGGCTCGAGGTGGGGCCCAGGGCCTGCACGGGCGTCGGCCGCCGGGGAAGCGAGCGAGCGGGCGAGACGGGGCGGCGCCACCACCACCAGACCAGCCACGTGCCCCGTCCCGTCCACAGGGCCGAATCCCGAGAGACTTTTGTGCCAAATCCTCCTGACCACATGACCCGGAGTAATAATACTAGTAATCATTGAGGACCTCATATAATGCAGGTTTTTTAATTTTTTTAAAAAATACTACAAGTGCATTTGTCTCTTTCAAGATCGAGAGACATGCGACACTGTGGCAGGATCACTTAAGAGAAAGACACAATAAGATCAGATGTGACCTGTGGCCTGTGGGGTAGTAGTACGCAGTGTTAAGCTTGTTCGAGAATTGGATGAAAGAAATGAGCAGTTTCCTTTTTTTTACTCTCTTTCTGTAGCTTGGTGAGCAGCTTTAATTCAAACCGAAATAATCATTGATCTAAGAAATGAAAAGGAATAACCTAATGTCTGGGCTACTCTAAAAGAGACAAATCAGTGGCAGCTAGCTAGTCAGAAGCATCCGAGGCTGTCAAATGGCTACTACGGTCAGAGCATCTCCTGAAACCTAAAAGCAAATTTTGGCTCCTTTTTACTGTCGTCACTCATACGAGGAACTTTGAGCGAAATCAATCTTAATTTGTTTGTCAAAATAAACACAAACAAAAAGCAAAACATGATCCACTTTTTGACTCGTTAAATCCGGTAGGTAGGGTCCCGAGCAGTAGTGTGCGTGCCGTGCATAAAGCTGGTATGAGCAGCAAGTTTTTTCAAAAAGTAAAAATGATTAACAGCAAAAGTGTGTGCCACGCGAGAGGGAAAGAAGAACGCGGCTGGACCACTAGCCGTGTGCTACGGAACCGGCTGGAGCCACGCGGCGCGCTGACGTGGCCCCCATCCGGACGTGAGAGGAGAAGAAGCGTTCCCGAAATTGGGGACGCGCGCACGCGAGGGGGACCTGGACCGAAATCCAATCCAGTGCGCGCCGCGCGCACCGCATGCCGCGTGCGCGCCCCTCGGCATCGCCGTCCGCGAGGGATCGGACGCCGCGCGCTCCCTGCTCACGGGAGGGACAGGGCCTACAAGAAGGCAGCGCACAGGTTTCACGGGAGGTGAGCGCGCATGCAGCGGGAGGAGCAGGTCCACCGGGCAGCGGCTGGAGGCAGGGGTGCGCACGCGCGCACCCTATTTTTTTCCCCCGGACCCGTGTACCCGACCCAATCCAATCCAACCCGCCAAAACCGGCGGTGACGACGCACACGCGCCTGCCTCACCGCCACCACCCACCGCCGCGCGCCGTCTCTGTTGTTCCTCCTCGCCGCGGCGGCTCACGGCTGCCACACCCTTTCCCGCCTATAAATACCGGCCTGCCGTGTCTCTCTCGCGCTCCTCCCCCTTTCCCACCGCCTCCGCCTCCGCTCCACCCGCGCACGAGCTCACGCGCGCGCCCGTGCCCGCGTTCGCGGCTCTCCGGTCCGATCCGCCGCTCCAGGCGCAGGCGCACGCGCGCGCACGTTGTAGAGACAGAAAGGAGGTAAGCTGAAGGCGAGGCTCATTCTCCCTTGATTTCGTTGTGTTCAATTTGGGTGGGTTCCGCTGGTGGTTAAACATCGGGTTCAGATGGCGGTGGACCTCTGATGACCGAGGATGAGTTCGACGAGAGCGGCCCGCGTTAATGCGCTGAGGAGTGTCAGTGTTGGGGGGCTCCGATCGGGTGGGTTCGTGAAGTTTCAGTTGGTCCCCCGTGGTGTGCGAATGGTTGATTGATTCCATGGCTACGGCGCTGGCAGCAGGCTCCAGGCTGCTTTGGTTGGCTGACAACATCAAACAGAGATTGTTCCCGAGTTGCAGAGTTTTCATAACATGGTTTCGGGTTGCAATTATGGAGATTCCCCCAACAGTATCCACCTTTAGATTGAGCGATAGAGCTTGTATGGCTGCATGATGTGTGATCCTGAGCTCAAAACTGTTCTGCCGAATTGTTTCCATAACAGAGTTTCGGTTTAGCCTTGATTTCAGCGTCAGCGTCAGGTTTGTTTGATGTGTTAGGCTGTTGCTTTCTGTTATGATAGATCTCTGAATAATAGTGACTATCACTACCTATTTCATTGAATTTGGGGTAGGGTCCAGGATTATGTGTGGTTTGTAGCTCGGACTAAATTTAGATCCAGTCTAAGCCACAAGTTCCACAGTTAGTTCTCATCTCGACAAACACTTGTAGCCAAATTGATTTTGACACTTTTTTTTATAGTATGGTAGTTTTAAATGTGTCTGCATGAGTCTCTTGTGCTGACTGTTCTACTGCCTGATGCATGTGCGTCACAAGTTGATACCAAAAAAAAAAAAATCAGGTTCGTTGATTATGTGATTGGTTGAGACTTTTGTGACTTCTTGTCATCTTTCACCTTGTGAGACTGGGACATGAATTCTATTTGTGATCGCCCAAGTTTGATTTTTTGGTTCCCTGAATTGGTCTAAGATTTGGTCTGTTGGAAAGGACTAGATAGGTTTGTGACTGTAACAGTAAATTTGTCTCATTCAGTAGTGAGAACAGAGTGGCAAATCCACCTTTTTCATTAAAAAAAAGTTGCTTCAGGTTATCCTGAAGTGGTTTTGACAGTACACTGCTGATCAGTATACTCATACTTTGAGGAACTGTCCTGGGACTGTCAATATCCTTTTTCTGAAAGTTTCACATATTAGGGTGTTCCTTGTGTTGTCCTGCTTAGTTGTTTTATTATTTGTAAAGTGGTGGCATTATTTACTGAGTTTTATATTGAGTTACTCTGAACTGATAACTTATGTCCAGAATGAGACTTCTTATGTTAGCATTGCTCATTTACAGCTTTCTTTCAGTTCCATGTCACTCACATCTTGCTGGAACCAATAATTGCTTATTTTTCTCCATTATTTACTGCTGCTAACGCAGTGCTATTTTTGTTGCAGATTAACTTATCAAAGTCAAGATGGTTAACTTTGGGAAAAAATTGATGGCTGATCAAATTCCAGAATGGAAAGGGTACAATTTATGTTTTCTTATATTTCTCTCAATTCTGAACCATATTAATATAGAGTTATGAGTGGTCTGAATGTCATCAAGTTCCTCTTCAAACAGTGGTTTACCATTTTTTCTTTTAGGAAAATAGTTTATATTTGCTGCATCTTACGAAATATATCTAGATTATCTTGTTACTTTACTTAACAAATCAGATATTGGCAATGATACATTGAAATCAACATTGTGGAACCTTTGATTGCCTTTAAATTTATGGCTGTCCTGCCTTGTAGTTTTGATCCTTTGTGCTTCCATCTCCATCACTCCTGGTGTAGAAGTTTTCACACCAACACCCTTAGTTAACAACCTTGACCATTGTCTTTTTTATGTCGATGTCTTCAGATATTATATAAACTACAAGTTGATGAAGAAAAAAGTTAAACAATATGGCCAGCAGATGCAACAGGGTGAGAAAGATCGTCGCCGGGTTCACAAAGATTTCTCGAAGATGCTTGATGATCAGGTAATGCTAAGTAATAGAGATCTGCGAACGCTCAACAGTTCATTCTACCTGATCTGCTTTAACTTGCACACTTAAGCTTCTCTGTGGATATTTAACTTGCTGACTGTAGCATCAACACGGTGGGCATGCATTATCCATAATTCCATATCTGACCTCTGCATGCACTTGCATGTTAAGCAAGGCCATGCCAGAAACACAGTACTATGGAAACATTGTTAGAAGAGTTCATGATTTGTTCAGAAACATTTGGTTATGTGCTTTTCTGGACTTGCTGCTTTTGGTACTACTTCATGTACTTTATGTGAACTATCATATTGATATTGATGTGAGTACAATACTATTGTTCCTACTGGGTTCAGTGTATTAATCTCTTAATCTCTGTTTATTCAGATCGAGAAGATTGTCCTATTTCTGTTGGAACAACAAGGAATGCTGGCAAGCAGGATAGAGAAGTTAGGAAAGCAACGGGCAATACTACAAGAGCAGCCTGATATATCTGGTATTGCTGAGTTGCGAGAAGCTTATAGGGAAGTTGGTTTAGATCTCATCAAACTTCTCAAGTTTGTTGACCTTAATGCAACTGGCATTCGGAAAATCTTGAAGAAGTTCGATAAGCGTTTCGGTTACAGATTTACTGATTACTATGTGACTAGTAGATCAAATCACCCCTACTCTCAGCTACAGCAGGTCTTCAAGCATGTGGTAATGCACTGACTGGAAAAAAATTATCACTCAAACATGCTGTACATGTTCTTTTGCATTGCATGAATTCTTCTATATGGGGCTCTTATTTGGTTTCATTACTTGCCCACTTCAAATTGCTTGGGATTGAAATGCACTGTTGTTGTTATATAAAATTTTCTAGTTGCAGCTATGGTCTGCCCCCAATGTTTTGAAACATTCCATAGATTGGAACATGCTTCAGTGTACCTTACATGTTTTATGCAAACAGGGTGTAGGAGCTGTTGTAGGAGCCTTGTCACGTAACATTGCTGAACTTCAGGAGCGTCAAGGAAGTTATTTGTCAATTTATGATCAGCCATCTTCTGCTCTTAAGGTTTATTTCTATTTCTCTTACATTACGCCACTTAAGAACATTTTCATGCTCATCCAGTAGAGTAGTGGTTGCACTCAAGACCTGCTGCTGACCAGCCTGTTTTTTATCCCTGCAGGACCCAATCATTGATATGATAAATTCGTCAGTGGATAAGTTAACACGCTCAACTAATTTTCTTCGATTTTTGGGGCAACATGCCATGATTGCTGATGAGGAGTCTCCTAGCACTGCAGGGGAGGAAGAAATAGAAGATCAAAAATACCATTTCATGTCCCTTATGTTGAACCTGGTGAACACATTCCTTTACATGGTCAACACATACATCATTGTGCCAACTGCAGATGACTACTCAGTGAGCCTTGGGGCTGCTTCTACTGTTTGTGGCGTTGTTATTGGTTCAATGGCTGTTGCACAAATATTTTCCTCGGTTTACTTCAGCGCATGGTCCAACAAGTCATATTTCAAACCACTTATTTTCAGCAGTATTGTTCTCTTCTTGGGGAATGTATGTTATGCAATGGCATATGATATGAAGTCCCTCACAGTCCTTATCATTGGCCGCTTACTATGTGGGTAAGTGTCCTTGCATAGAAGTACTCTTCATGAGTGGGCACTTGATTATTCAGCTATAATGTTGTTTCCATTCGAGTTTTTCTTTAGTTGTCAGTTCTATATTCTAGTGGAAGATCGAACAACAGGAAATTATTTCTTCACTCTTCAGTAGCCAGTGCCCTTTCAGATTAATGATTAAATTATTCGTAGAAAGTGTCCCTTTTCAGAACAGTGGTGATCAGAAATGTTAGGATGCAATTGCAGATATCTTACTATATCTAGTTCCTTCTGCCTAGCATGAACAAATTTTAGGTGTAATCCGATTTCCTGTGACCAAAGCTCTTACACAAAGAATTTTGTACAAAACGTTATGCATTGCTGTTAATTATCATTTCTGTATAGTTTGTGTCTACGTGTTTTAATGAATAAATTTATTTTGATATAGGTTGGGTTCTGCAAGAGCTGTCAACCGCCGGTATATTAGTGATTGTGTACCTGCAAGGATACGCATGCAAGCTTCGGCAGGATTTGTTAGTGCAAGTGCACTTGGCATGGCTTGTGGTCCAGCACTAGCTGGTCTACTTCAGTGGAAATTTAAGATCTACATGGTTACCTTCAATCAATCAACCCTACCTGGTTGGGTGATGGCTGTTTCATGGCTGTTGTACTTAGTCTGGCTATCGATCTCATTCAAGGAACCAAACCGTGCTACTGAGGTGAATGACGCCACACAAAATCCTGCTTCTGGTAAGTTCAAAAAAAATCTAATGCTCCGATGGCTTCAGTTACTTTGACTTGTGCACTGTAACTAACGATGCAAGTGGGTGCTCAATGGTGACTTCCTGCTCTTGATTTTATTTGATTGAATGCTTGTCATGATGGCAGGACAAAGGGTGGATATTGGGCAATTGGAAAATGGACTTGCACAACCGCTGCTCACAGACTCTGAAAATAAACAAAATGGAGATGAAGATGATGAAATTGACGATAGTGAAGAAGCTTCAGAAGATTCTCGCAAGCCTGTAACATCAATTGGCTCAGCTTACAGATTGCTTACTCCATCCGTAAAGGTATGAGCGTGCCATTATGCTGATCTACTCTTTTGTCTTGATTTGTTTCTGTACCGTTTTTCTGAGAATTTATTTGAACCCAGGATTGTATTGATGGACTGGAAATAGATTAAATATGTTCTGATTTTACTAGTTCTGCACTGTAGTAGACAATTCTGATTATTCTGCTTTCCTCAGACCCAAATGAGGGTTTCAAATTTAAACCAATCCGTGCTTTAGGCTAAGAATGCAGTTATTATTTTTCTTCTACTTCTGGACAATCTTGACTCAACTGTACTTTGCTCATGCAGGTTCAATTGTTGATCTACTTCATGCTCAAATATGCAATGGAGATTTTACTTTCGGAGTCCAGTGTTATTACCAATCACTATTTCAGTTGGAACACAAGTGAGGTGGCAATATTTCTAGCAATCCTTGGGTTGACAGTCCTTCCTGTCAATGCTGTTGTTGGAACATACATCAGCAATATGTTTGAGGACAGGTTTGTGAATTTTTTTCATGCAAATGGCAATACTTATGCCCTTTCCTTTTTCCTTTCTGTTTTTATTGGGTATTATCACAAAGTCCATGACCATGGGATAGTTTTCTCACTACCCCTCGGTAGATAAATGTACTACAGGCCCTTTTTTGTGCTTTATGAAAACATACAACTGCCTTACCATATTCTTGATGTTTTGACAGGCAACTCCTGATGGTATCTCAAATTACATTGCTAGTAGGCATTATTTTCAGCTTCAAAGTTACGAGCACATACACTGTTGTTCAGTACGTTGCCTCAGCACTCATCACGTTTGTTTCTGCTGAAGTTCTTGAAGGTAAGAAGATCCAGCCTCCTCTGGAATGCATCATGCCACTTCATAGTACGTCCCTCCTCGGCATTGATCATAACCTCCAATCTTATTGGCAAATGCAGGCGTGAATCTCTCCCTCCTGTCAAGCGTGATGTCGTCTCGCCTCTCCCGTGGCACGTACAATGGTGGCCTGCTTTCGACGGAGGCCGGGACACTGGCGAGGGTGGTCGCGGACGGCACCATCACCGCGGCAGGGTACTTTGGCGTGGGGAAGCTCCTGAACATCACCCTGCTTCCATCTCTGGTGATCTGCGCCACGTCCATCGCCTGCACCTTCCTGACCTACAACTCGCTCTTCTAATGGAAACCAAGCTTCCACGGTGTGTCTGTCGTGTTATCGTTCGCTCCATTGTAGCGTAAATCAAGGCGGCGGATAGGCCGCCATTGCAGTTGCCCGAAGGGGCTGTCGTTTTGTATGTTCGTCTATTTGATTGATTGCTGTAAATTGATCGCAGCAACGGAACTGGGCTTTGCCCTGCAAAATTTTGATCGATCAGATCCTCTTTCGTCGATGGTCACAACTGTCGCCGTTATGACATAGGGATGTCGCATGTCGAGACTTGCTGGTCACTAACGCCTCCGTGAACAACTCACATCAGACATCTCATTACAAGTCATTTGTGAACAACTCACATCAGACGTCTCATTACAAGTCATTTGTGCTAGGCATATTTGTGCTAGGCATCGCTGATCAGTAAGTGTCATTTGTGCTAGGCGTCGCTGATCAGTAAGTAGTAAGTACTTAATTTCAACAATTGAAGTCAAATGGTTATTAAAATAAAGGAGATGAGAATTCGATGGTCAATTGATTGCAAAGAGAAGTTGGGCAAACGGTCATTCAAATTTCAACAACAACAAGGCAAATGGTAACAAGCGGGAACAGTTTTTTTCAGGGGAGTCACGTGGAGTACAAAAAAGTGAATTGATTTCGCCTAATTCTTTAATGGAGCTGACCATGTTTGTGTGTTTAGTAGCACCTATTATCAGTTGCCTCTAAAATCTCAAGTCATATTCATAATATAATTTTGTTTTAGGGGTAGGTGACGAAATATAGTAGCTCGAAATGATCCTTTGGGAGCAGAGTTGTGCCTGCACAGGTTCTTGTTTGGAAGAAAGCACACAAGGAGGGATTTAAATAGACAAATAGACAGTGTAGAAGGTGTGGTGAGTGATAAACTACATGGATGATGTGCGGTTCACTAGCATGCTAACTGGATGAGAAGAGCATGCACTTTCACAAAACGAAAACCAAGAACAGGGTGAAGAGTTTCAGGTAGCCCATGGCTAAATTTCAGTTGAACAAGCAGCAATACATAAATATAATGGTGATTTGTATAACCACCTAAAGACCAAAAGTTCAGTTAATTAAACAGCGCGGTAAGTATGTTCGTGAGTGGCATAATACATGAATGATGTGAACCGAGTGAGAAGTGCGTGACATTACGTTTTTACAAAAATAAAAGGCAAGACGAGGATGAAGAGATTCAGTTAACCGAAGACTAAAATTTCAGTTGAACCAGCAGCAGTACAGAAAGTGTCACGTTGAATGATCTGGCGGGCATTGGCTAGAAGAGTGCCGGCAATCCAGCTGAAGGTGCATAGATCTAGTAGGTTTTCAAGATCTAATAGAAGACACAAATAGGCAGGAAGGGGTGTATCTGTCTCTTTTCTGTAGGCTGATCTAACTAATCACACTCACACAGGGTCTTTGCACAGACTATAATCTAACATCATTCAGGTTGTCTGTTGGCTATTCCATACAGAAGCTGAATAACTCAGGATCTGCTGGTCCAGCTGAAATTGTATACCTGCATGTCAAAGGCTTGTTGTTTTGTAACATATAAGCTACATAATAATGAAAGAGGGGCAGTGTTTTGTCGTTTCTGAACATTGTGGACCGAGAAATGTTTCTGTCATGTATCAAATTTTACTTTGTCTTGAGCATGCAGCAACTGTTGCCGTTTTCTGCTGCTGCATATGCTGGGGCTATCATTTCAATATTCTGAAGAAATCCAGGTCAGCGTTAACCAAATATTCATGAAACCCATATGCCATTATAACGTTAGAAGCCAATGCAATGCAACACCCAACGCAGAGTCTTAACAAAAAAAAAACCCAGAGAGATGAAAGAAAGACAACCAGAGCGCTACTTCAGATATTAAGTCAAGGTACAGTGTCATGAAGAGGCCACACATGTTTACAACAATTCATTCAGCAAGCAATTTGTTTACAGTAATCATGTTAACAGCGCATGCTGCTAGTTGCACACTGAATCTGCAGTGTGGCACCCAGTAAGATCTGACGGAGGACACAATTAGACAGGAATATCTGTGTAGTTTTTGTTGGCTAATCTAACACAGAATTCACTGACAGTCACAGTTCTTCATAGTTGCACAGGCTGCTTGTTGGTTATTCCACACAATAGCTGAATAATTTAGGATTTGTTGGTCCAGCTAAAAGTGTATACTTGCATGTCAAATGTTTGTTTTTTATGACATATAACTACATAGTCATTTTTGCTGTTTCTGAACATTTTGGGATCCAACTAAGTCTTTCTGTCATGTATCAAATTTTAATTTGTCTTGCACATTCAATGACTGTTGCCATTTTCTGCTGCTGGCCTATGCTAGAGCCATCATTTCAAACCTAATTGAACCATACTAAATACAAAAATCAATGCTAACTGCTGGGCTGTTCTTTATGCTTGTTAACCGATCCTGAACAGAGTGTATACTAGGACACCTTATAATTTGACTTCAAGGAGGAAAGAATCTCAGATTTGTCTGCGGAATTAACAAATGGACCAGGAGGGTGATTCAGTTCTCCTAGTCAGTGTAAAACAATGCCACATATTTAAGGTCCAACAAGAGAGACGCATATACAACTTTCAGAATGCTTCAGACTTTCAAGATGCAGGCAATTTGTTTGCAGTGAACACTGAATGTGCACTCTGATACCGAACAAGAAATACAGCAGGCACAAATCTCACTGAGAAATGGACAATTCGTCCATGGCCTCTATGTTTTGAGGTTCAGGACAACAGCAAATGTACAAATTCCATGTATTTCACTCAAACTCCATTCCAGAATATAGGGACATTCTCATCTTTTTGCTTCACAGCATACCATCACCCTGCAGCTTGAAGCCAAGAAGAGTTTTAGTTATTGATGCATAAAAAAAAACAACAAAATAAAATTACTATCATACTTGCAGTGAGTTAAGCTAATGTATAGTATCATAATAAGACTTGGAAGGGCTAGGCAACCCAATAGAAGGAATCACTATGATCACATAATGAAAGATAAGACCATGAGTGTTGAGATATCTATTTTCCTCACAAAAATAGATGACTAGGTACTACATTGGTTAGGCTAACTAGGTTGCAAACAAGGCTCTCATGTCAAGCAGAATAATATAAGGGGAAACGCGGCCCAGGAGTCATTATATCAATAGGTGCTTATGAAGAAACACAACTTCAAGGCATGATCCAACTGTAAATCTTGAATGAAAAATTACATCAGGATAGCAGCAACACCACAAATGCTAAATGGTGAGCTGCTCTAAACAGCTTTGTCCTGTTTCTGGCACACCAGATAAACCTTTCTTGAATTTCCAATCATACCATCCTTGGAGAAAAGATGATAAGAGAATGAACCCTTCTTCTCATTTAAAAGCCACTAATATTCAACAGACAGCATACCATATCACGTTAGATTGTTACGTTAGATTGTTGCACTGAGAAGCAACAAACCAGGATGTCAAGCAATGATGAGGGGCGGCTGTGATCATACCAAATTAGGCTGCCGCCTGGGCCGCCACCTGGGCTTGCCAAATTTGCTTTGCGTCGCAAATGCTTGCAAAACATCCTGAGAGACCAGCGAGCGAGAAGAAGATGCCGTACAACATGCTCACGATGCATGAAACTCGGCAGTAGCCTTGATCCTGTGCAGCTGATGTGGTTATGCCGAGGACGGCCGAAGACACGATAAGCTGCTGAACGCAGCAATCTGCAACAAAAGAAAGTCAGTTAATATAAGTAAGGCGTGCAGACGTTTTAGGCTAAGAATAGTGAATAGCGACGCACCGTGTCAGTCATGGTGATCACAGGTAGCAATCGAGCCAGCACCGGAGGAACAATCTCACAACTACATCTGATGTACATATGGATTATCCATGCTACTGCACTTACGAGAGAATGACCTACTGCAAATTTAAAGGAAATCCTGCACACAGAGTGTATCAGCGTTTTGAACTCTAAACAGACATTACGGAGTTTGAAGTACTTACAACAGCAGCGGAGCATTGATTCGGTCACGGACGTAGCTGAAGACGAAAATCGCCACAAATAGCTGAAAAACCACGAAGAAGCGTGCCACGACGAGCTGGCGGGTATCGAAGAAAGCCATCCTTAGGGAGGCTTGGGAGACAACCTGAAACATGTGTTTCTGTTTTAGATTGTTGAAATTGTCAAAACATTGTTGAAACATGTACAAATCAGACACTAGTTTATACATCAATCCATACGTCAATTTGATGACAACTTCAATGAACATGTATGAAAGAGTTGGAAGGGGAATGAAGGTCACACAAACCTAACAGCCTCTTGAATCCAATATATGCAGGTCCTCTTCTTCCCTTCTCCCCCAAGAAGGCTATCAACTGAAAAAAGATACAGCAGGGAGCAACTCACGCATACATCTTTGCTGTACAATTGTATGAAAGAGTTGGAAGGGGAATGAAGGTCACACAAACCTAATAGCCTCTTGAATCAAATATATGCAGGTCCTCTTCTTCTCTTCTCCCCCAAGAATGCTCTCAACTGAAAAAAGATACAGCAGGGAACAACTCACGCATACATCTTTACTGTACAATTGTATGAAAGAGTTGGAAGGGGAATGAACGCCACACAAACCTAACAGCCTCTTGAATCCAATATATGCAGGTCCTCTTCTTTCATTCTCCCCCAAGAATGCTCTCAACTGAAAAAAGATACAGCAGGGAACAACTCATACTGTCATACATATATCTTTGCAGTACAATTGGCAAGCACATTCATCGCTACACAAAAAAAAAGATTTTTTTTTAGTAAACTACTTTCTTCCTTAATTATAGAAACATATTAAGTATAAATTTACAAATCAATTGTGAGACAAACTTTTATCTGTAATATCAGCTCCTATCGTCAGTGCAGTAGAAATTATGGAACCAAACCCTACGTTTGACAATTGACACACATGTTTGTCAGGATTTTTCCCGGTAAGTTTCCAACAACATACGTAAAAGAAAGGTCTAAGTGCTTCCTCAATGGACATGTGACGGTTGTGTCATACGGTGATGACAGATTTTTCTATTGTGCACTTGTGCCAAATAGCATATTTCTAAAGAAAAACATAGACTCTGCCCATTTCTCTTTTTTTTTTCAAAACAAAAATATAGTGGAGCATTTCCCAAGCAATAGTATCAAAAGAAAATGCTTCAAATGCACAGTTTTTCCAACATTTTGCAGACTCATCAGTGATCATACACAAAAATGATATAAGTCTAAACTATTCTTGAAAAGCAAAGAAGTAATGCATAACAATCTGTTTAAGTCTAAACTAATTTGTTTGCAATATCGCCCATGTAGCAGTAAGAAGAACAAAGTAAATAAGCAATGCATAACAATCTATTTAACTATAAACCAATTTGTTTGCAAAAATCACCCATCTAGCAGTAGGATGAAGAAAGAGGGGGAGTTAATTACCAACAGGAGGTGGCCGGTCTGCAGATCGGGTAGGGAAGGTTGCCGGCGGGCAGATAGGGAAGGGGAAAGTGACCGCCGGCGACTCCGGGCACGGCGGCGGCCGGGGAGAGGGGCAAAACAGGGACGGCGCGGGGAGAGAGATCGATGGAGGCGGGCGGAGATGAGAGAAGCCGGTCTGGGGCAACTGGCGGAGCTCCCGCCGGCGACTCCGGGCACGGTGGCGGCCGGGGAGAGGGGCAGGGCTATAAATCGTTTTGAAATGGTTTGAGTCAAACATTAGGACTATAAATCATGAATAACTTTTAAGTTATTAAGTTTGAAAATGTGAAAACTACATGAATAGATTTGTCTTGTAAAATACTTTCATAAAAGTATACATATGTTAGTTTTTAATAATTAATTTTAGAAAAATAGGAAGTCAAAGTTGTACTTTGGAGACCGTGTCGCTGTCCTAAACGACTTACTTTACCAAACCGGAGGGAGTACTTGCACAACTTTGGATTAATTTGTGAGAGGAATCTAATAAGGTTTTTGATAGTATGATTGAGGATGGTTATTGTAGTAGCAAATCATGAATTAATTATGCTAATTAGATTCGTCGCGCAAAGTTGCATTCAAATGTGAAATGATTTTGAAAATAAATTTTATTTAGTAGTCCATGCATGCAAGATTCTTTTTGAGTGAAATTTTTTACTCATCCAATGCAACAAATTTCACAATTTTTTACTATTTACTATCACATCAAATCTACAAACATTAATTAAGAGTATTAAATGTAACCTAATGACCAAACTATTTCATAACTCGAATGAAATTGTGAGACGAGGTTAATATATTCATCTCACGATTTTCTAACTATCCGTGTAATTAATTTTTAAATTATATCATATTTAGTATCTTCAATTTACAATTGCTACAGTAAACTTTCTCAAGTTTCACAACAAACTAAACTAAGACCCGCCATCAACGTCATCGGGTGCATCTAAAATTTTGATGTGACGATCTGAAAATTGGTACCAGGTGTTTTAGAGGACCGTGGGGGGCATGCAAGGAGAATGTTGGGGATCAGCCAAAAATCATCATCTTCGGAAGTTCGGAAAAGACACAGTTCTTCGGAAAACTCGAGACCACGAGGGTACAAGAAGTTCTGAGGAATCGATGTGTCCCGGAACTGTAAAAGAACTTTAGTTTTCTAGTAAATAAAGAAAGATTTCCTATAAGCAAACTTATCCAACAAGCTAATTTCTTATAATCGAAAACAGTGCTGACCCTCGGTATCGTGATTCCACAGGATTTCTGTCGATTCACGAGTATTCTTGATGTGTGTTTAGGGAAGAAGCAATATTCATGAACTTCGGCGCTCCGGCATATTCGAGAAATGACAGCATGATAACAAGGGACAGTGAATCTCTTCTCTGAAGTTGGGAATTATGGACTTTCAAGACTCATGAAGATATCGGGAAAATCCAAGTTTGATTTGGTCAATGACGTGCTCTTGAAGGAAGGAAGTTGAGGTGTGAACATGGAGTATTCCTGTAAATGTAAGAATTAGGATTGCGTAGGGAATCAACCTACCTTGTGCGGCGTTGTTTATGGGGACAAATTTGTACAGAATATAAAGGGAATATGCCAGTTTCCCGAGGGTCTTTTCGGGATGTAAAAGTGACCTCCGGACACTATAAAAGGAGCCTCCAGCCTCCGTGTAAATGGACTCATCTTTTGAGAGAGAATACAACTTTTTGACCTGCTCTACGTCACTTTCGCTTTACACTCACATTTGTTGGGGAATCTGAAATTTTTCCAGAAACCCAACAGGGCGCCCACCGTGGTTTCAGCCGGAAAAAAAACCTACGATGGCACCACCACAAGGAAGGGAAAGAAGAACAATCCTCAGGATCCTGAAAACCACGACACTGAGGAAAACAATGACACGACTCTTGTCATCCACTCTGAGACTAACACCACCCACAACGAGACTGAAAGGGAAGAAGCTCTTAGAAAAGCACAGGTCGCAAACACTAACTTACACACAGATCTACCAGAGTCAAGCACCAGAAATGATGTGGAGGGAGCAGCTAAGAAAGATCTTGATCTAGCTTTACAACAAATTGAGACTCTAAAGAAGCAAAAAGAGAAACTATCCATGCAGTTGCAAGCAAAAAGAAAGGCCACAGAAAAAATTGAAAGACTGAAGCAAGCAAAAGATCAATTATCCCAAATACAGAAAGAGATAGAAGAACTGAAAGAGCAAGAAAGCAGTTCTATCGGGAAAGATACCCCGCGGCAAGATTCAGCCAATCCGAAACAACCAGCATTAGAGAACTACACTTTCGTAAGAATAGAACAGCCTCAAAAGGACAATTTTTTCGTGGGTAATAGAGTTTCGCAGTTCGTAGATCCCGATTTACCACTATCCTTAGGCCTGCAAACAGCTCCCTGGCCTTCGAAATACAAACCAGTGTCTCTCCCGAAATACAATGAATTTGGGAACTCCAGGCAATTTCTAATGAGCTACGAGGCCACGGTAAATTCCGCAGGCGGAGATGATGTCGCGCCGACAAAATCTTTCATCATTGCTTGTGTGGGACCAATGCTAAATTGGTATTCCTTGCTGCCACCCCATTCAATCTATAGCTGGATAGATCTGAAGACAAAATTCCTCCAAGCATTTCAAGTTTTTCACCAAACAACTGCAAAGAAGTCTGACCTCTATCACTGCAAGCAAAAATATAAAGAACCACTAGCAAGTTATGTCAAAAGGTTCATGCAACAAAAATCACAAACACCAGGTGCAAATGACGAAACAACAATCTCAGCCCTCATCAGTGGCTTAACGCCAGGACCCATAGCTTCCCACCTGTCAAGGGAGGAGCCCGAAACTATGGAACAATTGTTCGCTGAACTGAAAAATACATCAAATCTGATGAAGATCACAGAAGGAGAGTTGTTGAAGGAAACCAATCAAGACAACTCTACAGAACTCCTGAATGGCAGCCACAATCCTAACAGACCAGACACATAAACAATGTCCAAAATGCACAGACTCAGAGCAGACAAAATGACAGACCAAGTACCAGAGGAGGACACTCTTCAAGGGGCAGAGGAAGAGGACCCTCGAATCTTACAAATCACAACAGCAGAAATCCATACTTTTTCTGCAGATATCATGGAAAGGGCCATAGTACGGAAGCATGTCTAGAAACACAGAAAAACGTGGACAAAATCGAGCAAGAAAAGAAGATAAGAACAATTGCATCCACCCTAACTAACCAACCACATCATAACTACTGGCAGCAACAACCCTGCTGCCCATTTTACCATCAGCTGAGCTCAGGATCAGTACATGCATCAACCCTCCAAGCTTCGCAAAACAACCAACCTTTCCAACAACCCCAGCAAGCATGGCAACCCTCGTCGCAATTCTTTCCACAATCCCAAGCAATATAGACTATCCAGCAACCACAATCCATCCAACAAATTTTACCACCACCACCAGACACCACACCCAAAACCGAAACCAATTCCTGAAACAACAACTCCAAGGCATTGCCTTCATTCGGAATGATCATGCCCATCATAGGAGGATCTTCCATGGAATTTGACACCAAGAAACAAAAGAAAGATTACTTCAGATCGGTGAACACGATCATCAACGACAGCCCTGCTGCAAGGCCTAAATGGGCTAAGACACCAATAATATTCTCTGAAGAAGATTTCAGACTGCAGTCCACATATCACAACGATGCGATGGTTATAGAAATTAACATCGCAGGTTGGGTAATTGGACAAGCTCTGGTGGACAACGGAAGCTCAGCAGACATCCTATTCTCCAAGACTTTCGACCAAATGAATTTAAGTCCTCACATGCTCCAACTCCCGGAAAATCCACTTCTAGGCTTCGGAGGAAAACCGATCAGGCCAATGGGAAAAATATCTCCCAGTGTCTGTCAGGAACCTTGACAATGCAAGAACAGAGCACATCACTTTTGGCGTAGTGGACATGTATCACCCATATTTTGCAATCCTAGGAAGAGGATTCATCAACAGATTCGATACAACGATAAGACAACAATTCCTTTGCATGAAAATCTTGGCACCAAAAGGTGTCATCACCCTGTTCGGCAATTAACAGGAAGCAAGAAACATCGAGAGAGGCCACACACCCGGGCAGAAAAATGTTCATGTCCTAATCAAAGAAGAAGAGGAGAATACACCGAGGCAAAGAGGGACAAAGAGAAAATAGAAATAAGTTCTGATGGCGAAACAAAAAGGGTTTTCCTCGATGATATGCCTGACAGAGCAGTCATCATCAGAGCGGATCTTGAGAAGCAAGAAGAAGAGGAACTGATACAGTTTCTAAACAAAAATAAAGATGTTTTCGCATGGTCGGCAAAAGATCTGCAAGGAGTAGACAGAGATATAATCGAGCACATCTTGGAGACTGACGAAACAATCCGCCCTAAGAAGCAAAAACTCAGGAAGATGTCTGAGGAAAAAGTGGACGTGGTAAAAGCAGAAGTCCAAAGATTGCAAGACGCAAGAGTCATAAGAGAAGTCATATACCCATCTTGGCTGGTAAACACAGTACCAGTAAAGAAAAAGAATGGTGGATGATGCAGCAAGTAGTGAGATGCTATCACTACTCGACATGTTCTCAGGATACCATCAGATCAGGGTGCGCAAAGAGGTGAGGAAAAGACAAGTTTCATCACCCCATCCGGAACTTATTGTTTTGTCAGAATGCCAGAGGGGCTCAAGAATGCAGGTTCCACGTTCTCGAGAATGATCGTAATTGTCCTGAATAATCAGCTTCGGAGAAATATTCTAGCATACGTAGATGACATAATAGTGAAAAGTGTAAGAAGAGATGATCACATCAGGGATCTGGCAGAAACCTTCGCAAATCTGAGAACCGCCCAACTAAAACTGAATCCCGAGAAATGTGTTTTTAGTGTGCAAAAGGGGAAAGTTTTAGGGTGTTTGGTATCAACCAAGGGTATAGAGGCAAACCCTGACAAGATTAAAGCCCTCATGGAAATGGAAGAGCCAGCTTCGGTCAAGGATGTGCAAAAGCTGACAGGGAGAATAGCCGCACTAAACAGGTTCATCCCAAAAGCGGTTGAAAGAAGTCTACCATTTTTTCAAGTTCTCCGAAGCTCTAAAGATTTTCAGTGATCCGATACACAGAAACAAGCCTTCAGAGAACTTAAAGAATACCTGTCTAACATGACAACAATGTGCCCTCCAGAGCCAAGATCTCCTCTTCTTTTGTATCTTTCAGCATCAAGTTCTGCTGTAAGCGCTGTGCTAGTTCAAGAAAAGGAAGGAGGAGGAAAAGTACTAGTGTATTATGCCTCAGAAGCTCTTTCAGGGTCCAAAATATTCTACTCAGAACTAGAGAAGATCGCATATGCTGCAGTCATGGCTGCAAGAAAGCTAAGGCATTATTTCGAGGGCCACAGAATAAGGGTGATCACAAACCAATGTTTGAATGATCTTTTCTCAAGCAAAGAATCCTCAGGAAGGATAACCAAATGGGCAACAAAACTATCATAGTACGTTGTGGATTTCGAAAGAAGGAATGCCATAAAATCACAAGTACTAGTAGATTTTGTGGCAGACTGGACATCACCAACAGTCAACAGCAACGAAGAAATCCAAGCACCATGGATAGTATATTGTGATGGAGCCTGGTGTGACAAAGGCGTAGGAATCGCGGCAATTGTAACATCACCCTCGGGAATCATAATAAGATATGCAGCAAGATTAGACTTCCCAGATGGAACACACTCAACGAACAACACGACTGAGTATGAGGCACTTTTATTGGCTCTGAGGAAGATGAAAGCCCTCAGCCAGCAAGTCTTCATCGTAAAGTCCGACTCTAAAGTGATACAAGAACACGTTGAAAAAGAAAGCGAGGCAAGAAATCTAGAATTAATCAAATACCTGGAAAAAGTTAGAGAAATGGAGAAATACTTCAGGGGATATACAGTGCAGCACATCCCAAGGAATGACAACAATGAAGCAGATAAGTTAGCCAAGGCCGTGGCCCAGAATCAGCCAATGCCACCGGATGTATTCTTTGAAATCATCAGAGATCCTTCGACAAAAAGCCCAAAACACAGAAGCATAAACTTCATAGAAACTTATGATTGGAGGGCTCAAATCATGGCTTATTTAAGAGGCCACTATGAACCACAAAATGAATTAGAAGAAAAACAACTAAGGCAACGGGCAAGGTGCTACACTGTAGTAGATGGAGAACTATACAAGTCAGGAATCTCAGAACCATGGCTAAAATGCATAACTCTTGAAAAGGAAAAGAGTTGCTTCTAGAAATCCATAATGGATTTTGTGGCGCACACATTGGAACAAGAGCTTTGGCAATGAAAGTAATCAAACTGGGATTCTATTGGCCAACCATGAAACTTGATGCAAAAAATCTAGTTAAACATTGCGAAGCCTGCCAGAAAACAGCAAATCATCACAATTTCCCCTCGACGCCAATCCAATTAATTCCTCTTTCTTGGCCACTTCAAAGGTGGGGAATGGATCTGGTTGGTCCTCTACCAACAGCACAAGGCAATTGCAGATTCATAGTAGTAGCTGTCGACTACTTCACTAAATGGGTCGAAGCCAAGGCATTGGCAAACATCACAACCGCAACAGTACAAAAATTCTTCTGGCAGAACATCCGCGTTTCCCGGTGATTTAGGGAGTTAGAGGCTGAGATTTTTGGGGCATAGCTTCACCTAGTGACCCTTCTCATCTCCCCCAAATCTGGTCTCAAGAGCTCTAGCTGTTTGGGAGATCCGGTGATGGAAAGGTAGAGTTGACTCCCGAGCTCGAGCAGTTTTTGGTTCTGTTCGTGCGTGGCGGACAGTCCGCGTGGCTCCTGTTTGTCAGAGTTCGTCGCGTGTTCGTGCGCGTTCGTGTTTCGATCCGTTTCGCCCCCAGGGTTTTGTTGCAGGCGGTTTGCGGACAGTCCGCGAGTCCTTCACGGACGGTCCGTGTGGCCAAGTTTTTTTCTGGGGTTGAGCTAAGTTTGTCTGGGGTTTTCAGCGAGTTTGCCGGACGGTCCGCGTGACCTTCACGGACAGTCCGCGACACTGGCAGACGGTCCGCGTGTCCCTTTCGGACGGTCTGATTTTCTCGGTGCGTCTCTGGTGGTTCTGCTGAAGTTTTCGGATAGACCGCGTCGAGGGTCCGGACAGTCCGCCACAGCATTGCGGACGGTCCGCCCGTACCAGCCGGACAGTCCGCGCCTGGTTTTCCAGAATTGACTAGGTGCTTCGATTCTTGTCTTGTGCATCCGCGCTTTGCTTCAAGGCTTGTCTCTAGGACTTGTATGCTTGTGTGTGTGCCTAGTCTAGAGCTTCTCTGGTGTGTGCGAGTACTCGGAGTGGCAATCGGGGTATAGGCCGAGTTCGACCTTCGGAAAGAGTTTTTATCGGCTCCCATTCACTCCCCCCTCTGGTCGCCTATTTGGTCCTTCACATTGATTGCATACAAAGGAATAAACCTTGATAGATATGAGTTATGGCACAAGGTTGATCACATCCATGGACATTGGCTAGGGTAAAGTGCCACCAAAGGGGTAACTAGGCCTAGCGCCTTCTAGTTGAAGTTCCGACAAACGAGCAACGAATCCGACATCTCATCTACTAGCATCCTTAAACTCCTACCTCCGGCCTACCTCCCGAAGACATCCGCACTTTCGGGGGTAGTCATCCTGTCACGATGCACCCTTAATGAAGCAGGGAATCTAGGGGCACGCTCAAACATGAACGTGTCTACGAACCATGAAGGGTCAACATACTAGATCTAATCACCATGATTACATAAAGCATGCTATGTAGTCTAAACCGGCATTAGACTAAGGATCAAGCATATTCATGAAAGGTAGAAAGTAAAGACGGAGACATGGAATCGCTTAATAGATCGGATGACAAGATTATCATTGCTCACATGAAAGTATGTATTACACCATCACCATCGAGATCATACCTAAGATGATGAACACGTAGCTCCGGAACTCCGCCATGGCACAACCACGCAGGGCGGCCATGGCGGCTAGGGCCGGCCTAGGCCATCTCCTAGACAACTTCGAGGACTCGCGGCCGTCGTCGTCTCCCTTCGGTGCTTGCTTCTAGGTTTCACCGAGTTCTGGTGAATGGATCCGGCGACCGTCGGAGACAGGGGATATAAATGAGCCGAGGAGCGTGTAGGTCAAAGGGCGTCGCGAACTGGGCCCGAAACACCCTAGGCCGGTCGGCATGGGCCGGCCGGCCCAGGCCCTTTTCGGCCCGGTTCGGGCCCATCTTTCTCCACGATGCTTCTTGCGTTTTCTTGAATATTTGCCGAACTCTGTGTGGGTCCTTGACGTCATTTTCCTTGCGGTTTGGATAAGGGTACTTGGCGCACGAACTCCTACATCTTCTGTTTAGGTTCTCGGAGTTTCACGGCTTCATGCTTCAGTCCTCGGGTCATTTCGGGTCATGTTCACTTCGTGTCTTGACTTGTGTCGGGCTTCGTGATCTTATCATAAAGTGCTCGATGAACTTTACTCGAAAGTCCTCATTTAGGTACTTAATTGCTACGTAAACAGCATACTCCAAAAACCACATACAAGTGTGAACTTGTTACATCATTAGTATGCCTAATGGCGGGTTAGTTATAATTCAAAGCTCAAACCAAAGTGTAACACGTGCTCTTGGTTGACGGAAATAGACCGTCAACATACCCCCATGCTTAAACCTTGCTCATCCTCGAGTAAGCCTTCAATGGATATCAGTATGGCCCTTCAATGTTCATACCCTACACTTGTTCATACATGAGAAAACATAATACTCTCCAAGTTTACATTTGTTAAAGTTCCATAATGTAGCTAGCTTTCATCTCTACGGAGGGTAGATATTATTTAAGCTCTTTCCACAAGTAATTAATAATGCCCTCAAATTTTAAACAATTCTCATAAATTTTGAAAAATAAAGAGCGGGATGAAGAAAACTTTGCTTTACCAAGATCAATAATAAACCTCCTTGCATCTTGCTCATGAACTTTCATCTCATCTTGTCTCTTAAGCCTACTTGTTCTACTCCTTTCCTCTCTCAAATATTTGGTGGAAGGCTTTATATGGAGCTATGGGAAGATTTAGTCCTACCAAGATATTATAGTTGAGATATTATCAAAACAAAACAAGCTTATCATGGACTTACCGAGACTCATCAAAAAGGTCATTGGAAAAATAATGTTACAAGGAGGGGGAGAGAAAATACACACACTTTGAGGTAGGTGGACATGTGCAAATGGCAAAGAGTGATCCCGAAGCACAAACGAAGTCCTTGTTATCGGATTGCACATGGTTCGAAAGATGAGTATGGGTCTTGATCTTGAAATCTCCAAATGTAGCTAGAGAACCGAGAACTTTATTATTATTTTTCTTCTTTTTATTTCTTTTCATCACTTTTTTCATCATACTTTTTCTCTTTCTTTCTTTCTTTTTTTTGTCATCACTTTCTTTTTCTTTTTTTTTCTTTTTTTTACTCCCCTTGAACTCTAGACTACACAAGTACTTCCTTGGCAACCCCCCATGCTTAGATGTTGCTCGTCCTCGAGCAAAGAGGTGATGATTGTGCCAAGGCAAGTGCTGAAATTCTTGTATTTTCTTGAAGAGAGATACTTGAAAGCTTCTAGGGATCCTTTCATGGAGGTCTCCCAAAATCTTGCTCCACTTGACGGCACCTTCCTTGTAATCTTCTTCGAAATATTCATCCATACTCAAAGTTTTGGGTTGTGGTCAAGGAGGTATACACAAAAAGATATTTTGGGTTTGTGGGTGGATATCCGACGAGGTTTGCAAAATTCCCGATGTGTAAACTCACAATGCACGGATAGAAAAGGCTAGCATAAAGATAGATACGCAAAAACGGAATGACCAGCTTCTTAGTCTCGGGCCAGAGAAATCAAACCTTGAATCAATGCACCCAAAAATAAATCTTCTACACTAAGGTTTTGCACTCAATCAAATATAAGGCTTTGGATAGGTAGAGCAAAATGCAAGTGGTATTAAAGACAAGGTTAGCATATCTTTTAAGAATAAAAAAATGATCTTTGATTCATTCAAAAATGAGAGCAACGAAAAATACTATGGGTCTCAAGTTATCATAACCTCCACAAAAGATTAGGCTAGCATTAATTTAAATTTCAGATCATATTAAGGAGAGCACTAGCTTAATCATATACAAACCAAGCACAAGAATTAGCAAAGTAGCAACGATCATCATATATCCATAGGCAAGAGCATACAAGATATCATTTTGGCGAGCACAAGGTAACGGTGATTATTGTTGAAAACAAAAACAAACCTAGGTTGTACTCCTAGTAGCTATGTTATTCTATAGAGAGATATACAAAGGTTGCATCTAATGTTGTGGAAAGCATAAACATATGTACAGACATGTAGAAAGACAAGGATAAAAAGAGGGTTGAGGAATTGTTACCGTCTTCGATGCTTGAAGTGTAGCGCGGTCTCCCCCATGCTTAAGCATTGTGCTTAACATGGAAGAAGAAAATCAGCATCCCGTGGCAACCATGGTCTTTGTACTCCATATGGTGTTCTCATGTCCACCAAATCCTCCCCCATGCTTAGCATGTTGCTAGGCATTAGAAGATGGTGAACCATCTTGTAATTCTTGAAGTCCTACCGCCATCTGTGGAGATCATCGTCATACTTTTGTTGCATTGTTTGTCCTTCAACGTCTGCCCTTTGTCACAAGTCTTGGTCCCAATTGTTTCTTATACCCTTCACCTCCTTCCATGTTGCCCTTTATCACTGCTTCAACTTCCATGAATTTTTCTTCAACTTCCAGAACAGAACATGTACTAAACCATCACTCCATCTAAAAGTACTTTAAATTATCTTTCCAACGAGTGGTCATTCACCCCAATCGGACTCCGAACAAAGGAGTTGTGCCCTTTTTACTCTGTGAGTGCAAGCTGTCCCGGGCTGATTTCAGAACATGTGACACCCAAAGATTTGGTTGTAACTCCTTGCACGGGTCTCCTAAAATGTTAAATCTTTATGCGTTGGAAAGAAGACTTAGTGGAGCTCCTAGATATCCAAATTTGCTCTTTTGTACATCTCTGATCATGTGCCTAATCTTGATGAAGATAGTGGTGTTTCTTTTGAGATTTTGGAGGTGTTGACAATCTTAATTCACAAACTTATGGGAGTGATTCACCATGTCTGCAAAACAACTATAAAGCACAAAGTATCCCCGAGGTGACGGTCGGGAATACTCACTCTGTGCCGACAAACCAAAGACATCCCTTAAGATCTTAACTTGTGGCATAGTTAATCTAGTAAAAGAAAAGTTAAAACCTAATGGGTGTACATGTGTGCAAGTGTGTATGCAAAAGAAAGGATGGTATAAAAGAAAACAACATTTACACCAAATTCTAAGCTCCATGCTTACAAAGTGGTTGCCAAACTTCTCCATTACCATAAAGATTTATTAACCAAGGTCAAAACACCATGCTTATCCCAAAATTAATAATTCCTTATAGTGCAAGAAAAGTAGGGCACATTGCAAAGTTTTCAAACCAACCAATGCAATATGATAGCAAGGTATATAAAACTGAATGATGATGGTCTCCGATCGTGTCTAAACACCATGTTCACACAAGATTGTAAAAAAAAGTCGTGCCAAGCATAGATATGAAAGCATTCATCACAAAGTTTCACGAAAGACCAAGCCAACATAAAGTGAATGATGACAATGAGATGGATGCATAATGCAAATGCAAAGAGTTAGTGCAAACAAATGTTAGCAAGGGTTGAAAAGATCAAACAACCAAACTAACAAGGTTTTGAGGGTAGGTTATGGGTATCCTATATTTTTGGCTCAAATAAGAATTTTGAAGAGAGACAAGTTTAGAAATTCTATCTAAGGTGGTGTTAAGGGTCTTTTTATAAAAAAAATAAACTTATGGTTTTTCGGAAGGCTAAAGGTGTGAAAGATTTTCTCGTAGGAGGGCTAGTCAAAGTTTTTAGTTAGAACAAGGGATAGAGGTGGGCTTGGCCACAAGTCAACCCTATCCTTGTTGGCTACAGTTTTTTTTGTGTGGGGGCTATAGGAAGGCTTAGGTTGGTTGGACAAAAAGTTAGATCAACACAAAACATGCAATGCAAAATGACATGGATGAACAAAATATCATGATATGGTGGTTGACTAAAACAAATGCAAGAGTTAGCCTAAATTAACTAGCCACAAGTTTAGAGTCAAAGGATGGTGCCAACTTCATAGCTCTCTCTAAAAAGACACAAAGAAAAAGAACCTAAACACTAATAGGCACACAAAAGGGTCTACAAGTTTTCCAAGATCAAGAACAAAGTGCTCTCTCAATAGCAATTAAATCAAACAACATGGTGTTGTGGTATTTATTAGAGAAATGGTACAATGTTACTTGATGGTTCAGTTTAAGATCACAATGTAGACGGTCATATTATTTATATATATATATATATATAAACAAAAGAAAACGGGTTGCCTCCCGCAAAGCGCTTCATTTAAAGTCACAAAGCTCCACTTTCTTATGTACCTTCTTGTTGTCGCGAAGCCATGGTCCTTCATGCAAGATTTGAAGGTGCCATGCAACTTTGATTCACTCTCCATGATCATTTTGCTTGATGAGATGCTTGCCCGATCCTTTGGGGCATAGCTTTTCTCCTCTTGATTCAAACTTCATGCCCTACATGGTTAGTGAAACTCGGGTTTTCTACCAACATTTGCTCTTTTAAAGTCATTAGCTTGACCAAGCACAAAGCAAGTCCAAGTTTTGCAGAATATAAGGCATACAAATGCATACATAATCACAATTTAAATTGAATTAACAAAGCAAGTTGTGATTAAATGTAGCAAAAGTTTCTTGCTCAGCGCCAAGGCTCTCATTAGACATAGGTTCATTAGGCAAAGAATTAACAAAGTTTAAGCACATCATAGCCTCTTCATCATTCTCAAGTAATTCTAGCCTATCATGATCATCAAAGGTGCAAGGCATAGAATCAAAACATACTATTGCATAAGAATAGGAACATATCAAAAGAAAGATAACATATCCAAAAGTGCCTTGAGAGTTTAATGTGTACCTTAGCCTTCGAGCATTTCATCGTGAGTGATCCTCCAGAGTTGAAAGCGAACAATCCTTGATGATCGAAGGTGGCTCGCGTAGACTTTTCTCAATTCCTTCCTTTGTGCCACATGTCATCAAGGTTGCTTTGTGTTGGATCACTCCTCTTAACTTGTGGGCTCACACATCTTGGTGAAAATGTAGCTCCATGATCCTTCGTGTGAGAGCCCAAAACATCCGCGCCATTGGATGTCGTCCTTTGTGTGTAATCCTTCGTGGTCTTCTTCAAACATCTTCTTGCATCAGATGTCGCCAACTTGTGTCCTCATTTGCCAATGCTCCAGGGGTCTTTGCTTTGTTCTAAGCTTCTGAATTTCTTCATGTGTGGTCTAATCGAAGCATTCTCCAAGCTCCTCTTTATTGTTGTTATCCTCATATTCACCATCTTGTTCTCATCGTATTGCTCCTGCCTCTTATTCGTGGATTTCCCCCTGTATACATAACAGAACATATACCAAAATATAATTCTATCAAAAAATTTATAAAATTACCTTTCCAACGGGTACTCATCCATCTTAAATGGAGACCAAACGAGGGAGTTATGGCTGTTTCACTTCAGCTTTGCTTGCTGTCCAGAAATTTCAGGACGTGCAACCATCGGTGATTCGGCCATATCCGCTTGCAGGAACCTCCGATCGACTTGATTCTTGACTCGTTGGAAGCGTAACTTAGTGGGCTTCTAACTATCCAAAGATATTATGTTGTTCTTCCCATGAGGCTATGCAAAAATTGATGCGAACAGAAACTTCGAGAATGTTGGCGAGCTTGATCTTGTGATCTTGGGGGCATCGATTGCTTCCAATACCTATTGCTTGAACAAACAATTTCCCACAAAACATTAGCATTAAAAATTTAATTGACACGTTGACTTACCTTGTTCATATGCTCTTGTGTAGGGTGTGGGCTCGATAGTGGATGATGGGCCACTAACAAAAGTTAGCACCTACCACTAAAGAGCGAATCTTCAAGTTTGTTGGAATGCGGGTGTAGAGAACTCCTCGAACATCTTGTGTCTAGCTTTTCACCTGCTTTCAAGGATACAAACAAGAAAACAAGTGTATATGCAATAATAAAAATTAGGGTTAGTCAAAAAGAAAGGTAGATCACCCTAGGGTTTGAGTTGCCGATCCCCGGCAACGGCGCTAGAAAAAGGGCTTGTTGACGGTTCAAAACCGTGTTGAAGTTCACCGCAAGCGTACGGGTGACTTGGTGTCTTTTTCACCAAGGAGAGTCCCCAAGGTTTGTCAATCTGTGGATCGGAAGCAAACCGCTAAGGTTATCTACCTTGTCTAGTCAATATAACCTAACATGAAGCATTGATTGCGTACAAAGGAATAAACCTTGATAGATATGAGTTATGGCACAAGGTTGATCACATCCATGGACATCGGCTAGGGTAAAGTGCCACCGAAGGAGTAACTAGGACTAGCGCCTTCTAGTTGAAGTTTCGGCAAACGAGCAACGAATCGGACCTCTCATCTACTAGCATCCTTAAACTCCTACCTCTGGCCTACCTCCCGAAGACATCCACTCTTCCGGGGGTAGTCATCATGTCACGATGCACCCTTAATGAAGCGGGGAATCTAGGGGCACGCTCAAACATGAACATGTCTACGAACCATGAAGGGTCAACATACTAGATCTAATCACCATGATTACATAAAGCATGCTATGTAGTCTAAACCGGCATTAGTCTAAGTATCAAGCATATTCATGAAAGGTAGAAAGTAAAGACGGAGACATGGAATCGCTTAATAGATTGGATGACAAGATTATCATTGCTCACATGAAAGTATGTATTACACCATCACCACCGAGATCATACCTAAGATGATGAACACGTAGCTCCAGAACTCTGCCATGGCACAACCACGTGTTGACACATTTTATCTATGAATTTTATCCCTCACATTACTGGAAAAAGGACTAAAATATGATTAGATCACCTTATTAGAGTTTATATTAACAATTTCCACGAGTTTTGGTGAATCTATGAATTTGCAGGGACTATTCAGAAAATATGCAAGAAAACCTCTCTAGAAGACTCCAGAAGGTTCCGGAACTCAACGTGACTTAGCACCTAAAAAAGAAGCATCTAGAAGGATCAAGGACCCACCTGACCGAAGTGGACCCCGAATGGGGCCCACACCAGACCGACCGGCCCAGTGGTGGGGCCGGTCGGCCACCCCCTGGTGCCAAATGGGCCCGGCTTCTGGAATGTTCCTCCACCGCCTATGAAGATCAATCTAAACCACATGTTTAGGTCGGTTTGATCCTACGGTGCACGTCATCTCCTCTGGACTATATAAGCAGACCCCCCTGACCCCAGGGCAGAGGGCAACTCATTCTATCAGATCCTCCATGCCTACCTGAGATTAGAGCTCTAGATTAGAATTAGAGTTGGAGAGTTAGTATCAAGTTGAGAGATTAGATCCACGGTCTAATTAGACCTAGCTAATCTTGTTCGAGAGGATTAGAGAGCGGTTGAGGCGAAGCTGAAGGAAGGCCCGGACCTGTCGGTGTCTCCTCTTCATCTTCTACCTCTGGGATCAACTCCATTGGAGCCTGATCCTGAGACCTTACGGGAAAGATCGACTTCTTATTCAAGTGAGCACCATTGTTTTTATTGTTCTTACGGTTCATAACTCTTTGAGTACTTTAATTCCTGTCGCTCTTGAATTAAAGTTGCATGTTTAGTGTAAGCGTGGTGCTTAGACTAGCTAGCTTGTGAATGCCTTCTGTATTCCGGATCGTGTGGTAGATCGTGGTGGTGACAGCACCATTGAGTCCTTCGTAGTCCACCTCCCATCTATAGAAACCGTAGGACTCCCCCATAGATTCTCGGGAGGTTCCCTTTACTAAGTGTGCCTTCAGGCAATCACCCCATAAGAGCAATAAAGACATAGCTTGTGAGGATAAGAACCAGACATCCTTAAGTTTTCCTTATCTCTCTTTCTGTCCAGTCCTTGATAGCTACTCAGTTGATTAGTTATATACCTCAGATACTCTCTTTACCATTCTCCCTGTGGATTCGATATTTAAAACCCTCTCCCGGGTGGAATGCTCACTGGTATCCGTGCGCTTGCGGATTATCTATCATAATATTTCTGTAGGCTTAACAAATACCAACACCACGCAGGGCGGCCATGGCGGCTAGGGTCGGCCTAGGCCATCTCCTAGACAACTTCGAGGACTCGCGGCTGCCGTCATCTCCCTCCGGTGCTTGCTTCTAGGTTTCGCTGAGTTCTGGTGAATGGATCCGGCGGCCGTCGGAGGCGGGGGATATAAATGCGCCGAGGAGTGTGTAGGTCAAAGGGTGTCGCGAACCGAGCCCGAAACACCCTAGGCCGGTCTGCATGGGCCGGCCGGCCCAGGCCCTTTTCGGCCCGGTTCAGGCCCATCTTCCTCCACGATGCTTCTCGTGCTTTCTTGAATATTTGCCAAACTCCATGTGGGTCCTTGACGTCATTTTCCTCACGGTTTGGATAAGGGTAGTTGGCGCACGAACTCATGCATCTTCTGTTTAGGTCCTCGGAGTTTCATGGCTTCATGCTTCGGTCCTCGGGTCATTTGGAATCATGTTCACTTCGTGTCTTGACTTGTGCCGGGCTTTGTGATCTTCTCATAAAGTGCTCGATGAACTTTACCCAGAAGTCCTCATTTAGGTACTTAATTCTTGCGTAAACAACATACTCCAAAAACCACATGCAAGTATGAACTTGTTACATCATTAGTATGCCTAGTGGTGGGTTAGTTATAATTCAAAGCTCAAACCAAAGTGTAACAAGTGCTCTTGGTTGACGGAAATCGACCGTCAACAAAAGTCAAAAACCCGATCCATGGAGAAAATCAAGTCATACAATCGGATCAAGATGTGCACATGTATGGATGTGATGGATATGGTAAGGTGGATACTAGACCCAGAATGGGTGCTAGATATTACCATATATATGATGAATGTTGTGGTGATGGTAAGGTGGACGCTAGGCCCAGAATGGGTGCTAGTTATTACCATCAAATTTATTAGAACTCCATTTTGCATGATTCCATCTCTTTCCTTTTTCTCATTTCCTTTGGGCATGGGCTATCTCTCTTTTTTTTCATGCCTTGAGCATTTTTTTCAATTCATGCTTTGAGCAAGTTTTTTTTTCTTTTTCACATAGCCCATATCCTTTTCCGAAGATACTTTTGGAGAGAGAGGTCAAACATGGAGCTTTATATCATGGAATGGATGGATGATACATTGCTTACTTCCAGTATAGAAGCATAGCAAGGGGATATAGAGTGCACATAAATCTTGATCATCATGAAAGCATGAAAAGAATTCTCACAAGGGTCACAACAATTAATGCAGTAACAAGCAACATATGTGTATAAGGTTTTCAAGATAACTCATTATATGACTTTGGTAGGACTTTGGCATATCAAAGAGGAGCTTTGAAAAGGGTTTTCGGATTTTCAAATAAAATTCCCAAGCACTCAAACATTTAGAGAGAAGATCATATCATCAAACCATATCACAAACATCAACCACTTAGATGAGCATGCTTTCCTAAAGATTTTTGTTCACAAGCATCAAGATAATAACTATGGAATAAAACATATGCAAGCCAACCACATGAAACATGTAGAGAAAGTCGAGCACGATTCCATGAGTTGATTTAGTAGATAAGAATTGAAACTCATTCAAACTCATGAATCAGAGAGAGAGAGAGAGAGAGGGTGCACATACCATCCCTCTTGAGGAATGTGGGATCAAGGAGGACCAGCAGTGGTTCAATGACCCATGGGGCAACTGGCTCACTCTAGTTTTCCTTGTCCCTTGTCATGAAAGCGCAGTCGATGTTGTGCAACACCTGTGTGAGAGATCTCATGTGTGTATGTCGACGATAAGCTTGGGAGATCTCCCCCACACTTGTTCTTGTACCTGGTGCTGTCTTCAAACAAAAAGAAAAACAAAAGAGGGACTCCACCGGTTTGAGAACCAGGAAGTCTTTATTCGAAAGCAAACATATTTTTTTGTTTTTTATTCACCATGAACCTAGCTCAACAAGACTGACAGTTCTTGGCTTACCTTCCCATTTGAATCAGGCTTGATGACTTACCCCATTTAGATTTTGAAATTCCTGCAAGGGTTAGTCTGCATATACAACCAATATCCATGAAAGCATTAACTATAAGGTTCATCAATCAAACTCGACACCATGTCTTGTTTGATTGAAGAAGACAGTTTTAACCTAAGCACCATGCTTAATTTAAAACAGCCTATGAAAGCATGTAGCTAAACATGCACTCAAACCATAGCATTACAAACATAGATAAAGAAAGCACAAAAGCATGATCAAGCTAATTCCCACGGGACATAAACATAAGCATAAGATGGTGAACATTGGGTGACCTCCCAGAAGGGCTTTGTTTAAAGTCAAAAGCAGGACGTACCTAACTAGGTAAGATACAAGAGCTAACATCACCCCCAAACCAGGATAAGATTTGGTATGAGAGGAACATTACTCGGGATGCTCACATACCTCCCCCATACTTGAAGTTTGCATTGCTAGGCAACAAACTCAAGTGTGTGGAGATCAAACACCCTTTTGTAAATGTTCTCTCACCAAAAACTTACCCAAGTGTTGAGGTGATGTAGCTCACATGCTCTTAGGTGTCACTTGTCCGTCGTTCTTTATAATCTTCACCTGAAAGGGTTAGGACCAAAAATACTCGAAGGACAACCTTATCCTAAAAACATGCACTTGCTTTTTATTTGAAAAGGGAAATAAAATCTAACCTGATCCAGGCTATCTTCTGGTAGTGCTTTGTTTACGGTCATAAGCTTGACCCCGGGAACTTTTTCTTGCAGCTACCATTGGTGACGCCATTCCCATCTCACCACCAATTATTGATGTATCGTTGAAGCTTTAGCTACAAGGTTAGTGCCACAGCGCATACACAAAATCTGCAATGCTTTGGTAAACATATGCATCTACAACCAACCTTCTAAACATTAAGCAAAAGAGGACCATAAGGTGGTTGTAGTCCTCATGCATTCTCCGTGCACTGAGTATGGCTGACTCTGGAGAGGCATGATGCAAGCACGGTTCTTGAGGTATATCAAGAGTGAAGCTACCATGCTTGTCAATGGAATCCTTTCCTTCAGACTCCAGACTCGGTGCCTCACAGATCTCCATGGCCCATGAATTCTCCATCTCAAGAGATGCATCGTGGAAGCTCGATGTTGATTCTCGATCAAGGTCGAGAAAAACATAATGCGGGCCAGTGGGAAGAGGCTCAAACTCGATCGAGGGCGATGATGATCGTTCGTCTTCACAAAGGTGAAGAGGGTCTTCCGAGTTGTACTCCTAAGGAGTAGATAATTCTACACCCTCAACGAGAATGAGCTCGGACGATGAGAATAGAGATACATGCATCATCTCCTCGAGCGGATTTTGCTTGGGAAGAGGCTTCGCCATAGAACTTTCTGAAAATAAGGGAGTAGTGGCAGAAGCGGCTTTCCTAAGCTTTTTATCTAGGCTCCCTCGAGATGCATATCGAGAAGTTTTTCTGCAGGGGAACCTAGGAGATCAAGATCGAGGACATCAAAGATGTGGAAGTCTAGATTAACCTTGATCTTGTCTACTAGGAGTGGCACAGCACATGCAACCCCCCGACACTCAAGAATCTGTCTGGAGGGATAACTCTTGAGGAGCTTGTCGGATGGTCTTAGCATAATGTTGCCCACAAAGTGTATGCTAGGTGCCATGGCATGACATTAACCTCCATAGTGGGGTTAAGATGGGCTTCTACGATAATTCCCCTTATGGAACAAGAAATGATCGTAGAGGGTGAACAAATCCAAAGTGCTTCGGAAAAGTTTCCCACTCCAGTTGACCACTTCTTCTCCATGGCCTCCATGATAGATGTTTCGTTTGGAGGATCGGGAGGCAAAGGAGGTACCGTAAGCCTAGGGGAAGGTTCTGTCAAAAGATTTCTAGTTGGCTGGATTTGGACAGAAGAGGGCTCCTTCCCTTGTTCGGCATCTAAGTGATTCGAGGTGTTTTTGAGATTTTCAGAAAGGTCATCCTTGAGTCGATGATGGAACTTTGGAGGTTGAATTTCTTCTTCCTCCATGGTTCCTGGTTCGGGAGAGGTCCTAACAGACGAATCTTGAGATGTAGAAGTCAAAGGCTCGGATTTGACTGTTGAGGGACTCTCATGGCTCGACTTGGATTCCTCTCGGTGGGGTTCGTTACGATCGATTGGAGAGGAAGAGTTTTCTAAGAAGCAATCTAGGATCTCCCTTCCTTCCTCCGTAGTTATGTGCGCGAACTCACCTCCGGCGGTGATGTCGAGGTATAGTGCAGATTCCATATCTAAACCCGAGTGCAAGATAGACAAGCATATATACCCGATCGGGTATAGACATGGTCGGGCTAGATGTCAACAAGTGTAAGAACCTAGCCCAAGCTGCACCTATGGACTCCTCCTCTGATTGCTTAAAGTCGAGGATGTCACTCGGAAGGGATGCCATGTGTCTTGCAAGGGAGAATGAGCGACAGAAGTCAACTCGGAGATCTTCCCAATCGTTCACACACCCTATGACGTGAGTGTACCATTGCTCCGCCCTCTTTGTGAGAGAGAGAGAGAGAGAGGAAACAACTTTGGCCTCAAGGTTTTCTGTATCATTCCTGGGGGAGCCCGGAATGCACACAACCTCTCAAACTTTAGTAAATGGTCAAGGGGATCTTCATAATCAGCTCCAGAGATGGGTCGATTCTGAACCATATCTATAAGGTCGGGGTTGAGTTCATGTTTGGATGAAAACGTTGATGGATCATTGAACTCGTAACTTGAGGTGGAGAGGTCATGGAAGGATGGCCTCTCCATGGGTAGCGGGGGTAAAGGTAGAAACAAAGAAAAACAAAAGATACGAGGACCACTAGGTATGAAGATAGATACAACAACCGTTCCCCGGCAACGACACCAGAAAGCTTGTTGGGTATTTTAGCGACACACGAAATAAATCCGCAAGCGCACGGATACCGTTGTAGCTTTCACCTCAGAGTATTCCAAGGGTATCAAATCCAAGGGAACGTGTGTGCACTAACTTCGTACTAGTCGGTCCAAGGACACACCCAGATAAAAGGCAATGATAGAGAGGATTCCTAAAGATAGCACTATAGATGAGATTAAAGGTCGATCTCTAGATAGAACTTGGCTTAGGGTACCGATAGCCCTGACTTAACAGGCAACTCCAGCATGCAGATCTATGTGGAATGGAGCTCTGACTATATCCAGCTGTGGAGGATCAACGAGGGCCAGAAGGGCTATCACCACCTACTGGACTGCCTCTACCTAACCCTGGGATAAGCCGAACGAATGATAACTGGTAGCATGACACTGCGTCAAAGCTGTGGTTACTGTCGTAGCCAACGGACTACGACACTCTGTACTAATAGAACTACGACCATAGAAGAGAACTGATCTCACTCACTAAAGGTACTACTAGCTTATACTAAAGGCATGCAAGAGAACACTTGCCCCGTACTATGCTTCCAACGTACACGAATGACTTGCAGCAGACGAACGCATAAACCCAGGATCTACGCACTAGCAGAGGAAAAAAGTCTACTCATGCGACCTAGCATAAACTATTAGAAAAGAATCACAAACACACTTTATTCTAATCAGAGCATGTAAGCATCCACTTTATTCTAATAGACTAGTCATACAAACAGGATACAAACTTGTGCACTTAATCAACTAGATCGAGGGGGAGTGTTCATGAAGAACACGCGCCTCTAAATGATGAACAGGCGAAAAACACAAGAACATATCACTCAAGTATGAATAACACTTTAGTCTAAATAGAAAATGCAGAAATACTTCCTTTACTCTAATTGAAGAACAAGCATCCATGGAGATACAATTCTCTCTCAATCTCCAATTCTCTAATCTAGAAGGAGAGGCCTCTCCTTTGAAGGGAAGCTCTCATCCTTGGGTGAGATGGTGTGTTCCAAAAGGGAGCCCCTCCCCTCCTATTTATAGAGGAGAGGGTGGCTTGCTTTGAGCACAAATCCTCTCCAAAATGTGCAGCCTCCCTTGGGCGCCACCAATACAGAGCGACATGTGGCAAGGAATCTTGCATTGCACTCTTCTCTAGCTTCCAGGGGAAGGAGCCAAACCGACCTTCCATCGGCCAATCAACGGACGCCATGTCACCAATCCACCCCGGAACGCTGCAAGGGATCAACAAGGAAGCACCACATGGAAGCAGATGGCGAACAGAGCCAACCCTGCTTCGGCCGACTTGGGCTTCAGCCGACCTGGGCCCACCTCTTCCTGGCTCATGCTTTCTCTGAGTGACTAGTATGTGGGCCCTTATGACGGTTCCAGGCGTATGCGAAGTTTTGAGGTGGTTTGGGTCCCTGGTGGGCCCTTGGATCCTTGTGCTGCACACGTGGCGGTATCTGATTCGTCTGTAATTGCTTCACTTGGATTGATGAGGTGTCATAGACACATGACATCCAATGTGACAGCATGTCGCCACGTGACCTGGTGTGGGTCCCACCGAGCTCACAGGATATTGGGAGTATGATCTTGTCTTGTGCATATCTTTTCCATCCAGACTCCGAAGTAGACAAATGATATATTTGTTTCGATCGTCTCGACGAGCCCCTCCTAATGATACAATCCAATTTGGCATTTGAGATTGTTCATAATGATGTCATATTCATGCCTTTGGTTCAGGAGACCATGAGGTCCTGAACAGCTTGGATCAAATGTGCATGCTTTCTCTCCATTTCTTGTGCTAAATACCTACATTCGAATAATCACCAGCACTTGTGGAAATGATTAGTTTAAGCCCTATTCTAGTGTTGATGATCACTTTCCATTCATTTTATGCGGGAATTGACGGTGTAGAAGTGGTACTTAATAGCCGTCAACAAGGGATAATGACGTCCAAAGTCCACAATTGAAGGAGCAAAAGACCCAAAGTGCAAAATATGGAGCGTGGAGCAAGACGGACCGAAACTGGGCCGAAGAGGGCACAAGCCAGCCGGCCGACCGGCCCACCCTCTTCTGGCGTCGGTTCGCGAGCCTCTTTCTTTGGTGTTAAGTACGTGGAACCTTCATTACCTGCGAGAGCCGCCATTCATGAAAGACGAATAGAGAAACCTCGGAGATCAACCACAAGTGAGGGGGTTGATCGAGGGAGAGAGCATTGAGGAGAAATCATCACCGAGGTCAAGGGAGGCCACCACGAGGAAGGAGGACGTCGAGACCCTGCCACGACGCCACCGGAGTTGAAGGACACCGAGGAACAAGCTCCATCGGAGGCATCCATCATGCTCAACGGTGCCATGCCTAGCGTCTTGATGAGGTAAAGTTATTGTTTGTCCATGGAGTTGTAATGGAACTTGATGTGTAGTCACCCACTCTTGTTTGGATCATATGTCTATCATATCTTTGTTGATGATGCTTAATGTTTAAGGCTAGCTACCATGCTTTCGGGGTTTCTCCCGTAGATCGCGTCAACATACCGTGTTCATTAGGATTAGTATCGATTACCTTCGCGTAGTGACATGTACGAGGGAAGGGAAGCGCCTAATTCTTTGTTCACATACTTAGATAGATTGGATCGGGGCTTTATCATGTTTTGGGTGATTGCATCTTCAAGTACCTAGACTCCATGGGCATACGTTCTTCATACTTGTGAACCTCTCATCTCTCTTTAACGTAATCTAGGGTTAGATTGTCTCTACTTTATAGATTAATCTTTCTATCATAAGTCTTCAATCAACTAGTTAGTGTTAGGTTAAACGCTGGTAATCCCCTTGCTCCTTGGGTTGACAAGAACCTTGGGACTCCCCTAGGTGAAAAAGGCTACAAGTGATCCGTGCGCTTGCGGTGAACCTTGACGCATTATTGAACCGTCAACAGTCGCCATTTGAAGCCCTATATGGGAGAAAATGCAGAACACCTTTGATGTGGTCAGAAGTGGGAGATCATGCCTTGGTTGGGCCCGCACTCATAAAGGAAGCAGAGGAACGAGTAGCCGAGATCCGAGAAAAATTGAAAGTTGCCCAATCTTGACAAAAGAGCTACGCGGACAAGAAGAGGCGAGAAGTAAGCTTTAGTCCAGGAGACTTCGTTTACCTCAAGGTTTCACCTATCCGAGGGACTCGAAGGTTCCAAGTACAAGGGAAATTGGCCCCTCGGTACGTTGGACTGTACAAGGTGCTGAAGAGAGTTGGAGCAGTAGCAGTTGGAGCTACCAGAAGAAATGGCAGACATACATCCGGTATTCCACGTTTCCCAGTTGCGGAGGTGCTTGAAAGAACTCGAAGAGAAACGAGTGCCAGTAGAGGCAATAGATCTGCAGCCAGATCTTAGATATCAGGAGGTACCCGTCAAAATTTTGGACACTGTTGTCAAAAGGACGAGGAAATCAGAAGTACTGATGTGCAAAGTTCAATGGAGCAGACATGGAGTAGAAGAAGCCACTTGGGAACGAGAAGACGCACTGAAGAAAGAGTTTCCCCACCTATTCAGGAACCAGTTGAATCTCGAGGACGAGATTCATTTTAAGTGGGGTAGGTTTGTAACACCCGCGTGTTAATCTCTAATAAATCACACTCTAAATCACATGTTTTTTAAATTTAATTTCAAATTTTTACTGCTGAGCTCGATCAATTCCTAAATTTCGTCTCCCTCTTTTCAACCTGAGCCACCCCCGGCAGTCGCCCGACACCGGGAATCCCTCCGGCCTGCATCCCGACGAGTGCACCGAATTCACCGGCCTTGCAATCATTGCCGACCCGGGAATCGCTCGACGTCGCGTCGGCCCCGTGGGTGCTCGAAACCCGAAAAATTCCACCAAAACTCTCTCTCCTTTTTCTTCTAATTTTCCTAATTTTTTTCCAATTTTCTTCTCCCTTTTCCCTCTCCTTTTCCCTTTTCTTTTTCTTTCCCTTTTCTCCTTTTCTTTTTCCTCTTCCTTCTTCCTTTCTCTTTCCTCCTCCTTCCTCCTGGACCCGCAGGCCCTGCTCCCTCCCGCCGCGAATCACGCCGGTGCCGCTACCGCTGCCCCAGCTCCGCACACCACCACTCGACGTCGCTGCCCGTCGAGTCTAGTCCAACAACGCCGCCATTACTCCCTACCGCGAATCCCGGCCAAACGGCCGCGGCCTTGTCGGCCGAACCGCCTCTACTGCCGCCGACCGCACATGGCCCTCGTGCGAAACCCCGCCCGCGCTACCGCCATTCCGTGACTATAAAAAGCCCTGCGTCGCTCTTACCCTCAAACTTCTTTAACTAATAATTTGCTTGCTTTTCGCTATATGGATCTGATACTTCTTGTGACAAGTGCCGGTACCATCAGCCGATCCAGGGAATGGTACTATTGGCAACCGGGCACCCTTTTATATGTATATAAAAAGGGTGGTCCCCACAGTGTACAACCTCTGCAGAGTGTAAAATCTATTCGAATAGCTATGTCCATAGTATTGGACGAGTCACGATGTGGTCACATAACTAGTGTTTGGGTTAAGGGATTGTTTTCATGGTGTGAGTCATTTTGGAAAAAGTGTGTGGCAGGTGTGCCCGGGCTACTGCAAATGGGGAGTCTGGTAGAACCGCCTCTACCGCCACCGCCTGCATGTCACACTTGGTTTTAGAAAAACAAACCAAGTGCGTACCTATATGTATGCCAGGATCAAGTTTCATACATATAGTAGACAAAAGTGAATAACAGTAACAGTATCATGTAAAGAACATAAACAAACTTACTATTCTATCAGAGTTATACAGCTCAATCCTGGAAACGGAGACGCCAACTCCACAAGCAATCGACTGGGGGCTGCGTACGCCTAGCATCACCATCTTCAAAAGCTTCACACCTTTTTCTTCTGAGCAGCAGTAAGCAAGGATGAGTACACTTATGGTTGGTACTCAGCAAGGCCACAAGAAATAACCAGAGAATGATTTAAGTCCATCTTTAAGTTTAATTAATCATGTGAGGGTCCAGGCCGCTCTTGACCGTGAGCACGGCTAATCGATTAGTTTTACACTCTGCAGAGGTTGTACATCTTTACCCACAAGTCGCGTAAAAGTCCCGAAGAACTTTAGACCCAACCATGCGATGCTTGCAAGGCACCATACCACACTACCGAGGTGTGATTGCATAGGGACGCTACGAGGCCTTTACAAAGATTCCCTAGCACGGGCTGCTCGCTAGGTTTCCTGATCAGTGCAGCGTATAAACCTCTCTCAGCTGCGAAGCTACCATAGAGCAGATCAGTCTGAGGGCCGGGCTATACACCATCTACCGTCAGCCCCCAACCCCTTTCAGGTAAAGCATACCACATACTAAGGTTTCTAATTAATTAGCCAAGACAAAGCCATATGTCTTGTGGTAGTACGGTTGTCCTGGGTGGTTCTCCATGTTCCGATTAATGCAAAAATATTCTTGTAAATAAGCATAGGTAGAAGGTGGTTAGGGACACTTGACTTTCTCCAACGAAAAACTACTCTTACTGCTCTCTCTTCATCTCTTGCTTCCTTGGAACTCTTCATCTTCAAAGCAAACGAACAACGTTCCTTCTACTCGTAGCAATTATCGGGCACAACATACAAAGCAACAAGTACAACTAAGAACAATACACCAATCAAAGGAAAACTTTAAAAGAGCGCACTACAAGATGTGAATCGATTTAGAAATGTGTGAATTCAAGAAACAATGAAATCAGAATTGAATTGAAAAAGATATGGGTTTAAAGAATAATAAGATAGCTATTGAACATTGAACATGGTGTATGGATGATGACAACAGAAGCAATAATCAAGAAAAGAATTGAAATGATAGATAGACAGGTTCTTGCTGAGCAAGGATTTCATAGATAAATAAAGGATTAATATATATATATATATGGATCAAAGATAGCCAAGGACAAAGTATTAGCAGATTTTAATATATATACTAGAAAAGAAATACTGTTAGCAAGCATTCCAAATATTTTTTCTGTGGAAGAAAAGCTTCTACTTACATAGGCATGACATCACCATGATGTCATCACCGGCAAGAGAACACATGCACGAACCATGACTTCTTTGCTTCATCTTTTTGGACTTCAGATCGCACAACAGGCTCATGCACGTAGAAGCAAACACGTAGCATGCATGTAGAAAGAAGAGAAGATGCACATGTATATGCGCTGCAATCGACGAGGGATACAGATGAGCGGCAAAGCTGAGACTATGATACAGATGGCCAGGAACATGATAGAGTATACTGGTATGCTCACCTATGGCAAACGTCGGACAACGGAAACAACGAAGACAACAGAGATCGAACTCGTAAAGGACAGTATGTGCATGGTTGATCGTTCACATACATGGACGATCGACGACGGCTGCAGCAGATTGAACTTGGAGATGGCATCTACGGTTCGACCTTGCCTTCTGCTCGTCTTGCAAAAACAGCGTGAAGTAGTCCTCCTCGATCGACCGGTTGCCGGCGTACAAGGACGGTGGACGGCGAGCTGCAGGCTGGAACTTCTGGAACGACGATTTTTTAGCCTCCGGCGCGCGACCGCATGGATGGACAGCGAATAGCGGTGTCAGAGTACGGCAACAACGATCATCATGGAGAAACGAGAGAGATAAACTGGAGGGAAAAGACGGACAGATTCTCACCGAGATGAATATGATCGAGTCGGAGCAGTGATCAGGATGGAATAGATGGGCGGCAGCTCAGCCTACTACGGCCTTCGCATCGTCGGCATCGAGTAGCGCTGGACAGGTTCAACTCGGAGAGACGAAGCTCCTGGTGACGGCATCTTCGTTCGGCAGTCACCCGGTGAGGCGAACCGATCGACGCAGCCGGCCAAGACCATGGCGAAGGCTCGGCATTGATTCGTGTCGACGGGAACTTCCTCGAGCGGCTGCGGCGGCGAGCAAGAGAGTGGACGGCAACGCCGGCGTGTCACTGATGGGTTTGCCGGTCTGCACAAGGAAACAACGAGGCCTCCTCGTATCCTTGCAACGGCGCCGGAGGTGTACATAGCTGGAGATGCTTTGACAACAGTGTGGCAGCGGCGGCAGCTTGCGAAGGGGTTTTGCACGACCAGGCCATATCTCTCTCTATATATACGTACCCAACTTGTATACCTACGTGCGCTTATCCTTCGGCAACAGAACCACGGCGCCTTGCGTACCCTAACCCCTTCGCAAGCTGCCGCCGCCGCCACACTGTTGTCAAAGCATCTCCAGCTATGTACACCTCCGGCGCCGTTGCAAGGATACGAGGAGGCCTCGTTGTTTCCTTGTGCAGACCGGCAAACCCATCAGTGACACGCCGGCGTTGCCGTCCACTCTCTTGCTCGCCGCCGCAGCCGCTCGAGGAAGTTCCCGTCGACACGAATCAATGCCGAGCCTTCGCCATGGTCTTGGCCGGCTGCGTCGATCGGTTCGCCTCACCGGGTGACTGCCGAACGAAGATGCCGTCACCAGGAGCTTCGTCTCTCCGAGTTGAACCTGTCCAGCGCTACTCGATGCCGACGATGCGAAGGCCGTAGTAGGCTGAGCTGCCGCCCATCTATTCCATCCTGATCACTGCTCCGACTCGATCATATTCATCTCGGTGAGAATCTGTCCGTCTTTTCCCTCCAGTTTATCTCTCTCGTTTCTCCATGATGATCGTTGTTGCCGTACTCTGACACCGCTATTCGCTGTCCATCCATGCGGTCGCGCGCCGGAGGCTAAAAAATCGTCGTTCCAGAAGTTCCAGCCTGCAGCTCGCCGTCCACCGTCCTTGTACGCCGGCAACCGGTCGATCGAGGAGGACTACTTCACGCTGTTTTTGCAAGACGAGCAGAAGGCAAGGTCGAACCGTAGATGCCATCTCCAAGTTCAATCTGCTGCAGCCGTCGTCGATCGTCCATGTATGTGAACGATCAACCATGCACATACTGTCCTTTACGAGTTCGATCTCTGTTGTCTTCGTTGTTTCCGTTGTCCGACGTTTGCCATAGGTGAGCATACCAGTATACTCTATCATGTTCCTGGCCATCTGTATCATAGTCTCAGCTTTGCCGCTCATCTGTATCCCTCGTCGATTGCAGCGCATATACATGTGCATCTTCTCTTCTTTCTACATGCATGCTACGTGTTTGCTTCTACGTGCATGAGCCTGTTGTGCGATCTGAAGTCCAAAAAGATGAAGCAAAGAAGTCATGGTTCGTGCATGTGTTCTCTTGCCGGTGATGACATCATGGTGATGTCATGCCTATGTAAGTAGAAGCTTTTCTTCCACAGAAAAAATATTTGGAATGCTTGCTAACAGTATTTCTTTTCTAGTATATATATTAAAATCTGCTAATACTTTGTCCTTGGCTATCTTTGATCCATATATATATTAATCCTTTATTTATCTATGAAATCCTTGCTCAGCAAGAACCTGTCTATCTATCATTTCAATTCTTTTCTTGATTATTGCTTCTGTTGTCATCATCCATACACCATGTTCAATGTTCAATAGCTATCTTATTATTCTTTAAACCCATATCTTTTTCAATTCAATTCTGATTTCATTGTTTCTTGAATTCACACATTTCTAAATCGATTCACATCTTGTAGTGCGCTCTTTTAAAGTTTTCTTTTGATTGGTGTATTGTTCTTAGTTGTACTTGTTGCTTTGTATGTTGTGCCCGATAATTGCTACGAGTAGAAGGAACGTTATTCGTTTGCTTTGAAGATGAAGAGTTCCAAGGAAGCAAGAGATGAAGAGAGAGCAGTAAGAGTAGCTTTTCGTTGGAGAAAGGCAAGTGTCCCTAACCACCTTCTACCTATGCTTATTTACAAGAATATTTTTGCATTAATCGGAACATGGAGAACCACCCAGGACAACCGTACTACCACAAGACATATGGCTCTGTCTTGGCTAATTAATTAGAAATCTTAGTATGTGGTATGCTTTACCTGAAAGGGGTTGGGGGCTGACGGTAGATGGTGTATAGCCCGGCCCTCAGACTGATCTGCTCTATGGTAGCTTCGCAGCTGAGAGAGGTTTATACGCTGCACTGATGAGGAAACCTAGCGAGCAGCCCGTGCTAGGGAATCTTTGTAAAGGCCTCGTAGTGTCCCTATGCAATCACACCTCGGTAGTGTGGTATGGTGCCTTGCAAGCATCGCATGGTTGGATCTAAAGTTCTTCGGGACTTTTACGCGACTTGTGGGTAAAGATGTACAACCTCTGCAGAGTGTAAAACTAATCGATTAGCCGTGCTCACGGTCAAGAGCGGCCTGGACCCTCACATGATTAATTAAACTTAAAGATGGACTTAAATCATTCTCTGGTTATTTCTTGTGGCCTTGCTGAGTACCAACCATAAGTGTACTCATCCTTGCTTACTGCTGCTCAGAAGAAAAAGGTGTGAAGCTTTTGAAGATGGTGATGCTAGGCGTACGCAGCCCCCAGTCGATTGCTTGTGGAGTTGGCGTCTCCGTTTCTAGGATTGAGCTGTATAACTCTGATATAATAGTAAGTTTGTTTATGTTCTTTACGTGATACTGTTATTGTTATTCACTTTTGTCTACTATATGTATGAAACTTGATCCTGGCATACATATAGGTATGCACTTGGTTTGTTTTTCTAAAATCAGGTGTGACAGAGTGGTATCAGAGCCGACCCTCGCGGTTGCGCGTACGGGTCAGTGTGCGGACATAGGGCGCATGGCGCGTGTGGGCCTGAGATGGGACACACGGCATGGCATATGGGTCGGCACTGGACGTACGGTCGTGCGCTAAGAGGGAAGGTTCCTGGACATTTGCTCGGGTCAGTGTGCGGACATATGCATGCGCGTGTGGGCCTGGGATGGGGCACACGGCATGGCGTATGGGTCGGCACTGGACGGGTGAGTTGGACCGACGAGGACGTCGGGTTCTTTGAGGGGGGGTGAATGTCACACCCGGCCCAATTTGGATGGCCCATGAGTGGCCCATGAGCGCAGGTGCGCGTGTTTAGTGCCACATTGCTGCCCAATTTGGATGGTCCATGAGTGGCCCATGAGCGCAGGTGCGCGTGTTTAGTGCCACATTGCTAGTTGAGCAAGGGTGGAGCCAACTTATAAGCCTTTGTCCACCAGCCATACCACCCTCGGGTTAACCCTTTTACACGAAGCGAGGATGAAAGTGTAAGCAGGATGCTATGTGTACGTGTGCTCGCCCCTACGGAAGGGCTGGGCGGTGCGGCTTTGGTGGGCAGGGTGTTAAACTGCACCACCACCATTCTGTGACTATAAAAAGCCCTACGTCGCTCTCCACCCCTCCACGCACCTCCGAGGTCACCTCCCTCCCTCTCCCTTGCTCCACCGCGCCGCCACACCAAGCCGCAACTGTCGCAGTCGCCGCCACCCGTCGATCCCCCTCCACGAGCCATCTCCGCCCAAGGTGAGGAAGGGGATAGGTCGCCCTCGTCCTCCTCTCCGTTTTCCCCTACCTCTCGACCGTCGTCGCGCCCTGGCTCGCCGGCGAGCGCCGCTGCCGACCAACTGGCCGCCCCTGTTCCGCCCCTCCCCTGTTTCTGTTCGGGGAAGAAGATGGTGATTTTGCCATAACCCCCTCCCTCTATTCTTTTTCCACCCGCAGCCCCCTCTCTATTGTACCTTTCCACTAAGAGCCCCTGAACTCTTAAGCTCTTTACAAACAAGCCCTTGCACCCTTTAAAGTACCCTTAAATATCCTCAACTCATCATTTCATGCACCGTTTTATCTCAAATTAAATCCAAACTTCACCACACCCTTCCCGGATTTATTTCCACCGAACCATCTACCAATTTCCCATAAATAATATTTCTTCCTCCATTTTCTATTTATTCTCTCCTCGAGCTCAACCGGTAAAACTTTATTTTCTTTTATTTATTGTGTGCTCGCTTGTGTGTGCCATAGCCGACGGAGTGAACGAGGAGGAGCCCCAGGAGGAGTTCGGAGCCGCGTACTATGCGCAGGAGCCCGAGAACCCGAACCATGAGCAGGAGCTTCCGGAGGACTTTGAAGACGGCAAGTCCAATCTCATCCTTTGATGCATGTTTTGATCTCAGTTTTATAAACACAACCCTTTGACCTGTTTTACAAATTGCATATTATTTTTACTACAAAAACTCGGTAGGATAGCCATCCCTTGATTGGTATGATTATTCCTTGTTTGACCTAGATTTATTGCCAAACATGATGATTCTTTTAAATTGTGTGAATGTTTTAAGAATGGGGATTGGGTTTTTCAGAAAATGAGAAAAGAACTAGGTAGACGAGATAGACTGGTGTTTCTGTGACAGGAGTATTAGGGAGCTTGTACCTCTGTGGTTGAGCGTGATGGGAGATGTCCATCTTGTCGTTAAGGACCGAGTAATTGTGTCGTCTCACCTGACCCAACTAATGTACAACCACTCGACCGTTGTATGTGGCAACGGCTTATCATAAATCCCACTAGTTAATCCGCTAGCCATCAGGAGTGCTGGTGAGCAACGGGAGATCAAGGAGTAGGGATACGATCTGTGTGAGTTATGCCCTGGTTGAGAATGATAACCCCTTGATTGCTTCCGAGGTAGCTAGTAGGGTTAGCTAAGGTGGGTAATGGCTTTGATAGGATCCGTGCCGGCACTAAGGTGTTCGTGTGGTGGTACCCTACTTGTGGGTAAAGAGTACAACCTCTGCAGACTGTAAAATCCATTCGAATAGTCGTGTCCACGGTATTGGACGAGTCACGGTGTGGTCACATAACTAGTGTTTGGGTTAAGGGATTTTTTCATGGTGTGAGTCATTTTGGAAAAAGTGTGTGGCAGGTGTGCCCGGGCTACTGTGGATGGGGAGTCCGGTAGCCTTCAACTAGTTTTCCTTAAAGTAACTGAGTTACTTTGGTTACAAAAACTGTTTGCGAAAACCTTTTTAAAAACAAACCCCTGCATGAGTAAAGGTTAGCTTTTTCACAAAATAAACCCTATCTTGATCCTTGTTATACCCTGTGCATATTCTGATGAATAACCCCTCCGTGGGTGGGGTTGGACTTGTTGAGTACATATGTACTCACTCTTGCATAATTAAATTTTTTTACGAAGGAGGATCCCAATTTTGTCCCCGAAGACGTCGAGTAGGTTGTTGTCCTGCACCCAACCCATGCATGTGGTTCAGGGTCTCCACAAGAAGCTTCCATGGCTCAAGACTCTGATGTTATCTTAGATTTCGTTGGTGCTATAGTTTGGTTTGTAGTCTTTGTTTTATTCCTCGTGATAGTGGTGCTTCAGTGTCCACTACCTCGACAGCTTGTACGGTAATGAACCATCTGATGTAATAAATGTAAAATCAGCCTCCTGTAACTGGTATTTGTATCACATTTAGTCACCTCTGATGAGGGGACGCTTCAGGCGGCCTTCCTCTGCTACGAGCGGCGGCCTTCCTCAGCAAAGTTCTTGAAGCTGCAAGATGGTTCAAACTCGTTGCCCCGTCGGCTCCCCCGAGGCTCACCCTGGCGGCCGCAGATCTGCAACAGTTGCGAAGAACATCGTGTTCAAGGCGCAAGTTTGGACTGCTAAATCGAGACGGCGTTCGACACCTTCTTCCCTTCCTATTCGTCAGGTCTGCGGTCTCCTCCCTGTATTGATCAATTCGATTAGATTGCTTCCCCATGCTCTTTGGCATTCTATAATATTCTTTCATGTTTGGGTGATTGTGGATCTACTGTACCCTATCACAAGAGTTTGTTCGAAGTCATTTTATTTGAGGTTTGTAGAAATTTGTAGATGAAATTATTAGATTGCTTCCCCATGCTCTTTGTCTTTGAATATTGTTGTTGCATGCTTGGGTGCTTGTGGATCTTCTGTTCCCTATTGTAAGAGATTGTTCCAAGTCAACTTATTTGAGGTTTGTATAGAAATTAAAGGATGAAATTATTATATTGCTTACCCATGCTATTTGGATTTCCATATTTTTGTTGCATGCTTGGGTGATTATGAATTGGGTGTGATCGTTCATGTACGGCATTGAACTTAATAGATGAAATTACTTCCGATTGTGAATGATCTCAACCCTTATCTCTTGTTCTTGTACTTGTTTCAGCGGGCCAAAGGGTCAACATCTGTAGTCGCTCCTGTTCGAACCTGCTCCAAGGTAACAAACTTAACACCTTCTTTGTTTCCGATTGCGAATGATCTCAACTCTTACCTCTTGTACTTGTACTTGTTTTAGCAGGCCAAAGGGTCAACATCTGTAGTCGCTCCTGTTCAGACCTGCTCCAAGGTAACAAACTTAACACCTTTGTTTCCTTAGTTCAAATCAATCACAAGATCCTAATCTGACTTGGGATCCACTGTTGCTAGCAAACAACATATGGCATACATGGCTGTAATGGAGAAAAATTAGGGGGATTTTAAGGAACTGGTTACTACCAACATGCAAACAACAGTAATGGACAAATGCTTAGACTAAGATTTTTATCATCAGACTTGGGCAATAGCTCTGAAACAATATCATCATCACAAACTTGGACAATAGCTCAGCAAAATATCATCATCATAGGCAATGAAAATAGCTCAGAAAAATGGAATCATCATATACTTGCATCCAAGAACCCAGTATCAACTATCACATACTTGCACACAGATGTAAAAAATACCCACGTCAACAAGGAGGAGCCCCAACCAAAACACAACAGTAGGTGAGGGAGGTTAGATCTGCAAACGCACTACCAAAGCAAAGAGCATTTGCATATACAAGTTAGGATTTTTTTAAAAAATAAAACTTTGTTCGCCTAAACGGTCATTTAGTCCGTTTAAACAATGTTTAAATGGTAAACAGAGGTGGACTATGTCGTTTAGACCCTAAACGGTGAATTAAACAGTTGGACCGTTTAAATATGTTTAAAATATTCAAAGTCGTCTAAATTGTCTAAGCAAAATCAAGTTAATCATGATTACATGCACTAAATAACCATTTAATTAATAATTTATTCATTAGCAGGATTGCAACTACAGCGATCAACATCAAAAGTAAGTAACAACTATATGAAGTGTAGGTAGAATATAGATTTCTTCAAAAAAAATTAATTGGTAGAATATATGCTTTTTATATGTGCAAATATATAGTCTACCTAGCTTATTTGACTTTTATGTACATAAATATGCATATTTTATTGTTATTATGCAAAACTGTTTAGACCGTTTAACTTCCGTCTAAACACCATTTAAACGATCTAAACGTTAAACAAAAGGTGACTGATTGTTTACCGTTTAGCGTTTAGGATAACATTGAAAAAAACAAGAACAAACAGTGAACATGGATCCATACCTCAATATCAGTCAAGAAATCTAGTTTGCCTTTAGCGAAATCAACAAGAATCGGTGACCTAGAGTTTCCAAATCACAGAGAAAAAATGGAGAAAAATTAGGGAGAAAATTCACTTGCTTAGAGAGGGGTTAGATCCACGGCACCTGCAACAAATCAAGAGAGAGGAGATGCATTAGGAGGCCCCAATTCCATCAAGAACATCAGCGAAATAGAGGAAGAGGAGGTGGAGCACCTACCGGCGGCGCAGACAGGAAGCGATGAGAAGAAAGGGAGGAGGTGGGAGAGGAGGCGGCGGTGAGTGGCGGGAACGGAGGAGGTCACCCTAGCAGCTTCGCACCATCTCCCCGCAGCCGAAATCGCCACGCGCGTGCGCTCGCGAAGCTCGGAGCAAGCCAAGCTGAAGAAAAACAGCGAAATCGAGCGTTTCTTGAGAGCCAGACCCGGGAGCTCTTTTTGCATCCCGTGAGCCAGGCTGAGGGAGGCCAGCCTACCAAAGTGGCGTTCCCTGCATCCTGTGAGCCTGGTTGGGTGGGATGCAGGAACCGGACAGCCTTGTATTCGTCCTGCTTTTGTCTGGTTCTGCTTCAGATTTGCACAAGCTATGATACATTTCTGTTGCAGTCGGAAATTTTATAACAGTTCTGCAGTTGGAAATTCACATGACTTTCTGAAGCAACAATTACTGTATACAATAATCTTGTGCCGATGATCCTTAATTGCTGACAGGTGGAAGAGGAAACTGGTATAAAATTGAACCTAGAAGACATGGTTGACCTTACTGCACTGCTGGACCCTGCTACTGGAGGTCGAATGCTACCATCTCCGGTAACCAGCCTGACATTTCCCTCAGTTTGCCACTATGCAGCATAACTTTTCTTCTCGAAAAGAATTACATGATCAGGGTAACTCAGCTTAGCTGTTAGCAAACATGAACACCACATTCCCAAAATAAAAAACACTGATCAAAAGAGTCTATGCAGTTTCTTAAGCACATGATACCCATTTACAAGAACACAACAAGGATCATTGATAAGATTTGAAAGTAAACAGAAACAAAAACATGGAACCCAAGCAGGAATGCTTGTTTCAGAATTCCCTACAAGAGAGTACAGATTACAAAACCTAAACAGAGCAAGTTTGTTAATGATATAATAAACGGATAAAACATTTATGGGGACAAAAATGTATTTTCAGCTAGTGTTGGAATCTGGAGTCCAGGCCTCGATGTCCAGCCTTTGATATTTCTGTAATTCTCAATTGCCTCTTTCCTTAGCATCTCACGAGAAGCATCTACAGCGCTCTTCACCTACAAACGTATAAAACCATTGATGTGTAATACAGAAAATAGATCACAAAATGGGGGTTCGCAAATGTAGTGATGTGGAGAAGTGAAGGTACCTTCGGGAATGACAACTTTGGTGGAGCCTCGACAACTTCCCCAAATTTTACTTTCTCACGCCCAGGGAAATCTGGAAGAGTTTCCGTCTTATTGCTCTTGCGCTTCTTTTTCTTCTCATCCAGATGTCTGAAATTCATGGTACAACATGTTGACATTGTTTATACCTTCTAATGAGATAGCAGTGGATCTTATACTCTCATGCATAAGGGCACTATGGAGGGCTTACTTCTTCCTCTTTTGCTTCTTCGAAATTGAGACGTTCTCCTCCAATTCCTTGAAACGAAGGTCCATAGCTTTCCCCCACTTTCGCTTCCCCTTGCTTCCCTCTGCATTCACATTCTCATTGGCAGCCAAACCATCACCACCTTTAATCTCTGATGCTTTGCTTTCAGCTGGAGCCTCTGGAGTCTTCTTCTTAGTTTTCTATATAAATAGCATAGAACATGAAGTGTGAAAATTGTGAAGAAACTAACACATCACATTCTTAACAGCCTCCTAACTGAAATACACACAGTGAATCAGGTGACCTGTATTAAAGTGCAGACTGCAGAGTTGAGGACAAAAGGCAAAGCATAATCTACGCTACTCTAGCCCAGCATTACCTTGTCTTTAGCCAGCCTGTTCTTCCCTAACCCATCATCTTGCTTCCCGGGAGCATGAGGACCTCCTGGGCAACAAAAACCACCACCAGCACGCTTACAGGGTCAGGTCATGCCGTCATGGAGTAGAACAGGAGATTGGGCAGACTATCCATGTGCTACAGTGTAGTCGCAGCGCCTGAGAGAAGAAAGGATATTAGTCACCTGAGGACGCGTTGGCGTTGCCGTCGTGTTTGTTCTGCAAGGCGATAAGGCGGCGGAGCTTGGACGGGATGGCCTCGAGCTCCCGCTGCTTCGGCGGCGGGGCCAGGCGCGAGTCCCCGCCGTGCGCCGCTCGGTAGTTCTTCTCCCTCCTCCGCTGCCCCTTCCCCGGCATCTCCTCCTCCTCCGCCGCCCGCTCGGTCGCTGCTTAGGCCGTGGCCGCCGCCGCCGTCTGCGCCCGTGGTGCGCTGCGGCTCGGTTGGAAGGGTAGTAAATGGGCTGGTCAGTCTACTGGGCCTAGGGCCATTATGCTTGCGCTAGTTGGGTCGTAAATGATGGGCCCTCTCTCATTTCCAGCCCATGGAGTTATTGGTTGCTCCACGTGCGGGAAGCTTCTAGAGAGTCTCTGCGAAGACCATGGCAACGGCAGCGGCGAGTTCTCGTGCACGGTGCCTGCTTGCCTTCCGCCGCCGTGCGCCGCTGCCGCCTCTCCCTCCCCATTCCCCGATCGCACGAGCAGCGACCCGCCGCCGCGGCGTGCGTATGGCCTCGTCGGAAGCCTCTGCCTCGGCGCCGCCCAGCACCACGATCGAGGTGCCCGGCGCCGCGGCCCCCGTCCTCGTCGTGGGCGCGCCGGGACTCCCAGAGGCGGACTTCAGGTCAGCATCCGGGTTCCTTCTCCGATTCCATCGTCTGGTTGAGTGGAGAGAAAGCTCACTGATTAGTCCCCTGTTGTTTGGTCGCGACTCGACGCGCAGGAACGCGGTGGATTCCTCGCTTTTCAAGCAGTGGCTGAGTAACCTGCAGTCGGAGAAGGGCGTCCTCACCTACGGAAGGTTAAACCTCACGCGAGTCCTCATCCAGGTGGGGTACGTTTGTTGTGGTTTGGTCAAAATGGCTGAGATTTCACTAGGATTCTGCCGAGCAAATTGTTAATGTGCTTTGTGAATGGATGTCATTTCTGAATTTGCACTTGTTTGTATCTGAATTTGCGCTGCAGGGGGTTGACATGTTCGGGAAACGCGTTGGCTTTATGAAGTTCAAAGCTGACATCATTGACGAGGAAACCAAAACCGAGGTAATTGATTGGAATGTTGCTACTAATGTGGGCAGGAAATCTGCCGAACTTATATTGATAGAGAAGAGAATGAAAACAGCTATACAAAACAAATGCAAACGGTCAAAAAGGAAAAAGAGATCAATGCACACAAAATTCATCTAGTGGGAATGAACACTTAGGACTGATAGTGGTCTGGGCAGTCCAAATTTCTTATCGGAACTTGCTGATTGTGGTGCTTGATGTTTGTCTATACATATGTGACAGTGTGATACTCCTAGGAAAAATGAGTAGTACTTCTCCTTTTTTCCGCTTACAATTGCTAAGGTACTGGGTGGGGACCAAATGAGTTGAGATAGATGGGTGCTTAGGGTGAATGTGGCAGGACAGAGAGATATGAATCTTCTGCCAGGCTTTGCTTGTGCTGAATATAGAGTGAAGCACACCTGACACCCGTGTATTTTATCATAGCTTTGCTTTTGAGCCTTGACTGTGGCACTGAATGTGGCATGTACCATGATCATCTTAAGTTTTCTGTCCAGTGATGTGCTTAATAAAAATCATCGTGAGATGTCTTTGGTAGATCCACTAGCAGGGCTGGTTTAGTTCATACCATCTTTTGACAGTATATTTAGGTTCCAGGAATCGTGTTTGCAAGAGGACCTGCTGTTGCTGTGTTGATTCTTCTGGAGTCTAACGGGCAAACATATGCTGTTCTTACCGAGCAGGTACATTGTCATGATTCATAGCACATGGTTTCATATTCAGTTAGCAAATTTACCTATTGACTGCTATTGAAACTCTAGGTTAGAGTTCCTATTGGAAAATTCGTGCTGGAGCTGCCAGCTGGGATGCTTGATGATGAAAAGGGTGATTTTGTTGGCACCGCAGTTCGCGAGGTTAGTATCTTGTCTTCTGAAATCTGAATACAGTATGCACCTAAATTTACATGAAACGAGAGGAAATAAGCCAGCCTTGTATTCGTCCTGCTTTTGTCTGGTTCTGCTTCAGATTTGCACAAGCTATGATACATTTCTGTTGCAGTTGGAAATTTTATAACAGTTCTGCAGTTGGAAATTCACATGACTTTCTAAAGAATCAATTACTGTATACAATAATCTTGTGCCGATGATCCTTAATTGCTGGCAGGTAGAAGAGGAAACTGGTATAAAGTTGAACCTAGAGGACATGGTTGACCTTACTGCACTGCTGGACCCTGCTACCGGAGGTCGAATGCTACCATCACCTGTAACTAACCTGACATTTCCCTCAGTTTACTACTATGTACCATAACTTTTGTTCTCGAAAAAAATTACATGATTAGGGTATTCAAGAATCAGATTTTCGTCCACATGAAAAACACTAAGAACAGTTTAATTGATAAAACCTTGTTAGTTGGTGGTACTAGATTGCATTTTCTGGAAAAAGAATCGAAACAAGGGCTGCTGGGGGTGAATGTATGCAAGAGCCTGTGTTTGGAACTCTGTCCAAAACATTGCATTCTACTCCTTATTTTGACTAACACTTACGTTACCAGGGAGGCTGTGACGAAGAGATCGGCCTGTTCCTATACACGGGGCGCGTGGACGAGGAGACCATAAAATCGCTCCAAGGGAAGGAAACGGGGCTGCGCGACCATGGTGAGCTGATCAAGCTGCGTGTGGTCCCGTATGGCCAGCTCTGGCGGTCGACCGCGGACGCCAAGGCGCTCTGCGCCATAGCCCTGTATGAGATGGCCAAGAGGGAAGGCCTGCTGCCTTCTTCCACGCCTTCGGCGAACCTGTAAGAGTAGTACCTGCTGGCATTGTGGACTTGTGGTCTGTGCACGGCTGCACGCTGTAAGAAAAAATGTGATGGCTCGCATTTTGCCTTGCCTTTGCCTTTGCCTGTGAAATGGAAGAAACGGCACCTGTGTAGACTGTAGTCTCACTGTCTCAGCGTCTCGCACGTTTGGAAGAGTTGAGGAAATAAAGGTGCAAGTTTGTGCGCCACAAACGTTTGGCGAGTCTGATATATGTGCACCAAATTAAACATTGGGTAGCGACAGGGCTGAGTAGGTAAACTTTAGCTTCCGTGCACACGAGCCGAAGGTCAACTTGAATGATAGCGATTCAATATATTAATAAATCAGTAAATCTAGTGCTTTCCAATTTGAGAACGGGAATGATATTTTTGAAACATAGAAAAGGAAAAATGTAATAAATCGAAATTTTAAGAAAGCAAGTCGGGAACGTATCTAGTGCAAACCAACCTCTCCGTGCAAATTTTAAAAACTTCTAATCTGGACCACATGATGTTGATCAAGGGGGACGCACAGAAGAGGTGGAATGATCGATTTGCAAAAGTGTGATTAGGAGCGATTAAGTGTAAAATTACCTAATCAATGCGCTTCTTTGAATCAACCTCATGTGGCCTAAATTAGAAGTTTGCACGGTTTGGAGGACGGGCACTAGCCCGGTTGGTAGAGCAGCTGGATGTAGCGCCCACATCCTGGGTTCGAGACTCACTCGGCGCAGATTTTCCTCGTCGGAGTTTATCTCCGAAAAAAACTCCCCTTGCCGGTGAAGTCGGGGTTCGAGAGTTTTCTAAGTCGGTAGGAGACTTTCTTCTCTTAATGAAAATCGTGGGGACGGTCTTACCCCCACCGGCTTAGTTTTTTGAAGTTTACACGGTTTGCACAAACATGTTGATTTGTAACTGATATGTACCTCTCTGGCTCTCTCTCTCTCCCAAACGCTAAGTTGCTAATTATGAACCCTGCTTAAGAAGACAGGGTTAGTTTGCAGGACTTTTTCACCTGATCTCGAATGAAGATGGATGGATATGATGTTCCAAGCTGAGGACAGTTGCAGGGCAACTCTCCTTTGGCAGGACGTCTGATCCGGTGATGACTGATGATGAGTCGATCGAAGACCCATCGGCCACACGTGTATGCGGACACATGTACTTGCATGCATGCAACAACAGCGCATGCATGCATTGCATGGATACCTCGAGGCCTCGATCGACCACACACACATCCATATCGACGATCGATCGCCTGCCAGAGGAGAGCTGCCTACCACTGTCTTCAGCTGCTAGTAGTCTAGTACTACATCAGAGAGCCAACACAGGTAATTGTGCTTCTTCCTCCTCTCGCTCGCTCACTCTCCCTGACCTGCATTCGTCTTCGCGGCATCTGCGCCCCTCTTATAGCCGGCCGGCGATCGACATGTGCTGTGGCGTCCACGGGCAAATTGAAGCAGCAGCTTGGCATATGCCGTAGGATATGATGAGACTAAGAGACCGATACCGAGGACTTTGGGCGAGGGTTTGTACCATGGATATCCCTCCTAGCTCCCGATATTCCTCCCGGCCCTGCAACTTTATCCTATTCCCCGGCCTCCGTCGATATGGAGATCGAATCCCGCGGCCGATCGGCCCGTCGGTGTCCAGCCACTCTCTCTACATACTCCGATCCACCGGGCCAGGGCGCCCATCGAGCTAGGGAGACTCTCGCTCGTCGCTTGTCAACAAGAATCTCGCCTTGCCGCGCTGTCGTTGTTGCACATTCTCTCGTTCCGTGGCCGCGTTGCATTGAGCCGGACCATTGTGTGCGTGTGGCTTATTAGCTTCTTCCCTTACTTGTTGCCAAATGCCGACATGTTATAGTCACAAATTAATCCTGGCTTAACATTCTTTCTCTCCGAGACGTTCCCAGTAGAGTAGTCGTCCATTTCAGTTTTGACTCATGAATCATCATGTAATTAACCTCTGTCTACCTGTAAGGATATTTCAAACGTTCATTTTCTTTGCCACATATTTCGGGTCAATTTCTTCTCCAGTTATTTTTCATGTAATAACTTGTTTTCCGGACGATGTTACTCCATTTGTTAAGGTTAACCCCTTCGACATATGTCAAGACGAGGCTGAAGGAATTTAAGAGAGGCTCACGCCAAATCAGTTTTCCGGTCTTTTTATGCAAAAATGTCATGCATTTTATTTTCCGGTCATGCTGTGTCATGTAACAGTTGTCGGCATGAAGCTCTTTTCACGTCTGCAGGTTAAGTCGATCAGGAGCTGAACATTTCAGTCCACTTCTGCCTAAAACAAGATGAGCTTCAGGTGATCAGGTCAATCTTCATTTCAATTTTTAGCAGCTAGCAACTTGTTGAATTGGTGCGAAAAATTGAAAGTACCATCTATAATTATGCACATTTGTGATTTTTGATAAATTGCAAATAAGACAATAATCCCTTCATTTCCTTTTTAGTTTTGGATTCCACGCGAATCATCCCCCCCCCCTCCCCCCCAAAAAAATAGAGGTAGCCAATCTGGAGGAATTTAGTGGAAAAATAAAGTAAGCAATGATTAGTCAATTTACACAGCATAAACCACCATTAGATGGCACTAAACTATTGTCAAGTCAAGGCGGGGATGATTAGTGCACCGATATAATTCGATTAGAGATTGAGTTTGTTGACGGTTCAAAACCGCGTTCAACTTCACCGCAAGTCCATGGAGTGACTTGGTGCCTTTTTCACCAAGGGAGAGGACCCCTAGGTTCTTGTCAATCTACGGAGCAAGGGAATTACTTGCGTTTAACCTAACACTAACTTAGTTGATTAAGGACTTTATGATGTAAAGATTAATCTATAAAGTAAAGACAAACTAACCCTAGATTATGTTAAAAAGAAAGAGAAAGGTGATTCACGAGTATGAAAGACGTATGCCCATGAAGTCTAGGTACTTGAGATGCAATCACCCAAAACATGGTAAAACTCCGATCCAATCCATCTAAGGATGTGAACAAAGAGTTAAGCGTTTCCCTTCCCTCGTACATGTCACTACGCGAAGGTAATCGTCTCTAACCCTAATGAACACGGTATGTTGACGTGATCTACGGGAGCAACCCCGAAGGCAATGGTAGCTAACCTTAAACATTAAGCATCATCAACATGAAGGTATGATAGAAAAAGATCCAAACAAGAGAGTGGGTGACTACATGTCAAGATCCATTACAACTTCATGGACAAACGATTACTTTACCCCATCAAGACGCTAGGCATGGCACTGTTGAACATGATGGATCCCTCCGATGGAGTCCATCTCTCGGTGTCCTTCAACTCCGGCGGCGCCGTGGCAAGGCCTCGGCGTCCTCCTTCCTCGTGGTGGCCTCCGTTGATCTAGGTGATGATCCTCTTGAATCTTCACCCTCTCGATCAACCTTCTTCCTTGTGTTTGATCTCCCGAGGCTTTTCTGGTCGTCTTTCGCGAATGGCTCCCGTTCCCGAACAATTAGGGTTCCGCGAATTTATCACCGAAGAAAGGCGGCGGCGAACCGAGGCGAAAAGGGGGTGGGCCGGCCGGCCTGGCCCACTTCCGGCCTGGTTCGTCTCCGTCTTTTGCCACGTGTCGTTTCTTGAACTTTGGGGTTTTTCCTCCTTCGGATATGGGCTTTGGACGTCGTTATCTCCGCGACCAAGTTAAGGGGTCTTCACGCATGATCTTCCGGTCTTTTCATCTTGGTCCTCGAAGATTCTTCATTGAAGCACATTGGTCCTTGCCACCTTTGGAGTCAAGTTCACGCACGGTTGGAGCCTCTTGATCATCATGTAAATCGTCCTCCGAACCGAATGTATTTCTTCTCATTTAGTGCATGAATTCCTGCGTAAACATTATACTCCAAAACACACATCCAACGACGAACTTGTTATATCATTAGTATGCCTAGTGGCGGGTTAGTTCCAAATTGAAATCCAAACTATAACATAACAAGTGTTCTTGGTTGACGGAAATCGACCGCCAACATCCCCCCACGCTTAGATCTTGCACATCCTCGAGCAAGTTGCTCAAAAGTTGTTCATCCATGGAGTTTGAAACATGCTTCGTCAAATCCTTCCTTTCAAGTTAGTCAATCATTCATCTTTAATATAAGAGTCATGAAACAAAAATCATAATGTAAACGTGGGCGTTTAGAAATTACCAATTCAAGACTTACCCCACAACTCTTACCTTTTCACTAGAGATCTTCAACTTCATCCACACTTGCTTTCTTACTTCCTTTGGAGGGTTTTTGCAAACTTTAAAATAAAATTCCTGCACAAAGTATTAGACAAAGTCCTTCTCCAAGTTCTCACATGTCACTCGTTAAAGTGGCTATCCTAGATAATTTCATAAACTCTCACCTTCCACAAGTCTCTCATATGTGATGTAAGGTGGAGCTATAGGTGTGGCTAGTGAAGTTAGCACAAGTGTTATCAAGCTAGGAAAATCCTCTAGTGGTTGTTCACCTTCCAAGCCAATGATCATGAGAATTACCATAATGTAAGGGTGTCAAGGATGAGAAGATTTAGAATGGTGGACATGTGCAAACGGAAAAAGAATAATGACTTCAAGGTACTAATGATGTCGGATTGCACATGGTATGGAATAAGATTCGTTCCTAACATCGTGGCATCCTTCCTTGCACGTCATTTGTTCTTCACTTGACTTGTCATCCCTCACTACACCTTTCTTGCATTGCCTTGGATTTTCTTTCTTTTCTTTTCCTTCTTTTTTTCTTCTCTTCTTTTTCTTCTTCTTTTCTTCTCCCTTTTTTTTCTTTTTTCTTTCTTTCTTGTGTGCGCACTACACACATACACATTTTTTTCTTTCTTTTCACCTCTTTACCTTCTTCTCCTATGCTTTTCGCTCAACTTTCGAACATGATCACAATCTGAATTTTAAATATAAACATGCCTAAAGATTGAACGAATCTTTGAATATGGGTTGTGTTCAAGGAGTAAGATGATAAAAAGATGTTTATAGGTTTGGGTAAGGAATCCGGCGATGTACGGGGCATTCAATGTGAAATTCCCGTTACCGAATACATGAAAAGGCTAGCAACAAAAGGTATACATCAAAGACATGATCATTGCTTGAAATTAGACCTCCTAAGAGAGTAAAATCCTAACTTAACTCATCATGCTAAACAACACTTATGGTGGAGCTTATATATGTATGTAAAGGCTTTGTAAAGGATAGATATCACCTCTCAACTTGGAGAAAGAACTTGCTAACCTTCATAGCAAGGTGTTTTTCTTAATTTTCAGAAATAAAACCTCCAAAGTTAGCATTACTAAAAGTGTAGACAAAGCAAAGTCCTAGATCTTAGTTTGAGTATGGGTGCTTTACAAAGGTAAGTTCCACTAAGCACCACGGTAAACAATTAATCAAAAAGCTCATGCCCAAATAAGAAAGATAAATTAAAGATATAACAAGAAAAGAAACATGAGACTTTGCATAAGACACTTTTTATTTCTTTTTTTTCTTTGACTCAACGCTAATTTAAGACTCTTTCAAGCTAAAAAAATAAAACAAAGACTCACACACTCTCACACTTGACTCAAAAATTTAAAGACTAGACTCTCACACCACTTTAAGCAAAAATTTAAAAGGTAGCTAGCTAGCTCCCCCCCACGCTTAGATCTTACGACGTCCTCGTCGTAACTTTACAAAAGGCACAAGGGGAGAGAACTATCTAACTACAACACCTAGTGGTACTTTCCGCACGAGTTGCACCACTCCTTCTTCTTGAAATTTTTATTCATCCCGAAGAGCTTCCTTATGTTGCGGTTGAGGTACTTGAAGTCATCTTCCGCCATGCGCTCCCAATCCTCAATTTGTTGTTGCATGGCGTTGATGGTGTGGAAACACTCATCAAGGGATGAGAAGAGATCCGCAATGGCGTTGCGGCAAGCCGCACAACACGCGTTGTGCTCTTCCTCCGGATCATCATCTCCATCGTCTCCACCGTCCGGATCATTACCGTTGCCTGGGTTGTTGCCTTGCTCATGATGCTCCTCTGGCTCCTCCTTGGGCACCTCCTCCCAAATGTACAGATCGTTGTCGTATCTTCCACCGGCTGCCCACGAGCTAGGGCTTCGATCATCAGAGTAATCACTATCTCCGTAGAAATCCACCGGCTCGGGGGTCTTCTCCTTGTAATCCTTCCTCTTCTTCCCAAGGAGCCTCTCTGAGCGGCGAACGGGAGAAGCAGGCTTCTCCTTCTTCTCCTCAACCCAGGGATTTGAGCTAGCCTTGCACCCTCTTGGAACACGCCCTCCGCATTAAATCCTCGCGGTTCTCTTCACTTGCTTCTTGGGCTCCGGCACCACAGCGCACCGGCGAAGCTCCTCGTTCGCCGGAGTTGGAGAGGGGAGGCGTGCTTCTTCTTCCATGGTCACCTTCACCTCCTCCTTGCCCTTGGTGCTGCTCGAGGATGCCATGGGTGCTTGGGTGCTTTCGTGGAGGTTGGAGATTGCAATTGAGATGCAAACCTTGAGCTCCCCAGTCATCCTTAAATATCCCTGCAAAGATTCGGCCGAAACCCTCCCTTACCTATTTTTGTCGCCCCCAAAAAGGGAAGACAGGAAAAGGAAATGCACCGACCGTGTCCCAGAGAAAAACGAGCGAAAACAGGCAAAGGGGGGTAGTGGGCCGGTTGGCATGGGCCGGCCGGCCTACCCCCCTCCTTTGGGCCCCCGCGGCCCAACTTTTGCGGCTCTCGATGTTTCGTGAATACTAGCCTAGGTGGTGGTAGGGTCCAACTAAAAATTATGAAAAAGGACTCGAAATAAATATGAAAACAAAAACAAAAACATATTTACAGAAAATTTACCTCGTTTAACGTCTTAGGCTTGACGCTCGGGCTCGTCCTCCATGTGATATATATCAATGTAGTCGATGGGCACGATGTCTTGTTCAAGAAAAACCTTTAACCGTTGACCATTAACCACATATTGATCTTCTTTCATGTCCATGATTGTGACCACTCCATTTGGCGAGACCGAGTGAACGATGTACGGTCCATCCCATTTGCTCTTCAATTTTCCTTTCCCGAATATTTTGAACCTTGAATTATAGAGGAGAACCTTGTCACCTTCTTTGAATTCCTTTGCTCAAAGCCTTTTATCATACCACCTCTTCATTCTTTCCTTGTAGATGGTTGCACTCTCATAAGCTTTGAGCCTCATCTCTTCTAGTTCACTTATTTGAATGTTCCATTTGATTCCCGCGGCATCAAAATCAAGATTCATCTCTTTGATTGCCCAATATGCTTTATGTTCTAACTCCAAAGGTAAGTGACATGATTTACCATAGACAAATTGATATGGTGTCATACCTATGGGTGTCTTGTATGCCGTCCGATATGCCCACAATGCTCCATCCAATTTCTTTGACCAATCTTTACCTCTCTTTTCAACGGTCTTGTTAAGAATGCTCTTGAGCTGCCTATTTGAAGTTTCCGCTTGACCATTGGTTTGTGGGTGGTAAGCCGTGGCCACTCTATGCTCGATCCCCAACTTGGACAAGCATTTTCTGAAGCTATTTCCCGTGAAGTGTGTTCCTCCATCACTTATCAATACTCGAGGGACTCCATAGCGTGGGAATATAATATTTTTGATCATGGATATGGATTCTTCCGTTGAAGCTCTTCGACAAGGGATAGCCTCCACCCATTTGGATACATAATTAACCATAACCAAAATATGCTCATATCCATTTGAACTTGTGAAAGGTCCCATGAAGTCAATTCCCCATACGTCGAATAGATCAATTTGCAAGTTGTAATTCAAGGGCATAGCATTTCTTTGATTTATATTCCCCGTTCTTTGACATTCCGGACAAGAAGCAACATACCTTTTCGAATCTTCAAGCATCTCTGGCCAATAAAATCCACTAGCCCATACCTTTGCTTGAGTCCTAAAATGTCCATAGTGTCCTCCATATTCCCCTGAGTGACACTTTCTCAATATTTCGCCTCTTTCATCTCTTGGTATGCACCTTCGTAAGACTCCATTCGCTCCAGGTCTAAAGAGGTAAGGTGCATCCCAATAATATTTTCGGCTTTCGGTGATCACTCTCCTTTGAGCGTTCCTATCCAAATGATCAAGTGGCATTTTTCGTATGGCTCGAATAATGTTGATCATCCAAGTATCTTTGTCAAGGATGTGATAGAGGTGATCATCTCTCATCTTATCTTCAATAGGTTTTTTATCATCCTCACGATTCATCCTTGATAAATGGTCGGCCACAACATTTTCCGATCCCTTTTTGTCCCGAATCTTCACATCAAATTCTTGCAAGAGAAGGATCTATCGAATCAACCTTGGCTTGGCATCTTTTTTAGACAAGAGATACTTGATCGCCGCATGATCGGTGTAGACAATCACCTTAGAATTCACAATATATGATCTGAATTTTTCAAAGGCAAACACTATGGCGAGCAATTCCTTCTCCGTTGTTGCATAATTCAATTGAGCTCCATTGAGGGTTTTGCTAGCATAGTAAATAGCGTGTATCTTGCCTTCTTTCCGTTGTCCCAACACCGCTCCAATGGCATAGTCACTAGCGTCGCACATTATTTCAAAAGGTTGATTCCAGTCAGGCGGTTGAATGACGGGTGCGGTTACGAGAGCTCTCTTCAATGTCCGGAATGCCGCCAAGCACTTCTCATTGAAATTGAATGGCACATCTTTTTGAAGAAGATTGGTCAATGGCCTGGTAATTTTTGAGAAATCCTTGATGAATCTTCTATAGAATCCCGCATGGCCTAAGAAACTCCTCAAAGATTTGATATCCGTTGGGGGTGGAAGTTTTTCAACCGTTTCAACCTTAGCCTTGTCCACCTCAATCCCTCTCTCGGATATCACGTGTCCCAACACTGTACCTTGTTTCACCATAAAGTGACACTTCTCCCAATTTAGCACCAAATCAACCTCCGAATATTTAGTGAGAACTTTATCCAAGTTTGCCAAGCAATCCGCAAAAGATTTACCATAAACAGAGAAATCATCCATAAATACCTCAATAATTTCCTCGATGAACTCCGAAAATACCGCCATCATACATCGTTGAAAAGAGGCTGGAGCATTGCATAAACCGAAAGGCATTCTTCTATACACAAATGTTCCATAAGGGCATGTGAATGTTTTCTTATGTTGATCATCCGGGTGAATAGGTATTTGCATGAACCCCGAGTACCCATCAAGAAAGCAAAAATATGCATGATTCGCTAACCTTTCAAGCATCTCGTCGATGAACGGTAGGGGGAAGTGATCCTTCTTTGTTGCTTTGTTCAATTTCCGATAGTCAATACATATCCTCCATCCGGTCACGGTTCTTTGCAGTATCAATTCATTCTTCTCATTTTTCACCACGGTCAAACCTCCTTTCTTAGGCACACAATGTACGGGGCTCACCCATTCGCTATGCGGCACCGGGTAGATGATTCCGGCATCCAACAACTTGATAACCTCCTTCTTCACCACCTCTCGCATGGCATGGGTTAACCTACTTTGATGGTCCACTACATGCTTGCATTGATCCTCCATAGGTATGCGGTGAGTGCAAAATACTGGGCTAAGTCCTTTAATATCATTTATCGAATATCCCATCACTTTCTTGTGCTTCTTCAATAAATTCAGCAACATATCATTCTCCTCGGGACTCAATTCATCACTCACAATCACGGGATAAGTCTTGTCCGAGCCCAAAAATTCATATTTCAATCCCTTGGGCAATGGCTTAAGATCCACCTCCGGTGCTTGTGGTTCCTCATGTACAATTTCTCCAAGGTCTTCAAGTTTATCCTCCTCTAAGCTTCCATCTTGCGGTTCTAGTCCCTTGGTTGCTTCCGCTAGCTCTTCATCCAACTCATCATTAGATTGATTCTCCATAGCTCTTTGTAGCGGATCCCTGAAAGTTTCAACAAAACAAAGGCTCCCTACCTCTTCGTCATCAAGAGGTAGGGGTGAGGCAATTCTAGAAGCGGGAAGAAAATTGTAAGTGTGATTATTTCCATCAAGATTAATAGTTACTTTTCCCTTTCCGGCACCTAAAACGGCATTAATCAACATAAGAAAAGGTCTACCAAGAATTACATGATCATTCTTATCATAGTAGACATTGACAATGAAGAAATCGGTTGGAATGCATTTTTCGGAAATTAACACTTCTAGGTCACGAGCAATTCCTAGAGGTTTAACAATTCTACCATCTCCCTGTAACACCTCAGGTGTTTAAATACCATTAGTTAGTGCTAATGACCCTCTTAATTAAGTCAACACACTTTTGTGGTCAAAGCTTGGTCAAACCCTAGCTAAAACCCTAGTCAAACCCCTTGTCACTCCTAGTCCTTCTAGAACTTTTGCCGCGTTCCCCAAATTTCACCTAAACACTTCAAAATCTCCCAATATAAAAGTTGTCCAGTTTTTCGAGGGACACAACTTTCATGTTGGGTGGCATTTCAAATTTTGAGTGGAAAAGGGTGAAAAACTTGGTCAACTGCAGCTTTCACTATTCTTCAGCGCCATGGAAAACCAGCAACTTTGCCTACAGTTTGTGCTCAAACCATTGAGTAAAACATAGGACAGCCTTTGTAAAAGTTGTAGAGGGGTCTTTGATCTACAACTTTGCTATTTACCACTTAGTGCACTTCAGTTCAAAATTTGGGAGAAAAACGCGGTCAACTCGGGCTAAACCAAACTGAGCAGACGCGTGTCGCGCCGCGACGTCGTGGCCGCGCTCCAGAGCGCGCCCGCGCGCGCCGCGCCACGCCGTACGCCGCCGTACTCCGCCGTACGCCGCCGTACGCGCACGTCGAGGCGGGCCCGCGACCTCCGGTCCGTGCGCCGCACCCCTCGGAGCATATTTCCCTGCCACGCGGAGCTCCCGCACTCGCCGCCCGACCGCACGCCGTCGTGTCCACCGGTCCGTCCGCGTCCCTCTGCCGAGCGCGCCTGCCGAGGCCCGGCCGTCGTACGCACGGCATTAACGCCGGAGGACCCTTAGCGACGAAGTCAGGACCCCCTCTCCCTGTTCCCCGCTATAAAAGCCAGCTCGCCGTGCCTCCCGCGCGAGTCACGGTCGCCGCCGCCCCGCCTTGGACGCCGGCGCCACCGAACTTCCCCTCCCGTTCACTCTCGCAGCCAAGTGACGCCCCTAGCCCCTTCCCCCTGCACTACTCGAGCTCCCCGTGCCGCTTGTGTTCCAGCCACGCCGCTCCCCTCGCCGGAGCAGAGGCTCCAGCGGCCGGCGCCGCCCGTCGCCGCCAAGCTACCCCGCCGGAACCGCCCCTTCCCCAGCTCCGGCCACCAGCAGGACCAATGTGAGCCCTTAGCCCTCTCCCACCTTTTCCCCGGCCTCGCGCCCCGCCGGAGCCGCCGGAATTCCGGCGAGGCCGCCGCCGTGCACCCCCGGGGACCCAATTGCTTAGCCTTATTTTCTTTCAAGGGTTCAACTACAAAGCGAGGGCCTATCTGTAATAGAAAGGAAAGTTCCAGGGACGTCCTTGCAAAAAGATTCTCCCTCCATATGTGTGTTTTGACCAGATCTTTGAAAATTCATAGAAAATCGTAGAAAAATCAGAAAATTTCAAACTAAATTTTTTTGGATTCCTTGTGAAGAACCCTACAACTTCTGTAAAGCATGACCATACTTTTTCTTCATAGTTTTTGCATGAAAAATAGAAGACTGAAAAACCTAGATCTGTTGTATCTCCAAATCCACATGTGAGCTATAGCTTAATTTTGGATATGTTGTGTGTTATGTCATACCTAGATCCTGTACCAAAAATTTCACAAATTTACGGAGTAAATATTTTTATATGATTTATTTTGTATTTATGCAGAATCTGCTTAAATGATTTTTGTAGCTAAAAATAATTATATTTTTGTGCCCAACTTCTGCATGTTGTCTTTTTATACCAAAATGCACCTCTGGTAAATTAATCACAATTTTATAATTGGAATAAATATTTATTCGTGAAATATGCCTAATTTTCTTTGTAAATGGATAACTCAAGATCTATAGGAGTTATAGGTGTATATGTTGCATGCCTAGCTTAGATTTGGACCATAGGCCATGTGTGAGAAAGTTGGAATCATTTTGATGTGTATTTATTTTTGTATGTATTTATCATGTTTTGGTAGCTAGCTCTTATTATTTTCGGTATATTAATTTCATAGCTCTCATAAGTGTGCATGTGTGTGCAGTGGCTTTGTATAGGTTTGTAATGCTTCATAACACACCCCGCTGATTTTTATTAATTTATTTCATGAATAAAAGCAATAGAGGCCATTAAAGCTTAATATTAAATTAAATGAGAAAATCATCAACTACACATCTAAAGATCCTATGTGTGTGATGTAAATCATTATAAAAGGCTTAAGACCAACCCTTGCTATTTGTGAAATCTAAATTAATTTATTTACATAAATATGTACACAGTCACTATCAAAAAGAATAAATAATAAGGCACCACAAGAAATTACTTTAATAGAAAGATTAAACCAAATGTGTGTTTGTCAAGGTGAATATGGCCAACCATACTCTTCATGGTTGTCATATGTTGTTTGGTAATTAATTAAATTGGAAACCGTCAATTAAATCTTGCATTTGCATTCCGTGTAGATCTTCCCGACGGTAGTCGTACGTCTGTGCCGGAAGGAGGAGACGAAGGAGCTGACGGAGACGTGCGCTACGTCGCTGTAGAGCAAGACCTGGACCAAAGTCCAGAAGGGCCCAAGGCCAACCTTGCCAGCGAAGGCAAGCCCCGGATCATTAACCCCTTTCTTTGAAAATTATGCAATTTATCCTTGCTATGCTTGTGCATTTACGTTTCAGGAGTTGAATTGCAACCCTAGATGCATGATCCCTAGGTACCTATGTTCTTATACTAGTATGTTAGGTCGATAGCTGCTATGCTATAGGACCGGTACAAGTCGAGTGATGTTCGTCACTCGCGAGAATAGGCTCTTATGTTGGAATCATAAGATCTTTATAAATGGATTGCTCATGTGGTAAGAGCATGGGATTTGGGCTCCGGTCCAGTGGCTTTCGTAGGCTAAGCTTTTGAACGTACTAAGCACTTGCCGGGAGTGGGACCGGTAAACCTAGTACCTGATGGACACGGCAAGGGAACTTTTCCCTACTACCCCTAGGACACCTTGTGTGTCCCCCTGCTTGCAACAGTGGGGTACCTGTGTGAATCTGGGCGATCCGGCGTGACGTTCCAGTAAGCCCTGTACCGAGGACTGTAGGTCTGATCCTGATCCGGAGAAAGATGGGAACCGTCTGGTCGGTGTATACCCCGTTTCGTTTTTGTTGTAGTTCTTGGGGTATGCACCCTCCGTGTGTTTAGGTCCACCTTGCAAGGTTATAAATCAATCGATTGTCGGCCTCTCACCGTTATCCGAGACTGCTTAATCAACTGGCCATGATATCCCTTATTGATGGAACATTGTGAATATTGATGATTGAATTAATTGTATTGTACAATTCTTGATTGAATTAGTTGGCTCACTTAGAAATGGTAATCAACTAGAATTTGTGCTAAAATATTGAAAGTAAGGACGTACTCTTTGTTGCTTTTCAGCAAAAGAACTCCCCCGGCCAAAAAGCCTCTCATGTCTAGAGTTTGGTGATGTAGTTGTCACCCGACGGTTAAGTCTTGCTGAGTATTAGTATACTCAGCCTTGCTTTAAAAATGTGGTTGCAAGTGTTGTTTGGCCTGGTGAGATTCCACCTGGCTGGGAGCTGGAATGGGTGGATGACGACGAGTGTTGACATCACGGACGGCCTCCTGTGATGTTTACCGTTGCGCTAGTTTATTTATTTCTGCTGTTTTCAAACTCTGACCCTTTAATTATTGTCATGAACAATGGTTTGTAATACTTAAACCCCCTTCGGGGCAGATTTGATTTAAATTGGTGTAGTGTACTCTAGACTCGCCTTCGTGTGAGTTTTAATGCATATGTTCGATCCTCTGTGTGAATTCCAAGTGATTTACCAGGCGTTAACCCGGCAACTAACGACAGGATGATACTTTATTATTGCTTAATGACCAAAGTGGATTGGTTTATGCGATAGTACGGTATTTTCCTGGGCGGGTTGTCACACTCCCATAATTAATTTAGTAGAGGTTGGAACTAGGTCAATGGTGTCATCATGAATTTCATCAAAAATCTTAGAAGACAAGACACTTACTTGTGCTCCAATGTCGCATAACGCCTTGCAATTAATGTTGTTAACCTTGCAATCTATACGCGGCGATGTCTTCTCTTCTTCATCGGATCCTATGGCAAAAATTTCAGCAAGGCGGGCGAATGGTGACGCCTCGGGTTTGATTCCCATGATTCTTTTAGCTTCGGCCACATAGTCCGGATCAACTTCTTCTTCGCCAAAGAGTTTTTGAAGGACCTCCCCGGTTGTCTCTATGTTGTATGAATGTTCCACTTATTTTTCCGGCGGGAAGTCTATCTCCAAAGCTTTTGCCATCCCTTTTTGATTAGGGAATGGTCTTCTCTTATCAAAGATTTCTCCAAAATCAAGTGGGATCCAATCCATTTGCTCAAACTCCCTTAGTGGCTTCGCGCTTGACATAGTTCTTTCATTTACTTTGCTTGTCTCGGCGTGATCACTCTCCGGGATAGTTCTAGTTTCCTCATGTTTGGCTTCTTCAACATTTCTTGGGATTGGTTCCTCTTTCTTCTCTTCTGGAGCCGTATTTCTGAAAATTGCAGCAAGGGGTGCCACACTTGTATCACATTCCGGCTTTCCCGAAAGTCGTATTTCCCAATCTCTTCGCATGGCTGCCGCTTTACTTATTTTTTGTAGAAGTTTGGCAGCTTCCGTGAGTGTTTTCTCCATGAGATCCCCTCCTGCACACATTTGAACGTATTCCATGCAACTAGGGGTTAGGGAAAAAAAGAATGTATGCAATAGTACGTCACCCGGGAATCCGAGTCTTGGTCCTTATTCAACTAGTTCGTTGAATCGATTCCACGCTTGATCAATCCCCTCTTCTTTTCCTTGCTTGAAAGTCATCACTTGCATCCTTATATGTTGAATCTTGGTTATAGGGAAGAACTTGGCACAAAATTTCTTTACCAATTGATCCCAATTTCACTCGGCTTCGAAGGACGCAAATGAATACCACTTTGTTGCTTCATCGGCAAGTGAGTAGGGAAAAAGATTCCATTTAAACCAAGTGTCAGGAACTCCCTCTTGTCGCACCGTATTGCACAACGTCGTGAAGCGCTGGATATGTCTATATGGATTGTCCCTCTCCACCCCTCGGAACGGATTAGTTGCTGCCATCTTGATGATTTGAACTCTAATTCCGTACCTTGTCGCTTCGAGAATCGAATCCGACTCTTGTACCTTGATGTCCTCACATCGAGGGCTAGCATAGTCTCTTAATGATTTTTCCGGTTCCTCCAAAGGATTTCCAACGAACGCCATCTAGACAATCGAAAACAAAAAAACAAAAGAGTGTGTTTCTTGAACACAAAGGTTAGATGTTAGTAATAAACAAAATCAATGAGAGATTAAACGAAGTAAACTGGCTTGCTCCCGGCAACGGCGCTAGAAAAAGGGGCTTGTTGACGGTTCAAAACCGCGTTCAACTTCACCGCAAGTCCACGGAGTGACTTGGTGCCTTTTTCACCAAGGGAGGGGACCCCCTAGGTTCTTGTCAATCCATAGAGCAAGGGAATTACTTGCGTTTAACCTAACACTAACTTAGTTGATTAATGACTTTATGATGTAAAGATTAATCTATAAAGTAAAGACAAACTAACCCTAGATTATGTTAAAGAGAAAGAGAAAGGTGGTTCACGAGTATGAAAGACGTATGCCCATGGAGTCTAGGTACTTGAGATGCAATCACCCAAAACATGGTAAAACCCCGATCCAATCTATCTGAGGATGTGAACAAAGAGTTAAGCATTTCCCTTCCCTCGTACATGTCACTACGCGAAGGTAATCGTCTCTAACCCTAATGAACACGGTATGTTAACGTGATCTACGGGAGCAACCCCGAAGGCAATGGTAGCTAACCTTAAACATTAAGCATCATCAACATGAAGGTATGATAGAAAAAGATCCAAACAAGAGAGTGGGTGACTACATGTCAATATCCATTACAACTCCATGGACAAACGATTACTTTACCCCATCAAGACGCTAGGCATGGCACCGTTGAACATGATGGATGCCTCCGATGGAGTCCATCTCTCGGTGTCCTTCAACTCCGGCGGCACCGTGGCAAGGCCTCGGCGTCCTCCTTCCTCGTGGCGGCCTCCGTTGATATAGGTGATGATCCTCTTGAATCTTCACCCTCTCGATCAACCCTCTTCCTTCTGTTTGATCTCCCGAGGCTTCTCTGGTCGTCTTTCGCGAATGGCTCCCATTCCCGAACAATTAGGGTTCCGCGAATTTATCACCGAAGAAAGGCGGCGGCGAACCGAGGTGAAAAGGGGGTGGGCCGGCCGGCCTGGCTCGCTTCCGGCCCGGTTCGTCTCCGTCTTTTGCCACATGTCGTTTCTTGCACTTTGGGGTTTTTCCTCCTTCGGATATGGGCTTTGGACGTCGTTATCTCCGCGGCCAAGTTAAGGGGTCTTCACGCATGATCTTCCGGTCTTTTCATCTTGGTCCTCGAAGATTCTTCATTGAAGCACATTGGTCCTTGCCACCTTTGGAGTCAAGTTCACGCACGGTCGGAGCCTCTTGATCATCATGTAAATCGTCCTCCGAACCGAATGTATTTCTTCTCATTTAGTGCATGAATTCCTGCGTAAACATTATACTCCAAAACACACATCCAACGAAGAACTTGTTATATCATTAGTATGCCTAGTGGCGGGTTAGTTCCAAAATGAAATCCAAACTATAACATAACAAGTGTTCTTGGTTGACGGAAATCGACCGCCAACAGAGTTGCATCGATGAAAATATAAAATATCACACTTTCAAAATACTTAAGGGATGAAAAATACATTTTTCTCCAAAAACAATTGTGCAAATAGATAAATCTATAAGTTAAGTATAAAAAGTACTACTTGTGATGACGCGTAGTGCTACCCATGTTATTTTATCTATCAAATACATATATTGCTGGTAAAAGTTTAGTGTCATATTTTGTAATTAAGAACGTTGTAGTAATTTGATTTCCTAGGAATCCCCTTTGCGAATCAGTGTAAAAAACTGTTCAGCGACCTTGTTTGTGTTCTCGGAATAGTACTTGGGCTTACAGTTTGCCTATTAGCAAAACAAGGAAAATGTCTATTTTACCTTTCTGGACACAATGTCGAGTTCACGATTTCTTTGTAGCCTCGAAAATTGGGTGAACTAGCTCTTTTAACTTTCAAAATCGTTCAAATTACTTCCTACCCTGGTTATAAGCGGTTTTGTCATTTCCAATTAAAAATAAATCTTATAAATACTGAATAATATTATTAAATCATGAATAATATCCCTAAGCTTCTAAAAATTCTGAAAAAAATCCTAGAGATGGATTGGGACACAAGAAATCTAAGTAAAACATTTAAAGTAGTGACAATGTCTATACAATTTTCTAAAATCTATATTTAGCCTAGAAAAATGGAAAATATATTTGAAAAAGAATATATTCAAATATTTATAATCTATATATAATTGAATCTTGAATGTTATAAAAACATGAAATGAAGCTGGCATGAATACATTAATAAAAATTCATAAATGCATTGAATATTAATATATGCTACATTTATGATGATTGACTGCATTTACACTGAATGTATTAATGTCAACTTAATTTCATGTTTTTATTGTGAAAAGTATCATGTTAGAAAAATTTATGATGGTTTAATCTTTTGGATATAATTTTCATTTGTAGAGCTAAATTTAAATTTTAGAAAATATTATAGAGATTTCCACTAGTTTCAAATATTTTGTTTAGATTTCTTGTGTTCCAATCCATATCTAGGATTTTTACTGTATTTTTTGAAGGCTTATGGATTTTTTTTGTGTGGTTGAATAAGCATTTACAAGATTTATATTTAATTAAAAAACAAAACTACTTATAACCAGGAAAGAAAGATAAAGTGAATGACTTTGAAAGTTGAGGGAGGTAGTTCACACAGTTTTCGAGTCTAGCGAGAAATCATGGACTTAGCGTTGTGTACAAGCATGTCAAACATATTTTTTCTGCAAAACAATCATGTTCGGAACATGGCTCAAAGCAGCTGTGCGCGGGTGTGAGAATGGCCCGAATCCTGGGTGGGCCACAATCAGCATAACCGACTTGGGCTCGCCCAAGAGCCAACTACATATACTCATTGAAACACCCCCACGCCGCTCATCCCCAAATGGGGAATCCGCACTCCAAGCTAGCGCCAGGAGACCTGCATGCCTTCTGTGACAGCTCCTCGAGTAGTGTTGAAGCACCTGTCGTACCGAGTTTGTTGACCATATACCCCGGGTACCCACACAAGGAAGGATGAAGACGGACTCCTACTAGGACTCATACTGTGCAATCCAATCCGAACTCCTATCTTGTAACCAAGTAGGCACCCGCCCCCTAGACTATATAAAGGAGGGCCGGGTACCTAGGGCAAGGAGGCCATCTGCAACCCCTCCGGGGAACACCCAAGTGCAGGGCGTCATACATGATACTCCACTGGTGAAGAGGGGGCATTTCGTCCCAGTTGGGAAGGGCGTAATCTCCCTAAGGCCCAATTGGGATGAAAGGTGAGAGACAAAAGCCGCCCCCCTTTTGTCCCGGGTGGGCAACCGGGAATAAAGGGGGGCCTTTTGTCTCGGGTCATAAGGCCACCCAGGACAAAAGGGCCCTTTCGCGCGGAAGTCCCCTGAAGGGCAAAATTTAGCCCTTTTGTCCCGAGTGGTATTACGACCCGAGACAAAAGGCCCCCTTTAGCCTAGGGCCGTAATGCCACCCAGGACAAAAGGGTAATTTTGGGCGGGAAGTAGTTTTTCCCCCTATTTCTTTCCTCTTTTTTCTCTTTCTTTCTCTTTGCAACTTAAAAAAAATAGTAACTTTTAATATTTTAACCATGCAAAATTATATTTAGTTAAAATATAATAAACTGTACTTTGCTATGCAAAATTATATTTTAGAGTTGTAAACATTCACTTTCAATTTTCATTTGCAACATTGATGTGCATTCGCACTAAAATTCAATTAAACCGAAAAAAATACTAAACTAATTCAGAAAAATCTCAAACTTGGTGGTTCAATCTCACATGACACATTCAAGCTTCATAAAAAATTTGAGACCAATACAACACTGCAAAGTGCATGGACTTCAGAATCGTTAAGAACTTAAGTGTATAGACATGGTTCGATGAAAGGTTCCATATAGCTTTGTGAAGCACGTGTACTCCATCTATGTCGAAATGGTCTAAAATTTTTTTGGTTGTCATTTACACCCAAAATATTAGCTCACGCAAGATCTTAGATTTTTCTGATGACTAAATGTATTATAGGTTTTTTCTTCGTGCTAAAGGAGCTAGAATATTGTGAATTACACATCAATAACTCAAGAATTATGATTCGACTTTCAGATAAATTAGACTCCTAAGGCACAAGAGAACTTGTGGCCAAGTTTGGCACCATTCCGGATCGTTTCAGAGGTGCTCTCAGCTCAACTTTTAATTTCTAGGTGATGTCGCACGGAAATTCAATTAAACCGAAAAAATATTAAACCAATTCAGAAAAATCTCAAACTTGGTGGTTCAATCTCACATGACATATTCAAGCTTCATAAAAAATTTGAGACCAATACAACACTGCAAAGTGGATGGACTTCAGAATCGTTAAGAACTTAAGTGTATAGACATGGTTCGATGAAAGGTTCCATATAGCTTTGTGAAGCACGTGTACTCCATCTATGTCGAAATGGTCTGAAATTTTTTTGGTTGTCATTTACACCCAAAATATTAGGTCACACAAGATCTTAGATTTTTCTGATGACTAAATGTATTATAGGTTTTTTCTTCGTGCTAAAGGAGCTAGAATATTGTGAATTACACATCAACAACTCAAGAATTATGATTCGGCTTTCAGATAAATTAGACTCCTAAGGCACAAGAGAACTTGTGACCAAGTTCGGCACCATTCCGGATCGTTTCAGGGGTGCTCTCAGGTCAACTTTTAATTTCTAGGTGATGTCGCACGGAAATTCAATTAAGCCGAAAAAATACTAAACCAATTCAGAAAAATCTCTAACTTGGTGGTTCAATCTCACATGACATATTCAAGCTTCATAAATAATTTGAGACCAATACAACACTGCAAAATGCATAGACTTCAGAATCGTTAACTTGTTGGAGACCAATAAAAGAGTTGATCACATTAGCATTACACAATTGATTTGATCAATAATCATTACATTACGACATTAATCTCAATCACGTAAGTACGGTGTCTCTTCACGTCCAAGCAATATGCTTGGGTCTACTTCGACAGCGAACAGAGGCATGCCATCAAACTGATCATAATCATCGGATTGATCTGTTTTGTCCTCGACTCCCACGATTACTCTTTTACCCGGAAAAACTATGTGACGCTTTGCCTCTTGTGGTCCTTCTTGTGGATTTTTATTCTTCGGTACGCTCGTCATATCGTTGACATAGAAAACCTGATGCACATCTTTGGCAAGGACGAATGGATCATCTTTGAACCCAATCTTGGTCAGGTCCACTATTGCCATTCCATATTCATCTTTATTTACGCCATTTAGTTTTACCCATTGGCAAAAAAACATAGGGATGTTCATTGCTCTGTACTCAGGCTCCCATATCTCTTCTATGATACCATAATAGGAGGTCTTGCACCCATTGTTGTCGATGGCGTCCATACGGACACCACTATTTTGGTTTGTGCTTTTGCGATCTTGAGCTCTCGTGTAAAAATTGTAACCATTTATATCGTAAGCTTGCCATTTTGTAATTGTGCTACAAGGTCCCCTGGCTAACAAAGCTAGTTGTGGATGAATCGTTGAGTTACCGATGAGTTGTTCACTCAACCATGAGGGAAATGTTTCCAAGTGACGGCGTGTAATCCAGAGTTCGGATTTTGTTGGATTTTGAGAAGCAATAATCTGCTCGTGTTCCGTCCTATACGGAGTCACCATGGATGATTGTTGCAGGATAGTTAGGTGTGCTTTAATGAACAAATCAGTATTATTGCTCAAACTTGATTTCCTTCCAATGGTGCCCTTTCCCTGTAGCCTCCCCTCGTGTCGTGATACTGGAAGCCCAATCGAGTCAATTGAGTCGACAAAATCAACGCAAAACTCAATGACCTCCTCAGTTCCATATCCCTTGGTAATGCTTCCTTCCGGACGGGCACGATTAAGAACATATTTCTTGAGGATTGACATGAACCTCTCAAAAGGCCACATGTGGTATACTGGACCGAGAATAGTAATTTCTTTGACAACATGTACCAGGAGGTGCGTCATAACATCGAGGAAGGAAGGTGGAAATGCCAACTCAAAGCCGACAAGACATTGAACCGCATCATTCTGTAGCTTTCCTAGCTTCGCTGGATCGATTGCCTTCTGTGAAATTGCATTGAGAAATGCACAAAGCTTTACGACCAATAATCGTATATTCTCTGATAGAACACCCCTCAACGTAACTGGAAGTAACTGTGTCATCAACATGTGGCAGTCGTGGGCCTTTAGATTTGTGAACTTCTTGTCTTTCATATTTATGATCCCCTTTTAATTCGACGAGTAGCCAGATGGAACCTTCAAACTGTTCAGGCAATCAAACATGCTTTCCTTCTCTTTCTTGGTGAGAGTGTAACTAGCAGGACCTAAGTAATCATCATCATCATCCTCTTCTGGATCTTTTTCATCATCATCCTCTTGTGGAACTTTCTCATTCTTATGAAAATCTTTCAGGTCCTGTCGTGCTTCCAATGTATCCTTCGAGTTACCGTAACAACCCATGAAACCTAACACATTCACGCAAAGATTCTTCGTAAGGTGCATCACGTCAATTGCATGTCGGACCTCAAGGATTTGCTAATAAGGTAGATCCGAAAATATAGATTTCTTCTTCCACATTGGTGCACGTCTATCGGCGTCAGCTGGAACAGGTTCACTACCGGCACCCTTTCCAAAAACTACCCTTAGATCCTTTACCATCTCAAATACGGTGTCTCCATTATAATGGGGTGGCTTCGTACGATGATCAGCCTTCCCTTTCCAATGCATCCCTTTCTTCCTTAAGGGGTGATTAGTTGGAAGATAACAACGGTGACCCATATACACGACCTTCTTACAATTTTTGAGATGAGTACCTTGTGTTTTATGTAAACAGTGTGTGCATGCCCGATATCCCTTGTTTGTCTGCCCTGAAAGGTTACCTAGAGCAGGCCAATCATTGATGGTAACAAACAACAATGCTCGTAGGTTGAAACTCTATTGCTTATGCTCATCCCACACACGTACACCTTCCTTCTTCCACAACAGTAATAGTTCATCGACCAACGGTCTTAGATACACATCAATGTCGTTGTCGGGTTGTTTTGGACCTTGGATGAGCACCGGCATCATAATGAACTTTCGCTTCATGCACATCCAACCAGGAAGGTTGAACATGCATAGGGTCACATGCCAAGTGCTATGACCACTGCTAAACTCGCCGAATGGATTGAAACCATCCGTACTTAAACCAAACCTTATGTTCCTTGGATCATCATCAAATTCTTTGAATTCTCTATTAATCTTTCTCCATTGAGACCCATCAGCCGGATGTCTCAGCATGTTGTCTTCCTTACGGTCCTCTTTGTGCCATCTCATCATCTTAGCATTTGCTTTGTTCCTGAACAAACGCTTCAAACGTGGTATTATAGGAAAATACCACATAACTTTCGTCGGAACTCTCTTCGTCTTGTCACGGTGCCCCTGGACATCACCACTAGGATCTTCATCTCGCCAAATCTTATAACGTAGTGCTTCGCACACAGGACAATCATCCAAATTCTCGTAATCCTTGCCCCGATATAGGATGCAATCATTAGGGCATGTATGGAACTTCTGTACCTCCAACCCAAGAGGGCACACAGTCTGTTTTGCTTCATATGTGGTGGACGGTAATTCATTGTTCTCGGGAAGCTTGTCCTTCACAATTTTTAGCATCCCTTCAAATACCTTATCAGACACACCATGTTTTGCCTTCCATTGCAGCATTTCTAGTGTAGTACCAAACTTTTTGTGACCTGACTTGCAATCTGAGTATAACGGTTTTCTGTGATCTTCTATCATACGCTGCAACTTTGCCTTTTCTTTTTCGTTTTCACAATCCCTATGTGCATCCTGTAGAACCTGGCCGAGATCATCAGCAGGCCCGTCAGCATGTGCTGGTAACTCTTCTTCGTCAACATCTTCCATTAAAGTATCTGCTAAAGCTTGCCCCGCGGCCCAATCCGGAATATCCTCCTCCTCTTCTTCATCGTCTTCCATCACAACCCCTCTTTCACCATGCTTGGTCCAAACCACATAGTTCGGCATGAATCCGTATTTCAACAAGTGCAGATGAAGTGTTCCCGGGTCATGGTAGTCTCTTTCGTTTCTGCAATCGGAGCATGGACAACTCATGAATCCACTCGCATTCTTGTTTGTTTTCGCCACTTCGAGAAAACCATGCATGCCGGTAATGTACTGCGCTGACCGTCTGTCGGTGTTGTACATCCATTGTCGGTTCATCTGCACCATATTAAGTGAAAAATATCCATGTTAATTTTACAACACTTCATTTTCTCAATTATGGCATAACATTTATGTATAAAAACTATACACTATCCCTAGGTCTCATTTTCTAATAACTAAATTAATAAATTCTATTTTCTCTAATATTAAATATAGCTAGCTAAAAGTAAAATTTATATAAAAACAAAAAAAAATCTTAGTACAAATGAATGAAAGAAGATAATCATAACAAATGATAACTACTTATTACCAAATCTAAAGTATACTAAAAACCTCATCTGTTAGCTCTTAAATCAAAATTTCTATTTTCTTAATTGTGGCATAAATTTTAAGTATAAAAACTGTACACTATCCCTAGGTCTCATTTTCTAAAAACTAAATTAATAAATTCTATTTTCTCTAATATTCAATATAGCTAGCTAAAAGTAAAATTTATATAAAAAACAAAAAAAATCTTAGTACAAATGAATTAAAGAAGACAAATGATAACTACTTATTACTAAATCTAAAGTATACTAAAAACCTCATCTCTTAGCTCTTAAATCAAAATTTCTATTTTCTCCTTCTCTAAATCATAAAACGAAATTTAATCACAACAAATGAATGGAGGATGAAGAATAAAATCTTAGCAACACTTTAGAGGTGAGAAAACTCCATAAATTGATGAGGAAAAATTTGGGCAGCACCTCCCTATGTTTGAGGCGCCATGGGAGAGGAGCTAGCTTGAGCTCTCGGTGAAGAATGGTCGGGCAGGGAAGAAGGAAGAAAGTGCTGTCGATTTTGTATAGGGATGGCCTTTTGTCCCGGTTGGACAAAAGGCCTCTGGAGGCCGGCCCCCCTACCCTTTTGTCTCGGGTTGGTCTACCACCCGGGACTAAAGGCCGGCCCCAATCATTGGGGCCGGGAGCCGTGGCAGGCCTTTAGTCCCAGGTTGGTTTACCAACCGAGACTAAAGGGTCCCCCAAAAAACCCTATTGTTTTTATATAGTTTAATAAATATTAAGGTCTCCAAAATTTATGATTCGGCTTCCAAAAAATTAGTCACTAGCCTAACATCAATACTTAAGGTCTTAACAAAACATATAAAAAAAGTTCATACATAAATACTTAATTAAGGTCTTACAAACATAAAAAGTTCATACATGAATACTTAAGGTACGGTCTTAACAAAGATAGAGGGGTGCATCAATGCACGACACATATTTCATACTTCATTCTTCTTCCTTAGATAGTTCATATAGTTGAAGTCTCTGATCTTGAAGTCGAGAACTTCATCGATATATGCCAGAGAATGGATCAGTGCACTCTCCATCGCTTCACAATAACGATCACATGGACTTCCATAAATTTCAAACAGTGGCGAGGAAAACTGATATGTCCTGAAAAATGAAAGATTTGCCTGATACTTCGAACCTCTTGTAAGTGTAGGATTTGAATCTATGTAAGAAAATCCCACAACATCCAACACTTGCTCTAGAATTGCATTAAAGCTCTTTGCCGCAAAGGTTTGACCAAAGATATCCCACAGTTAAGAATAATGTTATTACAACTCATAAAAAATGTTAAATAAGAAGATTAAAATAACATTAAATGATGCTCCATACTATGTCATGTTCATTCAGCGGACAAAGTCTCTCTGCGGTCGTGGTCACACTTTCTCTCTCCTAGAGTGCCTTGATTAGAAAATAAGAGTAATCCAGCACAAAGTACCCATTAGCATAAAGTTGTTCTAAGCATGCCTGCACAGCGGTCCTTTCATAAGTCCTCCTAACCATGGTAGGAGTACCCCACCTAATAATTGAGACCATTTGGATGGGTTCTGAAGACAGCGAGGAGCGAATTTGTCCTCGAACGGGTATGTCAAACGAGATTTTTAATTGTATGCAATTGTTTGGACCGACAATGGCACATTGTGAAACAGGAGGGGTACCACCTAAATTTTCAACAACATCTGCGAGCCACTGCAAACGATTGAGAACATGTATTGTTTGAAAATAATATTATTATCCGTGTGTAGTACGTAAACATCAAATTTATACAAGGAAACAATATTATTATGTTGGGACGAGATCCCTGGCTTCGATCACCAGTAGGTAAGTCAATCACACCGTGGGTGAAGTGTATGCCTGGACGACAAGCAAAAGGTGGTTGTTCATCATGGCGACCGCCACGACGACCACCGTGACCAGAATAACTTGGCATAGTTTTCCAAAACTATTACAATCTCTGCAGGAAAATAAGAGAATAGTTAAATTTATTCTATATAAAAACAAAATATATAAGACCTATTTTCTCATTTTCTAATAACTAAACAGATAAGTGCAAGAGCTCGTTCAATTGCAGTGAGGCCGGAGGCGACGTAAGTCTGTACTATACCTTTTCTAATGACCCTGATCATTTAGGAAGTACAGCCTCACTTCACCATCATATACACGCACCTCGCTCTCCCACTTACAGTTCTCTACATCACCAAGCTACAGACCAACATCTCCTACCTAGCTACAGCCTTACATCACCGAGCCACGTACAGCCCTAGCTCGCCAGTGATGTAAGACTGTAGCTAGCTAGGATGTAAGGCTACTGGTAGAGAACGTCCAACCGACTGTGTATGGAAAAAAGAAAAAAAATAAGAGAATGCCTAAATGTATTCTAAATAAAAACAAGAAATACTTAACATGTTGATGATTTGAAGACAATACGTGAATTCAGAGATGTGTTTGAAGCAGTGGTTCAAAATCTAGAAGCTGACATAGTGCACTACCTCCAGTTCCGACGGAGCCAGCTGATCAAGCATGATGTCAACATCCTCTCTCTCACTCTCTGAATAAGGTGTCTAAGAACTGTTGTATATGCTAAAGCTAACCTCCTGAGAGGTGTCACTCAAAACATTATACTTGAACAGCTACCTCCTATCGGAACTGGAGGCGGTGCAATATATGTCTGAATTTCCAGATGTTGCAGTAAATAACATTTTAATTTTTTTCTATACAAATACAAAGAGCCTAAATATAATGAAATAAAATTTCTATTGTCTCTAAAAATAAGAGAATGCCTAAATGTATTCTAGATAAAAACAAGAAATACTTAATAAAAATGAATTAAATAGGTAGGTAGTATATTTTCGTTTGGCAATGACCATTTTTTAATAAACTAACTTCTAATAAATTAATTCTAAATGTAAATTTAAATGCATCTCTCATTATTTCTAAAAGTAAAAATCAATTACCTCTATATCAAATACTAGAAAATTAGAGGATGCTTAAAAAATATGTGAAACAAAATACAATGTTAGTAGCTAAATAACTACTTGTTTCTAAATCTAAAACATCTAAAAAACCTCATCTCTTAGCTCCTACTACTACCTAGAAACTAAAATTGTTATTTTCTCCATTTCTAAACCATAAATCAAAATTTAAACACAACAAATGAAAAGAGAATAAAAAATCTAACCTTGGCAACACTTTGGAGGAGGGAAATCTTCACAAATTGATGACGAAAAAATTGGACAGCACCTCTCTAGGAGAGAGGCGCCATACGGACAGCTTGAGCTAGCTCTCGGGTGTGAAATGGGCAAATGGTACGGGCAGAGGAAGAAGAAGGGGAGGGCAGGGACTTATAGGCGCCGACCTTTCGCCCCGGATCGTTTTACCACCCGAGACAAAAGGCGACTCTTTTGTCTCGGGTCGTAAAACGATCCGGGACAAAAGCTTTTGTCCCGGGCGGTGTCACCACCCGAGACAAATTGTCGGGGCCAATAATTGAGCTGCAGTAGCCGTTGGAGACCTCCCTCTTTGTCCCGGTTGGTGTTACCAACCGAGACAAATGGGGAGGGGTCGTTCGGAGGCTTTACGGGCCACGTCACCCCAAACCCTTTTGTCCCGGCTCCAAAGTTGAACCGGGACAAAAGGCCTGGATCAAAAATCCGTTCTCCACCAGTGCTCCAAACAGGATGTAGGGTCTGCTACTCCGGCGGCCCTAACTTGTATAAATATGTGTTCCGTGTCCCTGCCTTTACCTTTGAGTTCCAGGTCTCACGATCCTTTACCGCACAATCTACTACCTCGGGTACCCCATTGGTAGGCTCAGTGGTCAAAACACTAACAGGATTTTTTTTTCAAGATCAATCTACTCGGAAAACACGGTAAGCTCCACCTGCATGCTAGTAGAATCAATTTCTGTGCTCGTAGAGTTCAACCTCGAAATCAGAGTCGGTGGCGTGGTGCTTGTTTAAACAACCAGCCGAATTGGCGGCTCCCAAGAATATCTGAGTACGAGTTCGAGCCAGAGTCAACTCTAGTCTCCAGATCAACGCGCACTCGTATGACATCAAGACCGAAGCAGGATCAATTTCACAATCCGAAGCGAAGTCGGAGATTCCTCCCATCTGCGGCAGTGATACAGAGGCAAAATTCTGGAGTTCGAGGCAAAGTGGATTTCCTACACCGCGTCATCTACTCCCTCCATCCCTAAATATAATCATTCTTCAGTTTCTATGATGCACGTTTGACCATTTGTCTTATTCAAAAAATTTGTGAAAATGTAAAAATAGTTATGATATACTTAAAATATATATGATGATAAAACATGTCATAACAAAATAAATAATCACTACTAGGAAATCAACCTTTCATCCTGGGCAAAAAAAAAACATTAATACCGATCTTTTTGCACCCGGTACTAATGCGCACATTAGTACCGGGTGGAAAGAAAGGAGTCCCGACGCGCTCCCATGACACACATTAGTACCGGGTCAAGGCTAGACCCGGTACTAATGTGGGAACATTAGTACCGGGCTGTGTCTAGCCCCGGTACTAATGCGGCCTCACATTAGTACCGGGGCTAGACACAGCCCGGTACTAATGTACCCACATTAATACCGGGTGGAAAAATCACCCCGTACTAATACATCCATCCGTCACGCGCCGTCTCCCCCCATCGTCTTTTTTTTGACAACTTCTCCCCGTCGTCTTTATCTCCTCTCCTCCCTCGGCCTGCACTGCCCCTCTCTCTCATCTATCTCTTTCATCTGCCTTGCACTCTCTCTCACCCACTTTTCGATCTGTGCTTGCAGGACGCAAGGAGAGCGGATCCAGGGCGGGCCGGCCACCGGCCGGGAGCGCGCGCGGCACCGGCAGGGGCGGGCTGCCGGTCGGGAGCGCGCGGGGGCGTAGCGCCGGCGAAGGTGTGCGGGCGAGCCGCCGGTATTGAGCGCGTGCGGGCATGGCGCCGACACGGGTGGGCCGCTGGCCGGGAGCGCACGCGGGCGCAGCGCCGGTGAAGGTGTGCGGGCGAGCTGCCGGCCTTGAGCACGCGCGGGCGCGGCGCCGGCACGAGCGTGCTGCCGGCGGAAGCGCGTGCGGGCGAGCGGGTGGGAGCGGCGTCGGCGCGGGCGTGCAGGCGGGAGCACGCGCGGGCAGGCCGCCGGCCAAGACCTGGTGCGAGCGGGGGCGGTGCTGGACCGAGCGGATGGGCGCGGCGTTGGAGCACGCGGCCTGGGCGCGAGCGGAGGAGGCTGGCCATAGGCGCGAGCGGCATGGGCTCCATCAGATGAGTTCTTGTTGTGAATTGTGATTCTTGTTGTGAATTTCTAAGATTTGGGAGATGTATTCTTGTGATTTTGTTGTGATTGTGAGATGTATCAATGATTCTCGTGGGATTGTGAGATGTATCAATCTTGTGAGATGCTTGTATGTGGATTCGATCTCATTCTTGTGAGATGTGTTGGTGAGAATTTCAGTTCTTGAGGAGAGAAGAGAGAAGAGAGAAGAGAGAAAAGAACGGAAAAAAGAAAAGAGACGGAGGAAACGGAGGAAATAGAGGTGACGGGTCCTTCAACATAGTACCGGGTCTTGTTATCACCCGATACTAATGTGACATTAGTACCAGGTGAGGCAACCCGGTACTAATGTGGCCTTCACATTAGTACCGGCTGGGCTGTACCGGTTCCAAAACCGGTACTAATAGCCTTTTGGAACCGGTACAGAAGGTCTTTTCCTTAGTAGTGAATATTTTCATAAATTTTTTGAATAAGACGAATGATCAAACATGATCAATAAAAATCAACAAATACTTATATTTAGGGACAGAGGGAGTACCAAAGTTCGCTAAGCACCGGTCAAATCAGCCCAAGAATCCTAATCCAACGCTGCCCCTGCATGTGCGTTGGAAAACCAATTTGATGGCAAGTGTGCTACACACACAAGCTAACACAAGTCCTAAGATTTTTGCTTGGCACACACAAGTAATGTACGCGAGTACAACTACATCGACGCTCGGCAGCGCCACCTCGTCATCGACTACTTCAGCTACTTGAGTACAACTACTTCGACTACACTGTGCGTCACCGCGACATCGTCCTGCGGCCGCAACGGCTCTACCTCGAGAACGTCATGTGCCACCCCGCGACATCGTCTTGCTGCCGCAATGGCTCTACTTCGACTACGCCGTGCACCGCCGCGACATCATCTTGTTGCTGCACCGGCTCTACTTCGATTGCGCCGTGCGCCGCCGCGATATCGTCTCACGGCCGCACTGGCTCTACTTCGACTACGTCGTGTGCCGCTGCGATATCATCTCGCGGTCACACCACCTCATCTCGACTACTTCGGCTACTCTTCTCGGCTAGTGTCAACTAGAAAACTAGTCGAGAATGGCTGCTACGCTCCCAACAACTAGTCGGATCCATCTCCGACTAGTCGGCTTCACCAACAACCATTGCGCCTCCATCATCGGCCACCACGTCTTCGTCAACACTCGTCCACGAGTTCATTCAAACCTGCTCCGGCGGTACAAGCTGACTTCGGTCGCATCTCCAGACCATTCCTGCAGTAACAGTAAGTCATTTATTTCAATGATTACTTTTTTCTTCTTCTTTGGCTAGTTTTGCGTATGCACGACAACACGCCAAGGACCACTTATTTGTGTACGCTTCTCAATGGATTCTCACGAGAGCTACACTATGTTGACTACTCTTGGGACATATCAACAAGTCACCACGAGCATACTCCATCAACTTGGGGGCTATCCCAAGGAGGCAACTTCCAAAGTACGCTCCGCGCGGCAATCTCAAAGTCCGCTCTGTGCGGCATAAAGTCAACTTCGATCACATCTTAAAGTCCGCTCTACGCGGCAATCTAAAGTCGACTTCTCCAAGTCGCATTCTAAAGTCCATTCTAAATGGCATAAAGTCGACTTCTTCAGTCGCAATCTCAAAGTCCGCTCTAGCGGCACCATCGACCTTGGTCGAGCCCCGTACCATGGGTCCAAGTACCCTAAGTACTCTTGCGCTGCACCCGTACTACACTTACCCTGGGTCTCCATGCTGTCATACCGATCCTTACCCTGGGTCTCCCTGCTACCACGCCAATCCTTACTCTATGTTCTTACTTCTATGCCGACCCTAGGCTGTAAGTGATTCTCAGGTTTAGGCGACTACCTAGCTGTAAATGGTTTTCGCGTTCAGGTGACTACTCAGCTGTATGAGGTTTTTGGGTCTGAGCTACATTACCATCCAAGCCCGATCCAGCGGCAGTCCTCGCGAATACTTCGGGGGTCACGATAACCCTCTCTAGGCGGCTTTGGCTGCGACTACTTCAAGGGTCACGATAACCCTCTCCAGGCAGCTCCGGCTGCATTCCAGTCCTTGCAACTATTTTTCTTGATGATCCTAGACTAGGGGTCACGATAACCCTTTCCAGACGACTCCGGTCGTATTTTCAAGTCTGCACCGCGCGGCACAAAGCTGACTCTGGTCACACCCAAGCCCGATCCGGCAGCAAAACTATTCATTTTCTTGATTTTTCATTCACTTTTGCCTTCTGGAAGTGCTTTTTTGTTCTTGGCTTTTCAGCTTTGTACTTGGCCCAAAGTACTCAAAGTCCGCTCCACGTGATATGAAGTCGACTTACTCAAGTCACATTCAAAGTCCGCTCCGTGCGGCAATCTAAAGTTGACTGCTTCAGTCGCATTCTAAAGTCCGCCCCGTGCGGCACAAAGTCGACTTCGGTTGCATTCTAAAGTCCGCCCCGCGCGACACAAAGTCGACTTCGGTCGCATTCTAAAGTCCGCCCCGCGCAGCACAAAGTCGATTTCAGTCGCATCTAAAGTATGCTTCGCGCGGCAATCTAAAAGTTGACTATGGTCACATCTAAAGTCTGCTCTGATGGTATAAAGTCAACTACGGTTGTATCTAAAGTCCGCTCTGACAGCATAAAGTCGACTACAGTCGTGTCTAAAGTATGCTCTGACGGCAACATTACTACTCGAAGATGACTCGAGTAGTCTCCGCTGTTTCTCAAGCTCAACACCAAATTACTACTCAACGACAACTTTAGCATGCTCCGTTAGTTCTTCAGCTCGGGGGCTCAACTCTAATTACTACTCGACGTGGCTCATACGGCTCACTTGGCACATAATCTTGGGGGCTGGATGCTACGAGAGTACTCGGATGACGGCTTTTGCGAACTGAAGACCCTTGGATTGATCATCTAATCACTTCAAGGCTCGGGAGCTACTATGCTACAACCATCATCCTCTTTTTTCAAGACGGAAGATGCAGATTCTAGATTGACCCTCAGCTTGATTCTTCGATTCAAACTCAGGCTCAGGGGCTACACTCCAAATGGAGTGTGATTTTTGCAAATCGCACCTCCATATAGATCAAGACTTGAATATTGACCCTCAGATTGATTCTTCGATTCAAACTCAAGCTCGGGGGCTACACTCCATATGGAGTGTGATTTTTGCAGATCGCACCTCCATATAGATCAAGATTTCAAGACAAGATGAGTATTTTTGGAGACTTCATGGGTTAGAACTCGGTGACGCCTGGGAACTACTCGGGGAGGGTTCAAAAGTACTCATAGATGAACTAGAGCACATTCCACTCTTTAGAAAATTCAAGTACTATTGAAGACTTCGGCTAGCAGTACTCGAGATGATCAGAAACTACTCGACGAAACTTCAGGACTACTCGAACTCACTGCTCAAGACTACAAAGTGCTCGGGGACTTGTCGACCATATACCCCGGGTACCCACGCAAGGAAGGATGAAGACGGACTCCTACTAGAATTCCCCTGTAATCCTACTAGGACTCATACCGTGTAATCCAATCCGAACTCCTATCTTGTAACCGATTAGGAACCCGCCCCTAGACTATATAAAGGAGGGCCGGGTACCTAGGAGGACATCTGCAACCCCTCCGGGGAACACCCAAGCGCAGGGCACCATACATGATACTCCAAGCAGGACGTAGGGTCCGCTACTCCGACGGCTCGAACTTGTATAAATCTGTGTCCCGTGTCCCTGCATTTACCTTCGAGTTCCAGGTCTCATGATCCTCCACCACACAATCTACTACCTCGGGTACCCCCTTGGTAGGCTCAGTGGCCAAAACACTGACAGAGTTGTCGGAACCACTCCTCTCGGGTCCACGACACTGCGGAAAGGATTAGCGTCACCACCTCCACATGCTTGACCGGATACATTCAGCTCGACAGGGCACAGTCGCCGAAGGGGTGAAGCTTCGGAGGCCTCGCCGACCCTACTGGAGCCGCCGTTCCTGGCAACAGGTCCGGTGCTAATCACAACACATCCCACCAGCCCCAACTATAGCTTGCTCAACGATAAACCCAAGACGTTTGCATGTGACCCACCACGGGCCAACAACAGTTGTCAACCGTGCGATTGCGCCACCCCTACTCTGCCACCGTCTACAAAGGTATGTGGTACCCTCCACCATCCTCACTTCCTTGGCACAACCGAGTGTGCTAGATTGTGCATAAAGATTTAAAACGTGGAGAGGGTTTGATTTGCAGTCTGCACACATACATTCGTGGGCTCACCGCTGCAGTTTCCATGTCAATTTTGTTTGCATTGCTTGCAGTGCAATTGATTTTAATCATACTTTGTACGATGACAACATTAAGTATTGTGTTTTGCCTTTCTTTGTAGATTACCTATAGAGGATTTTTGAAAACTATATTGTGAGAATTGTTGAAAACTATATTGTGAGAATTGTTGGCAATGTTGTTTCAGTGAGGCTCTACTTCACTATACGATAACCCCATCGACATGCTACTGTGAAGTGGAGTCGGATGTGGAGTTAATGTAGTGCTCCTCCTCATTATGTATGCCCACAAGAGAGATAAAGAAAGTGAGTAAAAAACTAATCAAGGCTTTTGTGTGTAACCTCAATATGGATGTGGAGTCAATGTTATTCAATGTGGTATCCAAGACATTGGGTTTGATGGGCCTCACTATGGCTACCGTCTCAATGGATTTGATCCTCTTTAGACTCAACATTAAACATTTGGCAACAACAGTATTGAAAATTATGTTTCAGGTCACAAGACTTGTTGCTTTGATTTTCAATCATGGTAAACAACTATATGATTTAGTGAGTGATTGCCATCAAATTCCTTTTTCTTATATATACTGTTGGGAACTTGGCACTCAAATCCGCAACACACATCACCTTGGCACCACACCACAATTATTTCCATATTGCGAATAAATCAATCTGTAATGATGCAACAAACTAACAATGTGCAATTGTTTCAATTGCCTCTAAAATCAAATATCGTGTAAATGTATAGCATAATTTTGTTGTTCAGAGAGAGAGAAGCTGAATGTGACTGTGACGTCCCAGGTTTTTAATTAACCTTAATTGTTGGTCAACACAGTTGACTGTGGTCAAATCATGGTCAACCTGGGGCATCACCTTGAAAACCTCCCTAACACACCCCCTTGAGCACCTTAGACAAGCCAACACAAGTCCCATAGGTCAAAACCCTAGCTAAGGGGGACAAACCCCTTGATGTCAACATGTCATTCTGGAACTTTGTCCACGTTCTCCAATTTTGACTAAACACTCAAAATTCTACCAATATGAAAGTTGTGCAGAATTGTGAGGGACACATTTCATCTTCAGGTTGGCATTTGAAATTTGAAGGAAAAATGGCTCAAAAACTCAAGTCAACGCGGTCGGCTACTGTTCAACAGGGCCGAGTTTTCCTGCAGATTGGCATCCATTTTACTCCATCAATTCGAAAGCAATTTGAGCTCGGTTAGGGTCTATTGTGTAGAGGGTTGATCACTCTACAATCGTCATATCTATAGATTTTCGAGAGTAGTTCAAATTTCGAGAGTTTAGGGTTTTCAAACCGGGGCAGTTTGAATTGTTCCAAGGCCAGAGCGCGCGCGCGTGCCGGGGCGTCGCGCCACGCGGCGCTCGGTGTACCGCCGCCCTGTCCTCGGCGTCCGGGCCCCCCGGCCCGTCAACCGCGTGCCCGAGGCCCATGATGAGGTTCCCGCGCGTCTCCCGAGCGGATCCCCCTCGGGCCGCACCCCGAACCCCGCGTGGCCGCCCGCCGACCCCGCCGGCCGGACCCCCCGCCGCTTTCCCCGCCGGCGACGCCTGTGCGCGTTGGTCGCCGCGCGCCACCCCCTTAACTCACCGCCACGGGCACCGAGACACGCCCCGCTCACCCCTGTGCACGCGCCCGCCTATAAAAGGCCGCCCTTGAGCTCCCCGCAAGCGCACCCCGCTCCGCCGCCCGCCATTGCCGCCGCCACGGTGAGCACACCCCTCCGCCCGCTCCCACCGCCGGCCAAGCCACCGAGCACCTCGCCTAGGACCTAGGGAAGCTTCCACGGCCGCTTGTTCATCCACATTTCTCCGCCGTTCACCGGAATCCGAGCCGAGGCGGGAGCGCCGCCGCGGCCTCACCGCCGCCGCTCGCCGGCAGCACCTCCGGCCACGCCACCACCGCCATTCGGTCCGCGGTGATTCCAATCGCACCGCTGTGCAACATGTTGATCACCCCCGGCCGTAGATCACCGCAGGCGAACTCCCCACCGCCGGCAAGGGCACATCTGTAAAAGCCGAGGGCATGGTTGTGAACCCAGGGACTTAGATGCAAGGATTTGAAACTTAGTTTTCTAGCAGATTAGTCCAGTGACTTAGGAAAATCCTAGAACATCGTAGAAAAATTAGAAAAATGCAAAACCAATTTTGTTGGTTTCAGTGAGACTAGACCTACAACCTTTGCAAAGCATGACCATAGTTTTGACTTATGGATTTTGAATGAAAATTTAAATTCAGTTTGACATCATTTTGTTGTAGTTCAAAATCTAGAAGAGCTATTGAGCTAAACATTGGATATGTTGCTAGTTATATCATTTGTAGGGTCTGGCCGAAAATTTGCACAAAGTTACTGTGTAGATCTTTTTATATGAATTACTCTGTATTTATGCCATTTCTGTCTTAGTAATTTTTGTAGCAAAATGTGGACTGATTTTTGTGCTGAACTTGTGGCTATGTTCATGTTATACCTAGATGCAACTTTTCTGAATTTACCATGAATTTAGCTCTGTTAGAAATATGTGATCTTGATTAATGCTTAGAATTGCATTTAAATGCATAGTTCAAGTTTCGAATGCTTTTGGCATGAACTTGCTGGTTCATTGAGCTTGTTTAGGGCCAGAGTAGTTGTGGTAAAGAGTTAGGGTGCAGGAGCACCTTATTTAATTAATTGTGCTTTTCTTCCATTTTGGTAGCTAGGAAGTGGTAGTTGAGTATATTTAAATTGGTGGATCTTTTAGAGGCTAAGCTTGGACCAGTAGCAATGTCTAGGACCTTTAAGGCCAGCAAGGACCTTTGTCCTTGTTTTTATGATTGTTTTGTGCAATTAGAAGTTAGGGTGCACATAAGCTTCTTATTAGAATTTAATTAGGAAAAATTAATCTTTGTAATCTTGTAATCCCATTAAATGGTTGCCTAGCTTATTTAGGGTTTATGAATTCACCCTTGCTATTTTGTGTAATTAAATGAAATTAATTGCATAGATGTGCACACAATCACTATTGAAAATATTAAAAGAATAAGCCTTCACATATATTAACTTTAATGAAAAGAATTAGTAATTAAATGTTGTTAAGGTGAATATGGCCAACAAGAGTTGGATAAAATAAATAACCTTTCACTCCACCTGAACCTTGCATTGCATACCGTGTAGAGCTCCCTGACGGTAACTACGCTCTCGTGCCGGAAGCCGAGGAAGGAGGAGCTGACGCGGAGCTGCAGTACGTGGAAGTGAGCGAGGACACCGAGGACCCTCAGGCTAACTTTGCTAACAAAGGCAAGCCCCGGTGCATTGTCCCCTGTGTTTTTGAAAAGTTACATAACTATCTATGGATGTTTGTGCATTTACGTTCAGGAGTTGAATGGAACCCTAGATGCATGATCCCTAGGTACCTATGCCTTTCATAGTATGATAGGTCGGTAGCTGCTATGCTATAGGACCGTTACAAGTCGAGTGATACTTGTCACTCGCGAGAATAGGTTCTTATGTTGGAATCATAAGATCTTTATAAATGGATTGCTCACGTGGTAAGAGCATGGGATTTGGGCTCCGGTCCAATGGCTTTCGTGGGTTAAGTGTTTGAACGTACTAAACACTTGTCGGAAATGGGTACGGTAAGCCTAGTACCTTAACGACACGGTGAGGGATCTTACTATTACTCATCTTGGGATGCGTCTCACGGCTAGCTACCGGTGGTGCACGGTGATTCTAGGTGCCTTGCGGGGTATACTAGATAGCCTGTACCAAAGACTGTGAGATTCGATCCTGATCCGAAGAGTTTCGGGAACCGCCTGGTGGTTGTCCTTTCGGGGGCATCCTACCGTGTGTTTAGGTCTACCTTGCAAGGTTTAAATCAATCGATTGTCGGCTCTCACCGTTATCTGAGACTACTTATCCTGCTGGCCATGAGATCCCTAATGATGGAAGTTGATGAATATGTATGCTTGATTAATTGTATTGCACAACTTATGCTTGCATTAGCTTGCTAATTTAGAAAGGAATAATCAACTAGAACTTGTGCTAAAATCTTGAAAGTAAGGACATACTCTTTGTTGCTTTTCAGCAATAGAAACCCCAATGGCCAAAAAGCCTTTCATGTCTAGAGTTGGTGATGTAGGTGTTACCGACGGGTAAGTCTTGTTGAGTATTAGTATACTCAACCTTGCTATAATTTGTTGTCTCCAGGTAATGCTTTTGTTGATGTGTGGCCTGGAGAGATCCTGCCTGGCTGGGAGCTAGAGTGGGTGGAAGACGATGAATGAAGGCGTCATGACAGGCCTCCTGTGATGTTCCTCGCGCTGTTTAGTTTAATTCTGCTGTTTTCAAAACTCTGAACCTCGTTATCATGTCAAAGACTTCGGTTTGTAATAATTAAACCCTTCAGGGTAGTTCGGATGGTAATCAGGTGATGTTCTCTGGACTCGCCTTCGCGTGAGTTTTAATGCATATATGTCGATCCTTGTTGCTATGTAAGTGATTTCACCGGGCGTTAACCCGGCAACTAACGACATGATGATACTTTACTGTCGCTTAATGGCCAAAGTGGATTGGTTTAGGCGATAGTACGGTATTTTCCTGGGCGGGTTGTCACAGCTGGCATCAGAGCAATTATATGCACTAGAGATTAATTAACAACTTAATCACTGGTTTTCGAATAAAAGTTGCCAAGATTGTTTGGATTTGCAAAATACGTTGGTCCGTTAAGGATAAACTAGACCGAGAGGCCCTAGAGGGAATTTTTGGGTTTTTTCAGGTGGCTTATTAACCTATGGTTTATTTTGCTAACTTCCAGCACATTTTATTCCTGTCAGAACTTACTTTCTGTACAACCATACTAGTTCATCACGTTTTGCCATACGTGGTGGTACCACAGGAAAGTCCTGTGAGGGATGGATGGGACCTATTCTAATGGGAACCCACGTCGCGTCTGTGTCTCATCACGTTTTGCTATACGTGGTGGTACCGCATGGAAGTCATGTGAGGGATGGATGGGACCTAATCCAAAGGGAACCCACCGTCGCGTCTGTGTCTCGCCACGTTTTGCCATACGTGAACATTCTGCATTGTGAATATGCGAGGCAAGGATCCGCTTCATTCCAAAAGGAGCGTATCTGAGGTTGGACGCTGTCCATGCAGCGGCTTGACGCATGGATACCGTTTCTATAAGTGAACGGTACTGTATGTGGACGCTTCCGTGACATGCTGGCATGGAAGGTTCTTTTCTGCAGGTACATAACAGCGCTTCGTTAGTCGCTAAGTGAGTACCGAATAGTTCTCGACTAGTTATTATAGGGAGAGACGAATAAAAGCCTTGCCACCGGCACTAACTGCGATTTTTGGCTTGATCGCCGCGTGAGGACGAGTAGGTTGTCTTGCATCATGTTAAAAATCGAAAACAACTTTAAAATGGACTCAAAACACAAAGTGTATGCTCTCTAAGGGAATATTTTGCTAGTGTGTGGTTTTTGTGTTCTAGCTTTACCTCTCATGTATAGGTGTTGTGCTGTCCAAATTTTTGTATGGCTGTTAGTTTGAATTTTTGCACCATGTTCTAAAAATGTTTGGACTAGTTGGTCTATACCAAAGTTGCTCCATATCTAATCTAGTTTTTGCTCGCAAAAATTCATGGTCATAGCTTCTGTAAATCTTGCGTTGTAACCTTTTTAGTGAACCTAGGTCATGCTGTTTTTCAGAGGACAGGACTTTGAACTTTGCATCTTTCGACCTTGTTCCTAATTGATCTAGCTTAACCTTTGAATACCAAAATTGTGCATAAAAACCTTATGGAGTAGCTGGTAAAAATTGAGAATTTTTGGGGTTCTGGTTTTTGAGTTATGAATTTTTATTCACAGCTGCCAGATTTTGCACCATTTGACATGTTGCTCTCTTTTGAGTCCTGACATGCGTTACATCTTTTGTACAGATGGCTGCCCCTGTGTTTCTCGAGTACGACGCTGACGGTACGATCCGTACCAACGGGTTGCACTGCGAGGGTTTTCCACGCCTTGCGTGGGAAGCACTCAGCGCTGCTGGCTACACCATTCCACCGGTCTACGAGGTGATCGAGTTCGAGCGCCTTGGCGTTCCCCGTTGCAGGGTGACCGTTACTGTGCCGCTTCACCCGGTCCACCCCGAGTGGTTCGACTTGAGCTTTGTGTACTGGGGTTTCCGTGGGCACGAGTCCGTTGAGTCAGCCGCCCTTCGGGTGTTGACGGACTTTTGCGACCACAACCCGACAGTGGTAGCCCTCTCACCGTTTGGGCTATTTCCAGCAGTGAGCCCGCACGACCCAGCGTGGCTGGACCGCGTGGACCACCTTCAGGAGTTGCTATTACTAGCGGAGCCACTGGACGTCACGAGTACGCTGACCCGTTGCCTCGACGTCTTGTTCACACTTCAGGGGCTGCGCTACACCACTGCGTCGATCGTCAGCCAGCGCTTGGAGTCTGCTCGGCTGGCCTGGCACAGTCTTTCAGCAGCTTACCAGCAGCAGAGTTTCACGCTCTTCCAGACCTAGCAGGAGAACGACTGGCTTCGTACCAGGAGGTTCCAGTTGGAGCTGGAGCGAGGAGACCACCTACAGAGGATCCTCGACCTGGAGGCGCAGACCACTACCCTCCAGGAGGACGTGGACGTTAGGGACATCGAGAGGTTGACGCTGTTGCGGAACATCGCCGAGATGCAGCAGCAGGTTGAGGAGGCAGAGGTACAGGTGGCAGTTCTGCAGGCCATCGTGGCTCTGCAGCCACCACCCCCAGTGGAGGCACCACCAGAGGAGCAGCAGGGTCAGTCTGGGCTCGACCAGGAGAGTCAGGCCGGACCACCGCCACCGACCCCACCTGCTTCACCTGCCGCTAGTGACACTTCAGTCGGCAACTAGGTTGCCGTAGTGTTGTAGTAGGGTCCATACTTCTGTGTGTAGCCGTTGGTTGGTTTTTGTGGTAGGCTAACGTAGGGGTATTCTTTTGTGCAGCTGGACTGCATTGTAACCCTTGATGTATGTGGTGATTCCGAGACTTGGCATCCGTGTAATGCTTGGCGAACACCATTCCTGTAGTGTCTGTTGTAAAGAAAGTGTTTAAGATGTTTGTGGTCAGATTCGAGTCCTGTGTTGAATACCAAACTTGCTCAGAATTTTATGACGATCACGCTCGCAAAAATTCAGCACCTGTGCATTTTTCTACTAAGAGTTATGCAATTTTTACTCCCGTTCTGTCTGCTGTCCAAACAGCCCAGCCGAACCGGTGAAATGCAATTTTTCGAGCCGTCGAACGTCGAAATCTTTCCATGCGTTGAATACCAAAGTTGGGCGGAATATTGTGATGACCGCACTCACCAAATTTCAGCGTTTTTGCATGAGATTACTGAGAGTTACGAGGATTTCGGTAATGACAGCCTGCTGCCAGGACAGCTAGGCAAATCTTCGCAATTCGATTCTTCGGGCGTACAGACTTGGAAGTTCGCTGCGGAATTGAATACCAACTTGAAAGGCATGGAATCCTCCACCTACCGACCAGAAATGAGAGAAGTTTTCGGTGACTGAGCTGTTGGATACGAAATGTTTAATATGACGTGTTGCTGCAATTTTTGAGAACTTTGCACGAATGAGCCTTGTCATGCATATTTTACACTTGTCATTTCTTCCTAAGCAAGATTATGGCTATGTGCCTAATGAGGGCTCGCATTTTCAGATGGTGGGACCGACGCGCAGCTCTCCCAACGGCTTTGGAGCATCGGGCAGTGGTGAACTACCACCACCACCACCCATGACGCCGTCGGAAGCATTCATGGCCACCCAAACCGAGGTGCTGCGCCAAATCCTGCAGACGCAGCAGCAGATAGCCCAGCAGCTGAACCAGAGGCCACCCCATGGAGCGAATAATGAGGGGCCAAATCATGTCACCACCTACCCTCAGTTCATCGGGATGAAGCCCCCGACCTTCACTAAGGCGGAAGACCCCCTGAAGCTGAGGCGTGGATCAAGGCCATTGAGGCCAAGTTCTCTGCCTTTGTGCTGCCATGCTCAGAGGAAAACAAGGCCAACTTCGCAGCTCTGCAACTGCGGGGTGAAGCCTTAATGTGGTGGGATCATTTCAAGACCATGCAGCAGGGGCATGCGGTCACTTGGAATGAATTCAGGCAAGCTTTCAGAAATCATCACATTCCTAAGGGACTAATGGATCGGAAGATGAGGGAACTGTTGGCTCTCAGGCAGGGAAGTGACACTATGTATCACTATGCACAGAAGTTCAATAGCCTGTGCCAGTATGGCGGGCATCACGTGGATACCGATGCAAAGAAGATGGAGAGGTTCCGTGATGGCCTGGATGGTGAGTTGTATGAGCGGCTGAACTTGATCGAGCCCAACAACTTCCATGAGCTGGTGAACAAGGCTATATCCCAAGAGGATGCTATGAAAAAGGCCCAGAGAGACAAAAAGAGGCAGGCTGGTTTTGCTTCGGGCAGCAGGACTAACAAAAAGTTTCGCTTTGTGAAGAAGAATGTTCCTCACTCGTCCCAGCAATCTTCAACTGGACGCTGGACGATGAAGCCTTCACAGAGCAAGCCTTCAGGGAACTTCCAGTTCCGCAACACTCAGCAGCAGGCTCCCAAGCCTAATGCACCCCCACGTAGCGTCGGTGAACGCCATTGTTACAATTGTGGACAGCCCAGGCATTATATAAGTGAATGCCCAAAGCCGAGGCAGAGTAAGCCCAATCAGCAGAATCAAGGTTCAGGGACCAAGCCGGTCAACCCAGCTAAGAAGCCGATGCTGCAAGTCCGTCAAGGCAAGCTGAACTTCACCACCATGAGTGATATTCCAGAAGGAGCTTCAGTGCTTACGGGTACATTCTATATCAATGACACCCCCGTTAAGATATTGTTCGATTCTGGAGCCACTCATAGTTTTATTAGTGGAAGCTTGGTAGAAAAATTGGGTTTAAGTGGTTCACATGTTAAGGAGGCTTTTATAATTGTCACTCCGGGTGGAAAAATCTCTTCTCACACCGTAGCTTTCGAAGTGCCATTGCAATTGGGGAGTAAGACTGTTCAATCAAACCTCATTGTCATAGGCTTAGAGGGTATGGATGTTATCTTGGGTATGGACTGGATGACCCGACATAAGGTGGTTCTAGATATCTCGGGTAGAGTTGTAGCCATCAATTCACCTACTGTCGGGCACACTACCTTGTACCTACCTTTCAAGGACGGTGTAGATCCTTGTGCCTATGTGACCCTTACTTCTCACCTTGATGAAATTCCAGAAGTTTGTGAGTATCCCGATGTCTTTCCCGAAGAGTTGCCTGGCATGCCACCAAACCGGGATGTTGAGTTTGTAATTGAACTTCAACCGGGCACTGCGCCCATTTCCAAACGACCCTATCGTATGCCTCCCAAAGAGTTAGCTGAACTAAAAAACCAACTCCAGGAATTGTTAGACAAGGGCTATATCCGCCCAAGTTCTTCTCCTTGGGGTTGCCCCGCACTCTTTGTCAAGAAGAAAGACGGTAGCTTGAGGTTATGTGTTGACTACAGACCTCTCAATGCGGTAACCATCAAAAACAAATATCCTCTTCCCCGCATTGATGTTCTTTTTGATCAGTTGGCTGGAGCCAAAGTTTTCTCCAAGATCGATCTTCGTTCTGGTTATCATCAAATCAAAATTCGACCTGGTGACATTCCCAAAACTGCCTTCTCCACTCGTTATGGTCTCTACGAGTTCTTGGTCATGTCCTTCGGTCTCACAAATGCCCCAGCCTACTTCATGTATCTCATGAACTCCGTATTCATGACGGAGCTTGATAAATTCATAGTGGTCTTTATCGATGATATTCTGATCTATTCCAAAAATGAGGAGGAACATGCCGAACATCTTCGAATTGTTCTACAGCGTTTGAGAGATCACAAGCTCTATGCTAAGTTCTCCAAATGCGAATTCTGGTTGGATAGTGTGAAATTCTTGGGGCACACTATTTCCAAAGAGGGAATATCCGTAGATCCTAGCAAGGTACAAGAGGTGATGGATTGGAAACCACCCAAATCAGTGCACCAAATTCGCAGTTTTCTAGGTCTGGCGGGTTATTATCGCCGATTCATTTCGGATTTCTCCAGGATTGCCAAACCTATGACCGAACTGCTCAAGAAAGGGGTAAAATTTGTGTGGAGTGAAGCATGTGAGAAAGCCTTCCACACGTTGAGACAACACCTAACTTCAGCCCCAGTGTTAGTACAACCGGATAATTCCAAACCTTTTGAAGTTTTCTGTGATGCATCAGGCACGGGCCTCGGCTGTGTGCTTATGCAAGAAGGTCGAGTCATTGCCTATGCCTCACGGGCACTTCGACCCCATGAGATCAATTATCCCACCCATGATCTAGAGTTAGCAGCGGTTGTTCACGCCCTCAAGATTTGGAGACACTATCTAATGGGTAATCGTTGCAATATCTTCACCGATCACAAAAGCCTCAAATATATCTTCACCCAATCGGACCTGAATATGAGATAAAGAAGATGGCTTGAGTTGATTAAGGATTATGACCTAGAAGTGCATTACCACCCCGGTAAAGCCAATGTGGTTGCGGATGCTCTTAGCCGCAAGGTTCACTGCAATCACGTAGAGGTGGCGCCGCATAATGACACTTTATGTGAAGACATGAGGAAGCTTCAGTTGGAAGTCGTGGAACAAGGGAATCTCTATGCTATAGTGGCAGAGTCTAATCTCTATGATAGGATTGTCACTGCTCAACGCAATGACGAGGGCGTACAGCTAATAAAGCAGAGGTTAGCGGAAGGAGATCCCAAGTACGCTTGTTTCTAGAAGGATGCAAAAGATGTGATATGGTTTGGGAAGCGCCTTGTGATTCCTGCTGATCCGAACCTTAAGAAGGAAATCTTCGATGAAGCTCATCTGTCCAAGTTCTCTATTCACCCCGGAAGTACCAAGATGTATCAAGATTTGAAAGAGAATTTCTGGTGGTCCAATATGAAAGTCGACATAGCAAAGTATGTTTCAGAATGTGACACATGCCACAGAATGAAAGCAAGTCATTTGAAATCGGCAGGTGTACTCCAACCCTTGTCGATACCTACGTGGAAATGGGATGACATAAGTATGGACTTTATTGTGGGTCTACCCCTGATTGCTAGAAAGAAAGATTCCATCTGGGTGATCGTGGACAGACTCACGAAAACTGCCCATTTCATTGCAATTCATACCACCTACTCAGTGCAGCAATATGCAGAGTTATATATAGATCAAATAGTCCGCTTGCATGGAATTCTGAAGACCATAATTTCTGATCGAGGAACCCAATTCGTGGCTCGCTTCTGGGAGCAGTTACATGAGTGTCTAGGAACCAAGTTGATCCGTAGTTCCAGCTATCATCCGCAGACCGATGGTCGGACGGAGAGGGTAAATCAAATTGTGGAAGATATGCTCCAGGCAAGCATATTGCATTTCGATAAGAGTTGGGACAAATGCCTATCCTTGACAGAGTTCTCGTACAACAACAGTTATCAGGCTAGTTTGAAGATGGCACCGTTTGACGCTCTGTATGGACGGAGATGTCGTACTCCCTTGAACTGGTCGGAAGCCGGGGAGAGAACACTCTTTGGTCCCGACTTAGTCAAGGACGCTGAAGCAAACGTGCAAGTGATCAGGGAAAATTTGAAGTTAGCTCAAATGAGACAAAAGAGTTATCACGATAGAGGCACGACACCCCGCCAGTATGAAGTTGGTGATTATGTCTACCTAAAGGTTTCACCAACCAAAGGTGTGCAACGGTTCGGTGTTAAGGGAAAATTAGCTCCCCGCTATATCGTACCTTATGAAATCATTGAAGTGTGTGGGCCAGTGGCTTATCGCATCCGACTTTCGGAGCGGTTCTCCGCAGTCCACAATATATTTCACGTGACCCAATTGAAGAAAGGCGTGCCTGTGCCTGAAACCGAAGTAATCACAGAAGCAAATGCTTGGATTGAGCCAGATTTCTCGCTCATCGAGCATCCTATGAGGGTGTTAGACCGAAAGGAGAGAAAGACCCGAAGGCACACCGTAAAGATGTACAAGATCCAGTGGAGTCATCATACGGAAGAAGAAGCCACTTGGGAGACTGAGGAATATCTCAACACCAAGTACCCGGGTTTTCTGCAATCTCAAAACCGTAAGTTCTTCTACCTACCTTGTTTTTCTTGAATCGAATCTCGGGACGAGATTCCGTTTAAGGGGGGTAGGCTGTGATGTCCCAGGTTTTTAATTAACCTTAATTGTTGGTCAACACAGTTGACTGTGGTCAAATCATGGTCAACCTGGGCCATCACCTTGAAAACCTCCCTAACACACCCCCTTGAGCACCTTAGACAAGCCAACACAAGTCCCATAGGTCAAAACCCTAGCTAAGGGGGACAAACCCCTTGATGTCAACATGTCATTCTGGAACTTTGTCCACGTTCTCCAATTTTGACTAAACACTCAAAATTCTACCAATATGAAAGTTGTGCAGAATTGTGAGGGACACATTTCATCTTCAGGTTGGCATTTGAAATTTGAAGGAAAAATGGCTCAAAAACTCAAGTCAACGCGGTCGGCTACTGTTCAACAGGGCCGAGTTTTCCTGCAGATTGGCATCCATTTTTCTCCATCAATTCGAAAGCAATTTGAGCTCGGTTAGGATCTATTGTGTAGAGGGTTGATCACACTACAATCGTCATATCTATAGATTTTCGAGAGTAGTTCAAATTTTGAGAGTTTAGGGTTTTCAAACCGGGGCAGTTTGAATTGTTCCAAGGCCAGAGCGCGCGCGCACGCCGGCGCGTCGCGCCACGCGGCGCCCGGCGTACCGCCGCCCTGTCCTCGACGTCCGGGCCCCCCCGGCCGGTCGACCGCGCGCCCGAGGCCCATGATGAGGTTCCCGCGCGTCCCCCGAGCGGATCCCCCTCGGGCCGCACCCCGAACCCTGCGTGGCCGCCCGCCGACCCCGCCGGCCGGACCCCCCGGCGCTTTCCCCGCCGGCGACGCCTGTGCGCGTTGGTCGCCGCGCGCCACCCCCTTAACTCACCACCACGGGCACCGAGACACGCCCCGCTCACCCCCGTGCACACGCCTGCCTATAAAAGGCCGCCCTTGAGCTCCCCGCGCGCACACCCCGCTCCGTCGCCCGCCATTGCCGCCGCCACGGTGAGCATACCCCTCCGCCCGCTGCCACCGCCGGCCAAGCCACCGAGCACCTCGCCTAGGACCTAGGGAAGCTTCCACGGCCGCTTGTTCATCCACATTTCTCCATCGTTCGCCGGAATTCGAGCCGAGGCGGGAGCGCTGCCGCGGCCTCGCCGCCGCCGCTCGCCGGCAGCACCTCCGGCCACGCCACCACCGCCATTCGGTCCGCGGTGAGTCCAATCGCACCGTTGTGCAACATGTTGATCACCCCCGGCCGTAGATCACCGCAGGCGAACTCCCCACCGCCGGCAAGGGCACATCTGTAAAAGCCGAGGGCATGGTTGTGAACCCAGGGACCTAGATGCAAGGATTTGAAACTTAGTTTTCTAGCAGATTAGTCCAGTGACTTAGGAAAATCCTAGAAAATCATAGAAAAATGAGAAAAATGCAAAACCAATTTTGTTGGTTTCAGTGAGACTAGACCTACAACTTTTGCAAAGCATGACCATAGTTTTGACTTATGGATTTTGAATGAAAATTTAAATTCAGTTTGACATCATTTTGTTGTAGTTCAAAATCTATAACAGCTATGGAGCTAAACTTTGGATATGTTGCTAGTTATATAATTTGTAGGGTCTGGGAGAAAATTTGCACAAAGTTACTGTGTATATATTTTTATATGAATTACTCTATATTTATGCCATTTCTATCTTAGTAATTTTTGTAGCAAAATGTGGACTGATTTTTGTGCTGAACTTGTGGCTATGTTCATGTTATACCTAGATTCAACTTTTCTGAATTTACCATGAATTTAGCTCTGTTAGAAATATGTGATCTTGATTAATGCTTAGAATTGCATTTAAATGCATAGTTCAAGTTTCGAATGCTTTTGGCATGAACTTGCTGGTTCATTGAGCTTGTTTAGGGCCAGAGTAGTTGTGGTAAAGAGTTAGGGTGCAGGAGCACCTTATTTAATTAATTGTGCTTTTCTTCCATTTTGGTAGCTAGGAAGTGGTAGTTGAGTATATTTAAATTGGTGGATCTTTTAGAGGCTAAGCTTGGACCAGTAGCAATGTCTAGGACCTTGAAGTCCAGCAAGGACCTTTGTCCTTGTTTTTATGATTGTTTTGTGCAATTAGAAGTTAGGGTGCACATAAGCTTCTTATTAGAATTTAATTAGGAAAAATTAATCTTTGTAATCTTGTAATCCCATTAAATGGTTGCCTAGCTTATTTAGGGTTTATGTATTCACCCTTGCTGTTTTGTGTAATTAAATGAAATTAATTGCATAGATGTGCACACAATCACTATTGAAAATATTAAAAGAATAAGCCTTCACATATATTAACTTTAATGAAAAGAATTAGTAATTAAATGGTGTTAAGGTGAATATGGCCAACAAGAGTTGGATAAAATAAATAACCTTTCACTCCACCTGAACCTTGCATTGCATACCGTGTAGAGCTCCCTGACGGTAACTACGCTCTCGTGCCGGAAGCCGAGGAAGGAGGAGCTGACGCGGAGCTGCAGTACGTGGAAGTGAGCGAGGACACCGAGGACCCTCAGGCTAACTTTGCTAACGAAGGCAAGCCCCAGTGCATTGTCCCCTGTGTTTTTGAAAAGTTACATAACTATCTATGGATGTTTGTGCATTTACGTTCAGGAGTTGAATGGAACCCTAGATGCATGATCCCTAGGTACCTATGCCTTTCATAGTATGATAGGTCGGTATCTGCTATGCTATAGGACCGTTACAAGTCGAGTGATACTTGTCACTCGTGAGAATAGGTTCTTATGTTGGAATCATAAGATCTTTATAAATGGATTGCTCACGTGGTAAGAGCATGGGATTTGGGCTCCGGTCCAATGGCTTTCGTGGGCTAAGTGTTTGAACGTACTAAACACTTGTCGGAAATGGGTACGGTAAGCCTAGTACCTTAACGACACGGTGAGGGATCTTACTATTACTCATCTTGGGATGCGTCTCACGGCTAGCTACCGGTGGTGCACGGTGATTCTGGGTGCCTTGCGGGATATACCAGATAGCCTGTACCAAAGACTGTGAGATTCGATCCTGATCCGAAGAGTTTCGGGAACTGCCTGGTGGTTGTCCTTTCGGGGGCATCCTACCGTGTGTTTAGGTCTACCTTGCAAGGTTTAAATCAATCGATTGTCGGTCTCTCACTGTTATCTGAGACTACTTATCCTGCTGGCCATGAGATCCCTAATGATGGAAGTTGATGGATATGTATGCTTGATTAATTGTATTGCACAACTTATGCTTGCATTAGCTTGCTAATTTAGAAAGGAATAATCAACTAGAACTTGTGCTAAAATCTTGAAAGTAAGGACATACTCTTTGTTGCTTTTCAGCAAAAGAAACCCCAATGGCCAAAAAGCCTTTCATGTCTAGAGTTGGTGATGTAGGTGTTACCGACGGGTAAGTCTTGCTGAGTATTAGTATACTCAGCCTTGCTATAATTTGTTGTCTCCAGGTAATGCTTTTGCTGATGTGTGGCCTGGAGAGATCCCGCCTGGCTGGGAGCTAGAGTGGGTGGAAGACGATGAATGAAGGCGTCATGACAGGCCTCCTGTGATGTTCCTCGCGCTGTTTAGTTTAATTCCGCTGTTTTCAAAACTCTGAACCTCGTTATCATGTCAAAGACTTCGGTTTGTAATAATTAAACCCTTCAGGGTAGTTCGGATGGTAATCAGGTGATGTTCTCTGGACTCGCCTTCGCGTGAGTTTTAATGCATATATGTCGATCCTTGTTGCTATGTAAGTGATTTCACCGGGCGTTAACCCGGCAACTAACGACAGGATGATACTTTACTGTCGCTTAATGGCCAAAGTGGATTGGTTTAGGTGATAGTACGGTATTTTCCTGGGCGGGTTGTCACAGCGACTGATTGGGGGAAGAGCAATACTAAACCCTAAACAAGGTACATTTGAGTCCATACCAAAAACAAATGCTCAGTTAAATAAACAAAGCATAAGGTATCTTTGCTAGGAGAGCATAATAAACACACGAGGTACATGAATGATGTGTGATTCACTGGAAAAGATCAAGGACAAGAAATGCATACCATTTTTCATAAAAAAAGCAAGAATAAGCTCAAGAAATTAAGAGAGAGGAGGACTAGAAATTTAGTAGAACCATCTAGATGCTAAGAAATTCAATTATTATCTGCTCCAATCTTAAAATCTATGTTGCAACATGTATACTAATTAACCAGCTTGATCGGTAAATAAAAATTGATCACACTACATTGGCACAAAAATAGTGCCTTGTTGTCTCCCGGTGTCGCATGACACGCACAACATAATGCAATTAATTACACATTGCAATGGAGACACTCACTACACACACGCACTCACCACTATGAACACACATGCGCAAACTGAACTCAGGATCTGAAGTGCTACTGAGGCTCTTATAAGCACTATGCTACATGCCCTTCGCAAAAATTCTTGATTCTTTGGAGCAGATGCATCTTCATTCGGTTGTTAGGAGCCGATGCATCTCGAAATCTGTGGCACAACAAAGGCACACCCAATATCTAATCAATCTGCCATGGACGGAGAAATAGTCAAGGGTTCACTGACGAAGTCAGAACTCCGAAACTGTCAGACGCTACCTTGCCCCCCCCCCCCCACAAAAGAGACAAAACTCACTATCGTCCCATTCGATGGACACGGCGAACCAGGCAACCAGCTGCGCTCGTGTTGCTATCACAACGCACGTTAGCCCTCGTGCTCAATCAAGGCCGTGGAATATGAACAGGGAAAGCTATATCTCACCTGGATGATTTGGAGCTCTTCCTCATACGGATTTTTCTTCACCTCCACCCACCTTCTTCTCCAACTTCGGCGAGGTTAGGGTTCGGAGTTCGGGGTTGGGGTTGCCGGGGGGCTGCTGTTCACCGCCGGCCATGGAGGGAGGCCCGTCGGCGGCAGGGGCGCCGCCAGCCGGGCGGCGGAGGACGGCGGTTGGGCGGGAGCGTCACGGCGGCAACTGTTGGGACTAGAGGAGGCGGCGGAGGTGCGAGGGGGTGGTGGTTGGGGCTGGAGGCGGGGCGACCGGCGCCGACGGACTAGGGTCCGCCAGAGCTCCGAGTCGGTCGCGCCGACCGGGGTGGTGGAGGAGCTGGGCAACGGCGGGATCCAAGAGGCACGGCGGTGGGATCCGAGAAGAGGAGGGGGCACCTGAGGAGGGAGGGTGGTGGTGGCCTGGGATGGGTGGTCCGTGCCAGCACCATGCTCGGCGGCGGCCGGCGGGGGCGGCGCTCTGCGCACGCCGACGCGGTGGTAGGCGAGAAGAGAAGGTGGTGGAGGCGTCGGTGGTGGGCTGGTGGGGGGCGTCGCTGGATGGATAAGGTGGATGTGGCAGTTCATAAATCATGTGAGGGAAGGGTAGTTCATAAATCGTGTGAGGGAAGTTCATAAATCACATGAATGAGATTATGGAGAGAAAATGAGTAAAAATAGTAGATCTAATCTAACCCGTAAAATAGTAAGAAAAATTCGTACGAGGACGACTCTTATTTTATACATATGAGCTATGGACACTCCTGTACAAATCGGGCGGTTTCCGGTTCTCTGTACAAATCGGGCGGTTTCCAGTTCTCCAAGGGCTGGACGACAAACAAAATACCGTCCAGGCGTCCAGCCGTCCACCCCTTGGGCTCCGCGAACGCCACGCGCCGACGAGATAGGAAGCGGGAATGCAGAAAGAAAATAAAGCAGCCGAACATGGCATTAATCCAGACGGTACAGAGAGTTTGAAACTCTGAACGCTTCTTTGTTTCGAGTTTTCTGCTGAGCACTTCTTTCAATCAAAATGCAGAAGAGAAGGAAACATTCGACGCAGGTATTTGTGATGCTCAATGGGTAGGCAAGCACATGGCACACAATCAGCTTTAATAACTGGCCAAATCTTCTTCTGAGTTCCCAGCAAAATCTCCACTGATCAGTCGGCAACCAACATATAAAAAGTGCAACAACGGAACATCGTAACCTTACGATTAACTGAAGGAACCCAAACCTAAACGGTGCAAATGATCTGCAGTGTAGCTGGAGCAGTAGAGAGCAAAACTTCGATTAGATCAATGGCAGGATGTCTATGGTGCTGAATGATGTTGCTCATAAGCTGCAGCAGTGGATCTCTTCTTTCCTTCTTTCTTAACGTGTTAATGAAACTAAGTCAAGTGGAAACCATGGGATCCAAAAGTTTCAGTAGAATTTCGTTTCTAAGAAGTTTCAGTACAATAGAACTAGTACAAAGGGACTATAATTGACTAAATTCCTTCTCTAAGGTCGAGAATTAGTAAAAAAGGGTTAACCATTTGTAATTGGTTTCAACTTCTAATAATGGTAACCACTGAAAAAACTTGAAGCAACACAATACTTCAATTCTAAACGAATTCATTTTTCTACTCATGTTATGGTACATTTTTCCTCAGTTATTGTTTGCTCCAATCTTAAAATACAAGAAGCAAACTGATCACGTAACGGAGAGATGTTTGAATACTGACTAAATGTAAGTGCTCCTTTGTGGACTGGATGGCAATCATTTCAAACAACACAACAAACCACCAAGGAGTCTTGTCAACACCTATTTTCAGTTGCCTCTAAAATCTCTGATCAATTTGGTTATGGGAGTAGGCGAAATAGCAGCTCGACACAATGCATTGGGGGCAGATCTGTTAGTACCAAGCAGTACAAACAAACAAAAGCACCAGCATTTAAATCCAACCAAAGTCCAAAACTTCAGTTAAGTAACGGGAAAAAGGACCATCATGAGTGATACAAGACATGAATAATGTGCTTTGCTAGAATGAAAATTGAGTGAGAAGAGCATGCACTTTGACAAAAGAAATGCATGAATTGAACTAGCAGTACAGAAAGTGTGATGTTGAATGGTATAACTCATGAGCAGGGTGCTACCAATGACTTCAACTAATAGAGTGGTAGACAACATGAAGAAAATAGTAGTACTACTTAGCTATACGGTAGAACCAATAGTGTGATGTTGGCAAGTCCGCTTTCAATTTCCTACTGAATCTCATCTGATCAGTCAGCAAACGCACAGATAATTTGTTTTTTAAAAAAGAGGTTTGCACTCATGGTATATGAGGATGTCATCTTTCACTAAAGAAATTGTATACTTGCAGGAATTATGAAGCAAACAAACAGCTTACTGAACCACATTTCTATGCATAATGCATCGTATGAAGATTTCAGAGCATCAACCGTCGAGCATTGGGTCGCAAGAGGAATTCTCGGTTGTTGGGAGCCGATGCATCTCCACTGCTTTCGAGTCTCGTGCGAGAAAGCTTCGTGCGATGAAGGCGCATCCAAAATCTGATCCATCCGCCATGGACGAGAAGACGACAGGCGGTTTCAGGAGGTCCGAAAGTCAAGGGAAGAAACACATCAGTTTGCCTCCGCAAAAGGAGGCGGAGCTCGCGGCCGGCCCATTCGAACGAACACCGGCGCTCGGGTATTGCCTCGGAGAGCGGCGGTGGCGGCGACGGCGAAGCAGCGCCGACGTCATGGCGTGGGCGGAGGCGTGCTCGGTTTCGTGTCGCAGCCGCCCGTTAGCCCCCTTGCTCAATCTAGACCGTGAAATATGAATTCGACGGCTCCCAGGTACCCAAGGGGTGGACGGTAAATGAAATACCGTCCACCCCTGGCCACGGTCCACGGCGCCGAACGCCACGCGCCGGCGAGCCAGAAGGTGCCGGTGCGGAGATAGGAAGCGCCGCGCCGGAATTCGACGGAGAGGACCCTGGAACACCATCTCGACACCGTTGCGCCACCGTCGCCGCTGCTCTCGGCTGTGCGCCAGGCATGCCTGCGAGTGGGGTGATCCCTGTTCCCCAACCCTGCGGCATGGCGGAGACGGTCAGACGGAGGCGCCCTCGTGCTGTTATTGTTATCACATTGCGTCAGCCCCGTGCTCAATCGAGACCGTGGAATACGAATCAGGTGGTTTTCAGCTACCCTTGGGTGGACGGTAAATGAAATACCGCCCAGCCCTGGCTGCAGGCCGCGGCGAACGCCACGTGCCGGCGCGCTGGGAGCATGATTTTTTTTATCGGCCGAAAATCACCGATATTTTCGAAATTTCCCTTATATCCGCAGGGTCCGACCTGTTTTTCCTACTTTACACAGACGACTCAAATTCAACCGCGCAATAATCCCGTACTCATAATGTTTTATTCTTAATTTTATCTATGAACAAGTGATGTTTAATAGTCTACGAATAGTTTCAAGTCAAATTCTACAAAAAAAATTTAAAATTAATTTGAATTTTTTTGAATATGGTCCGATATTTCCGATATATCTTACTTTTCCTCTTTATCCTTGACCCCCGATAAATTTTTATTTCCGAGAATAAAAACTATGGCTGGGAGCTGCCGACGCTGAGATAGGAAGCGCGCGACACACTGTATTCTACGAAGAGAGATCCTGGAACACCACCTCGACACCGTTGCGCCGCCGTCGCCGAAGCGCGGGCGGCTGCGCGCCCGTGGGTTGGGTTGGATGACCCTTTTTTTAGGCATCAACGGTGTGCAGAGTTACAAAACAGGGGGGAGCACCAGTCGAGAAACGGCGAGGTGACGACGCGGCGGCAACCCAGAGCCGGGCGTGAGAGGCCACCGCGGCCAAGAGGACGGCTGGAGTTTCGGTTTTTCCAGATGACCCAGAGGAAGAGCGCGGCAGTCCTTTGAAGGTCGCCGGGCGGGAGCGGGGTGGCGCTCAGGAGCTCTGGCAGGCCGCGCGGCATAGTAGGGACGTTAAGAATCGCCAACACTAGTGGTGGTTTAGTTCCAAAATAAATTTCAAACCATAACGTAACAAGTGTTCTTGGTTGACGGAAATCGACCGCCAACAAATTTGCGCAGAATGTATGATTTTCATAGGATACGCTGCTTTCTAAAATTGACAATTGAAGTGAAGGTGTGACCACTGCAGAATTGACAAAAAGTTACATATCCCGACAAACTAAACACCCCCTAAATTCGATCCCCGCACGGGATGCACCCTCACAAAATGCCTAAATCCAAGAGTGCCTTTGGCAGGGCTCCGGCACCAGCTCCGTGAACAACTTCTGCCGAAGTCCTGCCAAACGGGCACCATAAACAGCTCCGCGGAAGAAGCTCTCGTGATTCCTGCTGAGATCTTTCCTTCAGCTATCTGCTAGATAGGAATAAGATTCTAAAGATTAAACTCATGACGGAGGAGGATCTCTGGCCTTGAGTCTTTCAAAGAAATGCCATATATTTTGTTCCTGTTTGCATAGTGAACTCTAAAGGAGGACTAGAGGAGCAATCAAGTAGGTTGCAGCTAGAGGAGAGTGTGTATGGTTCATCAACTGGTGATATTTGGTATTTTGGTGGAAGGTTCTTATAAAATAATGTCACCTAGATTATCATCTTTTGGTGGAGGACTTTGCATAATTTTCCAGTTCCGATTTGGTGAAAAATTCAACATCATTTTTCTTATTCCAATAGATTGTAGTTATTTTGTAAGGGTGTCCATGAACAAATGTGCACATACTTGGCATCTGCCTCCTGTAACAGTCCCCTTTCCATATAGAACTGTGTTATTTACAAAATGCATTTTATATGGGTATCTAGCTTTGTTTACTTCATAACTACGTTCTTGATTAGATCTTTTTTTAGTATTTATCCTTATTTTCACATTATTAATATCTCATTTACCGAATAAATGTTTTGTTCCCCGTAGCAAGGCACGAGAACTTTCCTACTGATCACAAGACTAGCTACAGGCGGACGCAGATGCAACTATATGCAAGCTTCAGGAATGCGTTTTTTTAAATAACGGGTCATATATTAAAGTTTAAGCACAGAGTACACTGATGAGACCAAACTGGCCCCAATTGACAAGCTGCAAAGCATTACAGCCCCCACAACCTAACTGGTGCAAAGCATTTACACATGAGAAGGAAGAAGAGCTTGGGCGTGAAACAGCTCTGGCCTGAACAGCAAGAGAAGGAGCTACATAGTTGTCTTGATGCCTAATTTTCACCACTTGACAGAATAGAAATTCTTTGCAAGAGGCTTCAGGAATGCGTTGACCTCTCATTAATCTTATACCAGTATTAAGCAGTAGTAGTACTAATTACTGCGGCAGAAGTACCAATGAAGCAGGGTCTACAAGGAAAAACCAAAGTCTTTAGCAATGTCATCCGACACATGATGGCATCGGTGTGCATCTAGTCACACCATAATCATATAAATATGATCTGAAATTGAAATGCCCTTTGCAATATAATTAATTGCATCCCTCATGCAAAAAAGATGATGAAACTAAAACCTGAGTATCCAAATAAAATAAACTTCAACAGAACTTCTCCACCAAGGTCTACTCAAGGCCATTCCTAAAAAAAAGGTCTATTCAAAGCCCCTAAAGAAACTACACAGACAATGTTCACATGCATGGACACTGACAACGCATGCATGGCATTGGTTGTCGAGTCTGGACGAAAATTCACAGCAACAGTGCAAATCCACTTCAAGGGAATTCGGTTGCATTTTTTTTTTTTTGGAATAGGCCAAAGGCCCAACTTTGATTAAAACTAAAATAGAACTGGGGTTACCAGTTTTACAGAGTTTAGGGTTCCAACCACAAACATGTGGGCTCACTCTAAGACCACTCACTCTAGCAACCAGAACATCTGAAGAAAGGAACCACACAACGTTTTACAAAAGAGATACGCAAGAACAAAAGCAAGGATCTAACAGAGCTAGCAACCGGATATCACTAAGCTTCATAAACTTGTCTGCAAACTTCTTTTCTTTCTAGCTCCTCAGCCTTCATGTCTTAACGATGATAGTTGAAGATTCAACCTCTGTATCACCATATCGATCCATTGTTGATCCGTCCCTTTGTTCAGAATTCTCCATTTCTGTAAAAAGAAAGAAATAGAACAGTACAAACCAACATTAGGAGAATGGACAACTAAATTCTGGAAAACAAACTCATTTCGGATCAACCACAAACTCCAAGAGACACAACCCAACAGGTAATAGATCCCGTCTAGTTTGTTTGTTAGAACTATCTCTACAAAGCTCATAAAAATCTTCAGAACAGGATGGTAAGAGGGGCCAACTCAAGGCATCCCTACAGACACACCAACAAAAACAAGCCAAAGCACAACGAAAAAAGATGTGAGTAACTGACTCCGGAGAACCACACATCTTACACTCTATAGCACCAGGCCAGTTCCTCTTCTTTAACTGTTCAGCCGACTGAATTTTATCCTTAATAACTTGCCAAAGAAAAATTTGATCTTTAGAGGGAGTTTGGTTTGCCATAAACACATCATCCATCTATTGGAGAAGCCAGTAAAGTTAAGATCCTTGTAAAGAGAAGAGGTAATAAAGATACCAGACTTTTCAAAAAGCCAAGTAACAGAGTCACAAGTTGTTCGCACCCAAAATTGGCAGGTCTCATCCGACCGGTCAGACCTGTGGGCCCCACCAGTCAGACCGGTGTGGTCAAAGTTCACGAAATCCTATTTGGACTTCACCATTGGATAGGTATCGTCAGTAGATCAAAATCCATATGTGGAACGTCTAAATCGGAGTCCGGATGAGGGAGATATGACTTCTCCAAGATCTACACGCGCGGGTGCATCGGTCTGACCGGTGCCCTTCACCGGTCAGACCGGTGCCTCCCCGATTCCGAGCCAAATTGAGGAGTCCTGATAGATTAGGCTTGTAAAAGGATTTCCTTGCGGGGGAAGACCTCCCCACCCTATAAATATAAAGGGCCACGGCCGATTGAGGTTCATCATCCAATCGATCAAATACATTTACCTTTTATTTGTCTCGTATTTACTTTTATCTCTTCCCAACTTTTCCAATCTACTACTTGCTGTTCTTCCTTCGTCTCCGCGACGTCTGAAGGCGTTCTAGGTGGCCTTGCCGACCCTAGAGCAACCCTACGTGCGTCTCCCCGACGGGATCTTGCCCGGGCGACGTTCGGAGGTCTTTCGCCGGTTTACCCCGGCAAAGGTCTGACCGGTGACCCTCACCGATCTGACTGGTGCGCAAAGGTCTGACCGGTGACTCACACCGGTCTGACCGGTGCTGCGTATTGTTGGCCGCAAATCTGCGCTAACAAATTGGCGACTCCGGTGGGGAGCGAAGATCTGGCTATCCTAACCGATCTATCCAACTCCGGCGACATGTCTCGGTGTGAGCTAGATAAAAACAACATTGTCGACTTCACGGATGAAGAGCTCTCACCAGAAGATCGTCAAGCTATGGAGGACTTCATGAAGCAAAAGGCCGAACGAGATCGCCAAGAATTAGAAGAGCTCATGAAGAAGAAGGCTGAAGAGGATCGGCTTCACTACTTGTCGCACTTCAAGAAGAATCGCGAAGGCAAGGTGAAGAAGATCAAGGACGTCACCTTCGACACTCCACCGCCTGAGGTACCACCCAATGTGAGCACATCGTTATCTCCATCCTCTTTTGTTACCGTCAATGATCTTACTACTGTGATGGATAGCTTTCGTTTATCTATGATTGAAAATATGCAAAACATGGTAGATAAGAGTCTCGGTAAACGGGTAGAGGGTGATGATAATATTGCATCTGGTTCTAAAACTGTGGCACCTCAGACCCCACCTATTAATTCATCGGTTGCACAAACAATTAATCCTCAGTATGGCATGCCGTTGAATTATTTTGCGGGACAGTCATCACCGCCGCCGTTTGGTCAGAACAGACCGGTCAGACCGATGGGTCCGACGGGTCAGACCGGTGCCGGTGCTGTGGTGCCTTTTCCCTCGTCTCCGGAACCTATAGTTACTATTCCTCCTATTCAGGCTGCTTCTGGCCGATCTGGTGGAAATACTTCAGTAGCTCAAGGTATTCCAATTATGGTTCCGTTTGAGACAGGCGTTGGGTATGGTTACGCACCTAATCCCCAAGTTAATAGCCGTTTGCAACACCACACTTCTGGCTCATACATACAGCCGAATGTGGGGCAATCGAATGCTTCCACTACGCCAATGCCAACCACCATCCAGGAAGTCATCGATAGGTTTAATGCTAATCTTGCTAAACAAATGAAAGATGACTATGGGATAGAAGTGAAAAATAAAAATCTTTCATATAGAAAACCGTATCCTTCTAGTTTTGATTCGGTTCCCTATCCTATTGGTTGGCGTTGTCCTGAATTTGTAAAGTTTAATGGGGATGATAGCAAAACTACGTGGGAGCATGTTAGTCAATATCTTGCTCAACTAGGAGAAGCTAGTGCCATAGAAGAAATAAGAGTGCGTTTATTTTCTTTATCTTTAACTGGCAATGCTTTTTCATGGTTTGCTTCATTACCTGTTAATTCTATTCGTACTTGGGAACAATTAGAACAAAAATTCCATAACCACTTTTATAGCGGAGATAATGAGTTAAGGTTGAATCATTTAACATCGGTTAAGCAAAAGCATGATGAACCTATTACTAGTTACATTAGGAGGTTTAGAGAAACCAAAAACCGTTGTTATAATCTTGTTATTTCCGAAAGGGATCTTGCTGAATTAGCTTTTAATGGTTTGCGATCCCATATTAAAGAAAAATTAGAGGGTCATGAATTTATTGATGTTGCCCAAGTCTTAGTAAGAGCTTTAGCTCATGAAAGCCGAAGCAAAGATACTCGGCTCAAATCTGATCGTCCTAATATACATATGCTAGATTATGAATCATCGGACGATGAGAGTAAAGAAGTGTGTGCTGCTGAATTTACTTGGTTACCTAATGATAAAGCAAACACTTGTGCTTCTCTTAAGCCGGCTCATAAGAGTCGGGATGAGATGAAATTTACTTTTGATGTGGCTAAGTGTGATAAAATATTTGATGAGTTATTTAAATCGGGTAAAATTAAGATGTCTCACACTATACCACCTATTGATCAACTAAAAAGACGTGCTTATTGTAAATTTCATAATTCTTTTTCTCATGCTACCAATGATTGCAATACTTTTCGTCGGCAAATACAATCGGCCATTAATGAAGGTCGTTTGAAATTCCATGAGATGCAAGTCGACGAAAATCCTTTCCCTAACAGTGCCTTTGTTAATACTCTTGAGTTATCAAATCCTAAGGTGCTTATTCGGCCGAATCAAGCCGAAAACGCTAAAGGGAAGAATGTGATCATTGGAGAGCAAAGACACGACGAGAGGCAGCCTCTGGAGGTGATCCCCAAGGTTTCAGCGACTTCAACGCTTGGGGGGCAAGACAAGATCAAGACGACCGGTACTGCGTCGACCGGTCTGACCGGTGTCCAGACCGGTCTGACCGGTGCCTCCAGAAAGGTTCAAGATGCTCCAAGCCCAAGAAAAAAGCAAGGCCGAGTTTTAATGAGCTCCTGGCCAAATATAAGAGGGAAGGAGCTTCTAAGGATCAAAGTAATCAGCCAAACGGTGCTAAGGGCGTAAAAGCACCACCAAGACATAAAGGTATTCATCACCAACGAGGTAACTTTTCACAATATCCTTTTGTTGGATCTGTTATGCCATCGTCTTGGTATTATCCTTGCTATTATTCACCTGCTGATTATAGTAGTATGTACATGAATTCGTATATGATTCAATATCCTGTTGCATACTCAAATTATAATGCATTACAAAGACCGATTGTTTGCAATAGCAATCTGGTCAAAAATAATGTGTGTACTACTATTAAGCAAGGTGAGAATAACAACAAGCAAAATGCTAAGGAGATGCAGCCGAGGTGGTGTCCCTCAGGCTTGTCTCATACTCAAAAAAGGAGGTTGCAAAGACTACGCAAGCGAGGAGCAATGGAGCAGCAGATTGAAGAGAAGCCAGCCAAGTTGACACGGACCCGGAAGGAGTGGAGACCAAAGCAGGCGACATCCTCGGCTTGAGTAAATTATGTGTACGGCCGTTGTTTTATTAAACATCGTCCTAAGTGTTTTTTAGTTTAGAAAGATATTTTTTGGCACGTATCCTTTGCCAAAAAACAGGGGGGCATATGTTCGCATCCAAAATTGGCAGGTCTCATCCGACCGGTCAGACCTGTGGGCCCCACCGGTCAGACCGGTGTGGTCAAAGTTCACGAAATCCTATTTGAACTTCACCATTGGATATGTCTCGTCAGTAGATCAAAATCCATATGTGGAACGTCTAAATCGAAGTCCGGATGAGGGAGATATGACTTCTCCAAGATCTACATGCCGGGTGCACCGGTCTGACCGGTGCCCTTCACCGGTCAGACCGGTGCCTCCCCGATTCCGAGCCAAATTGAGGAGTCCTGATAGATTAGGCTTGTAAAAGGATTTCCTTGCGGGGGAAGACCTCCCCACCCTATAAATATAAAGGGCCACGGCCGATTGAGGTTCATCATCCAATCGATCAAATACATTTACCTTTTATTTGTCTCGTATTACCTTTTATCTCTTCCCAACTTTTCCAATCTACTACTTGCTGTTCTTCCTTCGTCTCCGCGACGTCTGAAGGCGTTCTAGGTGGCCTTGCCGACCCTAGAGCAACCCTACGTGCGTCTCCCCGACGGGATCTTGCCCGGGCGACGTTCGGAGGTCTTTCGCCGGTTTACCCCGGCAAAGGTCTGACCGGTGACCCTCACCGGTCTGACCGGTGCTACGTATTGTTGGCCGCAAATCTGCGCCAACACAAGTCTCAGATAAATGAACATTATTAGTCATGCCAAGAAGTTCCTCTAATTCACTAGTCTCTACATCCCCCAGATATCTTCTGAAGGTCAGATTATGTTCACCCTGGTGGAGCACTCTATTAACTGACCAGTTTTGCTGATTACAAATTTCAAAAAGAATGGGAAACATAATTTTCAAGGGGCAATCACCCAGCCAAAGATCATGCCAGAAGCGTGCTTTTTTACCATCCCCCACAAGGTATTTGAACCCTCTAAAGCAATCAAACTCGGTTGCAATTCACTTCCCGATCGATATATAATAAGGAAAAGCTACAATTCAAGGATCTAGAATCCTGATTAATTATTTCGTTGGAATCGGCAACGCGTTATGCCGGCGAGACGGTACGGTGCAATCCATGTCAGAGATGGAGTAGCTTATTAGCTAGTGACGATCTCAGCGCGCGGCCACGAGCACGGCGCAAAAGAAGCCAGCGAAGCGAGCACAGCCCTGCCGGCGCCATGTGCACCCGTGCCAGGCGGTTTTATACGCGATGCCTGTGCAGTGTGCACCGCACCGCACCGGCCGGCTGGCATTGGCACACGGAACGCGCGACGCTAGCTGCAGGGTGGACGACAACGACGCGGGGAGCTGGCGCAAAGGCGCGGCCGCGGCGCGCGGTGCTCCGACCCGCCGCTCGAAATGGCTTCCTTCCATCGACCGGCGGGTGCGGTGGGGCGGAGGATGACGTTGCCGTTTCGAGCTGACGGCAATCCGTCGGGGTGAAGAGTTTCCATATCTCCCCAGACCTTCTGACTCATGTGGACGCTGTGCACTTTGCAGTGCTGCAGCCATTTGCAGCAAAGAGTAGCCGCGCTGGGCACTCGCGGCCGCTGTCGTAGACTCGTAGGTGGAGTAGTCGCTGTGGTGTGGTTGGAGTTGGACTACATGGCACACGGTCGAGATCATCGAGGCGTGGTGAGTTGAGTTCACTGGAGTCGTAGTGAGTGAGGTGATCGTGCAGGGTGGTAGAGCTGTCTACCTTTTCTTTATGGGGGATTTATGCAGTTCTTGTGTATATATTTGATGTGTTCTGTCGTTTTCTTTTGTTGAGTTTCTAAGGATTGAGTGAGGCTAGCTGGTCACATGCAGGCGACGATCAGAGATCATATACCTCAAAATGTCACCTGAACCCAGCAGCGGGTGGAACGCCGGGCCTTCCTAGTTCGGCATAAGGGGACAGGGGGGCGCGGGCCCGGACGAGGCGTGACAGCCGGCGTCCGGCGAGCGAGTGCGCGAAGAGCTGCGACGTCGTCCAGCCGCGCGGCCCGATCGGGGAGAGCAGGCGGCGGGGCCGGGGCCGCGTGGGCCATCCTTTTACGAGCTTAATCCGGCAATCCGTCGCCTCTCGCAGTCTAGCCTGCCGTCATATTTTCTTGAGCCCAGCTGCCTTCCACCTCTCCTCACTCCTCATACGAGAGCGAGGCAGGGGCGGAGCCACGCAGGGGGCGGGCAGGGGCCTGCCCCCCCTAACGATCCGGATTCTCCAAAGGATGTAATCCTATCGTTGCTGATTAAGTACCAAGCTAAGCAAAATTTAAGGTTCTCTCAACATATTATTGAGTGGATGAGCAGCCCAGCTTGTTAGCTTTCCCATGTCTAGTTCGTAAAGCCCAATATTATCACTGTTAAGAGGTTCAACATCAGCTGACGTTTACCTTGACTACCGGTTGGCCCCCCTATAGCTAAATTCTGGCTACGCCCCTGGAGCGAGGCTTCAGCTGCCCGTCCTCCTCTCCTCATCCGAGAGCTTCTCCCGCGACGCCCTACTCCCCTTCCTCCGATCCTAGGTGGCGTCCGCGTCGTCGTTCCTCCGCCGCGCGCTCAGGCTCAGGCAGGTTAGTCTAGCTCTGGGCTGCTTTTGATTTTGTTCCTAGGCTGCGTTGTGCTCGATGGCCGCGCGCTCCGGCAGGTTAGTCTAGCTCTGGTCTGCATGTTCTTTTGTTTCTCAGCTACGTTGTGCTCGATCGCGGGCTTATGCGGTGTAATCAGTTATGTTCTTACTAGGAGGACGAGGGAGGGGTTTCCCGCACAGGAGGTGGAAGCAGGGTTTATTTTCTCAGCGAAAAAAAAACGAGAAACACGATTTTCACGTTTCTCGGTAGAGAGCGGTTTTTTATTTTATCACCGAAAAATCGTCCGAACCAAGTAATACAACCTCCTGATCTTCCATAACTCTAAAACTTATCTCATTTCTATGCATTGCTTTCATGTTAGGTTGTTTGGAAACAATCTAGGTTGTTTTGTGTATAAATTGAAGATTTTTTCTCTAAATTTTATCCGAAAGGAAAACGAAGAATCTGGAAAATTTTCGAGAAATCCGATAAACATATTTCTCACCAACCTTCGGTTTTTTTTCCAAACCGGTAAAATAAACACTGGTGGAAGATGAACCCTTTTTTGTTCTGTTCGCTCTCCCTTTTTTTTTCCCGTTCCTTTCTCTCTCTTTTTTTTTCTGTCCATGGATTGCTCCCCCTGTCTCGGCTGGCCCACTGGGCCTGCAGCCCACTCCATGACATGCGGCAGCCCGCCGCATTGTGCCCTCAAGGCCCTTGTCATCTCCTTGCGTGCGATGGAGTAAAGGATTTCAGAAGACCCGTTGAAATTCACCGTATCTCACAGGGACATTATCCACTTATCCATCTATCATGGAAACCCAACTTAATGAGCACTTCTTTCAGAAAAAACCAGTCAACTCGATCATATTAAGGCTATTAAGGCATTATCTGTGATTGGTCTACCCGGGATGAAAGCACTTTGAGTAGGTGAAATTAACTCCGGTAGTAAAGGTCTTAATCTGTTGGACAGACATTTTGAGACAATCTTGTAGTAGAACATTACATAAGCTGATGGGTATAAACTCTCATCTGATTGATCCTTCTTAGGAATCAAAATAATTGAAGCTGTGTTCACCCCTTCTGGCATCACACTGTCAGCAAAAAAAAAAAAAAAAAGCACACTGCACCAATCACTTCTTCACATAGCACTTCCCAATTTATAAAAAAAAAATGCGCACTGCACCAATCACTTCTTCACATAGCACTTCCCAATTTATTTGAAAGAAACGGGCTGGAAAGCCATCCGGTCCAGAAGCTTTTCGTGAACCAATTTGGAAGAGTGCATTCGAGATTTCTTCATATGTGAAAGGTTTACAGAGAGCTTCATTCATATCAGCTTTAACTCGTCTTTGAAAACGATCCAGCAAAGGGGCCCGGCCGGATTAACTGTTTCATCCTTCGTGTACAGGCTCTGAAAGAAAGAAGTGGCCATTGCTTCCATCTTTCCTTATTTTCAATGTACCTGCTATCTTCTGTCTTTAACCTTCGAATCTTATTTTTCATTGCTCGCCAAGCTGCGTTACGATGGAAAACCCCGTATTTCTGTCCCCCTCTTTGAGCCATGAAACTCTTGATCTTTTGCAACCACATCATCTCCTCCCTGGCTCCCTGTATAGTAATTCATACATACGAGAGTAATTTAACTTCACTCTGATTGCCTGTAGGGTCCTGATCGAGGAGTTGTCCCACTTGTGATCTAATACTTTCCGAATCCTTAGTTACTGGCCCAAACTTCTCTGTGTACTCCATATTTAATTTTCAAAGCATCCATTACTGATCTCAGCTTTCCCTGCTACATCGCTCAGGTTTGTTGCATGCTCGCCTATCTCCCATGCTTGCTTAACAGTCTCCTGTAGTGAATCCACTCTTTCCCACACATTATCTCATACCTCATGAACCTTCTCTGTCTTAGCTCTCTCCGACCAATCTGGTGAAGCCACAACACGGTCCAGCCGGACTCTAACATTACGTTCCCCCCTCCTGCTTATTGCCATAAGTCCAAGGGATCCCGGAAAAGCCAATATCATGGAGATTGCAATATGACAGAACCTCTCGAAAATCCAGCATTTGCCTTTCTCTTCTCCTAGATGATGAGAAGTGCTCAAATGACCACATGGGTTTGTTAAAATCTCCCATCATCAACCAGGGAGCACTCGAACTCTTTTTCATCTGTCAGCATCAGATCCCACATAAGATGCCTATCTTGCACCCGTGGCTCCCCACAAATAATGATCCTCTCCACTGAAAAACATTAGCAGCATCCTTTACCAATACATCAATACGATGCTCTCATGGATTGCAGGTCTACTGTAAGACCCTCATCCCAAAACAAAGCCAGCCCACCTCTTTTCCCTTCACCTTTTACAGTTAAGCAATTTCGAAGACCCAATCTCCAACGTAAATTTTTGAATCGATCATCACTTTGTCGTATCTCTGAAGAACACAATCAGGGGCTATAGATTCGCACAAGATGAACCAGTTTTTGAAACTGTTCAGGGTCTCCCCAATCCCCGACATACCTGTTTATTGGCCATCCAGTCTGACAAGTATTTTCATGACATCTCCTGGATTTTAGCAACCGGTTCAATCACAGTAGCCTGTCCTGGTGGCAAAGAGCCGACATTCAGTGAGTCGAACTCACTACTCCTCGAGCATCTTGCCTTCCAAAAATTCCAATTAAATCTTTCCGGGTCGTCTCTGTCCACAAGCATTTTCCGTAGACGCTTAATTCTAGCACATTGTAAACCACCATTGGTCCATTGCCAACTGCCTTGGCAAGTTCATCTCTATCTCCTTCTGTCCTTGTCCTCCCTACTACCTGACCTCTTCATTGTAGGCACATTTAGTACCACACATGAAAGCATTCTTGCCTGATGTACCATATCAAGAGACAAGCACATACCAAAATATACATGAAACTTATGGTTCCCACTTAAAATTCAGTACTCCATTCACCTGTCATTAATTGGAAAGAAGGTGAAAAGACCGTAATGATCTTAGCATCCTTTTTTGGTGATCGTAATACTGAACTTTTGATATTAAATGCGTAGATAATTTGTTGATTAAAAAAGTAGACAATTTTCACAGTAAATACTTTATGTCGTCTATATATAGCTTGAATATAAAACTTCACTGGAAGTCATTTTTTCACAAATTTACACCTGATTCTGCCTTTTTTCCGTGTAAATAAACAGGTATGCGGATCGTGAGACCGTCAGTTGCACCCCTCGAGCTCGAGGAGGGTCACGTACCACCGCAGGATGGTCAACCCCCCGCGGCGCTGCAGGATATGCTTTTGACACCGGGAACACGCAGTAGCCGTTTGCTTCGCCTCGCGCAAGCCCTCGTGGCTGCTTGCACCTGCACTCTCGGTGCACTCACTCGAGAAGCAAAACCACCCTACACGTTCGTCTCGTCTACAATTTTCAACATTTCCAACATTTTGCGCCATTTCCATCAGATATGCACCTAGAGAATAGGGGAAAAAATGATTATTTTGTCATTATCCGTAGGTATCTGTTGGTCTGTTCAATCTTTGGACTTTGTATCTGCCTGTTGATGCTTGGGCTGGAGATGTACGCCGCGCTTGTTAAGCGTCGCCTGCGTAATCTTCGCGCCATTCGAAGGATAGCTGCTTTGGATCTGGTGAGTACGCCTAATCAATACTTGCATGCAGTTAGTTTTTACTGGTGTAACTTACGAAATAAAAATGCAGGTAACCACTATTCTTGCGGTAACTGGAGTTGGAGCATCCTCTGCTGTTGTCTTCTTCTCTGTCCCGCGTCCAGACAAGTTGATTGGAGCTGCAGTAGTTTCAGGCTTCTTGGGTTGGCTTCTCTTAATGCCCTCGCTAATGATTAACCTATGGATGAGTTTCGGATAAAAGGTACTCTCTATACAATTAGTTGTGGTTGCATGCAGTTAGATTTTCTCTGATTAATAGAATTCACATGGATCGGCATAGAATTGAATGACCACGGGATTAGTTTTTCCCCTACGATCTCTAGCATCTGGATGGATGATGTAGTACAAACAGGTTATGATGTTAGCATACGACATATATCTGAATTTGATGTTCAAATTGCGTGGATGGCAAAAGCAACCAGTAGCATTTGGCAGTGTAATGTAAATCTTATATTTAGATAACCGAAGCATTTGGCACGTGTGATTTCATGTAGTCTGTAGAAATGCAGAGCTGTTGTTTATTGTTAAAGGTTGTCTTGAAATGTATTTGATTTTTTATAATTTAAGTTTGCAGTGATAATGGAGGCAAAAAAGGATACATTAGCATGGAGGAAATTGAGGAATATAACAAGAGGATGAACAGGTTCAGAAGGAGTTCTTGGATATGGTGAAGGAGATTTTCCCAGCACCCTTTCAGAAGCTATAGGCAGAGGGAATGCGGGACTGAATGTGTGTAGATGTGGTGCTGTTGGAGAGTCTGTTTGCATGAGTATAAATGTTCTTTACTAGTTGTCTGTGTGTGCACAGTGACCATTCTAGATAACTAGAGCCTGCAGCGCGTCTTTATTTGGCGGACTGATGGTGGGATTAGTAATAAAACTAGAAACAACGCCATGCTGCACCATCAGACATATATCAGTGGCAGTGTTTTCCTAAACGGGATTAAACTCCGTTTAAACGGCGTCTAAACTCTAAACGGGTGACCACCGTCTATGCCGTTTAGCCCGTTTAAACGCCATTTAGCCCCGTTTAAACAGCCGTTTAAACAGATTAAACGCTAAACGATGGTCGACCGACTAGGTACCGTTTACCGTCTAGGAAAACACTAATCAGTGGACCTTTGCTTGTTTTGTTTTACTAGTTCCCAGGCTTGGACCTTCCTTTTTGTTACTGTTGGTTGGCTCAATGACAGCGAATATTGAAGATGGCTGTGTGTTTGAGGAAATAAGTATGAGCAGACAATTGTTGGTCTGGAAACCGTAGTAAAAGGATCTTATAATTATACCATCTTCTTTTAATTGGTGGATTTTTCTTCTCCAATACTCCTATGAATATGCATGCGGCCTTTGCACATCTTCTTCAGTCTCCGCAGTTTGAAACCTATCCATTAGGTTAGATATGTCACTCTTTTATTTGGTGGTTTCCTCTGAACTTTTGAACGTGTGACCACATAAGTATCATCAGTGTAGAAATTAAATTCGTAAGCCTGAATTTCCATGATTCCTATTTGCCTCTTTGGTCTGGTAGACACTACAGGCTCTGCAACATTTCTACTGGTTTTACGCGGGTAGGCGATGGTGACTCATATCCAATATAATTTGGGTTATTGGCCAATGTAGTTAGCTCAAACATGAGATTTTGCTGAGAGTATACTGGAACCACCGTCCAACAATTGCCTACCAAGAAAATACGATGCAGTGAAGTGATAGCTACAAAATAAAATAACTTGGTCTTCACCAGCTTTTTGATTAAACTCTCGGCAAAAGATGTTTCTAGTTGAAAGATCCTGTTAACTACATACATGGCCATTCCATCCTTGCTTCTGCAGAAACCTGAACATGATTATTTGCCGGTAATTGGACTGCATGGTCCTGAATGATGCATTGGTGAGCAGCAGAAAACGGAATGGAGCAGATGCCTCACCTATAAAATCTTCTTTCTCCCCTGCCCGAACCATTCGACAAAGAGCTTGAGCTCCTCCTCCATGGTGCCTCAAGCTTAGGAAGGTGCTGTCGAATTTTTTCTCCATCAATTTGTGATGATTTTACTCTGTTTTGTTTTGGTTCCACGGAGAAGACGGTTTTCAAATTGCTGAGTGGACACTGAACATTGCACTGACAAGAGATTGAGGCAATTCTTGAGAGGCAGACAGCAAGCTGGGATGGGATACAGTGACACAGACAAAGCATACAGAGGTTAATACAACCTAAAGCCTCATGCTGTAATCACAGACCCACAGTATGATACATATAAAAGGTTAATACAACCTAAAGCAATGGACTCCAGACACAGCCAAGAAAAGGAACAACAGGAACCGCATGGTACCCAATCATACCAAACATCTCTCAAGAATACCATCGATAATACACAGTTGCAAAAGAAGAGCCGACACAAAGAAATGTGTACACTGCAAAATTAACTGGGTTCTACTTTTAACATCCATGTCCATGGTAACCAACAGTTCTCCCGTTCTCGCCTCCAGAGGTCTCATGGTTGATAATCTACAGCGGCTGCAGTTTCCTTGGCTCTTCGAGAAGATGGTTTGGTTGATCATATACAACGCTACTTGAACAAATATGATGTTGAGTCTGTCAAGGTTCACTTACAGGGCAAGCCAGAAAATCAATTTGAGACCTGGAACCTTCCTGTCGGTTTCCTCTTTCGCCATCCCTAACAAGTGTTGGAAATAACAGTCAGCATTTTCCACCCAAACATTTTGATGTGAATTAACTAAAAACATGAGTGACTCACAAATATCGTGCAGTAGAAGAGTGTGACTATGGCAAGAGCAACAAAGCCACACTGGAAAACAATGTACCTGTATACATTTGGTTAAAGATGAGCACATTCAAGAGCAATACACAAAAGCAACAAATTTCATGTTTTCATTTTAGCCAGGACTTACTTGTAAAGGTACTTAATTCCACGAAGAGATTGCAATGTGTGGCCAAAGATCTCCTGAGCTGCAGTTGCTTGCGCATAGTAGGCAAAAGCTGTGGCACAGAACTGAATCACACTGCACAAAGAACAACAGAAAAATGTGATGTCTAAATGAAACGGTTTTCTAAATCACGAAAAACAGCATTATCTCAAACAGCAATTAGGCAATCAATACTCATGAAGGGATTATGACCTTTTTACATGAGGAAATAAACCGATAAATCAACAAAATTCATGCTGGTGTAGTCGCCATTTTCATCTTTTGTAACACAGCATGCTGTTCAGTATTCACCATGGTACATTGAAGACCATGCTGTTATGAGCATTGCACTATTGCTGACTATTATGTTCTTTACATATTATGGAAATTCAAAACAACCATGTAGAAAGGGCATGCTACAGAAAATGCAATAACTTACAAGATACAACAGAACATGTGTGCCTAAAAGATGGCATTGATGTGATGACATACCTGATGGGGCAAAGTAGAATGAGTCTAACATTAAACAGGAAAGAGTTCATTAAAGTGCCTCCCTATCTGAAATAAATTGATTGGTTTGTTAACAAGATCCAATAAGCAAAACTGCAGGGGAAAAAGTATGCTACAGTATGGGTTAGTTACTTCATCGGGTGAATGGTGATGAAAACTAGTTTCAAGCCAAGCATCATCTCCCCAGCAATCACTGCAATAAGGAGATAGATGCAGAAGAATGCAAAGGCATCAGCAGACCTGGTACACAAATCAGAAGAATGACTGGACTATTCTCCTCAATAGCATAATAAGTTTACAAGAATGCAAAAGATCAGAAGATATCCCAAACACTGTCCAACTTTATGAAGACTTCATTCAGGAATGAGGATAGAGGAGGATCAACCAACAAGTATATGATGATATGTGCAACCCATGCTATTGATATGATTAACCTGCACGCATAACACCATTTCAGAAGAACGCACTTGGGAAAGCAGACTTGAAAATGGCAGAAGTTGAAGTACAGGACCAAAAAAAAAAAAAAAAACACTCACCCAACAACACCAAATATAAGTTTCCAATGTACCCAAGGACTGTGAATGCCTAAGTAGCCTCAGCCTGTGCCAGAACAGGTGTCAATGAGAAACCTTGCATATAAAACCTATTACATGAGAATTTATATTTGTCTCACCTGTTCTCCTTGAAGATACATCTCTTCCAAAGCCTTCATGTCATCTTCCAGAAGTAATAACTCCTGAATCCTGATGTTCAAAAGAGTGAACTTAGCAGTTAGTGTTGCTACAAGAATGACAAAACATTGAGAATAAGTCAAATACAATAATCAGGGACTGATAGTACTCCATATGAACACTGCACAAACATTACAAGGAATGCGTACAGATACCAGCTCAATGGGAACAATTTAACCATTAAAAGACAAAAAATCAATGGCTTCTGTAAATACATGTCAAAATTATTTTTAACTTTATCTTCTAAGCCAAATATTTGGAATTGATATCTTCTCCAGTTATGAATAGACATGAAACTAGGAGTACTGCAAATTGCAAAGTTTCCAATAGCTAGATGGGAGGCAGAAGCCCTCAAGAAGTTAAGTTGGACCGTAACCAAATAAATTGCTAGGTAGCTGATCTCCTGCTCTTTTCAACACAACTCTGAAAAAAATAAAGGTGGAATACATACCTTTTCCACAGGCTTCACGTTTTTGCGCCATTTCCTGCCCTTGTTCCCGCTTCTCTCTTCTTGGTTACTGCAGGTTGCTTACTGCAGGGCACATATTTAACCTTTTTGAACAAAAGCACATGTTTAACGTCAAGAATATAATGATGCCCAAATAATACAACCAACAGAAAGTTTCAGTAACAAGTGGAGGCAAACATCCTTTATGACCAAAATGTTGTGCATAAGAATGTGCTCGCACCTTTATATACTGTGAGCGTGTGATGACAGCTTTTGGATGCCGGACAAATGAGAATATAAGTCCCAATGGAAGGCAAGCAATGCCAACACCACCAAATATCTACAAAGCAAACAATATAGTTAGCTAAACGGAAGGCAAAATTGCAAAAATCTAACAGCATGACTGCAGTTTACAATGTCACATGCAGTTTACAATGTCCAAAGAACAAGGCTCTTATTTCACATGCAGTTTACAATGTCTAAAGAAATGACAAGTTTTGAAATAAACTCATGGTGAAAAGCACAGATCCAACAATAGTCGTAAGAGCAACGACATATTCAGGGAAGGTAGCATGCATTGTCCAAGTTGTTAAAGAGTTAGCCGATGCCGTAGAAGCCGCACACTGAAAAGACAAGACAGGAGAGGTAAGGTAAGTTGCAACTAGTCGCCAAATATGTAGGCATAATAGTCAGATAAACTGGAGGACCATGAATGGTAACAAATAGTTGCAGTCAGAGAATAGTACTCATTTAGCCAAAAATAGAAGATAGAGAAAAGAAACAGACTATAAGTCATCAACAAGAAGGGTGATTCCATCAAAGACTAACCACACGAGGCAATGAACTGAACCAAGGTTGACCACTTGAGAATCCAGAAAATGAGTTTGGAAACGTCTGGACTGATGAAGATAGGTGCCTGACAGTGAAGTCCACTTTACCAACAAGTCCTGAAGCAATTGAATGCAAATGGGATCAGACTAATTAGGTGCACAACCTAACAGAATAAAAATATCTGGCATTGTTGGAACTTGGAAATATGATATCGGATGATCTCATAAAAATGTTTAGCCACAACCATCCCATGCTGTTAACATTCGCGTGTTATGAAGTGTACGGAAGGTTTGATTTTCATCATATGCATATCACTCTTATGTAACTTTGGTATGTAACAAAGCCATACACATTATCTCATAGTCATATAACTGGAGATTGGAGAACCAGACAAGACAAGCCAATCTTTTGTGGCCTAAACTAAAAAAGAATCCACGTATAGTACAGTAAAAATATGCATAGTTCTAAATAAAGCTGGCAAAACATAGGAAGAATCACCCAGCCCAACGAGGCAGCAACAAGACGAGCTCAATTCCAGATCTAAGCAGTATGACAACAACAAATCTGATTACTCATGAAGAAAACCGATGAAAGATCGAAGCTTTCGCTCAAATTCAAACCCAAATGCAAGGGGACACTGGAATTCGCCTAAAGATTCAGGCAAAAGATGCCACATTTTTTGAACTGAAATAAAACTCCATTCAAAATCTGAGAATTCAGAAGGGCATTCTTGAGCGTGAGAAAAATGGGTAAGCTTGGATTGATCCACACGAACCGTATATAATGCCGAGGACGAGGCCACAAACCACCGCGGAAGTGACAACCCAGATGAGCGCGGACTTCAGCCTCTTCCCCATGGACCTGCAGCAGGCCAGCAAGGCGGATCGAATCAGCGGAAAACTTATCTTTTTCAAAAAAAAAAGAAGAGAAGGGGAGAAAAAAAAACCATTTTCGAATGAAGAGAAGAGATTATGCTGCCAGTACTTACTTGTCCTGGTCGCCCTCGTAGTAGAACATGGCGAATGGTATGACGAGGACGGCGTCGACGATGTAGACGACGAGCCAGAGCGTGCGCATGGGGAGCGTGAGGGTGGGAGGATAGCGCGACTGGCTTGGATGCCAAACTCCAGAACCGAAGTGCCGGGTTGGAATCCCAGGTGGGACGGCTCGCTGGAAGTGAGTACGCCACCGGATAGGCGTATGATAGAGAGAACCTGTTCCCCTCTTTAGGGTTCCGATGAACCTGGGGGTTAATCCAGCCTCTGGCGTCAAAAAAAAGGTTGCCGGCGCCGCTGTAGACCGCCTTCCGGTAGGCCTGGCTCTTGGCGACGTCTGCGGGAAGCATGAGGATGGAGAGGATGGCGACGGTGAGGCCGAGCACGACGACGAGCTTGAGGAAGTAGGCCTGGTTGGCGTCGTCGGGGTGCTGGTAGTTGACGAGCAGGTAGACGCTGACGAGCAGCATGAGCACGCTCACCAGTCACCACCACCTGGCGATCACCAGGGCGAGGTTGAAGTCCTCCATCGCCGCCCGCCACCGTCGGATCTCGGTGCGCTCACGTCCTGTTAGATCTAAAACTTTCACCAAAATTTCTCACCTAGAGAATTATATCAGTTTATTTCTTATCTGCATACGTAGTTCAATAAAAAACTTTCACCCTTCTTCACCCACCTAAACTTCCTCCCTGTCAGGCTCTATCGGAATTCGAGAGGGCGACACAAGGTGTAGATCGGAAAAAATAGTAGAGCATCAACGAAAAATTCGACACAAATTCCAGATCTTATTTCTCTTGACACTCAATTTGTGACCTTTTTAAAAATTGACATCGTGTGCACGAATTTCTTCGAAACTATTAAGTTGCACGCACCAACCAAACTAAAATTTTAAAAATAACCCATGGGTTATTTTTAAAATTTTAGATTAAAAAGGGTTAAAATAAAAAAATTCGACCGCATACATGGATATTGGAGTGGAGCCCTCTGGCTTTAGTTGCTGCACCAACTAGTTCAACCCAAAAACTTAAACTGATGAGAAAAGATGAGCAATTCACTTTTACTCTAACAGAAACAAGGGACTCTCACCTATTTTTGCCTTCAGCCCCCGGTGAAAAGACACTAGTGCCCTCTTCTTTCTCCTTGGTCATCTTCAACCTCTGCCATGGCCGGGGCGGAGCTCGCCGCGGCTGTAGCTCGCCGAGGCTGGAGCTCGCCCTCGCCGGGGCGGAGCTCGCTGCGGCTGGAGCTCGCCTCGCCAGGGCTGGAGCTTGCCCACGTCGGGGCTGAAGCTCGCTGCCACTCGCCATCTCCTTTCTTCCTCGCGGGAGGTTGAAGATGGTCAAGGAAGAAGAAGAGGGCACTAGCGTGTTTTCACCAGGGGTTGAAGGGAGAAATAGGTGAGAGTCTCTCATTTTGAAAAAAAATCGTGCGCACGGTGTCATTTTTTGAAGAGGTCATGAATTGGGTGTTAAATTTCTAAATTTCTCTACTGAATAACAGCAAGGCCATGGTTCTTAATAGGAGCCGGCCGGTAATACTAGTTTCACAGCGGTAATTGTAGTTTATTTGAAAATAAAGGTAAATGCAAAACAGTAAAAGATAACAGCCATTGAAGTGAAGATGGACGGTCTCTGAGTCGTCGGCGAACCGTTACTCTCCTTGCCGGCTTGCTCTGCTCCGCCCCGAAGAACTGAATGCTGCTCTGTTCTTCCTGACAATTCCCCCCTCTTAAGATCCTTGCCCTCAAGGATGAAAAAAGGAAAGACTTTCCTGATGAAAGATGCATCTTCCCAAGTTGCTTCATACGGTGGCAGGTTAACCCATTAGATAAGCCATTGGACCACTAGTTCATTGTTTCTTGGTATTTTCCTACGCTCCAAGATAGCTTCAGGAGGCACTTTAATTGTACCCTTGGCATCAATCAATAGCAATTCAACATTGGGAACAACTTGGGGACCTAGATCTCGTTTCAATTGACTAACATGAAATACGTCATGCAGTTGGCAACCTTCATGTAGTAAGATCTTGTAGGTAGCTTTCCCAATTTTCTGAAGAACACGAAAAGGGCCATAATACTTGGAGTGGAGCTTCAGGCATCTATGGGCACTGAGTGATGTATGTTTGTACGGTTGCCGCTTTAAGTACACCATATCCCCAACTAAGAATTCTCTCTCATATCGATGTTTATCAGCCTGTAATTTAATCTTGTCTTGTGCTTTCTACAAAGTTGTCTCTTATAACTTGATTTGCCACTTGTCTATTCCTAGCTTGTTCATGTGGGGTGAGGTCAGGGCAATCTGGTATTACCACTTCTGCAACCATTGGTGGAGGGGAAACTATATAAATCTTGAAAGGAGTCAGACTCAGTGATGTGTGATATGAGGTGTTGTACCACCATTCAGCTAGAGAGAGCCGGTAAAACTATCTTCTTGGGCTATTGAAACACATGCATCTCAAGTAATTTTCAAGGTATTGGTTGACTCTTTCAGTCTGCCCATCAATTTGTGGGTGGTATGCAGAGGATAAATACAATTCAACACCCAAACTCTTGAAAAGGCTTTGCCAAACCGAGCTAGTAAATATTGGATCTCTGTTAGTGACAATCACCTTGGGCAAGCCATGTAGCTTAAATACATTTGTGATGTAAGCGTCAACAACATCTTGAGTTGTGTATGGATGGCTGAGAGCAATGAAGAGAATATTTTGTGAATCTGTCGACTACCACCAAAATTACATTCTTGCTTTAGGATTTGGGAAGCCCTTCAACAAAATCCACAAAAATATGGGTCCATGCCATATCAGGGAGTGACAAAGGAGCTAACAAGACTGGATATGGAACATTCTCAGATTTTTTCTTTTGGCGGACAAGACAAATTTTCACAAAGTCCTTGACATGTTGCTACAATTTGGGCCAGTGAAACTAACTGAAGCCTCTTGTATGTAGCTCTCTCACAAGAATGTCCCCCAAAAATAGATTGTGGAAACTATCTAGCAATTGTTGTCTGAGGTTGCATGTTGCTCCAATGAACAGTTTATTCTTGTGACTGATAATACCATTTTCCAGTGTGTAATTTGGCATCGCTTGACCATCAATACTCAATTTAGAAAGCAATTCCAAACAACTATTGTATTCTTCATAGCTGCTTGTAACCTGTTCCATCCACACAAGTACTGCTTGAGTGATAACCATCATTTCTGGTGAGTGAGTAGCTCTTGATAATGCATCTACTACCCTATTCTCCCTTCCTTTTTTGTATTCAACCTTGTAATTGTAGCCCAATAATTTGACTACCAATTTGTGTTGAATCCCTTCAACTAGTTTTTGTTCTTGAATATACTTTAAGCTCTGCTGATCAGTTCTAATGATCACTGATGTACTTGCAAAATAATGTTTCCACTTTTTGAGAGCTTCTAGTATAGCCAGTGCTTCTTTTTCATAGGTTGAGAATGTTGAAGCTTTAGGACCCAATGTTTTGCTGAGAAATGATATTGGTTTTCCCTCTTGCATCAAAATGGCTCCAATTCCATTTTTACTGGCATCTGCTTCTAAGATAAATGGTAGTGTAAAGTTGGGTAGAGCTAGTACAGGTGGTGAGGACATGATTTTCTTGATATGTTCAAAGGCTTGTTGTTGTGTAGTTGTCCACAAAAATGCATCATTCTTCAAAGCATCAAATAGTGGTCTACAAATGATACCATAATTCTTGATGAATCTTCTGTAATAGCCAGCTAAACCCAAAAAGCTTTTGAGCTCAGTCACATTTACTGGGGCAGGACAATTCTGGATTATTGAAATCTTAGTTGGGCCAGTAGCCATACCCTCTTGGTTAATGATGTGACCTAAGTATTCAATTTCTTTCTTCCCAAATCTACACTTGCTCATTTTAGCAAACAATTTGTTGAATCTCAAGACTTGCAAGATTGTTCTGAGATGAGTAACATTCTCTTTGATGTCCTTACTGTAAATTAAGATATCATCAAAGAAGACTAGGGCAAACTTTCTAAGAAATTCTTCCTAGACAGTGTTCATTAGTGTTTGAAAGGTAGCTGGAGCATTGGTAAGACCAAATGGCATGACAATGTACTCAAAATGGCCTAAATGAGTTGTGAAGGCTATTTTGTGAATATCCTCCTCCTTCATTAATATTTGATGGTACCCTGGTTTGAGGTCTATCTTGGAGAATATTTTGGAATCAAATAGCTCATCTAGCAGATCTTCAATCATTGGGATTAGATATTTGTTTTTGACAGTGTTGGTATTTATCTTTCTATAATCCACACACAATCTCCAGCTTCCATTCTTCTTTTTTACTAGAATTACTGGTGAAGAATAAGGACAGACACTAGGTCTGATCATATTAGCTTTCAACAATTGTTTGATAAGTTCATCCATGGCATTTTTCTTATGAAATGGCAATCTGTAAGATCTCTGGATGATAGTTTTGGTGTCATCAATCAAAGGAATTGAGTGATCTACAGATCTTGGTGGAGGTAATATGTCAGGCTTTTGAAAGATATCTTAAAATTCTGATAACACTTGTTGAATTTCAGGTGGAATTGGTTGTTCTGGAGTGCTAGATTTAAGTTGAGAGTTGTTCAAAACGCCATGACACTCACCGCAGCCATTGCAAGAAGATCAAGAACAAGGGAAGATGGCGAACTTCGAGGTCAATCCGACACCCGATGATTTATTTGTTCGGTAGAGAGGATAGGGAATTAAGAACGTGATGGTTATGCTAGCGTACGTAGCACACGGAACACAAGGGACACGGGGATTTTATACTGATTCAGGCCTCCGGAGAGTAAAACCCTACGTCTAGTTCTTGATATTGTATTGCTCAAAGATTGCACTGATGTCCCTAGGGGGACGCCCTTGGCCACCTTATATTGGCTGACGGATAAGGTCGGTGGACCGGAATCCAAATCGGTTACAACAAGGAAACCTATCTCTAGTCGATTACAACATGGAAGGCTTAACCAAGCTGCTTTAATCCCTCTGGACTACCTTGGCTTACACGTCAAGCCATCTTCTCATCTTTGGGTCCACATGTCAGGTCGGGCAGGCCTACTGACAGGTCGGCGGGTCTTCTGGTGGGCCGGACCCACTTGTCGGGGACTTCTATGAGTCTGGCCGGTGGGGACCCAGGGGTACCCATGTCTCACAAGCCCCTGAGCGATGTGTAGGTGCAACGACCTCGAGGGGGTCATGACAAAGTCTTGAAGCCATCGACTGGTTCAATAGCATGCACGTCAGTCCAAAAGAAAAAAGTAGTCAACTTAGCAGCCGATTTGTTTGTAGTATCCCGAGAGTAGCGAGGTCGAGTCCTGACCTAAAAGAAGTAGACTTCCAATAGGTCAAAGCGACGTAGAAAAAAAAATCAGAGGGCATCGAAGACACACTCGTAGAGTAGTCCCCGAGCATTGAAGCGGGCAGCATGGCCGGTTTGATGATCCAAAAAGAAGAAAGCTAGGTCTTGATCTTGAATAATCATTTGTAGAGACACTCAGACCTACAAGCATAGCTGTAAAGAGCCTGGCAGAGTCATGGAGGCGTGCCGACCTTAAGAAAGCCTCAAATCAACAACGTCCAAACACCTGGAGATGCCTGGCAGGGCCTTTTGGGCACGCACCCCTCAGGGGGGCTTTCATCCTAACGCAAAGGAAGGGTGTCCAGAACAGGCTCGCAGGGTTAGAAGAGCATACCGACCTCAAGGAGGTCATGCATCCAAGGCGCCCAACTAGGTTGGCAGAGCTAGAAGAGCACGCCAACCTCAAGAAGGCAATTTTGGCGCCCAGGCGACCAATATAGCTACAAGTCATCCAACAGAGCCGAAAAGGTACCGAGGTATTGAAGGACCGAGGCACCAAGGCACGCCGACCTCAGGAAGGCCCGTCGAAATCATAGGCTTAATTGATATGGACTCCAGGCGCCCAGACAGATTGGCATAGCAGCGAGGCACGCCTACATCAAGAAGATCTTCAATCAAACATACGACCATTCTGCTCAGGAAACAAAAATTAGGCTGATTGGTATTAGGTCTGTTTACACTGCATAGCCAAGTGGGTGCAACAAGGACGTAGAGCCATTGTGGGTGCAACTATCAACGAATGTAGATGTAGTCGACACAAGACTAGCAGGCACAGAGCCATACGAAGTCAGGCTAGTATCACAAGCACACTGTGAAATCATGAGCCAACAACGCTGAGGCACTCCACTGCTACAAAGAGACGTTGATCGCCAAGTCTTGGGTTCAGCAGAGGGTGCCCACGAGGCCATCACCACGAGCTAGAAATATCTGTTTAGGTCAAGTGCAGGGTCGCCGAGCACCACGAGTGGTCAGCCATCACCGGTCAAGGTTTCCACATCGAAGCAGGACGCCAAAGCACAAAGCTCCGCCAGCAGTTTGCCGCCACCGATCACACAGGTCGTGGAGGACCCCAAGCCAGTCAACGCAGTGCCCTCCCAAGTGGCTCACGGCGTAGTAGCAGACCAGGCCTAGATAGACCAGCCGCTACAACCACAGAGGGAAGGCAAGGTCCCTCTGCATCGACTGATGTAAGTAGTTGCTCTTGTAGTAGTAGAAGATGCTAAGAGCACCATGTGAGTCCGAAGAACAGGTCGACCCGACGAAAGCGACGATTGAGCTGTAGGGAGGTCTAGCGACCTGACGAAGGTGACGACAGAGCCGCAAGGAGGTCTAGCAACCTGACAAAGGCGACGACGGAGCCGCAGGGAGGTCTAGCGACCTGACGAAGGTGACGATGAAGTCGTAGGGAGGTCTAGAGACCTGATGAAGGCGAAGACAGAGCCACGGGGAAGTCTAGCGACTTGACGAAGGCGACGACAGAGCCGCAGGGAGGTCTTCCGACCTGACGAAGGTGACGACAGAGCTGTAGGGAGGTCTAGCGACCTGACGAAGGCGACGAGAGAGCCGCAGGAGGTCTAGCGACCTGGTGAAGGCGGTGACAGAGTCGCCGTGAGGTCTTCCGAGAGACATACCAGGTTGCCATAAAGTCGGGTCTGTAAAATAAGATAAGCACCAGGTCGGTGTATAAATTTGTAAATTGCAAGTATAATGAAAACTGAGCCGGAGTTGAACATGTTGAGTTGTTTTTGCTTTTTGAAGAAAGCATTCCCCTTATCATGCCACGGACGCATTATGCGAACTCAAAAGCTCTGAAGCTACAAAGTGTTTCACCCCTCTACACTGCTCAGCAGGGGGACTTAGGTGTAACCGACGCACGAGGTTGGGCCTAGGACCCAGGTTTTGCAACTACACAACAATGAATACTCATAACGAGAGCGAGACATTTAAAGGAAGAACACATAGAGGAGGGGTAGGACCCCTCAGGTCTTGCGACCCTTAGATTGGTATGGTAAGCCCCGGAGTGTGTCGAGGAGGAGGGTAAAACATAGCACAGGAGAAAAGAATTTGAACCCTCAGGTCTGGCGGCCTACGTATTGGCAAGGCCAAGCTTGCGAGCATGTCGAGAGGAAGGAGTCGGAAGAGCAGAAAAAAACATGTAGAGCAGGCTTAGGAAAGAAATTAAAACCGTAAAATATTTATTGAAAATAACACTTAACTTGTGTGTCGAGTCGACGTAGTCGCCATGCCGAGTTCGAGACGTCGAAGAGGTTAGTGAGCCATTGAAGGGTCGTTGGAGCTGTTGATTTTCGACACAGTAAGTCATCGAGGCGACCGGTGCTGCGAGGCAGTAGGTGGTGCTGTACTGCTGTTGTAGCGGACGATTGTTGACGGAACCAACAGGTGGCGGACAGCGCGCTGGATCCAAGTTGTTGGAGGTGTAGATCGGCGAAGCTGATCTGACAACATGGGTCGTCGCAGCCATAACGCGGAGATCAAGGGTGCAACATGGCCGTACAACGAAGTAAAGAAAGTTAAATCCATTACGTAGCTTCCATAAGCAATAAATTAAATCAAATAGAATATGTATATGTTAAATCTATACTATAAGGAGCGAATACAATTGAAAACTTTTCTCACTCAAATCGGACCGTCTTACCCCTCACGTTGGACCCACCCGTCATATGTTTTTAGGAGTGGATAGGGTGGAAGGACTATGAAGTATCAAAAAATCGCAATTTGGAGAGTGTTTCTGTCAAAAATAAATTGTTTTTCTCACCTGCGCCCAACGTACCCGCCAGACCGTACCCGCGTCGGGCCCACATCCACCCACCCGCAAAAATAAAGCAAATAAAAAATACCCTCGTAGGGAGCACCCCGCCGACCGACACAACGACAAAAAGACGACGGCCACGCCGGCGCCGCCACGGTGCGCCCTCGAGGGCTCGAGGCCGCGGTCGCGCTCTACCTCCGCGCACTCCGTCCTCCGCCGCCAAAGAGGAGAGGGCGTCCCATGGATTGAAGTTCCGGCCACACCATGACCGTGGCCGCCGCGCCTGCCTCGCGCGTCGTCCGTGCCGGCCGGGGCGATGGCCGCCTGGGCGCCGCCGGCTACCGCAGGGGGAGCCGCAGCTTCCGTTTTGTCGATCCGGGCCGCCGCAGAGGAAGAGGGCTCCGTCGGCCACCACGGGAGGAGCAGCCACGACGACAGGGCCAGCTGCGGCCCATCCTCCTCCGTCGCGAGGCCGCCGGACAGGGGCCATCACGGTCGCGCTGCTGCCCCTGCCCCTGCTCCGGATCTCCACCTGGGGCTCCTCCGCCTCGCGATGCTCGCAGCTGCTCCCCGCCGCTCCTCCGCCGCCCGCCCGTCCAGCTTCTACACCGGATCAGCGCCGATCTTGGGAACGTTGACTTCCTTCATCGACCTCTCGTCCTCTCCCCCTACAGACCCTGCGGGACTTATCATTTTCTTGACAAGTAGTGAACAACTGATTGGTCTCACAAATTCAGATTCAGATAATGTACTGCAGTTGTTATTTTACTGTCTTCAGTTGGATCGCCAACAACAATTGCTTGATGCTGCTAGACGTTGGGTTTCATCAAGTGCTATATTGCAGCCCAACACAACAACATTTCTTATTGACCTATCCTAGATTCATAGCTTCAAATGTAATTGTCTATAAAGCTTGTTTTCGTAACTGTCATCATGTTCAAATAAGCAATCTTCCGTCACCATTTCAAGACTCCCAACATATATTCTTCTAATGTTTTTTTTAAAACACAGAGTAAGGAGGCCATACTGCACCTTTCTGCAGCTGCGCGATGGGAGAAGCAAAGACAGAGAAACCAAACGAAGATTGACGAAAGCTACCAAAAGATCGCGGAAGCCCTCAGATCCATAAACGACTATGAGACCATGCGAGCACCATGGCGTGAGCTACTACGACTCCTTCAAGCTCCAGTGTGAGGTGCACGACTACAATGCCAACGTGCGGAGGCTGGAGCTGGCCGGGCTCTAGACGAGATCATCGAGATGCTGCGGAGGCGCGAGCTGTCGGACGGCTTCAAGGCGCGGGAGGAGTGGGTGAGCGGTGAGCCTGCTTGGGCACGCTGTTCTGCCGAGCCGCTGGACATCGCCAACTACTACCAGCACTCCAAGAACGAGGACACCGGCTCCTACCTCTCCAAGAGTCCAAGGGGCGGCCGCAGCGGTACAAGTACACGCAGAGGTGGCACGAGCAGTTGCAGCAGGCGCCCGTCGGGTCCAACCTCGAGCCCTGCTTCTAGGCGGTGGTCGAGGAGCTCCAGGCCGAGATGGCCGGCGACAGGACGTTCGAGGACCGGTGGTCAAGCTCGAGGGCGTGTATCTGCCTCTGGGAGCTCCTCTTTTGTGGCGTGGTGGACGCTCCCCGAGCAGCACAGGTCGGCGTCCTGCATCGCGAAAATTGGAAAATTGTATCGTTGTGAGGGGATTTTCACCGACGAGGTAGTTGTTCCTCATCTTCAGTTTGTGCCTAGAATTGCTCATGAAATTCGGCAAGAAGACCATAAAGTGTCGATGTGCTGCTTATACACTCAAGATGCTTTTAGGATCAGTTATTATTTATTCGAGGAGATGGTAATATTTATATCTTGCATTTTAATCTACCAATTAGTGTATTTTTTTTCAAACAACGTGTGTGACCCACGTGTGTATATTTGGAGAGTAGATATGAGGGAAGACCCATAAAAATCACAATTTGAGGGATGATTCTACCAAAAAGCTATTTGTTTTCTCACCCAACACTTCCTTACCCGCCGGCTATACCCACAGGGCTCGCATAGTGTTCCACCCCCTTGTCCGGCCACACGTGTTTCCTCCACCACCCAACCTCCCGAATGGCGGCCGCGAGGGAGAAGGCCGCCCTTCGCGCCCGAAAATGAGGAGACCCATCGGCGGTGGCGGAGGGGCGCGCCTGCGCAGCCGTCTTCGCATCATGGAGATCTCGAGAGAGGGAGGGGATGAAAGCAGCAGCTCACCGTCGGAGAGGAGGTCGGGCAGGCCTCACCTCGTGCCCTGCACCTCACTTCGCCCAGGAGGGAGGACGCATCGCCCATGGATCGAGGACCACGAGTCCTCCTTCTTCACGGTGCTGGACTATGTCGACAACAGGAAGCAGATGAGGGATGGTGAGCTGGTGGAGGATGAGGCGTGTCCTCTGACGGCGACCAGCGCTTTGGGAGGAGTCGTGATGCGGACGTCGCTGCCGCTGCCAAGAAGAGGAAGTCTGTCGCTAGGCCCGCGAGGAGGGGAGCAGAGAGGTTGAGGAGCTGGAGCCGGTCGCTGGGCGGGCCTACAGATGGATTTTTAAGGTGGGAATAAAGAGAAAGAGAAAGAGAAGGAGAAAAAGAATAATAAGTAGAAAAGGAAAAAGGAAAAATAATAGAATGGCAAATAAAAAAATAAAAGAAGGAAATATAAAAAAGAAAAGGGAAGGTTATGAAATCATGTTACACATATAGAAAATGTTGCTTCACCAACACAGCCGCAGCCGTTTCAGCCACAGGCACAGTTGTGCCAAACGCACCCTTTGTCTAACGAGAGAGAGGAAAAGTAGAGAAAAAATTAAAAAAAATTAAAGAGTAGAAGATGTTAAAATGAATAAATTATACGCTAACCTATAGTTAGAGTAATTGTATTTGAATAACCATTCTAAATGTTTGATTTATGAAAAATGTGTTTGTTAAAATCAAATAATAGAGACTTAACATAACAAATGTCAAGTATACCAAATGAAATTGTTCACTTGTAGCTTAAGATGTAAACAATGATGAACAAACACAGATAAACATTGCAGGTAGCTTGAATTTCCATTATTGTTTCAGTGACCATGTCTCGATTTTTTTGCTTGAATATTTGCGTCTTGTAGGAACTATCGAGGACTTCTGATTTTTTTTTGTCATGACTTGTGGTCAAGAAAAATGAGCATGACAAACAATGATTGGTTTTCTCATGGCTTGCTGTCAATGAAAAAGGGCATGCCAAGCAAAGGATTGGCTAGAGACGCGGTGAAGTAACATTTGAGAGCCTTTCATGTGCTAATGATAAGGTATATACAAAGATGATATCATATTCAATAAGACATACATGAATCATTAGTAATATGTTGATCAAGAGTAATTCGTGTTCAACAACTATGTTATTTGCCATATCATGGTAGTTTCTGATTTTTAAAATAATTCGTTTGTCGCAACATGTTTGTGTGTATATAAACACGTGCGTGTCGCACGTGCACTTTACTAGTAAAAGAAGGAAGGGAAAATTGTTCCCTGTTGACGTGGCTCTGATCCTCATAGATTGATTCGCCTTGGTTGCTTGTGCACGGAGACCTGACCTGAGTCCTCCCATCATCGATTTGCATAAGGCACCGTGTCCGGAGGCCGGCACGTGATGGAGGTACGACGACACGTACACGCGCGGCGTGCAGCCGATTGGACCAGAAAGTAAAGAAAGCGAAAGAATCTTCCCTGTATTTGCGGACACCATGTTTTCCATCTACGTACGCGTCCAAGACAGCTGCACTAGGTCACTTGTGCACGGAGACCGGGGTCCTGTCGTGTGGAATCGCATCTAGCGCATTGTGCGGGTCGACGAGGCCCGGAGCTGATCAAATCAGCTCAGCCGACTTGGAAAATTATCTCGGCGCGTAGTTGATGACCAATCTCCTGATGACGACGTGAAGAAATCCTTGGGTTGGTGGGCGGGTGCCACGAAAGTTTTCTGGCGCGCCATTTGTTGAACGGAGATGTCGACCTCACGATTAAATCGGAGGGTGGTGGCGAGCAGGTCGTCGTTGAGGAAGATGATCGTCAGAGTTGGCCATCACGCTGCACGAAGAGCTCCCAATGCTCTCTACCTGGCGTGTCAACTGTCAGAGGTTTAGATCTGAGCAGTCCACAAGGGGGTCAACCCGGTAGTTTATTTGTTCGGTAGAGAGGATCGGGAACTAAGAACGCGATGGTTATGCTAGCGTAACAGACAGAACACAAGGGACACGGGGATTTTATACTGGTTTAGGCTTCCGGAGAGTAAAACACTACATCCGGTTCTTGATGTTGTATTGCTCAAAGATTGCGCTGATGTCCCTGAGGGACGCCCTTGGCCGGTTTATATTGGCTGACGGACAAGGTCGGTGGACCGAAATCCAAGTCAGTTACAACAGGGAAACCTATCTCTAGTCGGTTACAACATGGAAGGTTTAACCAAGCTGCCTTAGTCCGTCTGGACTGCCTTGGTTTGCACGCCAAGCTGTCTTCTCGTCTTTGGGCCCACATGTCAAGTCGGGCAGACCTACTGACAGGTCGGCGGGTCTTCTGGTGGGCTGGACCATTTGTCGAGGATGACTATGAGCCTGCCCGGTAGGGACCTAGGGGTACCCATGTCTCACAATAAGGCATTAAGGCGTCATCACAAACACTCTCAAATGTCAATTTGGATTGCACCATTGCGACGAGCTTGTTGAGATGATCGAAATAGATTTGTCTACTTTGCAGATCAGAGGAGAAAGATATGTGAATCACAAGATAATGCAGAAGATGACGTCTGCGGGCCCTGCCTACAGGTCCCACACGCTGAGTCAACACGTCACACGTGCGCACGGGCATGAATCACAGGCCACGTGGCGGCTGGCCATTGACCGGGAGCCCCTACCGCGGATCGCTGGCATGTGCGTTGCGTCTATGTTCTTCATTTAGAGCAAAGTGAGTATTTTTGTATTCTCTATTTAGACTAAAGTGTTATTCATACTTGAGTGATATGTTCTTGTGTTCTTCATCTATTCATCATTTAGAGGTGTGTGTTCTTCACGAACACACCCCTTTGATCCAGTTGATCAGGTGCATAAGTTTGTATCCCGTTTGTGTGATTATCCATGTTTGATCTATCTGGAATGCATAAATATGTTACCATCCGTTCTTCCTATTGCATCATGGTTCAATCATAAGTACGATCTGGTCCATACTTGTGAGTTCGTCGCACCGTATTTATACATAGTGTTATAGTATTGCTACGGGAGCTCAGACGTAGCCGTACTATAGTAGTAATCGGTGGTGTAGACATGGTGTCTAGACTACGGGTTATCCTTCATTTGCCCTATGCCCACGTTCAGATAGAGGTAGGCCGCGGTAGTGACAACCGTTGGACCCTTTTTACTCCTCAGCGTTCGGGTACAACGTAGAGCCAAATGTCGGAACCAACTGTTAGAGCCAGGTGGGGCCGGTGCCCAAAGCGAGATTCCTTATACCGTGTGATTGATACGACTTTAGAATTTCATACCTTTAGGAAGCCTTTCATCATCTCTCTGCCATAGCTGTGGTTTGGTGTCCTTGGACAATTCTACCAGAATAGGAGATAGTGCACATCATTTCTTGGATTCAATACTCTTTGGAATACTCCTTTGGGGAAGTGCTATAACGGTACATCCGTGTGCTTGCGGATTCGTTCGTACCCATAGGTGTACCCAGGTTGATCTTACACACTCACGCTAACTGAAAATTAGTGGTGACATTAAGAAATACCAACACCAGGCGGGGTTGGTGCCAGAAGTGAGTGCCATACCAGAGAAGCTGTTCTAGACTCTGTTTCTACCCGCCGAGTCCTTTCCACCCATCTTGTCCTATGGAGTGGTGTCCTTAAACCATAGCTGGGCCAGAGCTACATCTCACCCGTTCCTTGGATTCGATACTTACGAGGGCCTAGACCAGGGCCCACCACGACCACCGAGAGGGGAAGTACAGGCTACACTCCGAGTACTTGGCAGCCTGTACGACAAGTACCCCGTCCCCGAGCACTTGGCAACCCGTACGACCAGTTTCTGTCAAGTCCGAGAACCTGGCGGCGCATACGAACAGGCACCACTCGCCTCCGAGTACTTGGCAGTTCATCCGACAAGTTTCCGAGTACTTGGAGGCCCGTCCGACATGTTTCCGTCCCCACCGCAGCTACTCGTTCGCACGAGTAGTTTCCGCCACGCCTCCGACTACTCGTTCACACGAGTAGTTTCTGCCCTCGGCTGGTCCAGTCTTCGCAGCGAAGCAAACCATAGCCGGGGCCCACTCAGGATGTGACGAGTCCTCCGCGCACACCTGCTCCCGCGGCGCCATGTGCAACCCTCTCCGTACCGGGCCGTACTAACAGGGGGTGTCAGGTGTCAGGGGGCATGAACGCCCATTGCACCACGAACGACACAGTGCGAGCCGTCCTGTCTGCACAGGAGCCCCAAAGTGTCTCGGAAAGACGCATACCAACTCTGCTGACGGGAGCGTGGTACGAAGCTGACGACCCACGACGACCTGACTACTCGGAGGCGTGCTCAAGAAGTCCCCGACTCCAACTACTCAGAACCCGCAATTCCGGGAAGCCCGTACGGTCAACAACCACTCCGCTACATTCCCTAGCTGACTCACCACGTCTGGACGGCTGCCCGACGTGAAGAAGGACACCCTACACTGTAATTTAATTTCCATTCCCACTTTACCCCCCTTACCCTCTCCCTTGCGACTATAAAAGGGGGAGGAATGGGTCACATTCAGACAGATAGACACACGCTCATACACTCTCACCCACACGTACGCCTTCAAGCTACAAGAACCACTCTACACTCGCACTAGGGACTTGGGCCCCGAGACCCTCTCCCGACCAGTTTGTAACCCCTACTACGAACTTGAGCATAAAGAACACGCCCCCGGACTAGACGTAAGGTATTACTCTCCGGAGGCCTGAACCAGTATAAACCCTAGTGTCTCTTGTGCCACCGTGCGGATCCCGACACGTGATCGTATAAGTTTACTTGCCGGCGGTGACAAACCCCGACAAATACCCTTTGGAATACTCCTTAGGTGAAGTGCTACAGCGGTATATCCGTGCACTTGCGGATTCGGTCATGGTCATAGGTGTACCCAGGTGATCTTATGCTCACGCTAACAAGGTGCCGTTGTTGACCTCATTTTTTGACACGTGTCAGTAAGAGGCGAAGAGACACCAAGAAAGCTACAGAGCCGATAGAAGAAAGGAAAAAGGAAACAAACAGCCGATGCGAAATTAGTCGATCGAGTAGAAGTCAACAAAACCAGCCGATAGTCAAAGAAGGAAATCGACCGATATAAAGGAGAGAGAACGACAAAAGAAGAATTCGCCAAAGAAGGAAAGAAGGCTCAGGCAGGTCAACATCGGTTGGCAACAGGTCAAAGATAGTTAAAGAGTCCGACTCTTGCATGAGTCATTTATTTTAGTAATAGTTGAAGTTTCTTTTAGTCAAGTAAGTCTTGTCGTAATTGACTAGGAGTCAAGTTGCCCTCAGGGCAAAAATAGTGACCCTGCGTGGTCGGAGAAAATTGTACACGCCAACAAACACAAAACCTTTACTTTTCCTGCAATTTACCTTTCAAGTCGGCGATTTCGCCAATAGTTTTCTTCTTCTTGTTTTCTTGTTTCTTCAAGAAAACAAGAGTAATATCTAGGCTGCATCAATTGACCTCTGGGAGGCTTGTCAGTACCGCTTTAGCGAGTAATATCTAAGTTTTAACCTCTAGGCGCATCGCTGTGGTTTCGTCTAGATTTATTCATAATTTATCGATATCAACAACCAATTGAAAAGACTTACGAGCTTTTTGTTCCAATTGAAAAGACTTCCACCAACAACCAAACAGAATATAAAGCATTATCAACAGGAATCACATTACTTCGAGAAAATCAAGTCGTAGCAGTAGAAATATTTGGTGATTCTCTACTAGTCATCAAGTAGCTTACTGGAGAATATGAATGCAAAGATGATGTCTTGTGAGTTTATCATGAAGCATGTATGGACTTGCTCAGGGAGTTTAAAACTGTAACATGGGAGCATATTCCAAAGGCATATAATGAAGATGCTAATCGGCTGGCTCAAAATGCCTCGGGCTATCAGTCGATTCTCACTTTGGAATACAACACCGATGACTGGAGAAAGGAGATAGCTGGTTATCTTTCAAACCCTTCTAAGAAAGTTGATCGACGAGTCAGATTGAAAGCCCTTAAATACGTATTATTAGATGATCAACTCTATTATCGAGCACTTGATGGAGTTTTGCTCAAATGTCTAAATACAGAAGAAGCAAAGGTGTTAATGGGTGAAATTCACGAAGGTGTCTGTGGAGCACATCAATCTGCTTTCAAGATGAAATGGATGATCAAGAAGAATGGATACTTTTGGCCAACCATACTAGAAGATTGTTTCAAATATTACAAAGGGTGTCAAGATTGCCAAAAGTTTGGAAATATACATAGAGCTCCAGCATCGGCTATGAATCCAATAATCAAGCCCCGTTCGGGATGGGCAATTGACCTCATCGGCCAGATTTTTCCATCATCAAGCAAAGGGCATAAATTTGTATTAGTGGCAACTGATTATTTTACCAAATGGGTTCAAGCTATTCCTTTAAAGAATGTGACATCGGGCAACATGATTGAATTTGTGAAAGAGCACATTCTTTACAGATTTGGGATACCTCAAACCATAACAACTGATCAGGGAAGCCAATTTACGTCTGGAGAATTTGATGAATTCGCCACTGGTATGGGGATAAAAATGTTAAAGTCCTCCCCTTATTATGCTCAAGCCAACGGGCAAGCTGAAGCTTCTAACAAAGGAGTTATCAAACTGATCAAAAGGAAAATTGATGAAAATCCAAGACAATGGCATACAGTACTTCATGAGGCATTATGAGCTTACAGAATGGCTTGTCATGGCGCTACCAAAGTTTCTCCTTATCAATTGGTTTATGGGCATGACGTCATTCTACCTTGGGAATTGAAAACAAGATCAAGGCGTCTATCATTGCAAGACCAACTATCGGCTGATGATTATTCGACTTTGATGAAAGAGGAGTTAGAAGATCTAGCCGGCAGTAGACTCAACACGCTAATCAATATCAAGAGGAACAAGAAAAGGGTGTCCAAATGGTATGATAAGAAAGTTAATGCCAAAGAATTCTCTCAAGGATATCTAGTCTGGAAGCTAATACTACCGATTGGAACTAAAGATCCAGAGTTCGGCAAATGGTCACCCAACTGGACGGGGCCCTATCGTATCAGCCAATGTGCTCTGGGTAATGCATATATTTGAGAAACATCAGAAGGAGAAAAGTTTTCGCGTGCGTTAAATGGAAAATATCTGAAGAAATATTACCCGAGTATCTGGGTAGATGCTTAGCCGATTACTACTTCTGGCTCTTTAGCCAATTTTAGTTTCGGTTGATTGCCAACACATATTATAGCCAATCAATCATTCAGATAATGGCCGATGTAACAATCGCCCTTAGCATGTAAGCATATGTATATATGTTCATTCCTTCTCCAAAGTACATAGTGATGTTACAAGATCTGATAAGGAAAACAAATCGGAAAAAATAGCTGATTATGTTCATCATCACTAGGCAATCCATGGTTGCCAAAAGGAAGGATATATGAAGAAACCAAGCAAAAGAAGCACGAGTTCATCAATTATTGGTCAAATTCTCCAAAAAGGCAAATTCGTGTGATTAATGAAAATCAAAACAGTATTGCTATATTGAGCTTCTAGACAACCTCATGCGTCCACAAATTGCAGAGCAAGAACATGCATCATTTTGGTCCTTCTCCTAGCAACAAAAGCAATTGCAAACTTCCTAGCATCATTCATCTGCAAGGCTATTTCTAATAAAAGTTCACCAAGGAACAATAGCAAGTGTTGCTTCCTGAGAATTCTTACAAGGATAGATACCTCTCATCCCCAAAGGAGCCGATATGACCATCAGATAAACAGGTGTAGTGCTAAGGAAGAAAGCTCATGAAGAAAACTATGGACAAAGGGGTACATCTTATAGAAAAAGAAGCAAGGCAGAATCACATGTTGCATATTGAAATCAGATCAAACATCAATAGACAGATCCAAGGCATTCAAAAGCATTGATGAGAAAGTTTTACAATCTTCATGTGCAAAGATACAGGACTAGCCACAAATTAATGAGGTTACACTATCCGTAAGGAGTGGATTGCATTTATGGCATTGACACGAATTTGGTCGACTTCTTCCATCTCCCTGCGGTCTGCATTGGCCGAACCAGAAATTGGTTGTTCCCCGCTGCGAATAATTTGAGCTTTTTTGGCAATAATGAGCTTCTTACGCTCCATATCAGCAATAGCCTCTGGAAGATCAGCTAAATTCTTCTTCTCTTGCAAAAGATTTTCGTCAACCTGGCGCAGTTCCTCAAGGAGCGCTGATCGTCTTCTTTCCAACTGTTCAATGAAGTGGACGATGTTGGAACGGGAACCAGAAATGACTTGGATCCTATTTTCCAAATCGGCCAATTGAGAATCAAGACTTTCTCTATTTTCTGCAAGCTTCGACTGTCGGGCTCTTTCTTCTAGCCGATTCTGAGCACGTTCAAATTGAAGTTGTTCACTTTCTATGAAGGCAACTCGATGCAACTTTTCTTTGACATCGGCTGGTAGATGACCTCTAATAGATTTAAAGATCTCTCTGATCGGATCAGCCTCTTGAACAAGTTTACCAACATCCTGGTTGAGCAAAGGCAGCATATCTTGGAGTCTGGCATGAATGTCATCAGGGAGTGGACCTAAAGACAACACTCGAGAAGAGTTGCCAATCAGAAGATCATCCTAAAGAGATAGAATTAAAGGAATAAAGACTGTATCTCAAAAAGGTCTCATAAGGGGCAGAAACATATTTACAGCCAAATTTGGTGAAGCTGAGATATCAATAATCGATTCTTCTTCATCTTCAATCTGAATCAATTAAGGAGAATCCCTATGGGGTTCCGGTATTGATGTTGACTGCTCCATGATATTCTGAAAAGAAAAACTCATCAACGAAAATCGAAGGAGATTCAAAAAGAAATGAAGTTCTATACCTCGGTGGTTTGTTGCTCAACAGATACAAAAACTGTCTCTGAAGGAAGATTATTCTGAGGCCGATCATGTGACGTGTCTTGCCCCACTACTTGCTGTCTTGCATTCAGTCAATCGGCCGAATCCTCCTCAGGAAAACTACCTGCATTTGGCTCTGGCAAAGGATTCTCTCTCGAATGATCAACTGAAGGATCTACAATTGTTTCCTGAGATTTCATCCAACAAGTTAGAGAGTTACAAAAAAAACTCGAATAGCCAATGGAAAAAAGATGAGCCAAAATGTAACATACCTTTATGACATCAAGGGAAGCAGAAGCTGTGGTTACACCAACTAAAGGAATTGACTTAGCTCGCTTGCGTCGAGTCATTACCTTTGCAACCGGCTTATTAGGTAATCCCATGGCCTTTCTCTTGGAAGATTGATGAGCAAGACCATCTAAAATGCCTGTAATCGGAGGAGTATTTTGACCAATATAAGGAGTAATCTGGGGAGGAAGATAGTTGATAAGATTCCCACTTCTGCTGACATTCGGAGGATTGACAGAGTCACCCTAAAGATAAAAGGGAAACGATGATCAACCTGCACAGAGTATGCAAGACCAAATGTAAAGGGTTGAATTACCTCATCTGCAGGAACATTGTACCCACTATCAAGCTTTTCACAGTAAACTCTGGGAGAAACACAAAAAAGATGCCCATGCCATTCCCTCCACCAGGCCTTAAAAAGAGGAGAAGAGAAAGAGACAAGATCCTATGAATCCAAATTAATGGTAGCAAAATCTGGAACCAGGTCCTTCAGGCAGTGATAGTGGATAATTTCAGAAAGTGTTTCTCTCGACTTGACAAGGTTGGTGAAATAAAAGCCGATTGGTAACTGTCCAAACCTCAATTGATGGGCAGCTACACAAGGATTATAGAACTCATATGATGCAGGTTGGGCTTTTCCAAAGAAACCAGATGGGAGGATCCCAGGTTTAATAATCACTTCAAGGGCTTCTTTTACAACATCATCTGAGAGGTCATCACAATCATAGAGGTGTTCAAAAGCATTGTAGACATCCTCATATGCATATGAGATAGTTGTTTCTCTATTAGGGTCGATATAGAAAATCCTGAAGAACTCAGAGACCTCATAAGCATCTTGTTTTCGGCCTGGAAACACTGAAACCGCTTCTCCAAAGTTGGTACATCAACGAGTAGTTGGAGGAACACCTTCTGGCTCATTCTGAGGAAAGCTCATAGAAAAGATATCTTTTCCCAGGATATTACGAAATTCAAGGTTCAGCCACATATTGATGAACCACCAAGGACCTCCTAAACTTCCAACAGGGTTGCCAGCTGATAAATTAACAGAAACTTGATGAAGCATGTTGTATACAGCCGGGGGTCGCTAATTAGCGACCGGTCGCTCCCAGCGACCGGTTCAGCTGGGCCTCCTCCCCCTTCTAACTTTCCTTTTCTGGAAAGTTTTTTCTTCCCACGAGTTTCTATTTTTGGAATATCATAAATTATACACACAACTTTGATGCATAATTTCGACCTATAAATTTTGTCACATAATTTTTAAGCATAAGTTTGATTCGCGCAAAACTTGTGCGTACAACTTGTATACACAACTAATTGAAGAATAACTTGTGCGTATATTTTTCTCTCTAACGATAAGTTGTGCGCATAATTTTTTTCTGTAAACGTCGAGTTGTGTGCATAACTTATTCATAAGGACGAGTTGTGCACATAACTTACATATAAGAAAAATTGTTGAAGAAAAAAAACTAAGAAAAAGAAAATGAAAAAAAAAGAGAAACAAGCCCTGTGGGGCACACGAGACGGGCGGCGCGGTCGCTCCAATCGACCGCGCGCCAAATTGGTTTCGCGTATACAGCCCCAAGAAGGTGTTTGCTAAGAGGGATAGCATTTCCATTGGTCAAAAGTTCAGCAACAATCTGGTAATTTGAAGTTGGCCCAACTGTTGTTCCACAGAAAACAAATTTCTCTAGCCACATATTCAGAAAGATCACATGCTCGCTAATGGAGATAGGGCCTGTCTTGGCATATTCCTGAACATATCTTGTCCAACCACCAATGTTTTTGGCTTCAAACTGATGACTTGACTTCTGAGTCCGATGGGAGAAGAGGATGTCATCTGAGGTAATATCTAACCCTGTCAGCAGAAGCATATCAGCAAGAGTAGGCGTCCTAGGCCCATGACTGAACAAGAAAGTGTTCAAGGCATCCAACCAGAAGTATGAGGCAGCAATGAGCATAGGTTCATGCTGAGTCATGTTGGACAAAGAAAGATTAATACATTGGCCGATTTTGTATGCATCCCAATGATCTTGAAACTTGGAAGACATTCTATGATACCAATTCTTCCAGCCAGGAGTATTTCCGGTCCAGGTTCTAAAAGCATTTTTCCAATCGCTTAAGTTCATAGATGCATGCTTAAAGGGAATTCTGTCAGTTTCAAGGTTGATCAAATCTGAAGGTTCCAGATTACCCATGGGTCCCAAAAATATTGCCCTAGGACTATCGCTTGAAGGAATGGTGATGTGATTCCTAAGCTCCTGCGAAATACTTCGAATCTAAGACACGATAGAAGAAATCCGCAAAGGCTAAATCGGCAGAGGGAGGAAAGTTTAAAAAGATACCCCGGGGACTGAATCGAGGGTCTCCATCGGGGTAATTGCAGGAGCCGTTTGAGGGTCGCCGCCGGTAGAGCTTGACGCGGAAGCCATCAAATTGATGGGGAGATCAATTTTAGATCTGGCGCGACTATGAAGATTGCAAGGGCAGAATAAGAATTGTAGCGATAGGTTGTGGAAGCAAAGGGACGGCAGGAAGGGTTGCTTTTATAACCTTGAGTCCTCAAGTTTGTTTGGAAAATCTATTTGTTGGTTATGGGAAACGAGAGAATTTCAGAACAAAAGATATTTACTCCAAAACTGGGGGGCATGTGTTGACACCATTTTTTGACACGTGTCAGTAAGAGGCAAAGAGACACAAAGAAAACTACAGAGCCGATAGAAGAAAGGAAAAAGGAAACAAACAGCCGATGCGAAATCAGCCGATCGAGTAGAAGTCAACAAAACCAGCCGATAGTCAAAGAAGGAAATCGGCCGATATAAAGGAGAGAAAACAGAAAAAGAAGAATTCGCCAAAGAAGGAAAGAAGGCTCAGGCGGGTCAACATCGGTTGGCAACGGGTCAAAGATATTTAAAGAGCCTGACTCTTGCATGAGTCATTTATTTTAGTAATAGTTGAAGTTTCTTTTAGTCAAGTAAGTCTTGTCATAATCGAGTAGGATTCAAGTTGCCCTCAGGGCATAAATAGCGACTCTGCGTGGTCAGAGAAAATTGTACACACTAATGCAAAATCTTTACTTTTCCTGCAATTTACCTTTCAAGTCGGTGATTTCGCCAAAAGTTATCTTCTTCTTGTTTTCTTGTTTCTTCAAGCGTCGTCTTTCGAGTTCGCCGGGCTGCATCGATCGACCTCTTTGCAGGCTTGTGAGTACCGCTTTACCGAGTAATATCTAGGCTTTAACCTCCGGGCGCATCGTTGTGGTTTCGTCTTGATTTATTCACCAATTTCTTGTTTATTTAGCTTTTATCATCAATTTATCCCGCTCAAGGCTCGATCGTATTGGCTACCTCTCGCTGCGTCATCGACGTACCGATCTCATAGCTGATCCAGATCTGTCTCGCTGCTGATGTCACCAGATCGACTGATCCTAGCCGCTCTGAATATACTTGCACTTCGGCCGATCGACCGATCTCGCTGCTCCCGTATCGGCCGATCAGGCTGTTACGTTGTGCCCACGTGGAAGACTCTCATCGGTTCTCTAGCCGATTAACTCGTATTTAACCTTCTACTCTCTTCCATGTCGATCAACAGGTCAGGTCGGCTGGCACGCCTTGTTACATCCCGGGGATCCGTTACGTGTTGCCGTGAAGAACTTTATTCCATTTTTTTACGTCAACAGCCATTAGTAGTGACTTATGAAATACCAACTGCTAGCTTGGGGGAGTTGTTGACGACTGTTAAGTACCTCTTTTAGCTATCAATATTCTCATGAATAAAGGAGCAAATGCATTTCTTACACACATTTTAGTTAAAGAATAATATAATTCTACTTGTCCTTGGAGATTATTTGATTGCAGGAAAGTAAACATGGAATGAGTGAGAAACTCATCTTCTATGAACCATGCCACGCCACCTCAACTGAGGAGGGGCTGCCACACAGGATTCCATGTGTCCATGACACATCACCAATCCAAGGGAGGCAAACCCCGATGAATCAGTAGACGACACGTGGACATCACATATATTGAAGAGCCCACAGGGACCCAAACCAACTCAAAATTCTATGTACACCTAGAACCTACCCAAGGACCCACATGGAAGCCTACTAGAGAAAGAGGGACACGAGCCAGGCCCACAGGGGTTCGGCTGAACCGCCTTAGTGGCACCTTATCTCCGCCCTCCACGTGGTTCTTCCCTATTGGTTCCCAAGGCCATTTCGGGGGTGCATGAGGTGATTTGTAGCCGAGAGCAGGGGTGCTCTGCACCTATAAATAGAAGAGGAGATGGCTCACTTAAGAGACACACAACTTTGTTTCACTTCTCTCTTTTAGTTTCCAAGGTTAGGGAGTTTGCTAGAGTAGCTCTACTTCAGGTTCCAAATTCACTTTGGAATCTAGGTATGAGTGTTCTTATATCTTTCTTTTTTTATATGACTTTGATCTAGTTCAGTTATTCAGCTAGTTAATATAAAGTAGTGCATTCATGCATAGGTGATATGTTCATGTGTTCTTCATCCGTTCATAATTTAGAGGTTTGTGTTCTTCGCGAACACGACCCTTTGATCTTGTGGTATAGATGTAGACGTTCTCGTATCCGTTTGTATGACTAGTCTCCGTTTGATCTAGTTAGATTTCACATTTCTGTTGTATGGCGTTCGTGTTTATGCTACAGTACTCAGTCTCAAGTGGCCTGTTATCCGGTGGCTTCGACCTGAGTCACAATAGCCCGGGCCGGTCAGAGTCTAGTTGACAATGCAAGCATGGTGCTTGGGTTGGACAGCTTCGTTGGATATGAGTGTACCCCCCGTTTAGATAGAGGTAGGCCGCGGTAGTGACAGCCGTTGGAACCTTTGTATTCCTTCGGGTTTGGGTAGTGTTGTAGGAGTACGGAAAGTAGCAATCAATGTCGTGCAGAAGCGGCGCAGGGGCTATCTCCCCGTTTGTACCTGGGTGCTGAACCGATGTTCCATACAACATTTGTGTATCTCTCTTGTATATCTGACTTTTGTATGATTAGTACATTAGAACCTAGAGCTAACTTGTATGTTTCTCTCTATGCCTTAGTGTTATTAGTGATGAATCATTGTGTGTCACTACCCCTTTATCATATATTTATGCTTACCCTTGTATTTGAGTTGTTATTTCTTTCCCTATCCATGATCTATATTCATTGTAATAGTATAAGTCTTGTTATCCAACTCGCGCCTTCCACAAATTGATATCCTGTGGAATACTCCTTTGGAGAAATGCTACAATGGTATATTTGTACGCTTGCGGATTCTTTTGTGATCGTTAGGATTCACCAGTCATTTTTGGCGTCATTGCTAGGAGCACATAAACTTAGCAATGACATTAAAAATACCAACAATGTGGCAGGCGCTCGACAGACATGGAGGCCTACTCGAGCGGCTCTGGCCGGTGCGGGAGGCTCCGCGGACGCGGATGCGGACGCGAAGGCCTGCGGCACGGTCGGCCCTGGTCGTTGCGGACATGGGCATGGAGGCCTGCAGCGCGGCCAAACTTGGCCGACGCAGACACGATGTGCAGGGTTCGGAATCCCTGGCGGCACTCTGGTGCGGGCGAGGCCTCCCGCTGGCGCCCGGGGGCGGAACCCCTAGCGACGCGCAGCGCGGCCGAGCCTAAGCCTACCCACCGAAGCGTGAGGGCCGGAACCCCTGGCAGCACTTGAAGGTGGGCGTGGCGCTCCTCAGCTTAGGCGACGACTGGTACGCAAGTGCTTCTGCCCAATTCGCTTGTCCATTAGTTTTTGTTGTTGATTTTTTCTATACATTGGTAGTTTGGAAGGGAATGAAGAAGGAGAAAAGAAGTACAAGGTGTTCTTCGAGACGCGCGAGAAGGAGAAAAGTGAGCTTTAAGACCCGCAAGAAGGATTAGCAGGGAGTTCTTTGAGATGTATTCTTGCAAAGATGATTTGAGATGTATTGTTGTGATTCTTATGAATCTGTGATTGAGATTCTTATTTTGAAATGTGTGTTGTGATTGTTGCGAAAAGTTTTGGTGAAATTTGAGTTGTGATCATATCTTGATAAAAAGAAAGAAAGTCTTGTGAAATATTGGAGAAAAGAAAGAAAGAAAAGAAAAAGGAAAAAAAATATTGGTTACACTGGATGGTTGGTTTGGAATTTAGTATTGGTCAGTACCGTACAGCCCGACCAGTACTAAATGTCGTGGCATCAGTGGCGTAGCCAAGGGGAGGCTGGTAGGGGCCATGCCCCCCTGCTTGCAAATCTCCATTGAAAATTCAATTTTTTATCAAAATTTTTAGATAAATTAGCACTATTGCCCCCCCCAATGATGAAAAAAAAATCAATTCCTGGATACGCCACTGCGTGGCATCTAAATGTCGTGGCATTTAGTACCGGCCAGCCGATACCGGTCAGCTGCCCTGATACTAAAGAGGGGTTTGCGACCGGTACAAAATGTCGATTCTGTAGTAGTGGAAACAGAGGGAGCGGGGCACCCTTATTGCCTTGATTGGTTTACCTTCGCTGAATGTCTAAAGGGGTGAAAATAATTGACCTTGTAAACACATAATTTCCTTATTTATCTTTTCATTCCATCATTAGTTATGATTCGGTGTTTCTGTTATTGCATCCGTCCAAAACATAGTAATTAGGGTTTACAAGTAGGCTCATAGTAGGCATCTAGCCTTTGTAGGAAAGCATCTACCTTCAGTTCCAGAGAACGCATACAGCACCTACATGGCTCTCCTATGTCACGGGACCTTGATAACACATAATTTCTTTTATTTCTCTTTTCATTCCATCATTAATTATGATTCGGTGTTTCAAATCATAGAAATTATGGTTTACATGTAGGCTCACAGGCAGCCTTTGTAGGAAAGCATCTACCTTCTTTTGCTGAGTACATACAGCACCAACATGGCTCTCCTAGGTCACGGCATAGTATAAAATCATCGACTTGCCCACAAAATACCTTAAAATCATCGACTTCCTCCATGAAGCGACCTATTAGTCAGCAATAGAAAATCACATCAAAGCGTATGCATACAATAGGTATGGATTGGAACACTAACAACTTTGAACTGAGTGGAAGAAGTATTATTGTGAGTAGTAGTAGCTTACACTGAGCAGGAGGAGCGAAACATCCAAGAAGGAGAAGTGAAAGCAACACAAATGCATTGATGCCGTTCCTCCACTTCTCCATGATGTTTCTTTCTAAGCTTTTTGCTCCTTGGAGAGCTCGCTTGTATTTGTACGTATTTCTCTGATGAAAGAGCAGTGCATTCTTAGGAGCCTGCTACGACCCACCTATTTTATAAGCCATGAAAACGATTATATGACAGGCTGGTCAATTACATCATATCATATCATGGTCCAAGGCTATTTTTAGGCTGGTCAACTCAATTACACCGTACCATGATATAATGGAAATTTTATGATGGTCAATTACATCGTACCAAGCTATGAAACAAATTTTTGGCAGGTACATTAAACTATTACCTGCCAAAAATTTGTTTCATAACTTGGTACGATGTAATTGACCATCATAAAATTTCCATTATATCATGGTACGGTGTAATTGAGTTGACCAGCCTAAAAATAGCCTTGGACCATGATATGATATGATGTAATTGACCAGCCTGTCATATAATCGTTTTCATGACTTATAAAATAGGTGGGTCGTAGCAGGCTCCTAAGAATGCACTGCTCTTTCATCAGAGAAATACGTACAAATACAAGCGAGCTCTCCAAGGAGCAAAAAGCTTAGAAAGAAACATCATGGAGCACTACTAGAAAACCGACTTTCTGTACCGGGTGGCAACCCACATTAATGCCGGGAAGCCACCCGGTACAGCTAAGGCGGCACTAATGTGGGCGGCCACATTAGTGCCGGGTCGTGTGACCCGGTACTAATGTGGCCGCCCACATTAGTGCCGGGTCCTGTCATCAGCCGGTACAAATGTGGGCTCACATCTGTACCGGTTGCTAACACGGTCCGGTACTAATGTTGTTTTTATTTTTTTATTTTCTATTCAGTTTCTTTATTTCTAATCCCAATCTTATTTGTTTGGTATACGTATACTAATATGCTTATCATATGTGTTTGGTATATGTATACTAATCCTAATGCGAAGCGTATAGATTGCATACAACATATAATACATATATATAAGCATATTGTGCATATGGAAATACGATAAATATTTACAACGAATCAATTGTTAGAGAAGATTAAAGTTTGAATCCTTCTAAGACCGTTTGCTTGAAGATCCTTCTCGTCGTTGCTGACTCCTAGTACTGACCCTAGAAGGAATTTCCTTCGGCTTCTCCTTCACCTTCTCCTTCTCCTTGTCATTGTCGGCTTTCTCCTTCTCCTTGTCCTTCTCCTCTTCCTTCTCATTGTCAGCCTTCTCCTTCTCCTTGTCCTTCTCCTCCTCGTTGTTTTTCTGACCGGTTTCAATGCTAGGACCTGAAGTGGCGTCAGTGGTCCTTGTGAACCTTGATGCACCGAAAAAAAACTCTCCCCCTGGATTGATCACCTCGTCTAGAAGAAATCCGCACAATTGTTCTTGAATTAGCCGGATTTTTCCGTCTTGAGAAATCCTTTCTTTATGCGCTCAATCTAGAGAAGAAGTTATTAATTGCATAAGTATTATTGGTAGAACGAAGTATATAAAAATTAAGAACTAGGGATAAGTACACACCGCTCGCCGGCGGCTTCCACCCAAGTAGTTACTTGCAAAGGTATGCATGAACTCACATATGTAGTATGAGCATAGATTGGTACCCTTCGGCTGCTTCATGCACTGCACATATGTGGGAACAAAGTTAATAAATATGTTTTCTTGTATTCAGAGAAGAAGTGACATGAGATCGACGAACAAAAAGACGTACCTCGACGTCATGGAGGTAAGTAAGTTTCTCTTTGAAATTCCCTTTGTACTGTACGAAGAGCATATCCCATGCTAGGTTCAACTGTTCGAGGAGAGAAATATACCAGTCTTTATATCTGCCAATAGAGTCATAGACCCAGACATGGCCCGTCTTTGGATAGATAACAAAGAGAATCCAGTGGAAGCTGCCATTACATATACAAGTATATAAGTATATTGTAATATTGAGTGTAATTCAGAAAATAAATAAATAGATATGTGAAACAGGTTGCTCACTGGCAGTTGTACGGCAAAAGTATCATAGTCTTGTCTTGTTGCCTGTCCAGAAACTTATACAAATGAACCACTGTATCTGTTGCCTGATCATCCACATTTGCCTCATTTATCTGCATAGGATCCATGAAGCCGATGTCCATGATTCCTTGCTTCCGGCAAGATTGCATCTCCATGCTGTATGATACAAATTAGAAGATCAGACATACAGTAGTAAGGCTACAACGGTAATTTTAAGCTTATAGTAAAATAAAGACTTACAACATCCAGCAAGTCATTAATGTGTAGTCGAGTGCATCTTGATTGAATAGCATATGGAACTCTTCGAAAGGCACAAGGAAAGTGCTTGTACCTTGGAAAAAATGTTCCTCTCCAATTCTAACTTCGAGCATACGGGTCCCATTGTTTCTTGACTCTTCTATGTACCAATTGTGGAACTCGTACATTCTAGTTGGAAGATTGACCAACAATCACTCCCACAGAAGCGGCTCACCATGCACATATCGACGTCTTGGTGCCCCTGGATGAATTTCTAACTCTTTAGTCCCTAGAATTTGACCAGGTGTGATTCCAACATCTGCACCAAATACAAGCAATTCCTGGTCCTTGGTTAAAATAACTTTGAGGGGTGAGACGGATTGCTTCGATTGGGTTCCTAGTTGTGCAATAGTTGACCCAACTTTCTGTTTCTTCTTGTTGATCTTGACTGCCGCGCGATCGTAGTCAGACAACAGAGGAGGCACTGGCACTCTCAATTTCTCTTTCTCCTTGCCTGCCAGGAAATGCTTAAATTTAACCATGTCAGTTTTTTTCTCAGGTGGAGGCTTCGGGCCATGAAAATGATCATGCACTTGTTTGGCCACTATCTCATCCAGTTCCTCTGAAGTCTTCTCGTAAGATTTTTTTTCTCTGGAGTCTTGACTATCTTCTACTTCTTTGGACACGTAGGAGGAGGAGGAGGAGGAGGTCTTTGTTTGGAACCCTTACTCTTTGCAGGAGGAGTTGGACTCACACTTGGATCCCTATCACCTGCTGGATGTTCGGGACTGCTGCTGTGTTCCCTTCTACCTGGCGAGTCTTGTGCTCCCGGCACGGCGGATCGTGCAGGAGATGATGCTTCCACGGGCTGTTGTGTTATCCTTATGTGATCCTTGGGCCACAAAATGCAACGGTGCACCGCTTCTCCTAGGGTCACTTCCCTATCAGGTCCTTCTGGTTCCAGTTCTAAGTCATCCCAAGAGTCAACCACTCGGTCCACAAAGACTTTGGCTAAATCGGTAGTTATACTCATAAGGGGGTACTCCATAAATGGTTCCCCTGGTGTCGGTACCTCAGCAATACCGTAAGCCACCACAAGCATCTTGTTTCTTGCTTTAGTCAAAAGTTCACATGTGGATCTCACAGTGATGTCATCCACGGGGTAGTGGGGTCGTCGCTCCTCGACAGCAGGGGCGCCTGCATCCGTGGCCGCTGGGGCTGCTGTAATGACCCGGGTTTTCAAAAACGGAAAACCCGTCATTCTGTCTCGTGATAGTCCCTGGATCAGACGCTATCACGCACAGGCATTCATCACAGATAAATATCACAGTCATACATCGAAATAAAGCATCAGAGTACGAATATAATCATATTATTACATGTCCTGAATAATGGAGTACATCAATACACGCCTCTTGGCGGAATAACAAGAATAAGAGCCTACACAGCGGTAGCTAGCTTCCAAAAGGTGTCTCCATCTTCATTCGTCTCCCACAGGCATCCTTGAGCGAAGCGATGTGCCCCTTAGTCGTACCATCCGTCGGCGTTGTTGTCAAAGTCTGACTCGTACCCTGCAAACTCAGGGGCTATCCCCAAGGATCGGGATAGGTCCACGTCACCAACCGTATGCAAGCTTTAAGTGGCCTACTTCTAAGGGTAAAGAAACGTTCAAGGTAGAAGCTGGGTTTCCTAAGCAGCAGCAGCATCAATATAAATGGAAATAACATCTCCCTATTCCAACCAAATCCCATATAACTCATCCACAAACAGTTACACCTGGTCACCCAGATCACCGTCACCATCACCTATCTCTAGCTAGGGTCGGTGCGAGAACTCCCACTCCTCGCACCTTAATGGTTGCACCCGGATCTGCGAGGCAGAGGGAGCAACTCTCCTCTCCCTGAATACAACCACGGCTCACCATATACTCTCATCCTATAAGGGGGGAGGTAGAAATCCCAAAACGTAAGAGTCGGAGTAAACAACGGGCATGTCCATAACCGAGGACGCGGCTATACGTATAGATCTAAACTCTGCAGAGCGTGTACACCAGTACCCAACTCGGAATAGCACCCGGACGGTGTACGGCCGACCGAGCCTACCCAACCGAACGAACACCTAGGAGTTACGATTCCATCCTGCATCTGGGCCTCGATGCGGTCCTTCGCAAAGGACCACCCCAGAACTGTGAACATGCCCCTGTGTGGCTGCACGGGGAGCGCCCAAGAGGGAAGGGACTCCACCCTACACCCTCATCACTGATACCCTCTATCCTACTAGCAGGTGTGGCATCGCACTTGCTAGGTTCGAACGGCCTATCCCCACTCTCGGCGAGGTGGTGTGTACGAAAGTCCCGTGTAACAAAGCGACCCACTCAGTTTCAGACCGGGGCGAGCTCCTATCCTCTAAGTCATCACAAAAACCCCAACACCTGTGCTCCTAAAATAGTGTACCTGCCATAGGTACCAAACTGGGCATCGCCCGAGAAGACGATCCCTGGCCCCCGATCTCGGTTCAGGTTGTCTTGAGCTCACCCCCGCCATGTATCCCAAAAACACCTTCTCCTGCTGGTTTTCCCCACAAACGCCAAGAAAACTACCATGATATCCCAACACATGCACAGCAAGCTCAACGTATCATCACGCGTAAATATACTAGTAGTAGTAGGTCAATCAAGGACAAGGTAGTAAAAAGGGCAGTGCAAGGGTTTCATCATAATCATCATCATGCATAAGTAAAGCGCTAGCAGTTCTAAGGCAATGCCTAATGGGCATTCAAAGTAGGTCGGGCGTGAACCTGGGTGCGAGTAGTTGTCGTAGCCGAGGTCGTCGTCGAAGTCCTGGTTCAGCTCTCCGGCTCCGGCGGCTCCTAGAATCGTATTTAAATAAATAAACATGGGTGCTAATTGCAATAAATCCAAGACGAAGAGCAAATAAGACCCAAAAAGAGGCAAACTCTAGCCTAGCGCGGAGTTTGGATTTTTAGAAGATTTTCAGAAGAAGTTTTGTATTTTTCAGAGTTAAAACAGATTTATTATGAATTTCCAAATATAAAATAGATTTCTGAAAATCAGATACGCATATACAATATTTCAATCTCGAAGCTAGCTCTAGGCCATCTCTAACTAGCTCAATCAGAGCGTTAAGCCGGTTGCAGGCCAGCTCCTCATGCGCACGTGGCGGACACTGGGCAGCTTTAAGCCAGTGCTCGCCCACGTGGCTGCGCGCGTGGCGCGGTGCAGCGGATCCCAGGGCGGACCCCTGCGGCGCGTCGCGATGCGAGTGCGCGTGTGGCTCGGCCGGGACTGGCTAGCCACATGGGATCCTCCGGATCATCTGCGTGTATGCGAGCGTGTGTGCGTGCGTGTGCAACAAAACCCCAGGTTTTGGGTCGGCGCCGGTAGGTGTTCGGTGGTTTGCCCCAAAGGGGATTCCAGCGCGGCGAGGCTCGCCGATGGTGAGGCGTGGCCGCGGTCAGACAACAGGCGACAGGGTGTGACTCAGGGAACACGTGTGCACCCAGCCATGCCAAGAAAGGCGGCTCCTTCGGTCGGAGCAAGGCTCGACGGCGGCGACGCAGAGACGGGCGCGGCGGCGCAGTGCGGCGACGGCATGTGGGTGCGCCAAAATGCCAGCTGCGCGCGTGCGTGCATCATGTGAAACCAAACGGGCCCAAAACTGGGGCTTTGCCCCTTTGCCTAAGCGCACTCGACCGGCTTGGCCGAGGTGGCGCACTGGCCGGCACGTGCAACGGCGGGCATCAGGGCCTCCGCGGCTGGACGACGACGCGTGAGCGTGCGGGGTCGCACCGGTGGAGAGACAAGCACGGCGAAGCCCTAAAGGTGGGGCTTTTACCTCCCCTGCTCACGTGTGCACGGAGGCATCCCTCCGCGGCGAAGGCCACGGCGGCGCGGCGAGCAGGACGTCGAGGTCACCGGCGTGCAAAAGAGAAAGGGGTCAGGGCAAAGCGGTGAGAGCGCACGCGTTGTCGACGGCAGCGGCACCTGCAGGCGTAAGGCTCGGCGCGAAGGCCAGCAACACAGACGACGGCGGTCAGCGGTGGCGGCGCGGTGCGTGCGGGGTCGAGCACAGGGTCAAGACGGGGCCTTTTCTCCTCCCCTCAGTGCGAAGGCCGGCTCACACAGGCGAGAGGGGATCGACGGGCTCACCTGATGACCCCTGGTCGACGTGCAGAACGGCAGTGAAGGGTGGCGGAGCTGGACGGCAGCGGAACGGGTCGGAGCAGGTGAAGCAGAGGTGCGCAGGGGCTTCGACAGGGACGGCGCCGGCTTCTCGTCGATCAGCTCCCGCGGACGGCTCCAGCTTCTCGACGTGCTCCCACGGACGGCCTTCCCCGCCTCCTTCTCCTCCCCTTCCTCTTCTTCCTCTGGCGCGGCGGCGGACACAGGGGAAAACCCCAAGGGCGGTTAGGTCAGGGGTGCGGCCGTGGTGGTGTTTATATAGGCGGTGCGGCGTGGACGGCTGGATGAGCAGGCGCTGATGTGGCGCGGCTCCGCCACAAGCGAGTACGGCGAGCGGCGCCGAGGTGGTGGGCTCCCGATTGGCCGCGGCGCGGAACAGAGAGGGGAAAAGGGGAAAAAGGAGGAGGAAGACGACGTCGATGTGGCGGCCTGACGAGCGGGGCCGGGGGCCGCACGTCAGTGAGAGAGAGAAGTGGAGCGCGCACGTGTGGGCTGCTGGGTCGCAGGGTTAGCTGGGCAGGGAAGTGTAGGGTGTGCCGCTGGTCTGAGAAAAAGAGAAGGAGGGCCTCTGGTAGACTTCAGCTGCGGCTTTGAGGCCCAACAGGGATTTGATCCTTTTCCTATTTCCTTAACTCCTTAACCTAAATCTATTTGGATTCAAATTTGAATTAAGATTTCAAATTTGATCCTCACACAAGAGAGATCCAAAATAAAGCCAAATAAACTCCGAGGTTCTCACACTAGCATTTTATATTTCCTAGGAATTTTTAATTAGCTCAAAATAAATCTAGGAATTTAGGAGAGAATTTAGAAGACATCCTTAAATAATTTATCAAGCACTCAATTAATTCACCAAAAATTTTTAAACCCTCATTTTTATAATAAACATTCCGTAATAAAATTGCGGGATGTTACAGACTCCCCCCCTCAAAAGAATCTCGTCCTCGAGATTAAGGACTTACCTCCGTCTCGAAGAGGTGCGGGTACTTCTCCCTCATGACAAATTCCTTCTTCCAAGTCGCTTCTCGCTCGGTGTGATTGCTCCAAAGCACCTTGCAGAAGCGAGTGGTGGTACTTTCTTGTAGCTTTCTCGGCCCAATCCAGTATCTTTACCGGATACTCCAAGTATTCCAGATTGTCTTGCAAGTCGATAGCATCGGTGGAGACATGCTTGTCAAGCTTCGGGTCGAGGCATCTCTGGAGTTGCGAGATGTGAAACACCGGATGCACTCCGGCAAGTTCAGGCGGTAGCTCCAGCCTATATGCAAGTTTCCCCACCTTTGCCACAATCAGGTAGGGTCCAACGAATCTCGGGGCTAGCTTCCCCTTCACATGGAACCTTTTCGTGCCTCTAAGCGGTGACACTCTCAGAAGGACGTAGTCACCCACCTTGAAAGAGACATCCCTTCGCTTAGGATCAGCATAGCTCTTCTGCCTGCTCTGAGCTATCTTCAGGTTCTCTCTAACCTTAGCCACATTCTCCTCAGCCTCAACAATGGAAGCAGGACCGAAGAAAGTCCTCTCCCCCACCTCAGACCACATCAACGGGGTCCTACACTTTCTGCCATACAGAGCTTCAAAGGGTGCCATTTGCAGACTTGCCTGATAGCTGTTGTTGTATGAGAACTCAGCGTAGGGCAGACTCTTCTCCCAATCATTGCTGTAAGTCAACACACAAGCTCTCAGAAGATCTTTGAGAACCTGATTCACTCGTTCCGTCTGTCCATCAGTCTGAGGGTGGAAAGCTGTACTATAGTCCAAGTGTGTGCCCATCGAATCATGCAGGCTCTTCCAGAACTGAGCAGTGAACTGAGCACCACGATCGGACACAATGCTGCGGGGTGCTCCATGCAACCTCAGGATATGCTCAATGTAGAGATCAGCCAACTGACTCATAGTGAACTTGTTCTTCACTGGCAAGAAGTGTGCTACCTTGGTCAAATGGTCCACAATCACCCAAATCGAGTCATTCCCCTTCTGAGTGCGGGGTAAACCCACCACGAAGTCCATGCTGATATCATCCCATTTCCACTGAGGTATCGTAAGTGGCTGTAGCAATCCGGCGGGTCTCTGATGTTCCGCCTTCACTCTCTGACATGTGTCACATCGAGCAACATATTCGGCGATGTCCTTCTTCATATTCTCCCACCAGAATCGACACTTCAGGTCTTGGTACATCTTGGTGCAACTGGGGTGAATAGAATATCGAGAATCGTGAGCTTCCTTCAGAATCGTCTTCCGGATATCCTCACCACTAGGCACACATATGCGATCTTTCAACCACAATGTGCCTTGCTCATCAATGCGGTAGTCAGGGGCCTTACCTCTCGCCAGAAGGTCTTTCACTTCTTCCATCTCAGGACACTTCTTCTGGGCCTGCCTGATTTGGTCTTCAAGTCCGTACTTCACCCTCAACTCGTTGAGCTGACCCTTCTCGACAATGTCGAGCTTCAATCTCTCCATCTCCTTGTACAACTCTGGCTGTTCCTCTTGCACCATCAGGTTGTTGCAATAGCTTCTTCGGCTCAAAGCATCGGCCACAACATTCGCTTTGCCAGGGTGGTAGTGAATGTTGAGGTCATAATCCTTTATCAACTCAAGCCATCTTCATTGCCTCAAGTTCAACTCTGACTGGGTGAAGATATACTTCAGACTCTTGTGATCCGTGTAGATATCACATTTGTGCCCATCAAGTAGTGCCTCCATATCTTCAAAGCATGAACAACAGCTGCTAACTCAAGGTCATGCGTCAGGTAGTTCTCTTCATGCTTCCTAAGCTGCCTTGAAGCATAAGCGATCACCTTGCCTTTCTGCATCAGCACACAACCAATACCCTGCCTAGAAGCATCACAGTACACCACAAAGTCCTTGTTGTCATCGGGAAGCGTCAACACAGGAGTTGTGGTGAGTCGGGTCTTGAGCTCTTGGAAGCTTGCTTCACACTTCTCTGACCACACGAATGGCGTGTTGTTCTTCAGCAACTCGGTCATCGGCTTTGCGATCTTGGAGAAGTTCTCGATGAAACGACAGTAGTACCCTACCATCCCGAGAAAACTCCTGATCTCTGTCACTGTCTTGGGCGACTGCCACTTTGACACAGCTTCAATCTTTGAGGGATCAACTGCTACTCCTTCACCTGACAATACATGCCCAAGGAATGCCACTTCTTCTAGCCAGAACTCACACTTGCTGAACTTGGCATACAGCTGATCCTGCCTCAGCTTCTCCAGCACTATCCTCAGATGCTCTTCATGCTCCTCCGCAGTTTCCGAGAAGACCAAGATGTCGTCAATAAAAACCACGACAAACTTGTCTAACTCGTCCATGAACACCTTGTTCATCATGTTCATGAAGTAGGCTGGGGTGTTCGTAAGACCGAACGATACGACAGTGAACTCATACTGCCCGTACCGAGTCACAAACGTTGTCTTGTAGATGTCCTCGGGGCGAATCTTCATCTGATGATAGCCGGATCGAAGGTCAATCTTGCTGAAGTACTTTGCCTTCCTCAACTAATCGAGCAGATCATCAATGCGTGGCAACGGGTACTTGTTCTTGATGGTTACCGCATTTAGTGCGTGGTAATCGACGCACAACCGTTGTGTCCCATCCTTCTTCGGTACAAACATCACCGGTGAAGCCCAAGGTGATGCACTAGGTCGGATGTACCCCTTCCGTCGGAGAGCTTCTAATTCCTCCTTCAGCGTTGCCAGCTCTAACTTGCCCATTCTGTAAGGACTCTGTGCCACGGGTGCTGTACCTGGCACAAGGTTGATCACGAACTCCACGTCGCGGTCTGGTGGTAACCCCGGTAGATCCTCAGGAAAGACATCAGGGTACTCACAAACCACTGGAACATCGGCCATTGTCTTCGTAGTGAGGTTGTACACAGCTGGTACTTCCCGAGACTTCAGCGGCTCAAACGTGATCTTCGTCCCCTTTGGGTGTATCAGGATCACTTGTCGGGGTGACGAGGAGATAACCCCTTTGTGAGCAGTGATCCAATCCATGCCTAGAATAACATCAATCTCGTTGGACTTTAGCACGGTCAAATCTCCGAGGAACTTGTGACCCTTGATGAACATTTCCACCCCTTTGCATAGCAGGGTGCATCTGATATCTCCGTGTGGTGAGCTCGTCACAATAGGTTTCGGTCGGGGAGTCATGGGGAGAGATAGTTTGTTTACAAAGTTAGAGGACACATAAGAACTAGTTGCACCAGTATCGAAAAGAATCAAAGCCTTAGTACCACAAACTAAAAACTCACCGATCACGACGTCAGGAGCGTCGGCAGCCTCCTCCCCAGTCAGGAGGTTGAGCCTCCCGCGGTCAGCGGCCGGCTGGGGAGCAGCCTGAGGTGGCCTCCCTCCTGGAGCTGGTGCCCTAGCAGGTGTAGCAGCAGTCTTCTTGCTGGGGCACTCGTACGACTTGTGGCCTTGCTTGCCATAGGCGTAGCACGTAGGAGTGAAGCCTCCGGTGCTGGGTCTCGATGCGCTCTGTTGTGGGCGGTTGTAGCCTCCACCCTGCTGCTGGTAGCCGGAGCTCCTCCCTCCGGGATACGGTGCACGGCTTCGTCCGAAGCCACGTCCGGGCTGGTTGTTCCCCGGGCGGTAGCTCCCTCTCAGCAGGTTGCTCTGCCCACTCCTCGGCCTCTGGAAGGATCGGTCGCCATGGTCCCGATCTCCCACCCTCTTCTTGCCCTTCATGCGCTCCTCATGCCCCCTCCTTTCTTCCTCGAGCGCGATAGCCCTGTTCACCAGGTGGCGAAGGGACTTGTGCTCACTGGCCTTCAAGCCCTGGCGGAGACCATGGTGGAGGCCTCGCAGAAACCAAAACTGCTTCTTGTCATCGGTGTTGGTGTCGTCGGGGGCATAGCGCGTCATCTTCATGAAGTGCCTCTCGTACTCCTCCACCCTCATCACACCCTGAGTCATGGTGCGGAACTCCTGAGCCTTCTGACTCATGAGCTCCCTCGACAGGTACTGCTCGTGGAACACCTCACAGAACTCCAGCCAGGTGATGAAGGTTGGGTTCGGGTGGCTGTCGGAGTAGTTGTCCCACCACGACTTGGCAAGACCCTCGAGCTGGTGGACGGCGAGAGCTACACACTCTTCGTCGGTGTAGGCGGTGAGGTTGAGCTTCGTCTCGATCACACGGAGCCAGTCGTTGGCGTCGAGAGGATCATCCGAGTAACTGAAGGTAGGGGCCTTCAGGCGGAGGAACCTCTCGATCTTCTTGGCGAAGTCCTCCTCCGGTGGGATGTTGCGGTTCCCACCGTTGACTCGGTTCTCGACGGCTTCAGCCATCCTCTGCATCAGCTGAGTCTGAGCGTCCATCACCTGGGCTAGGTTAGGCGGTGGCGGTGGTGGTGCCTCTCCACGGCCACGACAACGACCACGACCCTGGGGAGCTGGTGCCGGCTCAGGTTCTCCTTCAGCGTCTTCCTCTCCTTCAGCATCGCCTTCGCCGATGGGCGGAGGCGGTGGCGGTGGCACCACAATGCCTTGGCCTCGTCTTCGGACAGATGCGTGTCCATGACCACGAGCGTGTCCACGCCCACGAGCGGGAGCACGGCCACGTCCATGACCACGGACTGGCGGGGCTTGCTCTTCCTCGGCTTCGGCCTCCTCGAGGCGAGCCAACAGACGTCCTGACCTTCTGATGGACATCTTACTGAAAACAAGACCAAGGGTATAGAAAACCTTAGATACGTCACTCACCAACAAATTGAGTCTGATATACAAACATGAAAATATTTCTACTAATATAATTCTAACACTCAAAGAGAAAAAGCAATGAGAACGATTAACTCCATTAAGACCAAACAATCAGCATCCATTATGAGTACATAAGTTCCCTCGAGGCTGACTCAAGCCTTGGAGGTCACACACAGCAGCGATCTAATATAGCGTTACATGATCTCAAAAGGGTGTGCACATCTAGGTGTGAAAAGACTCATAACTCCACAAGCACCGGAACAGGCTCTCGGCTGCATGGAACATCTCATGGAAACTACCTATATTACCACTCTACTCTTATTAGCATAATCATGCTCCAGCACGCTACTCAAAGCGGGCCTTCTTGTACCTCACGGGGCAACGGTCCTCCTCGGGGAAGTCTCTGGGGAACATCCTCGTCAGCATGGCGTGAGCGGCCCTCACCTCCTGGGTCTCAACTGGAGCGGGCATGTCAGCCATCGGACACAGGTGAAGCTTGAGGGCGGACGGGTGCAGCTTGAAGGTCTCCTTGCGGATCGCCCACTGGTGCTCGGGAGGTAGCAGACCGTTGAGCTCCTGAAGCTCGTCCACACGAAGAGAGTCAGCATCCTCCCAAGTCCTCAGCATCCTCTTGCACTTGTTCAGCAAGAACACAGAAGTCCTGGTGAGTGCAGTGAGGTTGGCGGTGTTGGAGTACTGGTCCTCCACAAGCTCGGCCACCCTAGCCTTCTCACGAACGAGATTGCGTCCCTGCGTGGTGAACTGTGCATCCTTCTGGTCCAGCTTGGCGAAGAGACGGGTGAACCTAGCCTCCTGCTTGCGTAGATCCTCCTTAGCGTAGAGCATCTCCTCACGTGCGGTCACCCTCTCAGCCTCTGCCTGCACTGCCAAAGAGTTGGTGTGACGTAACCCTCGTTCGAGCTGCTCGACTCGCTAGCGCAGGGTGCGGTTCTCCACGAGCAAACTCTGGCTGCGGGGCTGAAGCTCACGGAGCTCTAGGGTAGTGTACTCCAGTCTGCTGAAGAGTGCACTCATCTGCTCGCTCAGTCGGCGGGTGTGAGTGTCGAGGTCCACGAGGTAGCTCCCTGTAGTGACGAGCGTGTCGTCGGACTCGCGCAGAGGACCCTAGACAACCTCCTCCTCGTAGAGTGTTGTAGGGTCTGGCAGTCCGTCTACGATCGGAGCCACTCTGTAGTAGTCCTGGGGGATCAGCCGCAGGTCTCCAGTCCTGTAGACGTCACGGTACCTAGCCAACAGGTGGTGAAGTACGTGGCTGCAGGCGGTGTCCACAGCGTTCCTGACGTTGAGTCCTGTGCTGTGCTCGAGCATCCCGGGGAAGTCTGGACACGCCGGGTGGGGTAGGATGGCCACCGTGCAAAGCACCAGTGGTCCTGACAGAGTGCGGACGTCCTCGACGCGGTAGGTGACGTGCGTAGGGGGAATCCCCAGCCTGAGGACGACCCGGTCCACCCAACTGGCAAGTCCCTCCATGTGCTCCGGGAGTAGCTCTATGTCCTGTCGATCCATTTCCTGTGACACGGAAGAAATTTCTAGTTAGCGCAGGTGAGATAGAACTTTTCAAAGAAGGATAAGTTTTTGTAATATATGCCAAGAATTGTATATAGCAAAAGAGACCGTTTTAGAGTCCTAATCTCTATCAACCATTTCTAAGGGCACGTACTACGGTCAAGTACGGCTCTGATACCATCTGTAACGCCCCGGGTTTTCAAAAACGGAAAACCCGTCATTCTGTCTCGTGATAGTCCCTGGATCAGATGCTATCACGCACAGGCATTCATCACAGATAAATATCACAGTCATACATCGAAATAAAGCATCAGAGTATGACTATAATCTTATTATTACATGTCCTGAATAATGGAGTACATCAATACACGCCTCTTGGCGGAATAACAAGAATAAGAGCCTACGCAGCGGTAGCTAGCTTCCAAAAGGTGTCTCCATCTTCATTCGTCTCCCACAGGCATCCTTGAGCGAAGCGACGTGCCCCTCAGTCATACCATCCGTCAGCGTTGTTGTTGAAGTCTGATTCGTACCCTGCAAACTCAGGGGCTATCCCCAAGAATCGGGATAGGTCCACGTCACCAACCGTATGCAAGCTTTAAGTGGCCTACTTCTAAGGGTAAAGAAAGGTTCAAGGTAGAAGCTGGGTTTCCTAAGCAGCAGCAGCATCAATATAAATGGAAATAACATCTCCCTATTCCCACCAAATCCCATATCACTCATCCACAAATGGTTAAACCTGGTCACCCAGATCACCGTCACCATCACCTATCTCTAGCTAGGGTCGGTGCGAGAACTCCCACTCCTCGCACCTTAATGGTTGCACCCTGATCTGCGAGGCAGAGGGAGCAACTCTCATCTCCCCGAATACGATTACGGCTCACCATATACTCTCATCCTATAAGGGGAGAGGTAGAAATCCCAAAACGTAAGAGTCGGAGTAAACAACGGGCATGTCCATAACCGAGGACGCGGCTATACGTATAGATCTAAACTCTGCAGAGCGTGTACACCAGTACCCAACTCGGAATAGCACCCGGATAGTGTACAGCCGACCGAGCCTACCCAACCGAATGAACACCTAGGAGTTACGATTCCATCCTGCATCTGGGCCTCGATGCGGTCCTTCGCAAAGGACCACCCCAGAACTGTGAACATGCCCCTGTGTAGCCGCACGGGGAGCGCCCAAGAGGGAAGGGACTCCACCCTACACCCTTATCACTAATACCCTCTATCCTACTAGCAGGTATGGCATCACACTTGCTAGGGTCGAACGGCCCTAACCCCACTCTCGGTAAGGTGGTGTGTACGAAAGTCCCGTGTAACAAAGCGACCCACTCGGTTTCAGACCGGGGCGAGCTCCTATCCTCCAAGTCATCACAAAAACCCCAACACCTGTGCTCCTAAAACAGTGTACCCGCTATAGGTACCAAACTGGGCATCGCCCGAGAAGGCAATCCCTGGCCCCCGATCCCGGATCGGGTTGTCTTGAGCTCACCCCCGCCAAGTATCCCAAAAACACCTTCTCCTGCCGGTTTTCCCCACACACACCAAGAAAACTACCACGATATCCCAACACATGCACAGCAAGCTCAGCGTATCATCACGCGTAAATATAGTAGTAGTAGTAGGTCAATCAAGGACAAGGTAGTAAAAAGGGTAGTGCAAGGGTTTCATCATAATCATCATCATGCATAAGTAAAGCGCTAGCAGTTCTAAGGCAATGCCTAATGGGCATTCAAAGTAGGTCGAGCGTGAACCTGGGTGCGAGTAGTCGTCGTTGAAGTCCTGGTTCAGCTCTCCGGCTCCGGCGGCTCCTAGAATCGTATTTCAATAAATAAACACAGGTGCTAATTGCAATAAATCCAAGACGAAGAGCAAATAAGACCCAAAAAGAGGCAAACTCTAGCCTAGCGCGGAGTTTGGATTTTTAGAAGATTTTCAGAAGAAGTTTTGTATTTTTCAGAGTTAAAACAGATTTATTATGAATTTCCAAAGATAAAATAGGTTTCTGAAAATCAAATACGCATATACAATATTGCAATCTCCAAGCTAGCTCTAGGCCATCTCTAACTGGCTCAATCAGAGCGTTAAGCCGGCTGCAGGCCAGCTCCTCGTGCGCACGTGGCGGACACTGGGCAGCTTTAAGCCAGCGCTCGCCCACGTGGCTGCCCGTGTGGCTACGCGCGTGGCGCGGTGCAGCGGATCCCAGGGCGGACCCCTGCGGCGCGGCGCGGTGCGAGTGCGCGTGTGGCTCGATCGGGACTGGCCAGCCGCACGGGATCCTCCGGATCCTCTGCGTGTGTGCGAGCGTGTGTGCGTGCGTGTGCAACAAAACCCCAGGGTTTTGGGTCGGCGCCGGTAGGTGTTCGGTGGTTTGCCCCAAAGGGGATTCCGGCGCGGCGAGGCTCGCCGGCGGCGAGGCGTGGCCGCAGTCGGACAACAGGCGACAGGGTGTGACTCAAGGAACTCGTGCGCACCCAGCCATGCCAAGAAAGGCGGCTCCTTTGGCCGGAGCAAGGCTCGACGGCGGTGACGCAGAGACGGGCGCGGCGGCGCAGTGCGGCGACAGCGTGTGGGTGCGCCAAAATGCCAGCTGCGCGCGTGCGTGCATCAAGTGAAACCAGACGGGCCCAAAACTGGGCTTTGCCCCTTTTCCTAAGCGCACTCGACCGGCTAGGCCGAGGCGGCGCACTGGCCGGCGCGTGCGACGGCGGGCATCAGGGCCTCCGCGGCTGGACGACGACGCGTGAGCTTGCGGGGTCGCGCCGGTGGTGAGACAAGCACGGCGAAGCCCTAAAGGTGGGGCTTTTACCTCCCCTTCTCACGCGTGCACAGAGGCATCCCTCCGCGGCGAAGGCCATGGTGGCGCGGTGAGCAGGACGTCGAGGTCACCGGCGTGCAAAAGAGAAAGGACTCAGGGCAAAGCGGTGAGCGTGCGCGTAGCGGCACCTGCAGGCGTAAGGCTTGGCACGAAGGCTGGCAACACAGACGACGGCGGTCAGCGGCGGCGGCGCGGTGCGTGCGGGGTCGAGCACAGGGTCAAGGCGGGGCCTTTTCTCCTCCCCTCGGCGCGAAGGCCGGCTCACACAGGTGAGAGGGGATCGACAGGCTCACCTGATGACCCCTGGTCGACGTGCTGAACGGCGGTGAAGGGCGGCGGAGCTGGACGGCGGCCGAACGGGTCGGAGCAGGTGAAGCAGAGGTGCGCGACGGCTTCGACAGGGACGGTGCCGGCTTCTCGTCGATCAGCTCCCGCGGACGGCTCCGGCTTCTCGACGTGCTCCCACGGACGGCCTTCCCCGCCTCCTTCTCCTCCCCTTCCTCTTCTTCCTCAGGCGCGGCGGCGGAGACAGGGGAAAACCCCAAGGGCGGTTAGGTCAAGGGTGCAGCCGCGGTGGTGTTTATATAGGCGGCGCGACACGGTGTGGACGGCTGGATGTGCATGCGCTGATGTGGCGCGCATCCGCGGCTCTGCCACGAGCGAGTACGGCGAGCGGCGCCGAGGTGGCGGGCTCCCGATTGGCCGCGGTGCGGAACAGAGAGGGGAAAAGGGGAAAAAGGAGGACGAAGACGACGTCGACGTGGCGGCCTGACGAGCGGGGGCCGCGCGTCAGCGAGAGAGAGAAGTGGAGCGCGCGCGTGTGGGCTGCTGGGCCGTAGGGTTAGCTGGGCCGGGAAGTGTAGGGTGCGTCGCTGGTCTGAGAAAAAGAGAAGGAGGGCCTCTGGTAGACTTCAGCTGCGGCTTTGAGGCCCAACAGGGATTTGATCCTTTTCCTATTTCCTTAACTACTTAACCTAAATCTATTTGGATTCAAATTTGAATTAAGATTTCAAATTTGATCCTCACACAAGAGAGATCCAAAATAAAGCCAAATAAACTCTGAGGTTCTCACACTAGCATTTTATATTTCCTAGGAATTTTTAATTAGCTCAAAATAAATCTAGGAATTTAGGAGAGAATTTAGAAGACATCCTTAAATAATTTATCAAGCACTCAATTAATTCACCAAAAATTTTTAAACCCTCATTTTTATAATAAACATTCCGTAATAAAATTGCGGGATGTTACAGCTACTTCCGTGGAAGCGACGCTGCTCTTACGCTTACTAGATGGGCTCATTTCATCATGAGGCCCTGATGCTGCAAGTGCTTGCTGACTTGTTGAGTGCTTGCTAAGAGCGAGCGCCACACGTTGATCGATGACTTCCGCCATTTTTGCCTCATGCATACTGACGCGCTGTTGCAGATCTCGTATCTCTCGTGCTTGTTGGTCCTTAGTTCTTTTGCGACTTCTATACGAATCAATGTGCTGCAGGAATGCTTCTTTCCATGGTATGACACCCTTGCCTCTGCAACGTCCACCGTGTTCTTTGGTACCTAGTGCCATAGTAAGCTCGTCATTCTCTCGATCAGGCACGAAAGATCTTTCCGTTGTACGCCTTATTAAATCAACAAGCCTTCCAGCTGTCTCTCTTAATTGATCGCTCGGCAGTAATGTTCCATCTTCTGGATTCAGTTTGCCACCATGTGCAAAATAGTAATGCTTTGCTCGCTCGGGCCAATCTAGAGTTGCCGGTATGATTCCTTTAGCCATTATATCTTGTCCATTCTGATCCCATTTGGGAATGGCCTTCTTGTAACCTCCCGGTCCGAGCTTGTGAAATTCTCTCTTCTTCCTGGTGTTGGTGGTGTTGGTTTCTGTCAACTTCTTGGCCTCTGTCGATTCCTTGTGTTGCACAAAGGCATCCCAGTGATCTCTTAACTTGGCCAATCCCTTCTTCGTGCAGTCCGGTGTAAGCCCAGTCTTGATGTACTCTGCGGTCAGACGCTTCTTGTACGACTGAAAGGCATTTGCAGCCTTTTGCATCGCCCAATATCTAATGTTAGCCAAGTTTGCTTCATCTAGGAATGTAAAGTGTTCTGTGATCTGCTCCCATATCATGTCCTTGTCTGTGTCCGCAACCACATCTTCCCGCACTTCCGGTGCCTCATCATCCCCATCTTCGTAATCAGGAGCATCAGAAGCTCTCCAATACGGAATGCTTATTGGGATGTTATCCCTGACAATAAAACCAATGTGGTTGACCAATTTCGTCACATTTTCTTCTGGAGCAAGTGGTCTCCCTGATTCAGCGACTTCTGTGATAATGAAATGACCCTCTAGCTTCTTCTTTGGGCCGCGTTTCCTTTGAGACTTTTTCCTGCTCTTGCTCGAAGAAGGAACCTGGAAAATGGATAAACTATTATTAATATTTGAGAAGTCATGAGCGATGTCAAATCTTGAAAGCCATCATCCATATTATACCTCCTCTTGTTGCATCTCGTTGCTTTCATGGGCAACTAGTTGCTGATCTTCTTGCTCTTGTTCCCCATCACCCGCGGGGATGTTGAGGAAGCTATCAGCCTCCCTTCGAGCGGCCTCGTCATTGTTTTCATTTTGAGCGATCATATCCATTAAGATTTGCTCCTGTTTTTCGAACTCATCCTCATTTGGATCCATCTCGTAACTATAATAATTAGACAAGAATAAATGTGACATGAAATAACTATTTGAAATAATGATTACAAATAATTATTTGAAATAATGACTACAAATAATTCGGGCGGGAGCGTGTCGGGAGCGAGTCGTGCGAGCGAGCGAGTTGGGCGAGTCATGCGAGCGAGCGAGTCGGGAGTGAGTCGTGCAAGCGAGCGAGTCGGGCGCGAGCGTGTCGAGCGGGAGCGTGTCAGGAGCGAGTCGTTCCAGCGAGCGAGTCGGGCGCGAGCGTGTCGGGCGCGAGCGTGTCAGGAGTGAGTCGTGCGAGCGAGCGAGTCGGGCGCGAGCGTGTCGGGAGCGAGTCGTGCGAGTGAGCGAGTCGGGCGCGAGCGTGTCGAGCGGGAGCGTGTCGGGAGCGAGTCGTGTGAGCGAGCGAGTCGGGCGCGAGCGTGTCAGGCGGGAGCGTGTCGGCTACCTAAATTCAAAATCTATATTCTAATCTAAATTCAAATACATACACATTTCATCTATATTCAAATCTAGATTCAAATTTATATTCAAATCTAAATTCAAATGTTCATAAATACACATTTAAATGTCCATAAATACCAATTTAAATGTCCATAAATACACATTTAAATATCCATAAATACACATTTACATCCACATATGCATAACATTTACATCCACATATATAAATCTAAATATTAATCTAAATCTAAATCTATTTATTAATCTAAATCTAATAATTAATCTAAATCTAACAATTAATCTAAATATGAATCTAAATATTAAGCTAAATTTAATAATTAATCTAAATCTAATTATAATTCTAAAAAAATGGGGGCTAACGTCAGCCAGCACGGGGCTGACGTCAGCCCCCAAAACAGGGGACGACGCGGCGCGGTGTACCTGCACGGGCAACACAGCGGGGGATCGGGACGGCGGCGCGGGCGGGGTCGACGGCGGTGATGGCGGAGGGGAACGGCGCGCGACGGTGCAGTGGCGCGCGGCGGCACGGTGGCGCGCAGTGGCGCGGCGGTGCAGCGGCACGTGGAAGGGAGGCGGTGCGACGTTGGGGAAGAAGAAGAGGGAGGCGGCGCGACGGGCGGAGAACTGCTAAGTGTTGGGGGAGGACCGCGGCTATATACCTCCCCACATTAGTACCGGTGCTCAACTAACCCGGGTACTAATGTGGACATTAGTACCGGACCTAGATGAGCCCCGGTACTAATGTGCCTTTTCATTTCGCGCCAAATGGAGAAGCACATTAGTACCGGGGCCAAACTAGGACCGGTACTGATGTTCTTTTGTTTATTTTCGTTTTCGTTTTCCTTTTCTTTTCCTTTTAAATTCCCAAATCTATTTGAATTTGCTCTTAAATTTATTATAAATCATATTGAATACGGTGAAATGGCAGATTAAATCCTATTGTGCTTAACTTAGAAATATATTGTAGAATGTGAACTTACATCTCAAACTTGTCAAATCTATTAATTTAACTTAGTAATAAGTTATTTGGTCAAAACTCTTATGTTCACTTTAAAAATCGAACATGAATATTTTTTTTGCCATGCAAAATTTTACATTCATAAGACTTGTCATGTTATTAACATGTATATCTCGATTTAGTCTTTCTCGTGTATTATTTTACGTTAAATTATTTATTTTATACCCGACGATGCATAGAAATTAAAATAATTAATTTTGATTCATAGAAATACAAGTTCTTGTTACTGAGTCATAGGTACATATTACATTACTTTATTACATGACCATAAATTTTTAAAAAAAAACTTGTTACACATCATCATCTAACGGAACGTGTGTAACCTTCCTCTTCATGAATGTTCCTTGGTTGTGATCGCGACGTAAGTACGGAGCGTCCTCTTGGGCTAACAGAAGGCTTGGGTCAACCTTGACTGAAAAAGGAGGAAGATCATCATCGAACTGATCATAGTCTTCTGAAATGTCAGTCTTGTCCTCAACTCCAACGATTTTTCTTTTTCCTGGTAGAACAATGTGACGCTTCGGCTCATTAGCATTCGACTTATTATTGGCACCCTTCTTTATCGGTGGTTTGCTTGACATGTCTTTAACGTAGAAAACTTGACTCACATCATTAGCTAAGACGAATGGTTCGGCTTTGTACCCAATCTTGTTGAGATCCACTATTCTCATTCCAAAGTTGTCTGTTGTTAAACCTCCTTTATTGTTGACCCACTAGCTCTTGAAAAGAGGGATTTTTAGAGGTCTGTAGTCCAATTCCCATATCTACTCAATGACACCAAAGTATGTTTCTGTGTTCCCTTCGTCGTCTATTATTGCATCTATACGGACATCGCTGTTTTGGTTTGTGCTCTTTTAGTCTTGGGCTCTCGTGTAGAATGTGTACCTATTTATCTGGTATCCTTGGAATGTATCTACTCAGATAGATGGGCTCCTAGCCAACCATCGTAGTTGCTCATAAACAGTTTTATCACCCCTTATTTTCTGCCAAAACCAAGACACGAAAGTATCAATGTGCTTACGTGTCATCCAAGTTTCTGTCTTCCCTATATTTGAGGCCCGAACAATGGACTTGTGCTCCTCCAAGTATGGAGACACAAGGGATGATTGTTTCAGGACAGTGTAATGTGCTTTATCGTATAACTCTGCATCCATGTCCATCCGAGCTTTCTTCCCTAGTGTGCCCTTTCCTCTGAGTCCCCCCTCATGGCGTGATACAGGCAGTCCAATCGGAGACATGTCATCAATAAAGTCGACACAAAACTCTATCACCTCCTCCGTAGCATATCCCTTTGCGATGCTTCCTTCAGGACGAGCGCGATTGTGGACATACTTCTTAAAAATAGACATCAACCTCTCAAAAGGGAACATATTGTGCATATATACAGGTCCGAGGATAAAAATCTCTTCAACTATATGGACCAGAAGGTGGGTCATGATATTAAAGAACGAAGGTGGAAAGATCATCTCAAAGCTGACGAGGCATTCCACGACATCATTCTGTAGCTTTACTAGATTGCGTGGATGGATTGCCTTCTGAGAGATATGGTTGAGGAATGCACACACCTTAATGATCGCTAGTCTCACATTCTCTGGTAGAATACCCCTTAGTGCAACAGGCACGAGTTATGTCATCAACACGTGGCAGTTGTGAGCCTTCAGATTTATGAATTTTTTCTGTTTAAAATTTATTATTCGTTGTATATTTGAGGAGTAGCCCGTTGGGACCTTCATGCTGTTCAAGCAATCAAACATTCTCTGCTTCTCTTTCTTGCTTAGGGTGTAACTAGCAGGAGCCAAGTAATTTCCTTTATCTCTCTTCTCGGGATGTAGGCTTTCTCGTTGCTTCATATCTTTCAGGTCCCTACGTGCTTCAATTGTATCTTTTGCCTTTCCATATACACCTTGGTGGCCAAGTAAGTTCACGCAAAAAATCTTCGTCACGTGCATCACATCAATTGCATTGCGAACCTCAAGTACTTCCCAATAAGGTAGCTCCCAAAATATCGACTTCTTCTTCCACATGGGTGCATGTCTGTCAGCGTCGTTTGGTACATGTTGGCTACCAGAACACTTGCCAAACACTACCTTCAAATCTTTCACCATAGAAAATACAATTTTACCTGCACGGTGCAAGGGCTTTTTACGTTTTTCTCCAACACCTTCAAAATGCTTTCCTTCTTCTCTTAACGGGTGCTTAGGAGGAAGAAATCGACGATGGCCCAAATACATGATCTTCTTACTGTGTTTTAGATACATGCTGCAAGTATCATCTAAACAGTGGGTGCATGCTCGATATCCCTTGTTTGTTTGTCCTGATAGATTACCAAGTGCTGGCCAATCATTGATGGTTACGAACATCAATGCTCGTAGATTGAAGACCTCCTTTTTGTCCTCATCCCAAACTGGTCCACCTTCTTTCTTCCACAACTTTTGCAGATCTTCAATCAACGGTCTTAGATACACATCGATATCATTGCCTGGCTGCTTTGGACCTTGGATGATTATTGGCATCATAATGAGCTTCCACTTTAGGCACAACCAACCCGGAAGGTTGAACATGCATAAGGTCACAGGCCAAGTGCTATGACCGCTACTAAACTCGCCGAATGGATTGAATCCATCCATACTTAAACCAAACCGAATGTTCCTTGCTTCCCCTGCAAAGTCTGCAAATTCTCTGTCAATTAATCTCCATTGGGACCCGTCAGTGGGGCGCCTGATCTTTGCATCTGCTTTGCGTTCTTTTTTGTGCCAACTCATCAACTTTGCATTGGCTGCGCACCTGAATAAATGCTTCAGTCGTGGTACCACTGGAAAATACCATATTACCTTCACAAGAATTTTCTTCTTCTTACCCCCCTCAACTTCATCACCCTCATTGCGTGGGATCTTATAACGCTTCGCTTCGCACACAGGACAAGCCTCCAATTTCTCATAATCGCACCTCGGTAGAGGATACAATCATTAGGGCATGCATGTATCTTTTGTACCTCCAAACTCATAGGACAAACAACTCTTTTAGCTTCGTACGTTGACGCTGGCAATTCGTTTCCCTCGGGAAGCATATCCTTTATGATCTGCATCAAATCATTGAAGCCCTTGTCTGAAAGTCCATGTCTAGCCTTCCATTGCAGCATTTCTAGTGTGCTACCCAATTTCTTCTGCCCCTCTTTGCAACCTGGGTACAACGGTTTCTTGTGATCTTCCAACATACGCTCAAAATTCTTGGACACCTTCACATTTTCACAATCTTCCTTTTCACCGTGTAACATCTCACCGAGTTCGTTGAGAGGCTCATCGGCCGGAGCAGCTCCTTGAGTGTCGCCCATGTAATCCTCTCTCATTGGATCATCTGCAAAGGCACCTTCTTGAGTCCAATCTGGAATCTGATCATCTTCTTCTTCATCGTCTTCCATTATGACCCCCTTTCCCCATGCTTTGTCCAAACAAAATAATTTGGCATGAATCCCCATTTGTATAGGTGGTCGTGAAGACTCTTTATCGATGAGTAATCTTTCAGATTATTACACTTTTTGCATGGACAAATAATGAAACTAGACGGGGGCTTGTTTGCTTCTGCCACATCTAGAAATTCACGCAACCCATTAATGTATTCCATGGAGATTCTCTTGTCGGAGTACATCCATTGCCGATTCATCTACAAAGTATCACCAAAAAATTTTAAAGTGTTCATATCCAACCCACAATACAAAATACGACAAACTTAAATGACCGCCTTACAGAAATTTAAAGTGCGACATATATATGAAAAATTTAATAAAATCTATGCTAATTAACCGATGTTTCATATTTCCAGAAGAGTAACTGTAGACAAATTTCTAATATTTCTAAACTAACTCTAGCATTTCTAGTATTTCTAAAAGTATCATTTCTAAAATATTATTTAATAGAAGAATTAATTTAACAATCATTTCTAAAATATTATTTAATGCTAGTTTAATTTGAAAAAGTAAATCATATGTTCAAATAGATAAAACTAAAAAAATTCTAACATCACATACAACATCTCATCCAACTAACCTCTACAACATTCTAATTGAATAGAGACATAAATGCATGGAAATAAGAAAAAATTCCCATCTTTAGCTCATTTTAAATATCACAAAATACTCCTATTTGAACCATTAAAACTCGAAATAAGTTGCATATATTGAGGGAGGATGAAGTAACTAACCTCGACACCACTTCAAGAGGTGAAATTGTCGAGGAATCGTCGTAAATCCGGCAAAACCTCCTCTAGGGCGCCATGGAGATGGGGAAGCTCGAGTTGGCAAGAGTGAGTGAGTGGCTCGGGCAGAGGAAGAAGAAGACTGGTATTTTTATACGCGGGGAGATTAGTACCGGGCCGTGACGGGCGCCGGTACTAATGTGAGCCGCTCCACATCAGTACCGGTCCGTGCCTGGCGCCGGTACTGATGTGGCAGCTCCACATTAGTGCCGGGGCTGGCCACTGCCCGGCACTGATGTGGCTCTCTGGGGGCGCGTCGGGGCCCTCCCTTCCCACCCGGTACAGATGTGGACATCAGTACCGGTGGACAAAATACCTGGTACTGATGTCCTAGACGGAAGCTCGGTTTTCTAGTAGTGGAGAAGTGGAGGAACGGCATCAATGCATTTGTGTTGCTTTCACTTCTCCTTCTTGGATGTTTCGCTCCTCCTGCTCAGTGTAAGCTACTACTACTCACAACAATACTTCTTCCACTCAGTTCAAAGTTGTTAGTGTTCCAATCCATACCTATTGTATGCATAGGCTTTGATGTGATTTTCTATTGCTGACTAATAGGTCGCTTCATGGAGGAAGTGAATGGACGGTACTTTACGGTATTTTGTGGGCAAGTCGATGATTTTATACTATGCCGTGACCTAGGAGAGCCATGTTGGTGCTGTATGTACTCAGCAACAGAAGGTAGATGCTTTCCTACAAAGGCTGCCTGTGAGCCTACATGTAAACCATAATTTCTATGATTTGAAACACCGAATCATAATTAATGATGGAATGAAAAGAGAAATAAAGGAAATTATGTGTTTTCAAGCTCAATTGTTTTCACCCATTTAGACATTTGGCGAATGTAAACCAATGTGTTGATGCAAAAATCGGGCATGAACCCTGCGTACTAACACACGAAATCCCCGGTGCGAGATGTGTCAGTCAATCTGACCTGCTGATTGATAAAGAAAAAATTGAAAACGTTAAATTGAGGTAACTCAGCTAGAGAACCGATGCCAGAGCATAACAGCTATGCAACCGATACAAAGTAGAGCAAAATCGGCGGTGGTAGGGCTACCGAAGTGCAGCAGAGCAAAATTGAACGTGTTGGTCGATTCGATGAGCAATGCGTAAGCTACCAGGAACAAATTAAACAGTCCTAAGAACGAGTTGTAGCTCGGTTGGTAGGTGTTGCAGATGGGCACACCGCCGGCCTGGGTCCGAATCCCATCGAACACAAGTTTATCTCACCGGGGTTTATCCCCGAAAAAATCTTCTCGCCAGTAAAACCGGGGTTCAGATGTTTTCTAAGTGGGAGGAGGTTTTCTTCTCTTAATGAAAACCGTGAGGGCGGTCTTACCCCCACCAGCTTAGTTTTAGTCAAATTAAATAGTCCTACATTACAATACTCGAAATAGATCTTGATCAGCTATGCAGTAGATTCATAATAATAAAAACAGTAAAAGCCGACAAAGTCTAATCTTGAGTTGGATAAATTGGTGATAAAAACTAAAATGATAAGAACTGGTACAAAGACTTGCAGATCTAGCAATTATCGATAACTTGTGAAGAAAACTTGAAGAAACCACAACGATACGCCCAGTAGCTAAAGCCTAAATATTACTCGGCAAAGTGGAATTTACAAGTTAGCCGGAGATCAAGCGATGCAACCCGACGAACTCGAAGAACTCGCTAAGAAAGAAAAAAGGATGGTGAAGTCGCTGACTTGAAAAGTAAACCACGATAAGTAAACCGCTGCGAGTAAAGTACTCAAAGTAGTAAAGGGTTTTGTTGTATTTTGGTGTGTACAAATTTTATCCAAACCACGTAAGAGCAACTCCAACAGCCTCTTCATTCCATTTTGCATCGGTAAAAAATGAAAAAGTAGCCTCCGACGTTGTTTCCAACAGACTCGGAAAACATCCGCTCGTCATCCTGCCTCGCGATATCCACCCGTCGGCTCGTCAAAAATAGAACGGTGTCCCCCTCGCTATCCCCCGGGTCCCGCGCCATCCCGCGCGGCATTCGCACGCCCTCCCGTGCGTGTTTGCCCTCTCGCCGCCGGCCCCGGCAAGCGTGAGTAGACGAGTAGTGTGCTGATGAACAATGATGCAGCTAGCTGTTCGCTTTTATACAGGGCAGGTGATCAGGGGCGAAGGCGAGAGGACGAGCAAGAAAAGGCCAGCGGCCCAAGAACAATCGATAATTCATGGAAGAGAAGAAGGACCTGCTCCAGAAGCTGACAATCATCTTGATCCCGTTCGTGTTCATGGTGATCCCTTTCGTGGTGATCATCCTGGGCATGTTGTCCCCGCACGCGGCGGAGCCCCGCGGACGAGGACGGGTTGGTGCCAGTGCCGCCAGGCCGGAACTACTCGGTGTCGATGCTGAGCACCATGACGGGCGGCCAGATGATCCTGAGCTGCCGCGCCGCCATCTCCTGCAACTGGGAGTACTCCCACTACTTCATTCTCGACCCCTACAAGCTCTAGCAGGCCTTCTTCCAGCCGCAGGCTACCCCTACGTCATCTTCTGCAAGTGGGGATACATGGGCAACTTCCTCCAGGACTTCGTCGTCTTCAACAGCACCGCCGCCTGGGCGCCGCGGTGTCGCGTCGACAGTGGCGGGTGCCGGTACCTGTTCCAGGACGGCCACATGTTCCTCGTCACCGGGAAGCACCCGCGTGACAACACCAACGGCGAAAGTGTCAGAGTCGGAGGAGGATCCGGGAGCGCCGATGCCAGGTCCAGACCCAACATTGTTGGCTCCGGCGGCGGAGCCTCCGGCCGGCGCGCTCGTCACCAGGGGAGTGGCGGGAGATGATGCTAGTCGTCGTTCTACTTCAGTCCGGCGGCCACGTCCACGTCCACGACGGCGTCGTGCGATCGCGTGTTCCGCACGGCAGGCAGTACGCGGGCGGCGGCGTGGAAGCCAGCGATGTGTCGCGGTCGTCCTCCTGTCTAGTGGACCTGGCAGATAGCTATCCAGTTTTAACTAGGCTGTTGGATTACTCCATACAATTATTGAGTTTTCTATTTTTACAAAGGGCTGAAACTCTAAATTTAGCTAGTAAAAATAAAGAAGCTGTTGGAGTTGCTCTAAGGTCACTATTTATATCCTGAAATCTAGACCTTAGTCCATTACCACAAAGCTCAAACTTGTGCTGTTGCGTGCATGAAGAAATAAAAACTACTATAACTAACGGACTCATGCAAGAGTCAGATTCCTTAACAAACTCACGCCCGTCATCAACCATGCATTGACCCGCCGCCTTCTTTTCTCTGTCCTTTGGCTTGCTTTTGGGAAAATTTGGTGGTGGACACTAACAAAAGGTGGTATTTGCTCCAAGACATTAAAAAATTATGTCTTTGCCGCAACACACTACAATTTTGTAGTAATTTGGTCCTGGACACTCCAGCTATTATTATACTCATTTTTAATAAAACCCACTTAAAACGATTGTTATACCCCGGAAGGAGATAGAAGAGGAGAGGCAAGGAAGGAGGCGGCGCACGGGCCTCCGCAACGAGCTCCCGCACAGGAGCCGAGGAGGGGCGGTGGGAGCTCGCCGTGGCCATGCGTGTCGGGTCTGTCATCCTCGGCTACGGTGCTCCCTGTAACCCGACACATCAGACAGCGGAACCCGCACCCTTGCCGTGCGCAACGCCAGGCCGTGGAGACGCCACCGGCCGCCGCGCAGCTGGTGCCGCAGCAGCGGCTTTGACCTCCACCTCCTCCCCTTCCCTTGTCTCCGTGTCGTCCGAGCGAGGACCCGCTTTGAGCACCGGTGGAGGAGGAGCTTTGCGGGAGAAAGGCCGGCGGGGCCCGCGCGACAAGGGAGGAGGAAGGTCGGCGGAGCCAGCGTGCTCGGGGAGGAGGAGCTCCAGCGGGGCCAGCGCGCTGGGGGAGGAGGAGGCGCCCAACATAGGGAGCTGGCGGAGGTCTGCGCATCCTGTTCCCAGGGGCCAGGCTGCTTCCGTACGCGCCCGTAGCCGCCGCCGCTCCTCCCGCCTCGCCACCTCTGTTTCCTCCACCCACGATTGTTGACGCAAAAAACGGAACAAAGTTCTTCAACGGTAACACGTAACGGATCCCCGGGATGTAACAAGGCGTGCCAGCCGACCTGACCTATGGATCGGCACGGAAAGAATATGAAACGTTAGATGCGGGTTAGATCGGCTAGAGAACCGATGTGGGTCTTCAATAAGTAACAGCCCGATCGGCCGATACAACTGTAGAGCGAATCGGCTAGCTGAAGCAGCCGACGTGCAAGTATAACCAAACCGGCTAGATCAGTCGATTTGATGACATAGGCAAAGCGCGAGCAAAAGCAGAGCGAATTAAGCACTACGAGATAACACTCGAAACCTGATCTGAATCGGCTGTATCGTACTGAGCAACGCAGGAGTGAGATTTAGCCGATACGACGAGATCACGAGCTGGATAAATTGGTGATAAAAGGTAAATAAACAAGAAAATACTTGCAAACCTAGCTGATATCGATAAGTTGTGAATAAAACTTAGACGAAACCACAACGATGCGCCCAGAGGTTAAAGCTCAGTTGTTATTCGATAAAACGGTACTTACAAGCTTGCCGGAGGTCGATCGATGTAGCCCGACGAGCTAGAAGAAATGTGTTTGAAGAAACAAGAAAATAAGAAGTAAAAAAGGGGTGGCGAAGTCACCGACTTGAATAAGTAAAGGTTTTGTTGATTTGGTGTGTACAATCTTCTATGACCACGCATGGTCGCTATTTATGTCCTGAGGACAACTTGACTCCTAGTTGATGACGACAACATTTACTTGAATCTAAAGAAACAAAACTTCTAGAAACTTAATGATTCCTATAAGAATCGGACTCTTTAAACTGATTTTGACCCGTTGTCAACTTGGCTGTTGACCCGCCTCCGTCTTCCTTCCTTTTGGCGTATTTCTTCTTCTACCACGTTTCTCCTCTATCAATAGGCCGATTCCAAATCGGTTGGTTACTTTTCCCTTTTTCTTCATCGGCTTCGAGGTCTTCTCGACATGTGTCAAAAAACGATGTCAACACATGCCCCCAAGTTTCAGAGTAAATTTCTTTTGCTCTGAAATTCTCTCTTTTCCTTCTTGCACATGGGGATTACCAGAAGTTCTTTACTGTTTTTCTGCTCCTGTTTTGAATGTTTTGGATCTTGCCTTATTGATGCCCGATTTGACCGTGTGATTCTGTCTTGCTTCTTCCTTTATAAACTCGCCTCTTCGTTTCATCAACTCTCATGAGCTTTTCTTATTGCTATCCTCAACATATCAGTCTTCTTTAGCCATGGGAGGCATCTCTCTTTGCAAATATTTTCAGGAAGCAGTATAAATTACCGTCCTTTGATGAACTCCTGTTAATCAGAGCTCTACATCCGGATGATGCTATGAAGGTTGCAGTTGCTTTCAGTGTTGTCGAAGGGCAACCATCCTTGGTGTATGCACTGCAGTTTGTCGACGTATAGAATTTCCCAACCTAACTTTGTTGGTGTTAATCATGACTGCAAGTCAATATTGGCCTTCCAGAAATTAAATCATCAGTAATGCATTTGTTTCCCCTTTCATGAATCGGCCTTTATTTCTCGTGTCTGGCCGATAATTACTTTCTCTTTTCTTCAGCCTTTCGATCATGGGGATGTAGAGAGGACTTCTGATGATCATCAACACCCAAAGTATGAATCAACAAGCTCCAATGTTGAGGTAGAAGTGATATCTTTGATTCATATTTCCCATAGATAGGAACAAATTAGAGGCTATGGAGGCTAGGAGAACGTATCTTCTTGAGGACTTGAATCAAGTAGATGGTGAAAGACATCACCAAGATCTAATTTATAAAAACAAAAGATCCAAAGAAGATTTGATGTAATGTGATCGGCTTTCAATAATCTAGCCGATTGTGGTTATCTTCATTGCTTTTGGCTGCCTGAATAGTCTTTCTTTCTTCTGACAATATTTACTGTCTATCTTGTGACTCCTATGTGGCAGATGAATGCTTCCCACCTACTCTTGCATGTTTTAATAATCTTTCAATGTCAACATGTGACTCTGAACCGTCTTTTCCATGCACCCTTCTTATAAAACTCAGTCTATAACCCAATGGTTCTTCACTGGCTTCTTCTTCATAGACCCCTTTCTTTCGTAGCCGAAAGTCTCTGGATCGGCCTGTTGTCTTTAGGCATGGGAGGCATCTTCCTCTTGGAGTGTTTGCAGGAAGATTTAGAGAGCTTTGTTTACTGCAACAGACATCCTCTTGAAATAGTTTTGCTTCATGTCGCTGCCAGTAAGCTTGTTGATATTTCCAACAACATTGAGGGATACTCCTTTTCGTCTTTTCCTCTTTTAGAACTCAGAGTTTTCTCTTTCACCAGCTTTTGAGTACCCCTCCCTCTTTTGGGGAAATGTATCACTGAGATCAATGTTGACCCCTAGAAACTGAGCCATTCACGGAAAAATTGTTACCAATTTGACCGGACTGACATCTTTTCGATTCCTTCTTATCTTCTCTGGCCTCCATTCCCTCTGGTTTGGGCTATAAATAGCACCCATATGCACATCGGCTCTTCACATTTGTTCATCATGGTGTATAGAATAGATCTGATAGGGCGCAGGCTTCTGCTCTTTGATCTTTCCTTTTTACTCTTTCCCACCATGGTTAGAAGAATTCTTGTGAAGTAGTGCAGCATCACCTCACCTTCTTCGACTCCTTTTGCGAAGCCAGGAGGTACAACAGCTAGAAGAATCCTTGTGAAAAGCTTGGGTTCAACGGCTGAAGAGAAGGAGCAAGGCAGAATGACCTGCTGCACCTGTATCAGAGGAAGAGCGCGCCGTGGGGACGACCACCTTGGTCATCAACTCGTGGAGCTCTCGGCGGAAGACCATAGAATCTAGCGAAGATCTTAGTATTCCGTTTCCTCTTCGCTGTACCCCATCTCTCTCTGGTGTTCATCGATTTAACATCCTCGTCACATGAGAGATAGGATAATTATCTTCTAAATCTTGTACTCCGTTGTTCTTCTATGAAGATGTAAACACGATGTACTGAAATATGAGGAAAAGTGTATATATATGCTCTTATTTTTGTTCTAAGGGCGATTGTTACATCGGCCATTATCTGAATCTTGTATCGGCTATAAATGTTTGAACACTCCTCTATAATTTTTTCCACTAAAAGTGATAACTTAGTATCGGCTATTATCCAAAATCTAAATCGGTTGAATAGCCAGAAGTAGTAATCGACTAAATAATTAATCCAATTTTGAAACCTTGACTTGATCTTGTCTAGCATCGGCCTAGTCTTGTTGAAGTCCAGTTTTCTTAATCGGCCGATGTAGTTTTTATTCCTTTTTAGGAACCGATGAACTGGATCGGTTGGAGCTCGAAGTCAGACATCTTGAGGAACTCTGTCTCCCACACTTTCCCTGATATGCAGATGACTTTATCAAAGTTCCAATGTGTATCGGCCGCTGCAATATGGAAGGAAGAATCGGCATTGACTACTTCCACTGAATCTCCAATCCATTGGATCACGCATTGATGCATGGTGGACGGAATGCAACAGTTGGCGTGAATCCAATCTCTTCCAAGTAGTAAATTGTATGATCCCTTCCCCTTGATAACAAAAAAGGTAGTTGGAAGGGTTTTGCTGCCGATTGTCAGGTCCACACATATAGCACCCATTGTCGATCATGAGTTTCCTTCGAAGTCGAGTAGCATGATATCGGTCTTGGTTAAGTCTTGTTCACTTTTCCCAAATCTTTGAAGCATTGAGTAGGGCATGAGATTGACTGATGCACCACCATCTACCAAGAGCCTTGTGACTGGCTTTCCATTGACAAGTCCTTTGAGAAACAAAGCTTTCATATGTTGATGCTTTTCCTCATTTGGTTTCTCAAAACTAGCTAGCATTGGATCCAAAGTTAACTGAGCCGATCCTAACTCCTCATCTGAATCTTCATCTGAGTTGTCTTCAAGAGTCATAAACTCCTTAGGCAGCATGAAGACCATATTAATATCGGTCGTTGGTTGACCTTTTCCCTTGTTATCAAATTTGGGCTTAGGTTTCCAACTTGGGATCGGACCTTCTTCTTGTCAAGTATTTGCCTCTCAATCTCTCCTTGTTGTTCCAATTGTCACAAGCGCTGGATCCTTCTCTTCTGAGACTTGGTTAGACCTTCCGAGCACCATTTAGGTTGATGAACTATGTGTTGGCGTCTGTTGTCATATGTAGCATTACACCTTTCTGGATTTCTTGCCAACACGTCTTCATCAGGGACCCTACTGTCAGCCATCTCTTCTAGACAATCAGGGTTTGTCCGATTTTCTTTGACTTTGCCTCCTAGCCGATCATACACGCTGATCCTGCCCCCCAGCCGATCATGTACTGAGACCCATTGTTCATGAAATTCTCAGCTGTTGTGTATTGCTAGCCTATTTCCTCTATTATCGAAGCAAGCCCTTTTGGAAGATTGTCCTTTAGAGTAAAAACCATTGCACTTTGGACAATTATCCCTTGTTGGAAGTTTAATCCCTTCCTCCCAACAATATCTGAAAAATGGGCGCCTCCAGTGATTTGAATTGCGTCTCGCCTGAGGACCAGGTGTGTCCGAGGACCAGTGGGTCGCTCCTTAGTGATGAGTGATTGACAACGTTGTGTGGACTGATGCTTGGCTAAGTGTGCAGGTACAGGTTGCGGCTTGACTCGTGTCGGTACAGGTGAAGAACAAGCGCGAAAGGACTTAGCCGTGGCGGCCTCCGGGTGATAGAGTGGCAAGTAGGCTTGGTTCGATGGACCCGGTGGCCGATGGGGTCAAGTGCGAGCCGTGCGGTGCAAGACTGGCGAGCTGAAGTCGTGAACATGTGCCGGTGCAAGGTAGCGGATGGAGCCCGAAGCTTGCACGCGAGGTTTGTTGGTTTGCCCACAAAACTTTCGGTGGACGGTTTCTTGGTTTGGGCCTCAAAACCAAGACCAGAGGCCCGAGGCGACGGAGACGGTGATCCGGGAGCTTCGGGAAGCTTCGAGGCGGGGGGCACGTGGCATGATCATGGGGTTTGCGTCGATGTGAAGCGAAGCCACGGTGGAAGCGTGTCCGTCCGATGAAGACTTGACCAAAATGTCCCTGAGGGGTTGTATCTTCTATTTGAGTTGTCGGGGTAGCGTGGTCATTTACCTCCCTCCGATGGACTTCGTATAAATAGCGGAGAGGTGGATGGCATCTCTCTCTCTTGGACTCTAGGGCTTCCTCCCCCGGTAGATTGCTCTGAACTGCTTCTTTTCCCTCTGTATTCCTTAGGATAGATTCTTGTATAGACTCTGACCTCTGGATGTATGGAAGCATTTGGCATTCCGATGATCTCCTAGTCCTTTGTGATTTTCGTGTCATTTTCGGGGCTATTTTTGGGGGTTTCATTCTTCGCTCGATTCGTGGATTTGAGGGCGTTTCTTCTCGGATTTCTTTGAGGGGATCATGGGTGGATGCCTTGCGCATCTTTGTGTGTGATCTTGACCCCTCAAACACCAGGAAACACCTTCGATTCGTGCGTTTTTGGTTGGTGCCCGAGTTCATGGTGGTGGTTCGTGTGATCCGCGATTCCCGGTGATTTAGGGAGTTAGAGGTCGAGATTTTTGGGGCATAGCTTCCTTGTGTGACGCTTCTCATCTCCCCAAAATCTTGTCTCAAGAGCTCTAGCCATTTGGGAGATCCGGTGATGGAAAGGTGGAGTTGACTCCCGAGCTCGAGCGTTTTTCTGCTCTGTTCGCGCTCGGCAGACAGTCCGCGGCCTCCGTGCGGACGGTCCGCGAGGTGCCTGACAAGCTGGCTGTTCTTCGTATTCTTTGCGTGTTCTTGAGGGTCTTTCATTCGATCCGTTGAGCCGGTTGGTTTTTGGTGCACGAAGTTTGCGGACGGTCCGTACTAGAGTGCCGGACGGTCTGTGACAAGGCGGACGGTCCGCGGGTCCATCACGGACGGTCCGTTTTTCCTCGGTGCGCTACTGGAGGTTCTGGTGGTATTTTCGGACGGTCCGCCGAGACCTCACGGACAGTCCGCGCCGTCATCGCGGACAGTCCGCCAGGTCCTCCCGGACGGTCCTCCCGGACGGTCCGCCAGGGACTTCGCAGAGTTGCCTAAGTCCTTTGATTCTTGTCTAGTTGCTTCCGCTCTTTGCTCCTAGGCTTGTCTCTTGATCGTGTAGGCTTGTGTGTGTCTTGTTTGGAGCTTTCTTTGTGTGCGCGAGCATTTGGAGTGGCAATCAGGGTATAGGCCGAGTTCGACCTTCGGGAAGAATTTTTATCGGCTCCCATTCACTCTCCCCCTCTCTAGTCGCCCTACTCGGTCCTTCAATTAGTATCAGAGCCGGTTACAGATCTTCGTGATTCTAACCAGTCTAAGATCCAAAGATGGGTGACTATGGAAAGGGGTCGGGTCCTCCGCACTTTGATGGCAAGAATTACCTGATGTGGGAGAGGCGCATAGGCGCGTTTTTGCAAGGGAAGGCAACTCTTATCTGGGAGGTCACTCAGAATCCTCATTATGTCATCCCAGATAGTTTTCTACTTCCAGGATCGCGGGACATGTGTGAGGCCAACAGCAAGGCCGTTGATTACTTGTTCTGTGCTCTCTGTGCCTCGGAGTTCGAGCGAGTGTACGGAGAGAATGTGGCCGGAAAGATTTGGCTCAAGTTGAGAAATGCTCATGTTGGCAATGCCCAAGTGCAAGCCTGTTTATTTTCCACTTACCGGAGAGAGTACGAGAACTTCACTCATCTCCCCGGTGAGTCGACCGATGCTATGTTTCAGCGCTTCACTAGCATAGTCAACAACATGAGGGCCAATGTGACAGTGCTCCCATACACGGATCATGATCAAGCTATCAAGCTTTTGCATACCCTGGATAGGTCTGTGTGGAGTGCCAAGGTCGAGGCCATTGAGGAGTCAAGTGTGTATGATACGCTGACGCTGAATGAGCTATTTTCCAAGCTCAGGTCCTCGGAGGTTGATCGTGGCTTGAGAACCAAGAGCGAGAGCCCCACTGATCCTCATAGTTTGGCTCTTGTCTCAGGATCGAGGTCTAACGCTAACTCTGGTGGTTTCTCTTTGTCTTGTCTTGTGTCTTTGCCAGATGAGGACTTCGATGTGCTGAGCGAGGACGATCTCGCTTTGTTGAGCAAGAGGTTTGGGCGGATGTACGAAGACCGCAAGAATGCAAGGCGGAGCTCGGGGATGTGCTATCAGTGCGGGAAGCATGGGCACTTCATCGCCGAATGCCCTGAAGCCATGGAGATCAAGAACGACTACAAGGGCAAGCTCAAGCACGACCACAACAAGCTCCGCTCCCGGAACGACTACAAGGACAAGCACAAGAAGAGTAGCGGCCACAAGAAGAAGACCACTCGAGCGATGGTGGCCGGAGCGAACGACATCGACTCGACATCAAGTGATGCTTCTTCCAACTCGAGCAGCGAGGAAGTGCAAGAAAGGCGCAAGGACAAGCGGCACACGGGCAAGAACTTCACCGGCCTAAGCTTCGTCGCACAAGGTGGATTTTGCGGCATGGCGCACTCCAAGAAGGGTGGGAGGCACAGCTCGGATTCAAACTCCGATTCCGAAGAAGAGGTACGACAGGATCCCAACTTCTTGCTAGAGGAGAATGCTAGGCTCAATGAGTTGCTTGATAACCGTGATGATGTGCTTAGAAAGGCCAACAAGGAGAAGAAGGAATTTAGGCCTTTGTTGGGTGATGCTAAGGATAAGATAGCCGAGCTTGAATCCTTGCTTGTGGATGCTAGAAATGAGATAGGTGCTTTGAAATCTGCTCCTGTGGTGTCTGATGAGATGGATTGTGGTGATTGCTCAGTTTTTCTTGCTGGTTTGACTGCTCTCAAGGAGAAGCATGCCTCTACTTTGGAGGAACTAGAAGTGATTAGGATTGAGTGTGATGAATTGAAATCTAGGCCAGCTTTACTAGATGCTTGTACCTCATGTCTTGTTTTGCATGCTAGGCTAGATGAGTCTCACACTAGAATTGTTTCTCTTGAGGCTGCATTGAAAGCTCCTCTTCCTACATCATGTTCAACCTGTGAAATGCATGCTTTGAAAAACATGGAACTTGCACACTATGTTGATCGTCTGCAGGATGAAAATGATGAATTAAGAAAAATGATGGGGTGGTTGTCTGGGCATGAGCCACAATTGAGTTTGATGTTGGCTCAGTTTAAGAGGTTTGATGGTCAGGCGTTGGGGGCTGACAAGTGTGGTGAGAAGAGTGGTGAGGGAGAAGAGAAAGCTGGAGAGATCCCCATTCCACCACATACGACACCGATGAACAAATTTGCACCCAAACCAAACCACCTCAGAAACAAGCTAGACACAACACCAGATCCACCAATGTTCCCCCACAAAGCTGAGAACTACCAAAAACCCATCAAGTTTGTGAGCACCCAGGGGAGTGTCTTTGATGGGAAGACAGGAGAGAAAGCTGGAGAGAAGCTTGTAGAGAAACCACAGCCTAAGCCAGTGCCGATCTGCTTCCATTGTGAGTATTGTGGGAGGGATGGGCATAAGGATGAGTTCTATTTCCGGAGGAAGAGAGATGAGAGGTTTGCTAGGGAGATGGCAAACAAGGACAGGTACCACCTTGCTCGTGGTGTGCCTGAGCCTCGTAGAGGGCCTCTGCCTAGGGGTGAGGTGTATGTGCGTACAGTTCCCACTCGAGGAGGTGGAGGTGGAGGTGTGTTTCCTCAGAGAGACAGGCGTGTTGGGTTTGGGCGTGGTGAGTTGGCTCGACGAGCTCCTTCTCATGAACGTTACGAGTTTGGGAGGCACGATCAGAGCTTTGGGTCTCAAATGGACTACGGGCCACGTTTTCCCCCTCGTGGTGCGCGTACTCCTCCAGTGAGACGTGACAGGTAATTTGGTGGTAGGCGTGAGAGGGCTCCGCCTCGGGGTGTTGGTAGAATGGACTTTGCTAACCCTTCTTTTGAGCAAATGGCTCGACACTGGTTTGACTCTTTTGGAACTAACCCCAGTGTTGAGTCGCTTGCTCATTCTCGTTCTCATTTTTTATTGCAGGTGGGAGGCTTGGAGAACTTTTGGTTGATCGACTCCGGTTGCTCACGACACATGACCGGAGATCGTGGGTGGTTCTCCAGCCACACCCCGGTGAGTACGAGGGAGTACATCACTTTCGGGGACAATGGGAGAGGACGAGTGCTTGCTGAAGGTATGGTGAAGGTGAGTAGCAAGGTGACCTTAAGAAGTGTGGCCCTGGTCAAGTCACTTGGTTTTAACCTGTTGTCAGTATCTCAATTACTCGACGAAGGTTTTGAGGTTCGTTTTAAGTCGGGTGCTTCTCGTGTGCTTGATTCTCGAGGCGATCTTGTCTGTATGATCGTCCCCGAGGGTCAAATCTTTCGTGCCGATTTTTCCCAGTCTGTTGGTCCTCCTCGATGCTTTGTTGCTGGTGTTTCGGCTGAGCTTTGGAAATGGCATAGGAGGTTGGAACACTTGAGCTTTGAGTTGCTTTCCCGCTTGAGTGGTCTTGATCTTGTCCGAGGTTTGCCTATGTTGAAATTCGAGAAGGATTTGGTTTGTGCTTCTTGTTGGCATGGAAAGATGGTTGCTACTTTTCACACCCCTCTGACTGCGGTCATGAACGAGCGACCTTGTGAGCTATTGCACATGGATTTGGTTGGGCCAACTCGTGTTCGCTCTGCTGGTGGGAAGTGGTATGTTCTTGTGGTTGTTGATGATTTTTCGAGGTACTCTTGGGTTTTCTTTTTGGAGGATAGAGTGAGACATTTGGCTTTGTTTGGGACTTATTCTTGAGGTTGAAGAATGAGAGACATGGTGATGTCATTCGAGCTATACGCAGTGACAATGGCACAGAGTTTAAGAACTCTCATTTTGATGCCCTTTGCAGTGATCTTGGTCTCGATCATCAGTACTCTTCTCCATACATCGCTTGCCAGAATGGCGTAGTGGAGAGGAAGAACCAGACCCTTTGTGAGATGGCCAGGACGATGCTCGATGAGCACAGGACTCCTAGGCGTTTCTGGGCCGAGGCGGTCAATACCGCTTGCTATGTCTCAAATCGCATCTTCCTTCGTGCCTTTAAGAAGAAGACCTCTTATGAGCTGATGCATGACTGACAACCCAAGGTGAGTCATTTTAGAGCTTTTGGTTGCAAGTGTTTCATTCTGAAGAAGGGCAAGTTGGATAAGTTGGAGTCTAGATGTTCGGATGGTATCTTTCTCGGTTATGCGATTCACTCTAGAGCATATCGTGTGCTCAATCTTGACACTAACCGAATCATGGAGACTTGCGAGGTTACCTTCGACGAGACACAACCATGTAGCTCTTCTGCTTTTGAGTGTGCAGGTGACGAGGAGATTGGAGCGAGGATCTTTGAGGATGAGAAGGATGGAGATGGAGATGAAGACGATGATGGTGGTGATGCTCCCGTGGCTGATCGTGTACACGCTACTTCCACTACTACGACGACGATCGAGGATGGACCATCCCCTACACCCACTACGACTGAGGCTGTTCGAGTGGAGGCTGCTGCTGAGGGGGAGGTTGTGTCCAGGCGAGAGGCTCCCTGGCATGTACAGATCGATCACCCACCGACGACGATCATTGGTGACCTTCATGAACGCACTACACGGTCGAGGTCAAGGAACACTTCTCATTTTGCTCACTCTACTTTTGTTGTGTCGTTTGAGCCCAAAGATATTCGACACGCTTTGTCTGACGAGAATTGGGTGAATTCCATGCATGAGGAGTTGGAGAATTTTGAGAGAAACCTTGGGTGTTAGTCGATCCACCACCAAATTGCTGTCCCATAGGTACTAAGTGGGTGTGGAAGAACAAAGAAGGTGAGAATGGGATGGTTGTGAGAAACAAGTCGAGGTTGGTGGCGCAGGGGTTCAACCAGAAGGAGGGGATAGACTATGAGGAGACATTTGCTCCTGTGGCACATTTGGAGGCAATTAGGATCCTTCTAGGCTTTGTCGTGGCTAAAGGGTTCAAGTTGTACCAAATGGATGTCAAGAGTGCTTTCTTGAATGGGGTGATAGAGGAAGAAGTGTATGTGAGGCAACCCCCGGGGTTTGAGAATGAAAAATACCCACACCATGTATACAAACTCCAGAGAGCGCTCTATGGGTTGAAACAGGCACCTAGAGCTTGGTATGGCAGGTTGAGAGGCTTTTTGCTAAGTAAGGGGTTTGTGATGGGCACAGTTGATAAGACCCTGTTTCTCCTTAAGCATGGGAATGACCTTTTGATTATTCAGATATACATGGATGACATAATCTTTGGTGGCTCTTCTCATGATCTTGTTGCCAGATTTGCAGATGACATGAGCAGGGAATTTGAGATGTCCATGATGGGTGAGATGCAGTTTTTCTTGGGCCTCTAGATCAAGCAGTGCAAGGACGAGACGTTTGTACATCAGGCGAAGTACACCAGGGACATGGTGAAGAAGTTTGGCATGAACGACTCCAAGCCGCTAACTACACCGATGAGTACCACTACGGCTTTGGACGCGGACGAGGATGGCGAACCCGTGGACCAGAAGGAGTACCGGAGCATGATCGGCTCCCTCCTCTACTTGACGGCGATGAGGCCGGACATACAGTTCAGTGTGTGTCTGTGCACTCGTTTTCAGGCTTCACCGAGGACTTCACATCGGCAGGCTGTCAAGCGGATTTTCAGGTACTTGAACTACACTCCTGAGTTTGGTCTTTGGTATTCTGCCTCCTCGACACTCAGACTTCACGGGTACTTCGATGCTGATTTTGCTGGGTGTCGATTGGACCGCAAGTCTACCTCTGGGTGTTGTCAGTTCCTTGGTTCTTCTTTGGTCTCTTGGTCATCTCGCAAGCAATCCAGTGTAGCCCAGTCCACTACAGAGGCCGAGTATGTAGCTGCTGCTAGTTGTTGTTCCTAGCTGCTTTGGATGACCTACACCATGAGTGATTTTGGTGAGGAGTGCTCCCAGGTTCCACTTTTCTGTGACAGCACCAGTGCCATAAGCGTAGCCAAAAATCCTGTCCTCCACTCCAAAACGAAACACATAGAAGTGAGGTACCACTTTCTGAGGGACAATGTTGAGAAGGGAAACATATCTTTGTCCTATGTCCCTACCCAAGACCAGCTAGCCGACATTTTCACTAAACCGCTTGATCAAGTCACTTTCACTCGCTTGCGGGGTGAACTTGGGGTGTGCTTTCCTTTCTAGCGAGTCTTGGACCTTCTCATGTATATATGTGTCATATGTTCATTTTGTTGCATTTTCTTCATGCATTTTACTTTCTGTACAAAACCTGGTAGGATAGCTATCTTTGGATCACTTGTGCTAGGAAAAGCTTCTCTTATATACATTGATCACTGATGTGCTATATGTGTGATATGTGCATGTTTGGTAAATAGTGGATGTGAATGCTATGCTCTTGATGGTTTTGCCATATACTTATGTTGAGATAGCCTTCTTTTGATGAAAATGCTAAAATTGTGTCTCTCATGAGTAGATGCTTGTCTATGCTCAATTTGTGCTTAAATGCCTATATCATGTTTAGTTTGTGCTTCAGAATCATGTTCTCTTTGCTTGGGGTCAAATACCTTTTTGTCATTGTAAAGGTTTAGCCCTTTTGCTTGCTTGGGGAGGAGCATAAGCTTCTTTTTACCGCAAAGGCACTTCATGTACCATGTTTTAAACTTGAAAATAAAATTGGTGTGTGAATTGCCTTATGCTTGAAAAATGAGCTCCTAATCATGTTTTGATATTCATATCTTGGGTGCTCAACCGTAGCATGTTGTCTACCATGAGAAGTCTCATTTTAAGAAGTAGACACATGGCTCGGTCGCTTTAACATGACTTGAGTAGCTTGTGGGCATTTATAATGATCTTGTGATGAGAATTTGTGATCTTGCATAAACTTTGGATGATCTAGTGTATTTGTGCTCAAATTGCCATGGATGGGTTCTAGCTCATGAGATGAATGTTTCTTTGTGAAAATTGCTTAAAATTGCTTTTGGCTATGTGACATGCTTATATGTCTCTACCTTCTTGATGGCAATGTGCTAACTACACTATGTCTACTTTGCTTGCTCTATGTCTCATGTGTAGCATTTTGTTGTGCTTTTTATATATTTGAGAAGCTTGGTAGATTATTTATATGCTTTGACATGCATTTTTCATGAAAACAAGGGGAAGAGTTTCATATACCTTGATTCATGCATTGTCAACAACGGGGAGAGTTTGGGAGAAGTTATGCACATTTGGGGAGAATTTTCATGCATTGAGAGTTTTTGTGGAAAATTGGTATGAATTTGTGAGATGTTGCATGTGAGGACAAAATTGAGAAGAAAAGGTTGCATTTGCTCAGGGGGAGTTTGCATATGTGCAGGGGGAGCTCCCTTGGTTTTCCTGAGTTTTGTGCTTTGTGGTGTGCTCTTTGAGAGCTTTGTTTTGTCTCGGCTGTGTCGAGCCGTTGCCCTTGTCTTAGGGGGCCGAGACTTGGTTTGGCGAGTTATCTTGTTTTTCGCTTGTTCTTTGGCTTTGGATCACTTGCTTTGGAGGTTTGTGTTCGTGGTTGTTTTCTTTTCTTTTCTTTTTCTCTGTGTGATTTCTATGGGTGTTGTCAATGCACTCATCAAGGGGGAGATTGAGGACCAGGTGTGTCCGAGGACCAGTGGTGGGTCGCTCCTTAGTGATGAGTGATTGACAACGTTGTGTGGACTGATGCTTGGCTAAGTGTGCAGGTACAGGTTGCGGCTTGACTCGTGTCGGTGCAGGTGAAGAACAAGCGCGAAAGGCCTTAGCCGTGGCGGCCTCCGGGTGATGGAGTGGCAAGTAGGCTTGGTTCGATGGACCCGGTGGCTGATGGGGTCAAGTGCGAGCCGTGCGGTGCAAGACTGGCGAGCTGAAGTCATGAACATGGGCCGGTGCAAGGTAGCGGATGGAGCCCGAAGCTTGCACGCGGGGTTTGTTGGTTTGCCCACAAAACTTTCGGTGGACGGTTTCTTGGTTTGGGCCTCAAAACCAAGCCTGGAGGCCCGAGGCGACGGAGACGGTGATCCGGGAGCTTCGGGAAGCTTCGAGGCGGGGGGCACGTGGCGTGATCGCGGGGTTTGCGTCGATGTGAAGCGAAGCCGCGGTGGAAGCGTGTCCGTCCGATGAAGACTTGACCAAAATGCCCCTGAGGGGTTGTATCTTCTATTTGAGTTGTAGGGGTAGCATGGTCATTTACCTCCCTCCGATGGACTTCGTATAAATAGCGGAGAGGTGGATGGCATCTCTCTCTTGGACGCTAGGGCTTCCTCCCCCGGTAGATTGCTCTGAACTGCTTCTTTTCCCTCTGTATTCCTTAGGCTAGATTCTTGTATAGACACTGACCTCTGGATGTATGGAAGCATTTGGCGTTCCGGTGATCTCCTAGTCCTTTGTGATTTTCATGTCATTTTCAGGGCTATTTTTGGGGGGTTTCGTTCTTCGCTCGATTCGTGGATTTGAGGGTGTTTCTTCTCGGATTTCTTTGAGGGGATCATGGGTGGATGCCTTGCGCATCTTTGTGTGTGATCTTGACCCCTCAAACACCGGGAAACACCTTCAATTCGTGCGTTTTTGGTTTGTGCCTGAGTTCATGGTGGTGGTTCATGTGATCCGCGATTCCCGGTGATTTAGGGAGTTAGAGGTCAAGATTTTTGGGGCATAGCTTCCTTGTGTGACGCTTCTCATCTCCCCAAAATCTTGTCTCAAGAGCTCTAGCCGTTTGGAAGATCCGGTGATGGAAAGGTGGAGTTGACTCCCGAGCTCGAGCGTTTTTCTGCTCTGTTCGCGCTTGGCGGACAGTCCGCGGCCTCCGTGCGGACGGTCCGCGAGGTGCTGGCAAGCCGGCTGTTCTTCGTGTTCTTCACGTGTTCTTGAGGGTCTTTCGTTCGATCTGTTGAGCCAGTTGGTTTTTGGTGCACGAAGTTTGCGGACGGTCCGTACTAGAGTGCTGGACGGCCCGTGACGAGGCGGATGGTCCGCGGGTCCATCACGGACGGTCTGTTTTTCCTCGGTGCGCTACTGGAGGTTTTGGTGGTATTTTCAGACAGTCCGCCGAGACCTCACGGACGGTCCGCGCCGTCATCGCGGACAGTCCGCCAGGTCCTCCCGGACGGTCCGCCAGGGACTTCGCAGAGTTGCCTAAGTCCTTTGATTCTTGTCTAGTTGCTTCCGCTCTTTGCTCCTAGGCTTGTCTCTTGATCGTGTAGGCTTGTGTGTGTCTTGTTTGGAGCTTTCTTTGTGTGCGCGAGCATTTGGAGTGGCAATCGGGGTATAGGCCGAGTCCGACCTTCGGGAAGAATTTTTATCAGCTCTCATTCACTCCTCCCCCCCTCTCTGGTCGCCCTACTCGATCCTTCATCACCCATTCTTCTCCTTCTCTGATCCTCTGATGATGGCGTTGATACTTGTTCAGAAGAAACTAGGATTGAGTAACTTTGCCGGGCACTGCTGGTTTATTTTTCCTCAAACAGTCCTTTTCCTTTTGCTTCTTCTGTTGTTATCTGAGCCTTTGGATCGATGACCTTTTTATTCTGACCCGATTCGGATGTCAACACCTTTGTTTGTGAAGTTGATTCCACTACATTGGTAGGGAAAGGATGTTGATCAATCTTCATCGGCTTTCCTGACTTGGAAGGTGTCTCAAATTTGAGCTTCCCTTGATCTATTGCATTATGAATCTGCTGACAAAACACCTTGCATTCGTTAGTGTTGTGGGATGTAGCATTATGCCATTTGTAGTACTTGATCTTCTTAAGCTCTTCAGCACTTGGAATAGTGTGATTCTAAAAGATTTTAATCTGCCCTTGCTGGAGAAGGAGATCAAATATCTTATCGGCTTTAGTTATATCAAAACCGAACTTTTCAGGTTCTTTCTTTCCGAAAGGACACGCAATCGGCTTCCTGTTTGGCACCCATTCAGCTAGATTGACTTCAGCCTCTTCTTCTGAATCGAAATTTTCCACATAAGAGACCTTCTTCTGATAACTCTTTCGAGTTTCGTAGGGCCGAGAAGAACTTTCATGGCTTAATCAGTGAACCAACTGGCTTATATTCTCAAACTCCTGCGAAGCATACTTCTCCTTGATTGAAGGCAGGAGTCCTTAAAAAGCCAATTCTGCTAGCTGCTTATCAGTCAGAGATAAGCTGAAGCACTTGTTCCTTGTCTCTTTGAATCTCTGAATGAAATTCACTACCGATTCATCGTTCCTCTGCTTTAAGCTGGTCAGATCAGTGATCCTCATTTCATGTATTCCGGAGAAGAAATAACCATGGAACTTCTTCTCAAGATCTTCCCAACTTAGAATAGAATCAGCTGGTAGCGATGTAAACCAAGCAAAGGCTGATCCTGATAAAGAGGATGAGAACAACCGAACCCTTAATGCCTCATTCGATCCTACATCTCCACACTGAATAATGAATCAGCTGATATGCTCGATAGTGGGGTCATCTTGACCAGTAAACTTGGTGAAGTCAGGCACTTTATATCTCTGAGGAAAGGGAATTTGATCAAAATAAGCAGGGTATGGCATCTGATAGACGTTGGTTTGCTGCTTTGGTTTTAACCCGAACTGTTTTTGTATCAAATCTGAAATCTCAGCCATAAACTTCTTGTTTTGATCAATCGGCTGATTACCTGCCGAAGGACTTGGCCGATTTTGCATAATTCCACCTGTCCCCAACTGTTCGTGTATAATTGGTTGTGAAGCCAAAGGCGACTGAAAAGCTGTATATTGAGGAATCCCACCTAAATAAGGTACTCCATGCTGAGGTCCTTGCTGCGTATGCTGCTTGTTTAGAGTACTTTGTATATGCTGTTCTGGCAACCGATATGTCGAATTCCCTGTTTGAGCCATTTGATCCCATAATGCTACCTGATACATGGCATTATTGTATTGCTCCTGCAAATTTGCAGCATAGGTTCTAACTGCATAAGCTTGATCCGCTGGGCTCATCTGTTCTGGTGTCATTGGATGACTTATGATAGGTTTGACCAGCTGCTGCTCCACCAGGATTTACTTGTGTCGGAGTTTTCTGCATGCTGGAATCTTCTTAAGCCGATTGAATAGGTTTGACCATGTGCATATGCATAAGCTGAATATCATAATGCCTCGCCTTGAGAGTCTTCGGTTCAATAAAAGAAAATACGATTCCTTTGTCGTGCTGTACTGTAGTTCCAATTAACTCTCCAAACTTTGTAGCATACGGACCAATAGAGGTTTCTCCCATTTGTTGAATTACTTCAGTTGCAACTCCCTTCCCATTTGTGTCTTTTTCTGAAGGAATCGGCGCATCAGGGATAGTAGGAGTGTCGTTGTCGTATGGACCTCCCTGGGCCCACTACCTCGGTGGGTACCAGGACCGACTACTCGGTGGACCCCTGGGACTACTCGACTTGCGCTGCACGGCACCTGATGGCGTGAAGCACAAGGGCTACAGAGGAGAAGTACCCGGATAGGAAGCTGTACATGTCCCGCACTGTATAGAGGACTCCTAGACGTACTCGACTAGTACTCTCTCCCTGAACCGACTTGTAACCCTGCCTCCCGGACTATATAAGGCGAGGCAGGGACCCCCCTCTCTCTGACGGCCTAAGATTGCATCATCTTGTAATCGCACCCAATCAATCCAGAGCCACGCAGCATACAGGACGTAGGGTATTACGCACCCCGCGGCCCGAACCTGTCTAAATTGTGTGCCACGTGTCTCTTCCTTCGAGTTACCGATCTCGGCGAGGCCACATTCATCTACTTCGGGTACTCCCCTTAGTAGGTTGCCGGTCTAAAACACCGACAGCTGGCGCGTCAGGTAGGGGGTACCCGTCGGAGAGTAGATAGTGGGGGATCGCCAGACCTGGAACTCGAAGGTATGCGCGAGGACACAAGACACGAGATTTATACAGGTTCGGGTAGCCAGAGTAGCGTACCTTACGTCCTGTTTGGAGTAGTATTACGCCCTGCGCTTGGGTGTTGTTCCCCGGAGGGATTGTTGATGTCCTCCTAGGTACCCAGCCCTCCTTTATATAGTCCAGGGGGCGGGTTCCTAGTCGGTTACAAGGTAGGAGTCCTAGTAGGATTACACGGGAATTCTAAGAGGAGTCCGCCTTCCTCCTTCCTTGCAGGTACCCGGGGTTTATGCCCGACAAGCCCCCGAGCACATTGTAATCGAGAGTAGTAGTTCGAGTAGTCTTGAAGCCTCTTCGAGTAGTTCTTGAGCGTCCTCGAGTACTGCTTGGAGAAGTCTTCAATAGTACTTGAACTGCCGCGAGGCTGGAAGGTGGTCCAGCTCATCAGTCTTGAAGTCGAGATTATATGGAAGTGCGATTGCAAAATCGCACTCCATATGGAGTAGCCCCCGAGTCTTAGTTTGAGTCGCAGACTCTAACTGAGGGTCAATCTTGATTCTGAATCTTCTGTCTTGAAAAAATTAACTGATGGGTGTAGCCTAGCAGCCCCCGAGCCTTGGAACGATTGAAGAATCAATCCAAGGGTCTTTAGTGTTTGCGGAAGTCATCATCTGAGTACTCTTGTAGCGTTCAGCCCCCGACCTCGTCGCCAGGTGAGCCTTCGAGGTCTTCGATGGTGAGGGCTTCATTCTCCAAGTGCACGGTGTCTTCACTCGCATTCGCTCGGGGGCTACGGCGGTGGCTTTCTACAGCGGCGCATTCGGATCTACAATCCTCTCAACGGCGGCAGTGCGCACTGGCGGTGATTTCTGGCTCGATCTGCTAGGAATGGCTGCGAATGCGTGGGGTGAAAAACCCTAAGGGTTTCGGCTTCTATTTATAAGTCAACAGCGGCCCCTCCAACGGCCGGATGGATAAGTCTGTACACGGCTGACTCAGCGGCGGTGCTTGACTCTTCAACTTCTACTAGTCGACACGCCTCGTCTCGGGGGCTCGGCTACTTCTACTCAACTTCCTGGGTAGCGACAAGATTCAAGAGCAACTCAGGACACATTCTACAAGATGACCCTTCAATTCGAGAGGAAGTACTCGACTCAAGGCTCGGGGGCTCCGTGCCACGTGTCCTTCGGTTTTTTTCTCCGGATTTCACGGGATATTCTTGCCAAAACTTCAGATGGACCCTCAGCCAGAGTCTGCAACTCAACCTAAGGCTCGGGGGCTACTCCATATGGAGTGCGATTTTGCAATCGCACTTCCATATCAGTTTCGGCTTCAAGACAACACGGGCATTGTTGAAGACCTTCAAGAGCAGCACTCGAGGACGCTTGGGACTACTCGAGAAGACTTCAGGATTGCTCAAATATCAGCTGGAGTACATTCCAGCCTCGGGATGCTTCGACTACTCTTGAGGACTTTTGACTTGTAGCGCTCAGGGACGCTTGAGGACTACCCGTTAAGGCCGTCAAGACTACTCGAAGCTATCCTTCTCGACTACAAAGTACTCGGGGGCTTGTCGTATGGACCTCCCTGGGCCCACTACCTCGGTGGGTACCAGGACCGACTACTCGGTAGGCCCCTGGGACTACTCGACTTGCGCTGCACGGCACCTGATGGCGTGAAGCACAAGGGCTACAGAGGAGAAGTACCCGGATAGGAAGCTGTACATGTCCCGCACTGTATAGAGGACTCCTAGACGTACTCGACTAGTACTCTCTCCCTGAACCGACTTGTAACCCTGCCTCCCGGACTATATAAGGCGAGGCAGGGACCCCCCTCTCTCTGACGGCTTAAGATTGCATCATCTTGTAATCGCACCCAATCAATCCAGAGCCACGCAGCATACAGGACGTAGGGTATTACGCACCCCGCGGCCCGAACCTGTCTAAATTGTGTGCCACGTGTCTCTTCCTTCGAGTTACCGATCTCGGCGAGGCCACATTCATCTACTTCGGGTACTCCCCTTAGTAGGTTGCCGGTCTAAAACACCGACAGTCGTGACTTGGAGAACCTGAGGGATCAACAATCCTAGTTGTGGGAGTGGGTTGATAATATGATGGTCCTTTGTATCCACTTGTGAGTTCGTTTCTGAGCACTTCTTTTATAGAATTTTGCACTGTGCTATTGAAAACAGAAGACAGATCTATAAAAGATTGGTGCATGGCCTTTATCATCATGTCTTGCAGCTTCCCAGGATCGGCTTGTATTATCAACTCATTAGGTCTTGGAAGAGGAAATTTCTTGATGGCCCCTTGCTTGGTTAAGCCGAAACTACCCATTAATAATTGACCATGTTCTGTCATACGCTCATCGAACTCAACTTTGTCTTCTTCACGAAGTTGATCTAACGTGATAGCTTGGGTCTTGTCTGCACCAGCCTCTTTAGGAGTTTTTGATCCTGACATTGTTGACTGATTCTTCATGTCCCACCAGGCGTGCCAAGATGTGTTGACGTAAAAAACGGAATAAAGTTCTTCAACGGCAACACGTAACGGATCCCTGGGATGTAACAAGGTGTGCCAGCCGACCTGACCTGTTGATCGGCACGGAAAGAATATGAAACGTTAGATGCGGGTTAGATCGGCTAGAGAACCGATGTGGGTCTTCAATATGTAATGGCCCGATCGGCCGATACAACTGTAGAGCGAATCGGCTAGCTGAAGCAGCCGGCGTGCAAGTATAACCAAACCGGCTAGATCAGCCGATTTGATGACGTAGGCAAAGCGCGAGCAAAAGTAGAGCGAACTAAGCACTATGGGACAACACTCAAAACCTGATCTGAATCGGCTGTATCGTAGTGAACGACGCAGGAGCGAGATTTAGCCGATACGACAAGCTCACGAGCTGGATAAATTAGTGATAAAAGCTAAATAAACAAGAAAATACTTGCAAACCTAGCTGATATCGATAAGTTGTGAATAAAACTTAGACGAAACCACAGTGATACGCTCGGAGGTTAAAGCCCAGTTGTTATTCGATAAAACGGTACTTACAAGCTTGCCGGAGGTCGATCGATGCAGCCCGACAAGCTAGAAGAACGGCGTTTGAAGAAACAAGAAAATAAGAAGAAGTAAAAAAGGGTGGCGAAGGCACCGACTTGAATAAGTAAAGGTTTTGTTGATTTGGTGTGTACAATCTTCTATGACCACATAGGGTCGCTATTTATATCCTGAGGACAACTGGACTCCTAGTCGATGACGACAACGTTTACTTCAATCTAAAGAAACAAAACTTCTAGAAACTTAATGATTCCTATAAAAATCGGACTCTCTAAACTGATTTTGACCCGTTTTCAACTTGGCTGTTGACCCGCCTCCGTCTTCCTTCCTTTTAGCGTATTTCTTCTTCTGTCACGTTTCTCCTCTATCAATCGGCCGATTCCAAATCGGCTGGTTACTTTTCCCTTTTTCTTCATCGGCTTCGAGGTCTTCTCGACATGTGTCAAAAAACGATGTCAACAACGGCGTCACCACCTTCTCCCGCGTGCTGCTCGAGCTCGACGCATCCTCCAGCCTGGACCCCGTGGTCGCCGCGCTACCCCTGTCCTAACCACTCCCGCATCGCGCGGGTTCCTCCTCGGCCTGGGCGGGGGCGGAGATGGTGTGGGAGCAGCTGGACTAAGCCGTGTGGATGCAGCGGGACATAAGGCTCGTGGCCGCCCTAGAACGAATCTCCACCGAGCTGTGTGACTGCAGCGGCGGCCGCCGCGAAGAGGGCACGAGGGGCGTCGATGAGGAAGACCGGTGGTGGACAAAGGGGCTCGACTGGGATGCGTAGCAGGAGGGGACAAAGGCTAGGAGGGAGTCACCGGGGAAGGGAGGTTGTCGCCGGGGAAGAATGGTGTCGGTGAATGGCCGGCCACATGTTCATTACTCATTAGGCAGGGAAGGAGATAGGATAGGAGAGGAGAGGCAGGGGGTATAACATTCGTTTTAAGTGGTTTTGTATTATAAACGAGTATAATAATAGCTGGAGTGTCCAGGACCAAATTACTACAAAATTGTAGTGTGTTGTGGCAAAGACACAATTTTTTAGTGTCGTGGAGCAAATATCATCTTTTGTTTGTCCACCACCAAATTTTTCCTTTGCTTTGTCCACTTCTTCTCTATTGACTGAGCTCCATAAAAGCGACTAGGCCCAGATCGGCTGATTGCTTCAGACTTCTCCGACACGTGCTAAAATGGTGTCAACCCATACCCCAATTTATTAAAATATAAATATATTTTTCTCCAAAATTCTCTGATATTTTCTTTAACAACTACCCCTCTGAGTCAGTACGTGGCCAACGGATATACTTCCATAACTCTCCAGGGGCAAAATTATAAATACTGACTCCTCTCGGACGTCTTCCTCCTCTGCATCGTTATTTTCTGTTGACGCCTTTTCTCTCGCCCAAGCAAATCGCATCTTCACTGAGCGGCTTCGGTCTCCTTGACGGCGGTTCTTCACAGCAGACCCTGCCGGAAGTCTTCAGAGGTTCTTCATGGCAACCCTTTCTTCAATCCCAGAGGTATTTCACCCGGATCTTCGACTTTTGCCCCTTGCTGATGCTGCCACCTTTTCTTTTTCTGATTTTAGATCTGAATTTACACAGGACCTTAGGAATAGAATCATCATGTTAGAACATACATGATCACCAGTAGCAGATCTAGACGGGTGATTACTCAAAAGAGACAGATATACATGATTTACATCTAGATCTACAGCATCTAGTCTACTGCATAAAGGAAAACAAAGAGGGAGAGGGGATGCAGACCGTCGGTGGAGGGTTGGGGTGCGCCTTCAGTGGCCATCTCCTCGGTGACGGTAGCAGGGGCGGCCGCGGCTGGACGCAGGTGAGGGAGAGAGGTCGCCGGCTCGGTGACGGCGGCGACGGAGTGGTCGTAGCGAAGGTGTGGCCGGTGGCAGCGCGTGCGTGTGATGAAGGAGGACAACGGCGACGGCGGTGGAGCTTCCCGCCGCTCCAGTGCTCCCTCGGGTCGGGCTAGGGTTTGTGGGTGGGAGTGGCGGCGCAGGTGAACCTCGTGACTAGCGTCGTCGCCCCCACCCTCTCTTTATAGCACTGTGCGACGGGGGGCCACCAACCATGAGTTGGTTGGGCGCTCCCGACCAAGGCGTGAGACCGAGTCCGTCAAGGCCTTTGGGCTGTGGCGGTAAAGAGATCGAACTAACATTCTCCCTCTAGATCTCTCCTACTACCTTTACTTAATCTCGAGTTCCTTAATTGGTATCCACTTCATCACAAATAAAACATATTGAGCATGGGTCATCTTAATCGTAATCACAACCAGATTAACCAGCCACAATACACTTATCAATTTTGAAAGGACCTTAACTTGGGCCCAGTCCAGGAATCATATGCTTTCCCTTAAACCCATACCGGTAATGTGTTCTGTAAACACATTGGGTGGTAAGCCTTTTGTGAGCGGATCCGCGATCATCTCTTTAGTACTTATATGCTTCAGACTTGTAGTTTCATCCCGGACTCTATCTTTCACCGCATAGAACTTTATTTCTATCGGTTTGGTAGCATTACTCGACTTGTTGTTATGAGAGTAGAATACTGCTGATGCATTGTCGTAGTACAACTTTAGTGGTCTATGAATGCAATCTACCACTCTCAAGTCGGGCACAAACTTCTTTAGCCACATCACCTGTCTCGTTGCCTCATAACAGGCTATGAACTCTGCATACATCGTGGATGTTGCAACCAGTTCTTGCTTAGAGCTTCTCCACGAGATAGCTCCTCCTGCGAGAGTGAATACATATCCTGACGTGGATTTTCTATCATCTCTATCTCCCACATAATCAGCATCTGAATACCCTACTATCTCTAGGGAATCAGACCTTCTATCTGTTAGCATCATATCTTTCGTGCCTTGAAGATATCGAAAAGCCTTCTTTACCATCATCCAATGCTCTTTGCCTGGATTAGATTGATATCTACCAAGTACTCCCGTAACAAATGCCAAATCAGGGCGAGTGCACACTTGTGCATACTGTAAGCTACCAACTGCTGAAGCATATGGAACCATTTTCATTTGATCGATCTCATATTGGTTCCTTGGACATTGATAAAGTCCAAACTTATCACCCTTAATTATGGGAGCAGGTGTGGCCTTACTCGCATGCATATTGTATTTCTTTAGGATCTTTTCCAAATATGCCTTTTGTGATAAACCTAAAACCCCATTCCTTCTGTCTTGATGAATCTCAGTGCCTAAAACATATGAGGCTTCACCAAGATCTTTTATATCAAATTTTGAGGACAAAAACTTTTTCATTTCCTGCAGCAGTCTGACATCACTGCCAGCAAGCAGAATACCATCCACATACAGTATAAGGAAAATAAATTTCCCATCCTTAAACTTTGAGTAAACGCAGTTGTCCTCAACATTTGCTTTAAAACTAAACTTTGTAATCGTTTCATCAAACTTTAAGTTCCATTGTCTAAAGGCTTGCTTTAAGCCATAAATGGACTTTCTTAAACGACATCGCATATGCTCTTTTCCTTTCACAATAAAACCTTTGGGTTGAGTCATGTAAACATTTTCATATAAATCTCCATTTAGAAATGTCGTCTTTACATCCATCTGATGTAATTCGAAATCGTAGTGTGCCACCAAAGCCATTGTGATTCTAAAATAATCTTTACAAGAGACTGGAGAAAACATCTCATTGTAGTTTATCCCTTCTCTTTGTGTGCAGCCCTTGGCCACAAGCCGTCCCTTATACTTTTCTATATTCCCTTTGGAGTCATATTTAATCTTATAGACCCATTTACAGCCTACTGTTTTGGCTCCTTTAGGAATTTCTTCTAAGTTCCAAACTCTGTTGGTACTCATTGACTTCATTTCATCTTCCATGGCTTCTAGCCACTTGGATGCATCAGGACGACTCATAGCTTCTTCAAAAGAAGAAGGATCACCTTCTATGTGAATTTCTTCACTGTTATAAAATTCATAGTCATCTGGGATAACTGGCTTTCTAACTCTTAGAGACCTTCTTGGGGCCTCTACGGCTGGCTCCTCCTGTACTAATTATATATTCCTACACTCAATTGGAAGATCCAATAAAACTCAACTAACTCCATTAAGAACCGATCATTCAGCAAGCATCATAGTTATATATGCTCCCTCAAGACTGACTCGGGCCTAGGAGGTTACAACACTTCAACGGTCTAGTTTGTCGGGATACAAGCTTAGGAAAAAGGTAGTGCCTACCAAGGTGTCACAAAACTCCTCTACTTCAGTGTGTGCTGGACATGCTCTCGACCAAATGGTCATGTCCTCGTAAGAATGGTTGAGTCCCGTAGGTAAGAAAGAAGCTTTTTAAAAGAGGAAAGCTTTTATAAAATATTCCAAGGGGTTTATATAAAGCAAGGAGACGTAGAGAATCCTTATTCACTAACGGCCATTTCAAAGGGCATGAGCTACGGTCAAGTATGGCTCTGATACCATCTGTAATGACCCAGGTTTTCAAAAGAGGAAAACCGGTCCACCTGTACTCGTGATAGTCCCCGGATCAGATGCTATCACGCACAGACATCCATCACAGATAAATATCTCAACCATACAACGAAACAAAGCATCCAAAAGTATTACTTTTATTACAATTCCATTAAAGGAGTACATCAATACACGCCTCTTGGCGGAATATCATGAATAAGAGCCTACGCAGCGGTAGCTAGCTTCCAGAAGATGTCTCCAGCTTCATTCTTCTCTCCCACAGGCATCCTTAAGCGTAGCGTCGCGCCCTTCAATCGTACCATCCATCGGCGTTGTTGTCGAAGTCTGACTCGTACCCTGCAAGCTCAGGGGCTATCCCCAAGGATCGGGATAGGTCCACGTCACCAACCGTATGCAAGCTTTAAGTGGCCTACTTCTAATGGTATAAAAAGTATCAAGGTAAAAGCTGGGGTTTCCTAAGCAGCAGCAGCGTCATCTCATAAAGAATAGAATCTCCAATTCCCACCAATTTTCAAGTCTCTCATCCACGATCGGTAACACCTTGTCACCCAGATCATCGTCACCAAGTCCTAACTCCATCTAGGGTCGGTGTGAGAACTCCCACTCCTCACACCACAATGATTGCACCGGATCCGTGAGGCCGAGGGAGCAACTCTCCTCTCCCCGAGTACAACCACGGCTCACCATACACTCTCATCCTATAAGGGGGAGGTAGAAATCCCAAAATGTCAGAGTCAGAGTAAACAACGGGCATGTCCATAATCGAGGACGCGGCTATACGTATAGATCTAAACTCTGCAGAGCGTGTACACCTGTACCCAACACGGAATGGCACCCGGTGGTGATCAGCCAACCAAGCTCATCCTACCAGATGAACACCTAGGAGTTACGATCCCATCCTGCATCCGGATCTCGATGCAGTCCCCCGCAGAGGACTGCCCCAGAACTGTGAACATACCCCCGTGTGGCCACACGGGGAGCGACTTGCAAAGGGAAAGGGTCCTCACCCACTTCCCTCCCACTGATACCCTCTATCCTACTAGCAGGTATGGATTCGCACTTGCCAGGGTCGACCCGGCCCTATCCCCACTCTCGACGAGGTGGTGTGTACGAAAGTCCCGTGTAACAAAGCGACCCACTCGGTTTCGGACCGGGGCGAGCTCCTATCCTCCAAGTCATCACAAAAACCCCAACACCTGTGCTCCTAAAATAGTGTACCCGCCATAGGTACCAATCTGGGTATCTCTCGAGAAGACGAACCCTGGCCCCCGATCCTGGATCGGGTTGTCTTGAGCTCACCCCCGCCAAGTAACCCAAAAACACCTTCTCCTGCCGGTTTTCCCACACACACGCCAAGAAACTACCACATAGCCCCAAACACATGCACAGCAAGCTCAGTGTATAATCACGCTTTAAATATAGTAGTAGTAGTAGGTCAATCAAGGACAAGGTATTTAAAAAGGGGCAGTGCAAGGTTTCATCATAATCCATCATCATGCATAATTAAAGCTTAGCAGTTCTAATAGCAATGCCTAATGGGCATTCAAAGGGTCAGTCGGGCGTGAACCTGCGTGAGGGTAGTCGTCGAAGGCGAAGTCATCGTCGTAGTCCTGGGTCGGCTCTCCGGCTCCGGTAGCTCCTAGATTCGCAAATATATATAAATACCGGTGCTAATTGCAAAAGACACCAAAAGAAGAAGCAGGAAGGGCCAAAAGAGAGCAAACACCTAACTAACGGGTGCGTCATGATTTTAGAAAGATTATGAAAGTTGTTTCATATTTTTCGGAGCTCGTACGAATTAGTTATGAATTTTTGAAGGTTAAAACTATTTATGAAATTAAATTGCGCATATACAATACACTTATCTCCTAGCTAGCTATATGCTAGATCCTCCTAGCTCCTAGCTAACTATAGGCCGGCTGAAGGCTAGCTCCTATGGCTGAGGTGGCGGCCACGCGGCTGGCTTTAAGCCAACCGCTGCCCAAGTGGCGGCTGACCGGGCGCGGCGCAGAGGATCCGGTGCGGCGTGCGGTTTAGCCGTCTGCGGTGTGGCTCGCGCAGGGATTGGACGGGCATATATGATCCCAACGATCCGGCGTGGTTGCCTGTGGTGTGGTCTCCCATGTGCAACAAACCCCCAGGCTGGGAGATGGGTGGCCGCCAGCTGCTCGATGCGGCGCCCCAGAGGCGCACCGCGGCGGCGACGGCTCTGCCGGCGGTGAGTTTCCATGGCGGCCGACGAGAGGAGGCGGCGGTGAGGTCTAGGAGGTCTAAGAGAAGCACAGGCGAGGAAGGGCTCGTCCTCCGGCCGACTTTGGCGGAAGCGCACGCGGCGGTGAAGGGCAGGACGGCGGCGCGGTGAGGCAACGCAGGGCGGCGAGCTCCTGCGGCGGCTAGCAAGCAAGGGATGACGGTGAGGGTCACGGGCACCTAGGGTCTCCTGCTTGGGCACTAAAGACTCGGCCTTTGGCCGGATGGGGTAGAGGCGTGTGCGCGCCGCAAGAAACAGAGCGGCAGCGCAATGAGTTCGCGCGAGCACGGGTCGGGCTGGTAGCGGCGCACGGCGTGGCGGTCTTCCTGTGGTGCGTGTGCATGTACGAGCACGCAAACAAGGTGACGGGCTTGGCCGGTTTTGGGCGGCGGCGCGGTGCAGAGCGGGCTAGAACAGGGCAAGGCGCGGATTCCTCCATCCCTCGACGCGAAGGTCGGGTGCACGGCAGAGAAGAGGGAGAGGGTGGCCTCACCGTGGTGACCCCCAGGTCGAAGCGAAGTGCGTCGGGGGAGATCGCGGCGGAGCAGGGCGGTGGTGGCGGAGCGGGAAGAAGAACGGGCACGCGGAGCAGAGGAAACCCGGCGTCGCGGTCCTTGGCTCGGGCGGCTCCGGCTTCAGGACGTCCTCGACACGGGCGGCTTCGTCTTCGCGGCGAACGGCGGCAGCTTCTTCGGGTGCTCCTCTCCCCTCCCTTCCTTCTTCTCTGGAGGGCAGGGGAAAACCCCAACTGCGGTGGTGGAACAGAGAGAAGGCGGGGGCGGATGGGTTCTTATACCCGTGGCTAGGGTTGGTGGCGGCGTGAGCTTGCGGCTGGGATGTGCCGCGTGGTGCGTGGCGGCCATCCGGGGCTGCGACCGGGGCTGGTCCCCCTCCGAGCTCGGGAGTTCGCCGTCCCCATGACGTGCGTCAGCGTGGAGAAGAAAGGTGAGCAGGAGGCTTACGTGCGGGGCCTGCTTGGCGTGGCAGCGGTGGAAAGGGGGTAGGTGAGGAACGGGCTGGCTAGCAGGCCAGCAGCTCAGGTGGGCCGACGATGAAGATCAGGGAGCAGAGAGGGCCTCAGTGCGTGAGCTTAAGGGGGGAGGATGGACTTAGCCAACTGGGTTGAGGGGGCTAAACGGGCCGGCGGATGTAGGCGGCGAAAAGCGGACTAGGGCCAGGAGTAGGGGGTGGTCCGATTGACTTCAACGGTGATGAAAGGGCCCAGCAGAAGTAAAAGGGCTTTTCCTATTTTCCTAACTCATATTGCTTAAACTATTTCAATTCAAATTTGAATTTAGAATTCAAATTTGAACCACACACAAATAAAATCCAAATAAAAGCCATAAACTCCAAAATTGTCACACTAGCATTTATATTTCCTGAAATTTATTATTTAGCTCAAAATAAATCTAGGAATTTAGGGAAGTTTCAAAGAGGACATCCTTAATAATTTAATCATGCACTCAAATTCAATCAAAAATTTTGAAATCCACATTTTTGAATAAAATAACATTCTGGAAAACTCCAGGATGTTACAGACTCCCCCCCTCACAAGAATCTCGTCCTCGAGATTAAGAGCTTACCCCAGTTTTCAAGGAGGTGAGGATAAAAGAGAACTTGCTGCACCAACATCGAAAAAGAGGTAAAACTGAGGTACCGAAAACTAAAACTCACCAACCACAGCGTTAGGAGCATCAGCAGCCTTTCCTTCCTTCAGGTGGTAGAGCCTTCCACGGCCAGCAGACTGCTGAGGAGTAGACTGAGGAGGTCCTCCTCCCGGGGCCGATGCTTTGGCGGGCGTAGCGACGGTCTTCTTGTCAGGGCAGAAGTACGACTTGTGGTCTGGCTTGCCACAGGTGAAACACGTGGGTCCGAACCCTCCAGTGTTCTGTCCTGGCGCGACCTGGGGTGGGCGGTTGTATCCTCCATCCTGCTGATGGTAGCTGTAGTTTCCTCCTCCAGAGAAGTTGCCTCCAGGCTGGCGATGTCCATCCCTCGGCCTCTGGGTCAACCGGTCTTGGGGATATCCCATTCTCTTCTTGTCCTTCATGCGATCTTCATGGCCTCTTCTCTCTTCCTCAAGAGCGATGGCGCGGTTCACCAGGTGGCGAAGGGACTTGTGCTCACTGGCCTTCAGGCCCTGGCGGAGACCATGGTGGACACCTCGCAGAAACCAGAACTGTTTCTTGTCATCAGTGTTGGTGTCATCGGGGGCATAGCGCATCATCTTCATGAAGTACCTCTCATACTCCTCCACCCTCATCGCACCCTACGTCATGGTGCGGAACTCCTGGGCCTTCTGTGTCATAAGCTCCTTTGGCAGGTACTGCTCACGGAACACCTGGCAGAACTCCAGCCAGGTGATGAAAGCTGGGTTCGGGTGGCTGTCCGAGTAGTTGTCCCACCAAGACTTGGCAGGACCCTCGAGCTGGTGGACGGCGAGAGCCACACACTCTTCATCAGTGTAGGCGGTGAGGTCGAGCTTTGTCTCGATCACGCGGAGCCAGTCGTCGGTCTCGAGAGGGTCATCCAAGTAACTGAAGGTAGGGTCCTACAGGCGGAGGAATCTCTCGATCTTCTTGGCGAAGTCCTCTTCCGGCGGAAAGTTGCGGTTCCCACCATTGACTCGGTTCTCGACGGCTTCAGCCATCCTCTGCATCAGCTGAGTCTGAAGGGCCATCACCTCAACCAGGTTAGGCGGGGGCGGTGGCGGTGCTTCTCCACGGCCACGTCCACGACCACGCCCCTAGGGAGCTGGTGCGGCTCAGGTTCAGGCTCACCCTCAGCGTCTTCTTCATCTTCTCCAGCATTGCCTTGACCAATGGGCGGAGGCGGTGGTGCCTCAGCGCCTCGGCCTCAGCCTCGGCCTCCTCCACGGGCAGGCGCATGTTCGCGGCCATGAGCGGGAGCGCGTCCACGTCCACGAGCGGGTGCTCGGCCACGTCCATAGCCACGAACTGGTGGGGGTTCTTCTTCCTCGGCAGCCTCAAAGCGTGCCAGCAAGCGTCCGGATCTTCTGATCGACATCCTTCTGAAAACTCGACCAAGGAAAGAAAACTTTAGAAAGCGTCACTCACCAACAAGTTGAGTCTCATAAGCAAGCACGAAAATATTACTAATTATATATTCCTACACTCAATTGGAAGATCCAATAAAACTCAACTAACTCCATTAAGAACCGGTCATTCAGCAAGCTTCATAGTTATATATGCTCCCTCAAGACTGACTCGGGCCTAGGAGGTTACAACACTTCAATGGTCTAGTTTGTTGTTGGCGTTTCTTATCCTCAACGATGGCGCCTTTGTAGCGTGAGACAAGTAAGAAACTCCCGGGTACACTGACGAGTGCGAACGAATCCACAAGCGCACGGATACACCGTTGTAGCACTTCTCCCTAGGAGAATGAGTACTCCCTTCAGGTTTCGTTCCTAGGACGGAGAGTAACCAGAGAGGGCCTAACCAAGGACACCAGCTTTCGCTGGGATAGGTCGGGATACAAGAAGCACTTCCTTAAGGGACTTAGCTCTCAAGATGTATTCCTGTCAGATCTCAGTCGTCCCCGCGGGGCGACAACACTCAGAGGTGCTGTCCTGCGAGCCCAACTCAGTACGCGACGTAAGAGGGTTACAAAGGGTCCAACAGGCTATCACCACTGCGGCCTACCTCTACGCTACGATCGTACGTGGTCTCCGTAGGAAACCTAAGTCCCAGACACCACGTCTGTACCCCAGATAAGTACTATAGTGCGGCGTATGCTAGCCCGCTAACTACACTATAGCAACCATATAAATACGGTCCCACGAACAAGGGAAAGATCCGAATCAGATCATATCATTGAACTAGGAGCAGAAAGGAAGCTATGGATGCAGCTGAACGAGATATAGCAAACTTACTCAACTAAACAGGATCAGAGCATGCAAACAAGTAAATGAACTACGGTTCTGGCTCTAAAGGATCGAAACCTTGTGTCACGAAGAACACAAGCCTCTAACTTATGAATGAGCCAAGAACACAAGGACAAAGCAACCACGCATGATGTCCACTATAGTCTAAATAAGAAATGCTGAAATACTCACTTTGATCTAAATGAAGAACAAGCATCCACGAGGACATCAACTCACTCCTTACCCCTCCTCTACCTCACACTAATCCTAATCTAGATCTCCCCTCATCACCAATCTACCACAAAGAGGTGAGAATCACCTCTCATGGGCAGAATTGGAGAGAGGGAGAGAGAGCTACACAAGAGAAAGTGGAACTTGAGAGCTAGGTGGTGTGTTAGAAATGGAGCCCCTCTCCTCCTATTTATAGACAAGGAGGAGGCTTGCTCCGGGGCTCAAAGTGCCCCTAAACGCCCGGGACTGCAGCAGGGAGCCAATGGGGGGACAACACGTGGAGGGCCAGGATGAACCGACCCTAGGTCGGTTCGGCCGAACCTAGGGTCGGCCGACCCCCTTGGGTGGTCTCCTGGCCCGTGCTTCCTCTGGCTCGCTTCCATGTGGGCCCTGATGCCTCTCCTCCTTGCATGGCACGTTTCCTGGCGGTTTAGTTGGTAATGTGGGCCCATGGATCCATGTGATGCTGACGTGGCAGCGTGTGATTCGTTGAAAGTCCTTCACATGGATTGGTGACATCATGGATCCAGGAGAATCCATGTGGCAGCCCCTGATTGGCTAGCATTTGAGTGCCTTGGATTGGAGTGGAGTGAAAGTGCATGAATTCCTCTAATTTCTTGTGCTAAATACCTGCATTCAAATAGACATCGACACTGGTAGAAAGTATGAGTTTAAGCACCTATTCTAGTGTGGATGTTCAATTCATGCTCAGATTTGCAGGAGTTGACGGCCTTGAAAATGGCAAATATTGACCGTCAACAACACCCCCACACTTGACCTTTGCTCGTCCCGAGTGAAGGGGAAACAAAGCCAAGCAGGTCATAAATACCAAAAAGTAAGACAGACATAAGAGACATTCCAAGTCATACCTTGCTCTTGTGAACCTCTGTGTAGTGGCTATCATGTTCCCTTGGGTGATTGAAGAGTAGAATAGCTGTGAATCAAGTCGCTTATGCTCCTGATGATAAACACCTTGGGGGTTTTGTGATATTTTTATAAACAAAACTCTTGGTGGCTTCCTCATTTGATTCTCTCACATCACTCAATGTGTATATGTCCTCACTAAGGCATTTTGCCTTTCTTCATCCTACTTCTAATGATGGCTATATGTCGAGCTCAGGGTAGGATAAAGAGAAAGCATACTTGCATCACATATTTTGCAAAATCAAAGACTGGATCCACAGAGAAAATCAAATCATACCATCAGATCAAGATGTGCACCGGTATGGCTATGGTGTGTATGGTAAGGTGGATACTAGGCCCGGAATGGGTGCTATATATTACCATACATATATATGGTGGAAATGTGGGTTGATGGTAAGGTGGACACTAACCTCGGAATGGATACTAGTTATTACCATCTATGATATGGAACTCCTTTTTGCATGATCCCATCTCTCTCCTATTCCTCCTTTATTTTGGACATGGGCTATTTTTCTCTCTTTTTTTTCATCATGCCTTGAGCATGTATATATATATATATATATTTTATTATTAGCCCATGTCTCTTTTTTTTTTAAGGACACTTCTGGAGAGAGATGTCACACCACATATGGAGTTTTGCTTTTATGGAATGGATAGATGATACAATGCTAACTTCCAAGGTAGAAACATAGCAAGGAGGAAATAAGTGGGGTGCACATAAATCTTGATCATGAAAGTAAGGAAAAGAATTCTCACAAGGGTCACAGAATTTGACAAATCTCAAAGTAATAACAAGCAGCATATGAATCGAAGGTTTTTACCTACAGAGATCATATGGCTCTAAAGGGACGGAGGCATATCAAAGAGAAGCCTTTCCAAGAGGTTTTGAGTTTTCAAAAATAAACTCCCCAAGAGAGTTAGTCATCAGAGCAAAAGATCATATCATCCAGCCATATCATACTCATCAATTACTTAGGTGAACATGCTTGTCCTTAAGAAGATTTTGGTTCACAAGCATCAGGCAGAAAAAAAGGAATAAAACATATGTAAGTCTACTCAGGTACAAATGAGCTGGGTGATCTTTAGCATCATCATTCGAGTTTTAGTTTAGAGATAGAAGGATATAGCTTATAAAACTCAGGAATGAAAGAGAGTGAGTTGTCGAGATGCAAACCGGCGCTATGCATAGAAGATGAACCATGAAAGGCTCTCCACAGGAGTGATCTCGTGCGGGTCCCGTTCAGGTTCTCGGTAGGTGATCGATCGGCTAGCGCGGAGTGCTCGCAGTGGGTACGTACGAAAACGTCGTGCTTGTGTTGGGAGAGTCGTGGCTCTTCCCCCACACTGTCTCGAACCTAGATGTCCTCAAATTCAAAAAGTCCAAAGTAACGACACAAAGGGTGGCTAAACCGGGTTACATGACCGGTGAGCCACTTTATTCAAATCCAAAATGTTTTAATCAAAATGATTAGGCGCTTACACACACATGCAAAAGAAATAAAGGGAAACAAAGGGAAATCAACCTAGACCTAGACTAGCGCCTAATGAACTAAAGATGGGGCTAATCCCCACTACTCGGCAACATAGAGGGCTGCATGCCCCATGGCCGAGAACAGCCTCCTCATCTTCGCACAAAGACCGCGGCGAAGGTCACGGGTGTCATCTCTGAGCTCGGCTAGGTCCAACTTCTGCTCCGAGTAAGCAGCCCTGAGCTTCTCGTTGCTGACCTCCAATTCCTTCATTAGCGGGGTCAGCTTGGACACTGAGGAGAGCCTGGGGGCTTGCTCGGTTGCCCGAGTCCTCTCCCTGGACCTCCTAGTGTAGGGCGGCGGTGGCAACCTGTCGTCCAGGCCAATGTCTTCCTCCTCTTCTGGCAGAACTGGAGCTGGGCGCCCTGCGGGAGCCTTCTCCTTGGGCAACGCCGACTTAATGGTCACCGACGGCTGTGGTGAAGGAGCAGACTGTGCTGAGCTCATCTGCCCTCCAGCCAGCGACGATCCAGGTGTGCTAGGTGGAGCGAGCGGCAACCCCCTGGGGCGAAGCTGAGCCGTGGTCGGCCTGACGTAGGGGCTGGCCGCCCGTCTCATGTGCCTTTTCCCAGGCGAGGCGGAGCGCCGTGAGGGTGGTGTGCCTGGAATCCTCCCGCTCGGCGGGATGGTGGCGAGCGGCGGAACATCCAGGACACCGGCCACCATTGCGAGGTCCGCAGCGGGGGCGGCAACAATGGAGCGGTTGCCTCCTGCCCCGGGGCCGGTGGACGAGGTGGAGCCGTCGAAAGGGACAACGCTCCTCCCGGCCATGAATGCGGAGATGAGCCGAGGAGTTGAGGGGGAGGAGATGGGTTTCGCGATGCGAAAACTCGTCGGGCGGCAGAGAGAAGGGTTCTGGAGGAGAATGAGACGCACACGCGAAAGAAGAAGGGGAGAGGAGGCACCAGGGTCTCGGCCAAACCAGGGTTCGGTCGGCCCCCTGTGGGCCCCTCTGATCCTCCCCCTTCTCGTGTGGGCTCTAGCAGGTCTCAGGATCGACGGCCCAGGTGGATTCCCCGAGATGGAAAGCTTGGCTTAGGCCTTAGTCTAAGATAAGGTCGAGGTTGAAATTTCATCCTCAACTATATACCAACCATAGCCAAGCCATGATATACCCAAAGAGAATCTGGGGGAAATCACCTTGACGACACACTGGGTTCGTCAGAAGTGTAAGCACTTCCGGCGGTAGTCACGAAGCGTCCGTGTCACCACAATGGTGTTGCCTTCCTATGGACCTTTTGCTACTCCTCTTAATCTTGGCAATTCCTTTCTCCTGCATGACCATGGTCCACAAGATACCCGAAGGATAATTCGTCCTGGGGAAACGAGATGAATCCCAGGAGTACTCAGGGTGTGGGTGTCTTGTGATCTCCTGTCTCAATTATGACCGTTTCCTTGCAGATGATGTTGATATGACGATAAGCTCTGCTCTACAAGGGTAGTGCGTATATGTATAGATCCAAACTCTGTCCATAACCGGATCCGTGAGGCCGAGGGAGCAACTCTCCTCTCCCCGAGTACAACCACGGCTCACCATACACTCTCATCCTATAAGGGGGAGGTATAAATCCCAAAACGTAAGAGTCGGAGTAAACAACGGGCATGTCCATAACCGAGGACGCGGCTATACGTATAGATCTAAACTCTGCAGAGCGTGTACACTTGTACCCAACTCGGAATGGCACTCAGTCGTGATCAGCCAACCAAGCCCATCCTATCGGACGAACACCTAGGAGTTATGATCCCATCCTGCATCCGGGTCTCGATGCAGTCCCCCGCAGAGGACTGCCCTAGAACTGTGAACATGCCCCCGTGTGGCCACACGGGGAGCGACTGCAAATGGAAAGGGTCCTCACCCACTTCCCTCCCACTGATACCCTCTATCCTACTAGCAGGTATGGATTCGCACTTGCCAGGGTCGGCCCGACCCTATCCCCACCCTCGGCGAGGTGGTGTGTACGAAAGTCCCGTGAAACAAAGCGACCCACTCGGTTTCAGACCGGGGCGAGCTCCTATCCTCCAAGTCATCACAAAAACCCTAACACCTGTGCTCCTAAAATAGTGTACCCGCCATAGGTACCAATCTGGGTATCACCCGAGAAGACGAACCCTGGCCCCCGATCCCGGATCGGGTTGTCTTGAGCTCACCCCCGCCAAGTAACCCAAAAACACCTTCTCCTGCCGGTTTTTCCCCACACACGCCAAGAAACTACCACATAGCCCCAAACACATGCACAGCAAGCTCAGCATATAATCACATTTTAAATATAGTAGTAGTAGTAGTAGGTCAATCAAGGACAAGGTATTTAAAAAGGGGCAGTGCAAGGTTTCATCATAATCCATCATCATGCATAATTAAAGCGTTAGCAGTTCTAATAGCAATGCCTAATGGGCATTCAAAGGGTCAGTTGGGCGTGAACCTGCGTGAGGGTAGTCGTCGAAGGTGAAGTCGTCGTCGTAGTCCTGGGTCGGCTCTCCGGCTCCGGTAGCTCCTAGATTCGCGAATATATATAAATACTGGTGTTAATTGCAAAAGACACCAAAAGAAGAAGCAGGAAGGGCCAAAAGAGAGCAAACACCTAACTAATGGGTGCGTCATGATTTTAGAAAGATTATGAAAGTGGTTTCATATTTTTCAGAGCTCGTATGAATTAGTTATGAATTTTTTAAGGTTAAAACTATTTCTGAAATTAAATTGCGCATATACAATACACTTATCTCCTAGCTAGCTATAGGCTAGCTCCTCCTAGCTCCTAGCTACCTATAGGCCGGCTGAAGGCTAGCTCCTACGGCTGAGGTGGCGGCCACGCAGCTGGCTTTAAGCCAACCGCTGCCCAAGTGGCGGCTGACCGGGCGCGGCGCAGAGGATCCGGCGCGGCGTGCGGTTTAGCCGTCTGCGGTGTGGCTCGCGCAGGGATTGGCCGGACGTATATGATCCCAACGATCCGGCGTGGCTGCCTGCGGTGTGGTCTCCCATGTGCAACAAACCCCCAGGCTGGGAGATGGGTGGCCGCCAGCTGCTCGATGCGGCGCCCCAAAGCCGCACCGCGGCGGCGACGGCTCTGCCGGCGGCGAGTTTCCATGGCGGCCGACGAAAGGAGGCGGCAGCGAGGTCTAGGAGGTCTAAGAGAAGCACAGGCGAGGAAGGGCTCGTCCTCCGGCCGGCTTTGGCGGAGGCACACGCGGCGGTGAAGGGCAGGACGGCAGCACGGCGAGGCAACACAGGACGGCGAGCTCCTGCGGCGGCTAGCAAGCAAGGGACGACGGCGAGGGTCACGGGCACCTAGGGTCTCCTGCTTGAGCACTAAAGACTCGGCCATTGGCCGGATGGGGTAGAGGCGTGTGAGCACCGCAAGAAACAGAGCGGCGGCGCAACGAGTTCGCGCGAGCACGGGTCAGGCTGGTAGCGGCGCACGGCATGGCGGTCTTCCTGTGGTGCGTGTGCGCGTACGAGCGCGCAAACAAGGCGACGGGCTTGGCCGGTTTTGGGCGGAGGTGTGCACAGCGGCTTGGAGCAGAGCGACGGCGGCGAGATAAGGGTCAGTAGTGGCGCGGTCGTGCGGCGAGAACGTTGGGGCGCGAATGGCGCACCGCGGGCACGTTCGTGCAACACAAGGCGGCGGCTTGGTCCCGTGCGGCGTCGGCGCAGGCACGGGTAGAAAGGGATAAAGGCCGGGGCTTGGCTGGCTCACATGGCGATGGTGGTATGCGCGGTGGCGCGGTGCAGAGCGGGCCAGAACAGGGCAAGGCGCGGATTCCTCCATCCCTCGGCGCGAAGGTCGGGTGCACGGCAGAGAAAAGGGAGAGGGTGGCCTCACTGTGGTGACCCTCGGGTCGAAGCGAAGTGTGTCGGGGGAGATCGCGGCGGAGCAGGGCGGTGGTGGCGGAGCGGGAAGAAGAACGGGCGCGCGGACCAGAGGAAACCCGGCGTCGCGGTCCTTGGCTCGGGCGGCTCTAGCTTCAGGACGTCCTCGGCACAGGCGGCTTCGTCTTCGCAGCGAACGGCGGCAGCTCCTTCGGGTGCTCCTCTCCCCCCCCCCCTTCCTTCTTCTCTGGAGGGCAGGGGAAAACCCCAACTGCGGTGGCGGAACAGGGAGAAGGCGGGGGCGGATGGGTTCTTATACCCGTGGCTAGGGTTGGTGGCGGCGTGAGCTTGCGGCTGGGATGTGCCGCGCGGTGCGTGGCGGCCATCCGGGGCTGCGACCAGGGCTGCTCCCCCTCCGAGCTCGGGAGTTCGCCGTCCCCACGACGTGCGTCAGCGTGGAGAAGAAAGGTGAGCAGGAGGCTGACATGCGGGGCCCGCTTGGCGGTGGCAGCGGTGGAAAGGGGGTAGGTGAGGAACGGGCCGGCTAGCAGGCCAGCAGCTCAGGTGGCCGACGATGAAGATCAGGGAGCAGAGAGGGCCTCAGCGTGTGAGCTTAAGGGGGAAGGATGGACTTAGCCAACTGGGTTGAGGGGGCTAAACGGGCCGGCGGATGTAGGCGGAGAAAAGCGGACCAGGGCCAGGAGTAGGGGGTGGTCCGGTGGACTTCAACGGTGAAGAAAGGGCCCAGCAGAAGTAAAAGGGCTTTTCCTATTTTCCTAACTCCTATTCCTTAAACTATTTCAATTCAAATTTGAATTTAGAATTCAAATTTGAACCACACACAAATAAAATCCAAATAAAAGCCATAAACTCCAAAATTGTCACACTAGCATTTATATTTCCTGAAATTTATTATTTAGCTCAAAATAAATCTAGGAATTTAGGGAAGTTTCAAAGAGGACATCCTTAATAATTTAATCATGCACTCAAATTCAATCAAAATTTTTGAAATCCACATTTTTGAATAAAATAACATTCCGGGAAACTCCGGGATGTTACAAGCATAAAGATAGATACACAAAAAGGAATGACCAGCTTCTTAGTGTCGGGCCAGAGAAATCAAGCCTTGAATCAATGCACCCAAAAATAAATCTTGTAAACTAAGGTTTTTGCACTCAATGAATATAAGGTTTTGGATAGGTTGAGCAAAATGCAAGTGGTATTAAAGACAAGGTTAGCATATCTTTTAAGAACTAAGATCTTTGATTCATTCAAAAATGAGAGCAACGAAAAATACTATGGGTCTCAAGTTATCATAACCTCCACAAAAGATTAGGCTAGCATTAATTTAAATTTCAGATCATATTAAAGAGAGCACTAGCTTAAGCATATACAAACCAAGCACAAGAATGATCAAAGTGGCAACGATCATCATATATCCATAGGCAAGAGCATACAAGATATCATCATGGTGAGCACAAGGTAACGGTGATTATTATTGAAAACAAAAACGAATCTAGGTTGTACTCCTAGGAGCTATGTTATTCTATAGAGAGATATACAAAGGTTTCATCTAAGGTTGTGGAAAGCATATACATATGAACAGACATATAGAAAGACAAGGACAAAAAGAGGGTTGAGGAATTGTTACCGTCCTTTGATGCTTGAAGTGTAGTGTGGCCTCCCCCATGCTTAAACATTGTTCTTAACATGGAAGAAGAAAATCAGCATCACGTGACAATTGTGATCCTTGCACTCCATGCGGTCTTCACTTGTCCACCAAGTCCTCCCCCATGCTTAGCATGTTGCTAGGCATGAAAGATGATGAACCATCTTGTAATTCTTGAAGTCCTACTGCCATATGTGGAGATCATCATCTCTTCACTTTTGTTGCCTTGATCTTCCTTCAATGGCCACCCTTTGTCACAAGCCTTAGTCCCAATCGTTTCTCAACTCGTCTTCACCTCCTTTCATATTGTCCTTTATCACTACTTCAACTTCCACGAATTTTTATTCAACTTCCAGAATAGAACATGTACTGAACCATTGCTCCATTGTGAAATGCTTGAAATTATCTTTCCAACGAGTCATCATTCACCCCAATCGGACTCCGGACAAGAGAGTTACGCCCTTTTTACTCCAATGCAAACTGTCCGGGCTGATTTCAGAATGTGTGACGCCCAAAGATTTGGTTGTAACTCCTTACACGGGTCTCCTAAAATGTTAAATCTCGATGCGTTGGAAAAAAGACTTAGTGGAGCTCCTGAATATCCAAACTTCCTCTTTTGTACATCTCTGAACATGTGCTAAATTTTGATGAGGACAGCGGTGTTTCTTTTGGAATTTTGAAAGTGTTGACGATCTTGATTTCATCTTTTATCACGAACTCATGGGAGTGATTCGCCATGCCTGCAAAACAAGTCTAAAGCACAAAGTACCCCCGAGGTGACGGTCGGGAATACTCACTCTATGCCGACAAACTAAAGACATCCCTTATTATCTTAACTTGTGGCATAGTTAATCTAGTGAAAGAAAAATTAAGAACCTAATGGGTGTACGTGTGTGCAAGTGTGTATGCAAATAAAAGAATGGTATAAAAACAAAACAATATTTACACCAAATTGTAAGCTCCATGCTTACAAAGCGGTTGCCGAACTTCTCCCTTGCCATAAAGATTTATTAACCAAGGTCAAAACACCATGCTTATCCCAAGATTAGTAATTCTTTATAGTGCAAGAAAAGTAGGGCGTATTGCAAAGTTTTCAAATCAACCAAAGCAATATGATTGCAACACCTCCACAGCTCAATTCACTTTGGCACTCATAATTTTACACAGAGACAGATGCTCTACAACCCTAGCCTCTGCAAATCGAGCGCAACTTTGGGTGGGGAAAAATAGGGTTTCTTCCTAGTTCCAGGTGGGAGGAAGGGACAACCACCTCTCACCTCGTCAATCGGACAAGATCTGCTCATCAAAGCGGATCTTCTACCGCTCTTTGCTGATCTGCATAGGGAGGCTCTGGATCTGTACAGCCTGAACTTTGGAATCATTACATTAATTCCCAAAATTCATAATGCGACCAAAATTCAGCAATATAGACCGATTTGTGTCCTAAATGTTAGCTTCAAGATTTTCACTAAAGTGGGAACAAACAGGCTTAATATTGTAGCCAAGAAGGTGGTGAGCCCGACACAATCCGCCTTCATGCCAGGTAGGAACATCATGGAAGGAGTAGTTATACTACACGAAACTATCCATGAGCTTCATACCAAGAAGAGGGACGGTGTCATTTTTAAAATTGATTTTGAAAAGACATATGACAAGGTTAAATGGTCCTTTCTACAATAAACCCTTCGTATGAAAGGTTTCTCACCTAAATGGTGTAGGTGGATTCAAAGTATGGTCACTGGTGGAAGTGTGGGGATTAAAATAAATGATGAAATTGGTCCATACTTCCAAACCAAAAGAGGACTCAGACAGGGTGATCCTATGTCACCAATCTTATTCAACATCGTTGCCGACATGCTAACTCTTCTTATTAATAGAGCAAAAGCCGATGGTCAAATAAGAGGAGTCCTCCCCCATCTCGTTGATGATGGTTTGTCAATCCTGCAATATGCAGATGACACCATCATCTTCATTGACCATGATCCTGAGCAAGCAAAGAATCTAAAACTTTTGCTTTGCGCTTTTGAGCAATTATCTGGGCTTAAGATAAATTTCCATAAGAGTGAAATTTTTTGCTATGGGGCAGCTAAAAAGATGGAGGAATTCTATACTTCTCTCTTTGGTTGTAATACAGGGGAATACCCTTTCAGATACTTAGGGATCCCAATGCACCATAGACAGCTCTTGAATTCTGAGTGGAAGAAGGTTGAAGAACGCTTTGAACAAAAACTTTCTTGTTGGAAGGCAAAATACCTATCTTACGGGGGGAAACTTGTCTTACTCAACTCAGTCTTAAGCAGCCTACCCATGTTTATGATGTCCTTTTTCGAAATACCGAAAGGGGTCATTAAAAACTTGGATCATTATAGATCAAGATTTTTTTGGCAAGGATCTTCACAGAAACATAGGTATAGACTTGCCAAATGGGACATCTTATGTCGTCCTAAGGAACAAGGTGGTCTAGGTATTCTTGATTTGCAGCTGCAAAATAAATGTCTTCTCGTCAAGTGGTTAGTTAATTTACTAAACACAGATGGTATATGATAAACGTTGCTCCGGAACAAATACTTAAGATCAAAATCTTTAACTCAAGTGGAAGCCAAACTTTATGATTCTCATTTTTGGAGAGGCCTCATGCATATAAAAGATGAGGTATTGTCTAAAGGTTCCTTCGATATCAAAGATGGGACCAATGTGAGGTTCTGAGATGATACTTGGATACGAGACAAGCCTCTCAAAGCTCAATACCCAAACTTATATAATATAGCGAGGGACCCACACGCTACTGTATCCAAAATAATGGCCACAAGCCCTCTTAATATCTCTTTCAGGAGGGCTTTGGTGGATAACAAACTTAGAGATTGGTTTGGTTTAGTGGCACATATCTCACATGTACAACTGACGGAAGGCTCAGATTATTTTAAATGGAGCCTAAACAAATCCGGCTTGTATACTGTCCGGTCTTTGTATCACCATCTTATTGATACACAACCACCGTTTCATCATAGGAAGATCTAGAAGATGAGGATTCCACTAAAAATAAAGATTTTTCTCTGGTTTCTACAAAGGGGATTGTTCTAACCAAAGACAATCTGGCTAGAAAAAATTGGAAAGGTAGTCAGAAATGCATCAGCTGTAACAGGAATGAGAATATCCAACACTTCTTCCTTGACTACCCCTTTGCTAAAACGATTTGGAGAATCATCTTTTTCGCTACTAATTTGAACCAACCTAGATCTATCAGCCATTTGTTTGGTACGTGGCTAAATAATCAACCTAAAAACATGAAAGGTTTGATCTGGGTGGGTACAACTGCGTTGTGTTGGGCTATCTGGCGCTGCCGGAATGATGTAATTTTTAAGAAAATGAAAACTAACTCTATCATGCAGGTTATTTTCAGGGGAGCATACTGGTTACGCTCCTGGGCCCAGCTTCAGCGTGATGAGCAAGCCAAAGACACCCTCACCCTGCTGAGCAAGAAATTAGAGGTTATTGCTTTAGAGTTATCAAATAGAGGGTGGAAGCACTTATATCGTTTGCTTTAGTCCTTATATCTTTTGAAGACTATGGTTTGTTTTTTTCACCAAGAACGGTTTGTAATAATTAGCTGTGTACATCTATGAATGTAGAGGCCGGATTTTGTAATCCCTTATCTAAAAAATCGGACAAGATCTGCGGAACTGGTTGTGGAAGCGGAGAAGAAATAATTCCCGCTGAGGTAGAACAGCTCTGAATACCGATTGTCAATTGTCAATTGTCAAGACGAGCACGAACTGGACACGAGAAATCGCAAGAACAGAACGGAAACAGTGAGAAATCGAAGTAGGAGCAGCAGCACAACAATTCGATTCAAGAACAAGCCAAAGGATTCAGAGTTTACAGGCCGGATCCGAGCGTCACACAGGGAGGCGACGAGAGCATCTCCCATCGTAGCCGTTGGTTCACAGATGGAGGGTGTGAGTTAAACTCGACCACTCGCTTCAGGCGTCGCCGACTTTGCTATTGCTTACTGACGAACTGAACGTAGAGCCTGACAGAGGAGATGCCGGGGAAGGGGCAGCGGAGGCGGGAGAAGAACTACCGGGCGGCGCACGGCGGGGACTCGCGCCTGCCCCCGCCGCCGAAGCAGCGGGAGCTCGAGGCCATCACATCCAAGCTCCGCCGCCTTATCGCCTTCCAGAACAAACACGATGGCAACGCCAACGCGTCCTCAGGTGATTAATCTCCTTCTCTCTCAGGCGCTGCAACTCCTGCTCTACTCCATGACCTGACCCTGTGAGCGTGCTGGTGGTGGTGTTTGTTACCCAGGAGGTCCTCGTGCTCCCGGGAAGCAAGATGATGGGTTAGGCAAGAACAGGCCGGCTAAAGACAAGGTAATTCAGGGGTGGAGTAGCGTAGGCTTTGCATTTTTCTCCTGAACTCTGCGCTAGTGCACTTTACTTTAGTTCACCTGATTCACTGTGTTTATTGGCATTAGGAACCTGTTAAGACCGTGGTGTATTAGCTTCACATTTTTCCACTCCTCATTTTCGGTGCTGTTGATGTAGAAAACTAAGAAGCAGACCCTGGAGGTTCCAGCTGAAAGCAAAGCATCAGAGATTAAAGGTGGTGGTGCTTCAGCTACCAATGAGAACGTGAATGCAGAGGGAAGCAAGGGGAAGCGAAAGCGGGGGAAAGCTATGGACCTTCGTTTCAAGGAATTGGAGGAGAATGTCTCCATTTCGAAGAAGCAAAAAAGGAAGAAGTAAGCCCTCCAGTAGTGCCTTTATGCATAAGATTTTAAGATCCACTGCTATCTCAATTAAAGGTATAAACAATATCAACATGTCCTACCATGAATTTCAGACATTTGGATGAGAAGAAAAAGAAGCGCAAGGGCAATAAGATGGAAACTCTTCCAGATTTCCCTGGGCGTGAGAAAGTAAAGTTTGGGGAAGTTGTTGAGGCTCCACCAAAGTTGTCATTCCCAAAGGTACCTTCACTTTTCCACATCACTATATGTGAACTCCCTTTTTGTGATCAATTTTCTGTATTACGCATCAATGATTTTATACCTTTGTAGGTGAAAAGCGGTTTAGATGCTTCTCGTGAGATGCTAAGGAAATAAAGAGGCAATTGAGAATTACAGAAATATCAAAGGCTGGACATCGAGGCCTGGACTCCAGCTTCCAACCCTAGCTGAAAATAGAATCTTGTCCCCATAGATGTTTTATCTGTTTATTAATCATTAACAAACTTGCTCTGTTTATATCAGAGAAGTTTATAGGTTTTGTAATCTGTACTCTCTTGTAGGAAATTCTCAAACAAGCATTCCTTCTTGGGTTCCATGTTTTTGTTTCTGTTTACTTTCAAATCTTATCATTGTCGTGTTCTTGAAAATGGTTATTCTGTGATTAAGAAAGTGTACTGACTGGTTAGTGGTTTGGATTTTGGAAACGTGGTGCCAATGTTTGGTTTCCTTTCATCCTTTGTGATAGCAATTGGAGTATAATATTATTCACCATACATTTACTGAGTATAATCTTTGCTGCCCAAATTATAGTTGTGGAATATGTACATATTTCCAACAGTAACAAAGTATACAATAGTTTGTCTGGCAATTCAAGTTGAACGGGGGTATGCATGCAAATGGAGGCCTCTATCCATGTGGAGGGTAAACATTGTTTTATATGTAGCATCCTTGGATTCATCTGCCAGTTTGAACCTGAAGAAGTGTATCAGGATGGCCGCCATGATCTTCATCTGCCTATATGCAAACTCCTTCCCCAAGCAAATACGGGGTCCCGCCTGATCATCCAAGAAAGACTTGTTAAATTCAAGTGGGTGTCTAAAAAGAAAACTCGGCCACAGGGAGATGACATTGACATCCTCACATCCCCCTGGCTGATGGCTAATGAAATTACTTGGCTACTTCATTTGCACTGTAAATATTGCAGACTATTTTTCTTTAGCAAGAGAGCAGGATTTTGAGTGCTACTGTCTTCTAATATTCTTAACTTTTATCTATTCCTTTTTAATTATTTACAAGAGTCTAGGCTTACCTAGCATGAACCAGTAATGTTATAGTTGGATCTAGGTCCTCTTCCTCTCTAAACATGTGAGAGATGGCTGTAACCAGTTATACTTACATTGAAGGATACAAACTTGTAAGGGCTCTCTTGCTGGAAGACTCCATTCACAAGCCATCTTTCAGGCCTGAAATCTTCAGCATCTTCACCCCAGAGGTATGTCATCCTCCCCATTGCATAAATCATGTAATTCATCCCATCTCCTTTTATCACTCTATAACCATTAGGTAGTATATCATCTTCTTCTGCCATCTTACCATCCTGTAAGAATGCTGCAGGATAAATACACCAAGGAAATATAATGTTGGCAAAATACAAGTCTTTATGCAAATATAAAAAATGATTCTTAGTGAAAATTTATTATATTTATTTGCAGCGTAGCAACATAACTTTAGTATTGACTAATTAATTCTTTTCCTTCTGATTATTGCATAAAAATAATTTTACATCCATACTTAAAAGATGGATTGCAATATCAAACTTCTAATAATTTTACATAGGCACATAATTTTTGCAGAGATCAAAAGACTATTTGCATGCAGCTGTTAATGGTAGCAATTTTCACCCCAAACCATCTATGAGCTCCTTTGTAGTTAACCAGTTAAGTTCTTGTTAACTAAGGATGCACAGGTATGTTAATAACACCCTGCAGGTTATGGTAATCATGTGATGCCTAATCCAAATCAGGCTAAATCATGGTTGCATTTGTTTACTTGGACCCTAGTCTATACAAGTGATACCCTGCAGAGAAATTATTTGTACCACTGGAACAGCTGGATACAGCCGTAGTGTCTCGGAGATTGCAGCGTGGAGGTAGTGCATTCTGTCAATAGCACCTTCGTTCAATCTTGCAGTGAAGTCCTCTATGTTGTTATATTCCCTGGCCCACTCAACTGACTCATTGATTTCAAGGGCAACTTTATCCTGCACTAAAGGATTCTTGCAGAGCATACAGAAGAACCAGGTGAGAGTGTTCCCTGTTGTGTCTTTCCCGGCAATCAGGAAGTTGAGGACTATGTCACGCAGGTAACGATCATTCATTGTCTCAGGGTCCTTCTTGCTCTGTATTATGAATCTTGATAATATGTCTTCTCTAGCCCTCTGCACGCATCACAAAAGAGAAAATAGAGTTTTACTTAGAGAAGATTCTGTAGAAGTAAATTTGGTTCAAAAGTGTGAAGTGTATATCACTGGAGTAAAACTGTGCAATATGTTTATTTTGTCTACTAACAGTGGCTTTTAAGGTTGCTAAAAAGTTGTGGAGTACATGCTCCACAAGATATAAGAGCTGATAAGTGATAACTTATAAAATCATTGACGGCCCCTCAGATACGATTGTAAATTTATTTGGCTTGCAAATGATGCTTGCAGATATCTTTTAATCCATCAGCAAATATAAATCAGTTTATCTTGTTAGGATGCGGAAAAAAAATTGTGAATTATCGTACTAAGATCTCTTATTTTGGTGCAAGATTGAGTTTTATTCTTTAGCTTGTTACTAAAAAAGCATAAAGCTACATAAATGGCTGTATTTGCGCATTAACAAGATTATATTCAGGATAGAATTTTGCAGCCTTACATTATCTTGCCCATTCATCTGTTCTCTCTTTTGATGGACCATCTTCATGACGAAGTCGTCAATGATCTGAATGTTCCTCTTAAGTTTGGCTTCTGATCCGATATTGAGATACCGTTTCAGCTTCCAGAATAGATCAACGTATCGGTGGTAAACAAGAGAGTTTGCCTCATCAAACGCATTGCTGAACTGAATGCTAGATTCCTCTGTTCCAGATAGTGTGTTCAGCTCGAAACCAAATCCCACTTTGAAGATAGAATCCATAGTTGTTTTCATCAAAAGATCCTGAGGAAAAATTAGCTTTTTGTGGGATATTTTGTCATCCAATAATTATTCAAGAGAGGAACCAGGCTGGTCTATGACTATGTATTAGAGCTCAATCAAGTAACCGAAGCCTTTTCGGTGCATGCATCCTCAAGCTGAATAAAATTATCTTATATTAGCTTATTCAATCCCTATATTAGCTTCACAAGATACCTGCATCTTTATAGTAACACCTACTAGTATGGTCTTACATATGACTTAACGACAATATGTACTTTTGTGTCAGTCGTAGATGTACCTGCATGTTTATAGTAGTTCCGGTAGTTGCTGCAGAGGATATTTTATCTGCAAGCTTCCTAGCATTTGTTCTGAACACAACACTGCTGAATTCACGTAGCACTTTGGTTGAGAACTCATGGCTTGCCAGCTTCCTCTGGTGCCTCCACTTCTCCCCATCTGTTGCAAAGATTCCATCCCCAAAGAGATCCTTCATGACGCTGTAATTGAAGATCCCCTGTGTATCAGCATCAACCATGCTAAAAAATTATATCCGTAAGCTCATATCGCAATAATCTGACATACTTAAGTTAATCCATTGTTTGAAAGGTTAAATAATTTGTATAATAAACACATCTTACATGACAATACATTAAGTGTACATCATTTTTGCTTCCGGTTTACTGTTAAGTCACGTGAGCTTGTTGAATGAAGATAAGGGTTATTCTGAATAGACAACCTGGTGACTTATGGTGGTGACTACCTGTTTTGCAGGATTTAAGCTTCCGACATAAAAGTATCTATCAGCTGTTAATCCGAGAGGGAGCCAGGGGATGGGAGAAAGTGGAGTGCGAAAGTGATCGGTCGGCAAGGAGAACCACCTTGCTGTATTTACTGAAGCTGGTCTTGATGACATGCTCGATGACGGCCGGGTCGGCGGTGTAGAACTCGCTGTGCCCGGGGTACACCAGCCTGCTGGTGGGGTGCGCCCGCGCGTAACTCACATGCTCGTCGAACAGCCTGTGGAAGTTGTTGAGCTGCCGGAACACGGTGCCGATGAGCGGCGGCCGGTCCTGGTCCCTCCGGGCGAACTCCCTGGCGCAGAAGATGGCGAAGGACGCCACGACGGCGAGGATGTAGAGGGTCACGGCCAGCAGCGCCGCCACGAGCACCGACAGCACGCACAGGCCTGCTGACACTGCGAGGGAGGGTAGCTGGGAAGCCATTGGAGCTTCTGCTGCTTTCTTACTCAGACCAAGGTGAACATATTACATATATCCTTCAACAATGATGTTTTCTTGTTCTTTTTTTATATTATTTTGGTTTGATCATTGACAAATCTTGATGTGCTCTGGATTGGAGCAGAGATTCGTGTTTTTTCTATTGATGCCGTACCCCCGTGTGCTTGGGTAGTTTGATTTTGTATTGCAAGGTAATGTATCAGGATAGCGATAGACAATGATAAGAGCGTCAGCATGGGCGTGGCAGTTGGGCTTTATCTTTCAGTGCTTCTGCTGCGTGACTGACACGGGCAACGGGCCAACTGTCCAAGGTTCCGTATCCGCTGGTTCCTTTGGTCCATAAAATAGATAGATGCCGTCATACAGTACGAATGTCATTGGTACTGGTATTTTTAAGTATATTGCTTTATTTCACATAGGGAATTTGGTTGCCCCCCCCCCCCCCTGTGTTACTAACAGATTCATCATGGAAAGTCCTTTATTTTCAGGGCAGATGTTAATATTATCATAGTCTCAATGCTAGATTTTATTTATTTATTATGACAAACGTATCTATCGGGCCATTTAGTCGCATAATGTGAAGAAAAAAAACCGTGGCCTGGGCCATCCAACAACCTTCCAACGGTAGTTTATTATTATTAGTGCATCGGCCATGCTGGGTTACATTCGTTCTTCATGGTAATTAGAGTACAGCGAATCACACTTTCAGCCTTAACAAGTGATTCTCCCTTTTTAGAATATGTCCCATGCTGCTTCATTGTTCTTTTTAGGTACTCGCCATGAGTTTCCAGTAACTTCCTCCCAAATACTATGTATCACTTGTGCAGTGTGTACTTTCTTTCAGTACATAGCAAAGGTTATAATAGCTTGTTTGGCCATTCATGCCGAACGTGGGTATGCATATAAATGAAGGCCTTTGTCCATGTGGAGGGTAAACATCACTTTGTATATTGGCTCCTTGGAATCATCTTCCAGTTTGAACCTGAAGAAATGTACCAGAGTAGCAGCCATGATCTTCATCTGCCTGTACGCAAAATCCTTCCCCAAACAGACACGGAGGCCAACTGTAGATGTAGATATGCAGCAAAATGGGTCCCTCCAACCCTCCCTCGCTCCCCTCCGATGGTGACGGCCATGGCGACACCCCCAACCAGTCACCCCCGGCCAAATCCACCCTCGCCCCCACCCAATCCACTCAGCCAAACCCAGATCCGGCCGCGCCTTCTGACGATCTGCCCGTCCCGTGGTCTTGTGGCGCGGATGGCCATGTCACGGGGGAGATCGAAGCTGCCCAGGGTGCGCCCTCCCTGCCGGGCGCGTCTGCGGCTCCTGCCACGGCCCGGTCGCCGGGCGTGGCGCCCCTTCCCCAGGTGAGCGCGGCAGCAACCATCCTGCTGCCGGATCTTGCAGAGGAGCTACAATCGCAGCAGGAATTCATGGCGCGGGTCTCCAGCTCGGGGCTCGGGAGTGCTCAGCATACTGGTGAAGATGACCCCTTGCTCCGCGATATGCTTCAACGGCTCAGCAAACAGGCAATCCAACAAGATTCACCATCCAGCAGGGCTGTGAGGACAGTGAAGCCAAGATTTACCCGAGAAGAAAAAGCGAACGGCATTGACTCCTCTGAGCTTCAAGGACAAGGGCCAGATGGGCACCGGTCAACTCCAAGCAGAGTTATGGATCACCACAGAGAGAGCAGGAGCTCGGAGTTACTGCAGGAGAAGAACTCCAACTCCAGGGAGGACAGAAGCTTTCACTTCTCTACCGGCCAGCAGAGCTTTGTTCACAGGAGGAAAGAGGAGCGTCAGCAACGGGAGAATTCATACAACCTGCACGGAAGATCTCAACAAGATGGCGCAAAGGATTTGCAACACTACGATGAGCAGGGTTTCCAAAAGGTCAAGCCTGCTTACTAGTGGCGCAAAGAGATAGCCCATTCAAGAGTTGCTGCACGGTCCCAACTACCTGCAGCAGAGTTGCAGAGGTATGAGAGATACAGAACGCACGTCAGGGGCAAATGTCTCAATTGTTTCTCTCCGGATCACAGAGTTGCAGACTGCAAGAGCAAGAGTAAATGCTGGAAGTGCTCACTGCTGGGACATAAAGCTCATTGCTGCCCTTCATGGAGTGATCGATTTAAGAGGCCTGAACCACCAAGGCAACAAAATCCCCTCCATTCCTCAGCTGCCCAGCTCCCCTTCTCCACGCCTGCCGAGCAAAAGGGCTCGGACAGGTGATCCTACCTGCAGGTGGCCAAGGGAGAACCAGCCACCATGACCTACCCTGGGGACCCCGCGCTCGCCCTGAGCTGGCGGTGTGCACCATCAACGCCACAGGGCAGATCAAGCGCAAGAGGGACGAGCTCATCGGCAAGACGGCGGTCTGCTGGCTCAACGGCAACAGCCACGACACCGACACCGGCCACGTCGTCGAAGCCCTGGAGGAGCAGCTGCACATCGGGCGCCACGAGATCAAGGTGGTCAAGCACTTCCCCGAGCAGTACCTCATCTTCTTCAACGACAGCCGCGCTCTCCACCGCGTCCTCGGACACCGAGGAGTGCGGCACCGCGGAAGGGTGTTCAACTTCGACGAGTGGACGGAGCGACGCGGCGCGAGGGACAACATGCTGGAGTTTCGGGTGCGGCTGCGCATAGAGGGAGTACCAGTTCACGCCTGGTCCGAGGAGGTTGCGGCCAAGGTCATCGCACCAACCTGTGCCGTCCACTACGTGGAAGGCTACTCACGTCGTCAGGAGCGCACAAGGACCTTCGACCTCTGGGCTTGGTGCTCTGACCCAAGTAAGATTGCCAAGAAGGTTCTGTTATCTGTTACTCACCGTGACAGTGACCTCGTGGTGCCGCGCGGCCGCAAGAGGACGTACGACTACAAGCTGCATCTCCACCTGGACGTCGTGGAGGACCTCTCCTTCCTCGATGGCAGTGGTGGGAGGAATGGGCCGCCCCACAGGAAGCCACACCGCGAGTTCCTCTGGAACTACGGGGCATCTGATTCGCTGGGAGAGCGACGCAGCGGCCAGCGCCACGACAACTACAATGCACGCGACTATCGCCCCCGACGCGACAGAGATGACGACTACGACGACAACGGCTACAACCGAGGTGTACGACGCCACCGCAGCCAGTCGTCCTGGGGGAGGATGACTCGCTGCTGTGGCGCGGCTGATGACTGCTACAGCACCAACACTCATCAACGTGGGGACAACTTCCACCAGGGAGGACACCGCAGCAGGACCGACAGGCAGCAAGCGGCGACCTGGCGCCCCAAACCAGCACGTAAGAGAGTCTCCTTCGCCAACCCGCTGGTCAGCTACCTGGGTGAGCCCCAACCTGCCATTGATCCTAGTGTTCAGTTTCTTGTGCATTCTGAAACTGCTCCCCCTGAATGGGTTGATCCGATGAGAGAAGAGTTGTGCCTTACGCCGCATGTGCCTGCAGGTTCTCCCTCCAAGGAGCAACGCATCCTGAGCATGCTGGAGGGGGCAACAGGTTGGACCCAGGTGCAGTCGCCTAGAGGCGATGACAATCTGCAAAGGGAGAAGCTGATGTACAACCTGAGCAGTGCAGCCACTGATGGAGGACAGCGCCTTCCTCGCCCTTTCAACAAGGCCACCATGGAAGCACTGCAGGTCCTGGTGGAGGAAGGAAACAAGACCAAGAACAGGAAGAAGTCCAAGGTGGCTCCATCTCCAATCATAAACCAGCCTGCACTGGTGGCGTAGGAGCTTCACACAAGCTTCAGAGTGGCAGTATTTTGAGTCGTTTCCTGTTTCATAATATTGTGCAAGAAAACTTGGAACTTGCTTGGGTCTGTAACTCCTATTGGGCCAGCAATTTCGGCCCGCGGCTTCAGCGATGGGTTGGGCTTAACCCAACCATCGACGTCCACGAAGTTCGCCAATCAGTCGTTGCGTAGTCTCGTGTTCGTGGTCCACTGGAATGGGCATCTGCACCCCCCGGTCTGCAATGAGGCCAGCTTTGTACTGGACATATGCACCAAGCTCGCCAGAGCAGATCAATCCAATCAGTTTAAGGTTTGCTGTGAACCATTGATGAGTTGCTTGATTGTTTTCCATGTCACAAAAAAATTGTAATATACTATGCTGGAATGTGCGAGGGCTCAACGCAACCAATAGGAGAGATAGCGTTCGAAACATGATCTCTGCGTCTGGAGCAACACTTGTATGCCTACAGGAAACCAAAATTGCAAACCGGACACCCAGACTGGTTTGTGACACACTTGGCCCAAATTTCGCTAATAACTACACGACTCTACCTGCCCAAGGAGTTAGAGGGGGCATCCTGCTTGCGGCAAATGAGCACTTCTTCACTTTACAAAAACCCCCACTTCACGGCTCACACTGTATCGGCTGATATAGTAATGCGCGCTGATAACAAAACTTGGACGGTCACTGGGGTCTACGGACCTCAAGAAGATAATGAGAAAGAAATCTTTCTGGATGAAATTAAAGATCTAAAAACAAGAGGAAAGCAAGAATGGCTGATTTTGGGAGATTTCAACCTAATTTATAAGGCGGAAGATAAGAGCAACAATAGACTTAATAGGCGTCTAATGACCCGTTTCAGAGAAACACTAGACGACGCCCAGCTCATGGAACTTGACCTACGTGGCCGTACTTACACGTGGAGCAATGAACAAAATGACCCAACTTTTACACGCATCGACCGTGTTTTCGGATCGCCGGAATGGCACCTATTGTTCCCTAACACAGACCTGCAGGCTCTCTCTCCACCTTAGGTTCTGATCACGCCCCACTGCTGCTCACAGGTGACGTGACCCGCCAAAATTTTTCTGGATTCCGCTTTGAATCATTTTGGGTTAATATGCCAGGTTTTGGAGAAACAGTACAAAATGCTTGGGCCCAACCGGTCAACACGCAGGACCCTATCCTTCGGATGCACGTCAAGATGATACGCACGGCCAAGGCACTAAAACTGTGGCGGAGGCAGTCCCTAGGAAACCTCCTCATTCGCCTCGAAATTGCAAAGCAGCTTTTACTTCTCATGGATGCAGAACAAGAGAAGCGACCACTATCACAAGACGAATTAGTCTTTCGGCGCTACCTCAAAGCAAAAACGGTGAACCTGGCCGCCATACAGCGGGCACGAGCGTGGCAACACTCCAGACTTTCTTGGCTTAGAAATGGTGATGCCTGCACAAAATTGTTCATGCTACACGCTAGCAATAGAAGGCGCAAGCTATTTATTCCATCACTAAAAGTGAGCACGGGACTGGCAACTAGCCAACAACGCAAGGAGGAAGTGGTGTTTAATCATTTTGTAAATTTACTTGGCCAAACGCAAGCACGTTCTGCAAGTTTGAACTGGGAGCATTTAGGTTATGAACGTCAGGACCTTAGCGAATTAGAGGACCTTTTTGAAGAAGAGGAGATCAAGCAAGTCATAATGCACATGCCAAATGAAAAAGCACCTGGTCCTGACGGCTTCATTGGATTATTTTATAAAAAATGTTGGGAAATCATCCGATCGGACCTTGTGGCAGCACTTGGAGCATTCCACTCCCTACGAACCCGGAAGCTGGAATTGATTAATGAAGCAAATGTGGTCTTACTACCCAAAACACCTGAAGCGGCCGACATTACAAATTTTAGACCAATCAGCCTTATCAACAGTCTGGCAAAAATAATCACAAAAATTCTTGCTGATAGATTAGCCCCGAGGCTAAATGAGCTCGTGTCTGCATGCCAGAATGCTTTTGTCAAAAAGCGATGTATCCACGACAATTTCATTTATGTCCAGAGTGTGATCAAGGCCCTGCATAAAGCCAAGCGCCCAGCCCTCTTCATAAAGCTAGACATCTCCAAGGCTTTTGATACAGTAAGTTGGGTTTTTCTTCTGGAAACAATGCAAGCGTTAGGGTTCGGGCAGCGTTGGAGGGATTGGATTGCGACCTTGCTAGCCACATCATCTTCCAAGATCCTCCTAAATGGTATCCCGGGACGACGGATAAAACACGCTAGAGGACTGCGGCAGGGCGACCCACTCTCGCCCATGCTCTTCATCCTTGCGATCGACCCACTGCACCGGCTTATTGAGCTGGCGGCTAGCAGAGGGCTGCTACTAAAAGGATCGAGGCAATATGGCCTAGAGGGGGGTGAATAGGCCTGCACACAAATTTAAACTTTTTCTGCAGAAAAACTGTCAGGGTCCGGAACTTCCGAGATTATTCTCGGAACCTCCGAACGAGGCAGCCTCCGAGAATAAACTCAGAACTTCCGAGAACTGTCAGAACAGAGCTAAAATGAAACAAGCTGCGGATTACTTGATGAAAAACAGATCTACCAAATTCTAGGAGGTACTTAGGACCTAGCAAGAAGATTTCTAAGCAAAGAACAAGCTAGGAAGCTACCACAAAGTAGATCGGAGACAAACCCTAATAGATCTAGTCAAGAACAAGCATGAACATGGACAAGCAAGAATATAAATCACAGCACGCACGAGACAAGGATTTATCCCGTGGTTCAGCTCGCCACAAAGGCTTGCCTACGTCCACGTTGTTGAGGAAGCCACAAAGGCTAAGGACCACAAAGGTCAACTCCTCTCTCACACCTATCACTTTGGGTAATAGGTGGAGACTTTCCACTAGATTCACAAAGGGTAATACAAACACCTTGGAGCTTCCACAAATCGGGTTGGAGAGCTTCTAAGAACCTCTATCCGTCTAGGAGCAAGGCTCCAAGAGTAATAGATCCACCAAGCTTGCTAGGACTTCTCCAAGTGCTCAAGAACAAGGAATGGAAGGTTTTGCTCACAATCTCACTTGAATCCCCACTCTCAATCAATGCTAAGGCAAGAATTTGGAAGAGAGTAGGTTTGGAGTCAATGCAAGGTGAGAGAATGAAGCTTGAATCTGTTTCAGTTCGGGGAGGGAGAGAAAGTGACTGTTGGGGGACCAAGGGGTATAAATACCCCCAGATCCAGAACTGTAACGGTCAAAAATTCAAAGTCCGGAACCTCCGAGAAAAATCTCGGAACTTCCGAACCCTGAAACCTCTGCTGACTGAAGCCCGCACGGTCGGAACCTCCGAGAATAAACTCGGAACCTCCGAACTAGGAAACAACAGGGGCAAAACAGCAGCAGGTTTCTCTCCTCAAGGAATGGGTTAGGATTAGGATAGATGTTCTATGAGCACTTGAATCCACCCTAACTCACCATTAGTATCCCTCTTGATAGTACGGATTGTCCTATACTCAAATTCAAAGATAAAATAAATAAACTTCTCCAAAGAGCATAGGTATCCTTCTTCATGTAATTGAGGGGTCTCCTTTCTTTCTTTTGCACCTGTAAAACATTCTTGTACTGCACAATAAACTCAAAAGCTCATTAGCTCTTTAATTGTGTGGTCAACATCACCAAAACCCTCATAGGACTTGATTGCACTTACAGCTACAGCCTATTCTCCCTCGAGCGGCAACACTAAGATGCTCCTTGTATGCAGACGATGCAGCACTATTTGCGAACCCTGACCGCACAGAGCTACGCCACGTTACTGAAGTGCTAAACCTCTTTGGCAACTGCTCGGGGCTCAGAGTCAACTTGAACAAAACGGAAATTTTTCCAATACGATGTGATGAGACGCTAGTAACTGAGGTACTAACAGACTTCCCGGGTAAAATCGGTATTTTCCCGGGCAAATATCTGGGGCTCCCACTTCACACAAGAAAACTTCGCCGGGTAGACGTTCAACCTTTGATCGACAAAATTGGTGGCAGAATCCCAGGGTGGAAAGGCAAGCTTTTGTCAACGGTAGGAAGAGAGACATTGGTCAAGAGCGTACTCACAGCACAACCAATATACCACCTAACGGTTTTTCCAGTACATAAGTGGTTGCTATGACAAATTGATAAGATGCGAAGGAGTTTCCTCTGGAAAGGAGCAGAACCAGAAAAAGTTAGCGGTGGACATTGCCTAGTCAACTGGCCGACGACCTGTGCACCTAAGGAATTCGGGGGATTGGGCCTTCTGGACTTGGAACGCTTTGCACGTGCGTTGAGGCTACGTTGGCTATGGTTCCGATGGCAGCATGCGCAACGACCATGGGCGGGGATGGACATCCCCTGTGATAGCACCGACAAAGACCTTTTCAATGCTTCGACGATAGTCACGGTTGGGAGAGAGGACAAGGCCACCTTTTGGCATTCCAATTGGCTGAATGGACGAGCCCCCAAGTATATCGCCCCCGGCTTGTTCCAAAAAACAAGAAGAAAAAATATAACAGTGATGAAGGCTACGGTTCAAAACAAGTGCGTCGCACACGTGTCTCCTATCCAATCAATGGAAGAACTCCAAGAGTTCATTGCGCTATGGGAAGAGGTGACCGGAGTACAAAGAGTAGATGATGCATAAGATGAGATTAAATGGAAGTGGACACCGGATGGACAATACACGACAAAAAGTGCTTATCGGATACAGTTTTTGGGGTGTCGCAGGAAACCAGCGCTCACCCCAATCTGGAAAGCGCGAGCAGAGCCGAAATGCAGAATCTTTGCTTGGATTCTCCTACAACACAAGATACTTACGGCCAACAACCTAGCCAAACGAAGATGGCCGCATGACCCAATTTGCAAATTATGTAACGCTGCACCAGAAACGCCCACACAACTTTGCCTAGAATGTCCGTTCACCTGGAATGTTTGGACGCACTTGACCACACAGTTTGGAAGACATGATCTGCAGCAATCACCACCACGTACCATTACGGGATGGTGGAAACGGATGCGCAAAACGTTTGACAAAAAAGAAAAACCAAGATTTGACGGGATAATGTTATACTTTTGGTGGAACATTTGGAAGGAACGTAACAGAAGAACTTTTCAGCATAGCTCCATGGAAGTGGCAGAAGTGGCGTCTGTGATCACCAATGACATAAATATGTACCAAAACGCCAGGACAGTCGAGGTTTTGAGGGCTACAACAGGTCCTTCTGTGTAGTGGCCTTGGGTAGTTTTTGAGTAGCTTTGTTTCAGTGGTGGCCTTTTCCTTCAGGGGAAGAGGTTTTTTTTTAGTTGTTCCTAGAGTTGTGTTGAGGTTGGAGCCAGTAGTTGGGGCTCCACCGGAATCTGCTTTTTTTGTTTTTGTTTTCTAAGTGTTCGCACCCAAAATTGGCACAAGGCCGATCAGGCTGACGCCACCGATCAGACCGGTGTCCCTCAACGGTCTGACCGGTGGGGCGTCCTGTAGCCGATCCGGCAACGGCCACACCGGTCTGACCGGTAGGCCTGACCGGTCTGACCGGTGGACCCCGAGTCCGAGTAGAATTGAGGAATCCTTGCGAATTTCGAGTTGTAAAAGGATTCCTTGCGGGGCAAGACCTCCCCACCCTATAAATATAAAGGACCACGACCGTTTGAGGTGGAACAACCCAATCGTACATTACTTTCTACAACTTTTATCTCTCAAACCCTAGCTTTTCCAACCTCGTGCTTTCCTTATTTGTCTCGACGACGATCAAGGACGTTCTAAGTGGTCTTGCCGACCTCAGAGCAACCCTAGGCGCGCCACCTCCGACGGGGTCCCTCCCGAGGCGGCGATCTTAGGTTTTCACCGCGCCTCTGCGTACACCGGTCAGACCGGTGCCCCTGACCGGTCAGACCGGTCCGGGCAGGAGCTCGGCGAGTTCAGCGTTTCGACGTTCCGCGCGATCTAGCGCTCGTGTGTGTTGACCAGAAAAAGCGTCAACACACTTTTGGCGACTCCGCTGGGGAAGAAAGATCAGGTTGCTAAAACCGTTCAATCTAACCCTAGTACGATGTCTCGGTGTGAGCTCGACATGAACAACATCGTCACCGCGTCGCTGGAAGATCTCTCTCCGGAGGAGCAGCAGAAGTTCAAGGCGCTACAAGAGTACATGCAAGTACAATTCCTAGCTGGCGTCAAGAAGGATCGATCCGGCAAGGTGGCAAGATGGAAAGAGTTCGAGCTGCCGGCGATCAGGCTAAACGACAGCAATATTGAGGTAATTCCCACTGTAAGTAAGAAACCCCCGTCTGAAACTTCTCCTATGAAATCTACAGTGGAAAGTGATGAATTGCTTGCTTCTTACATTGCTCGTCTAGAACGATTAGAGGATCTTGAAAAGGATAGGGCTTTAGGTTTTAATAATAATGAAACTAATAGTAGTACTCCTAAAGCGAATCCTCAGGGGTCTCATCCTAGCTTAGCACCTTTGCCTGTAAATAATGGTAATTTTGCATATGGTTTGACACCAAATCTAGCATCTGGTCAGTACCCTCAGTTTCAACCGCACAGGCCAAACATGGCCGCACCGGTCGAACCGATGCAGGGTACCGGTCAGACCGGTGCAATGGAATTGGTGCCCGATCAGCCTTTACCAATTTCTGTCGTGCCAAATCAAATGGTCCCTACTTTTCCTAATACAATCAGTAATGTTGGACCTCATTATAGTACGATAATAAATGCATCGGCCTCCAAAAATATTATTCCGGACGATGTATTTGAAAGTTACAGGCTAGCTCAAGCTAAGATAGCTCCCTATTTAAATAAGATAAATTTGGAGAATCCTCAGCCACAACAGCCAAATAATCCTAATTGGGCGGAATTTAATAGATTTAAGGAAGATTTGGCTAATGTGGTAAAAACCAAACTTGGTGTTGATATTGGTAACACTAATTTGTATCAAAAACCATACGATCCCGAGTTTGATAGATTTCCTCTCCCACATGGTTGGCGTATGCCTGACTTGATTAAATTTAGTGGTGATGATGACCGAACCACATGGGAACATATTAGTCAATACACTGCACAACTAGGTGAAGCTGGTGTTTATAATGCTTTAAAAGTACGCTTGTTTTCTTTATCTTTAACTGGCACCGCTTTTGCTTGGTTTTCTTCGCTTGCTCCCGGTTCTATTATATCTTGGGATATGTTAGAACGTAAATTTCATGATCACTTTTATAGTGGGAGCATACAATTAAAGTTGACAGATTTAATATCGGTTAGGCAAGGAAGAGATGAGACTGTCTCTGCCTACATTAAAAGATTTAAAGAAACTAAAAACCGGTGCTTTAATTTGTCAATCACTGATATGGACCTTGCAGACATTTGTCTGAAAGGTTTAAGGTCATCCATTAGAGATAAGATAGAGGGCTCTGATTTTCTTTCGGTTGCACAAGTTCAAGTAAGAGCTTTAGTTGTTGAAAACCGAATGAATAAAGAGAAGGATAACTTTAAATCGCGTCGTTCTAATGTTCATATTATTGATTATGATTCTGATAGCTCGAACGATAGTGATAAAGAAGTTTATGCTGCTGAGTTTGTTTGGCCCTCTAAAGAAAATCTTATTCTTGTTCATCTCTTAAGCCGGCTAGTAAAAGTCGGTAAGAAGAAATTAAATTTACTTTTGATGTTTCCAAATGTGATCGTATATTTGATGAATTGCTTAAATCTGGAAATATCAAGTTAACTCATACTATTCCTCCACTTGAAGAGTTGAAAAGACGTGCATATTGTAGATTTCATAATTCATTTTCTCATGCTAATAATGATTGCAATGTGTTTCGTCGACAGGTTCAATCGGCCATAAACGAAGGTCGTTTGACTTTTCATGAGATGCAAGTGGATAAGGCTCCTTTTCCAATCAACACCATGGATTTACAGCAGCCTAAGGTACTGGTTCGGCCACATCAAGCTGAAGCAACTAAAGGCAAGAACGTGGTAATCGGGGAGGCTAAGCCCGATTTGAGAGGAAAAGAGCTAGTTCGCAAAGTTGAGTATGAGAAGACTCCTGATGGCAAAGAGACCTTCAAGGTTACAGTGAGTGCCTCTGGACATGGGGGGCAGGGGTCATCCACACCCGCCGATCAGCGACCGTCTGAGCCGTCTCTGGCCAGACCGGTCAGACCGGTGGAGGTGACCGGTCAGACCGGTACGCTCCCAGGCCGCCCGAGGATGATCAAGCCAAGCCGTCCGAAGATTGGAAATTGGAAACTTAATGTAGCTAAAAATCAGGGGAGTGGTCCTAAGCCAAAGGTCACTTTCGACATGCTATTTGACAAGTATTCCAAGCAAAAGGCCGTTACAAGTGATCGGCCATTAAAAAAAAGGATGAGGTCATCTTCACCTCCAAGGGCTGCTACAAGACTCAAGGGTGAATCATCGCAGCAAGGGCAACGCTTTACTCCACCATGGGTGTCAAATTCAAATGCACCACGCCCGGTATATGATGACAATAGAGTGATGTGGGTGCCATACCAACAAGCTTTTCATCCTGGATGGGGTGGACAGAAATCAGCTTTTGACAGGATCTCCAGGCCTATCCAAGACCGATTGGCTCCTCGCCGATCTGGTCAGGGTCACCAGACCCGACCGGTCAGACCGGTCGCTATCACCGGTCAGACCGGTGCGGCCAGAAAAGCCGTGTCACCTCCTATGAAGCAAATTTACAAGCCAAAGCAAAAGGAGGAGGTGCAGAAGATGGAAGTTGATCCAGAGAGGACTACGAACCAAGATATTATTCAGATTGGATCAATGGATGTTCCTATTGGAGAGGGTGGCAAAAGACCGATTGTTCTAAACAATAAGGTTGTGACATCAACTCCAGGGGTGTTTGCTGCTACCAATGACCATGAGGCCAGTGGGAGTAGTTCCAACTCCAAATACTTCTTACCAAGGTGGTATCCTCCCGGATTGACTCGTACACAAAGGAGGAAGCTTCAACGCCTGAGATTTCAAGAGAAGAGGGAGAAGGAGCTAGAGAAGCAAAGGGACGACACTTTCAACCAGTACAGGCCCATGGTACCTCAAGGGAAAGAGTGGAGAGTCAAGGTCAGCTCCCAGCCAGCACCGGTCAGACCGGTGGAGGGGTCGGTCAGACCGGTCAGACTGGTGGAGGTCGACGGTCAGACCGGTGACTCAGAGGCGCCGCCCGGTTTCTCTTCTTTGTTTCCCATGGTTTGTGATGACAAGTCCGCATCGGATCCTACACCAGAAGACGATGAGGAGCTTGTTGACTACAGTTCTTCGCCCGAGCGCATGAATTTGGACATCAATGTGATTCATATGTCTATGGATGGTTATGTGCTCTCGGAGGAGGACATCGCGCATCTCGACTTTGGGCCAAAGGAAGCTATTTTCCAGAAGCCTAAAGCTACTGAAAATCATCTGAAGGCTTTGTACATGAAGGGACACATCAATGGGAAGCCTATCTCTCGCATGCTGGTGGACGGAGGAGCGATCGTCAACTTGATGCCGTATTCTTTGTTCAAGAAGCTGGGAGGTTCTGATGATGAGCTGATCAAGACCAACATGACCGTCAGCGGTGTGGGAGGAGGCGAGCCGATGGGAGCTAAAGGCGTCGTCTCTATGGAGCTTACCGTTGGGAGCAAGACGTTGGCTACGACATTCTTCGTCGCTGAGACACAAGGTAACTTCAGTCTCATCCTTGGTCGTGATTGGATTCATGCAAATCAGTGTGTGCCTTCTACTTTGCATCAATTCTTAATCCAATGGGTAGGCGACGAGGTAGAGATTGTTCATGGTGATACATCGGCTTGTGTTGCAGTGGCCGATAGTCCTACTATGGATAATCATGAGAATCTTAAGTGCTCAACTGGTTTAGATTTATCTAATTTGAGGCTTATTGATTCTACCAAAGATGGCTTTGCTACTGTTGTCATGAAGCCGATCGTTGATCAGGCTAGAACTTCTCTGTCGATTTGATGGATGCAAATCTGGAGTGGTTGCAACAGAGGCGAGAGCACTATCGGGCGCATAAGAACGATATGTGTGAGGCCATCGAAGACTTTGATGATTTGAGCAAGTTAGGACAAGGGTTTACGTCGGCTGATCCTTTAGAGGAGATTGATATTGGTGATGGCACTTTACCTAGGCCGACATTTGTAAACAAGAATCTTGATCCATTATTTAAATCTGAGTTAATAAAGCTGTTAAAGGAATATGTTGATTGCTTTGCATGGAATTATAATGAAATGCCTGGTTTAAGTCGTGATTTAGTTGAGCATCATTTACCTATTAAACCTGGTTTTAGACCTTATAAACAACCTCGTAGAAACTTTAATCCTGATATTTATGACCGAGTGAAAGAGGAAGTCAATCGGTTACTTGATGCAAAGTTTATTAGGCCTTGTCGTTATGCTGATTGGATCTCTAATATTGTGCCTGTTGAGAAAAAAGGAACAAAAAAGCTTCGTGTTTGCATTGATTTTAGAGATCTTAATAGAGCTACTCCTAAAGATGAATATCCTATGCCTATAGCCGATTTTCTTGTTAATGCTGCATCCGGACATAGAATTCTTAGCTTCCTTGGTGGTAATGCTGGTTACAATCAAATCTTTATGGCCGAAGAGGATATATCCAAAACGGCTTTCATATGTCCGGGTTTTGTTGGCTTATTTGAGTGGGTTGTTATGACTTTTGGATTGAAAAATGCGGGTGCTACTTATCAAAGGGCTATGAATTTAATCTTTCATGATTTGCTTGGCATCATAGTAGAGGTTTATATCGATGATATTGTTGTCAAATCGGCTGGAGATGATTCTCATTTAGCTGATTTAAGACTTGCATTTGAGAAAATGCGTCGGTATAAATTAAAAATGAATCCACTCAAATGTGCTTTTGGTGTATCGGCTGGAAAGTTTTTGGACTTCATTGTGCATGAGAAAGGCATAGAGATAGATCCTAAAAAGATTGAGGCAATCCGAAGTGTTAAAGCGTCTACTTGTAAAAAGGATTTGCAAAAGTTCTTGGGCAAGGTAAATTACTTGAGGAGGTTCATTTGTAACTTGTCTGGGAAGGTGAATGATTTTACTCCTTTACTTCGGTTGAAAAATGATGTTGACTTCACTTGGGGGGCAAAGCAACAAGAAGCATTTGATGAGATTAAGAGCTATTTGACTTCGCCACCCGTTCTTCAAGCGCCCAAGAGTGGTATTCCTTTCAAGTTATATGTAGCGGCTGAGAAGGATGTCATTGGAGGTGTTTTGACTCAAGAGACCGAAGGCAAGGAGTACATTGTTGCATATGAGAGTAGAAGATTATTAGACGCCGAAACAAGGTACACTTTTATTGAAAAATTGTGTTTATCACTATATCATACTTGTACCAAGTTGAGGCATTATCTTTTACCTAGTACTTGCATAGTAGCATGTCAAACCGACATAATCAAATACATGTTGCATAAACCAATTTTAAGTGGTAGAGTCGGCAAATTGGCTTATGCTTTAATTGAGTATGATTTGCATTGTGAGCCATTAAGTTCAATGAAAGGTCAAATTGTTGCCGACTTTATTGTTGGACATAGAGTAGATAAACAACTTGATTTGAATGTCGGTTATGCTACTTTTACTCCATGGAAGTTGCAGTTTGATGGATCGGTTTGCAAAGATGGTTGTGGTGTTGGAATGGTCATTATTTCACCAAGTGGGGCTGTTTTTGAAGCTCTTAACCGATTGGATCATGATTGTACTAACAACCAAACCGAATATGAGGCTCTTCTATTTGGATTGGAAATTTTACATGACATGGGAGTAAAACATGTGGAAGCATATGGAGATTCTTTATTGGTGGTGCAGCAAGTATCCAAGGTATGTCAATGTTTAAATGGTTTTTTAAATGCTTATCTTGATAAATGTTTGGACATCATATCTTGTATGGATGAATTTGTTATCTATCATGTGCCACGAGAGGAAAATCCTAGAGCTAATGCTCTGGCCCAGCAAGCATCTGGTTATAATGTTCGAAAAAGAAATTTTCAAGAACACAAACTGTTGCTTACAGCCGAGTGTTTTGCTCTGGAAGCACCGGTCAGGCCGACACAGCCGACCGGTCTAACCGGTGACACCGGTCTAACCGATGTCACCGACCGGTCTGACCGGTCCCCTGGTTCTGGGTCGGCTAACGGCATCGGTCTGACCGATGCCCATGACCGGTTTGACCGGTCCTCTGGTAAAAATTCCTCCTCGGTTTTTCGTGACAAAGATGAGATGGAGGATTGGAGAAAGCCTCTAGTTGATTATTTGCATAGTCCTAGCAGTTCAGTTGATAGAAAAGTCCGACGATGGGCTCTTAAGTTTGTTCTTGATAATGGTGAATTGTATCGTCGGACTGCAGATGATTTGCTCTTGAAGTGTTTGGGTCCTGATCAAGCTAGGTTGGCTATGGCAGAGGTTCATGAAGGTATTTATGGTACTCATCAATCGGCTCCCAAGATGAAGTGGCTCCTCAGGCGAGCTTGCTTTTATTGGCCTACCATGATAGCTGATTGTTTTAGATACTACAAAGGTTGTGAAGAGTGTCAAAAAAATGGAGATGTTCAGTTGGTGCCTGCTGCGTTGATGCATCCGATCATCAAGCCTTGGCCTTTTAGAGGATGGGGTCTGGATTTTATTGGTAAGATTCATCCTTCGTCGTCAAAGGGCATTGTTTTGTGATCGTGGCTACTGATTACTTCACCAAGTGGACTGAAGTTATTCCTTTGAAGAATATGACACATAGAGAGGTGATTGAGTTTATTACTGGGCATATCATACATAGGTTTGGCATTCCACAAACTTTGACTACGGATCAAGAGACTTCATTCATATCCAAAGAGGTGCGTGAATTTGTTGATTCCTATGGTATTAAATTACTCGATTCATCTCCATATTATGCTCAAGCCAATGGTCAAGCTGAGTCTAGCAACAAGACATTAGTGAAACTCATAAAGAAGAAGATAGAGGACAATCCTAGAAGATGGCATGAGGTATTATCTGAAGCTTTATGGGCTCATTGTATTTCTAGACATGGTGCTACTAAGGTTACTCCTTTTGAGCTTGTGTATGGTCAAGAGGCTGTTTTGCCCGTTGAGGTGAATCTAGGCACATATAGACTTGCAAAACAAAATAATCTTGATGTTGAGTCATATTATGCTTTGATGATGGACAATATTGATGAAGTGACCGACAAGCGTATGGAAGCTTTGGAGGAAATTGAAAAGGACAAAAGAAGAGTTGCTAGAGCATACAACAAGAAGGTAAAAGCCAAAATCTTTTCAGGTAGGTGACTTGGTTTGGAAGACAATTTTACCTATTGGATCTAAGAGTAACAAGTTCGGCAAGTGGTCTCCAAGTTGGGAAGGTCCATACAAGGTTGTCAAGATTTGTTCTGGGAATTCTTACATGATGGAGACTTTGCAAGGATAGCGACTTCCAAGGGCTCTCAACGGGAGAAATTTGAAGACTTTTCATCCAAGTGTATGGCAAGATGCTTGATAGGATATGGCCGATTTAAAGCAAAAATCGCCCTTAGACCAAAAAATAGCCGGTGAAGTGTCACATCAACCTTAGAATTATTTTTTAGACAGCAAGCTTTACTAAAAAACAGGGGGGCATATGTTCGCACCCAAAATTGGCACAAGGTCGATCAGGCTGACGCCACCGGTCAGACCGGTGTCCCTCAACGGTCTGACCGGTGGGGCGTCCTGTAGCCGATCCGGCAACGGCCACACCGGTCTGACCGGTGGGCCTGACCGGTCTGACCGGTGGACCCCGAGTCCGAGTAGAATTGAGGAATCCTTGCGAATTTCGAGTTGTAAAAGGATTCCTTGCGGCGCAAGACCTCTCCACCCTATAAATATAAAGGGTCACGGCCGTTTGAGGTGGAACAACCCAATCGTACATTACTTTCTACAACTTTTATCTCTCAAACCCTAGCTTTTCCAACCTCGTGCTTTCCTTGTTTGTCTCGACGACGATCAAGGACGTTCTGAGTGGCCTTGCCGACCTCAGAGCAACCCTAGGCGCGCCACCTCCGACGGGGTCCCTCCCGAGGCGGCGATCTTAGGTTTTCACCGCGCCTCTGCGTACACCGGTCAGACCGGTGCCCCTGACCGGTCAGACCGGTCCGGGCAGGAGCTCGGCGAGTTCAGCGTTTCGACGTTCCGCGCGATCTAGCGCTCGTGTGTGTTGACAAAAAAAAACGTCAACACTAAGCTCTGTTTTTTTATCCTTCTAATAAAAATTACGGCAAATCTCTTGCCGTTCCTTTCGAAAAAAACAGACACGGAGGCCCGCCTGAGCATGGAGGGAAGATTGGTTAAATGCAAAACGGTTGTCTAAAAGCTAATGAAATTATCTTCGGATGTCTTGGTAACCTGAGGACTAATGAACACTGCCATGTTTTCATACCGTTAGTTTGTATTTGTACCAACTTACTCGTTCTGTAATTGAAAGCAATGACCCATTTATTTGTCACTACTGACAAAGAGTTTGCATAATATTTTCCTACTTCAGTAATAATGCAATGTTGAACACTTGTTTTTTGTCACTCAAGCAACTTAAGGCAAGAACTGAATAGCACAACCTTTCACTGTTTTATGCTTTAGTGCTTTCTGCCAGTTTTGGTCTGGGCTGTGAGTCCCCAGTTATACTTACATTAAAAGCCACAAACTTGAAAGGGTTCTCTTGCTGGAAGACCCCATTCACAAGCCATCTTTCGGGCCTGAATTCTTCAGCGTCCTCGCCCCAGAGGTATGTCATCCTTCCCATGGCATAAATCATGTAGTTCACTCCATCTCCTTTGATCACTCTTTGGCCATTAGGCAGCGTATCATCTTCATCTGCTATCTTACCATCCTGCAGGAATGCCAAACAACTATTGCCATTTTGTTGTATGTTTGGTTGCAAGAATCTTGAAGTTCTGATAGCATCTTAGCGTTAGATTGACCTGTCAATTTTTGCCAGCAAATTTTCCTTAACAAAAATGTATCTACATTTTTTTGTTTTTGCAACTGCTTCCTACAACCCTGTCCCCATTAAAACATCCAGAATAACCGAGTTTCTTGTTGATGTACATTATTAAAGTAAATATCCACAGGTCTTTCATGGTTAACATACAAAGTATGCTAAAACTACAAATTATGCTAGTCTTCAGCTCCATCATCATCTAACTAATCTACAGTTTCATGATAATGATAAATTACTGTGTAAGTAGGCACTCAACATCAGATACAATTTTGACCACGTAAGCACAGTAATAGCCTTTAGAGTTATTCGTACCACTGGAACAGCAGGATACAGACGCAGTGTCTCGGTGATTGCAGCATGTAGATAGTGCATGTTTTCCGTAGCACCTTCATTCAATTTTGCAGTGAAGTTTTCAATGTTATCTTCCTCAGCCCACTCAACTGACTCATTGATTTCAGTGGCCACCTTATCCTGCACTATGGGGTTCTTGCATAGCATGTAGAAGAACCAGGAGAGAGTACTTGCTGCGGTGTCTTTCCCAGCAATTAGGAAGTTGAGGACTATGTCACGCAGGTAACGGTCATTCATTGTTTCAGGGTCCTCCTCACTTGCTAATATAATTCTTGTTAGTATATCCTCTCTGCCTTTCTGCATGTGTTGACGAGGAGATAAAATTAGAAGTAAAACCGTGAGGTATGTTGTTTACCTTGTTTGCTCAAAAACTATCGTCGTGGTTCATACTGTAGGGAAATATAGTATGTCTTGAGGGAGTTTCTTACTTTCTTAGCACTTGCATAGTCACGTCTATTCTTGATTTGCTCTCTCTTTTGATGGATCAACTGCATTACAAAGTTGTCAATGATCTCTATGTTTCTCCTTAGTTTAGCTTCTGACCCAACATTAAGTAGTCTTTTCAGTTTCCAGAATATATCAACATATCGGTGGAAAACAAGAAAGTTTGCCTCATCGAAGGCCTCGCTGAATTGCATGCTAGGTTCATCTGATCCACATAGTGTGTTCAGCTCGAAACCAAATCCAACTTTGAAGATTGAATCCATAGTTGTTTTCATCAAAAGATCCTGAGGAAAAATTGCATTAGATTGACTTGTCTTGCAATCAAAGGGGTGAAAATTGTTCCGCGAACTGAGTTATGAATTATGACAATACTCCTAGAAGTACCTGCATGTCTATGGCACTTCCATTGGCTGCTGCAGATGAGATCTTCTCTGCCAGTTTTGCAGCATTTATTCTGAACACGACACTGCTGAAGTCGCGGAGCACTCTGGTTGAGAACTCGTGGCTTGCTAACTTCCTCTGGTGCCGCCACTTGTTGCCATCTGTTGCGAAAATTCCATCTCCAAAGAGATCCTTTATGATCTGAATGTTGAAGTCCCCCTGTGGATTAGGTTCGAAAACCGTCAGAACTGTGGACAAGATCATTTTTTTCCAAAATCAGTTTGCTCTTGTTTCTTAATAAGGTTAATAAAGACAAGTATTCTGACTAACTTGAACATGAACGCAACAGTGAAGTTGTCCATCTTAATTTCATGGAAACAAGGTATAACTTAATCACAGCATGGTATTTTGTAGAATGCAGTCCGCGTTTAAGAGAATACTCAATTTTTTGACCTTCCTTCGTTTAAAGTTGCAGGACTCGCTCATCTGAATATAAGATGGAACAATACAGTGGCAGTGAGGGGAGATGGAAGATGATCAGCATGGAAAACCACCTTACTGTATTTACTGAAGCTGTTCTTGAGGATATGCTCAATGACTTGTGGATCAGAGGTCCATAGCGCACTGTGCCCAAGAAAGAGGATCCTGCTGGTGCGATGGGCGAGCGCGTACTCCACATGCTCGTCGAAGAGCCTGTCGAAGTTCTTGAGCATCCTGAACACTGTCCCGACTATAGGTGGCCGGTCGTGAGCTCTCCAGGCGTACTCTTTGATGCAGAAGACGGCGAAGGAAGCAACGACGCCCAGGATGTAGATGGTCACCGCCAGCAAGGCTATGGCGAGAGCTGAAAGCAAGCACATGCCTGCGGTTGCTGCGAGGGAGGAGAGCTGGGAAGCCATTGGAGCTTCTACTGCTGCTGTTTGGGTTTTTGGCCATTGAGCATAGGTGTCAAGAACTCAAGATTTATAGAACAAGCTACGTGTGATTCGCCATTGGTCCAGTGCCGGTGTGACGTTGCACATGTGCATCCTGTGTCCGTACTCAACACCGGTAAATTGGCTATGTTCCACTTCTCTTATTTCGGTTTCTTTCGCAGTATTTCTCTCACAACAAATCTATTGTACAAATCAGCATGCTATATTTTTCTCTTACAACAAATATGCCGTACAAATTAGCACGTAATATTTTTCTCTCATGATAACTGACAGATCATCTGCAAATTCAGTGTAAAGCTCAACGCGGGGTCTCTTTGGTTTGTGTAGGTACCATACCAATCAGGTTCACAACAACAAATTTACATATATTTGCTTTTATAACTACACTGATGTTTCAACATTCGCCAATGTGATGCGAAGAGGAATTATGTTCATCGTGTGCAACAACGAATCACATTTTTATTGCTGAAAAAAACTGGTGTTGCCTTTTTTTCTGAAAAGCCAATACTAGCTTTTAGAAGATGTGCTTACCTTTTTGACTCAAAAAGATATTAAAAAAACTCAGAGTTTTCCAGCTTCACGTATAAAGTGAGCTTTGTTTCAGCTTCTATCTTTTCACGCTGAAAACTTGTCAATAAACTTGGACAGATATACTCCCTCCGTTCTTTAATATATGACCACAAGCAAATTAATTCATTTTCGAACTAACTAGTTTATCCTAAACATCATATATTTAAGAACAGATGTCGTAGTTTTTTTTTTTTTTGCCCTTTTCAGAGTAATGAAGACATTCTCAAGCAGTACGAGAGTACTGTATGTCCATTCAAGGACTGACAGCGAGTGATGACAATTTAAGATGAAACGCGCATGTGCCCTTTAGCTAATCCTTTGAGGGGACAATTAATTGATCAGTTGGGCAGCAAGGGGTGTGGCAAAAGACTTGACAGTGCCATCGACAACGACGTGGAGCTATTGCCTTCATTCATATGTGCTGCGCTGCTGCCACCATGCGAAGCAATCCAAGATTTTCTGCTGTACTTAGGTTAATCCATTGTTTGAAAGGTTAAATAATTTGTATAATAAACACATATTCCATGGCAACACATTAAGTGTACATCATTTTTGCTTCCGGTTTACTGTTAAGTCACTTGAGCTTGTTGAATGAAGAGGGTCACGGCCGGTAGCGCTGCCGCGAGCATCGGCAGCAAGCACATCCCTGCTGACGCCGCATTGGGGTTTCTGCTGCTTTCTTACTCAGACCAAGGTGGGCTTCATCTTTCAGTGCTTCTATTGCTTCATTTCACATAGAGAATTTGGTTTTAAACAATGTGAATAATTTATTAACAAATTGTCATTTCACATAGAGAATTTAGAAGATGTGCTTAGTTTTCTGGACTCAAAACTCTACCAAAAACTATGTTTTTCAGCTTCCCGTATATATAAACTGAGCTTCGTTTCAGATTCTACCTTTTCAGTTTTAGATGCTGTTAGGAAGCTAAGCTCAGGGCCTGTTCTTTACCTTCGAAATGAATAGTGAATAACACTATTTACCTATCACATCTTCTCTCACAATAAACATTATTCCAACACTATTTATTTGCAATTTCACTATTCCTTTTCACCCAACAGAACAAGCCCTCAGACGGACATACCTTAGTACCTTTTTGCCTTTTTTTGGAGTAATAAAGCCATGGTAAGCGAGTATCGTGTGTCAATTCAAGGGCTGACAGCGAGTGGCAACAAGATGAAACGCGCATGTACGTACCCTCGCTAATCCTTTGAGCGGACAATTAATTGATTGGCATGGCAGCATGGGGTGCCAAAAAGACTTGACAGCGCCATCGGCAACGACGTGAGCATTCTTCGTACGTCACCGGTGGTGTGGCCTGCTACGTACGTTTTCAACAGCTTGTGATCGTATCATTTTCGTAAGAGCGATTGGTGGTCCTCCCGGGAGCTCTTTGAACATCGATGATCGATCCGAGGTGTGCGAATAATGCAATGCTTGAAGCCCGGCCCTGTGAATGAAGGTCCTCGACGACGCCGCTATCAGCTAGCGCTGCAGGGTCGATAACATCATCGCCATCGGAGCTCCATTCCAACATACAAGTCCATGACACTACTCCTATTTTTTTCCAAGCAAAAAAGTTCATTCAAGCTGACATTCTAGTAGTGTGTGTACAAAACAAATGAAGTATGTATGTCGTTTATTGTTCGAAGTGTCAAATGACGACTTATATATTGGCCACAAACGTTTATTTTTCTAAGTCGTTTTCAGTCACTTTATTTTTTTACCAATATGGCTTTGACACATCAGCATGACTGCATAAAGATCCCATAACAAAATCTGAAGGGAAAAGGTATAGAAAACCAGTCAGAAAAAATGATTGAAAAAATCGATTTTAAATCTGGGAAGAAAATCAGTCAAAAAAAACAAATGAACAAAAAACCAAACGTTGGCACGGACCAAACGAGCCCAAAATCTAGGCCTGTCCAGCCCAAGAAAAATCTCGTCGGTTACTAGCCTATCAAGCCCAATCACCACGCATGTAGTATCGGCTCAGTAAGAAGCAAAAGTTGGCCCATGCATCTACACATTCTCTTCGGCCCAGTACACACGTTAGTATCGGCCCACGAATCCAGCCCGATCACACACACGCTTGCACGTGCCTTGCTTGCGCCGCAGGGGAGCGAGCATGACTTTTTCCCAACAACTCGATCCGCCCACGCAGTCCCCCCAACTCGATCAAACCGCGCACGAAAAAACCCACCGAAATTCCCCCCAAAAAAAATCTCTGATTGATTCCACCAGAAATCTCGAATCCCCATGCACCCCGTCATCCCCAGCCGCGCATGAGCTTTCTCCGCACGCTCGCGGACACCTTCACCTCGCTGCTCTTCTCGTCGGGAGGCGGGGCAGCAGCGCCCATGGACGCGGCGGGTGCGGCGCCGTCGCCGGCTGCGGTGGTGGGGGAGCGCGTGGCGCTGAAGCTGAGGGGATACTTCGAGCTCGCCAAGGAGGAGATCGACAAGGCCATGCGCGCCGAGGAGTGGGGGCTCCCCGACGACGCCACGGCCCACTACCGCAACGCGATGCGCGTCATGCTCGAGGCCAAGGCCGCACGGGTCCCCGACGCCGTCTCCTCCAGGTGCGTCTTCCGCATCTGGTTCCCCGTTTCCCCGTCGCGGTTAGGGCATCTGCTTTCGTGACTGATTGGTGGGTGCCTGTGGAGCTCGCAGCGAGAGGGGCCAGGTCAGGGTGTACCAGGAGAAGATTGCCAAGTGGCAGACGCAGGTTGAGGAGCGGCTCAGAGTGCTTGGCCAGAGAAGTGGTGAAGGTGACTACTCTTTTTCTTGCTAATTCAGCTGCATTATTACAAGGAAAGTTTGTGAAATGTGATCGGCTATGTGCGCTTCCCGACTAGGATAATCTGTTAGCTGCTTGAAAAATATGGATTATCAATTTATTCATTCAGTTCACTGAGCTGTTCAAATGATTCATAATTTATGGTTTCATTAGTCAACGATGCTGTTGAATATGAGTTCCAACTTCTGTGCTGCTGTGATCAGTTCGTATGTGATGCTAGGATGTCTGACTATTTCAGTGTCTTTTGTTTCGTGTAGGGTGCATAAAATTTTCCTGCTAAACTTTCTTGGGAGTTAATTTTGTGTTATCTTGTCTGTGGTTTTCAGGAGCTGCTGCTTCAGTAGTGCCGAAGAAGGTATAGCTTCTAGACTTCTAGCTGCACCTGTGATGATATATTGTATCAAACTTCTGTTTCATAGATCAACTGTTTGTTTGTTTGTGTATTCATCTAGGTTACTTGGCATAGACACTTTATAGTGTAAAAAATACTCCCTCCGTTCTTAAATATATGACGTTTAGGACAAGAAAATTAGTTCATATTTGAACTAATTTTCTTGTCCTAAACGTCATGTATTAAAGGACGGAGGTAGTAATGTATCTGGCTTGTTTTAGTAATATGCAGGCATCTATTCTATGCTAAATCAGTGTGTCCTTATTGTTCCCCTCACCTGACCAATGTTCACTGACATGTTGATATGATACAAATGCTCTACTACAATTGTTAAGCCAGGCTCATGTGGACTCGTCTGTGCAATTTTTCTTTTCAATTTTGAAAGCTCAAGCATTAGAAAAATGACAAACATCATTTTTGTAGGTTGTTGCAAGCAATCCTATTAATAGGACAGCAAAGCCAACAACAAGTAGCATCCAAAAGTCTAGTTTGCAGAATAGCCCTACCTTCAACAGAGGTGGCCAAGCATCTGCACATCAGAGGATTAGCAGCGGAGGTTCCAAACCTGTTCAAAAGGCTGGTGGAAGCTATGATGACAAGCTTGCTGAAATGATTACTACAACCATTGTGGACAGAAGCCCGGCTGTAAAATGGGATGATGTTGGTATGCTGCTAATAATTTATCATCTATACTCCAGTAAAACAACTGGTACAGTATCCTTGATCAGCAATTTGATTTGTAGCTGGTCTCGACAAGGCAAAGCAAGCACTCATGGAAATGGTTATTTTGCCTACTAAGCGAAGGGATTTATTTACTGGACTTCGGAGACCTGCTAGGGGTGACCTTCTGCATTCTGAATTGCCTCGTTTCTAACTTGTTCCATTAATAGAAAAATCTAATTAATTGTGTTTCTTCTTTTAGGTTTGCTTCTCTTTGGTCCGCCTGGGAATGGAAAAACAATGCTTGCCAAAGCTGTTGCGTCAGAATCTGAAGCAACATTTTTTAATGTTTCGGCTTCTTCATTGACATCAAAGTGGGTATGTGATTATCCTTCTGTTTTTACAATTTGGTGTGGTGGATGATCTTAATTAACTCTTTTTTTTCGTTGGCAAAACAGGTTGGAGAAGCTGAAAAGCTTGTCCGGACACTTTTCATGGTTGCTATTGAGAGACAACCATCTGTTATTTTTATGGATGAGGTCTGCATCAAAAAAACCCTTTGTAGTTAACTTCTCAAGTCATTTTTTTATTGACGAAACCTGTTGCATTATTTGAAATAATTCCCTGCTGATTTGTTAGAATGTTGATTCATCATTAAGAAAAGGAAAAGAAAGGCTGATGTGCAATTTTCATCCACTAGTTCTGCTCTTAGGTTGGATGCACTGATGTTTTCGTTAACATTTCACTTCTAGTGCACAGTGACCCCATTGTTTTTAAGTTTAATGTTTTGGGTGTGGCCTGCTCAAGAAACCTTCTTGAGAAACAAAAAAAAAGATTTATTTTATCTTGAGACTTTGCAAGTAAAATCTTTGTGAATACTAGAATTTCTGTTGTGCAAGATGTTATCTGTATCCTTTTAGTTCTTGGAATATAATTTTCTTATAGTTTTGAACTGCATTTATTAAATAGTTTATGGATTCTTTCATATTAAGTTGTTTTCTTGTAATGTTGGAGTCTGAGGCCTCTTTATGGTGGCTGGCTGGCTGGCTTTTACTCTGCAGATTGACAGTGTCATGTCTACAAGGTTAGCTAACGAGAATGACGCTAGCAGGCGATTGAAGTCTGAATTCCTTATCCAGTTTGATGGGGTGTCCTCAAACCCGGATGATTTAGTAATTGTTATAGGTTAGCATCTTAACCTTTCTCTAGTTGTTTGATTGTGCTTTGCTTTTACCCTGTTTTCCTATACTGAAATATTTATGATACTTCACATTCACAATTGAAAACTCTGCTGAATCTTTTATATTTCACAAGGACAGTAACTTTTGGTTTGGTAATGCCTGTTGCTTGATTCACTGCTACTTATTTGGGCTTGATATCATGTATTTAGTTTCAGTTTATTGCTTCCCCAAATTTATTAAAAACACACATTTGAGTTGCAATGCAAATGACCCTTGATTTCAATTCTTAGTATTAGGTTTTTCATTACTTAAGTAGCATTGGCTAGGAACTTGCAAAAATTGTGCTTCTTGGGATGTATTTCTGAAACAGTATCCAGCACCACATAGCATGTTATATGAGCTGTCATCAGTAATTCAGTCTAATTAATACGGAACAGTTTTCCTTTGTCAGCTTTTAGTGTCCACATTATTCCACAGTTATATTTTTATTATGAAAAAGGATCCTGCAAACTGATAATTGTTTATTGCGTTACCCCAATGTGGTCTTTATTTCACAAAGCATTATCTGCATACTGATATTATTCTATAGTGAATTACCTTTTTTATGTTTCTCTATATTTTCTTAATGATGGCAATTCTTTGTCTAGGGGCTACTAATAAACCTCAAGAGTTGGATGATGCTGTTCTTCGAAGACTGGTAAGATTTATCCCAACATATATGGAGTGGTATTTGCTTTTTGTTCGGCTCACAGCTTATCCGGCATGGAAGCTGCACCTCTTTCCTGAGACACTTTTGCCTGAGTCTATTGTGGTAACCTGAGAAATTCTTTTGAAACCGAGAGTGACAGAACAGTTTTCACAAGTTACAATAGCAACTTGCTGTGTTTGCCAATAATTTTTAGTAAATTATATGTTTACTAGAGAATGGTCTGATTATGTTGAAAATAAGTTATGTATATGCATCCAAAAAACCTACTTTGAGGATTGGATCACTCTACCTACTAGGTGATGCGACGTAATTCATCCATACTGTAGTATCGTTATTCTGTTACTGTTGCTGTATTACTAGTCCAGTGGATGAGTCTGGAGGAGTTGGTAGATGGGCCTTTGGAACATTGGGTGGATTGTTGTGCACTTATTTCCACATTAATACTTTGCTATACTGCCTTAATTTGTCCATATTTGCAATGTCATCATTTTGAATCTTATAATGAACAGGTGAAGAGAATATACGTACCACTACCTGATCCAAATGTACGGAGGTTACTTCTGAAAAATCAGCTCAAAGGACAAGCATTCAAATTGTCGAGTAAGTACGCCATGGTTTCACTTGATAGCTATTTATTTTGCATGCGAATTGAAACTTAAACATGGGAACCGGTTCCTGACAGATTATGATTTTGAGAGACTTGCTGTAGAGACTGAAGGTATGTTAATCTCTGGTGCGTGGTCATTTTGGAAAGACGGCCTATGCGGTCCTTTGGTACTGAAACAGCTTTGCTTCTAGGATATTCTGGAAGCGACCTGAGAGCCTTGTGCGAGGAAGCTGCGATGATGCCAATAAGGGAGCTTGGTCCACAGAATATTCTTACTATCAAAGCAAACCAGGTAAATTTCTTAAGTCTGAACACTGTCCTAGTTTTGTTCACGGTTAAAGTAGCAGTTCGAACAGACTTCTAGTTTATCTCGACAGATGATAATGTAGCCTTAGTTATTCTCCAGTGAAAAACAGGGAATGACATCTTGCAAAGCGAGCTAACAACCCCATGTTTAACCTGTTTTGCAGTTGCGGCCTTTGAAGTACGAAGACTTCAAGAACGCGATGACTGTGATCAGGCCGAGCTTGCAGAAGAGCAAGTGGGACGAGCTGGAGAAGTGGAACGAGGAGTTCGGCTCGAGCTGACAACGGTGCGCACCGCCTGCTGAGGGCTCAGGCAGCCCCCTAGTTCGATCTGTACATGATTTGCTCGTCACCATGGATGGCTTACACGGGTGGTCCACCACCCTGCTTATCCGTGCATCCACACTGGACACCATACGACCATCATACAATACAAGCAGAAGGTGTATCACCAGGAACAAACAGCCTAACGATGCGCAAGAAAACCGCTTGGGTTGCTTGGGCTGAGGGCAGGGTTGAAGTTGTCATCAGTCGTCGTCGTGGTGGTGGTGTAAAGAGAAAACCAATCATCATATATCTGTATAACTTGAAACAAAGGTCAAAAATGAAGGCTCACTTGGTGCAAGTGCACAGAACTGCTGCTAACGGGCTGAGCGCAGCGAAACTTTTTTTGTAGCATCATTCGGTTGGTGAATCCTGTAACGGCAACCCCGTCCCTGAAGCTAAAGGCATTCTTGGGAAGATCAGAAGATGCATTGGATTGGATGGGTGACCGACCGACAGGGATCCATTCATCTCTCTCACCGTCCAGGACGTGCGGGAGGGAGGCAACGTGCCGGACCGACCCCCACCGAGCACGGGCACGGGCAGTAGCAGCGGCAGCACGGGCGGGGCGAGCGCGCATGTGCCGGCGCCCAGGCCCGGATCGCTCGCTGGTCCTCCACTCCACTGACCACTTGGTTCGTCGTGTCGCCTACTTGCGTTGCGCGTCCCCATCCTGATCCTCCGCCCGTGGCTTTGCCGCTGCTAGGTGACATCCCCGGCCGCCGCCCACCGGCGCCGGCGACGCCGCGGGGAGAGCAGGCGGCGTGCGTTAAGCCCGAACCGGGCCGGAGGGAAGTCGGCGGGAGAGCGACGGGTATCCTATCCATCCATCCTTCCGAGACTCAACTCCGAGGGCACAGCAAAGCGTAGTAGTACGTTGACATGCCACGAGAGCAAGTTGCTCAGGCAGTCAGGCCTACTAGCATCATCATCATCAATGCTGCCGTGGCTTAGGATCCTCGTTTAGGTGAGCGTGATCAAAGGCATCAAGCCCGCCTTTGAATCCTCTCCAGCATTTCTGGTTGGCAAGATGAGATGAGAAAAAAAAAGTCGGTGGGGTAAGACCGTCCCCGCGGTTTTAATTAAGAGAAGAAAAGTCTCCTACAGACTTAGAAAACTCTCGAACCCCGACTTCACCGGCGAGAGGATTTTTTTTCAGAAATAAACTCCGACGAGGAAAACCTGCGCCGAGAGAGTCTCGAACCCAGAGTGTGTATGCTACATCCAGCTGCTCCACGAACCGGGCTAGTGCCCGTCCATGATGGATGAGATGATTCATCGGGCGACGCCGAGAGAGGAGGAGGCCCGCAGTGAATTTATATGTCAGTGCAATTGTGTGGATGGATTCATGGAGAGACGACTGGGCGGTTGGGGCCTCCCGGTCCCGCGATTTGGCCCGGAATGTTCTTTGCTGCTACACCAACGAGCAATGGCACACATGCCATATGCCCGCCTGGTTGGGATCCGAGCTGGGGATTGTGTGCCGTGTGTCTTCTCCGTCCTCCCTTTGCTTGCTCATCTGAGTTCATAGCAGCCAAATTTGTTGCGAAAAACAGCATCAGGGCATTGCTGATTGCTTCTAGTACTTCACTAGAAGCTTGCTGCACATCTTAACTTTTAATCTTCAAACTGCCAAACAATTTGCTTCTTCAAACACAAGCAAACAACTTGAGAGGAAAAAAAACTTTTTTTTGAAAAAAAAACTAATACTACGATTTTTTCCCCAAATTTAAAAAGTAAAACTACTGATGGTGTGTGCATCTACTACTAGCTACCCCATGTCTGTGTGTAGTAGCAGTACAATAATGTTTATTGTTGGGACACGGAAAAAGGAGCGATGGGTCCGGCCGGTACGTACGGCGGGTTCGACGCCGGACGCCGACCGTGGCGCAGCGCAGGGGTCCGGCCGCCGGCCGACGGGCGGATGACTGGATGAGCATGAGGCGACGCCGCTTTCCGGTTGGCATGGCACCAGTACAAAACCTCCTCGCATCACATCCCACAGCTACGCCTACGCTACGCTCGCACAAACAAACACGCGCAGCCAAGCACATGTCACATGACCCATGCCTCAGTTTTTGAGAGGCCGGCCGGGTTCACGTCGCATCAGGCAGGGCCATGGCCGTAGCCATATCCCATAGGGCCAGCCAGCCATGGTTTTTTCCCTCTCCTTTCCTCGCGCTCATTGAGAGGTCAGATTTTTGTTAAAAAAAAATTGAGAGGTGAGATTGAAAGCAAGAAACTCTGCTTCCGAGAGAGTAGTAGTATGGAATTAAGGGTGTGTTTAGAGCCTAAACTTCCCCAAAATACACTATGCAAAAAGAAGATTTCCTGTTATATCAAACATCACATTAAAAATGCTGACACATGCATGAAGTACTAAATGTAGATGAAATCAAAAACTAATTACACAGTTTGGATGTACTTTGCGAGACGAATCTTTTGAGCCTAGTTAGGCCATGGTAGGACAATATTTACCACAAACAAACGAAAAATGCTACAATGTTTTTCAGTTCGGAACAGTACTTTTCAGCCCAAAATCCGTGTAAAATCTCAGAAATTTGCATCCCAATTTTGAGATCTAAACACACCCTAATTAATTATGGATCCCTCTTTGGGCCCTCTAGGGCTCTAGGAATACTCCTCTAGTCTCTAGCAGGATGATTAGTCGATTGCTGCTCCAGCTCCAACTGGAAGAAGCTAAGCATGGTGCAAAGGGCAGGCAGGCACTGATCGATGATGCTACAGTACTGCTCTAGACGTGCTCAAAGAAGTCCTAGAGAGAGACAGATGGAGTAGTTTTGTAGGTGCAAGGGTAGAGGCTAGAGACTACACGTACAGAGAGAGATGGACAACACATCACACTGTGCGTGTTGAAGGAGAGAGAGAGAAACTGCTAAACCATAAGACCTTCCTACTGAATCATTGGAGTTTGATTAAGGCTCCATTTAGAAAATGTGGGTACTTTTTTTTTGGGGAAAACCAAACAAATTGTGAATTGTGATTCATGTTATGCCGTCCTCAACTGCTCACATCGATCACATGCAACAATTCTAGTACAACCAGCCATTTCGCATGCTGTGTAAAACAATCCCTAGGCGGCTACGTGACGATAAGCTCAACCGCAAGCAGTGTTCCACATTGTTGGCTGTTGGCCTTAGGTTTTGTTTGGTTTCTGTAGGTCACCGGACTTATTTAAGTCAGTGACTTATGAAAAATCAAATAGGGTCTAAGGTCAATGGCTAACAATGACTTATAAGTCAGTTAAATTTAAGTTTATCCTGTTTGGCTATCTTGATTTATAAGTTAGTGTGTAGAAGAGGAAAAAAGGTGACTCGTGCAAGTTTAAGTAGGGGTGAAGCAACTTATGGACTTATAAGTCGAGAACTTATAAGCCGCGCGCCCGCTCGCGTCGCCCCCGCGCGGCGACCGAGCGGCCCCAACCCTAGCGCCGCCGCCCCCTTCTTCCTCCGTCCAACACCGCCGCGCCACCGCCCGAGGGCGCCTCGGGAAGCCCGTGAGGGCCCCATGAAGGCGGTGGCATGGCTCTCTTCCCCCTCCATAGGGATTCTGCGGCAGGCGCGGCCGCCCGGGTTTCGGTGGGCCTCGCCGGCGGCGACGGCGGGAGGCCACGGATCCGGGTAGCCCCCGACCAGATCTAGTGGCTAGCGCGGCCAGGGGCGCACTTTTCCAGTGCTGTGCAGAAGGGGAGCGAAGGAAGACGGTAATGGCGGCGGTCTCGGGCGGCGGCCTCGGGCAGCGGCAGCGGCGACCGGCGGCAGCCTCGGGCAGCGACAGCAGCGACCGCCGCCGTATCAGATGCCTTGGCCGGCCGTGGCCGGGCTGTGGCGGGCGGTGGCCGGCCGTGGCCGCCTGTGGCCTGGTTGTGGCTGGCCTTGGCCGGCCGTGGCCTGGCTGTGGCGGGCGGTGGCTGGCCGTGGCCGGCCGTGGCCTGGCTGTGGTTGGCCGGCGACTTCTCCTTCTTCGTCAACATCGCCAGTTTGGTGTTGCCATGGTGGTGGGGCCAGAGGGGTCGGCCGGTGCTTGTTGCGGCGCCGAGGTGGTGCTTCGGGATGCGCCGGGCCTCTTTCCGGTGCTGGTGTTGTGGAGGAGACGGGGAGCGGGCTACTACCATGACCATGAGCGGGTGACAGGCATGGTGCATTCGGGTGAAAGTCTTCACCGGTTGATGGTGGGCATGATGGCGGCACCCTTGGGGCGTCGGTCTCCCCGCTAGGGGCATCATGGTGAGGCACTGTGCTCTCGTCGCATGGGGCTCTTAGGGTGAAAACCTTGTCCATCTGGACGTGCGACGGCGGCGCCTAGGCGTCGTAGTTGGAGTCCTGCCGTTTGTGCTATTGGTGGTGGTGGCTGGCTGGAGGTGCTGCGGGATGTGCGCTTGGTCCGTGTTGCTGCCAGGGTGCAGAGGATCCATGGAGCTGGAAGGTTTGAGCTGTCATGCAAGGTGCAGTGGTGATCTCGGTGATGATTGGGCGGAGGAGGTGCTCTCATTGCGGTCTTAGATATCTGAGTTCTTGGCAGAGGAGTGAGAGGCGGTGGATGTGGCGAGGCCCCCACGCAGAGTGGCCAGGATCAGTGATTGCCATGGTACTGAGATGGGAGTATGTGCTGAGGCTCTCTGGATCTGAGGGATCGACGATCGTGTATGTGCAGTTTGAGTGTGACAGTTCCATGACGGAGGAGCTCAGGGGGCCGTTTGAGCCTGCAGCGGGTTGTGCCTCGGCGTGGCACAGCGTTGGTGACGACGGCGCAGGCGTCGGCGGCTTGTTTCGGTCTTCTCTCCCATGTGGTTGAGGATGGTGGTGTGTTGTGTCGGGTGCGTTTGTTTTCTGTTCTGGGGTTTGTTCATGTGGTGGTGTCTGCTTCGACCCGTTATGTACCAATGATGTTTCTTATATGACATAGCAGTGCTCCTGCTTTAATTTCAACAAAAAAAAAGTCGGGAACTTATAGAACAAATAAGTCATGACCGTTTGGCTCCCAACCTCCGACAAGTGACTTATTTGCACTTTTTGCACTTTAATTCAGATGACTTCTGGAAACTAAATAGAATCTTATTATCTCTTTACCCCTGCACACACCCATGCAAGTGAGTTAACAAACTTTTCTCCTCTCATGTAGCTTCCCCTAGTTCTGGGGTTGCCATCAACCATCATCATGCTGGCTCTGCCTCCTCCTCCACATCACATGGCCATGGGCATGTGCCAGCAGAAACATGCCCACTGGACCCGGTAATGGGGCATCAGTACCACTACTATGCCCTTCCCCTTTTGGTTTGGCACACTGGCTTCTTGCACATCAACCCCTCATCATCTCAAGTATAGAAACTCCTGCCATTTCCACCATATGTATGTTATGGTGCAGGGCTTCCTTTTTGTTTTGCAGTTATACAAGAGGATAGATCTGCATTGTGTGTGTAGGGCTCCGGGCCTCTGGTGCATGCATTGCAGGTGTGGTCCATGTTGTGTGGTTCCTCATTCTCTTTGTAGAGCAGCAGCAGCTTGCTTTGCTTCCTTGCTTATTTTTAGTTGCCTTATGGATAAGAAGAATCTTATATGATGTTGCCAAATTTAAACCAAAGAGGAATTTTATAACGAGAAAGTCAACAAGGATGGGCTCGTGATCCTTGAGTTGGGTGTGCACATACATCACATTTTACCAGTATGTAGCATATGTTCTCATATTTTTGGTCAATGCCATCAGCATTTTAAAATCTATGCATGGGCGCATATGCAATAGCCACATTGCCAAGAAAAAAAATCTACACTTTTTGGACGCCATATGTTTCTTCCATCATGCCTTCTTGATTAGAGAGAGAGGAGGGAGAGAGAGAGAGAGAGAGAGAGATGGCCATCACGGATTCTATGATGGGTTCAATCAATCCATCCCCATGTGTATGCATGGTCCTAGCCACTCTACACATACATGCATATGCGTACATCACGACGCATACCATCAGCAATACGCGAACCAAAAATTAAAGACACTATGAGGCCAGAGGATACACCACTACTGTTCACCTGCTCACCCCTGCACCTTCATTGTCCATTGTTCATATACACGAGCTGCAACAGTTTCATTTTTTGCACAGAAGAAGATGGAGGAGAAACCCGAAGGGTAGGGAAATGAAAAAAACAAAAACAAAAATCACTATTCTCATGATCACCCGGCCGTGGTTTTGTGTGCACAGTGAGGAGAAAGAAAAAAAAGCTGTGGTTTTGTTGCTGATTGATGGGACCTGTGATCTTGCACAAATAAGGGCCCTGTTGCTCTGCACACAACAGCTGCAGAGCAGAACAGCAGCATTCCTTGGTTGTGCGCGCACTATACCTACTGTTTGTTGTGCTTGGAAATTACAGGCACCAAACATTTCCTCTCACAGATAAAGACCTTGGTCAGACAATCTTTACAAGACCTCAGGCACGCATGCATGCATTTTAATTTGCTTAAAAAGCTTGAACATGTCGATACTTAGACAACTCTAACCGTTCAGAGTTTCAGATTTCAGAACATTTGCAGGGGGGCCCTGAAAGCGAAACCTTCCAGAGAATTGACATCAGACCCGGGAGAGGATGGAAACGGTTCGTTGTTATACTGTTGTCGTTGGTCCCCTACGGGCCCTACCACGCACACATGACACACCACCCCTCTATCTCTGGTTCTCCCCAAAGCTTTCTTCAACATGTACAGTTCTTCAGATTAACAGAACAAAACTAAAACCAAGCAAGAACAACAGGAGATAGCTGACATGCAGAGATTTTTTATACATATATATATAACTATATATATATAAGAAGCATTGCTGCAGCAATGGCATCAATGTTGGTCTCCACAATGGCATGGAGCGGCAACCTTTTGACTAGTCCAAAACTAGGCACGCAGGGCTTGTCCCATGTGTCATGCATGGCCGGCCGGGCCTGCGACTTGTGATGAGTTGCAAGCAGCAGCCAGCAGAGAGGTAGGAGTAGTAGCTGCCTGATGTGCTGCGGTTGCTAGGCCTTGCCCAGCTCTAGGTCTCTGCATCCAGTTATTGCTCGGCAGTTGCAAAGGTGCGACGCCTTTGCACAGTTGTGGCCTAGGCTTTCGGCCAGTGGCCAGAAAAAAAGAGAGCGAGGCCATTGGTTCATTGAAGGCATCAAGTTTGGATGCATCTCCCTCTTTGGCTCTCCTCTCTCTCTCCACCCCTTTTTAGAGAGAGCTTTCTAGAGAGAGAAATAGAGAGGTTTTGGAATGTTCATATTTGTTTGCATGTGGTGTGCATGAGTAGCCAACATCTATCTCTCTGATGCCTGCATGGTAGCTGCTTTGTGCCTATTTTTCCTCCATTGAGATATGCTACTCCTTTACCAGCCTGCCTGTTTTCAGGTTTATCTCTTTCTCTGTCTCCTTTACCAGCCTGCTGCCTCGTGTTGTCAAACACACACTGACGCAGAGGCTAGGCGAGGGGGATGTACAGGGCGCCTTGTGATCGATTCAGCTCTAGCCATGGTGATGAAGGCTGCAAAGCCTGAGGCTATATACTCTCGAGCTGGTGTGTTTTATGACTCATGCATGGAAGCATCAAGCATGCATGAGAGGATAGCTAATCATCTCTCTATCTCTGTAAACCAGTAATTTTTCTCTGCCGTGTTTGCTCCTCGTGGAGTACTCCTACTTGCATTGCTTGTCTGGCCTCTAGCCTACAAGGAGCAGGATGAGCCAGCAGAGCCGATGCGTTGGGCAGCTCAAAGGAAGAAGCTTTCAGCTTTGTCAGGGGGCACATATACAAGAGCTTGAGAGCTGAGACACACGTGAAAAAAGAGAGACAAAAGATTTTAACTCTTTTTCGAAAGACCAGACAAAGATTTAATTCGAGGGAAGCGTTTGTAGGTTTTGGCACATCAGGTAGGGCATCAGGCAGGCAAGCAGAGGATATTATACGGCCATTGTTGCCACTTGCGAGTTGCAACTGCATTGCACGATCATATCCTCGCCCAGTGAGGTGATTGATCAACTGGTACGCAAACATATAAAGAATGCAAATCATTTTTATCAGAAAAGAAAAATGATAGAAATTTATCAACCTTAAATAATTTGACTATTTGCTGGGTAAAACTTTACAAAGTCTGATCTTTTTTTTTCCAGACCAAAATACAACGGGTGTACATTGATGTTCCGAGGTAATAGTTCTTGTGAGCTAGCTATAGATTCTCGTCAGATTATCAGATTGATATGCGAAATAGCAACTTCCAAGTTCCAACAGAGTAATGCATTTGCATTTGGCCTCCCAACGCATATTGTCCAACCGTTATCATTGATCGATCTCTTGGATCGATCCTGCAACTACACATGCTGCTGGCCTTGAACCGATCAACGAAATAAAGTCAAGAGTGGATTAAATTTCATTCCTGCAACAGCTACACACACTACTAGTATTGTAGACGAATTAACTCCTCTGCTTACGTCGCAAACATGCGTATACGTAACACGGTAACAGTGCATACATGTGTGTGCACTCGACGAGACGGGAGATTCATTGGCATTGCGGCCGTCTCGATCATGTACCAAGTGTGACGATGGAGCCTGCATGAACGCACCAGCACAATGCAGAGCGGCAGCGAAGGCAGGAGTTACTTCGATCGCAGCAGAGCGATGGCAGTATGGCACAGAGTGCAGGCATCGAGATCGATGCAGGGCAGGGCAGGGAGAAGTAGATGCTGCTCACGCAGACGCAGTAGCGATCAGCTTGTGTGTAGTATAGCGTTAATGGCCTTCATTTGGTATGCCACGCATGATGCCGGCATTGGGAGGGCTCAAATCTTGGAGGGAAAACCCAAATGTTCATTCTTTTCAAAATAATCCAAAAAAGAAAAGAGGCATGGATGCCTGCGAATGGTGAACCTATCTAGGTAGCCAAAATGCATCTACAAAGTGTGAAGACGTGAAGTGTCATGGAGTTTTCCGGCGATCATGGTTGGGAATTCAATATTATGATGATTGAGACCTAGTAGCTGTCTATACCTATTATTATGTTTGTTCGTCTGAACTATTCCTATCTATGCGATTAACGATCTAAACCCTCCTTTCACTCTTTACATTCAATATACGTGTGCAAATGGGATCAATAACTATATCTAGTTAGGTTCTACAATAACACTTCAAAGATGCATAAGTTCAAATAAACGTATCCCCAAGTATGGTTCCACTATGAAGCGTGCCAATTCAATAGCCGAAATGATAAATGCCGATCTTTATTTGATAACATCTTTGGGGGTAGAAGTTGGTGAGGAGCTTGATCAAACCTTCATTTCTCCAAAATAACGTATTGTCTCTCTCAAAATAAATACCCATTTAGGAAATTTCAAACACATTAGTATTTGTGAGAACATGTCCATGTTGCCTCTAATAAACAAGTAAAAAGTCGAAATTACTCCCTTCAAGTATAGTGAAAGTCCTATAAACTATGTTTTGGTTCAATTTACCCTACAAACTATGATATTTGATTCAACTTACCCCGTAATACAATTTGTCGATTTTGTTTCTTTATGTACAAGTTGAATTTTAATTTGAGACTTTACAGTATGGTAGTGGACATCATAATCTATATTAAAAAATATTTTATAATTTCATCATTATTTTTTATATAGCTTTGTATCTCAATGACAAATTTTATTATTAAATATCCTACCCTATCAAAATAGTGATGAAAATTCATGGTATAATTTTTTAGCATGTCTTATGTTGTCAGCTCTCATCTTGCAAATTTTGAACTTAAAACTCCACTTATGTGTGGATGAGAAAAAAGACAAATTGTATTAAGGGTAAATTGAACCCAATGACATAGTTTAGGAGGGTAAACTGAACAAAGAAATACTTTAGGTGGTTATCCAGATTTTGATTATATTCGAGAGGAGTAATTTGAACTTTTCTCAATAAATAATAATAATTTGTGATTGAAAATCGTGCTGCTATTTAGTTTTTTTGAGCATGAACAATTAGACGTTGGAACTAGCATCGATTGATCATTTGATTAGCTCTACGCACTTTTCTATACATCTTTTTTTTTATCGATACGAGTAATGTATTTAATTATATGAGGTTTACTCAGAACTAAAAGGACATTCCTTTACGGGGCGAAAATTGAAGCCTAGAAGATCACTTGTTTAGGGGGCGGAGAGAGTAAGGATAAACAGATAATAAGATTCTTTAATTTGGATTGGAGGCACATGAAGCTCCATGAGCATCCACTGTTTGGAGCGCCCTAAATTCCATGGACATCGAGTAATCACGACCACATTCATGCTCCGGTACTCTCTGGTCTACCCCATGGCCCTCACGACCATGAGTAATTAACCAATAATTGCAGCCACCTTCCTTCCCTAATCAAAACGATTCAACAGCATCTCTCCTCGACACCTTGACGACGAGCCAAAGCCATCAGCCATGGGAGACAGCTCGTACAAGCTGCACGGCTGCGGTCGTGGTCACTGGTCAGGTGCGTGAGCAGTGTGGCCCGGCAATGGCCGGTGGACGGTGGTGACCACGAGGAGGAGAGGAGGAGAACGCCGTCGCGACGCCATTCCCCCGCCTCCTCCTCCATCCACTCCGCGCCAGGGTTCGCCAAACCGTTGGTAACCGCGCGAACCGCTGTGGCACGGTTCATAAAAACCGTGATAAATCGGATCTAACCGACCCTAGCAAACCGAGCCTCTCGGCTAACCGCGCGGTTTGACCGGTTACTGGTCCGGTTTTTTCAACTTTTAAAACCGTTCGGTTTACAATTTTTTTAACCCTGCTCCGCGCATCACAGTCACTAGCCCTGTTCGGCTGGCTGGTGGCTGATGGCTGGCGCTGATTTGTTCTGAGAGAAAAGTACCGCTGACTGGTAGCTGATGACTGATTTGTTCTGAGAGAATAGTACTGCTGGCTGGTGGCTGATAAGCCAAACGAACAGAGCGACTCACAGCGCCGGCGTGAGCGTCTTCCAGCTCACCAGGCACACACAGTGCAATCTGTACGTACAGAATGCCGCCGCAGCCGGTGGGGCCGACCTCCGGGCCCACCCTCCAGCCACGGACACACGGGAGGCCACAGGGTTCCCCACGCGGAGACGATCCCGCCGGTAACCGACTGGCCGGCCGGCGGCCGCCTCTCCTTTTACGCGCGCTCCATTTCGCCCGGCTTTGAAACCCCTCACCTACCTCGCCGACATGTGGGCCCCCGATTCCGTGCAGCTGACGGCAGCCGGGCTACTGCTTCGTCCACTGACAGGTGGTTCATGTGTATGCCGGGCCCACGTGTCATTGAGGTTGCGGCTTGGAGGTCGCTAGGAGCCAAACGGCGTGGAGGAGTTTGAAAACGGGGAGGTCCACGGGCCCCTACGGGGCTACACGTATCCCCCTCTGCAATGTGGGCCCGGACTCTGACGCGGTGGGCCCGGGACCGTCAGCCTTAACACCCCTCTCCAGCTCTCCTCCTTCCTCCTCTCTCTCCTACCACCACACCACCACGCTCTGGGCTCTGGGCACTGATCGATCGATCTCCGTTTTCTCTCTCCTCTCTGCGCGCAGTGGCAGCGGCTGCCCCGAAAGCAACCACAGTCACGTCGCTATCCCCTCCACCACCACCACCACCACCACCACAAAAACGCATCGCACGCAGACCCCGTCGCCCTCCTACTCCTCTCTTCCCCCTTCCTGCCCGTCAGTCACATGGACGTGGAGCGGCACTTGTGGCGCCCGTGCTAGCTAACTGCGGCGACGAGCTCGTTCGTAGTAGCAGTGGCCAGGGCTGGCTTGGCTTGGCTGGCTGGTGTTGCCTGAACGCAAAGGTGGTGGCTTTGGCGGCTAGGAGGAGGGCGAAGGCTTCGGAAGGTTCCATCTCTTTGCGCGGACTCGCGGGATGGCGGCGGCGCTGCGGCCGTGGTGCTGGTCGGCGGCCGCGGTGCTGCTTCTTGCGGTGGTGGCGGCCGCGGCAGCGGCGGCGGGAGGTGGAGATGGGGACGGGGAGAGGCGGGCGCTGATGGCGGTCAAGGCCGGGTTCGGGAACGCGGCCAACGCGCTCGTCGACTGGGACGGCGGCCGCGACCACTGCGCCTGGCGCGGCGTCGCCTGCGACAGCGCCTCCTTCGCCGTCGTCGGCCTGTGCGTACACTCTTAGTCGATCTCTCCTCCTTCTTTCGCCTCTCTTGGTTCCTCGCGACTGCGTGCGTGCGTGGTGGCGCTCGTGAAATCCTCTTGCCCCTGCTTCCTGCATTTCTTGCTTGCTCCGCGCGGGTTGCCTTGCTTGCGTTCTGATCAGGAGCAAATGACTTTCCGAGTGTTTATCTCTTTTTTTGGGCATTGAAGAATGTTTTTGTCCATTCAAGTTTTGTTCTTGGAGCATTTTGCTGTGCCGTAGCATATCTTCTGGGAGAAAAAGCTTTTCATATTGGGCGAAAATGAAAAAGAGTTGTTTTTTATATGTTTGCTGAAAAACAATTGAGAATCTTCTGATGAGATTGTTTTCTGTGGAAAAAACAGGAACCTGTCAAATCTAAACCTAGGAGGGGAGATCTCGCCGGCGATAGGGGAGCTCAAGAGCCTACAGTTCGTGTGAGTGGATGACTCGGAGAACCGTACAATTTCCCCTCCTCTGCATCCGCCTGAGATTTTGTGCATTTTGACAACCCGTTAATCCTACCACACCTCACTTGATTTGACCCCTCGTGCCATGATGTGACACGGGTCTTTAGTATTTTTACTTTATTATCAGCCGACACATCCTAGATTTGCCTGGTGATTAGTTTATTTGTGTGCTAATGATTTGCTCGTGCAGGGATCTCAAGTTGAACAAGCTCACAGGCCAAATCCCAGATGAGATTGGGGATTGTGTCTCCTTAAAATATCTGTACGTTCCTGAATCCAAGTCTTCTTTTATTGTGTTACGACCTTTTTGCTGTAGATTAGCATTTTTTTAATCGGTCTCTGTTTTTTTCTTGTCTATCTATGCAGGGATTTGTCTGGCAACTCGCTGTATGGAGACATCCCTTTCTCCATCTCCAAGCTCAAGCAGCTTGAGGACCTGTAAGCCCTCTCAATCCCTGTGACTTTTTTGAGACATTTCACTTTTGCACCTATATTTGGGGTAACTAAGTGGTTGCAGTAAAAAATGAGTGGCAGTTGCACATGCTGCATTCATGATTGTCTTGTGTGAATGTGTGATACAGGCATTTGTTGTGATACAAGCAATTGTTCATGGTTTTTGCTTGTCTTGTTTCCTACTCTTTTTAGTGCTTTTGGATTGCTAGTTTTGTGACAATTCTCTCTCCTTTCTTGATGCAGGATTTTGAAAAACAACCAACTCACGGGACCCATCCCTTCCACATTGTCCCAGATTCCAAATCTCAAGACCTTGTAAGCTTCCTAGGACCTTTCTCTATCTGTGACCTTTACTTCTTTTATGATTGCTGGACACATTTGGTGATTTTGTTCTGTTTGTTTCACCAACCTTTCTGCTTTATTGTGCATACCAAAGGAATTTCCTTTTGTGTTGTTTTTTGGTCACATACATATGTTCTCTTGGTGATGAATGTTCATTTGTTTCTTTGGAATAGGGACCTGGCTCAGAACAAACTTACTGGCGACATCCCGAGGCTCATCTACTGGAATGAAGTACTGCAGTACCTGTAAGCACTCTACAGCACTTCTTTTGCATACTGTGTAATATGTTTGCAAGATGATAACGATTTCTGTTCTCTTGATCCTCAGAGGCTTGAGGGGTAACTCACTGACTGGAACTCTGTCACCTGATATGTGCCAACTGACTGGCCTGTGGTACTTGTAAGTTCAAGTGCCCTGCTCCATTCTGTCCTTCTACAGTTTGATCTTGTTGACATAGTTCCCTTCCATATATGCAGTGATGTAAGGGGAAACAACCTCACAGGAACCATTCCAGAGGGCATAGGGAACTGTACTAGCTTTGAGATTCTGTATGTTGGCCCTGTTGGTCCTGATGATTCTATGGGTCTTTTGGCTCTCCTTAGGTTAGAATCGGATCCTAATTTTTTGTTCCTATTTTGCATGCAGGGATATTTCATACAACCAAATCTCTGGAGAAATACCTTACAACATAGGATACCTTCAAGTAGCCACACTGTAAGCCATGCTGATTTCTTCAAATCTTCTGTACTTTAACCTTATTTTCAACTCTTGCAGTGCTGTGTTTTGCTTCATTTAGATAGTTCTTTAGCTGATTTATGTCATCATGCACAAGTAGATACTTTCATGCAGGCCTTCTGTTTAATCCTTGCATGCTTTTCACAGGTCACTTCAAGGAAATAGACTGACTGGAAGAATTCCAGAAGTGATCGGCCTCATGCAGGCTCTTGCTGTCCTGTGAGTAAAAAGTGAATATAACAGTTCAGTCCATCATTACCGGTTTCTTTGCTTGTCCATAAACAGTTGTCCAAATTTGTTTCTCAGAGACCTGAGCGAGAATGACCTGGTAGGGCCGATTCCTCCTATACTTGGCAACCTATCCTACACTGGCAAACTGTTAGTATCATCAACAATACTCTTCTTTCCCAAACCTTTTTTTTATTTTATTAATAGTTATACAACCATTCTTTTTCAGCTATTTACATGGCAATAAACTTACTGGGCAGATACCACCAGAACTGGGGAACATGAGTAAACTTAGCTACCTGTAAGTAATTATTATCTTAATAATTTGCATGTATGTCAATGTGTGATCTTAATGAAGTTCAACATTAATTCCATCCAGGCAGCTGAATGATAATGAACTAACTGGCACCATTCCAGCTGAGCTTGGCAAGCTCACAGAACTATTTGAATTGTAAGAACCTATCCCATATGCAAGTATACACATTAATGTTTATTCTGATCTCTGTATTTACTGATAAGTTGTATAATTCTCTAGAAATCTTGCCAACAACAATCTTGAGGGTCATATTCCTGCAAACATCAGTTCCTGCAGTGCATTGAACAAATTGTAAGTTTGTAAGCATGCATTTATCAGATTATTCAATAGAAAAATCATGTGTTTCTCATGCTTAAATTATGTTTCTTTGGTTCTCAGCAATGTCTACGGCAATAGACTGAATGGCTCTATCCCTGGTGGTTTCCAGAAGTTGGAGAGCTTGACATACCTGTAAGTAGTTGCACTTGCAGAAGTCTGCTTACAACTGTTGTCCTTCCGAGCACGTTATTATTTCTTTTTAGTATTTTACCACTCTGATATGCAATTAATTTTATCTCAAAAAAATATAGGAACCTTTCTTCAAACAATTTCAAAGGCCAGATCCCCTCTGAACTTGGTCACATAGTCAATTTGGACACACTGTAAGGAGACCCATTTACCTATATTATTTGTTACCTAGTGCTATGAATTATCTTAGTTATGTGTTGTGTCAGCCACTTCATTGTGTTAACTATCTTCTTCCTCCATTTTGCCACAGGGATCTTTCCTACAATGATTTCTCTGGACCAGTTCCTCCCACTATCGGTGATCTCGAGCATCTTCTTGAATTGTATGTTAAGGACCAACTTTTTAGAATTCATATTGACTTTTATATTTGCATTATTGCCTGATGTCCACAACTGTTTGTGCAGGAATTTGAGTAAAAACCATCTTATTGGATCTGTGCCTGCTGAATTTGGAAACTTGAGAAGCGTCCAAGTAATGTAAGGGAACACCCTTAACCCTTGTGATATGTTGTCATGTGTTATAGTAATATGCGATCATATGATTCCTCTTAACTATTCTTTATGTACAGCGACATATCCAGCAACAACTTGTCTGGTTATCTCCCTGAAGAACTTGGACAGTTGCAGAACCTTGATAGCTTGTGAGTCCATGGTACTATTATTCTGAATTTCTACTATGATGTTAGAATTTTACTGATCTGTGGTTTTATTACACAGGATTCTTAACAACAACAATTTAGTGGGGGAGATCCCGGCTCAGCTGGCTAACTGCTTCAGCTTAATTACCTTGTATGTTTTCTGCCTTAACTTTGTCCTACCAGCATGGTTAATGACTTCTCCAGCATTAAAACATGTGTTGTGTTCATATCAGGAATTTGTCATTCAACAACTTTTCTGGACACGTCCCATCGGCAAAGAACTTCTCAAAATTTCCAATGGATAGGTATAAACAAATGGCTCCGTCTGCAGTCTTTGATACCCGTTTGATTATAGTTTCTGAAAGAAAAAACTGATTTCTAAATGCAGCTTTGAGGGTAATCCTATGCTCCATGTGTCCTGCCAAGATTCCAGCTGTGGACATTCTCATGGAACAAAAGGTATCATACAAGTCCTGAGCTAGTACTCAGCAGCCACTTCTCCATTTGCCTCTAACTCATGCTTTTATGACTTTTATACTACAGTTAGCATTCCTCGGACAGCAGTTGCTTGCATTATCTTAGGCTTCATCATACTGCTCTGCATTATGCTGCTGGCAATCTACAAAACAAACAAGCCGCTGCCACTTGAGAAAGGATCTGACAAGCCAGTGCAAGGTATGTGCACGTCACTCACCCCTTGCTTTGCAGTATATTCCAAAGCCATGTCCTAATATTTTGACGCTCATCCATCACTTTTCTTGATTATGTTTCAGGACCGCCAAAGCTAGTAGTCCTTCAAATGGACATGGCTTCCCATACCTATGAAGAAATTATGAGGTTGACTGAGAATTTTAGCGAGAAATACATCATTGGTTATGGCGCATCAAGTACTGTGTACAAATGTGATCTCAAGAGCGGCAAGGCCATTGCTGTCAAACGGCTTTACAGTCAGTATAACCACAGCCTCCGTGAGTTTGAGACAGAACTGGAGACGATCGGTAGCATCCGACACAGGAATCTCGTCAGCCTTCATGGCTTCTCACTCTCTCCTCATGGAAACCTGCTCTTCTACGATTACATGGAAAATGGCTCCCTATGGGACCTTCTTCATGGTTAGTGACTTCTGAGCCTTTATCCATGTTTCCTTGCATTCTTTTGCAAATGCCTCATTAAACATAGCCGTGATGACCTGCCGTCAATTTCAGGTCCATCAAAGAAGGTGAAACTTGATTGGGACACAAGGCTGAAGATCGCTGTGGGTGCTGCCCAAGGACTGGCCTATCTTCACCATGACTGCAACCCTCGGATAGTCCACAGGGATGTCAAGTCCTCAAACATCCTGCTCGATGAGAACTTTGAAGCGCACCTCTCTGATTTCGGCATCGCCAAATGTGTCCCAGCTGCCAAGTCCCATGCCTCCACCTACGTGCTAGGAACCATCGGCTACATCGATCCAGAGTACGCCCGGACGTCAAGGCTGAATGAGAAATCTGATGTCTACAGCTTTGGCATTGTCCTTCTGGAGCTGCTCACTGGGAAAAAGGCCGTCGACAACGAATCCAACTTGCATCAATTGGTAAGTCACCACGCTGAATTCCTTAACCAGATTGTTTCATGCTAGTCAAAGTCTGTTCTGAAATAAAAACGAAAAGAATGTGATGCAATGTAGCTGCATCAGATCCCTTAACTTTTAGCAGCATTTGCGATTTCTTGGAAAGATTTGCATGACTGAGATAGATGTTCCTGGCAATTGCAGATACTCTCAAAGGCTGATGACAACACGGTGATGGAGGCTGTGGACTCGGAGGTGTCGGTGACGTGCACGGACATGAACATGGTCCGGAAGGCCTTCCAGCTCGCCCTGCTGTGCACCAAGCGGCACCCGGTGGACCGTCCGACCATGCACGAGGTGGCGAGGGTGCTGCTCTCCCTTCTGCCGGCACCCGCCGTGAAGCCTCCCACGACGAAGGGGGCGGCCGCCGGCGACTACACCCGGTTCCTGGCGACGACGACGGCCGACATGAACCGCGACGTGCCCGACGACATCGGAGACAACAGCTCCTCCGACGAGCAATGGTTCGTGCGGTTCGGCGAGGTCATATCCAAGCACACAATGTCATGATCATCCCTTCTCTTCTCTAACTCCAGAGTCTTCAAAATTTTTCTCCCAAGTAGAGATCCAACCAAGTAAGAAGGTAGTGAAAGCATAGTAGCACAGTGCAGGAAGGAAATAGGTGTAGGATTCGCCGTAGATGATGATGTCCATTGTTCTTCTTGATGTTGTTTTGGGAAGGAGATGATGATGTGGTGCTGGTAGGGGTATGGGATTTACCGTGGTGGTTCATGGTGTAATCACGACACGAGCCGGGGGCTGGGTGGGTGGACCTGTTAGGCAGAGGTGTCCCGTGAGCGCCATGAATCTGAGGCTTGGGCGATTCAGAGCCAGGTCATGGAGTTCTCTCTTGGATCCTGGTAAAACGCATTGAATTGAACCATGCATCCTGCATTGGACAGGCCCGGGCTGTTGTAAATGAAATGCATCACCTTTTTTTGACTGCAATTTATGTCTCACTGCTGTGTCGTCATGGTGCCTCTGGTGTACTGCTGGAACTGAATTTACGTCTCTTTGGCCGCTTCGTTGTCCTGCTTGTTCGTCGTCAGGTACATGAGCGAGTAGCTGGCAGCTCTTGCAGCTGATGAATCGTGTAGCTCGTGAGTCGTGAGTACGTCTCTTCGCAGTGAATGAAACCTTTGCATCGAAACGGATAACTTTTCGGGGATAAAACTTCTTCGATTGTTCTGTGCTTGAACTGTGGCTGATCTCTTTGCTCCGATTCTGAAACGGAGCACCGTGCTCTGCGTGACCTGCGTGTTAACACACAACAGGTAGTAAGAGAGTCGGGATCGTGCCAAAACACTTTGGCTGTTCACAAAACAGGCCGTGCCAGGTCGCGAGTGGTCGTCGAGCTCTGCGTCGTCTGGTAGTCAATGGCAGTTCTGCGAGCAACCGTCCCTTCTCCGACTTGACCAGGCCATGCGGCCTGCCGGCGGCAGCCGGCTGCTGCCGCTGCTCGCTCTGGAGGTGGAGCATGGAAGCCTTCTGTTAGCAGCAGCTCTGCTGCAGCAGGCAGTTGCCTAAGCTGACAAGGCACGCGCCGTGCGTGACGCATCGCTGCGCGCCACTGGCATGTGTCCTGGCTGGCGCCACCAGCCGGTGACCCCAACAGTATCGCGTCGCGTCGTGCCGGTGGAAAACGCCCGTGAGGCTGAGGCGGCGTCCCGGCGGCTGACAGTGACAGGTCCCGGTCGATGTGCCGTCCTATCAGCAACAGCCCAGCAAGTCTGAGGAATCTCGCGGCAGGCGGCGCCGGCGACGGGCGAGGGCGGCGTCGTGCTCGAGCGAACCGACCGCAACCGGACGGGCCGGGGTCCACGGCGGCGGCATCGCCGACGCGACGTGGGGGAGGAGGGAGCAGCCGAGCAGGTGCCGGCGTGATGCGCTTTATTCGGCCGTGATGGGACTAACCGATGCGCGCGCATCTCGCCGGCCGGCCTCTGATCGATCTCCACGGGACCCGCGAGCCGGCGGCGAGTGCACGCGCTTGAACAGTGACCGATCCCTGAGCCCACAGGAGGGACACAGCCAACGCAGGGCACGGCGCCGGCCAACCCTGCTCATCGCAACTGTGAACAAGGCGGGCGACCAGGACACCCTGCGGCAGATTCCTGCTGCCACTATCTACAGCAACAGCAAAATCTTAACTGTTGCCGGTACATCTGCAGATGATCCTGCGATGATCCATCAGATCACTTCCTTTTGCTCTCAATTTTACGACGCATGGCGAAGAAGCGAACAACCGCTGCCGGCTGATCGTAGCAAGGTGCACACAATTCCTGGGTGTCGCTGCGGCACGACCCAGGACGAGGAGGCCCCCAACGTGAGCCTGACCGCTCCCTGAGCGTCAGTGCCAACACTGCTCACTTCAACTGTGAGCCAGGAGATTCCTGGTCCAACCGTCCCGACCCTCAACAGCAACGACGAGAAATCTTCGTCCTGCGCTGCACATGAGGAAATTTCGGACGCTGCCGCAGGATCATGGGAATTTATGAGCTATGCGAGGCGATTGGGAGGCATGGGCAAGAAGAGCTTTGATGACTGACATAGAAGCCGCAATATGTTACACTTTGGATGCGACTGCAGACACACACCAAGGTGAGCCGCGCTCCTCACGCTATGGGCTATGGTTTCTCTTGCTGTACAAAACTACAAAAGCCCATCCCAGCCATAGCTCTGGGCAACTGACAGGCACCATTAGCTACCCCAGGCAGCAACAACTCTTTTAAGAGGCTGAGGCTACAAAACAATGTCCAACAGCTGCCCATGACAGTCGCGCGCCCGGCCATAATGTCAAATAATGTATGGCTTCATCTTGTTAAATGAAGAGGAGGTGAGAGCTCCCTTGCGAGTCCTACTATCCAAAACACCAAGAAAAAACGCTGCATACAGAGGATGGACTGTCAACACTGGTAACTTAACTGTACAGGAGGAGATTGAGCGAGTAGTTTATTACCTTTGTGCTGGTGGAGAAATGTTGAGTCTGAACCAGTCATTATCAAAAGAAAAAAATCATGTATATTCTATTTCTTGATTGACTTGGGTCTGGAAAGTGAAAACAAACGGAAGGGTGTCTGTCATGCATTGAAAGAGACTTAGAGAAACAACATGGAAGTAATCTAATCAAGTAGATGGACATTATACTTACCAGAGCTAGCACCGAATGCTACCAATCATGTTCTCTTTGCAATCCTTGCAATATAACAAAGGAGGTCTTTGAGCGCATTGAATTAAGATAAGTAAAAAAAAAATGGAAGGGAAACAGGGAGACAACCTTAGTAGTGATGTAGTTCGGCAAACCATTGATCTGACGCTCTGTACCACAGTGTTGGTGTGCTCCCGTGGTTAAAGAGAGCTGACAAAAATTATTCAGTGCATACATCAGTGTAATTAATGTGGTGGCGATCCATTATTCTTATGTGTGTGTACAAACCTTGTTAAATAGATCAGACAATGGAGGTGGATTTCCCTTCCTGCTTGTTGATAAGTTGAATTCCTACGAGTTTACGAACCACAAGATGCAGGTGCTTTGAGAAATTGAGGGGTTATACATTCTCAGCCAGAGGCAACCAAGTAAATATCTAAGGGGAAAGGGGGTATCACTACAAGATTACCTTGGGCACAGTTGTATTCTTTTTTGCGCATCGAACTACACCAACATCACCTTTGCTCGCTAATATCTGTTAAAGGAAGAAGATACAAGATTTACTAGTTGCAGCTGCTGTCTGCAAGGCAGGAACCTTCATAAAATGAGCCCACATATAGACAGAAGCTATTAAACGCCTGCTACCTTTCTATCCAAAGGCCGAGCTTTAAATTTAAACAAATCCCCTCTGGAATCTTCTGGCTTTTTATCAACACTGCCATGAGACAACACAGGAACATGCATAAATTCTTTGTTACAAGACAAAAAGGCTGCAGAAATGCATCGTATTACTTCGTGCTTAATTGCCCCTGTTTTGTAAAATCATATGTGGTTCATAGAGCAATCAAAGGAAGTTATAGATCACCTTTTGACAGCTCAAATCATGCTTGACAAATGCAGTCAAAAGACTTGGTGATTTGATCTTCTATAAAAAGTATGCCAAGGAGTAGAATTTGGGTAGTCTGCTGGAATAAAAAAAAAGTAGATATGAAATAGACATACTTGTTAACAGGCTTAGCATGATTGGATGTACATGCTGGAACATTTAACCCAAAATGGTCACGTTGTCTGCTTGCATGCTGATGACCATGACCAGTAGCCCGGAGAGGTTGAACTACCTACTACAGAAAAAAGTTGTTGAAGCTGAACCAGAAGCAAAGTATATAACCATACAAGAAAGAGAAACATTTACAAATTGCAAATTCAATATTTCTCTAATTGAAAATGCATGTGCCTGTTCTGACAAAGCGCACCTAAACAAATGCTAGAGGAAAAGATGGGAGCAAACCAATAAGGATAACAGTAACAGAAACAGAAAGCAACGATAATCAACTAAGCACATGTTCCTGGGAGACAATGTGCTCATTTTTTTAAGGTAGTGTGACTATACCATGAATTTTTAATTAGCCTTCAAGAGATGAGCGTAAATTTAGATGTAATTTATAACTAGAAAAAGAATTAAGAAGTGCATGATATTCCCACCTTTCTAGTTGACGCCACTTGTGCTGTGGGAGCAGATGGTGCAGCCCGTGGATTTAACTGCTTCGGATTAGTTGGTCTGAAATTTTCCAGGCGAAGGTGAGAAAATTACCATAGTAGAAGTAGCTAATACCGAGGAATAAAAAAATGAAACCAAGTGAAAATGACTTTACACTGATCTTAGAACCCTTGGCCTCTCTGCTCTTAGCTTTGTGGCCAGCTCAGGTTCTCTGGGTATTGTAATCTTTAATTTACGTAGACCAGTGGGATGATCCATGTTACGATTCATAACATTCTGTAGCATCATCCAAAAGAAATTGATGTCAAGCGAATTTGAGGGAGAACTAAAATAAACTATAAGGAAATTAGCAGTGGCCATGTTTTCGAAACATAAATTTGTACATAGCCGTTTAAGACACTGTACAACAGCAACAACTAGTTGTAAAAGTAGCAAATGTGTTTTTTTTTCTTTTAGAAATAAAGCAACATACGTAAGTAGTCTCAGAGAATTGGAACAGTACAGCATATCAAGGATGATCCAGGAAATAAAGGATTTGTGGATGATACAAGCTTAAAAGCCTATTTCTAATGAATTTAGGCAGATGGTTTAGGATGCTATTACCTTTTCATGGTTTTTATGAACAAACTCATGCTGATTAGCAGTAGCCGCAGCCTGTACCACAAGCAAATAGCTTCAGTAAAGAACAAGAAACAAAGTCATCCGTTCCATTTCAAAATGTAGGCGTTTTGGCTTTTCTATTTATCAAGAAAAGTAAAAAACAGCCTATGCCTACATTTTGGAATGGAGTACCAATTTGCACCATTAGGTTCACAACAAACAACTCAAGATAATCATTAAATATCATCAACAGAGGTGTGGTATTTATATTTAATTAAATATTTAAATGTATATATATTTAGTTCATATCAAGATGGTTTTTCCCCTTCCACAAATAGAAGTTATCATGTATTGCCAACTTCTGAAGACTCTTGGTACTTCCAGTAACCAACTAAACAAAGGTTCATCCAAGCGAGAAACTTACACCCTCAGCTTCAAATTATAAGTCATTTAGCCTTCAACAAATTTTAAAAAATGCATAAATATCTAGAACATCAAACTCACTACATAGACCATATTTTTCATAGCATTTATATGATATTGTAGATGCCAGTATATTTTTGTTATGACCTTGGTCAAAGTTAATCAAGTTTGACTTAGGATAAAGCTAAAACGACTTAAATTTGGAACAGATGGAGTAGATTTAGTTTCTACAGAAAAACTAGGTTTTTCCCTTCAAAATGCAGAAATAATGGGCACGATTCTCATATGCAGCAGCGGACCCAAAAAATATTTGCATACTGACCGCACCTAGGCATTCTACAGTTTGTTTATTTTGGTGCCAATGCTGAAGACCCCACCATATGGGGAAACACTAGCAAGTTCAATTTTGCAAATCGTTGCTTGCAGGTGCAAATCAATGACACTACCACTTGGTAGAGGAATATTAAGTTAAGTTGCTGTTATATTTGCCACAATAAATGCAACAAGAACTGAATTGCTACTTGAATAAATCAAAGCCAAGAAAAGATCCTAAAGCAGTTCATACTACAGAAAAAACATAACATGAAAATTTGACAAATCTCACATCTCTGCATGAAATTGTACCATACCTTGTTAACATGCCCATTCTCTAGTCTCTGTCTTTTAGCGGATTGGTAAGTGCAATCGTTTGAGCTTATGGTACTTCTCTCACTTGTAACTCCCACTGACTTTTTACTCCTGAAAAAAATTGAGGCACAGACGATATTAACAAGCATGAAGTTAAAGTCTTACAGTTTTTTTTAAGACAAATGATACAAACATTTGTTGAATTATATAGGGGGTAACAATAACAGACATTTGTTCATTTGGGGATACCATCAAAAGAGACGAGGGTAAAGGTGAAAAATAAAGTGATGAGGAAGAAATTGTTGTAATTATAAAATATTAAAAACCTTAGTTTGGCATAAACTGTTATGTCCGCTGCTGAAGACCCAGATTTCACAGAGAATGATTAATCTAAATGAACAAACCAGCTAGTGTGGTGAAATTAATTTGAGGATTTCAGTTTAAAAGGTGTCTCACAAAATCAACCAAGAAAATACAATTCAAATTCTTTTACTTAGGCACTTAGTTCAGTGCATAATAATACTTACTGCATCACATTCGTCGGTTTCACTTGTCTGTTTTGCCTGGCTAATTGGCTGGCTGTAGGTTTCATCAATGTGGAGGCTTTCAAGGAAGTGCTCTTCATGGTAGTTCGACAGCCAGGTCGGCGTTCATTTTCTGATGCGCCATTGCACGGTTTCCGTCCTATTTAGCAGGAAAAAACAAAATTTTCCTTAGAAGTAATCAACAAAAAATATAGAAGCATGCTTGGCTGGACAATCAGGATCAATTTTGCCAGAAGATTTTAAATAAAATGGAAAATGTAGTTCTCCTGACTTTTTCTCATCAAGGAAAGAGTTCCTATGGGTTAGGAAAATATTTCCAAGAGTTTGTCAGTTCTTTTAGATGTTTGTAATTTTGTACGTGCCAAGATAGGCATGGGCATGTCATCAAACTCAAACATGTTGATTTTCAACCGACCAGACACCTTTTCATCAGACTTAGCTTACCATGCCTTGGTATCAATATTATTTGTTCAAGAAAGCTTGAGTGCCTTGTGTTTCCCAATGGTCATAAAAAACGTAAAAAATATAGCATGGAGGTGGTGCAATGCTCAGACTTAATAGTAATACCAAAAGCATCAAGCGAAGTAGAACAGAAACATTGATTTAGCCACATAGTTAAATAATATAGATGATAACTGGATCATGGAACAAATCAACAGAACAGAATTGAATAATGAACTTCAGGAAACTCAATATTTAGTTTTTTCAATACCTTGAACCCGATGCATTTTTTGTCCAGCGCCACATGAAAATCCATAAGAAGTTGTAGAGCACTGCACAGCATCCGTATCTGCAATGCTTCTGACCGTTTGCAATCCAAGATCTTCAGCAAACATCTTAGCAATTAAGGCTGACAAAACAGAAGGTGAAAGGTTAGTGATTTTTACTAAGCACTTTATGCCAGTGACGGCTGGAATGAATAAACATAAAAGTGTAATGCTGAGGGAGGAAACTAAGTAGAACGCAAAAGTTTCTGTACAGTGGATCAATCAACAATTATCATTGCAAGTTTCCGGGAGCCTGCATCAGTACATGCAAAAGAAACTTGCAGTCACTTATGCATCTTTTGTCCTACCTATCAGACACACAATCAAGCTCTACATGTCTACAATAGTTTAACAAGAAGACATTGGCAACCTCCATACAAACACTACAATCATGGTTGGATACTAATCACAGATGGGTGACATTTGATCATTATAAGCTCATGGCACAACACTGACAAAACCCGTTTCATAACAAGGAACACCGACTAAACCCTCAACGTTTCACAAAATTACTAACAGTCAAAGGACTGAAAATGGGGAGATATCCACCTTTGCACCAACATTTCCCGCAATTCTAAAAAAACATGCCCGTTGTACCACGAAGTCCGAAACAATCTCCGATCATTTATACATTATGAGGATTGCACGCTAATAATAGGAAGGAACCACAAAAATCTCGCGAAATGGACACATCCCAAATCCACAAATCGCAGGAGGAATGCTGGAGCATCACATTCCAACGAGCAAACTCGATCGACGGAACCTCGGCAAGCCATTCCCACAGGACCAAATCACCCCCCTCTCTACGCGGAACAGTAAAAAAACTAGAGAAATTTCGAGGCGAGGGAGGGAGCAAGCGAGGGGCAGGGGACACGCACGAGAGGGCGGGTAGCTGGGCGCGGAGGCGAACCACCCCTGCACCGCTTGGGCCTCCATCTGCGGCTCCTCCTGGGCGAGGTCGAACCACCGTGGCGCGTCGAACTCGTAGTCCAGGTCGACCTGGAACCACGCCACCTCCATCACCATCACCCGCTCCTCCTCCTCGAATTCCCCCTCCTCCTCCGCTCCCACCGCACCGACGCCGCCGCCGCCGGGCGATGCGGGGGCCGAGGAGGACGAGGCGTCGCACATCTCCTCGTCGTCGCTATCCATGCCGCCCCCCGCGTACCGACCGCTAGACCCCCCCGCGCACGGACTGTCTATCACCTCCGCCGCGGCGGAGGCGGCGAGGTGTTTGAAGGCGCGCGCGCGGTGGCCGGAGAAGAAGAAGCGGCGGCGGAAGGGGGGGCCTGCCGAAGGGGAAGGAAAAACTGAGGAAATTTGAAATGCGGGGTCGGGCACGGACGGGAGAAGGGGCGTGTGCCGGATTTGACCCGGGGCAGGGTGGTTTACGTCGAGGTCCCTGTAGTTTCCGGTTATTTCTGTTGGGCGGCGAGTGGATTTGGAGGAGAGGGACCACGAGCAGAGCAGTAGAATGCACTGGCGCGACCGCAGGAGGGGAGAATGCAGCGTACCATCGGATCGTGCACAGTACTGTGGCCGGTAATGTGGGAACAACAAAAGTGGCAGCAGCAGACGCGGTTGGTATCGACGATTTATTGTTCCTTTTTTTCGCATTGTAGTATTATTTTATTATCTTCTCCATATTGATTCTTGACGTCTTCATAATCACTGTGTGTAATATAATTTAACTTGGAACACGTCATGGAGTTGAAAAACAATGATTTCATGTTGTTCAAGTTCAGTCCACGTACTTCCCCCGACTTGGACTGAACTTGTGGTGTTGGAGTACTGTGGACCCTGGACCGATTGACCAAACCCACTAGAGCAAAGCAAGCAGGGTGGTATTTGCAAAGAACGCGATCTCCTCTCCTCTGCAAAGACCACCGGTGACTGTGAGCACTTGATTGTCCATCTGGCAACGCCGCGGGGGCCCGCCTGGCCGGCACGAGCACGAGTAGTCTTCCGCTCGTCGTCCCGCACCCGCAGGCCGCAGCAGCGCCGGAAGCGAGCGAACCAGCTGGCAGCTGGGCAGCAACGCCCAACGGGCAAACCGAGCAGGGGCGCGGCCGTAAATTTCCCTCCCCGTCGCGGCCTCCCTCTCGGAAGTCGCGCGCAGGAATCCGATGCGCGCGGGCAGCAGGCGCTTGTCGGCTTCTCTCTCTTCCATTCCTTCGTGGCGCTGCCCTCCTCCTACTACTCTACACGACGGTCTACGAGCTGTAGTATCCCAGTGCTCGCACGCGTCGAGATCCGGGCACGCTCTCCAGCTCCGTCGAGGCTCACCCATACCCCACGTGTCCACCGATCGGCTTGCACTGCATGCCCAAAAACTTGGCCCGGATTCAAAACTTTAAAATTCCGCTCCAGCTTCGTCGAGGTTCACCCATACTGCTACGTATTTGGATTTGTCCAGTACTGTAGAGGTGCAGTATGTAGGAGTACTCGTCTACGTATAAGCTCACTTTGGCTGGCTGTCACGCGCTCGGGGCAGTGATGACGCCCGCATGGCCTCATGTTTGACAGCTTGCCGGCGCGCCCACGCTGCAGCAGCCAGCAGCAGCTGGTTTTGGCAGCTTTGAGTGTCAGTCAGAAGACGCAAGCGTACACGCATTGCCTGCAGCTAGCGTCCACGTACGAAAAACCCTCTACTCCTACGAGACAAAACACGCACGCGCACACACGGCACGCGTGGAGTTTCAAAACGTGTTCTCTTCGCGTGCTCCGGTACGTGACGACATTGTTTTTGACGTGGCAGGAACAGGGATGCGTTTAGTTCCTCAAATTTGCATCAAAAATCTCAACTAAAGGACCGTGCCAGTTCATTCCTTGATTCCTTCTATGTATGCGCGTGGCTCAATATAAAAAATTTCACATAGTTTTCACGAACTAAACGCGTACCAGCGCCGTTGCAGAGCTCACTGAGTTACTATACGGCGTACGCGTACGTACCCTTTTTTACCTGCGCGCATGGGTTAAGTATACGTATTGTGCAAAAGTAGAGCCAGGACTGCTCGGAGGCAAGAGGCTCATTACTCGGGCCGCTGGTGACCGATCGGCCGGCCGGCCGGCGAGGCGGGTTGATTGCTCGGGTGCGGTGGCAGGGCCAGCGAGCTCCTGCGGCGGATCGGCGATCAGATCTCTCTCGCCATTGTCCATTGATGCCCGTCTGCCGTCTCCAGCGCAGGTTTTTTTTTTTTTTTGAGAACCTCTAGCGCAGGTTCACGGCGATCGTCGTATGCGTATCGTCTCCGCTCTCCGGTCAGCCGCTCGCTGCGCGGTGATTGGACTGGACAAATCTCTCTCTCTCTCTCTGCACTGTGGTGGGTGTGTGACTGGAGACTGGACCGGACCGGACCTCTCTCTCCATCAGGCAGGCTTTTCTCTTTCTCTTCGAGATCTGGCTCCGAGCCCAACTTGGACGGCCCAGCGGCCTAGCAAGGTCGTTGGGCCAATTGCGTTTGTTAATGGACTGAGCCCATCATCTACTTGATATCTCCCGTTGTGCTTGCTGGCTGCTTTGTGGACTTGTGGTCGTCTTTCGTGGTGGAGAAACGGAAGATCGATGCAGCTTCTTTTCTCTTCTCACACAGAAACGAAACGAAAAAGTCGTCGAGAGCACAATTGAGTTTGAGCATTAATCCCCTCTGCCTAATCAGAGACCGACCACCGTGGGCAAGCTGCTTTAGCCGGCGGCGGCACGAGAACACCGAGAAGGCAAAAGGGAACACATCGTCAGTCAGACGACACACGCACCGGACTGGATGCTTGTTTCCTTGGGCCTTGTTTAGTTCGTGAGAAAATTTACCTTTTCAACGTTTGGAACTTCTGTAGTACACTGTAGCACTTTCGTTTGTTTGTGGTAAATATTATCCTACCATGGTCTAACTAGGCTCAAAAGATTCGTGTCGCGAAGTACATCAAAACTGTGTAATTAGTTATTTTTTTACCTATATTTAATACTCCGAATTTATATCTTTTAGCGTATTTAATGTGATGTGATGGAGAGAGAGTGGAGAAAACGTTAGAATTTTTAACAAACTAAACAAGGCCTTAGTCTTTCTCTTTCGCCTTTTTTTTTTGCCCAAAGAGAAAGCAAAAGCTAGCCGCCGAGATTGCTGTTCTTGCCCCGCGACTGCCGAGTGGTGATCGCAGGAAAGATGACGCCGCGAGAGTTTCCTGCGCAGAGCTCGCCTTGCGCCTCTCCGTTCACTACTGAACTCGTCGTCTTCTTTTTTTTTACACGGGAGTACGGGACTAAGGGTTAATCTTGTTGCAATTTTATGCCGGTTGTACAGGTAAAACTAAAATCTCAGTGGAATGAACAAACTTGACTCCTGTCTGTCCACACCGTGAAGGTGAAGCCCGTGTCTCGGCGGGTGCCAACCCTAATCCATGGCCGCACGGCAGTACGGCACACGATAGCTCATGGCTGACAGGTCCAAGACTTCCTTCCTTTCCATGGACAGCAACTTGTCATCACGTGCGAACAAGGCAGTGGGACAGGGCTCTTGTGTGTGCGTCAGTTTGTGTGGCCCGAACAGGACGCGGACAAGGGCGCAATCCGATTGTGTGATCCAGATTCCTCGCTCGTACGACGTGGAATCTCAGGGGCAAACAAACACATCCCCTGATGCGGGCGGGGCAGGCAGGGAGGGATTCCTTTAATTAGGCTTCGCTAGCTAATCGTCCCAGCAAACCCCCCGTTCCAATGGCTCGTGGGATTTCTCCATGAAATGTTGAGATATGTATTTTCACCATGTTCGTTATCAACCACTACTCCACTAGCCAACGGTACTCGTCTCTCGGAACAAATCATCACAAAATCACCCGTCATCAACTAAGTAGCGATATTTTTCTCTCAGAACAAATTAGCACCCGCTAACGAACATGCTCGACCAACCGTGGAGGGGGAAAAACGCAACTAGATTGATCCCTGGCTCAATTTCCATCTATCTCAAGCACAGTGCAGATTCAGTGAACCTGGTCATGATAGGAATACTACTACTCAACTTCTACTTGTTCACTCCTGAAGGAGTGTTGATCGGTTAATCTGAGCCCACCAATGTTACTGTCCGTGTGTCATGTTAGCGTTTTTTTCGTCTTATATATTTCTCTGCCCATTTCTCTCCTTTTGGCTCCACTTGGCCTTCGCTGCCTCCGCAAGTACTCCACTGGGGCGACGACGTCACTGATCACCAAAGTAAGTTCACCGTCACCACCACCCCAGCGAGAAAACGGAGGCCGGAGCAGCATACTGTATCTCGGGACCTCAGCTCAGCTCCTGTGGTACGCTACGTTGTGTGGCTTCTCGTGCCGCCTCTCGTCGCCGTCTCCCTTGTCGAGCCCGCCACGGCTCTCGCCGGCCGGAAACGGCCAAACGCCGCGCCTGCGCCTCGTCATCTTCCGCAACAGTCGTGCGCTCCCGGCCAGGTCTTTTTAGCTCAGCATCAGCATGCACGTCGCTCAGCTCAGCTTCGTTCGACCAGGCGGATGCGAACAAGAGTGGCGGCTGGGCCGTCCGGCGGATCCACGGCCACGGAAGGGCCGAGGAGGCGAGGAGAATCTTCCTCCGCTTTCTCTTGTTGTCTCTTGCTCCAAGCGACCGATGGAGCTGAGAATTCGACGGTTCGCCCTATTCGTCTGGCTTATCAGTCACCAGTCAGCAGTACTTTTCTCTCAGAAAAAATCAGCCACCAACAACCAGTCAGCAGTACTTTTCTCTCAGAACAAACCAGCATCAGCCACCAGCAACCAGCCAAGCGAACAGGCGTTCGTCTGGCTTATTTTGTTTGGCGCTGCGACAAAGGGACCGAAAGGAAGGAAAAAAAAAGAGAACAGGAGCGAGGAGGTAGGCATCAACACCACGCTGTCGCGTGTAGCCGTGTGTGACTGCTGCCTGCTGGGGACGTGCTGTGGATGGCACGTTGGACGGCGGCCGTACGCGCGATAGCGATAAACAGGGTGATCGGCACCACCGGCGTACGTACTCTACTCTGCCGTTATATCGAGTCCGAAATTCAGTCGCTCACAAAAAAAAAACTTCCATAGTCGACATTTAGGGTTACGACTCTCTCGAGGATGAGGTGCTACTCATGTTGAAAAGGTAATTGTTGGAGTACAAGTGAATTGCTCACCTCTTCTCAGATTAAGCTTTTGAGTTGGATTGGTTGGTGGTGCATGCAACTCAATAATAATGTTTGTAGTAGTGATCCGGCTCGGGTCGAAGAAAAACCGGCCACGAAGAGTTGACTCGATCTTCTCCACTGTAGCGAATGGTCGTTTGGACGCACGTCAAAAATGAGAAACTTATGTATCAATAAAATTTACGGATCATCATTTTATTACCGATGCATCAAACTATTTTATGTAATTGATTCATTCAATTTTACAAAAAATATTCTAGGGGAGCACAAGCCCCCTACCACCCAAAAACAATGGAGCCCCTTGAGGCCATGATGCACCGATACACTCGTTGTTTGGAGCGCAAAGTCGGATTCCTCTGCTCCGCGAGGTTTTTTTTTTTGAAAGAATATGCTCCGAGAGATTTACCATGGCTTAGTTTCTTCGATGAGGTTGAGTCTCTCGCTCATAGGTTGGCCGTCACAGGCTCACAGCAGTCGGACCAAGAATGGCAGGTCAAGCGCGCAGCTTATCCTGAATCGAGATGCCTCACGAGCGTGCTGCAAGCATATGGGGAGCAACTTTTTTGTTTTCTGACCATTTTGTTGAAAGATTTTCACAACTACACCCCTTTTGGAAAGATTTCAAAAAATGAACCTCGAGCTCGGCGCCGTGAACTGTGGCGCCGAGGTAACACGTCTCGGCGCCGTGGATCTTGGCGCCGAGGTTGAACGAGCTGGCAACAAATGGAGTTGATGTGGAGCTGACATGGTGGCCGAGCTCGGCGCCGTGATCTGCGGCGCCGAGCTCAGCGCCAAGATCTGCGGCGCCGAGGCCACTGCGCTTCTGCCGTTCTGCCATCATGTGGCGTTGGAGCTTGTGGAGGTCACACACACGCACACGCACACGCACACGCCGTCGCATGCACACGTCCGTAAGCAGAGTATAACCGGCGGCCGACTGCATGCCATGCAAACGTCCGCACATAAGCACATGCACGTGCACGCCATGCACATACACACGTTACACGCACATGCAAGCCATACAGGTACTCACACGCCACGCGCGTACACACGTAACGGCTGGCCGCATGGACCGCTTGCCGCACGGAGACTAATGCCTCGGCGCCATGGATCAGGGCGCCGAGCTCGGCGCCGTGATCTGTGGCGCCGAGCCTGGTGCCACATCAGCTGCCACGTTTGTTCACGTCGGTCGCGAACCCTACACCCTCGGCGCCGAGATCCATGGCGCCGAGACGTGTAATCTCGGCGCCACAGTCCACAGCGCCGAGCTCGGGGTCTATTTTTTGAAATCTTTCCAAAAAGAGTGTATTTGTGAAAATTTTTCTCTAAAAGGGCCAAAAAGCAAAAAGTCGGGAGCGCCTGCAGGCAGTGTTGCAAAGCTCGAGAAGAAAGGTTCTAGCCTCGCACGAGGTAAGGTTCACGAGAAAGGTGTTGGTGGCGGTGGAGGTGCTGGTGGTGATGAAGAGGTTCAGCAGGTCCCAGTCGACGGCTCAAAGCTGGATGAGATGTTGCCTACCTGCGACTGGATGTAGTTGATGGTACAGAAGGTTCAGGATGTCAGCTGGCATCGATGACCTTCTGAAAATCAGTGCGAAATCAATGTCCCATGGTGTTGATCTGCACAGGTGACATCAGTGTTCCATAGAGCCGACATCAGTGGTTCTGCCAGTTGGCTTCGCCCCTGAAGTTGGCTGTTCCATTTACTAGACATGATCTACTCAAACTTAGATCAAGTTTCAACATTCGAGTCTTAATTCACAAGTTTTTTTAGAATTTGACACCCTAATTCACATCTCAATAACTCAAGTAGCTGCACATGTCATTATGTCATTGGAACAAAAGTGTCAAATTTTGAAAGATTTGTGTGTATTGAGATCCAAATTTTGAAATCTATTGATAAGATGATCTTGATCTCAATTTGATCGGGGGATTCGAGGCCTTGGGGGGCAAGATCATCAAACGAGCACCCAAAGGATCACACATCACAACTCACAAGTCACAAGGTTACAGCAAATTCCGGGTCAGCACACCAAGGGCCCGTTTGGTACAGCTTCATGAGCGGCTTCACGAGCAGCTTCACAATTTCAATAGCCAAACGGCCAGCTCTCTGCCCAGCTTTCTGGTCAGCTTCTCTGAAAACTCACTCTCATAGAGTTAAGCACACGGTGAAGCTGCAAAAACGCGACTCTCCCCCGCTCATGAAGTTGTTTTCTAAAAAACAGCTCTACTGGTGAAGCTGAGGTGTGACAAACAGGGACAAAGCACGAGCCATGCCCACACGTTGGTTTGTATCGTTGGCCGGACGCTGAAACGGGAATGCCCGGCGTGGAATGGACAGCGGCGTTGTTGCAATCAACCGGGAACACGCGTTCCCGCTGCTCTCCCCTCCCCTCACTCGCTCTAGCTCGCTCACACGCCGGGAACCCGAGGAGGAAGATGAACAGTGTTGTGGCGACGAACGCCGCGGCCGGCCACCACCGGCCTGTATCTTGGCCTCTCTATTCACTACATTGGACTCGGCACCAAGTACAAAGGGAGCACGGGGCTTACATATAGCCCAGGCGCATGGAGCCACTACCTCCACGCCCCGGCCTTCTCGCCATGTTTCGTTGGACATGCACAACGTCTCCAGGAGCCGCACGCTCACCCGGACGACGCGGCCACCACCAACAGAACGGCACCACGCACACCACTCCCTAACCGTGCCCATCGCAGCGTCTCTGCATGCACGCACTTGACTCGGACTCCCTGCGACACTACACGACCTGTCGAGCCACCTTGGCCGCAGCTCTCCTGCCGCTCCTGCTCGACACACACACACAGCACAAACACGCATACACAGCCATGGCAAGTTTAATCATAACAATCACCCCCTAAACTTGACATGGTGAATCTTCCTGACAGCGCCGGCTCGTCGTTGACCTTCGCCAGGAGCACCTCCTCCTCTTTCTGCGACTGCCACGCTCTCGCCGTTGCCGAAGTTGTAGCTGCAGCTCACGTCATCTTCGTCGCCATGGCCGCCACTACGGCCTCCCGACCTGACGCGGACACCTCTGCATGCCCTTCTCTGTACAAACGCTGCAGCCTTACTCCCATGAACTTGTCGCACTGGACAGCGCCACACGCCGCTGCGACCACCATTTTCTTCCACGGCGACACACGCCGACCTCCGCAGCACCCGCTCAGCGTCGCTAGGAGCCTCTTGCTCGCTCGAACGACGCGGCCTCATGCGCGGATCGAGGCTGTCCTCCGCAACACCCGCTCAATCGTCGCCGTGAGCCACTGCTCGCCGAACGACGCGGCCTCACGTGCGGATGGACACCACGAACCTTCATCAACGGCTCCGGCGACACACGCCATCGAGCACATCACGCCCGGCAGGACCGACACACGATCCACTGCCGAGCACCACAGACAACCACGCACAGGCCGACACACGCCCCGACAACTTCGCCTTGCCTCGCCGCCAGTGCGCTCCTCGCCGCTGCCTCGCCGTCGTCGATCACGCACACCGCTGATCGGCGCACGTACGGCACCCGCGCTGCGCCTCACGCGCGCGCCATGCCGCGCTCGCGGCTCCGCCGGTCCCGCCGGCCCGGCCGGCGCGCCGCCGGCCGCCTCCCTTTCTCGACCAAGCTCTTGATACCACCTGTTGCAATCAACCGGGAACACGCGTTCCCGCTGCTCTCCCCTCCCCTCACTCGCTCTAGCTCGCTCACACGCCGGGAACCCGAGGAGGAAGATGAACAGTGTTTTGGCGACGAACGCCGCGGTCGGCCACCACCGGCCTGTATCTTGGCCTCTCTATTCACTACATTGGACTCGGCACCAAGTACAAAGGGAGCACGGGGCTTACATATAGCCCAGGCGCATGGAGCCACTACCTCCACGCCCCAGCCTTCTCGCCATGTTCCGTTGGACATGCACAACGTCTCCAGGAGCCGCACGCTCACCCGGACGACGCGGCCACCACCAACAGAACGGCACCACGCACACCACTCCCTAACCGTGCCCATCGCAGCGTCTCTGCATGCACGCACTTGACTCAGACTCCCTGCGACACTACACGACCTGTCGAGCCACCTTGGCCGCAGCTCTCCTGCCGCTCCTGCTCGACACACACACAGCACAAACACGCATACACAGCCATGACAAGTTTAATCATAACAGGCGTCCCCAACGGAGGAGGATTCAGTGCCGTAAGTCACATGACTTACCAGTCATTGACATGTGGGACCACAGACCGTGGGGCCCACACGTCAGTGACTGGTAAGTCACATGACGTACGGCACCGAGTCTGCGTCCGTCCCCAATACCTGAGCCGCGCGCTGTTCCGCCCAAAGCCCAAGCCAAGCCAACGGGGGTGTTGGTTCGTCCACCGCCCGGCGCCAGAAGGCAGAAGCGGCAAGCAAGACGCCAAACCCGGCGTCCCCCACCGCCCAGAGCCAGACGGCCACCGCCGCCACCACCACCACGCAGCCATCCCCCGCCCCCAAACCCCCCAAATCCCCCGCCCGCGCCAACCAAATCCCGCCCACCCCCACGCGCGCGCCCCCGCCTATTCTGCCCCGGCGCCGCCGCGCGCCCCCCACGACGCCGCGGCACGGACTGCCGCCGCGCCCATGAAGGACGGCGACGACGACCTCGGCCTCACCGCAGTCCGCAGGAACAAGAACAAGAACCCGCCGCCGCCGTCATCGTCAGCTTCACGCGACAGGGCGGCGCGTCCGCGCGCGGACGGCGGGATGCGCATCGTCGTGCCGCTGCAGGGGGTGGTGCAGGGCCGTGGCGGCCTCGTCCTCGGCTCCCTCATCCCCTGCGCGCTCTTCTACTTCCTCCAGCTCTACATCAAGCGCAACCGGCCCCCCGCGCCCGGGTCCCCGCCGCCGGGCTCCGCCTCCCCCTCCGCCGCGGGGGGCGCCAACTCCACCGCCGCCACCCCGATCCACCGCTCCCACTCGCGGGGCCTCCTCACCCCGCGCGCCGCGCTCTCCGCCCGCTGCGCCGTCGTGGGGTCCGGGGACGAGGACTCGCTCTACTACGCGGGGCTCTGCGCCGACGACCCGTACCACGCCGCGCACAACCCCGACGGCCTCATCAACCTCGGCCTCGCCGAGAACCACGTACAAATCCCCTTCCTTTTCTCCCCTCTCCTCCGAGGAATTTGTTCAAAGATATGATTTTGATGGACGACCGCGCGCGCGCTTGCAGCTGTCGCTGGATTTGGTTGGGCGCTGGATGGAGGAGCACGCGGCGGCGGCGATGCTGGACGGGATTGCGGGAGCCGGGGAGGAGGCCAGAGACCTTACCATCAGGGGGCTCGCTACCTACCAGCCGTACGACGGGATACTTGCCTTGAAGATGGTACGCTGACGGAATCCCTCGATTCCCTTCCTGTTCCTCCGCCCACAAAACATTCCATTCCATGATTCTATCTGCACGATGCGTTCATTCCATGTTTGGCCAAATTCTGATATGCTTTGAAATCGGCCACCTTGGTTCCATCGACCCCAAAACATTTGAATTCGACCTGTGGAGTAGTAGGATGCTGGATTTCAGTTCCCTTTCCTCTTTCAGAAAAAGAAGTTTCTGTGATGACGACACTTTTTAAGGCTATTATCCTAGTAGATAACAGTATGGATTAATCATTGAACTGCTGAAAAATCAGACAACTGGAGTTAACGTCTAAGCCTGATGTGGGGTATCATTGTTCCCAATTCTCATGGTGTTGTGTAGTTTTGTTTGTTTCCTTTTTGCTGTTGATTTTTCATAGCCATATATACGTTATCTGAAGCAGGTTGGACAAAGGGTCACCATTGCAGCTCTGTTTTTTTCTTGGTTGTCATTCTAGGCAAGTGGACCCTTGGTGGCTGGAATTGCACTTGCACCATTTGTCAAATCTTGACTCGACATGATTAGACCTTGTTTTCATCTGCTTGTTCCTATAGCTGTGAAGATTTTGAAAGTCTTGCTTACATGTTCTGCGCCTTTAACTGCTGTGAATATTTGTGAATTTAACATGAGATTTTACATTGTATTACTTCCTAAAAAAAGATTTTACTTTGTATTATTCTGCTAATGTTGAATAGTATGCTGCTAAAACACCTAGATCCCAACCGAAGCTGGTAAATATGGTTCTGCTTATTGGATTATAAGCATTCTCTCTTACCTTATTTTCCATTTTTGCTCACTGCTATTTAGTGAACTAAATTCCAACTGATTCATTCAGAGAATCCATGTAATCTGTTCTGAATTGTAAATGTTTCATGGAAACTGGGACTAGTACACGCATCCTATTTTCGCCAGCATATCTTCTCAATCAGCTTCCGAACCAGATGACCCAACGCAACACTACTACACCCTATTGCAAGCGTTGTCATATATGTTTTAGGGCTCTACTTCCATGAATCTTAAATTGTTTTTTGTTGGTGTGGTAATTAATTTTCAGATATGAACTCGGTTTCTGTTTCAGGCTCTTGCTGGATTCATGAGGCAAATCATGCACGAATCAGTATCATTCGACCCATCTCAAATGGTGATTACATCTGGTGCAACTCCTGCAATGGAAATACTGAGTTTCTGTATTGCTGATCCAGGAAATGCATTTCTTGCCCCATCACCTTACTACCCAGGGTAATTTTTGCTCACTCTCTTAGTCTCTTGGTACATTGCCTATGCTTGGTTTTGATTTTGAAGTGATGAACTGACCTCATGACTTTTTTTCCACACAGTTGGGACAGGGATATAAAATGGCGAACTGGCGTTGAGTTGATACCTGTTCCTTGCAGCAGCACTGATAACTTTAACATTAGTATCACTGCTCTTGAAATAGCTTACAAACAGGCAAAGAAGCGAGGAGTAAGGGTTCGTGGGATTCTCATATCTAACCCTTCCAACCCAACAGGAGGCATTGTGCCAAGGGAAACACTGCATGATCTTCTACAGTTTGCTGCTGAGAAGAACATACACTTTATTTCTGATGAAATTTTTGCTGGTTCAACGTATGGCAGTGACAAATTTGTCAGTGTGGCAGAGGTTGTGAATGAGCTAGAAGACTTTGATAAGGGCAGGGTTCACATAATATATGGACTCTCAAAAGACCTATCTCTTGCTGGGTTTCGAGTTGGAGTGATATATTCCTACAATGAAAGCATTGTCACAGCAGCTGCTAAAATTGCTCGATTCTCGTCAGTGTCAGCGCCAACACAGTGCTTGCTTGTTTCCATGCTTTCAGACCAAAAGTTCATTTCCGAATACCTAAAGGTTAACAGAGAGAGGCTCCAGAAAATGTACCTTTTGTTTGTCAGCGCTTTGAGACAAGTGGGGATTGAGTGCTTCAAGAGCAGTGGAGGGTTCTACTGCTGGGCAGACATGAGCAAGTACATCCGGTCTTACAGCGAGAAAGGAGAACGTAAGCTCTGGGACAGGCTGTTGGAGGAGGCAAAGGTAAATGTCACTCCAGGTTCATCTTGCCATTGCATTGAGCCTGGATGGTTCAGGTGTTGTTTCACAGCATTGAGTGAGGAGGACATTCCTGTCTTGGTGGAAAGGCTTGGGAGGGTTACAGGCCACAAGTCAAATAGTTAAAAGACTAGGTTCCTTTTTTTTCTGAACCCCCTGTGGTATTGAGATAACCATATCTCGTCAGGTGCTCCACAGTGGAATGCAGGGGCATTCAGGAAAAAAACTTGGATCATAGAAATCCAGTGTCTTGCTACGGGAACTGACAATTGTTAGCAGCCCCTCAGCTGGCGGAAGGATGAATGGGTTTCTCTTTTTTGAAAAAAGAAGAAGAATGGGATGGATGGGATTCCAGAAACATGTTTATATTGGCCAACTGTCCGCCGTTCTGATGAGCAATGATGCTGCAGCACTCATGGTTACACCCTGTTGCTCTCGGTTGCTTCCCTTGTAACGCTGTAGCTGATTCAGATAACAAATTGCCCGTCTGGTGATAAGGTTGAGGCGCCGAGCCAATCCTTTCATCCAGATCGGCTCTTGTTCCTTTTTATTTTGGTTCTTTGGTTACATAAGTTAGTGTTCAGGTTCGGGTTTTGTAAAGCAATGGTTCCTGCATGTGCCAGGGTTTTGGACGCTGTTTATACGTTGTGACTGAAAGCTATTTTGGGGAGTTCATAAGCTGAACAATTCAGTCAATGGAGGGGCGGGGAAATAATTAGAAGAATTCTGACATCTACTGTACTTGTGGAGTGACCAAAATGCCTCAGGCAACTCAAAATGTCAGTTAGAGCCTAGTAATTGGTGAAGAAATCAAAGAAAATGTCTTGTTGAGATGAAGAAATGCGACATCAACAAAATAAAAATGAAAAATGATTCTTATAATAACATCCTTATTGACAGATGTCCTGTTTGATATTTGACCTTGAAATTTGATGTAAGCTCAGGGCAAACGAATTGCCAAATGCTCCTTCGGCATAGTACATAAAGTAAATCACACAACAACTCTGCTTAATATTACATAAAGTGCACACTGGTAACCTACAAAACGAGTTACAGGACCATGTGAAAACAAGATCCACCTTGTACCCAAATTGACTTCGAATCTAACGAACGAACATCCATGAGAAACCACACAATGGTAAAGTGGTAAACCAGACAGCAACTCTGCTTCGTTCTTACACAAACAGCACACTGCTAACTTACAACACAATCACACAGATACACAATCATGTGAAAACAAGATCCACCCAGTACCAAAATAACTTCAAACCTGACGACAGCAATCATCACAACTCAATTACTCCAGCAGAAGTGTTAGCAGTGCGCTTCAGACCAGAATGTTCTGATCCCTCAAACAGGAGAATCATGTGCAGGGGTAGTACCACTATTATTACCTCCCGCACCGCCGGTAGTAGAGGGGCGCTCCAGAATGCCGGCGTGTGTGAGCAGTGCCCAGAGATGGGTCATGAACTCCCCTCCGGCGGCGAGCATCTCGGCGTGGATGTCGGCGTTGCTCGATGGCGCGAGGAAGAGGATGAACTCGGCCCAGAAGTCAGCCAGCACCTTCCACCTCTGCACCTCTGGAACGGCCCTGAGCTCTCTCCCAAGCTTGGCCCCCAGCTCCAGGATTGTGCAGCTGCTGTCTCTCGGCAGGACCATCGCCACCAGCTTATCGCACCGGCTGCTCACACTATCACACCCGGTGAGGCTTTGCTGAGCTTCCACGACCACGGCGTCAAAGATGCGCTGGGTGTCGTAGCCATGGCCAGGCAGCATGTCCGGAACAAAAGCTACTAGATATGCACAGTAGTCCGACAGCGTCTGGGCGACATACGACATAGCAGTCGAGGGTTGCGGGAAGCGGGTGCCCATCCATGGCGATGGTTGTCCCGATGTGCCATACGAGAATCTTGTGGATGTATGTGGGCAGGGTGCGCGCCCATAAGAACTGGCTTCCCAGCTGATTCCTGGCTAGAGCCGACTGCCCGTCTTCTAACTGTCCATCACTCCGTTTGAACCCAGAAAGGACGCGTTCGATGAGTTCATCTGTCAACTTGATCTTTTCCCCAACCTTCTGTCCTTCTCTTGTTGCGTCGACCAAACCCAGTGACAGAAGCGATAGCACATTCTTCGGGTGGTAGTTGAAGTTGAGTAACAGGGTGTACTGCCCAAGCGCTCTCTGCCATGACTTTTTTGCTTGCTGTTTTACACTAGAAGTTTTAGTCAGACCACTCTGCTTGAGTTGTTTGTTGGCATGGAGCTCGCTCACTATGCTCCACCTCCAGTCTATGCTGGTAGCTACTACAAGTGGCAATGCTGACATAATGATAAGCAGCACAATGGTTACCCAGCGAGTAACATCGATTCCATGAACTCTCTGTTCCAAACTACTACGATGGTAGTGCCTGCTAAATGCTCCTGAGATACTATTTGAAACAATAACAACTACCGGAACAAAGATCATTTCCAAGCCCTTATACCCAGTATACCCTGTGTCGAACCTTGTATAGAGGAAATCATATAGGAATGACAACTCCATCTCTATAACTCCAAAAGCACGAACATAGTTACCTTCTTCAGAGATGAGCCCATGAAGCACGAAATCTAATGTCTTGGCGAGGCCAGCTTCACCAATCTGGTATCCGCACAACCTCCGCTTCAACAATTTAAACAACGAGAAGGAGAGTGCAACGTCCTTGAGTGTTTGCATAGCTTCCTGGGTGAAACCGCTCTGACTCTCGATCCACCGCCACACGGAATCGATGGTGGTGCATTTTGCGTCCTCTGTAAATTTAACTCTATATTCAGGTGCGGTGGGAAGCAGGGAAGCTAGTCCTTTTTCACCGTGGAAGATGTACCTGTACCCTTCCATGGTTCCAGGGTTGAAGCACTGAGGTTTTTGCTCATGCTCAATCATCATGTAATCAGCAACCACTTTAGATTGCTTCAGCAAACCTCCTTTCTTGCTTGCTTTGCTTAAACTCCCATACTTTCTGTACATCGAAATGACTCTGAATCCAGAATATCCAGATGTTTGCAGCGTAGCTTCTGTTGTGTCCTTTGCAATTCACAATCAGCCATAGCATGAGCATGATCTGTAACACGTGCTGCACAAGCATCCTCTTCCTCTGCTCAATGTCATGTATGCTGTAAACTGAGAGGGAATCGGCACTCACTTGGATGAGGAGGAGGATGGTGGCCCACAGGACGAACGTCTGGTCACGGAAGGGACCATCCTGCAGCAATCCGATGGTGTAGGGTCCCAGCACGGTGAAGAGCGTGTACACCGCCCACATGAAGAAGCGGAAGAACCCATGGTTATGCCGCCGCCGGCGTGAGCCAAACAACTCAACGAGGATCCAGATCAAGGCGCTGAAGAGGACGAGAACTTCCACACGCACCAGCCGTCCTTCAGTGCTTCCCCAGCTCTGGGCAAAGGCTGTGGTGGAGTTCTTGATCCCCATGTTTCTCTGGTGTCTTCGGGTTCTCCAAAATCCAAACTTGTCCAGGCTAGAGATGGTGGGAGATGGGACAAGCCAACTTAATGTGAAATGTACATCTACTAGAGGTGCTCGATTTGCTATCATGGCATTCATCTATGGGTCCCACTACAATAGTTGCATGTGGACCTACTGCCCACTTAGCGTTTGCTGTGGTCACGATTGTGGTGGAGTTCTTGATCCCCATGGTTTCTCTAGTGTCTGCAGGTTATCCAAAGTCAAAACTAGAGGTGGAGGGAGAAAGGGCAAACCAACTTAATGTGAATGGTGATGAAATTAGTCGACTATTTCATTTTGTTAGGATAAGATTTTGATTATCAACTACTCTAATGTATCATTTGAGTGATACAAAATCATAATCACAAGTGAGTATTTTTTAACATAAATATAATAACATCGATTTCATATATTATGAAAATCATGTGTGCATGAATGAAGAAATTGTTGACTAATGACTTGTTCTAACAAAATGAAATGCGCCTACTAATTTAGAATGGAGGATGTAACTAGGCCCTATATGGCAGTGTTCCAATTTCAGAACTTATTTGGATCTTAGGAGCTAGGTCTCTGTAGCTCTAAAAATCAGCATTTAGATGAATCATTTTATGCATAGTTTGGACTAATACATATATTTGAACCACTTAATTTTAGTCTTCAAATTACAAATCCAACCCGGATCACTTTATTTTAGTCTTCAAATTACAAACCCAACCTGGATCTCAGAACTGGATTAAGAATAGTTAATTCTGATAGAATGAATACCCAGATCTAGATCTGGAATGCAAGGATTAAGAATAAGACCTAGGAAACAGCAGTTAGTCAAGTCAGTCTCACATGTTTTGTTAATCTGAAAGCTCATGTTAAGTCCAGCCTTAGACTTAGACTACCGGATCGGCTCTTGTTCGTTTTTTCCTTTTATTTTGGTTATTTGGTTACATAAGCTAGTGTTCGGGTTCGGGTTTTGTAAAGCAATGGTTCCTGCATGTGCCAGGGTTTTCGACACTTTTGGGGGGTTCACGAGCTGAACAATTCAGTCAATGGAGGGGTGGGGAGATAATTAGAAGAATTCTGTGTTACAGTCTTTACTCTGTTTCTTGGAAGGAAACATCTACTGTACTTGTGGATTGACTAAAATACCTCAGGCAACTCAATGTGTCATCTCGAGCTTAGCAGGAAAGCTACCTCAATACCACGTCTTCACCGTTGATACCCTTCCATGGTTTTAGGATTTGGAGTCAAGTCCTGAGGTATTTGCTCATGCTCCATCATCATGTAATCAGCAACCACTTTAGACTGCTTCAGCAAACCTTCCTTTTTGCTCGCATTGCTTAAAGATCCAGACTTTCTGTATGCCAAAATGACACTCTGAATCCAGATTATATTATCCAGATAGTTTCAGTGTAGCTTCTGTTGTGGCCTTTGCAATTCACAATCAGCCAGAGCACGAGAACGATCTGTAATACGTGCTGTGCAAGCATCCTCTTTCTCTGCTCAATTTCATGGATGCTGTAAACTGAGAGGGAATCGACACTCACTTGGATGAGGAGGTGGCCCACAGGACGAACATCTGGTCACGGAAGGCACCAATCCAAACTAGTCCATGCTAGAGGTGGAGGGAGAAAAGGAGATGATTAGACCAAATTAACGTGAATGGTGATGAAAAGGTGAGGGAGGATGTCATGAATCAGAACTGTACCTGAGGGCTTTGGCCAATGGTCCGCTGCAGTAGAAATGACTGAGTTTGTGTTGCAATGCAATGCAGTAGAACAAGTGCAATTCAATGATCAACCAGAACAGATCACCTGGGGAGATGGAATACTGATGGAACCTATACGGCAAAATCATCCTACAACATTCAAACGCTAGGTACTTGCAGCACCTTCCAAAGTTCCAATGACCATAGATATGGAGCGCACACAGAAGGACAGGATAGCATAAATTCTTTGCTTGGCTTGTGGTGCAACCTAAAGTTCTCAAAGCTGATATGCATATGCTCTAAATCTGATCCGACAACCTTTTATATACAGACACCTACGCAGATGGATTTAATCTGATCTCTGTACTCACCGGTGCTTGATGGCAAAGGCCCTGAATGCTGAATAGGAGGCAGCAGGCAAAGCATCGTCTGGTGAAGCGCTACTTAGCCACTGACAGCCTCATCCCCTTGCTCTCTTGATGATAACGGCGTATTTGTGGGGCATCGCACGTGAGAGCAGCCTCTGCCTTACATCATGCCGGTATCAAAAAGGAAACCCTGCCGAACATGCGGTGAGCATTTTGTCGAACATGTTGCGAGCATCAGCCGGAGAGCTCGTGATGACGGCGTAAAGACCAGTGCGGAGGACCGCGACTTCCTTCTTGCTCCCCATCCCGCTTCGTTTCCTCCGCTCCACTACCCCCCCCCCCCCCCTCACGCCGAATCTGCGGCGAGCTGTGCACCGCAAAGCTGTTGGCTTTGGCGGAGCGCCACAGCGTCGTGCGCGTACGCGGGAGGCGGCTGCGGCTTACAGGGCCACGGGGGGTGAAATCTGTTGCCGCCGAGGCGCGCTTGGAGCGGGCGGCCGGTGTGGGAAGCGGCGGCCGCCGCCCCACCACAGGTCCACCGTCCAGGCGTCCACAGGACACGGCAGGGATCGGGCGGCGGGCGCGCTTCATTTCCACTTTTCCAGAGAAAGCTCTTTTCTTTCTTTCTTTTTTTTTAGCTAGAGAGAGCTTTTTTTCACTAAAAAAAAGATTTCCCGAGAGATGATCTCGACAGCACTTTATATATAGATATATATATATATATATATATTCTCTATTTTGCAAAAATAAATGCCTCCCCAAAAATTTAGTATATCCATACTACTACCGTCGTACCCAACGGCGGTAGGGTTCCTACCGCCGTGTGGCACGACGGCAGTTGCCCTACCCCACACGGTGGAACAGCCGGACGCAGGTCCCAACTGTCCGATGGACATACCACCGTACCATACGGCAGTATGTCCCTACCGCTGTGGGGTACAACGGCAGGTCCTAGCGCCGTATGGCACGGCGGCTGCAGGCATTAGAGCTTGTTTCCTCAAACAGACAACCTAGTACTAGGGTGTGTTTTCTGTCAGTCACTGCATCAAACAGTGAACACATAGGGTGTGTTTTCTGTGAGTCACTGCATCAAACAGTGAACCTAGTACTAGGGTGTGTTTCCTCCGAGTCACTGCCCGTTTCTCTTGCCCCGGATCGAATAGCCCACCGTCCAGTCTACTTCATTATCCTTTGTCCTTCATCATTTTATGGTTTACTAATGTAATCTCGGTTTCTACAGTACTCCGACCAACCAGATAACTGCGGTTTCGTGTAATGGTGGATCCCCCAGCTATTCACCCGTATCAACAGTACATCGACTACCTCGAGGATGTTGTCATCTTCAACCTGAGGCAAGAGCTCGCGTCGGCATTGGCTTCTCCAGATCCGACATCTACCAACGACGACGACGGACCGGTGACCGGACCAATGGTGGTGAAGATGAACACCGGCTGTGAAGACGAGTTCTGCTGCTGTCCATGCCACGAGAAGAAGGACAACACTCCACCAGCAACTCCACCCCCGCCACCGTCTGATCCAACTCCACCCCCGCTGGGGTACGGGTACTACATGCCCTCCCAGCACTCCGGCAGGTCTATGATGTCCGGGTTCTCCGGGTACTACTCGTACAACTAGACTACAAATGTTGTAACCGTTTATCTAAATTCCCTAAGGCATGTTAGGACTAGCAGCGGCACAAAGTTAGGGTATTTGCGTCGTACGTGTCATTGTTTGTTTATGTGATTCGTCGTTAAGTATCAATGGTTCAAAAAACCAGGCCAAAAAAAATACCGCCGTAGAGCACGGCGGTAAGTCCCTACCTACCGCCGTGCCCCACGGCGATTGCTGGAGGCACTGCTGCTGCCGGGCGGTAGGCACCAACCGCTGTACCCCACGGCGTTTAGTCCTACCGCCGTGTGGTACGACGGTTGGTGCCCTTGCCAGTGGGCCACGGCCCCTACCGCCGTGAGGTACGGCGGCAATAGTATAGATCTGCTAAATTTTTGGGAAGGTATTTATTTTTTGCAAAATAAAGAATATATATATATATATATATATATATATATATATATATATATATATATATATATATATATATATATATATATATATATATATATATATATATATATATATATATACGGCAGTGCTATTCTACACCCACCGGACCCAACAGCCAACCAACCGGTTCAACCCAACCAGCTTCCGCCCGCGACCAACCAGCCTTCCTCCCCCTCCTGACCGCATCCGCCCACCTGACTCCCTGCGAGCGCGAGGCGCGAGCGCGAGATTTGTGGCGGCGCACCCTCCCTCCGCCGGTGTCCTTCCTCCGCCAGCGGCCTCCTCCCCCGACCTTCCATTACCACTGCCCCCAACCACCCCCTGATCCCGTCCAGATCGAGCCCCCGCCTTCCTCCCCGGCCGGCCCCCTCTCCGACTCCTTCCATCCCCGCGAGACGCGCTGGCATCAACTGCAGTTGCGGCCCGGATCCCTGCCAAGCAGGCGCGGCAGGGTCCCTGGTAGCGAATCAGGCAGGCCGCCGCTCGGGAGCAGGATCCACACGCACGGATCAGGAGTCCAGCAGGTAAAAGAAAATCGATCTCAATCCATCGAGGTCCAGCAGGCAAAAAAACGCTTCTATTAAAAAATTCCTCTCTACCTTGTAGGTAGTGATTCCTCTGACCCCTGAGAAATTGGAATCTCATCATCTGATCACCATCTTTGCTTACGAGAAATTTCTATCCCTTACAGTACAGTGCTCATAATAGCTGCTTGAGGTTACTGAAGATTACTGAGACACTAAAATTGTGAATTATTTTCACCAGTCTGCGTGTGAAGAAAAATGCTAGCAAAATAAACTGGATTAGTGTGAAATGTACTTAATTCCTCTTTCCATCAGAACATGCGTATCTAGTGAACAGTAATCTAGTACCCGAAACAGTAATCATATTCCCCCCCTAGCAAATCATGCGTACAAATACTGTTAGTATGCTTGGAACAACTTAATACTCTCTCAGTAACTGCATCAGAACATTCTCTCCGTTTCACTAGTGTGGTCATAATTGCTAGGATATATGCTTGGCGTTTTGGATACCAAATTACAGAGATACTGATGTGCATAGGATGTCTTAATGAGCTCATGAAATTGTGGTAAGTAAATGTCGATGTATTACTGAGTATATATTACTGAACACATTTTGATGTATTTCTATAGTGGCCTTACCAATGGGGCTTTGTTGAGGACTCCAGAAGTGACGATTGCCCAGCACACATCTCATTGTAGATATCTATAACCTTTTAGAGCCGGTGCATTCCCGGCTCCCAGGAGGAGCCACGTCACCTGTGAATTATCGGCTGTTGGATCTCGATCGGACGGCTCGGGCTACTCCTCATGTCTCTTTCGTAGGCACTGTTCATTCACTGTTTATGCAATGTTCATGCACTGTTTGTACACTGTTCATGCATTGTTCGAAATGAAACAGCTAAACGCACACGAGAAACGTACTCCTGCAAATCATCGACCATTGGATCTCGATCGAACGGCTCAAGCCACTCCTCATGTCGCTGTCTTGACACTGTTTGCATACTGTACGTAACAAAGAATTACTACACGTATACAACAAACATAAAAAAATAAATGAGCTCTTTTCCTATCTATAAAAATTTCATAAAAACTAAAATCACTCTAAAATTTACTCAAATATTTTCCCCCTCTACTTCATCATCCAAATTATAATTAAATTCTGACCTATCAACAAATTAAAAATAAGAATTTCTTCTACAATTGATTTATCCACACTACAAGAATTCAAGAGGCTAGCAAAACTCGTACAAAACCATCACTACCTCTTTTGCTCTCTACGTATACAACATAAATTCTATTTACAAAATTCGCAAACCTACAAGTAAGATCTTGACAGCTCCAAAATAAGCTCTGTCCCTATCTATAAAATTTCCATAGAAACTAAAATCACTCTAAAATCTACCCAAATATTTTTTCACTCTACTTCATCATCCAAATTATAATTAAATTCTGACCTATCAACAAATTAAAAATAAGGATTTCTTCTACAATTGATTTATCCACGCTACAAGAATTTAAGAGGCTAGCAAAACTCGTACAAAACCATCACTACCTCTTTTGCTCTCTACGTATACAACATAAATTCTATTTACAAAATTCGCAAACCTACAAGTAAGATCTTGACAGCTCCATCGTCAGTTCCTTTAATTTCCATCTCAACATTTGTCAAATCAACCAGGAGGTCACCGAGGAGGTTATGAAATGCATCGGTCCAGCAATTTTGTAAAAAAATAAACCGATGATTTATCAAATCAACCAGAAGGCCACCGAGGAGGCTACAAAATTTTGAAAAAAAAATCTCGAGATTTGCTGAAATACAACGGCCGATCCAACGACCCAGAATGTTCAAGTGGTCCAGCAATTTTGTAAAGAAACCCCTAAATTCTGACCTATCAACAAATTAAAAATAAGAATTTCTTCTACAATTGATTTATCCACAATACAAGAATTCAAGAGGCTAGCAAAACTCGTACAAAAACATCACTACCTCTTTTGCTCTCTACGTATACAACATAAATTCTATTTACAAAATTCGCAAACCTACAAGTAAGATCTTGACAGCTCCATCGTCAGTTCCTTTAATTTCCATCTCAACATTTGTCAAATCAACCAGGAGGTCACCGAGGAGGTTATGAAATGCATCGGTCCAGCAATTTTGTAAAAAAAATAAACCGATGATTTATCAAATCAACCAGAAGGCCACCGAGGAGGCTACAAAATTTTGAAAAAAAAAATCTCGAGATTTGCTGAAATACAACGGCCGATCCAACGGCCCAGAATGTTCAAGTGGTCCAGCAATTTTGTAAAGAAACCCTCAATGATTTGTCAAATCAACGAGAACTCCACCAATGACGCTATGAAATTTTTTAAAAAAACCCAGAAATTTGCTAAAATCTAACGGTCCAGATTATTCCAAAAGACCGACTATTTTGTCGAAAAGCCCTAGAGGAGGTCCAGCAAATTTGTAAAAAAAACCCTTGATAGATTGTCAAATCAACTGGAAAACCACCGAGGACATAGCCACGTCGTCAAAAATATGCAGGCCATCCGAACCGCGATCCAACAGTCAAGATTGTTGAAGAGGTCCGGCAATTTTGTAAAAAAAACCACGATGATTTGTCAAATCAACCGGGTGTCCACCGGGGAGGCTATGAAAATTTTCAAAAAAAACCAGTGTCCTGACAATTTTGCAAGAAAGTCCTCGAGGATTTGTGAAATCAACCAGCAGCGCACCGAGTACGCTACAAAGTTTTCCTCGAGGATTTGTGAAATCAACCAGCAAGGCACTCGAGTCCTTGAGGATTTGTGAAATCAACTTGATTTTGCGGAAAAACCCTTGAAAATTCCTGAAATCAACACTTAGTCTAACAAAACGAATAGGAAGTTTCGTGAAAAGAGATATCTGAATACTTCTATTACCACCACTATTACGAAAAGACGCTGCAAATTGGCAACTAGAACGTGAAGTTCTAAAATGTTTACAGACTCGAAAATATGTTACTTTAGCCCATCCACAGTTAATCTTACATCAGTATCTCAATAAGTTCATTATTCTAGGTAGTGGACAAATCGAACCCCAAGAAAAACATCTTCACACTCACCAGAGAGTTGCAATATGCTAACAAATAAGGTCCCCCAAATGTAATGCTATTTGTATATAATTAACGGGCCCTAATGGCACGCCAAAGGCGTGCCCTATTTCTAGTGTTTGTGATTACTGAGTTAATGGGGTGAAGTATTTGAATTATTGTTGGTGATATATTACTGAACACATGTTGATGTATTACTGAGTATATATTACCGAACACATGTCGACCAGTTACTAAGTATATAGTACTGAGTATATATTACTGAGCATATATTACTAAGTATACTGTGATGTTGGTTACTGAATTATTGTGGATTACTGAAATTTTAAACAACAAAATAGTTGCAGGATTACTGAATCAACGAATTATTGAATTACCAATGCTGATACGTGATTACTAAATTACTGATATTGATTGATTACTGAAATTAAAGATAGGATGTGCTTGTAGCGATTACCGAAACTCAAATAATGAATGGTTACAACATTACTGGATAAATGAATCCCTAAATTACCAATATTGATACAGAATTACTAGAATTACTGACATCGGTTGATCAAATAAAAATTCCAAATATATCAGAGAGTATATGCTTTGAGCGAATGCTGGTAGTTCAGAGTGTACTCACTGTCGAGCTCTGCAAATTACTGAGGAATGCTGAGTTACTGAATTATAATTACATGAATACTGAAAAAATGGTCAGTAATCAATAATCTTAGCATTTGAAAATACTGAATTGTAATTAGTAATCTCAGTCGTCAGTAATCACTAATCGGGAGGTCTGAATCACTTACTACTATGCAAAATCAGTTACTGATCTTATGTAAGAAAAAAAAATCTAGAGATCAATTACTAAAGGGTTAAGGGTCGACATCGAATTACTCAACAGGGATATCAGCAGCTCGATATATTGAGGTTACCAAACAGTGATTCAACTAACAAAGGATTGACACAAAACAAAAAATTACTGAACATAGCTTGTGTCCATATCTTAACATTCAGAATGAGGTGGGTGACGGCATATATACATATTTGTTTCAACATAACATCCACAAAATCAATGGCACATGGAAGTCAACATGGTTTTCTAGACTGCTCGTCCATTCCTCTAGCTCGCAGAGACGGGTATGCTGCTGCATCTCACCATGCACCACCACCCCCCTCGATCTATCTGCCTCGCGCGTCCTCGTGGAGACACCAAAGTGCTGCAATTTACAAAATATCAGTGCAATGGTTGAAAAATAGAACCCAAAAACCGTATACATGCAGATATCAAAATGGGAGAGATTTTTAGCATGTCTATATATACACAAACGTATTTGTTACAAAGCAACAGTTGCACAAGCAGCCACTATATTCGGTGAGCAAAAAATCAGCATGATTTTTTCCATGCCATATGCGTCCACTACTTGCATTATTGTGTGCATTAGACAGGGGTCAGAAAAAGCACAGCGATTTCCACTTGTTGCGATATAGGTTGAATCTGATCCAAACTATCTCTTCAATGTTAGCAAGGGCCTCTTTCCGTTTCTCTTGTATTTGTATCCAGGGATCTGTATTCCAAAAAGAAAGGCATGTCTGTAAATTGGTATACATATGTGTTCTTTCACTTTTTAGAGAAGTCAGTGGTGCAACCAGTGAAGGCAGCCATTTCAGCTTGCTTGGGCCTATTAGGTGGCTAAGCTCATCAAGATCAAGTGGGAAAAGGTCTCTTGCCTAATCAACAAGTGGTGCAAGCAAAAATAGTACTACTGAAGAAAAAAAGCATGATGCAAAAGTGCTACAGAAGCAAACGAACTAGGGAAGTACTATAAGGAATTACCGAAAGAAGGCGATAGATTACTGAACTAGAAAACTGAAGAACAAGATTATTGAACCCCCAAAACTGTATACTCATTTTTCAGTAACTCCAAGATTACTGAACACCCAAACTGCATACTCATTTTTCAGTAACTCTGTATACATTTTTTTAGTAACAAATTGTGAGATTTATTGGACCTACATATTAATGAATAAAACTGAAGCTCTAGATTACTGTGCATAACATATACATTTGTTGATACTATTGAAACTAAGCAAATGTATATTACTGACAAAAGCTGTAAGGATGAGGCAAATGTAGGGGGCCTTTCAATTACTAAACATCAAAATTACAGACATGCAGTTTTCTACCACTTTAATTATACTGAATTAATCTGAGAATTAGCCTCCAATTGCGGAATCTAATCTGTAGCTGGCTATATAACCTCAGCAGCTAAGGGGCCTCTTGCCGCTTCTCTTGTTCCAGGATCCAAGGATTTGCATTCCAAAAAAGGCATGTGTGAGGTAAGCCCAACCAAATAGTGTGTCCTGTATCATTCGACTAAGGTTATACAGATAGAAAAGGAAAGTACTTGAAGATGTCAATTTTACGACTGATCTAAGAAAAAGACTTTGTACTACTGAACTAAAATATTACTGAAGGCTAATTACTGAGCATAAAAAGAAAAATTAACTACTGAACTAATCTGAGAAAAATACTTTGTACTACTGAAGTAATCTATTACTGAATGATAATTACTGAAATAATTGTACTAATTGTACTACTGAACTATGATAAAAAAACTTTGTACTACTGAACTAATCTATTACTGAAGGCTAATTACTGAGCATAAAAAGACAAATGAACTACTGAACTAATCTGAGAAAAAGACTTTTTACTATTGAACTAATCTATTACTGAATGCTAATTACTGAAATAATTATACTAATTGTACTACTGAACTATGAGAAAAAACTTTGTACTACTGAACCAATCTATTACTGAATGCTAATCTATTACTCTTATTACTGAAATGAAACCAATTACTCCATTTACCATCCTACTGAACTACAATCATTGCTGTATATGCTTGCAAACAAGCATCACATAAAGAGAACATTAAAAAATTGAAGGAAAACAGGGAGGGGGCGGAAGGTGTGTCGAGGGAAGGGGGAAGGGTGTCAACTTGATTTCACAATGCTTCCCCCAGTCACTGCAAAGTAGTTCTGTGATGCAACTATTGGAGACATACAAAAATTGTTGTTGGAGACATGGATGCAACTGTTGGAGGGCAACAAAAATTGTGCTACTGAACTAAAAAAAATGCACGGGTGCTAATCACTTGCTGAAGCCAAAAATGCTCAGATATCTGCTGGGGGCTAAACTCAGTAAAATGTGTAGTATTAGGTACTCACACTCCCGATGAAACTAACATGAACTACCCAAAAATCCTCATGGAAAAAATACAGCACCATCCATGGATAGTATGCTCACAAACAAAACATCACAGACATAGCAAGAATTGGAGGAACATGGAGGGCGGGAATGTGTGGAGGGGCCGGGTATCACATTGATTCCGCGCTGATGCGCTCCCTTCATGACCAAGTGATCAATCTTCTGCCAACAACGCGAATTGATAAAAAAATCTGACAGAAAATTGAAACCCTAGCACATCCAAATCAATAGAAAAATCGTAGATCCATGGTAATAGCACAAAAAGTCAGTGTGTGTGGTGTGCTCACCGTAGTGCCTTCAATGTCGATCGACAAAGACCCCTGCTAGTCCTCCACAGGTTCCCCTTCCCGCCCGCGGCACCCAGCGACCCGCACCTTCCCGGCAGCGCATCACTGCAGCCTCTCCCCGGCGCCGCCTCATCCCCGATCTACTCGCCCGTCGAAGGGGTAGGGAGCCTGAAGGGACTCACAGAGGAGGAGGGGTGGAGAGCACGCATGCCCCTGAGAGCCCTCCGCGGCCGCCGCCGGAGAACCTCGCCGCCGTTACCGCTGCCACCCCCTCACGAATCGCGCCGCAACCCTGAAACGCTCGGGGGTTGACTCGAGGGCTAGGATGGGTTGGTGGGATGATGGGTGCGGGCGCCGGTTGTCGGGTCGGGTGGCGCGTAGCCGTAAACGAGCGCGGGTTGGATGGGCTGGCTGGCTGGTTGGTCTCGTTTGTCTAGTTGGGCTGATTTGGGTGCGTGGGTGTAGAATGCTATTCTACACCTGGGGTGTAGTATAGCGCGCGCATATATATATATATATATTTCTCTTGACCGTTCCACCAAATTAATCCCGGCCCATACGGAGGCCCAACACGCCCACACTGCTTCTTTCTTCTTCTTCCAGACCTTTCTTCTCCGTCCGGCCCGCACATAGCCGAGCTCAATGCAAACACTACCCCTGCAGACCACCTTAGGGATGAAAACGGTCGGAAACGGTCGGTAAACGGTATCACAAAATTCGCAAATTCTACAAATATATCACAATTTTGACAAATTTATTTATTTTATTAAATGAATAGATCAAAACAGAATAATACGATGAAAAAAATCAGTTAAAAATAATAAGTGATTACCGTTTTCATGCCTAGACCACCCCATCGTCGTCTGCCTCGCCGGCTCGCCGCCTCCTAAACCCCCGCCGACCGCCTCCCCCGTCTCTCTCCCCTCGCAGCCTCTCCCGCCCCGCCCCGGCGCCATGGTGAGCCTCTCCCCCCTTCCTTCCCCCGCTCTCTCTTGCTCTATTTTTACCTCTTGTTACTGACCGCGATGGATGGTTGCTTGCAGTCTGTGACGCTGCACACGAACCTGGGGGACATCAAGTGCGAGGTGTTCTGCGACCAGGTGCCCCGCACGGCGGAGAACTTCCTTGCCCTCTGCGCCAGCGGCTACTACGACGGCACCGTCTTCCACCGCAACATCAAGGGCTTCATGATCCAGGGCGGCGACCCCACCGGCACCGGCAAGGGTGGGGCCTCCATCTGGGGCGCCAAGTTCGCCGACGAGTTCAGGGAATCTCTCAAGGTAGTACCCTCCTCCTCCACCTGATCTGCTTGCTGGTCGATTGGCTCCGCCGACTGACTGGTCCGATTGAATTCGATTCGATTCCTTCCTCTGACGAAACCCAACCAACCTTACTGACTTCTGCAATTGGATTGGATTTGTTTGTCGGCAGCACAACGCGAGGGGGATCATGTCGATGGCCAACAGCGGGCCAAACACCAACGGCAGCCAGTTCTTCATCACCTACGCCAAGCAGCCGCACCTCAACGGCCACTACACCATCTTCGCCAAGGTCATCCACGGATTCGAGGTCCTCGACCTCATGGAGAAGGCGCAGACCGGGCCGGGGGACAGGCCACTCGCGGAGATCAGGCTCAACCGCGTCACCATCCACGCCAACCCGCTCGCCGGCTGATTCCACTAGGGCTGACCTGGCTGGAGCTCATCTGTGGCTGCTAATCCATGGTTATTATGGTCTGCCTGAACCTATCCTTTGGTACTGCAATGCAACGGTGGATGTAACTGATTTGCGTAGCGATTTGTTGCTCCCATCCTGAATTGTGATGTGGACTGTAATTTCACAGGACGGATCATCAAAATCTGTAGCTTGTAATGCAGATGATGCTGTGGGGAGTATTGGTTCTCCCCTGACATGATTATTGGTCGGTAGCCGTTTACATTTGCATTGACTAGATTTAAACTGCTTTCGTACGTAGTATTAATGTATTATGCTGTTTGAGGGAAATCAAAGTGTGCTTCTGACACTGCAAATGTTCCCTTTTCAGAATTTCAGACTAGGCATAGGTTGACATCTGAAAGTTGTGCAACTCCTTGAAAATATCAACAAGTTACCATACTAGTTCTTTTCTATTTTCTTGCTTGTCCTTTCTCCACAAGTTTTTGTCCAGAAGCCTGGAACCCTTGTCCAGAAGCCTGCAACTCTGTTTCTTCCCAGATATCACGCCAGATTTAGGCTCATCGCCAAATGGTTAAGTAAACATTTGTGATAAAAAAAAGAGATAGTAGTCATTTGGACATATGGCGTTAAGGTAGAATGCTAGAATGTGCAATGATATTTGAAGCTAATTATAATCCACCTTCCACAACTACCAGTTTAATCCAGATATCACAGCTATACAACGATCTCAAGATGAATACCTGGGAACTACAATTACACTTGCATTCTCGTGGACAGCAGCATTTCAGCGCCACGAGCACAATTAACAGTTCAGAAAGGGGAGAACCTACAGCACCGTGAACACAAAACTCTACCCACATCCGCTAGAAACCAAAGACATTACAAAATATGGCACCAGTAAGGCTGCTCTAGGGATGCAGGAGAAGCAACATTAGCACGATCTTCCCTTTTCAGCTTGAATGTTAGATACAATCGTGGCCACCAGTGCTACCGGATGGTGATGTACCGGTTCGTGCCATGCTTGGCCCAGTGGTCCTTGAGGTCCACCGGTGTCGAGAGATCGTGGCCTTCATCTGCCAGCCGGCTAAGCAGCTTCATGAACGCACTGCCACTCATCTTCCGTCCCCCCATACGAGCGTGGCGCTTGTTGGGCATCACGGGAAGCGGGTACATGGACATGCTCATGGTGCAGCAGGATGACTGCCACCCACCATTTCCCCACTTGTAGCACTGACGGAGCTCCCCCGTGCACGAGCAGGCAGGCGCGGGCATGGTTGACTCATCGAATGGGACCTGGTTCAGTCCAAGGTCTTGGTCCTTCCACTCGTTCTTCATCACAGAAGCACGAGCTGAATCTTCACCTCCACCTGGCATGCCCCCATTCTTCCAGTCACCAGGGACTTTCTTAGTTTTCCGAAGCACACCTGATGGCCTCTTCAATGGCGAAGCCTGGGAACTATTCTTCCTTGGCTTCCTCCCCTTCCCAATACTTCCAGGTGCTGTTGCGATAGGGTATGCTTCCGATATGTGCATTTCTCTGCTATGGTCATATGGAGGATTGGCCAGCTGCAATGGGGATGCTTGTACATGAGATAGCTGGTCATGGTTGTGAATGTTTTTCGTGCCATTGAGAGGGCCACCTTGGTGAAATCCATTCCCATTATTCATATTAAAACCATTTGTACGGGCAAGTTCAAGTGCAGCAAGGGCATTGTCCCTCTCTACAATCGCAGCATTCCGTTCAGCCATTGCAGCATCCCTCTGGGCAAATGCCATGTCTCGCTCAGCTATAGCAGCTTTCTTCTCAGCGAGAGCATGGTCCCTTTCTCTGATGGCACTGTCCTTCTCATTCATCAGTGCCAGGAGATTCATACTATGATGGTCCTTTAGCTGAGGCATCATCCACTGAAACACAGAACATGCATCATAAATCCATTGTCTTAGGAAAAAGCTTGCAATAAACAACAGTAGTCACTAGTTTGTCATAAGTAAATTCTAATCAACTCTGAAACAAAATACATGCAAGTTCCACACTGCACATTTTAGTCCTACTTGCTAGCTAACTATACAGCATAACCAAAGAGAAGCCAATTGCATAAGCATCCAGTGTTGCACCGGGTAGATAGGATAAAATTGAACATGAAGCTAAAACAGTCTGCAACATTGCTTGTTTTAGGATAACAAATGTAATTGTTGTTATAGTGTCACATTTGCAACATAAATTCTCAACATTCCTTATTAGAATAAATGTGGTAAACAATAAAGGAACACCCGAGGAAGCTAGCCAAAAGCAACGGACTATAATGTATCAATATCACTGAGAGAATGAAGTTAGACAGTCTAATCTAGATAATGACTATGCGAAAATGCATGAAAAATGCTTGGAAGTTCAAGAGTTCTCTTATTGAATATTAAGGTACAGATAGTTGGATGATTGCATGCATAACAGTTCGTTCCAAAATGAGGAACATTGAACATCATATGCCTCACAGGTTTCAACATCGTAACTTCAAAACAATACAGCAAGTAGCACTTAGCACGCCTGATAATATGAACAGTAAATAAGCTATTGAGCTGTTTGGATATGTTGGCCCAAAAAAAGCTCCTCTACTCATAAGAATTCAAAGCCTAACTACCTATCCAGAATAAGCAAAAAATCAGACAAAAATTCATCACAAGCTTTCCCATGCAAAAAGTAAATGATCAGACTATGAACATTTTAGCTAAATAATCCTGCATAAAGTGCTTTGTTCTTTGACGTGTTAACATTAGCCATTACATTTATAAAGATGAACGGCTGGTACCAGCCTTTATCTCTTTGTTTTAGTAATGAGACTTTCAGCTTAACTTAAGCTGGACCGGTTTGCTCTTGGTGCAGAGAAGGCATAATTACATATTTTGTTTGGACTCATCTATAGATATGTTCACTTTCATCCCATACATCCTTAAAAGAACAAGGTTAGCTACAGCACAACGTCCAAGGGTGAAAGCAGGCAATGCAATGTCTTACGGCATGTCTGGTCAGTGTATTTCACATGACAGAGGAACATGTTCAAATATGAAATGCTGCATAAGTAGATGTCGAATTACACAAACCTGAGCATGAACTGCTTTATACTGGTCAGGCCTTTGCCTGCCATTTTCTCTATGCCCAAGGTTGTCCATTATTACATCTGCTTGCTGCCAACAAAATATGGCAGCTATACCTATGAAATCAGCAGACCACCTGAAACAAAGGGAACAAAATCAATGAAACAGCATATTTTTGCAAGTTTACATTCTAGAACAACAGTGGTCAGAGAGGAAATGCAAAAGGGTTTCACAATTGAATGGAGGACTTTATAGTATCTCAAGTTCTCAACTGCAGCAAGCCAGCAAGTTCAACAAAGATGATGTACTATGCGGGCAAGTAAGATGACATTTATCATGTTAATTACTGAGTTATGGCTCCAAAATATTTGAAGAGGGCAGTTCTGGATGGACTACAAAACCAGAGTTCTATAACTGAAAAATGCCTCAATGGTTTATCACATAAATTTAGCAGAAAAATGTTAGTACCGACATCAGTCGTACACATCCTGCGACAAGAGGTATCAACACATGCATGTAGCATATACTCAAACACAACAGCAAGATAGTGTGCAACTTCTAGAAGGTTTGTTCCAAGATATTCACCAGATGAACAAAAAGGGCCATATCCTCAACACAGCAAGGAGCAAACAAGAGAATGAAAAAGCGGAACATCTTAAACCCTACTCGCAACAACAATCGGTTTCATGAATTAACATAAATGCGATCATTGCAGGCAGTGGTCAGATACTGCAAGCGTACACGCAACAAAGCGATTAACTTCTGAACTACAGCTGAGGAGGTTAGGTATTATTGGCATGACTCCGAATATGAACTTCACAGGCTTATAAAGCACATAAAAAGCTCCAACTCAGACAGTGGCGCACAATCCCCAGCTGCTTTCAACATTTTACAGTTGATTCAGCGGGGCCTGACAACCCTTCTACCACATAGTCAAGCATCTGACGAGTCAATGCCCATACCATATTGACAAAAACATGTTTGGGATCAGCAGTAGCAGCCCAGCGTGGCACACACAGGGAACTAGTAGAGCACCACCAAATTCCCATCCCACCAACTCCAAAGGCAGCAGGGACTCGTAATCCCAATGCACGGCGAGGGGATCACAGTATCACACCACCAAACGATCACATCACATCAAGCACGAACGCTGCTATTAGCAGGAAACCAGCAGTACCGCTGGCACTTAACCGTCCTACACAACCTCGCACGCACCACCGCACAGCTCCGGGACGCAGACGGGGAGCTCCTCAACCTGGCGCCCATCCATCCCCGCGGGTCTAATTGGTCACAATAAACAGGGTGAGAAATCTAATTGGTCACAATAAACAGGGTGAGAAAACCCGGAGGCACAAATCAGGGGCACTAAACCCTAGATCACTCAATCCGACCGCCAGCACCATCGCTACCAAGACCCGCAGGGATTCGCTGGGGTGTGGGAACAGCCTAACCCGTCGCCGTCATCCAATGCGGCATCCATCCCCTCGCGGCAAAACCATGCGGGGACAAAAAAATTGGGGGCGGAATCGCATCCCGATTGCTGAAGCAATAGAGGAGGGGTGGGAGCGGTTACCGTACACTATCAGCAGCTGAGTGTCCTTGTAGAGGCTTCTTCCATCGGAGCAAGGAGCCCGTGCCGCCCGTGCGCGCTGCGCCGCCGGCGAGCGAGCGAGCAGGCAGCTGGGGGGAAGCGGGGAACGGCAGTGAGGGCGGAGCGGTGGGGGGCGCGCTCCGAGGTAGCTGGTGCGGCTGCTCTAGTACCACACCACTGCCTCTCCTCTCTCTCTCTCTCTCTCTCTCTCTCCTCCCTTCTCTTCTCTCTCTTCCTCTTCCTCTTCCCCTTCCCTGTCTCTCTCTGCCTCTCTTGCCCTCTCTTCTCTCTCTTCCTCCCTTCCCTGTATCTCTCTTCCTATTTTTTTTATTTTTTTTGGCTGGTAGGGGTTGGGGGAGCAAGCGGCTAGCGAGCGTCGCGGAGGCGGAGGAAGCGAGAGGGAGTATGGGGCCCACCGGTCATAGAGATACGGCGGCGTACGGGCGGGTGTGGTTGGACGGATGGGGAGGGAGGCCGGAGGGGATGGCATTGGCATCATGGCACGCAGCTTTCCTCCTCCCTCGCAGAGCCTCACCATTTTTGCAAGCGCAAAGCGTGACAGGGGTACGCGTGGATGTGTCTGCAGTTCGTTTTCGTCTCTAGAAGACGGAAAGTCGAGAGGCTCTACTGTGTATCGATGGACTCACGATGAAATCATGAAGAGGGCTCATCTGAAATTTATGAAGGTAAATTTACGGAGCTGAAATCTACATCAACCTTTTGATTTTTGTTCTCATTCACGTGGCGTACATCTGGCGAGGTGGGGGTGGTGGTGGGGGGCACAAACGGCGCCGTGCGCTCGTCGCTCACTCAATTTTCTTCCAAAATTCTGCTGTCCTAATAAAGTAATAATGGCTGCCCCACTAAGATTGTCAATCACAGGGGTAACCTAGTCAAAGTACTACAATGGTTCTAAATTGTAGTAGGTCATTTTATCATTTTTACATTCATACATTTTATCATGTAATGTACCTAAACATATTATACATATGCTAGGTGGTCAGCAAAAACTCAAATGTATCAAAAGGGCTTAATTTTTTTTATTGTAATTGAAGTTTTATTAATTTCAAAAGTATTACAAAGTGGATACCATGTCTTACAACACTTTCGACTTTTGCATAACAAGATGCACACGGTCTGAAAAACTAAACCATAGCTCAATCTCTACTCCTAAAAAGTATGAAGTGGAGACAAAAACTCGTTCCTACTTTTTCCTCTCCACCCGCGCGTCCGCCCTCCGCACCGCGCGTCCGCCTTCGCACCTCCGCTACCCTCCCTCCCGCGTCCCTTTTTTGCCCCTAGGTCAGCCACCTCCACATGCCAATTTGCTACCCTCCATCCGATTTGTTTTTCATTCACGAGAAAGCCTACGCACCCACCGCCGCCGCCGCCGTCCGTCTCGCCGCCGCCGTCCACTCGCCGCCTCCTTCCCAATCGCCAGAATCGCTGCCCTCAAACGATGCTGCTCCTCCCCCATCCTCGCGCCTCCGCCCACGCCTCCGCTCCCCTCCGCGCCTCCGCTCGCCCCCGCGCGTCTGCCGGCCCCACCGTCCCTCTGCTCGCCCACACGCGGTTCCGCAGCTCGCGCTGCCGCCTCGGTCCCACACTCCTCCGCCTTCTACCCGCGAGTACCCCCAACCTTACAGCCGCCAACCGCCCACGCCGCCACCGCCGATCTCGCCGCCCCGCACAACGTCCGCTCGAACCCCACCGTCGCTGCACAACTGTGTCTTCGCGTCGCTGCCGCCGCACCTCCCCGACATCTCTGGATCCATGCACCGCCGGGACGACGGCGTGGCGACGGTGTAGATCCGTGATGAAAGCTCCTCCGCACCCAGCCGACAGCCGCCGACTGTCCACGATCCAATCTCCAGCCTCGAGCTCAAGCTCACCGCGTAAGCACGGGCCAACACACCAGATCTGCTCGTCAATGGCAACCACCACCGCGGAGCGAGTGAGACGGCGAGAGCAGGCGATGGTGGTGCGGTCCTCACGGTGAGGCAATACGGCGGCACGACCGGCGGCGACTTTTCCTCCCGGCCTCTACCTTCACGGACCTGGACTGCTTCGAGGCGGCCCTTGGCGTCGCGCCGGTGCACCAGACCGGAATCCTATCACCCGCGGCACTCCCCCGGCGATCTCCATGGGGCGGTTCTCCCTGATGCCGTTCGACCTGAGCTGCCTCTCGTGGCTGACCGCGCCGTTCGTGCCCAGCCCGCCATGCCACGGTCGGCCACTGTCTCGGTGCTTGAGTTCCTGAAAAGGGCCGGCCTCCAAGACATGTAAATCTCCATCAACAACGATTGGTTTTTTCCTTCTAATACAATTGCGATCTGGGAGTGTCTCACTACTTTCTGCATCAGTGTGTGAGCAGCCATGTGTGAGCAGCCAACAGCTCATCGAGGGTGCTCTCTAATTTTTTGCTCAAAATGAATTTGTTTGTGCATGAGTTCCGTGGAGAATGGTGTGAAGAATGCTCATTGAAGTTGTTGCTGATCTTCTTCAGACCAATGGACAGGTACGCCATGCTCATCATCCTTGAATATATAGGACAGACCAAAAATTCTACTGAATAAATATGTATTTCAGCTTTTTCATGTGAACTTTGAACTGACAACCTTATCAACTCTTAATTTTCTTTCAGCTGTGGGTATCACTCATAGTTGACAAGGATGCTCGAGACTGCACATTACACTATTGTGACATTGGTACTAATTACTTTTATGCACACCATCACATTGTTATTTCTTTGCTTGCTGCTTGTTTGTTGGATCCCTGAGCTAATGTTCACACTTTCAACTGGTTTTTGTGTATTTAATTTGACATGTATCCACAGTTGAAATAAGACTAACAAAAAATGGTATTTTGCAGGAGGCATTGACATGGGAATTTCCTGGTTTATACAACAGATCACTCATTCAGCAGTTCTACACAAAATTCAGAGAACCCTCCAAAGATCTCTCATGCACTCTTTTATTCAAATCTGCTTGCTAGGAAGAGCTGCCTCAGGTCCAGGTATGCAATCGAATTATTCAAGTCTGCTTGAGTTTTTGTCTGTCTCCAGGACATTGCCCATGCACGGGCATGATCCTATAGTAGCTAAAATTTAAGGTATACAGTTTGTCTTTTGAGTACTTTTTTCTTTCACTACACTATATATGTGGTTGTAATCTCTCAGTCATCTGAATGTGCTCCTTATGGATTGATCAGTGGTGCCTTCCATTTGATTAACTATTACTGGCACCCACGGTGAGTTCCTATATATATATATATATATATATATATAAAATTGGTCTTTGCATGACTTTTTTCAACACTAGAAATTGTGCAGTACATTTTAAAGGACGGGAGGAACATTTTCCCAAAGGCGTTCAAGGGGATCGAGCAAATTGGAGTGATTGGATAGGGCCTGCAGGTTCGACACAAATGAGGCGGCACATTATTGTGGTTAGTAGATAGCACTAATGTCACATGGATTTCAACTACTATTTGGGTTTAGGGAAAGATAACCACACTTACTCTTAACTCTATGTGTTCTTCCTTTTAACCGATCAGGTTCTTATGCAGGGTTCTGCTCAAGCTCTGAACTTGAGGGATTCACTCGCTGAAGCAAGCAAAGTCAGACATTTTTTAAGGTTAGTTCTCCAGTAAGGAGCATTACTGTGTCAGTATAAGCAGGCCTCAAGGTAGCATTACTGCATCGTCTCTTTCAAATCTCATGCATTCTCATTAGTAAATTAACTTTTTTCTCATCAGCAAGTTGCTGCTAGACGAGAAAATTAAACGTGGTTCATGCCTACAATTCAAGTGAGCTTTCTTTTCTCCTCAATGTCAAAAAATATAGTTAATCTGTGGAGCATTCTTTCCTCTATATATGCTAATGCAATGAGGTAAACATGTTGCTCAGAAACTAAGTCAGACATCCATCTCTTCATTTGTGGTATTATTGCAGGGTCTTATGGGTTGGATTTCTGAGTGAGAGGACAATCTGCAGAATCATGAGTTTCACTGGCTGCTAGCAGGTGAGGTTGTTCATTGTTTTCGGCGTACTTCTAAAAATGTCAAAGATATTGAAAGGATACAAAGGTGACCCGATTTTGAATTTATTTTGGAAGGAAAGATGACATTTTTCAATTTGTCTTGTTTGGCTGTTCAGCACAAATTTTGTTTGTCCGCAGCAGCATCGGGATCCTTCTTAGAGAACAGAGTATCAGCAGTTCGACTTTTGAACCTCAGACTCGGAAGCATCAAATGTGAGTGATTCTGGCTTCAGAAAGAAGCGATTTCTTGGATTTGTAAGAGGGAACGTGATAGCTGTTACAATATCCACTAGCTAGGAGTGAGGAACATAGCGGTGTTTGCTTTGCATAGTTTTAATTTAATGCATGTTCTCCTGGATGCAAAAGAAGTTCATGCCAAGTGTTTGTTGACATTATATATCTGTGTACATGTATGGCCACCGGAGCTGAAAATTTTTCAATGCTATATGTCGTGCTCATTTTGACATTGTTATGTAAAGTTAATATCATGTATTTTGATGAGCCTTAAAAATAGTACGATGCGAACATTAATACATAATACCATATAATTTTCATGTTGAAAATTTTGAATAGCCCGTAGCAACGCACGGGCACGACCCTATCATTTTTTAAGGAAGAAACACGACATCACTTGAAGCATGAAGTGTTTTTCCTGGTTTTGTTCCTGTCCATGTTGTCTTCTAATGATTGTACGAAGGAATCCTGGCTGGTCTATACAATATTTTATCGAACTGTATTGTCTTTCTTTTTCCAAATGGTTTACACGTCGTCTTCCCCTGGACGCCGCCCGCCGTCGCCAGAAGCTCTGCTTGCACCCGTGGACGACAAGTCGACAACGACACTGCCGCCGCTGCCCGTGGACGCGTCCGCCCCCCTCTCCGAGCGTGTGTCCGCCCCCCTCTCCGTGCGTCCACTCCGCGGACTTTCCCGTCGCGCGATTCGTTCCTGTCATCCGATCGATGGCCAATCCCTCCACCTCATCCCCCACTGTCAGCTCCCTTCCACATCTCCGCGCAACGGTGCAGCCTTCGCCTTCCCCTCGCGCTCCGCCTCCGCCTCCGCCCGCCTCCCGCCCGAAACCTAGCCCCCCTCCTTCCGCCACCCTCTCTCTAGATCTCCGACACGGCGTGCCCTCGACGCCACCCCTTGCCCTGCGCCCTCGACGTCACCTCCCCATCCTCACCCATCTCGACGCCTCGACCGTCGAAACCGACACCGCCCCCGCCTCCGCGCCACCGGATCCACGGCTGCACTATCTCCTGATGCCGAAACCGACGCCGCCTCCGCCTCCGCGCCTTGCGACCTCCCGATGACGCCGCCACACCGTCGGTCTCCGTGTGGACGCACCGCTGCAGCCGCGCCTCCGGATCATTCCTCAGTTGCCACACTATCGTCTACGTGTGGACGCCGCCGATGCCGCTGCGACTCCGGCTCATTCCTCCTCCGCTGTCGTGTCTCTAGGTCGACGCCGACACCGTGCCACCAGTTTGATGTCGTCCTCGCGCATTCGGCTGCCCAAGTGATCTGTTTGTGCTCCTCTGTCTGCCGTGACGCCGGACCACCTCGGGCGCCGACGCGGACCTTGACTAGGACCCGTCTACACTTGCGCCCCACTGACTGACCCTCCACGCCAGTGCGCTGGTAGACGATCACGTCTGGCCTCTGCTGTTTTGGTCACACCGCTGCCAAGTGCGTCCCCAGGTCTTCGTCGAGCTTAACGAAAGCGGTAGCCTCTTCCACCCATCTGCCATACTTGGTATACTTCTCGTGCAAATGCGCTAGGTTTATATGTTATTTGCCCGTAGCAACGCACGGACACTTTCCTAGTCACTCTATAGATAATCAATCCTCAAACTAGACCGCCACCTGCGTGTCTAGAAAAGAACTCCTTGACCACATGGGTCAATCAGGGCAACTAAGAAGGGACACGTCATAGATGATTTGCTAGCAAAATAAGCTCCAACGTATGGATTTTTTAGCTTGAACTAAGATGAGACCCACATAAATAGAGAAGCCTTTCACCTCAACCAGGATTGGGTGGACCCAACCGCTCTCCTCCTGCCAACAACTCAGCATTAAATGCAATCAGTTTTTTCTATTCCTTGCACCGGGTGCGCAACAAAGCTACGGGTGCTGAAAAATGCTAAGCTAGCACCTGAGCTCCAACGTTTTGCATCATCTCTATCCATTTCTCTCTCCTTGCGACACCTTACACCTTCTCTGTCCATTTCTCTCTCTTGCGGCACCCTCTTAGCGAACACACTGGAGCTGCCCTCATAGTGATGACTATAAGTCATGTGAAACCGATATGTACGTGCGAAGCCCGTGTATGCAAGAGAGAAGAGTTAAATTTTTTTCCAAGAACTTACACTTTGAAATCAAAACAATATGTAATTTGATGCGAATTTGGAACAGTGGAATATCCTCTGCTTGGCAAGTCGCAAACTTCCACGGTAGTCGCTCGTGCCCACGATGAAAAACGCAGGAGCACTCCACAATCCCATGGGTGCGTGAAGCCGTCAATCCTCGGCCGGGCCGGCGTCGGCCGGCCGCTGCTCCCGTCGCCGCATCGGTAGAGCCGCGCCTCCACGCCACCGTCCTCATCCACTCGTCACGGCACACTCCGTCCCAAGTGTGCCAGCGCTGCAGTCCTAGCTGTCCCTGGCGGACGCGTGCTCGCACACCAACATCTCAGCGCGTCTGAGTCCGTACGGGTTGCTCTGTTCTCTCCTGTCCCAGGCTTTGCCTCCCCTTCTCGTGGAAGGGGGCGGAGCCTCATCGGCTCATCCGACAGAAATCCAGAAGCTTCTCGGTCCACCACCAACCCTCGCCATGGAGCACTCTCAGGATCGAACCATACCACTCAGACACTGTTCCTCCCAAGCGTCAGCAGAATTCAACGATCACAATATACCGTTCCAAATGACCAAATCTGAGCTGTGTAATCCTATGATTTCTAGTCACAGTATCACACGCAGAGACAAAATTAAGACAGCATCAGTGATTGAACTAGCACGAGGATTAAGCATCGTCAACATACTCGATGATCACTAGTACACTGACATCGGTTCTTCTTCCTCCTCCGCTCCGAGCACCAGCAGAAGCTAGAGCGCGCGCTTATTCCCATCACACCGCACTGGTCCCGGTATTTACGGAACACGCCGTCACAGTCACACGGCGACGGCGGAGACGACCGATACGGCACCGGAGTGCTTCCTGCTACTACTACTTCAGTACTACCGACTACTACCAGCTATACACGGCGCCGCGCGGACACGGGGACCAAGACGACACGGCTCTGGTGGCGGCGGCGGCGGCTGTCGATCAGGCGCTGGCCTTGTTGGCAGCCTTCCTGGCGACGGTGGCGCGGACGGGCCTGGCCGAGGCCGACTGCTTCGGCTTCGGCATCGGCTGCGCCGGCGCCGGCGCCGCCTTCCTGGCCCGCTTCGCGCGCGCCTTCTTCGCCTCCGCGGGGGCGGCCGGCTTCTTCTTCTTGGCGGGCGCCGCGGCGGACGCCGCCGCCGGCCTCTTGCGCTTGCCGACCGCCGGCGCCCTCGCTCTCGCCTTCGCCACCGCGGCGGCGGCCTTCTTCTCCTCGGCCGCGGCGAGCTTGAAGGAGGCCTTGACCTTGACGAGCCGGCCCTTGGCGGCGAAGTTGCGCAGCTGCACGGCCAGCACCTTGCGGTAGTTCGCCGGGAGCACGTCCCGGTGCTTCTCCTCCATGTGCTTCGCGATCGCGTACGGGCTCGCCCCCACCTTGCCGTCCTGCGACAGGATCGCCTCCTTGATCATCTGATCACACAAAAAAACTCACTAATCAGTGAACGTTCATTCAGGCAGCACGATCAAACTCTAGATTCTTCGATCAACCGTGCCAACAAAAGGGGGAAAATCGAATCTTTAACTCACCTCGAAGTACGGCGGGTGGTGCGGCCCGGCGGACCTGGGCTTCCTGCTCCGCGGCTTCTTCGCCTTCTTCCCCTCCCCCTCCTCTGCTTTCTTCACCTCCTCCGCCGCCGGCTTCGGCGCCTCCTCCACCTTATCCGGCGCCTCCACAGCGCCGGCCTCCTTCACTTCCTCCACCTTCTCCGTCACCGGCGCCTCAACAACGACCGGTGCAACCTCCTCAGTCGCTGTCGCCATGAGAACGATCGATCACTCTACTACTACTCTGTTTCAGTGGGCTTCTGATGCAAGCGGATTTGTTCAGTGGCGTGACGAACCGCTGATTCGCGGCGCGCGATTTATAACGGCCAACGGCGCGCTCCGATTGGTCGGAGGACGGCGCACGCGGATCGGGATCCACGGACGATGCATCCTGAGCGTACGCGTGGCCGCGCGATGCGGCCGTCTGGCCCCTCGATGCTTCTGGATTTTTCCTCTGCCGTCTGGGAAGGCTTTGGGTGAGGAGTGTGTGTTTTCGCGTGTTTTTGGGTGGATGGATTTGAGGGCGAATTGGGGGTGAAATTTTGGAATTTGATATGGGGGTTTTCGGTTTGGAGTGAAATTGGGGGTGAGAAGGGTGTTGGGGATTTTGAATTAGGAGAAATGGTTCTGATTCCAGGGAGAATTTTGAAGGTTTGTGAGATGGTGTGCTTTTTTTGTGTTTGTTTTGGGAGGCCGCGGACATGTACGGTTTGGGGATTGGTTAGCGGTGACGAACTCGAGGTTAGCAAGAGCTTCTCACACCTGGGAATTTAGGTTACGGTTTAGCTTCGACCATGTTTATAATCTGTACTACTAACCACTATGCTCTAATAAGAAAACCCGTGAACAACTGAAAAATTCATGCTAGAAGAAACAGCTGCAAATTGATGAAACTCGAACATCTCAAAGTCATTTTCCCCTTTCTCCTACAGTGTAAAGGAGTTTTATCCAGAGTCAGCGATTTGATTAATCCCAAGACATTGGGTAACGAGGCATTTTTCGTAAAAGGAAATTAAAAATCCGTCTACATAGTGAACTAAATTATTCATAATTTATAAGGATTTAGTAAATGTTTGTGCGTTTCGTGTGCTCGTAAGAAGTCAAGCGAATTGATCTGGGTTCGCGTTAAATAAATGCGCAACTAATCGAATTCTCTCCCTCCGTATGGAAATATTTGTCGTTGTTGACTTTTTTTCACAACTTTGACCATTTGTCTTATTCAAAAAATTATGTAAATATCCTGGGTACCTATACATGGAAGACTACGAATTCATACCAAAGATCCTTATAATCCTACTAGGACTCGTACCATGTAATCCTACTAGGACTCCTACCTTGTAACTGACTAGGCACCCGCCCCCTGGACTATATAAAGGAGGGCCGGGTACCTAGGAGGACATCCCCAACCCCTCCGGGGAACACTCAAGCGCAGAGTGCCATATATAATACTCCAAACAAGACGTATGGTTCGCTACTCCGGCGGTCCGAATCTGTATAAATCGGTGTCCCATGTCTCTGCCTTTACCTTTGAGTTCCAGGTCTCGCGATCCTCCACCGCACAATCTACTATTTCGAGTACCCCTTGGTAGGCTTAGTGGTCAAAACACTGACAGCTGACGCGCTAGGTAGGGGAATCGTTGAGATCACCGGGCGAATCCGAAATACCTTCTTCACCGGAATCAATCTACTCGGCGTGACACAATTATGTTGTTCGCTGCAACGCTCAACACAACGCGGTGCAGTACTCAACCCAAAGTCCTCGAGATGGAGTCCGAAGCGGAGATCAGCAAAATTACCTTGTCTGGGTTCGTACGTTGCCGCGCCGGGCAAAAAGTCGTTGACTTGGAATCCATCTTGTCGACGATTACAGCCTCGTTTAGTTCCCAAAAGTTTCACCAACTACTCGTCACATCAATCTTCAGATATTAATTAGGAGTATTAAATATGAATTAATGACAAAACTCATTCCACAACTCCTACCTTAATTTTCGAAACGAATCTAATGAGCCTAATTATGACATGATTAGTCACAAGATGAATCTAATGAGCCTAATTATGACATGATTAGACAATGTTATGCTAGAGTAACCAATCTCTAATGATAGATTAATTTAGCTTAATGGATTCATCTCGCGATTTCTAGTCGATTCGTGTAGTTAGCTTTGTCAGTAGTCTACATTTAATACTTTTAATACGAGTAGACCTTAGAAGGGAACCTCAAAATTTTTCTCCAAAATTTTTAGCGAACTAAACAGGACCCAGCGGAGCAGACCTTAGAAGCTGCTCGAATCCACATCAAAGTCGTGGAGCACTCCAGACCAATAGCGGTGTTCCACACACTCGCACCGTAACTGCAATTTGCAACTATTGCACTTGTTCGTCTGCCTGACGGCTGGTGGCGAGTGCTGATTTGTTCTGAGAGAAAAATATCGCTGTCTTGTAGCTGGTAGCTGATTTGTTCTGAGAGAAAAATACCGATGACTGATGTCTGATAAGCCAGATGAACAGAGTGATTGTCGCGCCCCGCACGTACAAATCTGAGAAGCACGAAGATCGAAGCCAAGTCTCAAGAAATCGACAAAAACAAGTCCGTGTGCGGCTAAAAATTCAATCCAGTGCAATTATGTTACACGCACACGGAAGCACCCCAAGATCCTTGCTACACGTACACATGGCGGGCTACCACAAGACCTCAAGTTCTTTGCTTGGAGCACACCAAAAATGTATACGAGTACAACTACGTCGACTCCGAGCCGCATCTACCTCGCCGTCGACTACTTCAACTACTCGAGTACAATCACATCGCTATTCGGTCGCATCGACTCTACTGCGCCAATGTCGTGCATCCGGACGCTCCGTCTCGCCGCTCGACTTCTCGTCGGTCGGTCGCACTTGCTCTCGTCGTGCGCCCGGTCACTTCGTCTCGCGGCTCGACTACTCGCCGCAACGGTTCTACCTCGACTACGCCGTGCGCCACCCCGCGACATCGTCCTGCGGCCGCATCGGTTCTACCTCGACAAATAGCGTGCCACCGCGACATCTCGCAGCCGCACCGGCTCTACCTCGGCAACACCGTGCGTCACCGCGACATCTCGCGGCCGCACCAGCCCTACCACGACTACACCGTGCACCATCGCGATATCGTCTCACGGTCGCACCAACACACCGTCGACTACTTCGGTCACTCTTCTCGGCTAGTTTCAACTAGAGAACTAGTCGAGAACGGCTGCTACGCCCCCAACAACTAGTCGGATCCACCTCCGACTAGTCGACTTCACCAACAACTATTGTGGCTCCGTCATCGACCGCCACGTCTTCATCAACACTCGTCCACGAGTTCATTCAAACCCGCTTCGGCGGTACAAGCCGACTTCGGTCGCATCTCCAGACCTCTCCTGTGGTATCAGTAAGTCATTTATTTAAATGATTACTTTTTTCCTCTTCTTTGACTTGTTTTGCGCATGCAGGACAACACGCCAAGGATTACTTATTTGTGTACGCTTCTCAACAGATTTTCACGAGAGCTACACTATGCCGACTACTCTTGAGACATATCAACAAATCACCACGAGCTTACTCCATCAACTCGGGGGCTATCCCAAAGAGGCAACTTCTAAAGTCCGCTCCGCGCGGCAATCTAAAGTCGACTTATCACATCTCCAAGTCGACTACTCTAGTCGCATCATAAAGTCGATTTCTAAAATCGCATTTTCAAAGTCTGCCCCGCGCATCACAAAGTCGACTTACTCAAGTCGCATTCTTAAAGTCCACTCCGCGTGGCAATCTAAAGCCGGATCCGGTCGCACCTTCGCCCGACGGCATACTGCGTGCGTAAAGCTTCAATAGAACCTAGCTGTAAGTGACCCTCGTGTCCTGGCAATAATGGTACCTAGCTGCACACGGTCTTCACGCTTGAAAGGACCTTGATGTCGCCTAGAGAGGGGTGAATAGGCGAGTCGACCAAATAAAACTTTTCCCCCGAAAACTTGAGCTCTCTGGTCCAGGCGGTTAGACCGCCTCCACAGGGCGATTAGACCGCCCTGCTGCTTTCTGCTGGTGGAGGGCGGTTAGACCGCCTCCTGCAGGCGGTTAGACCGCCTCCTCGCAGAAAGCCAGCAAAGAGTGGCTCAAACTCCTCTTGACTTCTAGCACGAACCAAACTTGGTGAGTGACCTTGGTAGATGGTCACAAGCAGGGTAATGATCTCTGCACACAAAGACAAGCACACCCAAGTAGATCGAATCGGAAGTAAATATAAATATGCTAGAAAACCACAAGTAAAGCAAACCACAATGAAGACACAAGATTTGTTTCCTGAAGTTCACTTCCACCAAGGAAGCTACGTTTCCGTTGAGGAGCTTGTAAGGGATTCGAGTTCTCAACTAACTCTTCCCACAACAAGCCGGGTCTCTTTCAACCACTTTCCTCGATTCCACTAAGGGGATCTTTTCCACGAAGAGGCAAGATCACAGCCCTCACAAACTTGCCGCTGCTCACCACAACCAAGGTACTAAATAGCGTTTAGCGGTATGGTAGCGGATTAGTGTCGGGGTAGCGGATCGCGGATAGCGGGTGCTATCGCGGGTGCTAAGTCCAAATAGCGGAATGCAAGAAATAGTCACAATTTTAGTGCATTAACATCAAATTTACATGAAAATATTAAAGTTTTAAGTTAGTCAATTACATTTCATGACAAGAATCACAAAAAAATAGATATATTTATTATTTAGGGATACATATTAATATTAATTAATCATATCCATAAATAAAGAATTCATTTATCACTCCATAATTCTTGTACATTACCTAAATAATTAATCAAAATATTATTGTTACCATTTAATTCGTATTCATATATCATTTGAACCGTAAATGTAGCAAATAGCGGCTTAACACGAGCAATAGCGGCTCCAACAGCGGGCAATAGCGGACAATAGCGGCCGCTAAGTCCAAAGATGCTATCTTGGGTCCGCTACCTTATAGCGGTAGCGGCGGGGTACCGCTACCGCTATAGCGACCGCTATTGCGGGCGCTACGAACACTATTTAGTACCTTGACCATAACTTGGGAGCTAGCCGGCGACGTCTAGCCGTCTAGGAGGCAAACCTCCAAGAGTAACAAATGCTTCAAGGCTTGTAGACGCGAATCACAAGTGCTCAAGTTATGAAATGGCTCTTCTCAGCTCACAAAGCTCACACAAACTCACTCTCTCAACCCAACACAAGAATAGAGCTTGAATCTCACAAATCTCACAAAGAGATGGTTGGGGAGAGGTTCTAGGGCTTTGGCTTAGCAAGAACAGCAGGGGAAGCACACCAGCAACCCTAAAGTCAGCAGCCCCAACAAGTGGAGCTCGTGGGGTACTTATACCCCACTCAAGGAAAACTAGCCGTTAGAAAAGCGACCAGGGCGGTCAGACCGCCTGCTCAGGGCGGTTAGACCGCCCCCTCCGGCCAGTTTGAAAAACTAGCCGTTGGCTGACAGGAGGCGGTCAGACTGCCCCCCAAGGGCGGTTAGACCGCCCTGGGCAGAGAGCTCCCAAAACCCTTCTACTCTTCTCACAAACACTTCAAGACGTGTTGAAGTGGCTAAGGTTGGGTTAGAGGTTTGTTAGATCACTCAGGGACTCTCTCACGACTATTTCTCACATAGGTCAACTTATGAGCACCTTTGATACTTATCATGATGCTAATGTTGCATCTCTCTTGATAGTACGGCATTCCTATACTCAAGGACAAAAGTAAATACCTAGTCAACCTCTTGAGCTTGTATATCTTTCATCTTGCCATACTTGAATGATTTGAACTTGAGGGCTTCCAACAATTGCTATCTTCATGAGCACTTCCATACTTGAGCTAGTAACTTAAGATCTTTCCATATAGCATAGGTATGCACGCTTAGATCCTTAAGTCACTCCATATTGCCAAACATAACATGTAGATGAGTTGCATTCCTTCACTCGGTTAAGGCTTGGATATGATACTTGGAGACCCCACGGATGCTAGAACTTCACCTTAGCAAAACACGAAATGGCGGACTAGCTAGGACCCCAAAGATTGCTTAGTCCCTCACCCTAGTCACCTCGGTTGATCTCTTCATCACTTACCCAAACCACATTGAGTTCGACTTTGCTTCACCTAGATTTGATCTTCATTTGAAATACCGCTTCAAATGCTTGTTCTTGATTGACAACGTATATGCAAGCTTTCAATTTAGGATCATCAAATATTCACTCGTCCTTGTATCCTTTCACAATCATCACATGAAATCTTGCATTTATTATTTAGTAGAGAACACCATTTCTCTTGATTATGACCCATTGATTCTTAATCAAGCATTTCTCATCAAAGGACCACACACTTGCTTGTCTTCATCATGTGAGCCATACAATATTCATCCTCAAATATATAGCAATATTAACTCATGAATAATTAAATAAAAACCTGCTCACATTCTTAAACAAACAAGTTAGATCTTTAATCGCTTTGTCATTCAATTCACCAAAATCCACTTAGGGGCCTAGATGCACTTTCAATCTCCCCCTTTTTGGTGATTGATGACAACTCGATTAAAGCTTACAAATAAAATATTTAAGCATATAAAAATTCTTAGATATAGGATGAGCTCCCCCTTAATAGGTGCCTTGAATGGAATTTCAAAAATTTGGCCACAAATGCCAAACGCACATTTTAAGTGAAAGTACATGAGAGCACCCCCTATATCTCAGAATATGTGCAACAAGTGTGTGTGACAGAAATAAAATAAAATCGTGATGCATATGACATGATAAGCATTCAACAAAGGATGTGAGTGCTGACTGGGATGGGACGGTCAGAACGGGGTTGCAGGCCGGTCAGACCGCCGGGGGCGGTCAGATCGGGTCCACAGGCCGGTCAGACCGCCTTCCCCACTCAGCTAACACAAAACAAGCATCATCACACATAAATGTTTCAATCTAGCACCATGTCACTTAGGATACATAAGTAGGTTCAAATACACACAGTGGCACACATACAAAGTTCTCAAGTCCACTAGAAATAGAAATCCAAATTTATTACATGGCTCTCTAAGCCAATAGCCAGGGGCGGTCAGACCGCGTGCCTGGGGCTGTCAGACCGCCTGCTCTAGATCAGCAACACTTAAGAGATGAAATCTTGAAACTTTAATCCATGCTTCTCCCCCTTTGTCATCAAGCATCCATAAAAAGGGCTTGGAGAAGATGTGGCTGCAGATCATCACCAGCCGTCCCAACTGGGTTGAGAACCTCCTATGGAGAATTTTCAGGTAGCCAATGCATAAGAGAGTTTAGATATATAGAGTCAGGTACGGTGATTTCAGATAAAGTAGCTAAGGAAGCATCACTCATACCATAAGGAGGAGGACCATAGCTAAACAAATCCGCTGAGAGACGTGCTGCTAGAGGAACTTCCGGATCTTCCACAGGAGGAGGAGGTGGTGGAGGAGCCTGAGAAGAAGACTCACCACCAAACATGGCATCAAACCCTCTAGGTGCATAAGTAGGTGGTGGAGGAGGTGGTGGAGCCTGAGAAGATGAACCACCCTCACCAGGATAGTGCCTCTGAACAAACTCCTCATAGTAACCGGAGTTGATGTAGCCCAACATCCTCTCATCCACTGACGGTATCTCAGCCTCTGGAGGAACAGGGGATATGGTGAGCGAGGTGGCTGAATCCCAAAGTGTTCATGCATCCTTTTCATCGAATCCCGCTCTTTCTTTCTTTCCCTCATAGCCCTGTCATTGGCAACTTCAATGTCCCTCTGACTCTTGCAAATACCAGCCAAGATATTGAACAATTTCTTGAAGAAAGAGGTATTTTGCCGCTGGTAGTACTCAGGGCGGTCAGACCGCTTGTGGGGGGCGGTCAGACCGCCCCCAACCTCATTTCTGCCCGGCTGCAGTGTTTCTGCCACATTGTCCCAATGTGCATCTCCTTCTTGTTCACGCAGTTCTTCTGGAGAGGAGGGAACACTGATGGACAGGCTGTGCTTGGGCTGCAAGAGTCGGTGTCTCATGTCTTTTGGATATTTGGTGTTGGTGACCTTCTGTATGATATACATGATATATGGACTATGGCCGCATAAGTTTTGAGCATTCTCTGAACAATTCTTGATTTCTTGCCAAATGAAATCACCAACACAAAATCTAGCTGCCCCCGGTCTCATAGCAACCATAAGATTCCTCTGAAAAGTAGTGATCTGTGAGGAATTCCCATCTCTAGGGGTGAGGGTCTTCCTGAAAAGCCGATTAAGAACTGCATAGTAGGTGTAAAGCGGCTTTACGGTTCCTGCAAGTGCCCTCTTACTCCTGGGGTACATAAACTCCATGTCCCTTGAATTAAGAATGCCTTCATCATGAAGTTTTCTAAGACTAGGATCATTGGGAAGTCTGAATAAAGCAAGGAGGTTACTAAATGTGATGTGTCATCTATCTCCCTCAGTCATCCAGAACATCGCCCGCTCAGTTCCCATATATCCAAAGTTAACAGTAGCATAGAACTGAGCTATGATCTCCTTATTCCAATGTTGCAAGAAACCCATGATGTTCTTCAACCCCTTCAACTCACACTCTCTAATTATCTCATTGAAAATCATGTCATTCTTTCTTGCCATATAATCCCAATCAATGCACTGAGCTTCACTGGTGATCTTAGCATTTCTTCTGTTAAGAATGACAGTAGTGTAGTAATCCTGCTGAAAAGGGGACAAAAACCGATAATCTGAGGTTGTCCTTTGCTGATCATAAGGATTCTCTCTTCTCATATTTTTTAGAGTTTCTGCCATGCCTTCACTGTAATAATCCACAGGACCTCGAACAAGAGGATAGACGGGAACTCTGATCTCTGGCAAGAAGTTAACAACAATGGGAGGAACATTTCCTCTAGCATCGTCATCATCATCAGGAGGCACTCCAGCTGCACCCTCTGGATTATCTTCCTCATTATCACCTGCATCATCATCAACTTCCTCAATCTCTGCATCGGCTCTAACACCACTGCCTCCAGCACCAAAACCTCTATGACTAGCACCAGCACCTCTACCACGGGCACCAACACCACTATGTGTGGCTCCAACTCTGCCCTGATGGTCTGCACATACATAGGTGTCATCCTCTACCTCATCATCACTGGACTCAATTCTTTCCTCCATCTCAATGTCTTCCCCATAGTCTTGATAAATTGGCCGTTGCTGCCCCCTTGGCCTCAATTTCTCCCTTACATCATAAGCACGTGAGCTTCGTCCGGCCTCAGTGTAAACAATTTCCTCTCTTCCCTTTCTCCTTTTCTCAGCACCTGAACCTTTAGGCATCTCTACAGTTCCTGGGTCACAAGAAGTGAAGCACAGATGTGTAAGACACCAGGAGCAAGAATGGCTAGATAGATCGTGTCGAGCCAAGGCGTGTGGAGCAATTGGCACAAAACTGGGCAGGGCGGTCAGACCGCCCTGGGCATGCGGTTAGACCGCCCTACCAGTTTTGAGCCAATGGCTCTTCAGGCCAGCTACAGAGACATATTGCCGAGATAAAAAAGATACATTTCAGGGAATAATCCTAGATTGCATATGGTTGAATGCACAACCAAGAACAAAGGTCTTGGGCAAAACTGCTCTGGGTGGTCAGACCGCCCTGCCCACGTGGTCAGACCGCCCGGGGCAGTGAACCCTAGAAACTTGTTCCCGACAATGTAGCCAATGAAATTGAATGATACTCTAGGAATGTATTCTAGGGGTTGCTAATAGATGATATCTCAAAGGAAATCCAAAGCTTTGCATCGAGTAGGGAGATCGGGCAAAAACAAGATTTAGATACCTTTGGAGAGAGAAACTTGAAAGGAATTCAAGAAGCAGCCTTGGATCTTGCTTCAGCACTCCTAGGAGAGTCCTTTCCACGGTAGGGATTTAGTTTTCCATGGTTGAATCCTCAAACCACTATGGGAGGGGATGAGAGAGCTTGAGAGGAGAGGGAGGCGTTTCTGGAGGTTAGGGATGGTTTCCTGCCCGTGGGGAGAGAGAGGGGTGAATGGATAGGGTCAAAAGCACTGTAGAATCACGGGGAGGGGTAAAAACAGAAGGCCCGTGACACGCGGTCAGACCGCGTGGGTTACGCGGTTAGACCGCCCCCCCGGTAGATTTTGGAAAAAGCTGATTTTGAGATATTTTGATCCTTTTTGTTTTTCCATACTTGGATATAGAGTTTATGGAAGATAAATATCCATTTTTGCTAATTCTTAGAAGAAAGATTAATTTTCCAAATAATTCCATAATTCTTGATTCTTCCAAGAGTGAGAGAGATAAAGATATGGATATAGAGATATTATGAACTTGAGAAAATCTTCTTAATTATGACTAGCCAACAATCAATCAAGAGGAGCTATAGTCATAATTAAGTTGATTAGGTCACAAAGACCAAGATTCAAATATTTTTTGAAAATTCACAACTCCTACGCATGCTAGTTTATTTTTCAAAACTTCTATCCTATGTCACAAAGGTGCATGCATCCACCCCAAGTAAATTATCTCTCTAGTATATTTAGCTCATACCCAACTAGAGAACACTCACACGACACCAAGTCGAGTTTATGTGAGGGTATCAACCAAATATCTAGAAGGACACACAAAAATTCACTTGAAGTAATTACATGCTAAGGATGGCACACTAGCATGGTATATATATATATATATATAGGCCTAGATGCATTTCAATATTTTTAAAAGAGTTCAAGAGAACATACCTTTTCCTTAGGCCACATTTTATTTGTGCAAATTTTAATTTTAAAAATGGCTTGCTCTTAACTTGATTACTTAAGAACTTGTGTCAAATAAGAGCTTGCATATGTTGCACAAATATGTGAGACTACAAGTTCACTAGAAGAAATTGTTAGTCCCACAAATGACACAAATTTTGATGTAACCTCCCCTTTAATTAGTGCTAGAGAGACTTTTAAATTTCTTTTACATAGCACAATATTCATTTAAGAACAGAGGGAGATTATTCCAAGACTTGGCCATGACAAAAGAATGATATAGTAATTGAATTGAGTCAAGTATCTTATTACCATTCGCTTAAGATCACCAATGAACGTCCTTCAAATATTTTCATCGGAACTTCCAACCTGAGGTCAGAACTTCCGACAAAGTACCCATGGGAGACAGAGGACCCCTTATCAGAACTTCCGCGGTGAGGTCGGAACTTCTGATATTCATCTTTTAGGGACCAGGTGGTCAGACCGCGCCCTATAGGCGGTCAGACCGCCCTAGCCAGAAAAAATTTGCTCGGTGATTTTGTAGGCCTTTGTTTACGTGAAGTGTTCACTTTGTTTCCTGCAAGTCATAAAACAGCACATGCTCTCCTAGAGAGCCATTAAACGCATCGAATGGTATGAGAGGCTAATTTCAACAAAATTGTCAAAGTCACTACCTCATGTATCCTAAGTCTTAGGACTAATGGTTTATGAGTGTTCTTTGAGAACTGATGGTGACCAAGACATAACCATTAAGCACTAGTTACCGAGATTGCATTGATTGAATGATTTTCAAGATTTTCTCATGGCAAGACATCGATTATTGAATTCTTTTCCTTTCACCATGACTTCAATGCAACTCGATCAACCTACAAGCTCAACAAGCACTTCTTGGTACCCAACACTTGTTGGGTCCTACTAGGTTAGTTACAAGGTGCTTAGGAACCCAAATGGTCCTAGTGCTTGTTTGAGGTGAACTAATCATCCTCATAGCACAAGTACCATTCTTATCATTCCTAAGCTTACTGAAATCATAATGGACAAGATTCGATTTAGGAATGTTACAATTTAGACAATCGTTACCCATGTGACCATTCTTACGACAAGTGTAGCAAATTCGGCTTTTGTCACTTCTAGGCTTGGGAGTCATTTGCTTATCTTGTCTTGGCTTGCATGTAGGCTTGTTGCTTGAAGGGTAAACTTTCTCCTTTTTGCTGTAGTGCATCTTGGCTATGGTGGCCAGACGCGGTCTAACCGCCCTAAGGGGGCGGTCAGACTCCCCCGGGTCAGTACTGTTGACCTGTGGGCAATCTGCGGCAAAGTGACCCTTCTCTTTACATTGGTAGCACAATCTCCTTCTGATGGAGCTTCTTTTCTTCTTGGAGATTGTTTCTTGAGCCTTGAGCTTGGTAGGGCAATGTGAAGTGAAATGCCCCATCTTTGAGCATTGATTGCACTTGATAAGCTCAAATTTCTTCTTCTCTAGAATCTTGATCTTGTTGTCCTTGAGTTGGTGTTGAGGAGCTGAGCTAGTGACGGTTGACCCCTTTTCAAGCTTCTTCACCACGCTAGCACGGTTATCTTGAGAAGGTTGCACTTTGCTCTTCTCTTTCAACTCACTCAAGTTTTTCTTAAGCTTTTCAACCTCTTGCTTGAGTTCATCATTTTCTTGAGCAATGAGGTCATCACAAGATTCTACAAGTACATGCTCAATACTAGATTGGCTTGCTTGAGAACAACAAAGTTTAGAACAAGCAAAATCATTATTGACAAGTGAGCATGTGTGTGAGAGAGGTTGCATGTATTTTACCGAAGATAAAACAACCTCATGAGCAATTTCTAGTGAAGCATAAGAATCTACAAGCTTCTCATGAGAACACTCAAGTTCCTTGTATTTTGCTTGTAGAGCCATATGCTCCCTAGTGAGATTCTCTAGTTTAGCTTCTAGTATGTCATTAGCTCTAGCATACTCAAGTTGTTTGGCCAATGACTCATACTCACAAACCACGGAGGCACGCTCAGATTGTAGAGTCTCAAGTTGTTTTTCCATCGAGCTTGAGACTTTATCTTTTTCAATGTTTCCTCCTTTGGTTCTTCTCTTTTTCTTGTTCTTCTTCTTCTTCTTGGCCTTTAGGCAAGCACCTTCACCATAATAAGTTTCTAAAGCCTCAAGAACTGGTGAGGATGAGCTTGGGGCTTGAGAGGACTCCTCGACACACGAGGACTCACTTCCTTTGCCAGGGGTGTTTAGACCGCCCTGGGAGGGCGGTTTGACTGCCCCCTCCAGAGGAGCTGGTTCTTCTCTTCTTTCGCCCTCTTCCTTCTCGAGAGTGGATGCTTGATGTTTAGTGGTGGTTGTAGAGGCAGTGCATCACTCCTCTATCTCATCTTCATCTTCGTCATCACTTTCATCTTCATCCACTTTGGAGTCCACAAAGGATTTTAGTAAAATCCAAATGCGATGAGCATCTCGACAAATGTTCTTGTTCTCTAGCATAAATTCCTGAAAATCTTCACATAGAGAACTACGCAAAAAGTTAACAATAGAGGCATTGAGTTGCGTGTTTTCCAAATCCTCAAGAGAGACGTATGTCCAATCTTTTGAAAGGATACTCGCAACTACAATGCTCTCCGCAGTGGGACCCATTTCCTTAAGAGAATGTAGAACATTTGCTGACCAAGAAATGTAGTTTGAGCCATCTAGAGCTAGAGGCTCAAACGGTACCTCACATGTAGTTGACATCGTCAAACTCAGAGCGGTTAAGCTCAAAACGGAGCACTTGGCTCTGATACCAATTGAAAGGACCTTGATGTCGCCTAGAGGGGGGGGGGTGAATAGACGAGTCGATCAAATAAAACTTTTCCCCCAAAAACTTGAGCTCTCTGGTCCAGGCGGTCAGACCGCCTCCACAGGGCGGTTAGACCGCCCTGCTGCTTTCTGCTGGTGGAGGGCTGTTAGACCGCCTCCTGCAGGCGGTTAGACCGCCTCCTCGCAGAAAGCCAGCAAAGAGTGGCTCAAACTCCTCTTGACTTCTAGAAGGAACCAAACTTGGTGAGTGGCCTTGGTAGATGGTCACAAGCAGGGTAATGATCTCTGCACACAAAGACAAGCACACCCAAGTAGATCGAAGCGGAAGTAAATATAAATATGCTAGAAAACCACAAGTAAAGCAAACCACAATGAAGACACAAGATTTGTTTCCCGAAGTTCACTTCCACCAAGGAAGCTACGTCTCCGTTGAGGAGCTTGTAAGGGATTCGAGTTCTCAACTAACTCTTCCCACAACAAGCCGGGTCTCTTTCAACCACTTTCCTCGATTCCACTAAGGGGATCTTTTCCACGAAGAGGCAAGATCACAGCCCTCACAAACTTGCCGCTGCTCACCACAACTTGGGAGCTAGCCGGCGATGCCTAGCCGTCTAGGAGGCAAACCTCCAAGAGTAACAAATGCTTCAAGGCTTGTAGACGTGAATCACAAGTGCTCAAGCTATGGAATGGCTCTTCTCAGCTCACAAAGCTCACACAAACTCACTCTCTTAACTCAACACAAGAATAGAGCTTGAATCTCACAAATCTCACAAAGAGATGGTTGGGGAGAGGTTCTAGGGCTTTGGCTTAGCAAGAACAGCGGGGAAGCACACCAGCAACCCTAAAGTCAGCAGCCCCAACAAGTGGAGCTCGTGGGGTACTTATACCCCACTCAAGGAAAACTAGTCGTTAGAAAAGCGACCAGGGCGGTCAGACCGCCTGCTCAGGGCGGTTTGACCGCCCCCCTTCGGCCAGTTTGAAAAACTAGCCGTTGGCTGACAGGAGGCGGTCAGACCGCCCCCCAAGGGCGGTTAGACCGCCCTGGGCAGAGAGCTCCCAAAACCCTTCTACTCTTCTCACAAACACTTCAAGATGTGTTGAAGTAGCTAAGGTTGGGTTAGAGGTTTGTTAGATCACTCAGGGACTCTCTCACGACTATTTCTCACATAGGTCAACTTATGAGCACCTTTGATACTTATCATGAAGCTAATATTGCATCCCTCTTGATAGTACGGCATTCCTATAGTCAAGGACAAAAGTAAATACCTAGTCAACCTCTTGAGCTTGTATATCTTTCATCTTGCCATACTTGAATGATTTGAACTTGAGGGCTTCCAACAATTGCTATCTTCATGAGCACTTCCATACTTGAGCTAGTAACTTAAGATCTTTCCATATAGCATAGGTATGCACGCTTAGATCCTTAAGTCACTCCATATTGCCAAACATATGTAGATGAGTTGCATTCCTTCACTCGGTTAAGGCTTGGATATGATACTTGGAGACCCCACGGATGCTAGAACTTCACCTTAGCAAAACACGAAATGGCGGACTAGCTAGGACCCCAAAGATTGCTTAGTCCCTCACCCTAGTCACCTCGGTTGATCTCTTCATCACTTACCCAAACCACATTGAGTTCGACTTTGCTTCACCTAGATTTGATCTTCATTTGAAATACCGCTTCAAATGCTTGTTCTTGATTGACAACGTATATACAAGCTTCCAATTTAGGATCATCAAATATTCACTCGTCCTTGTATCCTTTCACAATCATCACATGAAGTCTTGCATTTATTATTTAGTAGAGAACACCATTTCTCTTGATTATGATCCATTGATTCTTAATCAAGCATTTCTCATCAAAGGACCACACACTTGCTTGTCTTCATCATGTGAGCCATACAATATTCATCCTCAAATATATAGCAATATTAACTCATGAATAATTAAATAAAAACCTGCTCACATTCTTAAACAAACAAGTTAGATCTTTAATCGCTTTGTCATTCAATTCACCAAAATCCACTTAGGGGCCTAGATGCACTTTCAACTCTCCGTACCATGGGTCTGAAATGCATGGCCCTAAGTACTCTCGCTCTGCTCACTTACCCTAGGTCTTCTTGCTACTGTGCCGATCCATACTATAGGTTTCCCTGTGACCATCCAATCCTTACTCCGGGTTCCTGCTTCTATGCCGATCTCAGGCTGTAAGTGATTCTCTAGTCTAGGCGACTACCTAGCTGTAAACGGTTTTTCAGATCCAGGTGACTACTCAGTTGTAAGCAGCTTTCGGGTCTGAGCTACACCCTCTCCAGGCGGCTACGGCTGCGACTACTCGTAGAGGGTCACGATAACCCTCTCTAGGCGGCTACGGCTGCGACTACTCGTAGGGATCACGACAACCCTCTCCAGGCGGCTACGGCTACGACTACTCGTAGGGGGTCACGATAACCCTCTCCAGACGACTCCGTGTCATATAGAGTAATAAGTAGCACATGATGTCCTCGCTCTATTTCATTAAGAGGTTGCGGCCTAGAGTAACACCTTTCATAGTTGGGTCTCAGTGGAACTCTAACACAAGTTGCTGCTACAGCAAGATGAGTTCATCACACTGTCTCCTACGGTCTTACTCGTTCTTCAGAACATTCTTGTGAGTACTATTTCTTAGGCTTCGCGCCTCAGTAGTACTTAAGAAACTATTACTCAATAGTGTATCTAGACATTGTACTCGACGTAATGTATTTTTTCCAGACGGCTCCGAAGGCAAAACATTTTCGTTTTTCTGTTTTTTATTCGCTTTTTTGCCTTCCAGAATGTGCTTTTTGTTCTTGGCTTTTCAACTTTGTGTTTCGGGTTTCATACTTGGCTCGAAGTACTCAAAGTCGACTTGCTCAAGTTGCATTCAAAGTCCGCTCTGTGCGGCATAAAGTCGACTTACTCAAGTCGCATTCAAAGTCTGCTCCGTGCGGCATAAAGTCGACTTACTCAAGTCGCATTCAAAGTCCGCTCCACGCGGCAATCTAAAGTCGACTTACTCAAGTCGCATCTCCAAGTTGACCACTCTAGTCGCATCATAAAATCAACTTCTAAAGTTGCATCTCAAAGTCCGCTCCTACGGCACAAAGTCGACTTACTCAAGTCGCATTTACAAAGTTCGCTCCGCGCGGCACAAAGTCGACTTACTCAAGTTGCATTCTAAAGTCCGCTCTGCGCGGCAATCTAAAAGTCAACTCTGGTCGCATCTAAAGTCCGCTCTGACGGCATAAAGTCGGCTACGGTCGCGTCTAAAGTCCGCTCTGACGGCAATATTACTACTCGAAGACGACTCGAGTAGTCTCTGTTAGTTCTTCAGCTCGGGGGCTCGATTCCAATTACTACTCGACGTGGCTCATATAGTTCACTTGGCTCATAATCTCGGGGGCTGGACGCTACAAGAGTACTCGGATGACGGTTTCGCGAACTGAAGACCCTTGGACTGATTATATCTAATCACTTCAAGGCTCGGGGGCTACTATGCTACAACCATCAACTTCTTTTTTCAAGGCGGAAGATGCAGATTCTAGATTGACCCTCAGCTTGATTCTTCGATTCAAACTCAGGCTCGGGGGCTACACTTCATGTAGAGTATGATTTTTGCAAATCGCTCCTCCATATAGATCAAGATTTCAAGACAAGATGGGTATTTTTTGGAGACTTCCTGAGTTAGAACTCGGGGACACCTGGGAACTACTCGGGGAGGATCTAAAAGTACTCATAGATAAACTAGAGCACATTCCACTCTTTCGAAAATTCAAGTACTATTGAAGACTTCGGCTAGCAGTACTCGAGACGATCAGAAACTACTCGACGAAGCTTCAAGACTACTCGAACTCGCTGCTAAAGACTAGGGGCTTCTCAATCATATACCCTGGGTACCTATACATGGAAGACTACGAACTAATACCAAAGATCCTTATAATCCTACTAGGACTCGTACCATGTAATCCTACTATGACTCCTACCTTGTAACCGACTAGGCACCTGCCCCCTGGACTATATAAAGGAGGGTCGGGTACCCAGGAGGACATCCCCAACCCCTCCGGGGAACACCCAAGCGCAGAGCGCCATACATGATACTCCAAACATGACGTAGGGTTCAATACTCCGGCGGCCCGAACCTGTATAAATCAGTGTCCCATGTCCCTGCCTTTACCTTCGAGTTTCAGGTCTCGCGATCCTCCACCACACAATCTACTACCTCAGGTACCCCCTTGGTAGGCTCAGTGGCCAAAACACTGACAGGGCGCTGCTCCACCGTGCCATTCTTCCCTCTCCACCGCGCCTCATCTCATTTTCGTTGCCGGCCTCCTCCAACCCTCTCCCGTTGTCTCCTCTCCGTCGTTGGCCTAGCCCTCCTCCCTGATGTCGCACTGCTTCGCCATCCTCATGTTGCTCCGAGCTTTGAATCGGAGGCGGATCCGGCACCTGTATCTGCGGCGAATCCAGCGACGGTGAGGAGCTCAGCGGTGAGGTGGAGCGCAGTAGACGAGCCTCGGCGCGGCGACCAGGCACGACAGAGGACCCAGGGAGGGAGGAGGAGTGCGGAGGAGCCAGGAGGGAGGAGAGTGAAATAGCTAGGGAGGGAGGAGGTCGAGCGCCTCCTTCAGCGTTGCCTTCTGCCGCTCGGAGGAGGAAGAAGAGATAACTGGTTGAGAGACATGGGTACCCATGGGTCTCCACCGCCCAGGGTCCCAGAGGTCCCTGACAAGTGGACCCGACCTTCTAGAATACACACCGACCTACCCAGTGGGCCCAGCGACCTTATCCATGACTCCGACGACCCCAGGCGACCTGATCAAGATCCCAGAAGACCCGCCGGACTTGGCATACAAGCCAAGACACGAGGACGTGGCGCGCCTCCACCTGTAGCTCCAAGTATCACGGATACTCCTTGTAATCCGGGAGATAAGCTTCCCGCAGTTGTAACCGACCCGGACATGGGTCCACCGACCTTGAATGGAAACCCTAGCCCATCCTCCCCATATAAGGCGGCCTAGGGCTCCATTCAAGGGGACATCTCATCTTCATCCACGCACAATCCATGACATCTGGACGTTGGGTTTTACTCTCCGGAGGCCTGAACCAGTCTAAACCCCCTTTGTCTCCCCGTATTCTCTGCCATACTCGCCTAGTTCCGAGTTCACCACGTGGACTACCACCTACGCTCTTAGGTCCCGATCCTCCATTAACCTGCAAACCTCTAGGGCAGCCCCCTAGCGGATCTGTACAGGTCTCAACCCCTGATAGTTGGTATGCCAGGTAGGGGCGATCGGGAACTCGCTGTGCAGCATGGTGGCCCGATCCGGTGTCGTCTTTCCGGCGAGCATGGCGGCCATCCTCGCCAACCCCATGGAGATCTGCTTTGGATCCTTCACGACGACCTCTCCTGCTCCGGCAGCAGTAGCTTCTCCAGCGATCGCAGAGCAGGTCATGACGGCGCCCGTCGCCACCCCCGTTTCCGATCTAGTATCAGAGAACCACCCACCCAAGCCCTACGACCTCGTTCAGGGTATGGAAAACGTCATCGGCACGATGAAGGAAACTCTGGAGATCTGGGAACGAGCTCAGCGCTCGACGCAGACAGCGCTACACCACGATACATTCCCCTTCAGCCTGAAGTCGGCGCCTGGCCTTCGTCTCAGCCAGCTCTCCACGCCCTCCCAGATCCAATCTGGTCAGAGGCCATCTGGCGACCCAAGGCCTGCACCCCGCGCTCGGCGGGACCCCCTTGACGTACCTTGCACCTACCACAAGGGTGCGAGGCACACCCTCTGTGGGTGCCACCTGCGGAAGATGATCGACCAAGAGCTCTCCCGCCGCGCCAAACGACCTACCCAGTCCTCGGACTGCGGGGAGTTCCAGAAGGTCCGTGTTCGAGTTTCCCCCAACGACTTGGACATCGTCTTTCGCCAAGTGCTCGTGGTCTCCGAGAACGAGCCACCCCGTGTGGGCGCGACCAACTCTGAGGAAGCAGCCCGCATCCATGGTGAAGCGTCCCCTCATCAGAGGTGACTAAATGTGATACAAATACCAGTCCCAGGAGGTTGGTACCACATTTATTACATCAGATGGTTCATTACCGTACAACACGTCTAGGCTGTGGGCATGGGAGCGCCACGGCCACGAGAAGCAACATAAGAACTACAGACCAAACTACGATAGCAACAGCATCTAAGATATCTTCAGAGTCTTGCGCCATGGAAGCTTCCTGTGGAGACCCTGAATCCACAGGCACGGGTTGGGTGCAGGACAGCAACCTACTCGACGTCTTCGGGGACGAAGTCGGGATCCTCCTCTGAAAAACAGTTAATCAAGCAAGGGTGAGTACATACGTACTCAACAAGTTCAACCCCACCCACGGAGGGGCTAATAAGCAGATCATGCACAGGATATATCAAGGATCGGGATAAGGTTTATTTTGCAAACGTATTTACTCATGCAAGGGTTTGTTTTCAAAAAGGTTTTCGCAAACAGTTTTTATAACTCCAGTAACTCAGTTGTTTCGAGAAAACCGGTTGAGGACTACCGGACTCCCCGTCCGCCGTAGCCCAGGCACACAGCCTCACTTTAAAAGAAATCAACTCTTGTCATGAAAATCATCCCAAACCCAAACACTAGTTTTGTGACCACACCGTGACTCGTCCAATACCGTGGACACGGCTATTCGAATAGGTTTTACACTCTGCAGAGGTTGTACATCTTTACCCACAAGTAGGGTACCGCCACACGAACACCTTAGTGTCGGCGCGGATCCTATCAAAGCCATTACCCACCTTAGCTAACCCTACGAGCCACCACGGGAGCAACCAAGGGGTTATCTCACATAACCAGGGCGTACCTCACACAGATCGTACCCCTACTCCTTGATCTCCCGCTGCTCACCCGCACTCCTGATGGCAAGTAGATTAACTAGTGGGATTTATGCTAAGCCGTTGCCACATACAACGGTCGAGTGGTAGTACGATAATTGGGTCAGGTGAGATGTCACGCAACCCGGTCCTTAACGACAAGATGGACATCTCCAACACGCTCAACCACAAAGGTACGAGCTCACCCATACTCCTGACACACGCGTCCATCCCGTCTACCCAGTTCTTTAACTCACTTTCCAAAATACCAAATTCCCATTTTTAAAGCACTCACACATTTTAAAGAAATCATTTAGGGCAATCAAAGATCAATCATAGCAATCAAGGGTGGCTATCCTACCGGGTTTTAACAGTAAAACAATATGCAATTTATAAAATGGGTCATAGGGTTGTATTTATAAAACTGGGATCAAAGCATGCATCAAAGGATGAGATTGAACTTGCCGTCTTCGAAGTCCTCGGGGAGTTCCTGCTCGCGGTTCGGGACCTCGGTCTCCTGCTCGTAGTACTCGGCTCCAAGCTCCGGCTCGCGGTACTCCTCCTCGTTCACTCTGTCGGCTATAGCGCACACAAGCAAGCATGCAATCAATACTAGCACACAAGATTTTACCGGCTGAGCTCGAGGGAAAAAATAAATAAAAAGATAGTGAGGGAGTGAATATTATTCATGGATATATGGCTCGGCAGAAAATAGATGAAGGGTCGGGGCAAGAGCTGGGATTGATCGGGTGAAAATACGAACATGAAATGACGCGTTAAAGGCGTCGTTAGGATTGATTTAGAGGGATTAAGGACTTAGTTGTAATTAAATTTGATAGAAGAGGGGCTTATTTGCAGTATATAAATAAGATGGGTTTAAATAAAATGGCCTAAGGGTCTATTGGTAAGTTGACTTTGGAATAGTAGGGGCTGGTTCGTAAATTGGTTTATTGGGTAGGGTTTATTTGAAGGAAGTAAAAGAGAGAAGGAATAGAGGGGGAGGGCTCGGGTGGAAAAAGAAAGAGGGTAGGGGGCCTTGTGCAAAAAGGGGTCATTCCCCTTTCTTCTTCCCCTCGACTCCAGAACAGAGGAGGAGGTAGGGGGGCTCAGGCGGCGGCGCTCCGGCGGCCCTCCGGGCACGGCCGCGGACGAGGAGAGGGGGAAAAGAGAGAGGGTAGCGCGGGGGATCTCACCCCCACCTTTACCTTGAGCTGCGGTGGAGGGAAGGGCGGATCGCTGGGCGGGCGGCGGGCGGCGGAGCAGTGGTGGTGGCGGCACTGGGTGTGGTGCTCGGAAGAGAGGGGGAAGGCGGCTGGGAGGTGCGGGGTGTGACGAGGAGCGGCACCGTGTATTTATAGGGAGGGAAAGGCGGTGGAGCGGCCGGAATCGAGGACGCGAAGCTCGTGCGGCCGGCGGCAATGGCGGTTCGGCTCTGCCCGCGACGGGACGTGAGCGGCAGCGATGAATTTATGGCCTTGCTGCGGGGTGTGACTCGTCGAATAGTGGGTGAGCCGGCCGTGGCAGCAGCGGGTGGCGACGCGGAGCGAATGGCGGCTTACGGCGGTGCGGTCGGTGTGGAGACGACGAGGCGGGCAGGCGGAGTTAAGGCGGTCGGGCGCAGAGATGTGGTCTCGTCAAGGGGCCAGCGCGGCGTCCCAAGGAGAAGAGCCGACGTGCGGTGTGCCAGAGAGAAAGGCAGGCCGGCGGGGCTGGGAACAGCGGTGTGGTGGCGAGGTGGTGGCAGGCGGCGTTGGCGCGGAGCGGCCGGCGGCTTGCGACGTCGGTGGCGCTCGGAGATGACCGGGCGGGCAGGCGCATTTATGACGGTCGCGGCGGCGAGCGGCAGCGACGCGTCGCGTCGTGGGACCGGCGGCCTGCGGCTCTGCGGCACGTCGCTGTGGCGGGCAGCTCGGCGCGGGCAGGCGCGGGCGCTGGCTGGCGCGGCCTGGCTGCGGCCGGCTGGCGGGCTGGCTGTGGCTTGGTCGAGCCGGCTGTGGCCGGCGTGGCATGTCGAAGAGGAAGAGGGGCCGGCCGTGCGGCGCGGCGTGCCGGGGCAGAGTCGGCGGGGTCAGGAGCAGAGCTGGGAGCAGAGGCGCGGGCCGAGGAGGAAGGAAGGGGAGGGAAAAGGAAAGAAGGGAAAAAGAAAAAGAAAAAGAAAAAGGAAGGAAGGGAGAAAAGGAAAATAGGAAAAGGAGAAAAAGGAAGGGGAAAAAATAGGAAAAAGATAAAGGGAAAGAGAAAAGAAAGATTTAGAAAATTAGGAGAAATCCAGGAAAATTAGGAGAGGGAAAGAAAAGATGTTCGGCGGAATTTTCCCGGGTTCGAGCACTCCGCGGGTTGGTGCGGTGCCGGCGGTGAAGCGGGTCGGCCGGCGGGACCGACGCGGGCTCGGAATCCCCGGCGAGGTGGCCGACAGCGGCGCTGTCGCGGTGCTGTGCGACACGGCGCGGAGGGTGGTGGTGGCTCGAGTGATGGCGGGTGGAATGGGCGGTTGCCGACAGGATTCGCGGCACGCGCGCCGAGGGAAGGAGATGATCAGGGTTTTGGGGAGACGATCGAGCTCAGCGGAAAGATTTTGAAAAAAACGCGTGTGATTTAGCAGGTGATTTATTAGGGCTAGAAACACGGGCGTTACAAACCTACCCCTCTTAAAATGAATCTCGTCCTCGAGATTCGGCTAGTTCCTAAACAAGTGGGGAAACTCTTTCTTCAGCGCGTCCTCTCGCTCCCACGTGGCTTCCTCCACTCCGTGTCTGCTCCATTGGACTCTGCACACCCGTACTTCTGATGTCCTTGTCCTTTTCACCACCGTGTCCAAAATCTTGACGGGCACCTCCTGGTACCTAAGATTTGGCTGCAAATCAATTGTTTCTACCGGCACTCGTTTCTCTTCGATCACTTTCAAACACCTCCGCAGGTGAGAAACGTGGAACACTGGATGTATATTTGCCATTTCCTCTGGTAGCTTCAACCGGTATGTTACTGCCCCAACTCTCTTCAGCACTTTGTACGGTCCAATGTACCGAGGGGCCAATTTCCCGTGCACTTGAAATCTTCGAGTCCCTCGGATGGGTGAAACCTTGAGATAAGCAAAGTCTCCTGGACTGAAGCTTACTTCTCGCCTCTTCCTATCTGCATAGCTCTTCTGCCGGGATTGGGCAGCCTTCAATTTTTCTCGGATCTTAGCTACTCGTTCCTCAGCTTCCTTTATAAGCGCGGGTCCAACCAAGGCACGTTCCCCCACTTCTGACCACATCAATGGGGTTCTGCATTTTCTCCCATATAGGGCTTCAAATGGTGACATGCCTAGGCTGGCCTGATAACTGTTGTTGTACGAGAACTCTGCATATGGTAAGCTCTATTCCCAATCTTTGCCATAGGTAAGGACACATGCTCTCAACATGTCTTCCATAATCTGATTCACCCTCTCAGTCTGTCCATCCGTCTGCGGGTGATAAGCCGAACTAAAATCCAACTTGGTACCCATGGCTTTATGCAAACTTTCCCAAAACCTAGAGGTGAACTGGGTCCCTCTATCTGAAACTATCCTGCTAGGTACTCCATGCAGCTTCACTATGTTTGCTATATACAGCTTGGCCAACTTCTCTCCGTCATAATTATTACGTACGGGTACTAAGTGAGCGACTTTAGTGAGTCGGTCTACTATTACCCATATGGAATTATATCCTTTCTGTGTCTTGGGCAAGCCTACTACAAAGTCCATGCCTATCTCATCCCACTTCCATACTGGGATGGGTAAGGGTTGCAACAGTCCTGCAGGCTTCTGGTGTTCCGCCTTAATCCTCTGACAAGTATCACAGTGGGCGACGAACTGTGCAATGTCCGCTTTCATTCCATTCCACCAGTACTTCTGCTTTAAATCCATATACATCTTAGTGGATCCCAGGTGGATGGAATACGCTGAGTTGTGTGCCTCATCCATGATGATCTGCCGGAAATCTCCGTCTTCAGGTACGCATATCCTGTTCTTATACCATAGTGTACCATGACTGTCCACCCTAAAGTCTGGGGCCTTATTCTCCCCCGTGTGCTTGCGGATCTTCATCAACTCCTTATCGGACCCTTGAGCTTTTCTGATCTTATCTTCCAGGGTGGGCTGGACACTTAGTTGGCAGACGTAGCCCTAGGGAACAATGTGCATGTTGAGTCGTGTCATTTCTTCTTGCAACTGGGTACTCTTAGGCACTGCTTTTTCATAGGACTTTCTGCTTAAGGCATCTGCCACTACATTGGCTTTTCCTGGGTGGTAATGGATTTCTAGGTTATAGTCCTTGACTAATTCCAACCACCTTCTTTGCCTTAGGTTCAGGTCAGGTTGGGTGAAAATGTATTTCAAGCTCTTGTGGTCCGTGTAGATCTCGCACTTATTTCCAATCAGGTAATGTCTCCAAATCTTAAGGGCATGCACTACGGCTGCAAATTCCAAATCATGGGTTGGATAGTTCCGGTCGTGGGGTTTGAGTTGGCGGGAAGCATACGCCACTACTTTCCCATCTTGCATGAGGACACATCCTAGTCCTTGTCGGGATGCGTCGCAATAGACGACAAAATCCCGTTGAATGTCCGGCAAGGTTAGCACTGGGGCGGTTGTCAGTCTTCTTTTCAACTCCTGAAAACTCTTCTCACACGACTCGGTCCAGACGAACTTCTTCTCCTTCTTGAGCAACTCTGTCATGGGTCGGGCAATCTTGGAGAATCCTTCAATAAACCTCCGGTAGTATCCGGCTAAACCAAGAAAGCTTCTGATTTCGCTCACATTGGTTGGTTGTCGCCAGTTGGAAACTGCTTCGACTTTCCCAGGGTCTACTGCTACTCCTTCTGCTGTCAGAATATGTCCAAGGAAGGATATTTTCTCCAACCAGAATTCACACTTGCTGAACTTAGCGTACAGCTTGTGCGCCCTCAGTTTCTCCAGTACCACTCGAAGGTGTTGCTCATGTTCCTCTACACTTTTGGAGTAGACAAGTATGTCGTCAATGAAAACTACGACAAACTTGTCTAGTTCCTCCATAAACACCTTATTCATGAGGTTCATAAAGTATGCCGGTGCGTTAGTGAGTCCAAAGGACATCACGGTGAACTCGTATTGTCCATAACGGGTGACGAAAGCGGTCTTTGGGATGTCACTCTCCCTTATCTTGAATTGATGGTATCCTGACCTTAAGTCGACCTTTGAGAAATATTTGGCTCCCTTCAGTTGGTCAAATAAATCATCTATTCTGGGGAGAGGATACTTGTTCTTGATAGTGACTTCGTTTAGTGAGCGATAGTCCACACACATCCTCAGGCTTTTATCCTTCTTTTCGACGAAGAGCACTGGGGCTCCCCATGGTGACGAGCTTGGTCTGATGAACCCATTTCGCTGAAGTTCTCTCAGCTGCTTCTTTAACTCTGCCAACTCAGGGGCTACCATCCTATAGGGTCTCTTGGCTATGGGAGAGGTTCCGGGGATGAGGTCGATAACAAACTCTATATCCCTATCTGGTGGCATTCCGGGGAGTTCTTCGGGAAATACATCTGGGTATTCCCGTACTACTGGGATTTCTTCTAGGGACTTGGCCTCCATGCTAAAAACCATTATGTCTGGTCTGCTTCCTCGGGTATGGCAAGTTACTTGCACTCCGTCTGGGTTGGTTAGGTGTACTACCTTATCGGCAAAACTTATAAGGCCGTGGTGAAGGCTTAGCCAGTCCATCCCAAGAATCACATCTATCCCTTTGGACTTCAGTACTACTAGGTCCGCTAGGAACTCTACCCTACTTAAAATGATTCTCACCCGGGAGCATCCCAGTTGACACTTGATGTCACCTCCGGGCGTTCGGGTTAACAGGGGTGTTTTTAGTAGTACTGTAGGTATGTTGTGTTTTTCCACAAAACTTGAGGATATGGATGAATGTGATGCTCCTGAATCAAATAATATGGTTGCCAAGACTGAGCTGACCAGGAACTCACCGAGCACTACGCCTTGCGCTTCTTGAGCCTCTTGGGCGTTGATGTGGTTGACGCGGGCTCGTCCATAAGACGGCTGGGGCTGCCTCATCTGCTGGTTGTTGTTGCCAAAGTTGTTATTGCTGCGAACCGGCACGCGGTTGGCTCCAGATACAACCGGTCTCGGCCCATTCACTGAGTTGGAGAGGGCTGAAGCTGTTGGCTTTTTGGCGTATGGGCAGTTGGCAATGAAGTGTCCGGTCTCACGGCAGTTGAAACATGCCCTGGTGTTGTTGTTGTTGGCAGTGACCTGGCTAGTATTGTTTTGTGGAGGCTTCATGGTGTTCTGGTTGTTGTATTGTTTAAACTGGGTTCTGGGGCCCTGAGAGCTCGTGGCTTGTGTCTGGGTTCTGTACTGCATGGGGGCTTGGAACCTGGACATAGGGTGACCGAAGCTTCTCTGTCTCTGGGAACGTTCTTGCTGCTGAGCCTTGTTCTCCATGAATTTGCGCTTGTTTTCTTTCTTCTCTTCTGCCTTGGCTCTCTCGGTGAGGATGGCCATGTTCATGAGGGTATTGAAATCCGGATAGATCTGAGGGGTAAGCAGAGTCCTCAGTTCCGGAGTCAAGCCCTTCTTGAACATGTCCTGCTTCTTCGAGTCCTTGTCCACTTCTTCGGGGGCATAGCGGGCTAACTCTATGAACTGGTAGGTGTATTCCTCCACGGACTTGTTGCCTTGGCGAAGTTCACAGAATTCGTCTGCCTTGCGCTTCAGTGTGGCTTCTGGGATGTGGTAGCGACGAAATTCTTCCACAAACTCATCCCAGGTGATGGTGGAGGGATCTTTGGCCGCTGCACAGTAGTTTTCCCACCAGGCTAAGGCTGTTCCAGTGAGCTGGTGGGTGGCCAAAAGAACCTTGTCTCTATCCTCACAGTTGAATGGCTCTAGTTCCCTTAGGATGGCCCTCAGCCAGTCATCTGCATCCAAGGGATTCACAGACCTGCCAAAGGTGGGTGGCTTTGTCCGGAGGAATTCTATCAGCTTTTCATTCATGCCCAGAACACGGGGCTTTGGGCGGTTGATGGCATTGGCTATGGCTTCCAGCAACAGTGTCTGGTTGGCCAACACTTGCGCCAGGTCTACGGCAGGTGGTGGCGGTGGCGGAACCATGTTTTCTCCTCCATCTTCGCCCTGATTCACTTCCTGGTTGTTATGGCGCTCCCTTCGTTCAGCATGCGATCCTTCCGCGTTTGGGTCCATACGACCGGAGCCTTGGAAGCTCCTGGCGGGACGCCTTGAAACCATCTGTAGGGGAGCGGGTTTCCATGAGATTTAGATTTTATGTGATGTTTAAGTTGATTAAGACGTATTTTTGAAAAGACAGGATCAGACTCCTGCCGTCAAGCACACAACAAGCACACATGACAAACAAGCACAAACAACTTTATTTCAACCATGAGAGGAGGATACATCCCGAACTACTCGACTGGTACCACGCTGGTACACTACACGACTTGGTACCACGACAAAAGCTAAGGGTGCGATTCTAAGCTTGGACCATCTCGGCTTCATTCCTTGGCAAGGGCTTCTGCGGCAACCTACTCGCGGGGCGAGCCATCTTCTGGGGCGGAGTGTGCTTCCAGTGGAATGAGCAGCTCATCACCGTCATCATCCTGGGGGTTCCCGTTCTCTTGAGGCTGGGCGGAAGTTCCTTCTTCGACGGTTGATGTTGGTTGCTCGGCGGCTACGGACGGTGTTGGGGTCTCAGGAACTCCTCCCCATCCTATGAGGGGTGTCCCAATTTGGACTTGTGCTTCTCCCACAGCCGGAACGGGTGTTCCACTGTTGGTCCATTCCTGTATGCGCTGATCCTGGATCCGCCTGAGGCTCTCATGGGCAACAGCTTCACTACTTATGGCGGCCGCGGTCCTTGCTTCAGCTTGGGCTACTCGAACTTGGTGCATCCTTACTGTGACTTCCGCTTGCTCGGCCCGACCAATTTGCTCTCTCAGGAACTTGGCCTGATCATCAAAGAGTTTATCCAGGGAGACGAGGTAGGCAACTACATGGTACAAAGGATCTTCTTGGTGACGGCGCCGTTCCAGGTTTCTCATGCGGGCTTGCCAGACTGGAGTCCGGATGGCGGGAGGATAAAGTCTCATCGGTGTGGAGACAAGGTGCTTCTCGTAGATCCTGCACAGGTAACGGAGAGTTTTCCGAAGGGCCAAGGGATAGGTATCCCGATGTCGAAAACCTGTGGCGGTCACGCGCCACGGCTCGATGTTGGGGTAGCGGGTGCTTCTGGCGATGGAGAGGACCACCCTACAGAGAAGAGTGCCGAGTTGCTCGTACTCTCTACTGTAGTACCTTGGGCGCTCAGTGATACCGAGGCGCACTAGGGAGTTGATAAGAAGGCGAGCAAAACCAGGCTCCTCCTGGCACACGCCTTGGGTCCATCCATCTTCGGCCATCTGAAAACAAGGGTAGGGTTGAACAAGTCGTGCAAAGGGTAGGGTACAAAAGATAGATAGCTTTATTTATTCACAAGGTTGGGTACACTCCTCAGGGGTACACTTATTATTATTAGGATGATAGCTCTAGCCTAGGCACTCCATTCTCTTCTTATGGGGATTCTTCCTCAGGCTGAATGCGACGCTTCTTCGGTGGGAGGTCTTGTTCCAACATCACATCCTCGGTCTGGGTTCCCTTATCCCAGTGGGTTTCTTCGGGTTCATCGTCCATCAACCCCGCTTCTTCTCTTCTCCTACGTTCCTTGTGGAACTCATCCCATAGGTTCCTGTGGAATATTTCAGAGCGTTCTCTTTCCCTGGCGTAATCTCGCTGCAGGTTAGCTAGGGAAACCTCCGCCGCTCTCGTCTTTATCCTTTCCAATTCTATCCTTTGTTCTGCTCTTTCTGCCCTGTCGATTTGGTGCTTCAGCTGCTCGGCCTGTTCATGGAAAAGGTGGTCTAAGCCATTGAGGTAGATGGACAGGTGAGAAATCGTATCTTCTAGGTCTTCTTCTTCTCTTCCAAGTCCCCTCATCCGGGCGATCCATGAGCGTCCTCTTCCTCCAGAGGGTGGGAAAAATCCCATCGGAGTCCGTCGAAGGTGTTGCCTATAGACCACTCGTAGGCGTCGCAGGGCTTTTCGGGCGGCTTTTGGGTATGTGTCGGTGAGGCGAAACCCAGTGGTGGAGATGAACCAAGGATCTATGTCGGGGTAGAGTGTGCTCCTTCCCACGAAGATCATCACTTTACACCGAAGGGTGCCACTGTGTTCGTACTCCCAATAGATGTACTCCGGTGGGTCCCTTACTCCGATGCGCTCTAGGCTGAGTAGCAGTAACTTAGGGAGGCCAGGCTCTGCGGGGCAGATGCCTCCACTCCATTCCAAGTTAGCCATCTGGAACCAGGCAAGGGTTAAGGTAAGAGATTTGTGGAAAGGTGAGCTAAGCAGGGAAAAGATTTAGAGAAAGGCTTAGAAAAGGTCTCGGGTCCTAGGGGTCGCGTCCTACGGCCAACCTACGGCTCTGATACCACCTGAAGCGTCTCCTCATCAGAGGTGACTAAATGTGATACAAATACCAGTCCCAGGAGGCTGGTACCACATTTATTACATCAGATGGTTCATTACCGTACAACACGTCGAGGCTGTGGGCATGGGAGCGCCACGGCCACGAGAAGCAACATAAGAACTACAGACCAAACTACGATAGCAACAGCATCTAAGATATCTTCAGAGTCTTGCGCCATGGAAGCTTCCTGTGGAGACCCTGAATCCACAGGCACGGGTTGGGTGCAGGACAGCAACCTACTCGACGTCTTCGGGGACGAAGTCGGGATCCTCCTCTGAAAAATAGTTAATCAAGCAAGGGTGAGTACATACGTACTCAACAAGTTCAACCCCACCCACGGAGGGGCTAATAAGCAGATCATGCACAGGATATATCAAGGATCGGGATAAGGTTTATTTTGCAAACGTATTTACTCATGCAAGGGTTTGTTTTCAAAAAGGTTTTCGCAAACAGTTTTTATAACTCCAGTAACTCAGTTGTTTCGAGAAAACCGGTTGAGGACTACCGGACTCCCCGTCCGCCGTAGCCCAGGCACACAGCCTCACTTTAAAAGAAATCAACTCTTGTCATGAAAATCATCCCAAACCCAAACACTAGTTTTGTGACCACACCGTGACTCGTCCAATACCGTGGACACGGCTATTCGAATAGGTTTTACACTCTGTAGAGGTTGTACATCTTTACCCACAAGTAGGGTACCACCACAAGAACACCTTAGTGTCGGCGCGGATCCTATCAAAGCCATTACCCACCTTAGCTAACCCTACGAGCCACCACGGGAGCAACCAAGGGGTTATCTCACATAACCAGGGCGTACCTCACACATATCGTACCCCTACTCCTTGATCTCCCGCTGCTCACCCGCACTCCTGATGGCAAGTAGATTAACTAGTGGGATTTATGCTAAGCTGTTGCCACATACAACGGTCGAGTGGTAGTACGATAATTGGGTCAGGTGAGATGTCACGCAACCCGGTCCTTAACGACAAGATGGACATCTCCAACACGCTCAACCACAAAGGTACGAGCTCACCCATACTCCTGACACACACGTCCATCCCGTCTACCCAGTTCTTTTACTCACTTTCCAAAATACCAAATTCCCATTTTTAAAGCACTCACACATTTTAAAGAAATCATTTAGGGCAATCAAAGATCGATCATAGCAATCAAGGGTGGCTATCCTACCGGGTTTTAACAGTAAAACAATATGCAATTTATAAAACGGGTCATAGGGTTGTATTTATAAAACTGGGATCAAAGCATGCATCAAAGGATGAGATTGAACTTGCCGTCTTCGAAGTCCTCGGGGAGTTCCTGCACGCGGTTCGGGACCTCGGTCTCCTGCTCGTAGTACTCGGCTCCAAGCTCCGGCTCATGGTACTCCTCCTCGTTCACTCCGTCGACTATAGCGCACACAAGCAAGCATGCAATCAATACTAGCACACAAGATTTTACCGGCTGAGCTCGAGGGAAAAAAATAAATAAAAAGATAGTGAGGGAGTGAATATTATTCATGGATATATGGCTCGGCAGAAAATAGATGAAGGGCCGGGGCAAGAGCTGGGATTGATCGGGTGAAAATACGAACATGAAATGACGCGTTAAAGGCGTCGTTAGGATTGATTTAGAGGGATTAAGGACTTAGTTGTAATTAAATTTGATAGAAGAGGGGCTTATTTGCAGTATATAAATAAGATGGGTTTAAATAAAATGGCCTAAGGGTCTATTGGTAAGTTGACTTTGGAATAGTTGGGGCTGGTTCGTAAATTGGTTTATTGGGTAGGGTTTATTTGAAGGAAGTAAAAGAGAGAAGGAATAGAGGGGGAGGGCTCGAGTGGAAAAAGAAAGAGGGCAGGGGGCCTTGTGCAAAAAGGGGTCATTCCCCTTTCTTCTTCCCCTCGACTCCAGAACAGAGGAGGGGGTAGGGGGGCTCGGGCGGCGGCGCTCCGGCGGCCCTCCGGGCACGGCCGCGGACGAGGAGAGGGGGAAAAGAGAGAGGGGAGCGCGGGGGATCTCACCCCCACCTTTACCTTGAGCTGCGGTGGAGGGAAGGGCGGATCGCTGGGCGGGCGGCGGCCGGCGGAGCAGTGGTGGTGGCGGCACTGGGTGTGGTGCTCGGAAGAGAGGGGGAAGGCGGCTGGGAGGTGCGGGGTGCGACGAGGAGCGACACCGTGTATTTATAGGGAGGGAAAGGCGGTGGAGCGGCCGGAATCGAGCACGCGAAGCTCGTGCGGCCGGCGGCAATGGCGGTTCGGCTCTGCCTGCGACGAGACGTGAGCAACAGCGATGAATTTATGGCCTTGCTGCGGGGTGTGACTCGTCGAGCAGTGGGTGAGCCGGCCGTGGCAGCAGCGGGTGGCGACGCGGAGCGAATGGCGGCTTACGGCGGTGTGGTCGGTGTGGAGACGACGAGGCGGGCAGGCGGAGTTAAGGCGGCCGGGCGCAGAGATGCGGTCTCGTCAAGGGGCCGGCGCGGTGTCCCAAGGAGAAGAGCCGGCATGCAGTGTGCCAGAGAGAAAGGCAGGTCGGCGGGGCTGGGAACAGCGGCGTGGTGGCGAGGTGGTGGCAGGCGGCGTTGGCGCGGAGCGGCCGGCGGCTTGCGACGTCGGTGGCGCTCGAAGATGACCGGGCCGGCAGGCGCATTTATGGCGGTCGCGGCGGTGAGCGGTAGCGACGCGTCACGTCGTGGGACCGGCGGCCTGCGGCTCTGCGGCGCGGCGCTGTGGCGGGCAGCTCGGCGCGGGCAGGCGCGGGCGCTGGCTGGCGCGGCCTGGCTGCAGCCGGCTGGCGGGCTGGCTGTGGCTTGGCCGGGCCGGCTGTGGCCGGCGTGGCGTGTCAAAGAGGAAGAGGGGCCGGCCGTGCGGCGCGGCGTGCCGGGGCAGAGTCGGCGGGGTTAGGAGCAGAGCTGGGAGCAGAGGCGCGGGCCGAGGAGGAAGGAAGGGGAGGGAAAAGGAAAGAAGGGAAAAAGAAAAAGGAAGGAAGGGAGAAAAGGAAAATAGGAAAAGGAGAAAAAGGAAGGGGAAAAAATAGGAAAAAGATAAAGGGAAAGAGAAAAGAAAGATTTAGAAAATTAGGAGAAATCTAGGAAAATTAGGAGAGGGAAAGAAAAGATTTTCGGCGGAATTTTCCCGGGTTCGAGCACTCTGCGGGCTGGTGCGGTGCCGGCGGTGAAGCGGGTCGGCCGGCGGGACCGACGCGGGCTCGGAATCCCCGGCGAGGTGGCCGACAGCGGTGCTGTCGCGGTGCTGTGCGACACAACGCGGAGGGCGGTGGTGGCTCGAGTGATGGCGGGTGGAATGGGCGGTTACCGGCGGGATTCGCGGCACGCGCGCCGAGGGAAGGAGATGATCAGGGTTTTGGGGAGACGATCGAGCTCAGCGGAAAGGTTTTGAAAAAAAATGCGTGTGATTTAGCAGGTGATTTATTAGGGCTAGAAACACGGGCGTTACACATGGCAACGCCCTGCGTGCCCAGCGACGTGCGGAAGAATAGTAGCACGCGGTCTTGCCCTGCACTCGGGACCTGCGCCTAGAGTTCGAGGAAGCTGGGATCCCGGCATTCAACAGCCCCCAGGCCAACCTGGGCGCGACCATCACCCGGCTCCAGCAAGCTCCGATGACGCATAAAGCTGAGCAGGCCATCGCGTACCTCTGGGTCGCCAACGCCTTTGTGGAGGAGAAGAGCGCAGCCTCTACGGCCGCCGTGTCTTCATCAACCCGCCATTCGCGCAGTCGATCTCATCGACCTCCGCGCAGCCATCTCTCTCCCATCCGGGAAGAGGTCGCCCAGCACAACCCCGAGCAACCTGCTGCTACCAACGTTGGCGACCTCCGTGTCAACCTCGATGCCAATAGACGTACTCGCGACGTGCGCCCTTACGTCGACCAGTGCCACCGAGAGAGCGAGGAGCGCGAACTTCGTCACTGATTGGAGTACGATCGCGAGTACGGCCCACCAGGGGCCGTTCACCGCATCATTGGAGCGCGAGCTGCGCGACCGCCACGACATCGAGAACAAGAGGCGTGCCCTCTACGACGCCGAGCACGACGACCCAGGCCTTCTCCAGAGCAACCGGGATCGGCAGCCACGCTCCCAGGTCGTCATCCCGGAGCGCAGCGTCCACTCCGCACCCAGAGAGGCCGTTCCGGCCAGAGGCACTGGCGACGACCTTGCCGTCACCGCCTTCCCAGCGCTGGCTCCCCGTTTTAGGACGGTGGACTACCCCGAGAACTTCAAGCCCAACATCAAGGAGTACGATGGGCGCTCAGACCCCAACATCTGGCTATGGACCTACTACGTCGCTGTCAAGGCGGTCGGTGGTAACTTCGACCACATGGCAGCGTACTTCCCGCTGGTCATGGGCAAGGCCCCCTCGCTGTGGCTCAACAGCCTCGAGCCTGGCAGCATCAAGACTTGGGCCGACCTGTCCCAGGCCTTCACATCTAACTTCCAGGCGACCTACGATCACCCTGGAAACGCCTTCAACCTCGGGAGGGTCGTGCAGAAGCCTAAGGAGCAGCTTCGAGACTACAACCACCGGTTCTTCAAGAACCGCAATGAGTGCGTCGGTGTCAAGGACGACCAGATCATCGAAAGCTACAAGAAGGGCATCAAAGATCGCAAGCTCTTCAAGAAGATCCATGAGTCTGGCGCCACCACCGTCAAAGAGCTCATGAACGTCGTCAACAAGCTGATAGATACAGAAGAGGCGCTGCAGAACCAGTTCGACGCCGAGGCTCCTGGCACATCCGGCACTACAGCAGACAAGCTCTGCAAACGACCTTTCGAGGTCCTAGCGGCTGAAGGGCATCGATCCTCGACCTTCAACCTAGAGGAGTTCGACTTAGCGCTCGACAGCCTTTGCGGGTTCCATGAGGGAGCCACCCACACTCTCAACGAGTGTTCCCAGTTCAGGAGGGCCTTCAGCACCCCTGCGGATCCTAAGCGACCTAGGAATGATGGTGGTCGCCGCGACAACCGTCCCTATAGCAACAACTGCCGTCGTGACGACCGGTGAGATCGGTGCGACGACCGGCGTGAGGAGCGACGTGACGATCGCCGCGATACCTCTCGCAGTGACCCACCTCCAGCGCCTCCCCGCGATGAGACCAACCTGCTGCCTCCACCACCGACAGGCAACCCCAACGGGCCCTTCCAGGTCGCGACTCGCACGATCAACATGATCGTTGGGGGCATCAAGTCCAGCGCCAGCAAGAGGCGCTACAAGAAGGACAAGCGTGAGGTCCACCTCGTCCACACTCAGCCAACTGCGCCTCTGCGTTGGTTTGAGCAGGCGATCACGTTCTCCAGAGCTGATCACTGGGTGCACATCCCAGATCTTGGGTACTACCCACTCATCGTCGAACCTACGGTGGACGGGGCCTTGCTCTCCCAGACCCTGATCGATGGGGGGAGCGGACTCAACATTATTTTCGTTGAGACCGTCAAGAAGATGGGCTTCGACTTCGACAAGCTCATGGAGTACGACGAGCCCTTCTACAGCATCGTCCCCGGGAAGGCGGCCTACCCCCTGGGTCGGGTCTCCCTCCCCGTCACCTTCGGTACGGAGGCGAATTTTCGCATGGAGTATCTCAGCTTCGAGGTCGCCAACTTCAAGTCCTCCTACCATGCAATCCTAGGTCGCCCGATGTTGGCCAGATTCATGGCCATCCCACACTACACCTACTTGGTGTTGAAGATGCTGGCTCCAAATGGGGTCCTCTCCGTCCTGGGAGACCTCATCATCTCCTTCAAGTGCAACACGGAGGCCCTCGACCTCGCCGCGACCTCCGCCGCCGCCGACGCCTCCGCAGTCTTGGTCGCTAAGGCCAAGCAGGTTGACCCAAGCGACCTAGGTGTCCCAGAGCAGAAGCGCACTGACACCGCCGTGGACCCCGCACCCTCCACGAAGAAGGTTTGCCTCGGCCTTGCCGACGTAGAGAAGACGGTGGTGATCGGCAACAACCTCGACCCCAAATAGGAACTCGCACTCACCAGTTTCCTCTGGGATAACGCGGACATATTCGCATGGAGTCCATCGGATATGCCGGGTGTCCCCAGGGAGCTGGCTGAGCACTCCTTGGATGTAAGCAAGACGGCCAAGCCTGTCAAGCAGAAGCTTCGCCGCTTTGCGAAAGATCGCAAGGACGTCATTAGGGTAGAAATAATAAAGCTCCTAGCTACCGGATTTATCCGCGAGTGTAAAAACCCGGTTTGGCTCGCCAACCCGGTCCTTGTACAAAAGAAAACCGGTCAATGGAGAATGTGTATCGACTACACCGACCTCAACAGGCACTGCCCTAAAGGCCCCTTCCCTCTTCTGCGCATCGACCAGGTCGTGGACTCCACGGCCGAAAGCGTCCTCCTATGCTTTCTCGACTGCTACTCAGGGTATCACCAGATAGCCCTGAAGGTCTCCGACCAAGACAAAACAGCGTTCATAACGCCCCATGGCATCTACTGCTATACGGCCATGACCTTCGGCCTCAAGAACGCCGGCGCGACCTACCAGAAGGCCATCCAGAAGTGCCTCGAGCGCCAGATCAGCAAAAACGTAGAAGCCTACGTCGACGACGTGGTCGTCAAGACCACCCACGAGGATAGGCTCATAGCTGACCTCGCAGAGACCTTCGCCAACCTCTGCCGCTATCGCTGGAAACTTAATCCAGAGAAGTGCGTCATCGGTGTCCCATCCGGCAAGCTCCTCGGCTTCATGGTCAGCAATCGGGGCATCGAGGCGAACCCCACCAAGGTGGATGCCATCCTTCGGATGAAGTGACCTACTGGGAAGAAGGACGTCATGAAGCTCACCGGCATGATGGCGGCCCTAGGTCGATTCATTAGCAAACTTGGAGAGAAAGGCCTGCCCTTCTTCAAGCTGCTAAAAAAAGCGGACAAATTCGTCTGGACCGAAGAGGCAGACCAAGCCCTGGATCAGCTCAAGGCCTTCCTCACGTCACCCCCGGTGAAGGAGCCCCCGGCCCCTTAGGAACCACTACTACTCTACATCTCGGCGACCACCCTGGTGGTCAGTTCGGTCCTGGTGGCCGAGCGACTACCCTGTCCAGCGACCTAGCTATTACGTCAGCGAGGTCCTAATGGATAGCAAAACCAGGTACAGCCAGCCTCAGAAGATGCTTTACATACTACTCATCACCTCTCGCAAGCTCCGGCATTACTTCCAGTCGCACAAGATCAAGGTCGTCTCGGCCTTCCCTCTCGGCGAGATTCTGCGGAGCCGCGACACCACTGGACGCATCGTGAAGTGGTCCATTGAGCTAGGCAAGTTCGACCTACAGTTCTGCCCCAGGCAGGCCATCAAGTCCCAGGTCATCACAGACTTCGTCTCGGAGTGGACTGAAATCCGGCAGCCTCCACCCTCGGAGCGACCTGAGCACTGGAAGATGTACTTTGACGGTTCCCTGGACCTCGAAGGCGCCGGCGCAGGCGTCCTATTCATCTCCCCCCAGGGCAACTACCTCAAGTACGTCCTGTAGATCCACTATAAGGCATCTAATAACGACACCGAGTATGAGGCCCTCATCCATGGGCTGCACATCGCCGTTTCCTTGGGGATTAAGCGCCTCATAGCCTACGGTGACTCCAAGGTCGTCATCGACCAAGTCAGTAAGGACTCTGAAGCCAGGAAGGACACAATGGATGCCTACTGCGCTGAGGTGCGCAAGCTCGAGCGTCACTTTGAAGGGCTCGAGTTCCACCACGTCTGCCGCAACAACAACGTCGCGGCTGACGTCCTCTCCAAGCTCGGCTCCAAGCAAGTGCTGGTGCCCGCCGGCGTGTTTGTCCAGGACCTACGCAAGCCGTCCATCAAGCTTCTCCCCGACCCAGAGTCACCAGATGACGAAGCAACCCCACCAGGAGGTCGTGATGTCCTCATGATCGATGTTGACGGCTATTAAGTACCACTTTTATGCCGTCAACTCCTGCATAAAATGAATGAAAAGTGATCATCAACACCAGAATAGGGTTTTATACTGACAAGTTCCACAAGTGTTGGTGTTTCTAGCTTTTGTTGCAGGATGCACCGAAATACGCATTAAATGGTACAGCTGAGAGCAAGTGAATCAATGGCATACATAGGACATCATAATAAAGAATCTCAAATGCCAAATTGGATTGCACTATTGTGACGGACTCGTCGAGACGACCAAAATGGATATATTATTTGACTACTTTGGAGCTCGAGAAGAAAAGATATGGAATTCCAAATATTAGAGCAGCGCTGACATCATTGCTGACATTAGCGTTGTTGACTTTTGCCATTGCCGTACGCGCGGCAAAGGGAAAACGAGGTGGGCCCGGCGGGACCCGTGGTGCCAGCACGCATGCGCGCGAGCGCAGGACGACGCGCAGGCGCAGGCCACGCGGAGGGCACCGATTGGCCCCCGCCATTTCCCCGGATTACCATCTGCATGCACATGGGCCCAGCGGATGACGTGGCGGGCAGCTATTGGCCTGCACCAAATGCCAGGGATCGTCCCCCCTGTGTGCGCGTGCGAGATGCGCCCTGCTGGGCGACGTGGCGGCTCCGGGTTGGCCCCCCCTCTCGCGCAGGTCAACGCGGCCAGGGGCGCGCATGCGCATGTGAGGCGCGCGGGAGCGGACCGCAAGCCGGCACGTGGCGCGCTGTAGTTGGTCGGGACGACGTCGGTTGCATGGGTTCGCCTCGTTTTTCTTTTTCCGCCTATTTCAGCGACCCAGGCTTTGGTTTAGCTCCGGTTCAAGGCCCTAGGATCCGATTTTCTGCCGGTTCTCACTTCCACCGCCTCAAGGAAGCTTCCACCGTATGCTACAGTACCGTGGCCCCTGCGCTACAGTGCCGAATGGCTCTAAAAACAAGGGAAAATGGTGCTCCAACACCCCCCAAGTCTCCATCCATCCTTGCCTATAAATATGAGGGAGGGGGTTAGAATAGAGGGATACCACTTCACCCAAGGATGAGAGCTTCCCTTCAAAGGAGAGGCCTCTCCTTGGTAGATTAGAGAGTAGGAGAGTGAGAGAGTGATTTGTATCTCTATGGATCCTTCGTTCTTCAATTAGAGTAAAGTGAGTATTTCTGCATTTTCTATTTAGACTAAAGTGTTATTCATACTTGAGTGATATGTTCTTGTGTTTTTCGCCTGTTCATCATTTAGAGGCACGTGTTCTTCACGAACACACCCCCTCGATCTAGTTGATTAGGTGCACAAGTTTGTATCCCGTTTGTATGATTAGTCTATTAGAATAAAGTGGCTGCTTGCATGCTCTGATTAGATTAAAGTGTGTTTGTGATTCCTTTCTAATAGTTCATGCTAGGTTGCATGAGTAGACTTTTTCCTCTGCTAGTGCGTAGATCCTGGGTTTATGCGTTCATCTGCGGCAAGTTGTTCGTATACGTTGGAAGCACAGTACGGAATCAAGTGCTCTCTTGCATGCCTCTAGTATAAGCTAGTAGTACCTATAGTGAGTGATACCTATAGTGAGTGAGATCAGTTCTCTTCTGTGGTCGTAGTTCTATAAGTACAGAGTGTCGTAGTCCGTTGGCTACGGCAGTAACCACAGCGTAGACATGGTGTCACGCTACCGGTTATCATTCGTTCGGCTTATCCCAAGGTTAGGTAGAGGCAGTCCAGGTGGTGGTGACAGTCTGTCTGGCTCTCGATGATCCTCCGCAGCTGGATATAGTCAGAGCTCCGTTCCACATAGATCCGCGTACCGGAGTCGCCTGTTAAGTCAGGGCTATCGGTACCCTAAGCCAAGTTCTATCTAGAGATCGACCTTTAATCTCATCTATAGTGCTATCTTTAGGAATCCTCTCTATCTTTGCCTTTTATCAGGGTGTGTCCTTGGACTGACTAGTACGAAGTTAGTGCACACTGTTCCCTTGGATTCGATACTCTTGGAATACTCTGAGGTGAAAGCTACAATGGTATCCGTGCGCTTGCGAATTTATTTTGTGTGACGCTAAAATACCCAACAAGTTTTCTGGCGCCGTTGCCGGGGAACGGTTGCTATATCTATCTTTGTACCCAGTGGCCCTCGTATCTTTTCATTTTTCTTTATTCTACCTTTACCCCCGTTACCCATGGAAAGGCCATCCTTCCACGACCTCTCCACCTCAACTTACGAGTTCAATGATCCATCAACGTCTTCATTCAACCATGAACGCAACCCCAACCTTATAGATATTGTTCAGGATAGACCCTTCTTTGGAGCAATCAATGAAGATCCCTGCATTCATTTGAAAGAATTCAAGGATCTGTGTTCACGCTTGGTTATCCCAAGCATGACACAGAAAACTATGAGGTGGAAGTTGTTTCCTTTCTCTCTCATGGGGAGAGCGGAACAATGGTACATTCACACTGTAGGGAGTGTGCACGGTAATTGGGAAGAACTTCGCGATGACTTTTGTTACTCATTCTCTCTCATGAAGAGGACGGAGCAATGGTATAATCGCATAGCTTCTCTCCCAATGGACATTCTCGAGTTCGAGCAATTAGAGGAGGAGTCTACAGGTGCAGCATGGGCTAGGTTCTTATGGCTTTTGGTTTCTGACCTGGACATATGGTCCATTCCCGATGATGTATCATTATACATCTTTTGCATGGGTCTAGACACGGATGCTGCCTTAGATCTCGACGACACCATCGGCGATTCGTTTGTTCGCAAAACTCCAGGAGAAGTAAAAGAGATCCTTGATTCCCTCATGGTGAGCTCTTTCTTCCCCACCAATCATAGCGAACCCCGCCAATCTGAGTCGAGCCATGAGGATCTTCTAGTGGCTGAATCCGATCCATCACCTTCCACATCCTCTTATTCAACCATAGAACCCTCACCTGAACCAGGAATAATAGAGGAGGAAGAAATTCAACCTCCAAAGTTCCTTCATCAATTCGAGGATGACCCTTCTGAAAATATCAAGAACACCTCGAATTTATTAGATGAACCAATAGGGAAGGAGCCCTCTTCTGTCCAAATCCAGCCAGCTAGAAATCTTTTGACATAACCTTCCCCTAGGCCTACGGTACCTCCTTTGCCTCTCGATCCTCTGAATGAAACATCTATCATGGAGGCCATGGAGAAGAAGTGGTCGACTGGAGTGGAAAACTTTTTCGAAGCACTTTGGATTAGTTCACCCTCTACGATCATTTCTTGTTCCATAAACGGGATTATCGTAGAAGCCCATCTTAACCCCACTATGGAGGTTAATGTCATACCATGGCACCTAGCGTACACTCTTTTGGGCAATGTTATGCTAAGACCATCCGACAAGCTCCTCAAGAGTTATCCCTCTAGACACATTCTTGAGTGTCGGGGGGTTTCATGTGTTGTGCCGCTCTTAGTAGACAAGATCAAGGTTAATCTAGACTTCTACATCTTTGATGTCCTCGATCTTGATCTCCTCCTAGGCTCCCTTATAGAAAAACTTCTCGATACATCTCGAGGGAGCCTAGATGAAAAGCTTAGGGAAGCCGCTTCTGCCACCACTCCCTTGTTTTCAGAAAGTTCTATGGCAAAGCCTCTTCCCAAGCAAGACTCGCTCGAGGAGACGATGCATGCATCTCCGTTCACATCGTTCGAGCCCGTTCTCATTGAGGGTGTAGAATTCTCTACTCCTTGGGAGTACGACTCGGAAGACCCTCTTCACCTTTGTGAAGACGAACGATCATCATCACTCTCGACCGAGTTTGAGCCTCTTCCCGCTGGCCCAAATTATGTTGCTCTCGACTATGATTCAGAATCGACATCGAGCTTCCACGATGTATCTCTTGAGATAGGGAAATCATGGGCCATGGAAATCTATGAGGCGCTGACTCTGGAGTCCGAAGGAAAGGATTCCATTGACAAGCATGGTAGCTTCACTCTCGATATACCTCAAGAACCATGCTTGGATCATGCCTCAACCGAGTCAGCGATGATTAGTGCACTGAGCATGCACGAGGACTACAACCACCTTATGGTCCTTTCCTATAAAAAGTTTAGAAGGTTGGTTGTTGATGCATATGTTTACCATAAGCATTGCAGATTTCATACATGCATGTGGCACTAACCTTGCAGCTGAAGCTTCAATGGCACATCAATAATTGGTGGTGAGATGGGAATGACATCACCAATGATAGCTGCAAGAAGAAGTACCCATGGTCGAGCTTATGACAGTAAACAAAGCACTACCACGAGATAGCCTGGATTAGGTTTGTTTTATTTACCTTTTCAAATAAAAGCAAGAGCATGTTTTTAGTATAGATTGTCCTTCGGGTATTTTTTGGTCCTAACCCTTTCAGGTGAAGATTATAAAGAACGACGGACAGGTAGCACCTAAGAACATGTGAGCTGCATCACCTCAACACTTTGGTAAGTTTTTGGTGAGAGAACATTACAAAAGGAAGCTTGATCTCCACACACTTGAGTTTTGTTGCCTAGCAATGCAAACTTCAAGTGTGGGGGAGGTATGTGAGCATCCCGAGTAAGGTTCCTTTCATCCAAATCTTATCCTGGTTTGGAGATGATGTTAGCTCTTGCATCTTGCCCAACTAGCTAGGTACGTCCTGCTTTTGACTTTAAACAAAGCCCTTTCGGGAGGTTGCCCGATGTTCACCTTCTTATGCTCATGTTTATATCCCTTTGAAAATAGCTTGATCATGCTTTTATGCTTCCTTCATCCATGTTTGTAATGCTATGGTTTGAGTGCATGTTTAGCTACATGCTTTCATAGGTTGTTTTAAATTAAGCATGGTGCTTAGGTTAAAACCATCTTGTTCAATCAAACAAGACATGGTGTCGAGTTTGATTGATGAACCTTATAGTTAATGCATGCATGAATATTAGTTGTATATGCAGACTAACCCTTGCAGGAATTTTCGAATCCAAATGAGGTAAGTCATCAAGCTTGATTCAAAAGGAAAGGTAAGCCAAGGCATGACAGCCTTGTTTGAGCTAGGTCTCATGGTGAATATTAAAAAAACAAAAAATGTTTGTTTTTGAATAAAGACTCACTGGTTCTCAAACCAGTAGAGTTCCTCTTTTGTTTCTACTTTTTGTTTGAAGACAGCACCAGGTACAAGAACAAGTGTGGGGGAGATCTCCCAAGCTTATCATCGACATACACACTTGAGATCTCCCACACAGGTGTTGCACAACATCGACTGCGCTTTCATGACAAGGGACGAGGTAAACTAGAGTGAGCTGGCTGCCCTATGGGTCAGCTGAACCACTGCTTATCCTCCTTGATCTCCACATTCTTCAGGAGTGATGGTATGTGCACCCTCTATCTCATTCTCCCTGATTCATGAGTTTGAATGAGTTTCAATTCTTATATGTTAAATCAACTCATGGAATCGTGCTCGACTTGCTCTACATGTTTCCTATAGTTAGCTTGCATATGTTTTATTCCATACTTATTATCTTGATGCTTGTGAACAAATATCATTAGGGAACTCATGCTCATCTAAGTAGTTGATGTTTGTGATATGGTTTGTTGATATGATCTTCTCTCTGAATGTTTGAGTGCTTGGGAATTTTATTTGAAAACTTGAAAACCCTTTGCAAAGCTCCTCTTTGATATGCCAAAGTCCTACCAAAGCCATATGATGGGTCTTCTCGAAAACCTTATACACATATTCTGCTTGTTATTGCATTGAGCTTTGTCAAATTGTTGTGACCCTTGTGAGAATTCTTTTCATGCTTTCATGATCAAGATTCATGTGCACTCCATATCCCCTTGCTATGCTTCTACACTGGGAGTTAGCATTGTATCATCCATCCAATCCATAAAAATAAAGCTCCATGTATGGTGTGACCTCTCTCTCCAAAAGTATCTTCGAAAAAAGGGATATGGGCTATTGAAAAAAAAGAGAAAAAATAATAATAACATGCTCAAAGCATGAGTGAAAAAAATTTGCCCAAGGCATGAAAAAAAAGAGAGATAGCCCATGTCTATGAAAGAAGAAAAAGGAGAGAGAGATGAAATATGCAAAAAGGAGTTCCAATAAATTTGATGGTAATAACTAGCACCCATTCCGGGCCTAGTGTCTACCTTACCATCACCACAACATTCATCATATATATATATGGTAATATCTAGCACCCATTCTAGGCCTAGTATCCACCTTACCATATCCACCATACCCATACACGTGCACATCTTGATCTGATTGTATGACTTGATTTTCTCTTTGGATCCGGTTTTTGACTTTGCAATATATGTGATACAAGTATGCTTTATCTTTTATTCTACCCTGAGCTCCACATATAGCCATCATTAGAAGTAGGATGAAAGAAAGGCAATCCTAATGCCTTGGTGAGGACATATACACACCGAGCGATCTGAGAGAATCAAATGAGGAGCTAAGTAAAGTTTGTTTTGAAAACTTATTGCAAAACCCCAAGTTACTTAACATGAGGAGCAGGAGTGATTTGAGTCATGACTGTTCCATTCCTCAACTACCCAAATTGGCATGATAGACACTCCACAGAGTTCACAAGTACAAGGTATGGTTTGGAATATCTCTTATGCTCGCTTAAACCTTTGGATATCATGTCTCACCTTGATCTGTTCCTTTTTACTCGGGACGAGCAAAGGTCAAGTGTGGGGGTGTTATTGACGGCTGTTAAGTACCACTTTTATGCCGTCAACTCCTGCATAAAATGAATGAAAAGTGATCATCAACACCAGAATAGGGCTTTCTACTGACAAGTTCCACAAGTGTTGGTGTTTCTAGCTTTTGTTGCAGGATGTACCGAAATACGCATTAAATGGTACAGCTGAGAGCAAGTGAATCAATGGCATACATAGGACACCATAATAAACAATCTCAAATGCCAAATTGGATTGCACTATTGCGACGGACTCGTCGAGACGATCAAAATGGATATATTATTTGACTACTTTGGAGCTCGAGAAGAAAAGATATGGAATTCCAAATATTAGAGCAGTGCTGACATCGTTGCTGACATTAGCGTTGTTGACTTTTGCCACTGCCGTACGTGCGGCAAAGGGAAAACGAGGCGGGCCCGGCGGGACCCGTGGTGCCAGCAAGCATGCGCGCGAGCGCAGGACGACGCGCAGGCGCAGGCCACGCGGAGGGCACCGATTGGCCCCCAGCCGTTTCCCCGGATCACCATCTGCATGCACATGGGCCCAGCGGATGACGTGGCGGGCAGCTACTGGCCTACACCGGATGCCAGGGATCGTCCCCCCTGTGTGCGCGCAGGATACGCCCTGCTGGGTGACGTGGCGGCTCCGGGTTGGCCCCCCCTCTCGTGCGGGTCAACGCGGCCAGGGGCACGCATGCGCGCGTGAGGCGCGCGGGAGCGGACCGCAAGCCGGCACGTGGTGTGCTGTAGTTGGTCGGGACGACGTCGGTTGCATGGGTTCGCCTGGTTTTTCTTTTTCCGCCTGTTTCAGCGACCCAGGCTCCGGTTTAGATCCGATTCAAGGCCCTAGGATCCGGTTTTCTGCCGGTTCTCACTTCCACTGCCTCAAGGAAGCTTCCACCGTACGCTACAGTACCGTGGCCCTTGCGCTACAGTGCCGGATGGCTTTAAAAACAAGGGAAAATGGTGCTCCAACACCCCCAAGTCTCCATCCATCCTTGCTTATAAATATGAGGGAGGAGGTTAGAATAGAGGGACATCACTTCACCCAAGGATGAAAGCTTCCCTTCAAAGGAGAGGCCTCTCCTTGGTAGATTAGAGAGTAGGAGAGTGAGAGAGTGATTTGTATCTCTATGGATCCTTCGTTCTTCAATTAGAGTAAAGTGAGTATTTCTGCATTTTCTATTTAGACTAAAGTGTTATTCATACTTGAGTGATATGTTCTTGTGTTCTTCGCCTGTTCATTATTTAGAGGCACGTGTTCTTCACGAACACGCCCCCTCGATCTAGTTGATTAGGTGCACAAGTTTGTATCCCGTTTGTATGATTAGTCTATTAGAATAAAGTGGATGCTTGCATGCTCTGATTAGAATAAAGTGTGTTTGTGATTCCTTTCTAATAGTTCATGCTAGGTTGCATGAGTAGACTTTTTCCTCTGCTAGTGCGTAGATCCTGGGTTTATGCGTTCGTCTGCTGCAAGTCGTTCATATATGTTGGAAGCACAGTACAGAGTCAAGTGCTCTCTTGCATGCCTCTAGTATAAGCTAGTAGTACCTATAGTGAGTGAGATCAGTTCTCTTCTGTGGTCGTAGTTCTATAAGTACAGAGTGTCGTAGTCCGTTGGCTACGACAGTAACCACAGCGTAGACGTGGTGTCACGCTACCGGTTATCATTCATTCGGCCTATCCCAAGGTTAGGTAGAGGCAGTCCAGGTGGTGGTGACAGCCCATCTGGCTCTCGTTGATCCTCTGCAGCTGGATATAGTCAGAGCTCCGTTCCACATAGATCTGCGTACCGGAGTCACCTGTTAAGTCAGGGCTATCAGTACCCTAATCCAAGTTCTATCTAGAGATCAACCTTTAATCTCATCTATAGTGCTATCTTTAGGAATCCTCTCTATCCTTGCCTTTTATCGGGGTGTGTCCTTGGACTGACTAGTACGAAGTTAGTGCACACTGTTCCCTTGGATTCGATACCCTTCGAATACTCTGAGGTGAAAGCTACTACGGTATCCGTGCACTTACGGATTTATTTCATGTGACGCTAAAATACCCAACAATCGAGGCAGAAGACGACTAGCGCCTCGACTTCATCGCCTTCCTCCTCGAACATCGAGTACCTGAGGACAAGGCGGAGCGCGAAAAGATCACGAGGCGTAGTGCAAACTACGTTGTCGTCGGCAACGAACTCTACCGGAGGTCCGCCTCCACCAGAGTTTTGATGAAGTGCATCCTATGATCTGAGGGCCTCAGGCTCTTAGACGAAATCCATGGTGGTGAGTGTGGCAACCACGCCGCCTCTGCCAACTTGGTGGGCAAGGTCTTCAGGTCCGGCTTCTACTGGCCTACGACCATGGCCGATGCTCAGGAACTTGTACGTCGATGCAAGGGGTGCCAGTTCTTCACCAAGCAGCAGCACGTCCCGGCTCAAGACTTACGGACCATCCCTCCCTCCTGGCCCTTCGCAGTATGGGGCCTCGACTCTATGGGACCCTTCAAGACCGCCCCTGGCGGCTACAAGCACATCATCATGGCGGTGGACAAATTCACCAAGTGGATCGAGGTCCGTCCTGTATCTAGTGTCACATCGAAAGAGGCGGCCAAGTTCATCGAGGAGATCACCCACCGCTTTGGGGTCCCCAACAGGATCATCACCGACCTTGGCACGGCCTTCACAGGAGCCGACTTCTGGGACTTCTGCCAGGACAACCTGATCGACGTATACTACTCCTCGGTGGTGCACCCACGGTGCAACGGCCAGGTCGAGCGGGCCAACGGCATGGTCCTACAGGCCATCAAGGACCGCATCTTCGATGGCTCTTCGCCATACGCAACCAGGTGGCTCGCAGAGCTCCCCCATGTTATCTGGGGTCTCGGAACCCAGGTCAGCTCGGCTACAGGGTATTCCCCATTCTTCTTAGTCTACGGGTCAGAGGCCATCCTCCCCACCGACGTCGCTTTCGGAGCTCCTTGCATCCAGCACTTCGATGAAGGAGAAGTGGAGCAAACGCGCAGGCTCGACCTTGACAGCGTCGAAGAACACCGTGTGGCCGCGCTCATGCGCCACACTCACCACGAGCAGTAGCTACATCGCTACCACGACCGCAACGTGCGGGAACGTTCCTTCAACGTTGGCGACCTAGTTCTGCGGCGGATCCAGAACACCAAGGACATGCATAAGCTCTCTACACCTTGGGAAGGCCCCTTCAAAGTTAAGGAGGTCATTGGACCGGCGATCTATCACCTCCAATGGGCCGATGGCCAGGGCATACCGAACCCCTGGAACATCGAGCACTTACGTCGCTTCTATCCTTAGGAGCCTTGTATATCAACAAAAGCTATGTACTCTATCCCTTGTGATTCATCAGCAAATATATATATAAAGACTCCCTTTCGGTAGTTTTCCTGTCGACCTACTTTTATGGGTCTCTCTTTACTTTCTGTTCACCCCTCCCCCTCGACATGCTCGGGGGCTTGGTTTAAAGCTGGACCCGATGCGCTCGGGGGCTTCGTCTCAAACCGGGCCCTTCATGCTCGGGGGTTTGGCTTTGCCAACCTAAGTGTCGTTCGACCTGAGGGGTTTTACCTTTTTGCAGAGTGTGCTCCCTTACAACAACTTTTGTGCCCTTTATAAGTATTCGTAAGTCGTGAGGTTGCCCGAACTTGGGTCCAAGGCCCCCCTCCGCGCGCCGGCTGCACGTAAGCCTCCACGCTGAGCCGTGTAGTCGGTAAGCCGTCCCTCCACCGAGTTGGGTCAGCGAGGGGACAGGGGTCTGCGTAGCCTCATTACTTTTGTGTCCTTATAAATTGTGTTTAAGTTGAATAAGGGATCACATCAGTTAATCCAATGACGCCTTTTTCATTCTTGCAAGGTTTATCTTACATCAAAAGGGTCCACGACCCATTGGCACTAACGGTTTGCTACATCCTAAGATACATTTTAGAGGTCTATCTTCTTCACGATCTCCTCCGCGGCGGCTTGGATGTCTTCAACCCCCACCAGCGGAGCCAGGTCGATCTCCTCCTTGACCTTCTGCAGGTCGAACGCCTGCTTGTGGTGCCTCACCGTGGCCAGTGCGGCAGCCGTGGCGAGCTTGCTGCTGTCCATCAGCAGGGTCTTCATCCGACCTTCTGCCTCCTCCAGCCGCTCGACGAGCTCTTGTGGCCCGCCCTCGACCTTGGGGATGTAGACGTCCACAAGGTACTCGGCGGCCTCCTTGAGGTCGTCCAGCTCCTTCTGAAGATCTGCAGTCATCTCTTGATGATCAATAAGGGTTTTCATTGCTCGGGAAAGGTCGATCTCCAGATCCCTACGAACACCACACTCATATGTAGCCTTCAGGGTATAGTAATACTCACTGGCTTCGACCTCCTTGGTCTTCTCCTTGAGGGTCTTCACCTGGTCCTTGGAATCCTTGAGGTCCTTCTTCAAGGCGGACTCCCTCTTCTTAGCCTCTGCAATCAGCAAGGTCAGGAACGGTACATCACGACACAAACTCCAAGCATCAAGATTAAGGGCTACTCGCAGATATACCTGTAGCGGCGATCATCAGCTCGTCTTCCGCCTCCTTCGCCTTCAACTTGGCGGATTCGAGCTCCCCCTTCAAGCCTGCCATCGCCTTGTCCTTCAGGGCTGCTTCGTTCTTGAGCCGCCCGATCTCTTTTGCGGCCTCGATTTTGGCCTGCAGCACGGCCTCTCGGGCCGCGGCTAGCTCCGCATGAAGCTTGGCACCCTCCTTCAGCAGGTCTGCCCTGCCCTGCGCCCGCTCAGCAAGAGACTGCAGCATCACACCACGAAAGGTCATCAGACCAAATTATCCAAGTGAAATCAAGACCTAGTCCCTAAAACTCACCGCAAGTGCCCTCCTGATGGTCGCCGACGCCGCCTTGAAGTCAGCAAGATCCCGGCCGTCAGCAAGGGTGTCTTCTTCCCATGGGGTGCCAGAGTAGAGGCATCGGTCCCTGTCGCCGGGCCCGCTTCCTCCCTCGTCCCCCGCCTCCCGCGTCCGTGGTGGGTCCGACTCAGGTCGGTCTGCCTGTCGAAGACCTTGTCCCTGTTGACCGCTATCAGCGGCGACCTTGGCCGCTACTAACAATGCCACCCCCACGGTCTCAGGGACCTGGCTTGTCACATCTCCGCCCGATGCAGCTGGTGACTGGCTCACCGACGCCTTCTCCAGCTTCCACCCAAAGACCTCCTGGCCTGAGGCGTTCTTACTGTTGTCCGATGCGGCAGGGGTTCCCCTGTCCAAGGAATAGAATCCGTCAAGCACGACGTACTCAAAAAACTTGAAAGGTCGAGCAAATCAAGATCACGTCCAAAGATGTACCTACCGCCAGGTTTCAACCCAAGCTTTATCGGCCTGGGTGGCACCCGCCTCGGTCTCTTCTGCGACCCTTGGTCGCTCACACCCTCTGCACTTGGCTTTGGGTGCTGCTCGTCTATAACCCCGAGCGGGGTTTCATCTCCTCCCGCGGCCGCCGCATCGCCCGACCCTGCGCCGACGTCCCGCGACTTCGTGTCGTTGTCCTCGTCAGCATCGGCGACGACCTCGACGCTGATCGTCGCCGTCTCTGACGACGTAGTGGTATCCCTCCTCTTCCTCTTCTTCTTCTTCTCCGCCTCGACGGTGGCAGAGACGATCTTGGCGGCCTTGTGCGCCGGCATCTTCCCGGCGACCTGCTATGCGCGCCGAGTCATTGGCGCAGAACTCCCTGCGGCGGGGTCTTCACCATCACTACCTCCCACCGACGAGTCAGAGAGGTAGTTGTCGACATACTGTTGCGGTGATGCCTGTATGTCCTCCGCCGCTCGGACCTTGAAGCTCCGCTCATCCTCGTCAGGGAGGGATGCCGGGCACCAAAACACGCCCTCACGACCCTGCACCAGACGACCTTCATCTTAGACCTGGGGAAAGCAAATATAAAGCACAAGGAATTAAGGTCGATCAGCGACAGGCGACTTATGGCTTCGGTGGGGTGCGTTAGGGAAAACGCCTTGGGGCACGTCCGGTTCCAGATCACCCCGTTGAAGAGCTCCCACACACGCGCCACCATCTCCTGCTTGGAGACCTTGCGCTGCGCCATGCGGGTTGGGTCGGCCTGACCCCAGTACTCGTAGGCCGGATGCACCTGATCTTAAATCGGTTGTAGGAGCCTCCGGCTGAAGCTGATGGCCACCGTGCCACCCTCAGCCCTCCCGCCTTCAGCGCCGCGAGGTCCTCCAGTAGCGGCTTGACGGCGTCCATCTCTCGCGACATCAACTGGTTGCTCCACTCTGGCACCGGGACCGGCGCGAGCCCTGACCTAGTCGTTAGCGCCGGCTTCGGGTTGTCGATGTAGAACCACCCTCGCCTCCAGCCCTGGGTGTTGTCCGGCAGCTCCATGTCGATGTACACCTGCTTCATGTGTCGACGAAGCATGACGCCGACGCACCCGACGACCTCCTTCTTCCCCGTCTTCTTAAGCTTGAAGAAGTACCGCCACATGTCGAAGTGTGGCGGTATCCCCAAGTATGCCTCGCACAAGTGGATGAACGAGGAAATGGTGGTGATAGCGTTGGGTACGAGGTGTACCAGGTCGATCCTGTAGAAGTGGAGGAGCCCGCGGAAGAAATCACCCGCAGGAACTCCGAACCCGTGCTCCACATGCGCGATGAAGGCGATCGTCTCCCCAGTCCCCTCGGAGGGGAAGGCATCGCCGACGGCTGGCCTCCAGCCCACTTGCTCCTTGGGCTTCAGCAGCCCGTGCTCCACCAGACCTTGGAGCTGCGCTTCGGTCACTGTCGAAGGCTCCCAGATACTCTCCGACCCGGCGCAAGCTCGGGAGCCATCTCTTCTTCTTCAAGACCGGTGGATCTAGCTCTAAAAACTACCAAGGACTTCACGCGCATACAGCGGTGCACTGCGTGGTGGATCTGAGTACGGCGGCGCCGGTGGATTCACGCGGAGGATCCTAAGCAGCGCGAAAACCCTAAGGATTGCGTGGAAATGGAAGCGAGTGGGGTCCCCGACCCCTCACTTGGCCTTTTATAACTGGGCCGCACCAGTGCGGTGGGCCGCGGCATCCCAACGACTCTATGGGTCCGGCGACATTCCCGGCGACCCAACTGATACATCATTCAACGGTTCTTTCGGCCTAACGGCCACAGGCAGTTATGGCTCGCGCCATGCGGGAATCCATGCCCGTTGGCTCTCCGCTCAACGGCCTGGAGTCCATGGACTCGTTATGCGGGAATCCCTTGACCTCTGGCGACCTCTGGGTTCCTCATATCCTCTTCGCAAGGTCGACAAAGCACTACTGCTTGATAGGTCCCCTCAGCCTTCAACGGCGGGTTCACACCCCGGCTCCTAGGTCTTGCTACCTACTGGATTGCCTCAACCTATACGGCTCGTTCATACCAACGGCCCCGTGCTTAATGGCTCCACTGCCCGTTGGTGGCCTCCGGGTCATGATCAAAGCACCTCCCTGAGGTCGCTAAGGCTCCACTGCCTTCTAGGTCCCCTAGACCAATGGTTCACAGGTTGACGACCTGCGTTGTGTCACTGCACAACGGCCGTGTCGATTTAGGTCGACACGGGCTCCCTGTCTCTACGAAAGGCCTCCTGAAGGTCGGCGTGCTATTACAGCCCTGCTGAAACCTTGGTAGCCATGCCATTGCAGCCCGAGCACCCCTACACCTACTTGACACATGACACCTATCATGTAAAAATTTATTTACAGCTTCATCAGCTACAAGGAACTTGGCCCCTGGCCAATTACAAGATACAAAGACATTAGTGGTCCTGAGTCACCTTCCAAAGTGCTTACGACATAGTCTACACTAATAAGGCGCGTCGCAAGCTTTCTCCTAGCTTCAGGACCTACTTGAAGACCTCTACAGCCACTCTCGAGGCAGCTGGCACACAGCCACCTCTACCCGAGCTCCAGCTAGGGATGGCAGTCAGACCCATGGGTGCGGGTGCCCACGGGTTTCACACCCGATGGGTGCGGGTGTGGGTGTAAAATTTCACCCATGGGTCTACACCCGACCCGACCCGTATTAAGTGGGTGTGGGTGTGGGTGCAAATTTTAACCCGTGGGTGACCCATGGGGCCCAAAATAATAATTCATATTTTTATTTTTCTAGGTACTAAACATATTTGATAGATTTATGATGATTGATATTGTAAGATATACTTGGTGTTTTCAATCTTAAGTCTAGATTTAAGTTTTTATTCTATATTTGCTTATGTGATGTATTGAGTATAGTGACTATTTACTTTTTTTAGTAGAACTATAAACGTTTATGTGATGTGGTGTGACGGTAAGTTGGAAGTTTCGCTTGTTAGAACTATCTATTTGTGACTTCAATGATTTTATCCTATTATATTGCTTCATATAATGTCATCACATTTATATATGTTGTATGCTGTGATGGACCCAGTGGGTGCTCGACACCCAGTGGGTGCCCAGCGGGTGTGGGTGCGGGTGTTAAAATTCACCCATGGGTGTGGTAATTGGTGGGTGTAACTAAATGTGGTGGGTGTCATAATGGGTGGGTTTTGCTCCACCCACACCCGACCCGACCCATTGCCATCCCTAGCTCCAGCAGGTTTCCTGTGGTACCGAGCATTAAGTCTGAGCTTAACCACAAGATTCCAAGTGGGACGAGCTTCAACACCAGTCTCGCCGGGTGGAGCGTTGTGTTCACCAGCATCACATCCGGCCTGAGAGTGTCAGGGCCGACAATGCATCTGCTGCTTCATACTCCGCCTGGGTTCCTCAGCGGGACCGAGAGAAGAGGCCAATCGAGTTCTTCGAGCTTCGCAAGCATTCTTCTAACTTCAAGCATGAACTACATCGACTCTGCGCTCTGGTGGGTGGACATAAGTCCCTAGCATGGAAATATTACTACACGGATTTGTCATGGTTCACCTTTGAAGATTGGGTGGTTTGCTTCAAGGTATGGGCGCCTAATTATACTCTCAACACCTGCCACTTGGTCTTATCCACAAGCCAGCTTGCTTGGCGTCCTCATCCTCAAGATCATTGTACCATCATGGGGCACGAGGTCACTGTACGCCCGTGGGAGGCATTGGCGCGCCTTTCCCCTACCTGACCGCACTCTGGCGCATTTTTGTCTCTTGCGGGTGACAACGGTATGTGCTTCGCCTGGAGGTCGTCCCGTGACCGTACAGTGCACCCATAACTCAGGTCTTGTCAGTTCTGGCGTCTGACGACTTCTGAAAGATTCTGGAGCGTTTGTCCTATTGGATTGATGTCACAAGAGCACAGTGCTGTTCTCTGAGCAGAAGGCTGTAGGTTCGGCTATTTACTTCTTCTTCTTTGGAGCATCAAACCGACCATTCTGGTCGCCTTACTGCTCGGGGGCTACTACACTAGTGCGTCTTGCGACGCCCTATTTTCTACAGGCTGCCTCGACCTCACGGAAGCCTGCTTCTGCTACTTCTCTGCTCGACCTACCTTCGGTAGGCATGGCGACCTTCCCGAAGGTCGCGACAGCTACTACATCGCACCTGACTCAGGTCAGGTCAACGGGTTCTTCAAGATTGACACCTTGTCTTCACTTCCACCTTCTGGTTCTTCATCCTAGGAGCTCGACGTTCACCTTCGTGCGCGCATCGGAGGGGTTTTCTTCTTTTTTGGATCCCCGTGCACCCTTCACGACCTTGACGGTGCTGCGCCTTCGCTACTCTTCAACACAACCTCACCTCGGCTGCTACACCTACACGTCGATCGAGGGCTTGAGAGACATGGGTACCCATGGGTCCCCACCGGCCAGGGTCCCAGAGGTCCCTGACAAGTGGACCCGAACTTCTAGAAGACCCGCCGACCTGCCAAGTGGGCCCAGCGACCTTATCCATGACTCCGACGACCCCGGGCGACCTGATCAAGATCCCAAAAGACCCGCCGGACTTGGCGTACAAGCCAAGACACCAGGACGTGGCGCGCCGCCACCTGTAGCTCTAAGTATATTTTATATATATATATATTTCTCTATTCTGCAAAAATAAATGGTCCGCCAGAAATTTAGCAGAACTATACATCTGCCGCTGTACCCCACGGCGGTAGGGGTCCTACCACCGTGCGGCACGGCAGCAGGGGCCGTGGCCCACGGCCAAGCGTGGGCCCGTAGCGTCCGACAGACATACCGCCGTACCCCACGGCGGTAGGGACATACCGTCGTGGGGTACGGCGGCAGGTCCTAGCGCCGTAGGGCACAGCGGCAGCATGCCTGGTACCGCCGTGCCCCACGGCGCTAGGATCTGCTGCCTATATAAGGCTGAAATTCAGCCAAAAATGTCATAATAATTCGAAAAAAAAAGAAAGAGGGGGGAGAAGAGAAGGGAGTGAGGAGGAGGTGGCGAAGGTGCGAAGCTCTGCCGGTTTTTCGTCTCGTTAGAGGTAAATACTCTGATACTTATTATTTTGAAATGTGATAATTCATATTTTGAAGTACTATTTTAGTGTAGATCTGCTTAGTAAAAATATAGTTTTAGTGTAGATCTGCTTAGTAAAAATATAGTTTTAGTGTAGACCTGCATAGTAAAATTATAGTTTTAGTGTAGATCGATAAGTAAAATTATAGTTTTAGTGTAGCTCTGAGTAGATATATTTTGTAGTTACAGATCCATTTGTTAATAGCGATTTTTTTTTCATGCTGTCAGACATGTCGGATGCAGTTAATGTCAAGTTGTATTTCAGTAATTGGCAGATTAGATATGGTGAACAAGGAGTTGACTTGTCAGAATTTGATTCGGTTGACCATGTGATTAGAAGAGCAGCCGAAAGAACTTGGGGGTCCATAACCAACTTTTTTATAAGGCATTCCATGTAGATGCAGAGCAACATGACTTGTCCATTATAGCTCTAATCAATAGGAGTGAGGCAGTATATTGGGAGCTTATGCCACTTCAAGGCACTAAACATTGGAGGAGTTATATCAAAACAACATGTCAAATTGGTTTGCCTGTGATGTTGTTTATCCAAGTTGTTCATAAGGCTGGGTCTAGTAGTCAAGTGCATGAGGAGGGTAGTGCTACTCACCAGGGTGAGGCTGAACTACAAGCAGGAGATGGTCCTGCAACTGAGCCAGAAGAAGGAGATGGTGCTGCCACTGAGGCAGAAGAAGGAGATGGTGACACACCCTTTGAGCATGTCAAATTGGTTTGCTGAGGTCTACAACGCGGTTTTGCGTGGTGCCAGAGCTCTCCCTCTTGTTGGTATCATTGAGTTCTTCTTGTACCGCACAATGAAGTACTTTCTTGAGCGTGCTACTGCAGCACATGCAGCTATGCAGGACTGTCAAAAGGTGTATTCAACATGGATGACTGAGTACTTGACCACAAAACAGAAGGCTGCTCTTGCTCACAGAGCTTACCCACAACCTCTACGTCGTGATCCTGGCGAGGAAGTTCAGTGGAAATATCAGATAAATTGCCAGTCCAAATCACAAAAAGCGAATGGTGAAATAACAATACAACAAACAGTTATTGGGAATCAGACATGCTCATGCTCTTGCCAGAAGCCACTGCTGCTACACTACCCCTGCTCACATGTGATCGCTGCATGCCTTGCAACAAAGAATAACCATTGGGGTCGCTACGTGCCTAAATACTTTTTCAAGCAAACCATTCTAGACACTCGGAACCACACTATTGAGGGCTACCTGCATCTTGGAACTTTCACTCAAGACCCCAAAGACAATGTGTTGTACATACCAAATCCAGATCCAACCATGTGCCAAGGTGTCGGTCGACACAAGAAGAAGAGGATTAGGAACAACATGGACGAGCCTGAAGCTGGACCTCCGGTGCATATATCCTCTAAGTGCAACAATCCAGGACACTCCTACAAGAAATGCACCGAACCATCTTACTTTTCCACTGCCACTTCTCCAGCACCTTCAGCTAGTGCACGTGGACGTCGTTCCCGTCGCTACACCGAAGGAATGTAGTGATACCGTGTTGTAATATTTGAAATACTTATGCATGTTATCGTCTTGTAATATTTGAACCATTTAATTTGGCAAGGTCTTGTAATATTTGAACCATTTAATTTGCAACACTGTCAGAACTTATGCATGTTATCGTGTTGTAATAATTGAACTACCTTATCATTTGCTTGTTGTTTTCTTCTTGCCTTCAAATTTATTATCATATCCTGTTATGTATTGTTCTCTAATTTCAAATGAAACATGTATTGAATTATCATATTTCTCATCTTTTTTGTAGGCTTGCAATGGCTTCCTCGGGTCCTGAGTTGGACTTGGAGTTGCTCACCAGTAGGAAGGACAAGGTTGCGGTGCCAAAGGGGATCCACACTCCTATGTGCTACTGCGGTGACAACTGTAAGCTTGTCAAGTGCAACGTTCTCGGGTACTGCTACGGGATGAGGTTCTTTATGTGCGTGAACTACGAGCATGACCCCCTCCCACCATGTCGCAATGTTAGACCAAAAGTAAGAACAAACTGCATTACTAAATAAATAATATGTCATTGATATTTTATTATGTGCTAACTTGTCTTTGAAAAAAGACTCCACCTCCTCTCTGTGATTTTATGCAGTGGCTAGATTGTGAGCAGTCCGAACAAGACAAGCGTTACGTCGAGGCGATGGGTCGTTCAGCACGTGAGAGGTGGCAAAGGATGGTTGAGGCAGAAAAACAAGAAGAAAAAAGTAAGGAGCAGCAGGAGGAAATTCGCATTTGCCGGGAGATGAAAGAACGTGAAGCGGCCGCGGCCCGTGAAGCAGATAGAGAGAGGAAGAGGGAGAGAGCTCGCCGGGCTAAGGAAGCTGGGCCGGATGCCATGAGGAAGGGGAAATACCCTGTTGTACCCAGTAGACGTAGAGTACTAGACGCCGAGTGCTACTGTATCCCTAAAAATTATGATTTCATTTCATCATCCTCTAGAGTCGGCTTGTATCTTTAAGAACTTGATTTCAGATGCATTGGAGCTTGTTTCCGCAAACAGTAAAACTCGTACTAGGGTGTGTTTCTTGTGAGTAACTGCGTCAAACAGTGAACACATAGGGTGTGTTTTCTGTGAGTCGCTGCACCAAACAGTGAACCTAGTACTAGGGTGTGTTTCCTCTGAGTCACTGCCCATTTTTCTTACCCCGGATCGAATGGCCCACCGTCCAGTCTGCTTCATTGCCTACATATATGTGAGCACTCTTCTCCAGTGTCACTTCACAACACAACAAGCACCAATGAGTTCCTGGACTGGGGATGATGATGGCTCCCTCGGTCCAGCACTATGGAGCCAGCAAGATCCAGAGTTCAACAACAATTTTCCAGTCTTAGATAAGAGAGATTTCAAATCCATGCGTGATGTTAGAAAGTACGCACCAAATCAAACGGTGAACTGGCCAAGGTGTGCACACGGTGAGTTCTGTGTGATGCAGGTTTACCAGGGATGGAACAACTCTGGTCGACACTTCTAGCATTGCTCACGAGCATGGGTAAGCAAAACTCCTTGACCTTTGTCCTTCATCATTTTATGGTTTACTAATGTAATCACGGTTTCTGCAGTACTCCGACCAACCAGATAACTGCGATTTCGTGCAATGGGTGGATCCCCCAGCTATTGACCCATATCAATAGCACATCAACTACCTCGAGGATGTTGTCATCTTCAACCTGAGGCAAGAGCTCGCGTCGGCATTAGCTTCTTCAGATCCGACATCTACCAACGACGACGACGGACCGGTGACCGGACCAATGGTGGTGAAGACGAACACCGACTGTGAGGACGAGTTCTGCTGCTGTCCATGCCACGAGAAGAAGGACAACACTCCACCAGCAACTCCACCCCCGCCACCGTCTGATCCAACTCCACCCCCGCCGGGGTATGGGTACTACATGCCCTCCCAGCACTCCGGCGGGTCTATGATGTCCGGGTTGTCCGGGTACTACTCGTACAACTAGACTACAAATGTTGTAATCGTTTATCTAAATTCCCTAAGGCACGTTAGGACTAGCAGCGGCACAAAGTTAGGGTATTTGTGTCGTACGTGCCATTGTTTGTTTCTGTGATTTGTCGTTAAGTATCAATGGTTCGTCGTTAAGTATCAATGCTTCAAAAAAATGAAACTTACCAGCAAAAAAAAACCTACCGCCGTAGGGTACGGCGGTAGGTCCTTACCTACCGCCGTGGCCTACGGCGATTGCTGGAGGCCACGCTGCCGCCTGGCGGTAGGCGCCTACCGCCGTGTCGCACGACGGTTAGTCCTACCGCCGTGTGGCACGGCGGTATGTGCCCTTGCCAGTGGGCCACAGCCCCTGTCACCGTGCCGCACGGCGGTAGGACCCCTACCGCCGTGGGGCACGGCGGCAGATGTATAGTTCTGCTAAATTTCTGGCGGACCATTTATTTTTGCAAAATAGAGAAAATATATATATAAAAAAATTCCACGGATACTCCTTGTAGTCCAGGAGATAAGCTTCCCGCAGTTGTAACCGACCCGGACATGGGTCCACCGATCTTGAATGGAAACCCTAGCCCGTCCTCCCCATATAAGGCGGCCTAGGGCTCCATTCAAGGGGACATCTCATCTTCATCCTCACATAATCCACGACAACTGGACGTAGGGTTTTACTCTCTGGAGGCCTGAACCAGTCTAAACCCCCTTTGTCTCCCCGTGTTCTCCGCCATACTCACCTAGTTCCGAGTTCACCATGCGGACTACCACCTACACTCTTAGGTCCCGATCCTCCATTAACCTGCAAACCTCTAGGGTAGCCCCCTAGCGGATCTGTCCAGGTCTCAACCCCTGACACTGGTATGTTGATCCCACCAAATTATGTGGGGCTGCAAAACCACCGTCGAAACTAGTGAGAGATCTAAAACAAATAGGTTTGGAATTAAGCGATGCTAGATAACTGATTTTGCAGATGAGGGATGAAACTCAAACTATAGCGACAGATGAGAGACGTCAAAAACACTTTTTCCTAACTGCAATGGGTAGCTGAATGGGTCGGGGCCCACTAGTTCAACCAACTTCATTTCGATCCGCCGGACTAGGGATGAAAGCGGTCGGGAATTGTGGGGTACCTCCCTCGGGAGTCCTGCTGAGTACCTGTGCTAATCCCTAGATCGGGTAGGTTAGCACGGTTCTAATCAGAGTTAAGTATAGAAAACAATAAATGACATATAAACCAAAGAAATACCTCAACACAGCGAAGGGAAGCGCATGTGCCCATCCACTAACTAGATGGTCTACAACACCTGGAACCTGCAAAGTCTATCTATAAAAGTATAAGGAAGGCAAATCTGAGTACACATAAACGTACTGAGCAAATCCTAGCTATAAATTATAGGCTACATCTATATGCAAGGTTCCAAGAAAAGTAAGCATGTCTGATTATTATAATAGTAAACCTAAATGCAGGTAAGGTGAATAAAAATAAAAAAGCATATATAAATATAAATATAATGTTGGTTGGCCTTGGAGGGGGAACACGAAGGCTCCCCTACCATTTCCCAAGTTTTAGTAAACTCAGAGACCACCAGTGTCCTTTGAGCCGACTTTCTGCATCATCACTCTCTCTAAAGGCCACAACCCTATCTCACCAATCCTTATAAGATAAGTATGCTAATCGACGGGAGCTTTAACCATAAGGGAACCGAGAGTCGAGCAACCCAACACTGTACCCGTACGTCCGACCAGCCCATACTTCAATTTCAAGCGGTATTGGCCGCGAGAACCATACCCACCGGCATCTATTCTCAGACTACATTATCATCTGATCTTAAATAATATTTCCTAGTTCCATCCACGTCTACATTGGAGCCTAAGTAGGGGGTCATTACCCACGCATGGATTTCTCTCCCGGGACGATAAATCAAATAAAATGTGACATACAATGCCACCGCGCCACTCTCGACGCCATCTCAACAATTGTCAGTGTTTTAGACACCGAGCCTACGACGGGGTATCCGAAGTAGTAGATTGTGCGGTGGGGCTCACCGAGATCAGGAACACGATGGTGAGACACGGGGCACACAATTAGACAGGTTCAGGCCACAATGTGCGTAATACCCTATATCCTGTATGTTGTGTGGCTCTGTATTGATTGCATATGTTTTGAGAGGGGTCCCTGCCTCGCCTTATATGCCACGGGAGGCAGGGTTATAAGTCGGATTGGTACAAGGGTACTATTCGAGTAGGACTCGGAGTAGCCTATACAGGGTATGGAAAGTTATCCTAGTCTTAGTACAAGTCCTTGTCCGTCTTGTCTTGCCTTGTGGTCCACGGTACCAGCACCGTAGCCCACTAGTCGAGTAGTCCAGGTGTGTAGGAACTCATCTCCCGGGTATGGCCCATATGTGTTGGTGGGCCCAGGGATGCCCGGTCGACAACAATGACCCGTACCGACCGGCCCTGGGACTCTGCGAAGGTCCTACTCCAACATATCTGTTGCCCACCATGACCCCTTAGGATGATTTACTAGGTATTTGATCAAAATATGTGGTATATGGTGTCGATTGGTACGGGATTTTCCCGTTCCTACTTTCATCCCTATGCCGGACCCAAAAAGAACTCAGCGGTAGCAATTACCGTTCCGATTTGAAAACCGCCTCATCAACATCACCATAGATAAGTCATCAGACCATTGGAGATGCCATTCAGAGATGTGAGTACAATAAACCATGAGAAACTAAGATGATGTCACATGTCACGCTCTTTCTGAAGGATTAGACTTTTTACTCGAATCAAATAAATACTTGTGTTTGTTGTCGAATGCATGAATGCACTACCTGAATCGTTATAGATGGAAACATGTTTGCAGACATATTCGAATGGCATTTACAATCGGATTATCACGATCGTCACTGCTATAGAGTTGCCTAACTGTCTTTAGGGTCCTGCATGTACTCCTATAGTTTTCCTGCATTTGTTCATCTACAGCGCGGGCTGCGACGGCAGCGGCGGCGGCGGAGGCGTGTGCGGTGAATTTTTTTTATTTTTCAAAAATAAATGCCGGATTTGAAATTTTTCAAAACTACACATCCACCGCCGTTTGAAACGGCGGTTGCACCTAACCGTCGTTTTGAACGGCGGTTCAAGCAAACTGCCTTTACAAACGGCGGTTGGGTCCTTGGCTGGGTGGTTGGGCTGCTCGGCTGGCGGTTGGCCTTAAAGGTCCAACCACCGTTTCATACAGCGGTTGAGGACCACCAACCGTCATTTGAAACGGTGGTAGTGCAAACCGCCGCTTGGAACGGCGGTTAGGGGTTTTTTGTTTGCTTTTTTTGCACAAAGCATCTTTACGTCTCTCACTTTCTCCTGCGGCGTTGGTCCCCAACGTTTTCGCTATGGAAGAGCTCTGATTCTACGAGGACGAAGTGGGAAAATACCAAGGGCTCAAGCTCCACGAGGATGAGAGGCACTTAATATAATACGAATACAAATATAATACTAATACGAACGCAAGGTAACACGAATATCGATAAAATAAAAATAGTTTACACAACTAAGAGTTCGCTACGACAGAACAACATACGACTGCGCTTCGCACGCGGCGGCGGCGGTCCCCTAGCCACCCTCCTGGCTACCTGTGCTACCCAAGTGTGGTTACTGGGGTACGTGAGGGGGTCCGGGGGTGTGTGGCGGTGTCGTGCGGCGTTCGGATCGGGGGCTGGTGTCGCCAACGCCTCGGGTGCTGCTCCAGATCCCGACGGCACCTCCTTCTGTACTAACGTCTGGGAAGACAACATCACCCCTGATCCAGCCGTCGTCGCCTCCTCGAACCCGGCCTGTTGGTGCTCCTACGTCAGCTGAGATCCGAACTGCTGCGTCAGCGGCTGCTCCTGCTGTGGTGGCAGCTAGTGCTGTTGCGGTGGCAGCTGGTGCTGCAGCTAGTACTACTGGTGCTGCGGCTGCTGCTGCTCCGACGTCAGCTGCGTGAGGTCCTCGATGTCCAAGAAGAAGTCGTCCATGGTCGGCTCTGAGGAGTCAGGTGTGCTGACAAAACCGTAACCTCATTGAATTGAAATTTATTAGCAAGTTTGTTGTGAAGAGCGTATAGGGTTGAAGATAGATAATGAAGGTTGTCACCTAGGGGGTGCTAGCGTGCTGCTGCACTGAAGGGCGAGAAGGTGCCAACCAGTTCGAAGGTCCAGAGCCCATCGGTGGTCGTGTCCCTGTAAAGATTACATTACATGTCATGAATCAATAAAATCAACACAACATGTCCTGCAAACTAGAATGTAGCAAAGAAGATGTACCTGCTGCTGTGCCGAAACAAAACGGTCGCGGCACGAACATGCCAGCGGGGCGAAACGATGGCGATTGGATGAACGTCGAAAACTGGCTGAAGCCTAATGTCGGACCTGACGCCGCAGCCACCCACGGTGGCTGTGTGGTGGAGGTAGACGGCGCTAAGGCCGAACGAGCAGTGGAGGCGAAGCTACAGGAGGACGACAGGATACGTGCAGGCAGAGGAGCATCGTGCCCCTGGAAATTCACCCCGCACTAGTACCTCCTGATGGCGACTATCGCCCTCTGGTACACCTGCTTGTGCCGCGGGATCGTCAGGTGTAGCGCCTGGGCATGCGGCCCCTGCAGCGTGCCGTACACCTCCTGAATCACGTCGTGCTACCAAACAGAAGATGGATTAGTTTCATCGAACGTCATCAAAGGAAGAATGACGATTTTGTAGTTTCGAACTTACCGCGGTGGTAGGCGTCTGGTCCCGGCGGACGGGGTACCCCTGCGAGGCGACGACCGCCGGCTCTGGCTCCTCCACCAGCTCGGGTAGGACGAACGTCACGCGCGTTCGAGTTCTCAGCAAGTACCAATCCAGGTACACTCTCCAGGCCTCAGTGTCATGGGTCCGCTGCTCGGTGATGACGTTTTCCGGCTAGGTCGTGGCTAGCCAAGCCTGCACATAGGGGAGGAGCTTATGCTCCATCGAGACCGCGGTCTTCACGCCCTTCCTCGACCACCTAGCACAAATGTAGTGAATCTATCAGCAATAAAAGATTCTTGCGTGAATGAAATTTTTTTTGAATTAACGATAATTTACTTGTGCGCTGCAGCGGGAACGGTGTGCACGACAGGCATGGGGGACTCTTGGTACCGCCCAAACTGCCTCATCATGCGCTCCGGGTGGTACTCCTCCACCACGACGTCGTACACCACGGGCGTCTTCGTCAACCAGTACTGCTCATCTTGGCAGCAGAGCGACGAGAGGCCCTGAGGTGCGCGGGTGGCGATGGCGTCGGCGATGTACGGCGTCCAGACGACCTAGCTGTCTACCAGGGAGTCGATCTGGCCGCGGAAGTCCGCGTACGAGCGTCTAGTCTGCTGCGTGTAGCCGTGCTGCATAACACACCAGAAGTTAATTGGTAAAAATATAGAAATCACTAGAATCTAACTCGCAAGAGCAAGAACCATGTACCGCTCGGTGGCACCACAATGAGCCCATGGTGGGCCTGTCGGCTGGGTCGTGTCCAGGCTGCAGCGCAGGGTGCGGACTCCGATCGACCAAGGGCCTACCCACTGGTAGGCGCTTGTACGACCAGAGCTGCAGTAGCAGGGGACAGCCGTGAAAAACCGGCCCAGCTGACCTGGGGGACGGCCTCCAAATCCGCGTCGGCGATCATCCGAGCATGGGGGATCAGGAATCTCGACACCGCGTCTCTCTGCGATCCACAGAACATCACCTGGCCGAACAGCCACAATAGGTACGCCTCCAAGTGCCTAGCGACTGTGTAGTTGTCGGCATCGGCTCTCATGTAGTCGGCCTGCACAAAATAAAAAATTGTTAAAAAGTTTGTGATAATTTATTACATTTTATTACATGAAATGAGAAATTGTTAAAAAACGTCAGAATACGTACGATGTACTGCCGCAACCAAGAAGGGGTCGATCCGTGAGGGTGCTGGAAGGGCACGACTCGCTTGACGGTGTTAGCGTTGCGGACCACTGGCGCGAACCTGTCCAGCAGATCCTGACGCCACGTGTCGGGGATGTCCCGGACTCCATCGCCTCGCCTCCACATGGTAGCCCAAGCAACATAGCCATGTCCTGCAGAGTCAGCGTCATCTCCCCCCAAGTGAAGTGGAACGTGTGTGTCTCTGGGCGCCACTGGTCGAGTAGTGCGCAGATGAGGCCGTAGTCGAACCCGAACCGCGTGTGGCGGTCCTGTGGACGAAGCGCGGCCCGCATGTGGTCCCCCTCCACTAAACGTGCCAGCGGAAGAAGTCCTGTTGCGCTTAGCCTGCTCAAAAGAATGTAATAGATGTTAGTGTAATGAAAAATGCAATGATATATTATCATTAATAAGGTATTGTATTACGCACTTGGGAACCCAACGATCGTCTAGCGGCATGTAGTGTGCCGAAGTGCGCGCACATACAGTGCCTAGGGTCGTACCGCAAATCTCGGAGTAGTACGACTGGTGCTCCTTGTCAATCCTCTCGTCAAAGAGGCCCGGAAGCACGTACTGCACAACAGCCTCCGGTGGTGCAGAAGACTGCTGCGGAGCATCCTGTTCTATTGCCATACCTGCAAAAAAAATTCTAGAATTATAAACAATTTCTAAACAATTTTCTAGTATTTCTAAGCCATTTCTAGAATTTCTAAACTATCTCTACAATTTCTAAGCCATTTCTAGAATTTTAAATTATTTTTTAGAATTTTAAACTATTTTCTAGAATTTATAAGGCAATTCTAGAATGTTAAACTATTTTCTAGATTTTCTAAACTATTTCTAGAATTTCTAAACTATTTCTAGAATTTCTAAACTATCTCTCGAAAATCTAGAATTTCTAAACTATCTCTAGAAGCTATTTCTAGAATTTTAAACTATTTTCTAGAATTTCTAAAGCATTTTTAGAATTTCTAATCTATTTTTACACTTTCTAAAGTATTTCTAGAATTTTAAACTATTTTCTAGAATTTCTAAGGTATTTCTAGAATTTCTGAACTATTTCTAGAATTTCTAAACTATTTCTAGTATTTCTAATATTTTCTATACTATTTCTAAAATTTCTAAACTATTCATAACATTTCTCCTATTTTCTAAACCATTTATAATACTTATAAAATTAAAAATGAAAAAAAAACATACCGGCGAGGAGCGCTGGCGGTTGGGGGTGCGAGCGGCAGGAGGGGGCGCGGGCGGCGGGAAGGGGGGTGGCAGGGGGCAGGAGGGGGCACCCGCCGACTTATAGGCGGGCAGACCTCCTACCGCCCTTTGGCCGTTCGACATGGCGGTTGGCCTGCAACCGCCGCTTCAAACGGCGGTAGGCAGTGCCCCAGCCGACCGTTGGCCAGGTCACCGACCGCCGTTTGGAGCGGCCGTTTCGCCCACCAACCGCCGTTTAAAACAGCAGTTAGGTGCAACCGCCGTTTCAAACGGATGTGGATGTGTAGTTTTAAAAATTTTCAAATCCGACATTTATTTTTAAAAATTAAAAAAATTAAAAAAATTCGTGTGCGGTGCGCGCGGGTTGGGGCCGGCAGCCGGCCGTCTGCAACGGCTGGACTTGGGCATTGCTGGGCTGCAGATAGGAGAAACGTCGAGGTTAATGGAAAAAAATGTTAGCAGACTGATCTACTGTTAGCTTGCTATTAGCTACGATTTATCAGAAAACTCAAGTTCAGGCGTTCAACCATCGACGTTTTACAAGCGTTTATGTACATTGGAGAAAGTACCATGTTTTACTTGTTTCTGAAGTACAGCCATAGCCTTGGCTGTGAAAAATCCCAGTCATCTCAACATGGCTACATGCTTTGTCAAATCAAACAGATTTGAAGAGGCTATCGTACAGTATAGCATTTTATGAATTCCCCCCCCCCCCCCCCCTCCCCCCCTTCTATCATTTTTATTGGAAAAAAATGAAGAAGAGAACTATGATAGTCAAGTTCCTAACCAGAAAAGGGCAAAAAATCTACATGCAAGATTCTACAGTGAAAGAACCGAACAGAGCTGGTTTAGGCTCTCTTGGAAATAGAAATCTTATGCTGAAGTACAGGATTATTGGTTAGTAAACTGAACGATCCCATGTCCCTGCTGCAAATGCATCCCTCTGCCTGTCACTTGCGCAATTAAAGTGAAAAGCACAATTTAGGCGAGGAAAGGCTAAATTAGAACTTGGGCCAGACAGATTCAGCAAGGGAGGATTTCCTTCCTGAAAACCAAAAAATACTCCCTAGACAAGGAGACCTTTCAAGAGCTTATCGCATCTTAGACGACGGTAGTAATAATATTACTACAATGGTGTAACAGTAGTGGCAGTAGCTGCTTGAATATGATGAACTGAACTGGGAGTTTGAAGACAGCTTGATATGATTAAATATTTGAAGGACATGTACGATATACCATCAACCACTCGTATCTTTTTTAAAAGCGCACGCTCCATCCTCCTGATGCCACCATCAAACTTAACGATTGCAGTTCAGAGAACCAGGATGCTTAGAATATCAGCACTACCATAGAAAAAGATGTGACGAGACTTTCATTTCTCTATCGTATCAATACGGAGCTGCAAGGAACCAATGCAATGGATGTCAGGAAAGTACAAGCGATAGGAGGATGGTCTAACAGACTAACACATAAGTAAAAAAAACAAAGATATTTGAAATATGAGGCAGTTCAGCATGGACTTACACTAATAGTCAGTGCAGGGATAGCACCAGAGTAACATGAAAAACAAGGAAAAGAAACTCATGAGAAATAGACCAGAAAGGAATCAGAAAACACTAGTCTATTTACAAACTATGACAAGTAATTTAAGAAGGCATAATTCGAAATTAATTTGGTTGAGGAAAGGAGTGTATCAACCTTTGAAGCTTATCATTGTTGCGAGTTCCCAGCCTTTGAAGTTGTATCAAATATCTACCATAATCCAGATATGGCAGCACATTTGAAATGAAGGCTCAGGAATAACAAAAGGTGAGTATAATCGAGTCAACGTTGGTATATCTGGTACCATCAATTTCATACCAAACAAACAATAATGCAATTGTTAGATCTTATTAGAAGTGGTAGATATACTGGATTTACTAATCCATGAAACTGCAAACAACAGACTGCTAACAATACATATTTGGAGAAAATTACTGCTAACATCAAGGGAAATACACAAAACATAATGTATCGGGATCACACGGATAATCAAGTTCAGATGATTGACCTTATCCCCGGCAGTGAAGAATTCCTTAGCCCCAGCAGTGATGGAACAAAAAGCAGAAACTTCAGTAATTCCATTAGTTTGGAAAATGCATTCCAACTTTAAGAAAACTTGGATAGAAAATAAGATAACTTTATCCGGTAATAACAGAATGCGACATTGACTAACAGGGCAACATATCTCTAGCAAATTCATCAAACAAATGAGATAGCGCAACATGACCATTGGGCCAACAACTAGAACTTGAGGTAGAGATAACAACTACAAACAAAACTGCATGTTCAATAAAGATGTATCAGCATAGCTAAGAATTGGATTTGGCTGAAACAATGATCATCTGTTGATTTCCTCAAGAAAATGGTACTTTTCAGGGAGGGACTTCACATGGTGCCGATATTCATCCTTTGAGAAAACTGATAAAATCAAGGAAGTAGTGGATGCCTCAAGTGAGAAGTTCTTCTCATCAATTTTGGAGATAAGCCCCGGCCCTGATTATCTCACCTCTGTGCAACAGCCTCCTAACTATGGAATTCAGCATACGTGAGTTTGGAGTGCATCCACTCTTTTCCATTGCTGAAAACAGATTGTCAAACTCATCTAGCGACCCTTCTTTAATGAGATTTTCTGTCACTAAGCGATAGGTCACATCATCTGGAACTAAACCATGGGCAGAGATAGCATTGAACATATCCATGGCATCTTTCTTTCGGCCACTTTTGAGCAAAGCATCAATCATAATGCTGAATGTAATAATGTCAAGTTGAAAATCCTTGGAACATAGATTCTGAAACATTTTGAATGCGTCATCAACAAAATTATTTTTGCAAAGACCATTCAGAATTATGTTGTATGTGTACATGGTCAACTGTGTTCCACTTCTGATCATATCGAGATAGAGTTCCTTTGCTTTAGAAAACCTCCCGGATTGAAATAAACCATGCAGTATCGTGTTGTAAGTGGCAACTCCAGGCGTAACTGCATTGCTTAACATTTCTTGGAAAAGTCTAAATGCATCATCTATCCTGCCGGCTTTACAGTAGCCATGAAGCAAAGTAGTGTAGGCAACAACATCAGGTTTCAAACCAGCTGAGACCATAACATCAAGTAGCGTCATAGCTTCCTCCATCCTACCATCTAAGCAGAAGCCATCTATTAATATATTATATGAGATAACATTAGGCTTCACACCAACACGTACCATCAAGTCAACGACACACTGAGCTTCCATATCCCGTCCTTCTCTGCATAGGTTGCACATTATTGTGTTGAAAAACACAACATCGGGATGGATACCTTGATTCAGCATTTCAGAAAATAATTCCTCAACCTCCTCCCATTTGTCAACAGTGCACAGTCCATAAACTAGGGAGCTAAAAACAACGATATCAGGAGTCACCCCTTCCTTGGTCATCTGATTGAATTTAAGCGTGGCCTCATCCACTCTTCCCAACTTGCAAAGTGCATCAATTAGTGCTCCATAGCTGACTACATCAGGACTCAACCCTTGCTGCCTCATCTGGTCAAATAGATGCATTCCCTCATCAATCAGACCACCTGTAGCATACGCACAAAATACTATGTTGAAGATGTGATGGTCAGGTGAAATACCATTTGCTACCATCAAATCTAAGAGATCACGCATATCGGCAAGATCTCCTTTGGAAGCATACCCATCAAGCAGAATGCCATAGGTAGTCACATCAGGTTTTATTCCGTTTTCAATCATAGAATCAAAAAACTTTCTAGCTTCTGAGATGTTCCTATTATTGCAAAGATAGTCCAGCAGCAAACTACAAGTAACAACATTTGGCCGCAGACCTTGTGTGTACATTTCATTGAGCATTCGAATCATTGAGCATTCGAACCACCTCTTTCCATTGTCCTGAAGTGCAATATCCATGGATCATACAATTATATGCATTAATGTCTGGCTTAACACCTTTATGGATCATCTCATGAAAGACACCCTCAGCCCTGCTAACTGCTCCAGCTTTGCATAGACCATCAACGACAGTGGTGTAGGTCATAACATCAGGCAGAATCCCCCGGTCAAGCATTTCATGAAATAGGCCGTAAGCTGTGTCCACCTGACCCTCTCTAAAGAAGCCATTGATGACAGTGCTATACGCCACCACGTCTGGTCGGCAGCTACCACCTCCATCATCAGCCATCATGTGGAGCAGCTCAAGTGCCTCTTGAGCTCTACTTTCATTGCAGAAACCCTTGAGAAGTGTGCTGTAGTTGATGAGATCGGGCGTGCAGCCAAACTCAGGCATTCGCCGGAGCAATACGTCCAGGGCCTCACCCATCCTCTTTGCGTCACAGAGACCATTGAGAAGCTGATTGATGACTATGGCATCCACCCTAAAACCTTCTTAAGTATGAGGCCAAAGGCGGCGAAACCAAAATCCAGGCGGCCCATGCTACGGAAGGTGCCGATGGTGATGGTGTAGGTGTGCAGGTCAGGGGCTACCTTGCTGGGGGAGGCACGGGCCATCCGGTTGAAGAGGGAGACGAAGAGCACAGAGGTTGAGGAGCCCCTGCCGTTGGCGCGAGAGACGACGGTGAGGAGCCGGTTGAAGGCGCGAACAGAGGAGGGCCTGGCGAGCAGGAGCAATTCATCGAACAGCTTGACAGCGTCGTCGAGGCCGATGCTTCCCGAGCTGAAGCGGTCGGCGATGACGCGCTCCAGCTCCAGGCACCGGTCGCGGGCGGCTCTCGCGTGGCGGGGCATGTTGCCGGGGCGTAGCGTAGCTAGTGTGGGAGCGATTCGTCGAACTCGAGTGTGTGGTTCCCGAGTGCGATGAGCGGAGGCCGAGGTTTCCGAACGGCGCGCACCCGACGATGGCACGGTACAGCTCCGAGCACCGTCACGGCGTTCACGTGCCGGGACAAGACGATGGGGCCGGCGCGGCAAGTGGCCGACCCGGGGACGGGGAGGGGAAGAATGGGCGGCGCTGCATCCGCCGATCGGGTGGGGGGAGCAGACAGGAAAGCGTGCTGCGCCGTGGAGTGGGTGAGGGCAGGATCTGGAATGGTGGTCGGCGGCGATGCGTGGGTGCGTCGGTTGGGGCCTTGGCGGGAGACGGGCGCCGGCGCGCCGCGCGTATGGTGCCGCCGTGCGGCGGTGGCCGTGACAGTCTGATTGAGGAGAAAGCAGTCAGTGTTCGGCTCAAGGCTTTCAGCTTGCAGCGGCTGTTTCGGCTGCAGCTGCACATCCTCTCCTGTGTTTAGATGCCAAAGTGTTTGGTGCAAAATTGTTACCAAATACCGTGTAACGTCAGATAAATAGTGAGAGGTGATATAATGAGATGTGATAGATGGTGGGATGTTTTTGGCCAAATTTTGGCTTCTAAACACACCAATATATATTTAATCGAAATATACTTACTCTGTCCTTAAATATATGATATTTAGGAAAAAAATTGTACTCTCTGGGTTTTAAAATATATGATAACGTTGATTTTTTACTCTAACTTTGACCACCAGTATATATTGAACAAATTAGTTAACTAAAGTAAAATATATACCATTATATCTATTACCAAATGTACTTTAGATTTATTAATTTTAAAAAAATTTATAGAAAACACGAATAGTCAAAAAAAATGAAAAATATCAACGGTGTCATATACAACAGAGGTAGTAGTTCAAAATGAAAATTAGACGGAAGGAGTACTATATATGGCATCGGTCGTACAAGATTTTCCCGTTCCTGCTTTCGTGTACGCCAGACCCATAGACTCATCTTACTGTACGTTTTCGTGACTTTTGACTGGCATGTCAGACAAGCCGGGCCGAAAAACGACTCCGCCTCGGCGGCAGCAATTACCCTTCCGATTTGAAAACCGCCTCATCAACATCACGAGCGTGTCGCACGTGTTGCATCGACCAGAGACACGGTAAAAAAACCTCGCAAACCACTCTGCCCGACGAGGGACGACTAGTTCAACAAGTCGAAACGTGTACAGCGCACGAACCGCAGATTCCGGCGGCCCACCCGTCCCCCACCAGCAGCATCCCCACAAAGAAATCGTTAAGAACACGGCACCACGGCGACATTATCACGAGCGAGGAAAAAGAAACGTTACCAAACAGAGAAGAACGTGGATTAAGAACAATGTAATTTCACTTCTACTAACAGCACGAATTAAGTCTTTAACAAAAAGCTTGCTTCCCATCTCGAAGCCAAGCTTCAAATAGCAGCAAAAGCACAAAATAGACTTGTAAACCTATTTTTACATTACGCTAATTAAACCGAGACACCGACAACTAATACTGCTAATTCAGATCTGCTAGACGACGCTTCGGGAGGAGATCAACAAGCCGATTCCATCTTGACCTCCTCCCCTGCCCTCCCCCCTCCTGACTGCTGCGGAACGGCGGCGAAGGCGGATGCTTACGCGCGCTCGCCGCGGATGCGGCGGGCGAGCTGGATGTCCTTGGGCATGATGGTGACGCGCTTGGCGTGGATGGCGCAGAGGTTGGTGTCCTCGAAGAGACCCACGAGGTACGCCTCGGCGGCCTCCTGGAGCGCGAGCACGGCGTGGCTCTGGAACCGGAGGTCCGTCTTGAAGTCCTGCGCGATCTCGCGGACCAGGCGCTGGAACGGGAGCTTGCGGATCAGGAGCTCCGTGCTCTTCTGGTACTTGCGGATCTCGCGGAGGGCGACGGTGCCGGGCCTGTAGCGGTGGGGCTTCTTCACGCCGCCGGTCGTCGGCGCTGACTTCCTCGCAGCCTGCGGAAACCAATCGCAAACGCATCTCAGCACAACTTGCCACGGAGAACCAGCCAATCTCGGCGAGAACAGAGCAGATCGGAACAAGAGGAAAGAGGAAGACGGGAACGAACCTTGGTGGCGAGCTGCTTGCGGGGGGCCTTGCCTCCGGTGGACTTGCGGGCGGTCTGCTTCGTACGGGCCATCTCGCTCCTGTTTTCTTCGCGGCGACTTCCTCCTCGCTTCGCTTTTCTCCGCGGCGGATTTGGGGGCAGGAACTCGAAGGCGGCCAAGCGGCGTGTGGTTGCGGGGCGAATAGTGGGAGGAAGGTGAGGGGAGGGGCGGATTTATATAGGACGGAGAGAGGGGGGAGCGGGGGGCCGTGGGCGGCAGGAGACGCGTGGACCGAGGCGGTTTCGTGTGACCGTTGGGGAAGCCGATTCGGGATGCGCGATGGGATCGGACGGTGATGGTGGGACGGGAGAAAGCACAGGATCCGTGGGAGGTTGAGGGGAGGCGCTGATTGGTGGAGAGGAAGAGAGGCACGGATCGGTGACGTGGCGGAGGTGCTGGGCCAGGGTTGGCAGCGAGCGGAAGGCGTGGTGTGTGCGCGTGGGGCCGTGGGCTTGGGCTGGGTGGGACGGAGGTCTGCCGTTTTTGAACTTCTTTCTCGTGAGAAAACAACCTGCCGTTGTGTTTGACTATTTTGGGTCTCGTTCAGCGCACTTCTACGGCGCAGTGTCTTTCTTTTTTTTTCTTGGTGCTCGTTCGTTTCAAATTTTCCAAATCAAAATACAAACAGAAATAGCAGGAGAGACGACACGATCACACGACGCATCTGTGTTTTCCAAAAGTATATTGTTTGACGTTCTTCAGTTTTTTTCCTATGCTTTTCGCATTATAAGGATCCGGAGAATAAAGCTCAAAAACAAAAACAAGTGATTAGCCGATGTCATGTTACTCTATTCCCATGCCTCTTATGTGTGTTAGGCTTGAAAACATGTTAAACAAATTGTACAATTCCTAAAGAAGTAAAGAACCATCTTGATAGGTTAACGACATGCTCAAACAAACTCTTAAACCATTCACCATTTAACTTGCTATGCAAAGAAAATGAGGAGGAGGACGAGCACATTCTTATTTTTTTTAGAATTACACAGTACAACGCAGACGCTCACAACACGCACGCACACTCACCTCTATGAACACACGTACGCAAACCTTACCTCTATGAGCACCTCAAACAAACTCTTAAACCATTCACCATTTAACTTGCTATGCAAAGAAAATGAGGAGAAGGACGAGCACATTCTATTTTCTTTAGAATTACACAGTACAACGTAGACGTTCACAACACGCACGCACACTCACCCCTATGAACACACGTACGCAAACCCTATTCCTATGAGCACCTCTGAAAAACTGAGCACCGACAGATTTGGTGATTCCCGAAGTCACTACTGACGTCTCGTCGTCGACGAGAACGTCGCTTACCACTTAATGCATAACGTCGGAAAATCTCAGAATAAATTTAAAAAAAGGTGCAAGCATCAGGATCTGAAATCTTGATGGGTAGCGTCCCACTGGACCGTCCTACCATTGGACTACAAGCCCATTCGCAGCACATTCTGGTTTTCGCTTGAGTTGCATGTTCTCAAGTATGACATTTGAGTACCCTTGGTTTGCCTTGCTTCCACTCGGCATGAACATGCATTTGGAAGCGTATTTGAATATTACTTTGTTCAATATCTCAACCTACATAGCAAGTATTTCCTTACACAAGGGAGCCAAATCCAATCTACTAGGGCCTGTTTAGTTCCCAAAAATTTTCCCAACTACCCGTCACATCAATCTTCCGACACTGATTAGGAGTATTAAATGTGAATTAATGACAAAACTCATTCCATAACTCCTACCTAATTTTTCGATACGAATCTAACGAGCCTAATTATACCATGATTAGACAACGTCATGTTACAGTAAACAATCTCTAATGAAAAAAGCTCTCAACCCTCCAATCAAAGATGTCGATAGCGGTTGTCCGACTGAGGTCATCGTCGCCAAAACCAAACTCGTAGCCCCAAAATTAGGTTTCTCCCTTCTAGATTGATTTCTTTCGGTCTTCCCTTTGGCAATTTGAGATATACTCCCTCAAATCAAGCTCCTTGAGGAAGCTGTTGGGAGACGAGCGTCATCGTATCCCTTGTCACCTAGCAGGGTAAGGGCGTGTTTGGCACAGCTCCACCCACCTCTAGATCCGAAAAACCAACTCCGCTCCAAATTTTTCCAGCCAAACATGCCTAGCTTCAGCAACTCCACCGCGAATCTGCTCCAAGAAAAAGGTGGAGCAGGCACCAACTCCATGGTTTTCGTGGAGTACCTCAAGAGGTACTCTACCAACTCTAGTTTTGTGAAGTTGGAAGAAATTACCCACCACTGCCACTGTTAGACTTCGTTTGGCAACCAGGGTGCAAAACACAGGTGTGACATAACCCACGCGTGGGTTTGGTCAATCCCTGCATATCACCCAATCCCCTCGGCTGGTGTTAATACCCCTTGTTACTAGCTTGTATCATTTGGACAAATTGTTGCTTTCCATACAACACGGAGGGGTACTAGTACTATAGCTACGAAGTGCTCGGTTAGTCTTACGAGGTGTAAAATATGAAGTACTCGCTTGTATCATTTGGAAAATAGTATAATACAAGATATGTTCGTACCAAAACATAAATAAATTAAGTATAACAAAATTCACAAAAACCAGTAACATTCATGAAAAATCAGCTCTGAAATTTGAACAGTGACATTCATGAAAAAATCAGCTCTGAAATTTGAAAGAAATATAAGAAAAAAATAGTAACATTACTTTTTTTGGGAAACAAGAAAAGAGAGATTCTGAAGGGAAGGGAAAAATGTATTAAATGGTACTATATACTGGTACATTTTCAGAATTGTCTCACAAATACATCCACGGTCATATCTCACTATTATTTTGACAGAAATATACCTAAAGCATATTTGACTAGAAAGATTCTGAATGGACTAAACAGGGTTGTCAATTAAAGTATTTTTTTAGGGTAGTGTCAGTCAAGTGTTGATGAACGATAAATGTCAGAATCCAAAAACCACTTGCACATGTCGTTGAAACTCAAACAAGCGTCAAATAGTCAGAGAACTTGAATCAATCATCCATCTGCAATTATAAGAAAATAATTATGCTATTACAATAGGAAACAAACATTTTTGCTCTAGCAGGATACCTTCACTCTTGATAAACAATGTAAACTGCTTCATAGCATAGGCAATGCACAGACAGTAGAGCTCAAGTGTAAATATAACTATGCTTGATTCTCGGACTTGAAAGGTAAATATAACTGCTTCATAGAAGATGTGTGGTCAAGTGGCAAGTGCCAACCAGCACCAATTAAAAGCATTACTAATAAGAAAACAAAAGAAATGTGGTGGATAAAAGAAACAAATAGTATCAAAAGAAACAGAAATACTCATCGCTTGCCAGGGTATAATAAAGGCTACTAAATTTGCAAGTAACTGGACCATATAATAAAAGCTACTAAATTTGCTAATGTGTACTTATGAACATGCAACTTCAACCATTCTTGAATGGATTGCAAAAAGGGTTTTAACAATACCTTGGTGAGAGATTTAAAAAAAACACGCTCCTCATGAGCTTGTCAATGTGATATGCTTTTGTTTATGATTCTGAAGAAACCTTGGTACGATGGGTGCCGCTGGAACAGAACAAAACATTGTTCAGTTTAAAGTAAACTTAACTGATTTAATCAAGTGAAAGTGCTAGTACAAATAAACTTTGTAGGACAGTAGTGAATTCTCTTATTGTACACATTGACGGAAAAGAACACATGAGCAGTCAGAATAATGAGAGAAGAAACAAAATGTGAGGATCGTACATTCAATTTTAGTGGCTTAGTCCAAGTCATCAACTCATCATTCTAGAAAATGCAACAAGCTCTCGATGAGTAGTACTGTTGACTGATTTCCAATTGTATGACTGGCACAATTTTAAGTGGAATCTAGCATCCTAGTTCTGTAAATGAACAACAGTCTAGGTTATACAATCCAATTGAAATTAAACAAACAGAAAGGACGTCTTTATCAGAGCAATCAATTATGTTGGTATGTTTCAGTACCCAAAGAAACAAAACTATAGTAGTTTTAATGATGGTGAATATCAAGCACTAAACCACAAATGAATAGCCTTATGGCTATACAAAGTTTTACTGATGGTGACACAGAAACAACATCTGAATCCCATCCTACAAAATAGCTAATGCAATTGATATTGCTAACACAGAAACAAGAAGAATCCCAACAATATTTCACAGGAGCAAGATGTATAGATCACTAATAACTGAGTCCGGAAAAAAGCTGTTCTTGTAAGATGGTAAACTAAGGGGCAAATCAAGAATTATAATGACAATTAGAATAATTAGTAGATCTCAATCCATGTTATATTATTGTAGATAATATGCTGTAGGTAGAACAAACCTATGCAATTGTCCATAGTAACTAATCAGAAGATGTATGTAAGGTTTCACTGTCAAAATATATATAGCTAAATATTCAGCAAATCTGACACCCTGCACCTAACCATTTTAGTAGAAAGCATTATCAGCAAAATGTGAATGATGGAATCATTCTTTCAAATTTACTTTTGGGGATAATAACTATGGCAACTAAAGGCGCATATTTAGTAATCAAATAGCATGATCTAGGTATTAAATAGTTTGCACTGCCATTTTAAGTCATATGTAAGTAAAAACTGAACAATACATCCATACTAGTTCTAGGAACAGAGTAATGCACTTAAAATTATTTCAGATAACATTAGCAATAGTAGAGAAGTAAAGAAATTACAGATTTCGTCAATGAGACCAAGCAAAATGGGACCATTGTTGTACTTGTGCCAACACCAAGTATCGGAATGGATAACACATGTGACCATGGTCCCATAAAAATATATTGTCCGAAGATAACTACAGACATGTAAGCTGTACTGAACACGTAGTGATAGAAAAGATCTGAGAACTTGGGTGGATCCGTGAAATCAACTGAAAGCATTTCTTAGCACACTTCAATTACGTCAAGAATAAAATCGAGCATTTCAACATTTGACTCACAAGAATTGATGTTTCTTGATCTGGGGAAAAAATTACAAGAAAATATTGGCAATAAGTCATACCATACTACCATATCCATATCAGCAAACATAGCACAAGATTTCTTCCCTTCACAAATCCTATATTTGCACCATCAGTTCTAACAATTTGCAACAAAAGAAGAAGCAGGCTTGGGCGGATCAGATCTGTGAGAACAAAGGGCTGAAACTCAAACCCTAGCCAGAAAAGGAAGAGACGGAGGATGGTCAAGGGCCAAAAGCAATTGGGAGGAGGGAGAGTCTCACCAGAAATGCCTGGGACACAGGCTGCTGTTGTGGTGCTCGCAAGGGAGGAGACGAAGCAGCCAGCAACAAAACCGTCGCCTAGGAATCCATGACGAAGTGACCATGAACCAGGAGAAAGGGAACAGGAGAGGAAGAGATGGGGGGAGAGGAGCGCACCACCTGGATCCACGGCCACGCGTGAGCGCCGGCGGCGGCAGCAGCAGCAACGACGCCTTCTTCGGGGACGGAGCGAGCGAAGAGAGGCGCGAGTCGTTCCGACCTGAGGTGGTGTGGAGCGAGACCCACGTGGTTTGGCGTGGTTTGAGGTGGAACCAATCTAATACCCGTGCTCCCAAATGCAGTTTTGACGCTCGATGTGGTTCCGTTTCCGGCGTGGGTAGGGGTTACAGCTCCAATCCACGCCGATACCCGCCTATCCAAACGAAGCCTTAAGTGGAAAAAAAACGTTTCGCTCTGTTCTTTCTCCCCCGTGCCGTTCTTTCTCCCCCGCGCCCCTCTCCTCCTCGCGACTCGCGCGCACGGGATTCAGACGACGACGATAGGATTCCGGCCCCGGCGGCGAGGCCGCCGCCGCCCTGCGCCATGGCCGCCCACCCGGCCCCGGCGGCAAGGCCGCAGCCGCCCTGCGCCATGGACGCCTGCCCCGCCGCGCCATTCCGTCCAGGTAATTCTCGCTGCTGCCATTTGATTTCGTTGATTGATTCGTTGGGAAAGGCGCCGTCTTTTTCTTCCATCCTGAGGCCGATCCTCGTTTTCCTAGGCTTGGTCCCGGGGAAAATGCTGTATGGGATCAGGGGTGCTGGAATCCTGCGCGGGGTTGGGCAGATACGTACTGTACTGACTATGCTTTACCAATTTGCAGTTCTTGATCCGTGATCCTGCCGTCGCCGGTCGGTCGCCCAGCGAGGTCGCGTGCCCGCCCTGGCGCCCTGCGCTATGGCCGCCATGCCCCGGCGGCGAGGTCTCTTGCTACCGCGAGGACGCGGCAGAGGTCGCCTGCTCCCACGCCGGAGCTCGCGCGGGGCCACGGCAGACCTCACCGGCTCCCGCGGCCGCTCACGTCTGGGACCATGACTCGACCTCGCCGGCGAGCTCCGCAGACCGCGCGTACATGATGAAGGAAGAAGAAGGTTGTTTTTCTTTTTTTATTCTCCTGACATGCGGGTCTGAAATGTCATAGAGGTAGTAGGACATCTGGAGCTGTACCAAACACTTTTCGGAATCTTAGATCCACGGTGGAGCTGCTCCGCGGTGGAGTTGCACGGATCTGCAGCTTTGGAGCTGTTTTTTCAGAGCCGGAGCTCTACCAAACAAGCCCTAAGATAAAAATTTTGTTACGATCCTCTATGATGTATACCACCTTCGTTCTTCAATATATGACATTATTAACTTTTTTTCGTTCGTTTGACTATTCGTCTTTTCTACAAATATGTTTGGAAATCAATAAACCGACGAGTTAAATCTAAAGTACATTAGATATTAGATATAATGATATACATTTTATTTTAGTTAACTAATTTGTTTGATATATATTTATGATCAAAGTTGGAGTAAAAAATTAATAATGTTATATATTTATAAGAACGGAGCGAGTACTCTATTTGTATGATTGCCAAAGTCCTTAAGTTTAATCTGAAGCATCTTTATACTTCAGTTGTGCCTTGTACATATTTTGAAGAAGTGTCCAATAAGCAATAAAGGAGTAGTACTAGGCAACAAAATTCAGATAGGTTTTATTTCATTTCCTTCTAGACGGTTGAAATACTGTTGTCAAAAAAAAAAGACGGTTGAAATACCGTCTCACTTGACACCGACTAGTGGACCCGTGGGCCACACTGTGGTCAGCGGCGGGAGGCGCACGTTCTCGAACAAACTGGTCAGCCCAGGCGCCTAGCGGCCCAGCAGCCATCGTCACGGTCCATTCGAGTCCACTAGCCTTTGGTCTTGCGAAAGGCGCGAGATGGCCAGCAGCATCGAGCGGCCCCGCCGCCGCCCTTCCCCGGACCCCGTCGCCGTGCTCCGGGGCCACCGCGCCGCCGTCAACGACGCCTGCTTCCACCCCTCCCTCCCGCTCCTCTTCTCCGGGTACCCTCTCCCCTCCCCTCCCCTCAAGCTCTGAAGCCCTCCTCCCCGATCCTCCGCAGCGGCCTCGTGCTGCAAACCCATTAATTACTCTGCTGTGTAACGTCTGCTCTTTTCGTGATGGTCGTCCAGCGCGGCCGACGGGGAGCTCAGGGCATGGGACACCGCGAGCCACCGCACCGCCTCCTCGGTCTGGTTCGTAACTGCTCTCCCTCTGCTACTACTGGTGTGGTGGTTCGGTTTCGGGCGATTTGATGAGATGGCGTGGGGTCGTGTAGGGCTCATGCCGGAACGGCCGGGGTCTACTCGGTGGCTGCTGATGCTGGACTTGGGAACAAGATCATCAGGTGAGCACGTAAAGGTGAATTTCGTCAGGAACTGTTTTTTTAATGTTTCAGAAGAAATTAGCTCATCGTGTGATTCTTTTGCACAAGCCTACTTGAAATGTGCTAGATGCATGTAATGCGTCAGGATTGTAGCTATGAATGGCAATTTGAGTCAGTATAACATTTCATGTCTGAACTGCAACTGCAGAACACAGCTTTGCCGAATTGGAACTGTGCCGCAAGCACAACTCAGCTTCAGTGAATTTTTGAATTGATCTGAACTGGATCTAAATTCCCTATGTAAAATGCCCCTTATAAGCTAAAACTGGACTATCTATCAATCTGCTTATGCATTTCAAACTGCTTCAGGACATTGTACATTATAGATCAAAGAGATGTCAAGTGCAGCATAATTTTGGGTTTTGATAGATATTTATGTCTCTGATCTTGGTACTTATGCAGCCAAGGCAGGGATGGGACATGCAAATGCTGGGTGATTGAAGAAGCTGGCCTCTCACGGTATGACGTCTTGTTTGTGTACTCTACTAGCGGCTGGAACAAACTTTCGTTCCGGCACAATATGCAGGTCCCTGTATCTCCTTTATGAAAAAGAGACTAGAGATCTTTGACTTAAATAAACTCTGAAGAATGTAAATGTAAAATTCATCAAGAGGGTCTTCACTAGACAGCTTCCATTCTTTTCTTTTCTTTTTTTGAATGGACAGCTTTCGTTCTTATCCCTGAATGCAAAACAACTATCATCAGGGGACCAAACTTGGAGGCATACTTAGTATAATTTATGGTTCTTGTGGGCTTTTCCTTGTATGGATCTGGGATCGTGTCACTGACATGTGGGCCACCACATATCGATGACAAATTCAGGGGATTTTTAAAAATTCCAGTGCCATGTTAGGAAGGAATTTTCTAAATCCATTCTTTTTATCTTCTTCCAGGAGGCCCCTATTAACAGTCAAAACAAGCACATACCATTTCTGCAAGATGTCACTTGTGAAGTCTCCTTCTTTTACACATTGTGGGAGATCAGGCTCAAACTTTCCAACTAGTGATGTAGAGCCACAAAGAGTATCCATTGAAGAAAATACAGAGTCTCATGTTGTAAATCCTACAGAAGGCCCCCAAGAACATGAAGGTTATTGTGCAATCACTCTTGTAAACTCAGATGATTTTTCTTCCTCGTTGACTTCATTATGTGTTGGTTTTCTAGGCATTACCTCTAGTGGACGAAACACGATGGCAATTGCTGGTCAAGATTCGTCCCAGGTTAGTTCATGACTATGTCACCTTTTGTCCAAAATTTTATATATTGTATGAAATTTGTACTGTAGAATACTTAGATGAAGTGGTGCGGTACAGGAAGCTGTCTCAACGTCTGTGTTGTTTATTTATTTTTTTACGGTTGCTTTCGTGCAGTAACTCAAAGGAGAAAAAAAATCTGCAGGTTGAGCTTTGGGACATTACAAGTTCAAGGAAGATAATGAGCTTGCCCCAATCATCAAATGCTAATACAAAAGATCACCCTACTAAGCAAAAAGGTCTGTTTTCAGTTTTCAGCATTCCAGCTGTAGTTGTTTTACCTCATGACAAAATATCAGGTGTTATTGTCCTGTAGTTTTTGCTTGAGAGTCTTTAGATATTGTACTCTTATATCCTAAAGGTAATCAACTGACGATATTACTAAGAGCTGCATAAGTGAAAATGATTATACATTGATTGATGGCATTATACCTTTAACTTGGAGGATGATATTTCCTGATTTCTCCTTAAATTTATCTGTTTGAACACAAAAAAAGGGATTAAGACACTGTTTTTTCTGGCTTCTGTGACGGACTTATATTCAAGCTTTATTAACTGCCCATTGGATCTCGTAATGAAAATACTCAATTCCTGCCCTTATCTCAGAAACCTATTGTTTTTAATTCCACCTGTGGTCCATAAACTTCAATGGAGCCTAAACCCCCCTCTGGCATCACTAGACCCCCTGGAGCAAGGATGTATATATATGGTCTAGGATAGATCTCTCTTCAATAATATTTTACTAGAATGTGCTATAGTGCTCTATGTCTGCAGGACAGTCATTAAACTCTCTTTAAAGTGTTCAATGTCACTATTTGTGCTGAGTGATTGACGATAACTTATCCTGTTGATTGTAGGCCTGTGCATGGCTGTGCAAGCTTTCATCCCCTATGAATCTGCAGGCTACGTGAATATTCTGTCAAGGTTAATATTCAGATCAAGATTTTACAAACCCAATTTGTCCCTTTCATTGTCTGGTCTCCGTTCTGATCTTTGTTGAGGATTAAACAAGTTACCTTGGCATCTGTTACTTCCACTATTTATTCTGCTTGGTCTAGGAAGGAATCCTGCCACATGCCTCTGGGGCTGGTTACAGCAACCTTTATATTGGATTCACGAGCGAAATATCTTTGCACAATCTTTTCTTTTCAACTTTTATCTTTGCTGATCTTCAGTTGGACTGTTCACATGAAGTTTTCCAGTTTACATAATGTGTTATTATTTATTAACAAAGCTTTGGTTTAATTGAATCCAGTTACGAAGATGGAAGCACCCTTTGGTGGGATGTACGAAAGCCTGGGTTACCTTTATCTTCAGTGAAGTATCATTCAGAATCAGGTTTCATGTTGACCGCTCTCAGTTTTACACTTTAGGTGTCTAACTCCTATTTTTCAGTAATAGTTGATCTTCCTTTGGAATGAGTTGAGGTGTGATCTAATAAGGTGCAGGTGTGCAGCTTTATCCATTGCCATCGATGGATCTTGCAATGGTGGAATCTCTGGAGGCGCCGATGATAAAGTAGTCATTTTCACACTTGATCATCCAAAGGTTTGCCCATATTATTCTTTTCCTTTCCTTTCCCTTCCGTGCTCTTGTGACCATTAGTTATTTTTTGCCAAGTTTATGCAAATGCCATAATACATACAGGAAGTACCTACAGTAATTTATCATGGCATGGGATAAACATGTTTTTGGGCTATCTAAATTCTATCGATCAAGTTTCTGTATCAAATGAATGTGCAGTATATGTATTACTCCCTCCTTATTTTACAAGGCATATTTTATTTCGTAAGGGTAAGGCTTTGACTGACAATTACTCCTTCAACACATATTTATGTGATCCAAAAAATATAAATCATACATAAGTATTTTTTAATATGAATCTATAACGTCAATTCATGTCACAAACATTATGCATTAGTAGAGTAATTATTGGTAAAAGATCTGTCCTAATGAGGCGAAATAAAACTGAGGGAGTATGTGCCAGCTGTGATTTGTGAGCGTGTGAACGACATATATTGATATATACCGTGCTGCAGTGTTGCCATTCCAGCATTACAATTTTTTTAATGGAAATACTAACTACAGTATCCTGTAGATCATTATAAACATCATCTTGTCTTGGAGATGTAGTTTTTCTCTAATTACATGGGAGTGCAATTGCACAGTAAAACATAAGTTTTTTTTTTGTAGGGCACATTTGCTCTCAGGAAAGAAATAGAACTTGAGCGACCGGGCATAGCTGGCACAGCGATTCGGCCAGACAATAAGATTGCTGCAGCTGCTGGTTGGGATCACAGGTTTTTCCCCATTCTTGGCTTTTACAGTTTACTGTCGACCAGGATGGCAATTTCTTGTATCAACCTGTCATTAATTAAAATTAATCTTAGCATGGGGTTCCAGTGATCCTGGATGCCACTGAAAGAATATCGGAGGACTCCCAACTCAGCATCTCTTGCAGTTGCTGGCTTAGTGTTTGCAATTGTTGGATTTGTGTGATCCTTCTGTGTTTTTTTTTCTCTATCGCAGGATTCGAGTGTATAACTACAACAAAGGAAATGCTCTTGCTGTGTTAAAGTATCACAGTGATTCGGTATGCAACTTGTTCATCTGATTGTCTTCCTAACTTTCTCTTCATACTTAGCCAATTCATATGGATGCTACCTCCATGAGCTATTCCCTGTACTAAAAAGAAGTACAACATTATCATTCTCGCATCTATCAGAACCAAAAAAATATGTATGCATTTGTTCCTGCTTGGTGTAGAGATTTTGCTCCAATGCTCTTTTTTTTTCTTGCAGTGCAATGCGGTGACTTTTTCATCTGACTGCAAGCTGATGGCTTCCTGCTCGACGGACACCACGGTTGCATTGTGGGAGCTCTATCCCCCGAAACCCCAAAGCAAATTAGACATCATAAAAACGGATGAGGCCTCATGTTAATTTAGTTAGGCCCTCATTGCTGAAAAGTAGATTAGCAGATGCTACATTTTTTGCTTTGTATGTTAATGGAGGAGTGTTTGGGGGGTTTTGTCTCGCTATATGGGTGCCGTTTCTGGCTACAGAAATTTTCGTACGTCGGTGCAGTGGAAATCTAGAATTATATTATCACAATCCCGTTTGACTTTTTTTTCTTCTTCTGCAGTATTTTTCTCTCACAACAAATCTGTCATAAAAATCTGCATCAATATTTATCTTTCACAATAAACCTGCCGTACATATCTGCCGAATAGCACAAGCGAGGAATTTTTTTTAATATTTTTTCTATCTCTATTTTGCAAAAATATATGGTCCGCCCGAGATTTTGCAAAACTATACATCTGCCGCCGTGGCCTACGGCGTCAGGGACATAACGCCGTGGCCCACGGCGGTAGGAGCCGCCAGCAGTGGGCCCGTAGCGTGCGACAGACATAGCGCCGTAACCCACGGCGTTAGGGACATAGCGCCGTGGGCTACGGCGTTATGCCCTAGCGCCGTGGGCCATGGCGGCAGCAGGCCTGCTAGCGCCGTGCCCCACGGCGCTAGGATCTGGCTGCCTATATAACACCGAAATTCAGCCGAAAATGTCATAATAATTCGAAAAAAAAGAAAGAGAGGGGGAAGAGGAGAAGGGAGTGAGGAGGAGGTGGTGAAGGTGCGAAGCTCTGCCGGTTTTTCGTCTCGTTAGAGGTAATACTCTGATACTAAATAGTTTGAACTGTGATAATAGTAAAAATATAGTTTTAGTGTAGATCTGCTTAGTAAAAATATAGTTTTAGTGTAGCTCTGAGTAGATATATTTTGTAGTTGCAGATTCACTTGTTAATAGCGTTTTTTTTCATGCTGTCAGACATGTCGGATGATGTCAGTGTCAAGTTGTATTTCGGTAATGGGCAGATTAGATATGGTGAACATGGAGTTGACTTGCCAGAATTTGATTCGGTTGACCATGTGATTAAAAGAGCAGCTTCAAGAACTTGGGGGTCCATTACTGACTTTTTTTATAGGGCATTCCATGTAGATGCAGAGCAACATGACTTGTCCATTATGGCTCTAATCAACAGGAGTGAGTCATTATATTGGGAGTTTATGTCACTTCAAGACACTGAACATTGGAGGAGTTATATCAAAACAGCATGTGAAATAGGTTTGCCTGTGATGTTGTTTATCCAAGTTGTTCATAAAGCTGGGTCTAGTAGTCAAGTGCCTGAGGAGGGTGAGGCTGAACTACAAGCAGGAGATGGTCCTGCAACTGAGCCACAAGAAGGAGATGGTGCTTCCACTGAGGAAGAAGAAGGAGATGGTGACACACCCTTTCAGGCCCGTGGTGAAATTGACGAGGGGGACGTTAATGAAGAAGTACTCAGGCGGTACGAAATGGAGGCTGGTGAGGATGAACGTGGGTTGGAAGAGGACTCCTCAGATGATGAGGATGACCCGCTAGTTCCAAGGGACTGGGACAGTTATAATTTCTCACAGCTATTTGTCAATCCTGGTGAGAATGTGTCCTGAGAGTATATAGACAATAAGGTTTCTGTTGGCGCCATGTATAAGAGTGCAGTAGAGGTGAAGGATGCAGTGAAGAGGTGGGCCACCCTTACTCTGCAGAGAGAGTTCAGGGTAGTGAAGAGTTCTCCACATATATATGATGTACAATGTCTGAAGCCCAACTGTCCTTTTCGAGTGTATGCTTCCAAGGGCAAGTGGAAAAATTACTGGGAGATCAAATCTGTTGTGGATCACACTTGTGTACTTGAGCAGCTGGATGCAAGTCATCGTAATTTGTCATCCGGTTTTGTGGCCAGCCAGATGTTTGCTAAGATTGTGGAAAATCCTGCTTATGAGCCTAAGTCCATTATCTTGGCAATTGAGGAGAAATTTAGGTACCAGATAAGTTATGGTAAAGCATACATGGCAAAGAAGAAGGTAATGGAGATGAGGTGGGGAACTTACGAAGCATCCTACGACAGTCTGCCTCGATTGCTGAACACAATTGTCACGCTAAATCCTGGTAGTTATTATGATATCAAGACTTATAATCTTGTATCAAGGCCAGGGAAGCAAGTCTTGCAGCGGGCATTCTTAGCATTGGGTCCCACTATTGCTGCATTCAAACAGTGTCGACCAGTTATTTGCATAGATGGCACATTCCTAACAGGAAAATACAAGGGCACAATCCTTACAGCTGTGGCTACAGATGGCAACAATCAGTTGTTGCCATTGGCAATTACTTTTGCAGAGGGAGAGAATTGTGACAGTTGGTATTGGTTTCTGGAGAGATTAAAGCAGATGGTGGTGGGAGATGTGTCAGACGTGTGTGTGATACACGATAGACACAAAGGTATTTTGCAGGCCATTAATGACATCAAAGAAGGTAGTGAAGAGCGTAACAGAGCAGCACAATGGCCAGATGTGCATAGCAGGTGGTGCATGAGGCATATGAGAGCAAACTTTCATAGCCAGTTCAAGAACAAAGAACTTACACAATTGTTCAAGCGCTTATGTTCGACCAATCAGGAGAAAAAGTTCTACGACCTATGACAAAAATTAGATGATCTGACGAAGAAAGCATCAGAAGAGATAGCTAAGAAGCCAGTAAGTACTGAACCCGGGGAAGAGCCAGTTTCTCTGGAGGATGTGGGGCTAGATGCTCCAAATGTCAGAAGGAGAAGGGGACGTGCTGTGAAGACCTTCAGCCAGTGGATTCAGAATGAGCCTAAGGAGAAATGGTGTCTCCTTTTTGATAAGAGAGGTGTGAGACATGGGATAATGACAATAAATTTTGCTGAGGTGTACAACGCTGTTTTGCGTGGTGCCAGAGCTCAACCTCTTGTTGGTATCATTGAGTTCTTCTTGTACCGCACAATGAAGTACTTTCTTGACCGTGCTACTGCAGCACATGCAGCTATGCAGGACTGTCAGAAGGTGTATTCAACATGGATGACTGAGTACTTGAACAAAAAACAGAAGGCTGCTCTTGCTCACAGAGCTTACCCACAACCTCTACGTCGTGATCCTGACGAGGAAGTGCAGTGGAAATATCAGATAAGTTGCCAGTCCAAATCACAAAAAGCAAATGGTGAATTAACAATAAAAAAACAGTTATTATGAATCAGACATGCTCATACTCTTGCCAGAAGCCACTGCTGCTACACTACCCCTGCTCACATGTGATCGCTGCATGCCTTGCAACAAAGAATAAGCATTGGGGTCGCTACGTGTCTCAATACTTTCTGAAGCAAACCATTCTATACACTTGGAACCATACTATTGAGGGTTACCTGCATCTTGAAACTTTCACTCAAGACCCCAAAGACAGTGCGTTGTACATACCAAATCCAGATCCAACCATGTGCCAAGGTGTCGGTCGACGCAAGAAGAAGAGGATTAGGAACAACATGGATGAGGCTGAAGCTGGACCTCGGGTGCAGATATGCTCTAAGTGCAACAATCCAGGACACTCCTACAAGAAATGAACCGAAGCATTTTACTTTTCCACCGCCACTTCTACACCACCTTCAGCTAGTGCTCGTGGACGTCGTTCCAGTCGCTACAACGAAGGAATGCAGTGACCGTACTTGTTTGTGCTACCGTGTTGTAATATTTAAAATACTTATGCATGTTATCATCTTGTAATATTTGAACCATTTTATCTGGCAAGGTCTTGTAATATTTGAACTTATGCATGTTATCGTGTTGTAATAATTGAACTACCTTTTCATTTGCTTGTTGTTTTATTCTTGCCGTCAAATTTATTATCATATCCTGTTATGTATTGTTCTCTAATTTCAAATGAAACATGTAATGAATTATCATATTTGTCATCTTTTTTGTAGGCTTTCAATGGCTTCCTCGGGTCCTGAGTTGGATTTGGAGTTGCTCACCAGTAGGAAGGACAAGGTTGCGGTGCCAAAGGGGATCCACACTCCTATGTGCTACTGCGGTGACAACTGTAAGCTTGTTAAGTGCAACGTTCTCGGGTACTGCTACGGGATGAGGTTCTTCATGTGCGTGAACTACGAGCATGACCCCCTCCCACCATGTCGCAATGTTAAACCAAAAGTAAGAACAAACTGCATTATTAAATAAATAATATGTCATTGCTATTTTATTATGTGCTAGCTTGTCTTTGAAAAAAGACTCCACCTCCTCTCTGTGATTTTATGCAGTGGCTAGATTGTGAGCAGTCCGAACAAGACAAGCGTTACGTCGAGGAGACGGGTCGTTCAACACGTGAGAGGTGGCAAAGGATGGTTGAGGCAGAAAAACAAGAAGAAAAACGTAAGGAGCAGCAGCAGTAAATTCACATTCGCTGGGAGATCAAAGAACGTGAAGCGGCCGCGGCCCGTGAAGCAGATAGAGAGAGGAAGAGGGAGAGAGCTCGCCGGGCTAAGGAAGCTGGGCCGGATGCTATGAGGAAGGGGAAATACCCCCGTTGTACCCAGTAGACGTAGAGTACTCGACGCCGAGTGCTACTGTATCCATAAAAAATTATGATTTCATTTCATCATTCTCTAGAGTCGGGTTGTATCTTTAAGAACTTGATTTCAGATGCATTTCAGATGCAAATAGTAAAACTCGTACTAGGGTGTGTTTTCTGTGAACTGCACCAAACAGTGAACACATAGGGTGTGTTTTCTGTGAGTCACTGCAACAAACAGTGTACCTAGTACTAGGGTGTGTTTCCTCTGAGTCACTGCCCGTTTTCTTGCCCCGGATCGAATGGCCCACCGTCCAGTCTGCTTTATATGTGAGCACTCTTCTCCAGTCTCACTTCACAACACAACAAGCACCAATGAGTTCCTGGACTGGGGATGATGATGATGACTCCCTCGGTCCAGCACTGTGGAGCCAGCAAGATCCAGAGTTCAACAGCAATTTTCCAGTCTTAGACAAGAGAGATTTCAAATCCATACGTGATATTAGAAAGTACGCACCAAATCAAACGGTGAACTGGCCAAGGTGTGCACACGGTGAGTTCTGTGTGATGCAGGTTTACCAGGGATGGGACAACTCTGGTCGACGCTTCTGGCATTGCTCACGAGCATGGGTAAGCAAAACTCCTTGCCCTCTGTCCTTCATCATTGTATGATTTACTAATGTAATCACGGTTTCTGCAGTACTCCGAACAACCAGATAACTGCGGTTTCGTGCAATGGGTGGATCCCCTAGCTATTGACCCGTATCAAGAGTACATCAACTACCTCGAGGATGTTGTCATCTTCAACCTGAGGCAAGAACTCGCGTCGGCATTGGCTTCTCCAGATCCGACATCTACCAACGACGACGACGGACCGGTGACCGGACCAATGGTGGTGAAGACGAACACCGGGTGTGAGGACGAGTTCTGCTGTTGTCCGTGCCACGAGAAGAAGGACAACACTCCTCCAGCAACTCCACCCCCGCCACCGTCTGATCCAACTCCACCCCCGTCGGGGTACTACATGCCCTCCCAGCACTCCGGCGGGTCTATGATATCCGGGTTCTCCGGCTACTATTCGTACAACTAGACTACAAATGTTGTAATCGTTTATCTAAATTCTCTAAGGCACGTTAGGACTAGCAGCGGCACAAAATTAGGGTAATTGTGTCGCACGTGCCATTGCAAATGTTGTAATCGTTTATCTAAATTCGTCGTTAAGTATTAATGGTTCGTCGTTTTATCAATACTTCAAAAATTGAAATTTACCAAAAAAAAAATCCTACCGCCGCAGCGCACGGTGGTAGGTCTTACATACTGCCGTGGCCTGCGGCGCTACCTGGGGGCCACGCTGCCGCCTGGCGGTAGGCTCCTACCGCCGTGCCGCACGGCGGTAGGGACCTAACGCCGTGGCCCACGGCGGTAAGTCCTACGGGCCCACTGCTGGCGGCTCCTACCGCCGTGGGCCACGGCGTTATGTCCCTGACGCCGTGGGCTACGGCGGCAGATGTATAGTTTTGCAAAATCTCGGGCGGATCATATATTTTTGCAAAATAGAGATAGAAAAAATATTAAAAAAACCCAAGCGAGGCTGCTGAGATTTTCTGTCATGGGCCATGCCTGACGATGTACTTGGGCGAGGGATTGGGCCATGTTGTGCCTTGTTAGTTGGGCCCAGCCCATGAGAAGAAAGAACAACAGTGCTGGGTTAGGCCTTGGGCCGTGTAGTGCTGTGTGTGTTGGGCCTAACCTTTTGGGCAGGATCCTTGTAAAGCTTTGCAATTTTTGTTTGCAAAAGGTTTGTGTGTGATCAAGAACATGATGAAAACATAAAATGATAAAATCGATCAAAAAACAGCAATTGCTGCCTTTGCAACCATACTTGGCATATCATACATAACCTTCAACATTCTACAAATCCATGATAAGCGAGATACGAACACTCTTTAAAAATCATCGAAACTAAATGGCGCGAGACCGAGATGTATGCAATCTCCTTTCCTCTCGGGTCACTGCAAGACGATGGTCTCCAAGATCGTCATGCCATCGACCGCCCCGTCCCTCTGCTCCCGCGGCTGCGACGTCAGCGGGAACGCCTTGGTGAATGCCGCCAGCATGGCGCGTCTCGTCGCCACGGCGTCGCCGGAGGAGGCGGCGCCGCCCCTCGCGGCCGGCGACGACGACGCGGCCGTGGTGCCGTCCAGGGTGCCATCGAACGGCGCCTCGCAGAAGGCCATCATGGGCACGAGCCTCCTCTCCACCGACGCCGCCATTGGGGCGGAGGGATTCGATTTCGTCTTCGACGCGTTTGGTTTCGCTCGAGGGATCGTCTCTCAACCTCGGGCGGGGTTTATATGATCGAGGTGCCCGTGGGTTGCCGACTCGTTCCCGACTCGGAAGCCGACATGGTGCTGGGATGGAAGGCAAAGGCCAAAAGGGCAAAGGGGGTCTTGGAATTGGAGTCGGACTACTCGTGCAAACCGAGGTCGGATTGGCCGGAAGACCCTCGTGCGTGTCGATTGCTAGCTGAGTCATGTACTCGTGTCTCCGCCTCTCCGGCGACGGTGGCGCACGGGAAAGGGGAGGCCAAGCGCGGGTGAGAGGAGTATATGGGGGAAAATCACGATTAATTAATGGTTGTGATCTAAAGTAGGTGTTTCGTAAAAAATATGTTGTGATCAAACGCTGTAAATTAAAATAAAATATATTGCAACTATTTATCACAATATAATCCAAATTAGTCTCATTTGTTAAAACATGTTGGTGGCAACTTTCCTTGTATTGCTTCGCCCAACATGGATAGGCGGATGGAGCAACACGGTGTCAAACATATGTTTGCCGTTCTTTGTCGCCCATCGATATGGTGTTCCGTTTCACAAGACTAGTTAACATATTAGTCGGCTTTGCCAGTGAGATTGATGGCGAGATTGAGTGTCACACCCGAATTTAAAGGCAAATTCGAATGCTCATATTATATGTGCGTCAGGATCAAAGTTCACACATATAACGACTCAGTGATAACCAAAACACAGTGTCAAAACGTAAAGAGAGTATTAAACCTTATTACAGACCAAAATGTCTCATAAACGAACTATTATTAATGAGTAGCAACGCAGCGGATAGGGTCAACACCACAGGCAGTTGACTGGTGACACGTCCGCCTAGGATTCGTCGAAGTCTCCAGGGAAATCTTCAAACCTCTCCAAGTCTGAACAACATCCGGGTAGTGTCGTTGCAATAATAAAAACAAGCGTGAGCACATACCGTACTCAGCAAGCGAAAACATAATATAACATGCAAGGCTTTATAGTGGAGGCTGATGGGTTTAAGCATTCAGCATTTTAGTTAGTCAAGTTTTATTAGCAGCATAAATACTAACAAGTGTAAGTTTATACCAAACCCTCAATTAACATAAGAGAATAAACAACATAAATAAAGATAGATGCATCAAGTTAATCATTGGCTTCCATAGATTAATCATGTGAGGGTCCAGACCGCTCTTGACTGTGAGCACGGCTAATCGATTAGTTTTACACTCTGCAGAGGTTGTACACTTTCATCATAAGTCGCGTAAAAGTTCTAGGAACTTTAAACCCAACCATGCGATGCCGGCCAATCATCATACCACACTACCGAGGTGTAATTGCATAGGGACGCTACGAGGCCTTTACAAAGTTTCCCCAGGAAGTTGCAACCCACAAGGTTACCGGATCAGTTAGCAAGGTATAAAGTCCCCTAGCGGGTACCGTGTCTTAGCAAAGCCCAACTCCCCGCTAGAGCGAGTCCATACCCCACAGTATCGCCGCCCCTTGTCCTTATCAGGTAAAGCCACTCCTAACCAGGGTCACTAATTAATTAGCCAAGGCCAGAGCCATTTAGCTCTTGTGGTTGCATTGTTGTCCTGGGTGGTTCTCCATGTTCCAATTAAACAAGGTGATCTTGTATTAATGAAGATATAACATAAATAAATCAAGTTCATAAAGTTTCATTAATACCATCCACCAAGTTAAACATAGCAAGAGCTACCCAACAATAAAGTAAATATCCAGGTTGTTCAAGGTAAAGGGATAAAATAATCTAGTCATGTCCTTAATAGGGTCCCATCAATTTAATGCAAGCAAAAGTAAGAATAGTGTATTAAATGCATGTTGTATAGGTAAACAGGTATGCATCAAGGAAGACTTGCCTTCAACAATCCCTGCTGTTGTTCAGACACTTGAGCTTCTTGGTCTTCAAATCCTTCAGCCCAAACGTTCTCTACGCATCACATCAAGGTACATACAAGCACACAATAGAATAAAATAAGAAACAATCACCAAACAGTATGATCAAAGCAAAACAGGGGTAAAAAACTATTCTACTCTTCGATACGATCGTTTGGACATAAAGAACGCGAAAAACGGAGCTAAAACGGAGAAGATATGGCTAAAAGAAGGTGCAAGGGTCTATCTATGAAAAATCTAAGGTTTCAGGGGCCTAACTGTAAAAAACAGGGGCTAAAATATAATTAAACATATAAACTAGAGGGCTTCGGTGCAAAAACTTAAGACTGGACCTCGGCTACTAAAACTATAAACCTCAGGGTCTAAAACGTGAAGAAAAGGACTTATGTGCAAGGGTCTTTAAACGGTGGAAGGACCGGCTTGCAATTTTAGAAAGAGCAGGGGTTTTTCTGCAAAAAGACATGGTCACACGGGGGTTTAGGTCTGTTGACCGGTATTGACTCCGGTCAGATGGGATCTCGGCCCTTGATCTCAGATCCGACGCCCGGGGTTAAGCACAGGCGCGAGGCGGCGGCACTGCGGCGGCGAGCGGCGGCGCTGCGCTGAAATTCCGGCGAGGTCGCACGTCCGCGAGCTGGAGTGCTCGATTGCCACCGCGAGAAGGCCAAGGACGAAGCCCGCGACACGCTGAGGCGAACTAGAGCCACAGGGAGGGGAAATGGGCGGCGACGGCGGCCCGCGGCTCGGCGAGGCGGAGCTTCCACTCCGACGAGCGCGCGTATGCAAAACAAGGCCGGAGAACGACTACCAGGGGCGCGGATGCTCTTCTCACCTCCTCGCGGTGCTCCGGGTTAGCTTCCCGTCGACGGGACGGCGGCGGACCGGCAGATCAGAGACGGCGGCGTCTAGGGTTTCCGGTGGCGGCGCGGCTAGGGCTTTAGGGTTCGGGACTGGGGCAGCGGCGTCCTTAAGTAGGGCTGGTGCCGTGCCTTGACGCGCAGGCCACGAGTCCGAGGCGGAGGGGCGCGCGTGCGGCCGCGGGACTCGCGCGCGGGCGAAGTCCGGCTTGGGCACGGCTGGAGGTCGGGGATGACATCCCGACCCCACCTGCCAGCGGCTGCAGGCGGAGGAGAACGGGCGGGCCGCGTTGGGCTGGATGCTAGCTGGGCCGGGACGCGAAGCGGATTGCGGGAAGAGATAGAGGGGCGCCGGTAGACTTCTTCAGCTGGGCTTTAAACACGAACTGGGCCAGAAAGGAGAAGGGTTTAAGGTTTAAAAGAAAAGCTTTTTGAAATTTTAAAAAGAACTCAAACACTTTGAATTCAAATTCAAATTTGAATTCCACCAAATATAAATAATGCATCAGCATGAAATGCAACAATAAACTGCTATATTTATTTATTTAATTTTCAAAAATATATTTAAATGCCTAAAAATTCAAATACACCTTATATTCCTTAAACTCAAAACCTTATTTCTAGCAAATTTTATTGAGAACAATTTTTTTGCAAAATTAGGGTGTTACATTGAGCTCCATAAGAGCACCTCCAATGTTAGTATTTTAGAGGTGCTCTGAGGAGGGGCCAAGAATTATGAGACCGCTTCACGCTGGAGCATGGGTTGCCAAGAGACACCACCTTAGCCACATTGTTTGCACTACGGGAAACCGTGGGTTTGCTGTGCGTCATGTGCGATGTGCGCACGACAAAAGCTCAAATACTCTCGGCAAACAGTTTGTCGCGAGCCGCCCTCAGCAAAGGGCAAACGTCGGTTTTCCGGTAGTGTTGCTTGGACGTCAGGGCTCCGAGTAAAATATGTTTCAGGGGGAAAAGTTGTGGGTGCATTGTTGCTAGGCAGGTGGGGGAGAGAGAAGGAAAGTTTGAGTGTTGATTTTTATTTGTATATCAGAGTTGGAGCGGCTACAGTGAGGAAATTGGCCTGAGCGCTACCTCGCTAACATGTCTTCGGTAGCTCGGTGCTACTTTCTCATATGAATATACGTTGTTGCTTCTCTAAGGCTGAGTCCAACAGCGGGAGGCAAAAAGCTCGGTACTGTGCTCGCTCGGATTGCTCTCCAACAGAGAAGGTAAACCGCGATGCAGTTTTCCCACGCAGGAGAGAGGAGATGCAATTGCATCTCCTCTCTCCTTGAAGGCATCTGCGCCCGAGAGGGGCGGGAGAAGGCTGGCTGTGCGCGGGAGGGGGCGGGAGACCGCGCGCCTGCCGGGAAGGAGGTTCGTCGCGGGGAGCTGCCGGAGATGGCGGGACCCGGCGACCTGCGGGCAACGACGACGACCCTGGGCCCCCGAGCCACTCGGTGCGCCGCCGACGGTGGGATGGGAGCTCCGGTGGAGCTTCACGGCCGGGGAAGAGCGCCGAGGCGGAGGAAGCGGGCCCGCGTCGCCGCACCGCTGCCGCCGCCTGTGAGATCCGCCGCTGCGCGAGCTCCTCCACCGCCTGCAAGATCCGCCGCGGACGGGCAGGTGAGGTGCGCAGAGGATGTTGAGGAGCGCGGTGTGACGCCCCAGGTTTTTAATTAGCGTCATTAACGTTAATGACTGTTTTAGCTGAGTCAAACCTGATGACATTGGTCAAACCTAGGTCAACCTGGGTCATCACCTCGAAAACCTCACCAACAATCCCTAATGACCCTCTTGATCAAGTCAACTCACACTTGTGGTCAACCCTTGGTCAAAGGCACGGTCAAACCCCACTTAAGCCCTGATGTCTTTGAACGTCTTCCGGAACTTTTGCCGCGTTCTCCAAATTTCACCTAAACACTTCAAAATCTCCCAATATTGTGACAACCCGCCCAGGAAAATACCGTACTATCACCTAAACCAATCCACTTTGGTCATTAAGCAATAATAAAGTATCATCCTGTCGTTAGTTGTCGGGTTAACGCCCGGTAAATCACTTGGATATCAACAAAGGATCGAACATATGCATTAAAACTCACGCGAAGGCGAGTCCAGAGTACACTACACCAATTTAAAACCAAACTGCCTTGAAGGGGTTTAAGTATTACAAACCCTTGTTCATGACAATAATTAAAGGTTCAGAGTTTGAAAACAGCGGAAATACATAAACTAGCGCAACGGTAAACATCACAGGAGGTCGTCCGTGATGTCATCACTCGTCGTCATCCACCCATTCCAGCTCCCAGCCGGGTGGAATCTCACCAGGCCAAACAACACCTGCAACCACATTATTAAAGCAAGGTTGAGTATACTAATACTCAGCAAGACTTAACCGTCGGGTGACAACTACATCACCAAACTCTAGACATGAAAGGCTTTTTGGCCGGGGGAGTTCTTTTGCTGAAAAGCAACAAAGAGTACGTCCTTACTTTCCATATTTTAGCACAAATTCTAGTTGATTACCATTTCTAAGTGAGCCAACTAAGTCAACCAAGAATTGTACAAACAATTAATTCAAGCAGTAATATTCACAAAGTTCCATCATTAAGGGATATCATGGCCAGTTGATTAAGCAGTCTCGGATAACGGTGAGAGGCCGACAATCGATTGATTTATAACCTTGCAAGGTGGACCTAAACACACGGAGGGTGCATACCCCAAGAACTACAACAAAAATGAAACGGGGTATACACCGACCACACGGTTCCCATCTTTCTCCGGATCGGGATCAGACCTACAGTCCTCGGTACAGGGCTTACTAGAACGTCACGCCGGATCGCCCAGATTCGCACAGGTACCCCACTATTGCAGGCAGGGGGACACACAAGGTGTCCTAAGGGTAGTAGGGAAAAGTTCCCTTACCGTGTCCATCAGGTACTAGGTTTACCGGTCCCATTCCCGGCAAGTGCTTAGTACGTTCAAAAGCTTAGCCTACGAAAGCCATTGGACCGGAGCCCAAATCCCATGCTCTTACCACACGAGCAATCCATTTATAAAGATCTTATGATTCCAACATAAGAGCCTATTCTCGCGAGTGACGAACATCACTCGACTTGTACCGGTCCTATAGCATAGCAGCTATCGACCTAGCATGCTAGTATAAGAACATAGGTACCTAAGGGTCATGCATCTAGGGTTTCAAGTCAACTCCTGAAACGTAAATGCACAATCATAGCAAAGGTAATTGCAAAATTTTCAAAAGAAGGGTTAATGATTCGGGGCTTGCCTTCGCTGGCAAGGTTGGCCTTGGGCCCTTCTGGACTTTGGTCCAGGTCTTGCTCTACAGCGATGTAGTACACGTCTCCGTCAGCTCCTTCGTCTCCTCCTTCCGGCACAGGCGTACGGCTACCGTCGGGAAGATCTACACGGGATGCAATGCAAGATTTAATTGACGGTTTTCAATTTGATTAATTACCAAACAACAAATGACAACCATGGGGTGCATGGTTGACCACATTCACCTTGACAAACACACATTTGGTTTAAACTTTCTATTAAAGTAATTTCCTGTGGTGCTTTTTTATTTATTCTTTTTGATAGTGATTGTGTACATATTTATGTGGATCAATAATTTAAATTTCACCAAACAGCCAGGGTGTGTCACTTAGCTTCATAGCATGATCACATCACACACACAAGGTCATTAAGTGTGATTTGGTGATTTTCCAATTCAATTTAATATTAAGCCTTAAAAGGCTACCATAGCTTTTATTCACAAAACAACTTAATAAAATTCAGTGGGGTGTGTTATGAAGCATTACAAACCTATACAAAGCCACTGCACACACATGTACACTTATGAGAGCTATGAAATTAATATACCAAAAATAATAAACTCTAGCAATTCCAAACATGATAAATACATACAAAAATAAATACACATCAAAATGATTCCAACTTTCTCACACATGGCCTCTGGTCCAAATCTAAGCTAGGCATGCAACATATACACCTAGAGCTACTATAGATCTTTGGTTATGCATTTACAAAGAAAATCAAGCATATTTCAAGAATAAATATTTCTGGCTATTATAAAATCATGTTTAATTCACCAGAGGTGAATTTTGGCATAAGAAGACAACATGCAGAAGTTGGGAACAAAAATTTAAATATTTTTAGCTACAAAAATCATTTAGACAGATTATGCAGAAATAGAAAACAATTCATAATAAAATATTTACAACATAACTTTGTGCAATTTTTGGTACAGGATCTAGGCATGACATTACACACAACATATCCAAAATTCAGCTACAGAGCACATGTATATTTTGAGATACAACAGATCTAGGTTTATCAAACTTCTATTTTTAATGCAAAAACTATCAGGAAAAACTATGGACATGCTTTAAACAAGTTGTAGTTCTCTTCACAAGGAATCTAACAAAATTTGGTTTGAATTTTTCTGATTTTTCTATGATTTTCTATGAATTTTACAAGTTTCAGCCAAAACTGCAACACTATTTAAGATTCCCTTTACAAGCAGGCCCCTGAAGGTTTCTTTCCTATTACGGATTGGTCCTCGGTTTGCGAAAAGACCCTGGAAAGAACATGGACTTCGCAATGTGGTCCAGACCACCGGGGGCGGCGCGGCCGGCCCAAAATCCGGCGGCTCCGGCGGAGCTCGCGGCCGGGGAAGAGGTGGGGGAGGACTAGGGGTTCACCTGCGACTGATTTGCGGCCGAAGTTGGGGTCGGGAATGGGCCGGCGCGCGGGCTCGGCGGCACCAGGCTGCAGCGGTCGCTGCGAGCTCGCCTCCGGCGAAGCTGCGGCGAGGCCGGGCCAATGCGCGGCACTGGAGGCTCCAGGGGTTCCTAGTGAAGGCGGCTAGGGTACCACACGGCTGCAGAAAGGAGCAGGAGGGGAAGCTCGGTGGCGGCGGCATTTGTGGCGGCCATGGCGGGCGTGCGCACGCGCGTGAGGCACGGCGGGCTGGCTTTTATAGCCGGGGCGGCTTCCTGCCTTCGCGACGAAGGAATGCCCGGCGTTAACGCCGCGGTACGGCGGCCGGCCTTGGTAGGCGTGCGTGGCAGGGAGGGGACGGGCGGACCTGCGGACAAATGGCGGCGCGGTCCGGGCGGCGAGTGCGGGCGCGGCGCGTGGCAGGGCCTGGGGTCCACCGAGGTCGCGCGGGTCACGGCTCACAGACCGACGGTCACGGGCCTGCCTCGACGTGCACGTACGGCGGCGTACGGCGCGGCGCGGCGCGGCACGCGCAGGCGCGCTCTGGAGCGCGAGAACAACGTCGCGGCGCGACACGCTTCGGTGCAACACGGTTTAGCCGTCTTGGACCCAGTTTTTCTCAAAATTTTGCAACTAAAGTGCATCAAGGTGTTTATACCAAAGTTGTAGATCAAAGACCCCTCTACAACTTTTACAAAGGTTGTCCTATGTTTTACTCAAAGGTTTGAGCATAAACGGCAGGTAAAGTTGCTGGTTTTCCATGGCGCTGATGAATAGTGAAAGCTGCAGTTGACCAAGTTTTTCACCCTTTTCCACTCAAAATTTGAAATGCCACCCAACATGAAAGTTGTGTCTCTCGAAAAACTGGACAACTTTTATATTGGGAGATTTTGAAGTGTTTAGGTGAAATTTGGGGAACACGGCAAAAGTTCTAGAAGGACTAGGAGTGACAAGGGGTTTGACTAGGGTTTTAGCTAGGGTTTGACCAAGCTTTGACCACAACAGTGTGTTGACTTAATTAAGAGGGTCATTAGCACTAACTAATGGTATTTAAACACCTGAGGTGTTACAGCCTACCCCCCTTAAAAGGAATCTCGTCCCGAGATTCGGAAATCACAGACAAAGGTAGGGTAAGGTTCTTACCGTTTCGTGATTGAAGAAAACCCGGATACTTGGTGTTGAGAAAATGCTCGGTCTCCCAAGTAGCTTCTTCTTCAGTATGGTGACTCCATTGTATCTTGTACATCTTCACGGTATGTCTCCTAGTTTTTCTTTCTTTTTGATCTAGCACTCTCAACGGATGCTCGACAACTGAAAAATCTGGCTCGATCCAAGCATTTGCTTCCGTGATTACCTCTGTCTTGGGTACCTTTACGCCTTTCTTCAATTGTGTCACATGAAACACATTGTGCACAGCAGAGAATCGATCCGGAAGTCGGATGCGATAAGCGACTGGTCCACATACCTCGATGATCTCATATGGGCCAATGTAACGTGGGGCTAATTTCCCTTTGACTCCAAACCTCTGTACACCTTTGGTCGGTGAAACTTTGAGGTATACGTAATCACCCACTACATAGCGTCGGGGTGCTGTCCCTTTGTCATGGTAACTCTTTTGCCTCATTTGAGCTAACTTCAAGTTTTCTCTGATCACTTTCACCTTCTCTTCTGCGTCTTTAGCTAAATCTGGGCCAAAGAGTGTTCGCTCTCCGGCTTCTGACCAATTCAAAGGAGTTCGGCATCTTCGTCCATAAAGAGCTTCAAATGGTGCCATCTTTAAACTAGCATGATAACTATTGTTATAAGAGAATTCTGCCAAAGATAGACACTTGTCCCAACTCTTATCAAAATGCATGATGCTTGCTCTCAGCATGTCTTCCACAATTTGATTGACTCGCTCGGTCTGACCATCGGTCTGAGGATGATAACTTGAACTACGAATCAATTTGGTCCCCAAAGATTCATGCAATTGTTCCCAAAAATGAGCCACAAATTGAGTACCTCGATCAGAAACAATGGTCTTGGGAATCCCGTGCAGGCGCACGATTTGGTCGACATAGAGTTCTGCATAATCTTGGACGGAGTAAGTGGTGTGCACTGCGATGAAATGAGCAGTCTTGGTCAGTCGGTCCACTATAACCCAGATAGAATCCTTCTTTCTGGCGGTCAGGGGTAAACCCACAATAAAATCCATACTTATGTCATCCCACTTCCACAAAGGTATAGTCAGTGGTTGAAGTACACTGGCTGACTTCAAATGGCTGGCTTTGACTCGATGACAAGTATCACACTCTGCCACATATTTAGCTATGTCTACCTTCATGTTTGACCACCAAAAGTTCTTCCTCAAATCTTGATACATTTTGGTGCTTCCGGGATGAATGGAGAATTTGGAAAGATGAGCTTCATCGAAAATTTCCTTTCGGAGTTCCGGATCAGCAGGAACTACAAGACATTGCTCGAACCACACCACATCTTTTGAATCCTTATGGAAACAACTATACTTGGGGTCCTCTTCAGCTAATTTCTGTTTTATTAGCTGGACGCCTTCATCATTGAGTTGAGCCAAAACGATTCTGTCATATAGATTGGACTCAGCAGAAATAGCATTCAAATTCCCTTGCTCTACAATTTCCAATCGAAGCTTCCTCAAGTCTTCACATAAAGTCTCACTATACGATTCCACAGTTAAGCAGTTGCAGTGAACCTTACGGCTAAGTGCATCTGCAACAACATTGGCTTTTCCGGGATGATAGTGTACTTCTAGATCATAGTCCTTTATCAATTCCAACCATCTTCTCTGTCTCATATTCAATTCTGATTGGGTGAAGATATACTTAAGACTCTTGTGATCGGTGAAGATATTACAGCGGTTTCCCATAAGATAATGCCTCCAAATCTTGAGAGCATGAACAACCGCTGCTAACTCAAGATCGTGGGTCGGGTAGTTCACTTCATGGGGTCGAAGCGATCGTGAGGCGTAGGCAATGACTCGATTCTCTTGCATAAGAACACAACCGAGACCAGTGCCCGAAGCATCACAAAAGACTTCAAACGGTTTGGAATTATCTGGCTGCACTAGCACTGGGGCTGTGGTCAAATGTTGCCTCAATGTGTGGAAAGCTTTTTCACAATCTTCGCTCCACACAAACTTGACTCCCTTCTTTAATAGTTCAGTCATAGGTTTAGCGATCCTGGAAAAATCCGGAATGTAACGACGATAATAGCCTGCTAAACCCAGAAAACTGCGGATTTGATGTACGGTCTTGGGTGGAACATATGCATTAAAACTCACGCGACGGTGAGTCCAGAGTACAAACACAATTTAAATTCAAATTATTACAAACCATTGTTCATGACATGAAGTAAAGGTTCAGAGTTTGAAAACAGCGGAAATAAATAAACTAGCGCAACGGTAAACATCATAGGAGGCCATCCGTGATGCCATCACTTGTCGTCATCCACCCGGTCAACAACACCTGCAACAACAGTTTTAAAGCAAGGCTGAGTATACTAATACTCAGCAAGACTTAACCGTCGGGTGATAACTACATCACCAAACTCTAGACATGAGAGGCTTTTTGGTCGGTGGAGTTCTTTTGCTGAAAAGCATCGAAGAGTATGTCCTTACTTTCAATATTTTAGCACCAAGGTCTAGTTGATTACCATTTCTAAGTGTGCCAGCTAATTCAAGCAAGAATTGTACAAATAATTAATTCAAGCAGTAAACTTCATCAAATTCCATCATTAAGGGATATCATGGCCAGTTGATTATGCAGTCTCAGATAACGGTGAGAGGCCGACAATCGATTGATTTAAACCTTGCAAGGTAGACCTAAACACACGGTAGGGTGCCCCCGCGAAGACAACCATCCAGGCGGTTCCCAAAAGTCCTCGGCTTGGGATCAAAGCTTACCATCCTGGGTACAAGGTTATCTGGCGTACCCCGCAAGGCACCCAGCTTCACACATGCACCCCCTTCCCCGGTAGCTAGCCGGGTAGGTGATTGCTCAAGATTTGTAAGGAAGAGTTCCTGCACCGTCTCTTTAAGGTACTAGGCTTACCGGTCCCATTCCCGACAAGTGCTTAGTACGTTCTAAAGCTTAGCCCACGAAAGCCACTGGACCGGAGCCCAAATCCCATGCTCTTACCACGTGAGCAATCCATTTATAAAGATCTTATGATTCCAACATAAGAACCTATTCTCGCGAGTGACGAACATCACTCGACTTGTACTGGTCCTATAGCATAGCAGCTATCGACCTAACATACTAGTAAGGAACATAGGTACCTAGGGATCATGCAACTAGGGTTTCAATTCAACTCCTGAAACGTAAATGCGCAATCATATCCAACATAGTTGCATAATTTTAAAAAGACAGGGTTAATGATCCGGCACTGTTCACCAGCGCCATGAAAAACAGGAACTTGGCGAGCAGTTTATGCAAGATTCGTTGAGAAAAACACCATAGAGCCTTTGTAAAAGTTGTAGAGGGTTAGTAGATCTGCAACTTTACTATTTACACCTTGGAGCACTTTAGTTGCAAATTTTGGAGTAATTCGCTTTCAAACAGGGCCAAATGAAATAGCTTGACGCCGTGCCGCGACGTCACGCCGGCCAGAGCGCCGGGCGCGCCCGAGCGCGAGCGCCGTGCCGCGTGGCGCCACGCCACCTCGGCGTCCGGCCCGCGCCTTCCCGAGGCCGCGCGCCTTCCCAAGGCCGCGCGCCCCTTCAAAATTTGGGGAATAAACGTGGTCAAAAGGGGCTAAACTGAATTGAACCGACGCGTGCCGCGCCACGGCGTCGTGGCCGCGCTCCAGAGCACGCCCGCTCGCGCGCCGCCACGTCGACGCGCCGCCATACGCCGCCGTACGTGCACGCCGAGGCGGGCCTGCGACCGCCGGTCCGTGCGCCGCGCTTCGCGTGACGTATCCCCCTGCCACGCGGAGCTCCCTCACGCGCCAAGCCGACCACACGCCGTTGCCCGCCGGACTGACCGTCCGCCCCCTGCCTGCGCGCCTGCCGAGGCCGGCCGCCGTACCTGCGGTTTAATGGCCGGGGCATCCCTTCGCGACAAAGGCACTGCCCCTCTCCCTGTCCCCGGGCTATAAAAGCGGCCGCCGTGCCCTCCCTTGCGCGCCCACGCCGAGCGCCGCTCCCTGAGCCCCGCCGCCGCCTCTGCCATTCATGCCGCCGCCCAGAGGCTTCGCATTCCCCTTATTTGCACCACCGCCCGAGCATCCGCGCGGTTTCCCTGCATCACACCGGAGATTCCTCGGCCACCCCTTGCCCCGCTTTGCGCCACCCCTCGCCGGACTGCAAGCCACCGCGGCCGCCGCTCGGGTGCGCCACCGAGAGCCATCTCCGGGCCATCCTCCGCCCCAACTCCGGCCACCACCGAGCCCTAGGTGAGCACCTGGTCGAGCTCCGCCCCTTACCCGGCCGTCCCCGCCGCCGGAGCCGGCGAATTCCGGCGAGCCCGCGCCGCCCCTTGGTCCAGGGACCCAATTGCAAGCTTGTGTTTCTTCCTAGGGGCCTGAGAGTAAACCGAGGGTATATCTGTGAGACTTTAAATCTTTCCAGGGACCCCGGTGCAAATCAGTTTCTTCAAATAGTAGAGCAGTTTTGCTGGATCTTGTAAAATCCGTAGAAAATCAAAGAAAAATCACAAAAACGCAAACTCAATTTTGTTGGATTCGTTGTGAAGAGCACTACAACTTCTGTAAAGCATGTCCATAGTTTTTCCTGATAGTTTGTGCATGAAAAATAGAAGCACGTAAAATCTAGATCTATTGTATCTCCAAATATACATGTTATCTATAGCTTAATTTTGGATATGTTGTGTATAATGTCATACATAGATCCTGTACAAAAAAGTGCACAAAGTTACAGAGTAAATCTTTTTATATGATTTATTTTGTATTTATACAGAATCTGTCTAAATGATTTTTGTAGCTAAAAATAATTAGATTTTTGTGCCCAACTTCTGCATGTTGTCTTTTTATGCCAAAATGCACCTCTGGTGAATTAACAATGATTTTATAATTGTCAAAAATATTTATTCTTGAAATATGCTTGATTTTCTTTGTAAATGCATAACCCAAGATCTATAGTAGTTCTAGGTGTATATGTTGCATTCCTAGCTTAGATTTGGACCAGAGGCCATGTGTGAGAAAGTTGGAATCATTTTGATCTGTATTTATTTTTGTATGTATTTATCATGTTTGGAATGGCTAGAGTTTATTATTTTCGGTATATTAATTTCATAGCTCTCATAAGTGTACATGTGTGTGTAGTGGCTTTGTATAGGTTTGTAATGCTTCATAACACACCTCACTGAATTTTATTAAGTTGTTTTGTGAATAAAAGCTATGGTAGCCTTTTAAGGCTTAATATTAAATTGAATTGGAAAATCACCAAATCACACTTAATGACCTTGTGTGTGTGATGTGAATCATGCTATGAAGCTAAGTGACACACCCTGGCTGTTTGGTGAAATTTAAATTATTGATCCACATAAATATGTACACAATCACTATCAAAAAGAATAAATAATAAAGCACCACAGGAAATTACTTTAATAGAAAGTTTAAACCAAATGTGTGTTTGTCAAGGTGAATGTGGTCAACCATGCACCCCATGGTTGTCATTTGTTGTTTGGTAATTAATCAAATTGAAAACCGTCAATTAAATCTTGCATTGCATCCCGTGTAGATCTTCCCGACGGTAGCCGTACGCCTGTGCCGGAAGGAGGAGACGAAGGAGCTGACGGAGACGTGTACAACGTCGCTGTAGAGCAAGACCTGGACCAAAGTCCAGAAGGGCCCAAGGCCAACCTTGCCAGCGAAGGCAAGCCCCGGATCATTAACCCTTCTTTTGAAAATTTTGCAATTACCTTTGCTATGATTGTGCATTTACGTTTCAGGAGTTGACTTGAAACCCTAGATGCATGACCCCTAGGTACCTATGTTCTTATACTAGCATGCTAGGTCGATAGCTGCTATGCTATAGGACCGGTACAAGTCGAGTGATGTTCGTCACTCGCGAGAATAGGCTCTTATGTTGGAATCATAAGATCTTTATAAATGGATTGCTCGTGTGGTAAGAGCATGGGATTTGGGCTCCGGTCCAATAGCTTTCGTAGGCTAAGCTTTTGAACGTACTAAACACTTGCCGGGAATGGGACCGGTAAACCTAGTACCTGATGGACACAGCAAGGGAACTTTTCCCTACTACCCTTAGGACACCTTGTGTGTCCCCCTACCTGCAACAGTGGGGTACCTGTGCGAATCTGGGCGATCCGGCGTGACGTTCCAGTAAGCCCTGTACCGAGGACTGTAGGTCTGATCCCGATCCGGAGAAAGATGGGAACCGTCTGGTCGGTGTATACCCCGTTTCGTTTTTGTTGTAGTTCTTGGGGTATGCACCCTCCGTGTGTTTAGGTCCACCTTGCAAGGTTATAAATCAATCGATTGTCGGCCTCTCACTGTTATCCGAGACTGCTTAATCAACTGGCCATGATATCCCTTAATGATGGAACTTTGTGAATATTACTGCTTGAATTAATTATATTGTACAATTCTTGGTTGAATTAGTTGGCTCACTTAGAAATGGTAATCAACTAGAATTGGTGCTAAAATATTGAAAGTAAGGACGTACTCTTTGTTGCTTTTCAGCAAAAGAACTCCCCCGGCCAAAAAGCCCCTCATGTCTAGAGTTTGGTGATGTAGTTGTTACCCGACGGTTAAGTCTTGCTGAGTATTAGTATACTCAGCCTTGCTTTAAAACTGTTGTTACAGGTGTTGTTTGACCTGGTGAGACTCCACCCGGCTGGGAGCTGGAATGGGTGGATGACGATGATGATGGCATCACGGACGGCCTCCTGTGATGTTTACCGTTGCGCTAGTTTATTTATTTCCGCTGTTTTCAAACTCTGAACCTTTACTTATTGTCATGAACAATGGTTTATAATACTTAAACCCCTTCGGGGCAGAATTGATTTAAATTGGTGTAGTGTACTCTGGACTCGCCTTCGCGTGAGTTTTAATGCATATTTGTCGATCCTTATTGCTATGTAAGTGATTTCACCGGGCGTTAACCCGGCAACTAACGACAGGATGATACTTTATTATTGCTTAATGACCAAAGTGGATTGGTTTAGGCAATGGTACGGTATTTTCCTGGGCGGGTTAACACTATTTACTCAGTGGCAAGGTTTCTTTCCTGTAACACCTCAGGTGTTTAATTACCTTAATTAGTGCTAATGACCCTCTTATTTAAGTCAACACACTGTTGTGGTCAAAGCTTGGTCAAACCCTAGCTAAAACCCTAGTCAAACCCCTTGTCACTCCTTGTCCTTCTAGAACTTTTGCCGCATTCCCCAAATTTTACCTAAACACTTCAAAATCGCCCAATATAAAAGTTGTCTAGTTTTTCGAGGGACACAACCTTGCTTTTGGGTGGCATTTCAAATTTTGAGTGGAAAAGGGTGAAAAACTTGGTCAACTGCAGCTTTTACTATTCATCGGCGCCATGAAAACCAGCAACTTTGCCTGCAGTTCATGCTCAAAAGGTTGATCAAAACACCTGTCAGCCTTTGTAAAAGTTGTAGAGGGATCTTTGATCTACAACTTTGCTATTTACCACTTAGTGCACTTCAGTTCAAAATTTGGGAGATAAACGTGGTCAAAAGGGGCTAAACTGAATTGCACCGAAGCGTGTCGCGCCGCGACGTCGTTCTCGCGCTCCAGAGCGCGCCTGCGCGTGCCGCGCCGCGCCGCGCCGTACGTCACCGTACGTGCACGTCGAGGCAGGCCCGTGACCGTCGGTCTGTGAGCCATGCCCCGCGCGACGTCGGTGGACCCCAGGCCCTGCCACCGCGTGACGTATCCCCCTGCCACGTGGAGCTCCCTCACGCGCCAAGCCGACCACACGCCGTTGCCCGCCGGACCGACCGTCCGCCCCCTGCCTGCGCGCCTGCCGAGGCCGGCCGCCGTACCTGCGGTTTAATGGCCGGGGCATCCCTTCGCGACGAAGGCACTGCCCCTCTCCCTGTCCCCGGGCTATAAAAGCGGCCGCCGTGCCCTCCCTTGCGCGCCCACGCCGAGCGCCGCTCCCTGAGCCCCGCCGCAGCCTCTGCCATTCACGCCGCCGCCCAGAGGCTTCGCGTTCCCCTTATTTGCACCACCGCCCGAGCATCCGCGCGGTCTCCCTGCATCACACCGGAGATTCCTCGGCCACCCCTTGCCCCGCCTTGCGCCAACCCTCGCCGGACTGCAAGCCACCGCGGCCGCCGCTCGGGTGCGCCGCCGAGAGCCATCTCCGGGCCATCCTCCGCCCCAACTCCGGCCACCACCGAGCCCTAGGTGAGCACCTGGTCGAGCTCCGCCCCTTACCCGGCCGTCCCCGCCGCCGGAGCCGGCGAATTCCGGCGAGCCCGCGCCGCCCCTTGGTCCAGGGACCCAATTGCAAGCTTGTGTTTCTTCCTAGGGGCCTGAGAGTAAACCGAGGGCATATCTGTGAGACTTTAAATCTTTCCAGGGACCCCGGTGCAAATCAGTTTCTTCAAATAGTAGAGCAGTTTTGCTGGATCTTGTAAAATCCGTAGAAAATCAAAGAAAAATCAGAAAAATACAAACTAAATTTTGCTGGATTCCTTGTGAAGAGCACTACAACTTCTGTAAAGCATGTCCATAGTTTTTCCTGATAGTGTTTGCATGAAAAATAGAAGCAGGTAAAATCTAGATCTATTGTATCTCCAAATCTACATGTGATCTATAGCTTAATTTTGGATATGTTGTGTATAATGTCATACCTAGATCCTGTACAAAAAAATTGCACAAAGTTACAGAGTAAATCTTTTTATATGATTTATTTTGTATTTATGCAGAATCTGTCTAAATGATTTTTGTAGCTAAAAATAATTAGATTTTTGTGCCCAACTTTTGTATGATGTCTTTTTATGCCTAAATGCACCTCTGGGGAATTAATAACAATTTTATGTTTGCCAGAAATATTTATTCTTGAAATATGCCTAATTTTCTTTGTAATTGCATAACTCCAGATCTATAGTAGCTCTAGGTGTATATGTTGCATGTCTAGCTTAGTTTTGGACCAGAGGCCATGTGTGAGAAAGTTGGAATCTTTTTTATGCTTATTTATTTTCATATGTATTTATCTTGCTTTAGTAGCTAGCTTTTGTTATTTTCGGTATGTTTAATTTCATAGCTCTTTTAAGTGTGCATGTGTATGCAGTGGCTTTGTATAGGTTTATAGTGCTTCTAAAACACACTCTCTGAATTTTATTAATTTATTTCATGAATAAAAGCAGTAGAGGCCATTAAAGCTTAATATTAAGTTAAATGAGAAAATCATCAACTACACATCTAAAGACCCTATGTGTGTGATGTAAATCATTTTAAAAAGATAAAAACCAACCCCTTGCTATTTGTGAAATCTAAATTAATTTATTTACATAAATATGTACACAGTCACTATCAAAAAGAATAAATAATAAAGCACCACAGGAAATTACTTTAATAGAAAGATTATACCAAATGTGTGTTTGTCAAGGTGAATATGGCCAACCATACTCTTCATGGTTGTCATATGTTGTTTTGCAATTGATTGAATGAAAACCGTCAATTAAATCTTGCATTGCATCCCATGTAGATCTTCCCGACGGTAGCCGTACATCTGTGCCGGAAGGAGGAGACGAAGGAGCTGACGGAGACGTGCACTACGTCACTGTAGAGCAAGACCTGGACCAAAGTCCAGAAGGGCCCAAGACCAACCTTGCCAGCGAAGGCAAGCCCCGGATCATTAATCCTTCTTTTGAAAATTTTGCAATTACCTTTGCTATGATTGTGCATTTACGTTTCAGGAGTTGACTCGAAACCATAGATGCATGATCCCTAGGTACCTATGTTCTTATACTAGTATGCTAGGTCGATAGCTGCTATGCTATAGGACCGGTACAAGTCGAGTGATGTTCGTCACTCGCGAGAATAGGTTCTTATGTTGGAATCATAAGATCTTTATAAATGGATTGCTCATGTGGTAAGAGCATGGGATTTGGGCTCTGGTCCAGTGGCTTTCGTAGGCTAAGCTTTTGAACGTACTAAGCACTTGCCGGGAATGGGACCGGTAAACCTAGTACCTGATGGACACAGCAAGGGAACTTTTCCCTACTACCCTTAGGACACCTTGTGTGTCCCCCTGCCTGCAACAGTGGGGTACCTGTGCGAATCTGGGCGATCCGGCGTGACGTTCCAGTAAGCCCTGTACCGAGGACTGTAGGTCTGATCCCGATCCGGAGAAAGATGGGAACCGTCTGGTCGGTGTATACCCCGTTTCGTTTTTGTTGTAGTTCTTGGGGTATGCACCCTCCATGTGTTTAGGTCCACCTTGCAAGGTTATAAATCAATCGATTGTCGGCCTCTCACCGTTATCCGAGACTGCTTAATCAACTGGCCATGATATCCCTTAATGATGGAACTTTGTGAATATTACTGCTTGAATTAATTGTTTGTACAATTCTTGGTTGACTTAGTTGGCTCACTTAGAAATGGTAATCAACTAGAATTTGTGCTAAAATACGGAAAGTAAGGACGTACTCTTTGTTGCTTTTCAGCAAAAGAACTCCCCCGGCCAAAAAGCCTTTCATGTCTAGAGTTTGGTGATGTAGTTGTCACCCGACGGTTAAGTCTTGCTGAGTATTAGTATACTCAACCTTGCTTTAATAATGTGGTTGCAGGTGTTGTTTGGCCTGGTGAGATTCCACCCGGCTGGGAGCTGGAATGGGTGGATGACGACGAGTGATGACATCACGGACGGCCTCCTGTGATGTTTACCGTTGCGCTAGTTTTTGTATTTCCGCTGTTTTCAAACTCTGAACCTTTAATTATTGTCATGAACAAGGGTTTGTAATACTTAAACCCCTTCAGGGCAGTTTGGTTTTAAATTGGTGTAGTGTACTCTGGACTCGCCTTCGCGTGAGTTTTAATGCATATGTTCGATCCTTTGTTGATATCCAAGCGATTTACCGGGCGTTAACCCGGCAACTAACGACAGGATGATACTTTATTATTGCTTAATGACCAAAGTGGATTGGTTTAGGCGATAGTACGGTATTTTCCTGGGCGGGTTGTCACAGCACGCCCCAGGTTTTTAATTAGCGTCATTAACGTTAATGACCGTTTCAGCTGAGTCAAACCTGATGACATTGGTCAAACCTAGGTCAACCTGGGTCATCACCTCGAAAACCTCACCAACAATACCTAATGACCCTCTTGATCAAGTCAACTCACACTTGTGGTCAACCCTTGGTCAAAGGCACGGTCAAACCCCACTTAAGCCCTGATGTCTTTGAACGTCTTCCGGAACTTTTGCCGCGTTCTCCAAATTTCACCTAAACACTTCAAAATCTTCCAATATAAAAGTTGTCCAGTTTTTCGAGAGGCACAACTTTCATGTTGGATGGCATTTGCAATTTGAAGTGGAAATAGGTGAAAAAGCTCGGTCAACGCCAGTCGGCACTGTTCACCGGCGCCATGAAAAACAGGAACTTGGCGAGCAGTTTATGCAAGATCCGTTGAGAAAAACACCATAGAGCCTTTGTAAAAGTTGTAGAGGGTTAGTAGATCTGCAACTTTACTATTTACACCTTGGAGCACTTTAGTTGCAAATTTTGGAGTAATTCGCTTTCAAACAGGGCCAAATGAAATAGCTTGACGCCGTGCCGCGACGTCACGCCGGCCAGAGCGCCGGGCGCGCCCGAGCGCGAGCGCCGTGCCGCGTGGCGCCCCGCCACCTCGGCGTCCGGCCCGCGCCTTCCCGAGGCCGTGCGCCTTCCCGAGGCCGCGCGCCCCGAGGCTGGGATCACTCCGAGGCATCTTGTAGTCCGCGCACGCCACGCGCCGCGTCGCCGTTCGTGCCGGACCGCTCCTGCCCGTCCTGCCCGCGCTGCCCGCGTCACCGTACTGCGCAGCTGCCCGCGGCCAGAAACCCCCTCTGCTCGAGACGTAGCCACGAAGGAGACCGTCCCTCGCGCCTATAAAACGACCCCTCCTTCCCACGCGCTGGCACACCGAAGCGCCGTCGCCTTGCTCCGCCGCCGGTCCGCCATAGCCGCCGCTGCGGAACCCTTTCCTGTGTCCCCTTCCACGGCCGCCCAAGCTACTCCACACCTCTCTTGGTCCCCGCTGAAGCTTACCCGACCGCCCTTAGCCACGGTCGTGCCTCCACCTCGCCGGAGCAGACGCTCCAGCGGCCGACGCCGCCCGTTGCCGCCGAGCCCGCGCGCCGACACATCCCCGACCCCGTCTCTTGCCACAAACCGGCCCGTGGTAAGCCCCTGACCATCCTCCACACGTCCCCGACCCTCCCCGGCGAGCTCCTCGCCGGAATTTGGCCGGAGCCACCGCCGGCCTTGCCCCAAGGGCCGCATTGCAAGCCTGGAAGTAATTCCAGGGTCTTTTGTGCGAACCAGGGGTACTTTTGTAAGGAATCAAAAGTTCCAGGGACCCCGGTGCAAAGAGTTTCTTAAATAGTGTTTGAGTTTCAGCTGAATCTTAGAAAATCCATAGAAAACTGTAGAAAAATAAGAAAAATGCAAACTCAATTTTGTTGGATTCCTGGTGAAAAACTCTACAACTTTTGTAAAGCATGACCATAGTTTTTCCTGATAGTTTTTGCATTAAAAATAGGAAACTGAAAAACCTAGATCTGTTGTATCTCAAAATCTGCAAGTCCTCTGTAGCTGAATTTTTGATATATTGTGTGTCATGCCATGACTAGTTTCTGTACCAAAAATTGCACAAAGTGATGTTGTAGATATTTTTATATGAATTGTTTTGTATTTATGCATAATCTGTCTAAATGATTTTTGTAGCTAAAAATAATTAGATTTTTGTGCCCAACTTCTGGATGTTGTCTTTTTATGCCAAAATTCACCTCTAGTGAATTAATCACAATTTTATATTTTTCCAGAAATATTTATTCGTGAAATATGCTTGTTTTTCTTTGTAAATGCATAACCCCAGATCTATAGCATCTCTAGGTGTATAGGTTGCATTCCTAGCTTAGTTTTGGACCAGAGACCATGTGTGAGAAAGTTGGAATCATTTTGATGCTTATTTATTTTTGTATGCATTTATCTTGTTTTGATAGCTAGCTTTTGTTATTTTCAGTATATTTAGTTTCATAGCTCTCCTAAGTGTGCATGTGTGTGCAGTGACTTTATATAGGTTTGTAGTGCTTCATAACACACCTCGCTGAATTTTATTAATTTATTTTATGAATAAAAGCAATGGTAGCCTTTTAAGCTTAATATAAAGATTAATTGGAAAATCACCTTTGCCACACCTAATAACCTTATGCATGTGTTGAAAAACATTCTAAGAAGGTTGAGACCACCTCCTTGCTGTTTTGTGATTTGTAATTAATTTATTTACATATATATGTACACAGTCACTATTAAAAAGATTAAATAATAAAGAACCGCATATTGCTCCTTTATTGGAAGAGTATGCTGAATGTATTTCTTATCTAGGTAAATATGGTCAACCATGCACCCCATGGTTGTCATTTGTTATTTGTAATCAATTAAATTAAAAATTGTCAATTAAATCTTGCATTTGCATCCTCGTGTAGATCTTCCCGACGGTAGATATACGCTCGTGCCGGAAGGAGGAGTCGGAGGTGCTGACGAAGAGCTGCAGTACGTGGACGTAGCTCAAGACCTGGACCCAAGTCCAGAAGGGCCCAAGGCCAACCTTGCCAGTGAAGGCAAGCCCCGGATCATTAACCCCGTCTTTTAAAACTTATGCAATTATCTTTTGCTATGATTGTGCATTACGTTTCAGGAGTTGAATTGAAACCCTAGCTGCATGATCCCTAGGTACCTATGCTCTATCACTAGTATGCTAGGTCGATAGCTGCTATGCTATAGGACCGGTACAAGTCGAGTGATGCTCGTCACTCGCGAGAATAGGTTCTTATGCTGGAATCATAAGATCTTTATAAATGGATTGCTCATGTGGTAAGAGCATGGGATTTGGGCTCCGGTCCAGTGGTTTTCGTGGGCTAAGCGTTTGAACGTACTAAGCACTTGTCGGGAATAGGACCGGTAAGCCTAGTACCTAATGGACACGGCAAGGGAACTTTTCCCTACTACCCCTAGGACACATAATGTGTCCCCCCCTGCTGCAACAGCAATAGTGGGGTACCTGTGCGATTCTGGGCGGTCCGACGGGATGTACCAGTAAGCCTTGTACCGAGGATTGTAGGTCTGATCCCGACCCGAAGAAAGATGGGAACCGCCTGGATGGTTGTCCTCGCGGGGGCACCCTACCGTGTGTTTAGATCTACCTTGCAAGGTTTAAATCAATCGATTGTCGGCCTCTCACCGTTATCTGAGACTGCTTAATCAACTGGCCACGATATCCCTTAATGATGGAACTCGGTGAAGTTTACTGCTTGAATTAATTGCTTGTACAATTCTTGATTGAATTAGTTGGCACACTTAGAAATGGTAATCAACTAGAACTTGTGCTAAAATATTGAAAGTAAGGACATACTCTTTGTTGCTTTTCAGCAAAAGAACTCCACTGGCCATAAAGCCTCTCATGTCTAGAGTTTGGTGATGTAGTTATCACCCGACGGTTAAGTCTTGCTGAGTATTAGTATACTCAGCCTTGCTTTAAAACTGTTGTTGCAGGTGTTGTTGACCGGGTGGATGACGACAAGTGATGGCATCACGGATGGTCTCCTGTGATGTTTACCGTTGCGCTAGTTTATTTATTTCCGCTGTTTTCGAACTCTGAACCTCTACTTCATGTCATGAACAATGGTTTGTAATAATTTGAATTTAATTAGTGTTTGTACTCTGGACTCGCCTTCGCGTGAGTTTTAATGCATATGTTGATCCTCTGTATGAAATTCCAAGTGATTTACCGGGCATTAACCCGGCAACTAACGACAGGATGATACTTTATTATTGCTTAATGACCAAAGTGGTTTGGTTTAGGCGATAGTACGGTATTTTCCTGGGTGGGTTGTCACAGCTGGTATTAGAGCGATTATATGCACCAGAGTTGAATTAACAACCTTAATCACTTGTTTTTGAATAAAACTTACCAAGATTGGTTGTGTTTGCAAAATACGTTGGATCGTTAAGGATGGAAATAGACCGAGAGGCTCTAGAGGGAATTTTTGGGTTCTTTCAGGTGGCTTATTAATCTATGGTTTATTTTGCTAACTCTCAGCACATTTCATTCCTGTCAGAACTTACTTTCTGTACAACCATACTAGTTCATCACGTTTTGCCATACGTGGTGGTACCACAGGAAAGTCCTGTGAGGGATGGATGTGACCTATTCTAATGGGAACCCACATCGCGTCTGTGTCTCGCCACGTTTTGCCATACGTGGACGTTCCGCATTATGAATATGCGAGGCAAGGATCCGCTTCATTCCAAAAGGAGCGTATCTGAGGTTGGACGCTGTCCATGCAGCGATAAACGCATGGGTGCCGTTTCTATAGTGAACGGTAATGTATGTGGACGCTTTCGTGAGTGCTGGCACGAAAGGTTCGTTGTATTCTGTGATCTTCTGCAGGTACACTAACCACGTTTCGTAAGTCGCTAAGCGAGCATCGAGTAGTTCTCGACTAGTTATTATAGGGAGAAACGTGTATATGCCTTGCCACCGGCACTAACTTAGATTTTCGGCTTGATCGCCGAGTGAGAACGAATAGGCCGTCTTGCATCATGTTAAAAATCGAGAGAAACTTAAAGCTGAACCCTTGTTTGTTTTATGTGCTCTCTAAGGAAATTTTGCTAGTGTGCTTTTTCGTTGCATAGCCTCTCGTGTGCAGATGTGTTGCTGTCCAAAAATCTGTTAGGGCTGTTTGCTTAGATTGTTGTCCTTGTTCAAGAATCTTTTTGCCTAGGTGATCTCTACCAAAGTTGCTCCATATCTAATCTAGTTCCTGCTCGCAAAAATTCACGGTCATAGCTTTGGTCTACCTCAAGTTGTGCTCAAATTAATGAACCCCTATCTTGCTGTTTTTCCGGAAACCAATCCAAACGTTGCTTAGTCGAAGCCCCTTCCTAACCTTTCTAGATCGATCTTGCATACCAATTCTGTGCCTCATAACCTTGTTGAGTTGCTGCACAAATTTGGGAATTTTTGGGGATCTGGTTTTTAAGTTATGAATTTTCGTTCACAACTGCCAGAACTTTAAGTCATTGTGTACGTCTGCTCGTTTCGAGTTCTGACATCCGATTGTACCCTTGTACACATGATTACCCCATTTCTTAACCACGTGAATTGTATCGTTGGCCGAATTTATCCTTGTACACTCACTTCCATCTGATTCCCACATTTGTCGTTATGACCAGATGGACAACATTGGATCTGCGTCGGCTGATGTGGAAACATGGACTCTCGTGAACTACCTCGAGGAGGGTGGATTTCCTGCACTCTTGTGGGACACCCTGAAAGACGTTGGGTACACCGCTTACCCAGAGTACTCGACACGTGAGGTCATGACCACAGGCCAGCTCCTTCGTTGTGAAGTGAAGGTGAAGATTCCCGTGTGCCCGACAAATCCTGCTTGGGAAGAGTGGGAGTGTAAGGCACAAGGAAGGAACCTGGCTGACACTGTGCAGAAGGCTGCTCTTGAAGCGCTCACAACTTTTTGTGGGAAGCACCCTGACCTAGTAGCCGGCACTGCAGCCAGAGTGATCCCTGTACCTGAGCGACACGCTGGGCCATGGATCGAACGCGAAGCTTTTCTTTCAGCTCAAGGCAACTCTCACTGTAGTCCTGATCTTGTCACCTCAGTTCGCTTTTCAGAAGCCATGTACGACACCTATCGACGGATGGTGGGAGAAAGTGTATTCTATAGACACCAAATCTATAGGTACCGAGTTAAAGAAATGGAGAATACTGCTCAAGCGTTGAAGGAAGCCCGAGCAAGGATAACCACTCTCAAGAAGGGAAGATGCAAGGATAAGGCCAAGATTCGAGAATTGAGTGAAGTTATCCATGAGCAGAATTTCATTTTAGAGCATAATGACCAATATATGCTCGAACTAGAGAATCAACTGGAAGCGATAGCAGCTCCACCTCCGGAACCTGTCATTCCCGGACCAGAAGAAGAAGATGCTGAGGAATTTCAAGGAGAATCTGGAGTAGAGTCTGGACCTGAGTCACCATAGTTCTTCGGCATGGAAGATCCAACCCTAGGAAGTTGGTATGCTTGTAATAAAGTTCTGAGTCATACGAGTGTAATAGTTGTAAGGAACCCTAGTGTGTGCAGCCGCGTTTGGTCAGTTTTGTGGTTGGCTGAACTAGGAGCTTTCTTTTGTGCAGCTAGTCTGCATTGTAGTCCCAAGAGTTGTTGGTGATCCCCAGATCCTTCATCGATGTAACGCTTTGGTTGAACGTCTTTCTGTAAGTGATCTTCGTAAGGCATTATCTATGCTGGTTGTGATCAGATCGGAGTTCTGTGATGAGTCTCAAACTCGTCCAAAAATTTCTTGCCAATCATGATTAAGCCGATCTCTCAATCCTGAACTTATTCCTTTTGGTCTTGCTCACAACTTTTTGAATTAAAATAAATGTCACTTTTTGAGTATGCATTGCATAGCATGTACATTTGGGAAGCTTGGGTGTACTAACGTGCACTCGCTTGGAAACTCCGTACTCATACTCTATCCCTCTTATGTTCTGGTGAGGTGTTATCCCATAACCAAAGGTGCCGCGACGGAACCTAGGGCATCATGTGTGCTGCAGCCATGTGAATGCCACTAGGAGCGCGCTAGGTATCTTGGTTGTGAGAATGCGACTCGCCAAGCATACTCCTCATCAACCGTGATTGTCACCGCAATCACTAACTCATTTTGTGGGTAATTGAGTCATGCTAACCTGCATCATGAGCACCATACCGCATGAGCATGTGCATCGTGTCTTCACAAGCTTGTGCATCACATCAACCTTTAAAATCATTGCGCCGCAATGTAATGAGTCATCAACACCAAAATTTACAAGTTAATTAGAGTGTGAGCAAGATTATTCGGAAGTTCCCACACAAAAATGTCTTCCGTACAAAGAAATTACGGAACTCTTTTACTAGCCTTCCCTTTCTTCATAGAAATCTAGTTGGATGATCACTTTTCAACTTGGTCTCCTTCCGCCAATCTCAATGTTTCCTTAGCTTCGAACCAATCCGATCCGTTAAGTTGAAGAAGTAGAAGTAGAGTTTTCTTGAGCAATCAAGGTTCTCGAAAAGCCAATGTTTGAGAGTTACCCATCGCTTATCCGTCCATGATCCATGATCATACCCTCCAAATCCTCGGAATCAAGAAAGGAGCAAACCCAGGATCGATGGAAGCTTTTGCTAAATTCTCCTCGATGCGCCCTCGAGCCTAGAGGGCGGGTGCCGTGAGTTCTTCCTCGTAATTTCTGCCGTCATGGTTAACCCTGGAGTTCACCTCGGAGTTAAATATCCACTTTAGAGTTGTGAAATCGTACACCTACTGATCAACAATGGGAACTTTTCGGTACATGAGCAGAGATGTATGAAATTCATGCTTATAACTGCTGTGCTGTCCGATTTCGCAACACCTACCATGAATGAGTTTTCATCATGCATGATCTACTTGTTAATTTTATGAGCAAGCTTACGAATGTGTGTTTAATGAAAACTCAACTTTCAGATGGTCGGACCGACACGCAGTACCCCCAATGGTTTTGGTGCATTGGGTAGTGGTGACCTACCGCCGCCACCACCCACGACACTGATAGAGGCATTTGTGGCAACGCAAACCGAAGTGTTGTGCCAGATTCTGCAAGCACAGTAGCAGATGGCCCAGCAACTACAACAGATGCAACAGAAGCCTCGATCTTTCGAGCATCGCTCACCCGAAGCACCTACCCAGACTGATATGAATACCATTGTCGGTGCAATTCATATGTTGGAAGGACAAAATTCCGTGCTAAGTCAGATAGTGTACGATATCATCCAAGGTCGTTATAGAGGACTATCCCAAACTAGTTTGGCAGACAGTCTCTCTCAGTCATTATCGGCATCCATGGTGGAGCAGGCCCGCTTATTCAATTTGTTGGTGGATCATGTGAATTCGAGTCAGCTCAATACCTCTGACTCTATATTACCACCCTCGAAACTACCAATGGACCTTAGAAAGGAAGAGAGAAAAAGTCGGAGCAACAAGCGAGTTTTATCTGAGATAGATGTAAGTGAGTGGGAAATTACCCATAAGGAAACTCGTCCGCGTGAGAGCAAACGAAGTTGCGACACCGACAAGATCGGCCAGCTCATCGAAGGTGAAACTCGCTCTCAAGCTGAGATTTTAGGAAAGCGAAAGGGAAAGAAGCTCCGTATCGTCAAGAAAGATCAGCAACAAGTTTCAAAGCCCAAGGGACTTCTGCCCCGCCTTTGCTACAATTGTAGACAACTCGGGCATTACATAAGTAAGTGCCCGAACCCTATGCAGCCCAAACCCCAGCAGCAGAATCAGAACCCCGGAGCAGCTGAAGGTGATCACGGCAGGAAGTCGATCTTTCAAGGGAAGCCAGACCAGCTTAACTCTATGGGTAATCTCTCTATCCGAGAACCACCTCCCCACTTTGTCTTGTACTTTCGAATCTCGGGACGACATTCTTCTTAAGGGGGTAGGCGAACCCAAAAATTCCCTCTAGTGAATTAATCACAATTTTATATTTTTCCAGAAATATTTATTCGTGAAATATGCTTGTTTTTCTTTGTAAATGCATAACCCCAGATCTATAGCATCTCTAGGTGTATAGGTTGCATTCCTAGCTTAGTTTTGGACCAGAGACCATGTGTGAGAAAGTTGGAATCATTTTGATGCTTATTTATTTTTGTATGCATTTATCTTGTTTTGATAGCTAGCTTTTGTTATTTTCAGTATATTTAGTTTCATAGCTCTCCTAAGTGTGCATGTGTGTGCAGTGACTTTATATAGGTTTGTAGTGCTTCATAACACACCTCGCTGAATTTTATTAATTTATTTTATGAATAAAAGCAATGGTAGCCTTTTAAGCTTAATATAAAGATTAATTGGAAAATCACCTTTGCCACACCTAATAACCTTATGCATGTGTTGAAAAACATTCTAAGAAGGTTGAGACCACCTCCTTGCTGTTTTGTGATTTGTAATTAATTTATTTACATATATATGTACACAGTCACTATTAAAAAGATTAAATAATAAAGAACCGCATATTGCTTCTTTATTGGAAGAGTATGCTGAATGTATTTCTTATCTAGGTAAATATGGTCAACCATGCACCCCATGGTTGTCATTTGTTGTTTGTAATCAATTAAATTAAAAATCGTCAATTAAATCTTGCATTTGCATCCTCGTGTAGATCTTCCCGACGGTAGATATACGCTCGTGCCGGAAGGAGGAGTCGGAGGTGCTGACGAAGAGCTACAGTACGTGGACGTAGCTCAAGACCTGGACCCAAGTCCAGAAGGGCCCAAGGCCAACCTTGCCAGTGAAGGCAAGCCCCGGATCATTAACCCCGTCTTTTAAAACTTATGCAATTATCTTTTGCTATGATTGTGCATTACGTTTCAGGAGTTGAATTGAAACCCTAGCTGCATGATCCCTAGGTACCTATGCTCTATCACTAGTATGCTAGGTCGATAGCTGCTATGCTATAGGACCGGTACAAGTCGAGTGATGCTCGTCACTCGCGAGAATAGGTTCTTATGCTGGAATCATAAGATCTTTATAAATGGATTGCTCATGTGGTAAGAGCATAGGATTTGGGCTCCGGTCCAGTGGTTTTCGTGGGCTAAGCGTTTGAACGTACTAAGCACTTGTCGGGAATGGGACCGGTAAGCCTAGTACCTGATGGACACGGCAAGGGAACTTTTCCCTACTACCCCTAGGACACATAATGTGTCCCCCTGCTGCAACAGCAACAGTGGGGTACCTGTGCGATTCTGGGCGGTCCGACGGGATGTACCAGTAAGCCTTGTACCGAGGATTGTAGGTCTGATCCCGACCCGAAGAAAGATGGGAACCGCCTGGATGGTTGTCCTCGCGGGGGCACCCTACCGTGTGTTTAGGTCTACCTTGCAAGGTTTAAATCAATCGATTGTCGGCCTCTCACCGTTATCTGAGACTGCTTAATCAACTGGCCACGATATCCCTTAATGATGGAACTCGGTGAAGTTTACTGCTTGAATTAATTGCTTGTACAATTCTTGATTGAATTAGTTGGCACACTTAGAAATGGTAATCAACTAGAACTTGTGCTAAAATATTGAAAGTAAGGACATACTCTTTGTTGCTTTTCAGCAAAAGAACTCCACTGGCCATAAAGCCTCTCATGTCTAGAGTTTGGTGATGTAGTTATCACCCGACGGTTAAGTATTGCTGAGTATTAGTATACTCAGCCTTGCTTTAAAACTGTTGTTGCAGGTGTTGTTGACCGGGTGGATGACGACAAGTGATGGCATCACGGATGGCCTCCTGTGATGTTTACCGTTGCGCTAGTTTATTTATTTCCGCTGTTTTCGAACTCTGAACCTCTACTTCATGTCATGAACAATGGTTTGTAATAATTTGAATTTAATTAGTGTTTGTACTCTGGACTCGCCTTCGCGTGAGTTTTAATGCATATGTCGATCCTCTGTATGAAATTCCAAGTGATTTACCGGGCGTTAACCCGGCAACTAACGACAGGATGATACTTTATTATTGCTTAATGACCAAAGTGGTTTGGTTTAGGCGATAGTACGGTATTTTCCTGGGCGGGTTGTCACACGCGGCGGCGGCGGCGTCCACGCCCGTGGTGCCCGACGCGCCGACCTGCGCGGCGAGGATGGTGACGGCGCCGGCGTCGGCCAACGGCGCGCGGATGCCCGGTTCGTCCTTGGAGGCGCGCGGATGTCCGGGTCGTCCTTGGACGAGGCGGATGTCGGCGACGGCCGCGGCCACCTCACCCCGGGAAGCGGCGCCCCAAGGCGGGCCCCGACGCGGACGGGAGGGACGGCAACGACACGCCGACACGACATGAGGCGGGTACGCGCGGGAGAGGAGCGACTGCTTGGCGGAGTCCCCGGCGGCGGCCATGGCCTCCCTCTCCGCTGATAGTGGCGAGGCGCAGGCTCGGCTCGCTGGAGGCCACGACAATGGAGGATTGCAAATGCAAATGCATTTCTTCTGTTGGAGCCGGTGGGATGCGAAGGGGATGGAAATCACTGTAGATGCAAGGCAAAGGTCAATTTGCCTTCCAAAATTGCCTCGCATTGTTGGACTTAGCCTAAGTCATGGTCACTTGGGTGCAAGGGATAGAACCAAAAAGAGCCTAGTGGTGGGGGCATATGGCCCCACTCAATTTTTTCTAGTCCAATGAACTTTGACCATATTTTGCAAAACTACAAAGTTAAATATCATGGTAGGTTCTCACTCAACTTTTGATTGTAAGCTCTCCTTCAACAATAGGTATGAGCAACTCCGTCCTTTCGGGTGTATGACACTCCTTCTCTGCTGCTGGCAATTGTGGAAACGGCGCAACAACTTCGTCTTCCGTCAGGAGACGACCTCCATGCGCCACCTCCTCCGGCTATGCAAGGAAGATGCCCAACTATAGAGTCACAGGCTGCCGCGCGCCACTAGGGCTATTGCCCAACAATGGTGTGGCCTGTTCTCTAGCGCTATGTGAGAATGCGAGCTTTGAGAGCTTTGAGAGGTTGAGAGCTTTGAGAGCTCTAGGAGTTGTAACTCTGTTGTTATATCCCGGGCCGGTTGGGGCCAAATGAATTAAATGTTTTCAGGTGGGGGACCCTCTCTCCCTCCGTTGACCTAAAAAAATAAGTGCAGGAAGTTCAAACTTGCATCGCTTATTGTTCTTCAAATTTCATTTCATCGTATTATGTCATAATACAGTCCTTTGTGCAATAAATAGACTAAGAGTAGAAATTGAGGGAAATATGGAGCATAAACAGTCCTTTGTGCAATAATTGAGGGATCAATGCTCCAATTTATAGTTAGTTAAGGTATTGGTTTGCACCAAATGAAACATGCATGATGAATGTTACACTTTTGCAAGGGATGAAAATATATATTTTCCTTATTATTATTGCTGTCACGCTGTCTAATTAAATTGTGACGTGCCTCTTATCGTGCGAGAAAGAGCACTTTCCTCTTTTAAAACATGTTTGAGAGATAAACATTTGAAGAAGGTGCATCTCCAGGATTGTCCCATAGCAACACGAGTCCATCGCTGGAATGCAACATGAGTTCAACAATTCTGAACATGAGTCCATCGCTATAAGATAATGCTAAATCTAGCCCTTGCACTATTTCTGAATAATGTGAACACTGAGCAACACTAAAATCATGTTCAAGATGCCAACTTCGAACGAATAATGTTTCACCTGATATAAAATCTCTAGTTTTTATCTTTCGGGGGATCTGACATCTGAGATACCTGACCTATTTTTCATAGCAAGCGAGCCGTCGATCAAGATAGTGCCTCTATTTTTTAACTGGCGAGTAAGCAAACACCACTAATTATCGACACCAGGATCACCTGGTAGAGAAAGAGCTTCTTCTTCTCCCAATGCCCATGGCGGCGGACCATCTCCCCATCCTCTGGCAATGCAATCCGACGAGGTCAACGCACAACGCCCTCATCACTATCTCGCCGCAGTTCAGCCGCCCGTCCCCTTCCCGCTCCTCTTCTTCGACCATCTCGTCCTCTTCTCTGAGATGGCGGTGGCGGCGGCGCCGGGTCTTCAAGACGTTCATTTACGGCGGCGGCGCAGAGTACGAGTCGCGGCGGCGGCGGAAGAGTAGGATCCCATCCGCGAGCACGAGGATAGGCGTAGGCGTCGGCGTCGCCGGCGGGGAGGGACAGGGTCACAGGGGTAACAACCGCAAAGGAGGGGCTATTTTGAAAAGAAACTGGATCGCGATTAATAGTCGCGATCCGATTTAGGGTGTTCAGTGTAAATATTTGGATCACGATTAATAGTCGTAATCCATTTTAGGGGGTTAAATGTAAATATTTGGATCACGATTAATAGTCGCGATCCCATTTAGGGTGTATTTTGTAAATATTGTTGACCAAGGTCTGTACTGGGATAGGCTATTCAATGCCGTTAGATTCGCAATTTACGGCTCAGATGTTGGTCAAGACTCAACAAGCTCCAACTACCACGCTTTCTCCTTAGCCATTGCAGCCGGCGAGCTCGTCGCGCTACCGCATCGCTGCTCCTGGAGAACTGGAGAGGTCGAGGAACTCGAGGCGGGGGACCGCACCGAGCGACCGCTGATGCCGCCGAGGAGCGAGTTGGCGGTGAGGTCGGGGCGCGTCAGGTCCGGGAGCCCGCCGGCGGCGGAGAAGTCCCCTGGAGCCCCCGGCGCGGCAGCTCGATCGCGGTGGCCAGGACGGTGCCGCTCACGCTCCACGAGCAGTGGGCGGCGCGCGCCAGGTTCCGCCGCAGCGCCTGCATTGCCGCGACATCCCCTCGTGCCGCTCGAAAATTGAGCTGGAGCGGTGGAGCTTCATCGGCATGTCACTGTGCCCCTATCCCTGCTGAACACCGCTGCCGTCCTCGAGCACTAGGATCGAAGGCAACTCTGTCGCCGGGGTCTCCTGGAACGGCGTCGGCGCGTCGCTAATCTTGTTGAAGGGCCGCCCGTCAGCTTCGCTTAGGCCCCGCGCGACTCTGCTCTGCTTAGCCTGCAACTCTGAGCTGGGGTTCAGAGTTCAGACCGTTCGTTCCGAGCTTAGGCAAAAATAAGCATGGTCGCATCAATGCCCATGGCTCCTCTCCCCTTCCAAGCAATGGACTCTCATCTCTCTCAAATGCTGATAGGAAGCTGTTGCTGTGGATTTGGCCGGCGTCGAACTGAATCACGTCGCAAAACTTTTGAGCTGCCGCAAGTAGAGTACTCTGCAACGGCCGTCACGATCTCCGCTTGCCGGTGGCCCGCAAAGCAGACCGGTGGAGGTGACCGGTCAGACCGGTGTGCCCCCAGGCCGTCCAAGGATGATCAAGCCAAGCTGTCCGGAGATTGGAAATTGGAAACTTAATGTAGCAAAGAATCAGGGGAGTGGTCCTAAGCCAAAGGTCACTTTCGACATGCTATTTGACAAGTATTCCAAGCAAAAGGCCGTTACAAGTGATCGGCCGTTAAAAAAAAGGATGAGGTCACCTACACACTAAGGAGGGTCGTCTTCACCTCCAAGGGCTGCTACAAGACTCAATGGTGAATCATCGCAGCAAGGGCAATGCTTTACTCCACCATGGGCGTCATCAAGTTCACATGCACCACGCCCGATTTATGATGACAATGGAGTGATGTGGGTGCCTTATCAACAAGCCTTTCATCCTAGATGGGGAGGACAGAAATCAGCTTTCGACAGGATCTCCAGGCCTATCCAAGACCGATTGGCTCCTCGCCGTTCTGGTCAAGGTTACCAGACCCGACCGGTCAGACCGGTCGCTACCACCGGTCAGACCGGTGCGGCCAGGCAGGCTGCGCCACCTCCAGTAAAGCAAGTCTGCAGGCCGAAGCAAAAGGAGGAGGTGCAGAAGATGGAAGTTGATCTAGAGAGGACTACGAATCAAGATATTATTCAGATTGGGTCAATGGATGTTCCTATTGGAGAAGATGGTAAAAAACCGATTGTTTCAAACAATAAGGTTGTGACATCAACTCCAGGGGTGTTTGCTGCTGCTAATAATCATGAAGCCAGTGGAAGTGGCTCCAACTCCAAGTATTTCTTGCCAAGGTGGTGTCCTCTCAGTTTGACTCGCACACAAAGGAGGAAGCTTCAACGCCTAAGGTTTCAAGAGAAGAGGGAGAAAGAGCTAGAGAAGCAAAGGGATGAAGCTTTCAACCAGTACAGGCCCATGGTACCTCAGGGGAAAGAGTGAAGAGTCAAGATCAGCTCCCAGCCATCACCGGTCAGACCGGTAGAGGGGTCGGTTAGACCGGTCACACCGGTCAGACCGGTGGATGGCGTCGGTCAGACCGACGACCCAGAGACGCCGCCCGGTTTCTCTTCTTCGGTTCCCATGGTTTGTGATGACAAGTCCGCATCGGATCCTGCACCAGAAAACGATGAGGAGCTTGTTGATTACAGTTCTTCGCCCGAGCGCATGAATTTGGACATCAACGTGATCCATATGTCTATGGATGGCTATGTGCTCTCGGAGGAGGATGTTGCGTATCTCGACTTTGGGCCAGAGGAAGCTATTTTCCAGAAGCCTAAAGCTACTAAAAATTATCTGAAGGCTTTGTACATGAAGGGACACATCAATGGGAAGCCTATCTCTCGCATGCTGGTGGACGGAGGAGTGATCGTCAACTTGATGCCGTATTCTTTGTTCAAGAAGCTGGGAGGTTCAGATGATGAGCTGATCAAGCCTGGACAGATCCCAAAACTCCGACCTCTCATCCCTCTCTCCGATCTCACCGTCTCCCCCTCCTCCGACGCAGTCGACACACAGTGCTCCCCATCACTCCTCTCGCCGCAGTTCAGCCGCCTCATCCCCAGAGTTAAAAAAACCGGTGGGAACCGGCCGGCTAACCGCGGTAACCGGTCCTACCGGTTCCGGCCGGTTTCCAACCGCCTAAATTCAAAATGTGAATTTGAATTCAAAAAAATGAAAAAATCTTAAAAAATTCTCAAAAATACTTCAAGGTGTGTAGAATCTAATGGTATTAAAAATTTTCAAAAATTCGTCTATTTAGTATACTTTGCGGGCATTAGAAGTTCAACAAAAAAAGAAAAAAGAAAAAAATTGGCCGGTTCAACTTCTAATGCCCGAAAATAATACTAAATGCACTAATATTTGAAAAACGTTGACACCATTAGATTCTACTCACCTTGAAATATTTTTAGAAATTTTTCTTTTATTTTCCAATTTTTTAATTCAAATTTGAAGATACGCTAAATTTTTTACTGCGCTAATTTTTTTGTCAAAACCCTGGTAACCGGAGCTAACCGGTCGGTAACCGGAGCTAACCGGCCGGCTAACCGGTCCAAGCCGTTTGAACTACGGTTTTTTTTTGAAATTCGAACTCAGTCGGTTTTTTCGGTAACCAGTCAAACCGGACCGGTTAGCCGGAACCGGAGGGCGGCGGTTCGGTCGGTCCGGTCGGATAAAAAAACCTTGCTCGTCCCTTCTCTTTCCTGCGGCTCCCCCTCTTTGACCATCTCGTCCTGTCCTCTGAGTCGGCGGTGGCGGCGCTTGGCCTCCACGAAGTCCATTCGGGGCCGGGCCGTGGCGCGGCGTCGGAGGAGGAGGAGCAAGGATCCCCCGTCCGCGAACACGAGGATAGGAAGCGTTGCCGTCGTCGGACGGGGAGGAGGGAAAGCCACAGATAGGGGCTTATTTGAAAACAGTTGGATCACGATTAATAATCGCGATTCAATTTAGGGGGTTTAGTGTAAATATTTGGACCGCGGTTAATAGTAGCGATCCATTTGAGGGGGTACTTTGCAAAAATAACTTTACCAGGGTCCACGCTGGGATAGGCTACTTGCAGCCGTTGGATTCGTACTTTGCGGGTCAGATTCAGTCAACCACCTCCGACGGCCAGGCCGCGAGCGTTTCTTCTTCACCATTACCGTCGGCGAACCGTGCTCTCTCCGCCACCGCCGAGAGACCTGCTGCTTCTACATCCTTACCCCTTACAGTGCGTGCGGCGTGTACATATCAGCCGCCTCGTCCGCTCGACGTACGGCAATTTCCCCCGCGCCTCTCGCACTCGAGCTGAAAGCTCCAGCCAGCGGCATGTCGCTGCGCTCCCTGTCCCTGCTGTCCTGGTGATTACCGATGCCGTCCTCCTGCGTAGGCGCCGCTGTCTCCGGCAGGCACTTATGGAATGTGTCCTGGAACGGCGTCAGCAATCTAGTTGACGGCTGCCGGGGAAGCTCGCTTTGGCCCGCCGCGCGACTCTGCTTCGCCTGCTAAGCAGAGAGGACGCAGATTCAGTGCCTTGCCTTCTTCAAGGCCCGGCGTACCTTCGCTCCTTCAAGGCGCGCGGAGGCTGTGCGTGTGGTTTCTGGTTTGTGGTTTCGGGAGACGTGGACTCTGGACTGTGTGGTGGACCCCGCAGCAGATTACTCCCCCCGTCCCACTTTATCTGCACCGGAGGGGATTAAATTTTTTCCCAAATTAAGTGGACACTAAGGCCGCGTAGCTGGTCATCAGCCTATATTTTAAGTTCTGTGGCGGGCCACCATTGTTATGACGTGGGCCCCATTTGAAAAAAAAGAGAGGAAAAAACTCAACCACAACCACCGAGTGGCTGCCTTCCGCACGACGACGTCCTGTGACACCCTGCGATATTTTCTTTCCCCACCGCCCGGACCTCCTCGTTTCTTCCGCATCTGCATCTATCTGTTGCCTCACATCGAGAGCTCCAAATCCTCCAACCCGGCAACTAGCTCAGCGGCACCCACCCCCTGTTAGTGCGCGTTTCACCTCCTCACCCCTCAGCACCTCCATCTGTGTGTTCCCAGCGCCACTACCCATCCAAAGCACCTCTCCCTCGCTGCCAAGGCTGGCGGTGGTAGGTTCCGTCGACGTCGGAGTTGGATCAGCTCGATCCGCCGGCGTGGTGTGGGCGCCAAGCTGAGCAACCACTGTGGAGAGAGGGACGACATTCTCGTGAAGCCGGACAACCGCGACTACAGAGAGTGGATCTGTGTGCGGGGGCATCGCATCAGACCCCGGGATCGCATGAGAGTGGATGCCAACGGCGACGTGTCCATCCCCGACTCTGAGGATGAATGTGACAACCCCACCCGAGATAAGTCCGTACTATCACCTAAACCAATCAACTTTGGTCATTAAGGAATAATAAAGAATTATCCCGTTGAGTGTTGCCGGGTCATAGCCTGGTAAATCACTTGTAAACCACACAGAGGATCGAACGCATACATTAAAACTCCCACGAAGGAGAGTCCAGAGTACCTTACAATTTAATACTAATCTTCCCCGTAGGGTCAACTATTACAAACATAGTTCATAAAATAACAAACCATGGTTCAGAGTTTTAAAAGATAGCAGAAATAAACTACGATAACTTGGCATTATGGAAGGCCACCCATAATGCCATTACTTCTCGTCCTTGACCCATTCCAGCTTCAAGCCAGAGAGATCACCAAGCCAAACAATATTACCTGAAAACACCATATATAGCAAGGCTGAGTATACTAACACTCAACAAGGCTTACCCGTCTCAAATAAAAGACTTAACCTTCTAATCATGCTTGACTTTTGGCTAGAGGGATGGTTTTGCCAAAAAGCGACTAAGGAGTTAATCCTTACTTTCAATATTTTAGCTCAGATTTCAGTAGATCCATTTATTACTAGATAAGCCACTAATGCAAACATAATCGAGCAACAATTAATCAAACATCAGTTTATCAACATTTCATCATAGAGGGATTATCATGGATAGAGGGTTAAGCAATCTCGGATAACGGTGAGAGGCCGACGATCGATCGATTAATAACCTTGCAAGGGAAACCTAAACATACGGGAGAAAACACTCACAATGAGTGTATTCAACCAAACGGTTCCCATCATTCTTCAGATTAGGAACTGATGCCACAGTCCTAGGTACAAGGCTAGCTGGCATGCCTCACACTAGCATCCAGCGTCACACATGCACCACAGGTAGCTAGTCTGGGGCCGCAACCCAAGATTAGTAGCCTAATGTTCCTGCACCGCATCATTCAGGTACTAGGTTTACCGTACCCATGTCCGACAAATGTTTAGTACTTTTAAACGCTTAATCTCTTAACCACTGGACCGGAGCCCAAAATCCCATGCTCTTACCATGTGAGCAATTCAATTTAGCAATCTTATGATTCCAACATAAGAACCTATTATTGCGAGCGAAGTACATCACTCGACTTGTACCGGGTCCTTAGTGCATAGCCACTATCGACCTAGCATACTAGTAAAAGATCATAGGTACTTATGGATCATGCATCTAGGGTTTCCATTCAACTCCTGAACGTAAATGCACATAGATAACAAGCATAAAATTCAGAAATTAAAGAAGGAAACACATGGTGAATGTTAAACCGGGGCTTGCCTTCACTAGCAAGTTAGTAGGAAAGCTTCCGAACTTGGTTCGGGTCTTGTTGCACGTCCACGTAGTTGACTTCTTCCTTCGAACGGTCCGTCGCCTTGATCCGGTACGAACTCGTGACTAACGTCGGAAGGTTCTACACGTAGAATGCATATGTAAGAATTATTTGGTGAATGTGAATTTATTCATTTACCAAACATCACATGAAAAAATAGGGGGTTAAGTTTTCCATAATCATTTCAATAGAATATATTCAACATACTCTTCCCGAAGATTAATTACTCACCCATTTATTTAATTATTATTTTAAAAGGGATTGTGTGCACATCTAAATAAAGGAATTAGAATTACCACACAATCAAACAATTTACATTTCAAGGTTCATCAGGAATATTTCTTAGAGATAAGCACACATAAGTCCTTTAAAGAGATGAATTCTTTATTTCCTTTTTATATATGCTTGTTTCATTCCAAAAAGCGTTCATGTAAAACTATGCAATGAAACACAGTGAACATTTTTATACAAGCACACAGTACTACAACAGGGCCACTGTTAAATTTTCATAGCAAGCAAAGCTATATACTGAGCATAAGAAATACGACAAGTTATTCATAGCAAAAGCAAAGATAAATAATATAGAGAAAACTACGCATGCACTGGTGCTCAAAATTTACACAGAGTCTCTAGGAACTCAAACTGGGTTACACACCAAAAATTAGCTTCGGAACCTATTTTAATCATGCTACACAAAATAACCATTTTTAGCCTATTTATTCACAAAGTATTTATACAGAGAAATATATGACTCCACTGTAGCCCAACTTTCTACCATAACACAGACATAGCATGAATATCCACTGGACCAAAGAAAACATCATTTGACCAACAGAAACTGAGATATGGATTTTACCTTAAAAACAAGCATCATTCAAAAATAGATATGTAAACAGTTCATAAATACATAGTAAATTTACCAGGAGTACATCTAAGCATAAAAAGAGTATAGCCACAAGACTAGTCATAGAAAGTATATATATGAGGCTGCACAAAATAAATACACAGATCTAGCTTAACTGCAAAATAAATCATATCTATAGATTCACTCAGTAACTTTGTGCAAAAACTTAGGTATAGCCTATTCAAGTGCTGACTACCAACATATCCAAAGATCAAGGCTAGCTCATGAGTAGAACTTAAGTTATGAACAAACACATACAAACTGGTTTTGATTTTTCATCCAAAAACTATTCATCAAAAGTACATATAGTCTTTGTAAAAGATGTAGATTTACTCATAAGGAGACCAGCAAAATTGGTTTTGCATTTGTAGGATTTTTCTACGATTTTCTACACATTTTACAAGTTACTGGATCTATTCAAAAGAGAGTTAAGAATCAATTTACAGAAGACACCCCAGAAAGATTTTTGACTTCACAATTCTGCCCTCGGATTTACACAACAGTCCAGAAATTTACACCTTGGCCCTTAGCAAGAAATAAGGCCTTGCAATTGGGTCCAAAGTGGGAAATGGCGGCACGGCGCGGCCGGAATCCGACGGGGCCGGCGGCGGAGAGGGCCGGGAAGGGGTTTGTGCGCGACCAGGTGCTCACCCTAGACGTACTGGTGGCCGAAGAGGAAGTGGGAGCAACGCCGGTGAGCTCGTACGGCGACGCAGCGGCTCGGCGGCCGTTGTAGCGATGCTCCGGCGACGGAGACGGCTCCGGCTGGTCCACAAGCGGCTCGAAAAGGTTGTGGGAGGCTGTGTCGGAAGGTTTGGGGAGCTCGGGCTGCTACGACTGGCTCGGGAGGGGAAGGTTCGTCGCGGGGGTGCCAATGGCGGGCACAGCGGCAGAAGGCAGAGCAAGTGACGACGGCGTGCGCGTGCATGGGCTGGGTGTGGCCTTTTATAGGCGACGACGACGACTTGACAACACACACTGGCCAATGGGGCAAGGCGGTGGAGAGCAAAGGCGTGCGCGGAACGGCCGGGTACGGCGGCCTTGGGGTTCGCCGGGCGGCGGTGGTCGGCGTGGCAGTCGAACGGAGGCTCTACACGTGGCGGCCATGCGTTGTAGCTCGACGTCAGTTTGAGGGTGTGGTTCCTAGTGCGCGTGCGTGGACGTGCCTCGGCGTTCGGACCAGCGGGCGGGCGGGCACCTTGGCATGCGCGCATCTGGCGACCGACGTGGCTGTGCGCGACGACGTCGTGCGCGAAGCACGTTCCTGCGCAAAACCATTCGAGGTACCACAGTTTGACCGTGTTTTTCACACAAAACTTCAACTAAAGTGCACTGTGGGGTAATGAGCAAAGTTGTAGACCAAAGATCCCTCTACAACTTTCTCAAAGGCCGATTGGTGTTTGGATCAATGGATCGAGCATAAATGTCAGGCGAAAATCAAGATTTTCTCGGCGCTTGCGAACAGTATATGCAGACTTTGACCAACATTTTCAACATCATCCACTCAAAATTGGCAATGCCGCCCAAAAGCAAAGTTGTGTCCCTCGAAAAGATGAACAACTTTTATTTTGGCCGATTTTGAAGTGTTTAGATGAAATTTGGAAAACGCGGCAAAAGTTCTGGAATTGTGTAGGGTTCAAGGGGTTTAGGTAGGGGTTTTGAACATACTTTGACCAAGTTTGACCAACCTTGACCAAGCATTGACCATTAGGGATTTGTTGGCTCGGTTTTCGAGGTGATGACCGGTTGACTAGTGTTTGACCAAAGTCAACATTTTTTTGACTTGGTTGACCAGTCATTAGCGTTCATTAACCCTAATTGAAAAGCCGGGGCGTCACAATGAAGAGGCTGGCATGGAGGTGGAGGCGAGCGGTGTCAATTTGGCCGATTTGGGAGGTGCCTCGGCCTCGGTCACCGAAGAGCATAGGGAGTTCGTGTGAGATCCATGGACGCCAGGTTCTCCGAATCTGGTCCCAACTGCTGGCAAAATCACAAAGTTGTCCTCAAATTTGCTCCCCAGGATTTCCAGAACCAATTGTCTATCAATGAAGTCCAGCTTAGTCTCCTACAATGTGACAATAGTGGCACCACAGTCTCTGACAGCCCCTAACACAACCTGCCTCCTAGCCAAGTTATTCAAACCTCTCACATTCCAATTGAAAAGGATACAATTCTGATCTATCATTGATGAACACCAAACACCCCACAGGCAGCAGAAATGCCTAAACCAATAGAAGCAGGCAGGTAGCACAGCACACCAACCCCCCTGAACAGCCCTTTGATTGCAACAACAGACACCAGAGCCAACATCCAAACAAAGCTAAAGCAACAGAGGGAGGTTTGAGGCACCCTCAGAGAGACACTACACACCCAACAGACAATAAGACGACTAAACATTGATAAAGAACTGGTACACGTGCCCCTGCTGGAGCACCACATCACGGCCGGTTGCCGCCTGTCACTCTTCAGCATCAATGAGCATAACATCAAGAATAGAAGCAGCTCCTTCACCAGCAATTCCCAAAGCAGTGCGCATTCCTCCAGCCATACCTTCCGAAAGAGGGGTAATGAAGTGCCCCCAAACTGATCTTGTAGCCCATCCGACACCTGATCCCCATCAACCATAATGCCATTGGACTTCAGCAGGAGGGCCGTTGCCTTTTCTTCAACAGTACGACCGGCGGTACCCTTCAGAATCACCTTGACATTCCTCTTGGCCTGCTGCTCAGAGTTGCCGACCTTCTTGCAGATTGGTGCTTTCACCTTGGTGGCGGGGTTACACAGCAGCGACTTCTGAAGGGGGCAACAAACTTTGGCACCCCCCGGCCCTGCCCTTTTGTGCCGGCGCTCTCTCGCAGATCCTTGTTGAGACGGCCGTCCGTGCTACCCAGCACAGCGCGCAGCCCATCACCATCAGAGCCCACATTGGCCGCCAGCAGCGGCTGCCCCGAATGGCCCGCCAACGCAGCTGCCCCACAGGTGGCAGGGGACAGATGCGGCCTAGGCCCCTCCTCTTGGGCCTCCTCCACACCCACATTCAGATCGAACCCCATCTCCTCCATGCGGATAGATGTTCCCAACGCCACGGCCGGCCCAAAGCGCACCGCAAGCTCCTCCTCCTGCACACCACATCCCTCCGAGACCTGCAACACCTCATCCGCCGACACAAACAGCATGCGGGCTTCAACAGCAACATCACCATCTCCTGGCACCCTCGACATGCGAGACGCCACCAGAGAGCGGTCAGACCCACCGGTCAACTGCTCCTCCAGCACACCCCTCCGACCATCAGCAGCGGCTTCCACCGAATCACCAGCGATCTCCATCACCACGAAACACTCTTGAGCGGGCAGGTTCTCCAGAGCACGCGCATCAGCAGCCATTGGACCACAGCCCGCCATGGCCGCAGGTGGCTCCACCGAGCACTGCGGCCCTGCAGGCTGCGTTACGGCAGTATGCGGAGCCCATCCAGCCTCCTCCACCATAGGGTCTGTCGACCATATACCCCTAGGTACCCATACATGGAAGAATACGAACTCATATCATAAATCCTTGTAATCCTACTAGGACTCGTACCATGTAATCCTACTAGGACTCCTATCTTGTAACCGATTAGGAACCCGCCCCCTGGACTATATAAAGGAGGGTCGGGTACCTAGGAGGACAGGTGAATCCCCCAACCCCTCCGGGGAACACCCAAGCGCAGGGCGCCATACATGATACTCCAAACAGGACGTAGGGTCCGCTACTCCGGCGGCCCGAACCTGTATAAATCTGTGTCCCGTGTCCTCGCGCGTACCTTCGAGTTCCAGGTCTGACGATACTCCACCGCACAATCTACTACCTCGGGTACCCCTTGGTAGGCTCGGTGTCTAAAACACTGACAGCTGGCGCGCCAGGTAGGGGTGATCGTCAAGATCATCGGGCGAATTCGAAGGACATATTTCAAAATCAATCTACTCGGCAAGATCGTCGCTCGGCGGCTTATCAGCAATTCATCCTATTCAGCGGAATCAATTTCCGTGCTCATCGAGTTCGACCTTGAAACGGAGACCACAAGACAGAACAGAATCAGCACTAATTCTTTTCTCCATCACAGACTCCAACTCATCGAGTCCACACAAGAGAAGGAAAATTCATCGATCTGTTCCTGTTGGATTCGTGACGCATACACATGAGACATGGAGTGCAACTAGCTTTTTGCTACGTGCACACATGTGACACACATCAAGGAAGCTACCGGATCGAGCAACACACACGAGTACGCTCAGCTATTCGCCTCCGACAACTTCGGCTCGTCATCGACTACTTCGACTACTCGAGTACGACTACTCGTCGTCTGGTTGCACCGGCTCTACTGCGCCTATGCCGTGCATCCGGATGCGCCGCCTCGCCGCTCGACTTCTCGTCGGTCGGTCGCACTGGCTCTCGCCGTGCGCCCGGTCACTCTGTCTCGCGGCTCGACTACTCATCGTCTGGTTGCACCGGCTCTACTGCGCCTATGCCATGCATCTGGGCGTGTCGCCTTGCCGCTCGACTTCTCGTCGGTCGGTCGCACTGGCTCTCACCGTGCGTCCGGTCACTTCATCTCGTGGCTGCACTGTTTCTACCTCGACAACACAGTGCGCCGCTGCGACATCGTCTCGTGGCCGTACCGGCTCTACTTCGACTACGCTGTGCACCACCTCGACATCGTCTTGTGGTCACACCAACTCATCGTGGACTACTTCGGCTACTCTTCTCGGCTAGTTTCCACTAGAAAACTAGTCGAGAACGGCTTCTACGCCCCCCACAACTAGTCGGACCTGCCTCCGACTAGTCGACTTCGTCAACACTCGTCTACGAGTTCATTCAAACCCGCTCCGGCGGTACAAGCCGACTTTGGTCGCATCTCCAGACCGCTCCTGTGGTATCAGTAAGTCATTTATTTTAAATCATTACTTTTTTTCTTCTTCTTTGGCTTGTTTTGCACATGCAGGACAACATGCCAAGGATTACTTATTGGTGTACGCTTCTCAACAGATTTTTCCACAAGAGCTACACTATGCTGACTACTCTTGGGACATATCAACAAGTCACCACGAGCTCACTCCATCAACTCGGGGGCTTTCCCAAGGAGGCTACTTCTAAAGTCCACTCCGCGTGGCAATCTAAAGTCGACTTCGGTCACATCTTCGTCCGCTCCGGCGGCATACTGCGTGTGTAAGCTTCGATGGAACCTAGCTGTAAGTGGCCATCGCGTCCTGACAATGATGGTACCTAGCTGCACGTGATCTCCACTCTTCGTACCATGGGTCTGAAACGCATAGCCCTAAGCACTCTCGCTCTGCCCAACTTACCCTGGGTCTCCCTGTTATCGTACCGATCCATACTCTAAGGCCTCCCTGTTACCATCCGATCCTTACTTCGGGTTCCTGCTTCTATGCCGATCCCAGGCTGTAAGTGATTCTTAGGTCCAGGCGATTACCTAGCTGTATCCGATTTTCTGATCCAGGCGACTACTCAGCTGTAAGCAGCTTTTGGGTTTGAGCTACACTCTTTCCAGGTGGCTTCGGCTGCGACTACTCGTAGGGGATCATGACAATCCTCTCCAGGCGGCTTCGGCTGCGACAACTCGTAGGGGATCATGACAATCCTCTCCAGGCGGCTTCGGCTGCGACAACTCGTAGAGGGTCACGATAACCCTCTCCAGACGACTCCGTGTCATATATTTAATCAAGAGGCTGCAGCCTAGAGTAACACCCTTCATAGTAGGGTCTCAGTGGAACTCCAACACATTGAGTTCACCACACTATCCCCTACGGTCTTACTCGTTCTTCGGAACATTCTTGCGAGTACTCTCTCACTAGGCTCATAGCCTCAGAGGTACTTAAGACATTGTAAACTCTGTACAATGTGTTTATTTCACAACAAAGCCTTCTTTTACGCTGCTACAACTAAGCTGTTCAACTCGTTGTGATTAAGCTAACGTTCTTTGGAACATCCTTGCGAGTACTCTCTCACTAGGCTCATAGCCTCAGAGGTACTTAAGACACTATTACTCAATAGTGTATTCAGACATTGTAAACCCTGTACAATGTGTTTGCGAGTACTCTCTCACTAAGCTCATAGCCTCAGAGGTACTTAAGACACTATTACTCAATAGTGTATTCGGACATTGTTCTCGACGCAATATGTTTTTTCCAGACAGCTCCGGAGGCAAAACAATTCATTTTCTGTTTTTTAATTTGCTTTTTTGCCTTCCAGAACGTGCTTTTTTGGCTTTTTAGCTTTGCGTTTCGGGTTTTATTCTTGGCTCGAAGTACTCAAAGTCCACTCCGTGCGGCACAAAGTCGACATACTCAAGTCGCATTCTAAAGTCTGCCCCGCGCAGCACAAAGTCGACTTACTCAAGTCGCATTCTAAAGTCTGCCCCGCGCAGCACAAAGTCGGCTTACTCAAGTCGCATTCTAAAGTCTGCCCCGCGCAGCACAAAGTCGACTTACTCGAGTCGCATTCTAAAGTCTGCTCCGCGCAGCACAAAGTTGACTTCGGTTGTATTTCAAAGTCTGCTCCGCGCAGCACAAAGTCGACTTACTCAAGTCGCATTCTAAAAGTCTACTCCGCACAGCACAAAGTCGACTTACTCAAGTCGCATCTCTAAGTCGACTAGTCTAGTTGCATCACAAAGTCGACTACTCTAGTCGCATTCTAAAGTCCGCTCCGTGCGGCAATCTAAAAGTCGACCCCGGTCGCACCTAAAAGTCCGCTCTGACGGCAACATTACTACTCGAAGACGACTCGAGTAGTCTATGCTACTTCTCAAGTTCAACGGCTTCACGCCAAATTACTACTCAGAGACAACTTCAGCATGCTCCATTCGTTCTTCAGCTCGGGGGCTCAACTCCAATTACTACTCGACATGGCTCATATAGCTCACTTGGCTCATAATCTCGGGGGCTGGATGCTATAAGAGTATTCGGATGATGGCTTTTGCGAACTGAAAACCCTTGGATTGATCACACTTCAAGGCTCGGGAGCTACTATGCTACAACCATCAACTTCTTTTTTCAAGACGGAAGATGCAGATTCTTGATTGACCCTCAGCTTGATTCTTCGATTCAAACTCAGGCTCGGGGGCTACACTCCATATGGAGTGTGATTTTTGCAAATCGCACATCCATATAGATTAAGACTTCAAGACAAGATGGGTATTTTTTGGAGACTTCCTGGGTTAGAACTCGGGGACGCCTGGGAACTACTCGGGGATGTTTCAAAAGTACTCATAGATGAACTAGAGCACATTCCACTCTTTCAGAAGTTCAAGTACTATTGAAGACTTCGGACTAGCAATACTCGAGATGATCAGAAACTACTCGACGAAGCTTCAAGACTACTCGAACTCATTGCTCAAGACTACAAAGTGCTCGGGGACTTGTCGACCATATACCCCTGGGTACCCATACATGTTAGAATACGAACTCATATCATAAATCCTTGTAATCCTACTAGGACTCGTACCATGTAATCCTACTAGGACTCCTATCTTGTAACCGACTAGGAACCCGCCCCTTGGACTACATAAAGGAGGGTCGGATACCTAGGAGGACAGGTGAATCCCCCCAACCCCTCCGGGGAACACCCAAGCGCAGGGCGCCATACATGATACTCCAAACAGGACGTAGGGTCCGCTACTCCGGCGGCCCGAACCTGTATAAATCTGTGTCCCGTGTCCTCGCGTGTACCTTCGAGTTCCAGGTCTGGCTATACTCCACCGCACAATCTACTACCTCGGGTACCCCTTGGTAGGCTCGGTGTCTAAAACACTGACAGGGTCCATCCATCTCTGTCCTGCAGCTTTTCTTTCACGAAGAAGGAAACTGGCGTCTGTGCACATGCTCCTAAAGCTGCATGCAACCCTAAAATATCCACGCTCCTTGGGACGCCAGACCAGGCCCTTCGCGCGCCCACCAGCGACCACGCCGGCAGCCGGCCGCCTGCCGGAGGCCGCCGGAGGAACACCAAGACGGTCGAAGACATTCCCAATCGGCACACAGGGTGCCGCACCACCCAACCGATCGAACACATTACCCCGGGTGGATCTCTGGAAATGACGAGCATGACGACTGTTGTTGCCGCCGGAGGTACCGCCGCCGCCACCACCGCGGAAGAAGCTTGGCGGGAGGTCATGGCGGCCAGAAGGGGGCATCTGCCGAAAGCCCCGTCCAGCACCACCAGCACCCCCACCACGCGACGGCGACCTATCGCGCCCCCGGCCGCCGAGCCTCTCATGGACCGGGAGGCGCCGAGGCACCGGCGACGGGCGCCGATTCGGCACCCCCAGCTGCCAGACGAAACGATGCTTCACCGGCCAGTCCTCCTCCGACTCATCGTCCGGGATCCTGCTGATGGCGCTATCCACACTCCTGTGCGATGGGCTGTCCGGGAGCGGTGAGAAGTCCAGCACGCGGTTGACACCGATGATCACATCATAGTCCAAGGTCTCCATCGCCCCCAACCGCATCGCACCAATCGGCATCCCCAACTCCACCAGATGAGCACCCCCATCCGCGTAATGCTCCTCAGGAAGCACCACCGGCTCCTGAGCGAGCAAGGTGCCAGCAATGGCGATGGCATCCGGCTCCGAAGTACAGAGCCAGAGCCTTGCACACTCCTCCTCCTCCGGCTTCTCAGGGTCACACTCCTGATCATCAATCACCGCAGCCGGCGAGAATAGGCTCGTAAGCGCGCTCGCCCGGCGGAGATGAGCAGGAACCCCCTCGATACACAGGCGAACACAGTACAGCAACTTGCAGACAACACATGCACTGGCCTGCCTCGTCCAAGGCATGAAGTGAAAACGGAAGAGACCAAACTCAAGAAAGCCCATCCGCAGACTGGAGTTCCTCGCATGCTGCTCCTCAAAACGTAGCAGGAAGGTGGAACCAGCCTGCCTGAGCACCTCAAGCTTGAACCTTTGAACACGGAGCTGTCTTGCTGCCTCCTGCCGGAACACCGCCATGTCCAGGCGAGCATGGGCGTTGAGTGGCACGGTGAGGAGGGAGAAGACCTCGAGGTCCCGCTAGGCCTGACGGACCAGGTCAGACCGCGGCACCCCAGCACGAACACGGTCCGGGCGCTGATCAGGCGCACCCGGACGGTGGAAGGAGTCGAAGCCCGCCATGAACCCCGGCACCTCCGACGCAAACGTCGCAGCTGGTGGCACAGCAGACGCAGGAGCAACACCGCAAGAAGGCGAAGGAGCAGAGCTAGGGGGTGGGCGAGCGGTGTGAGCAGCAGGCGCAGCGCAAGCGGGCGTGGCAATGGGCGGAGAAGAAGCAGGATGGCGAGGAGCGGAGCGGAGCGCAGAGGAAGGCGACTTGCAGAAACGAGCCCGATGCCCAGAGCGGAAGCACATCAAGCAGCGAGGTGGGTCTCGACAGGAATCAATGCGATGACCAAGAGAGAAACACTTGAAGCAGCCCCTACCAGCCTTCACCTTGAGCGCCTCCAGGAGAGAGCCATCATTACTCCGTGGAAGCTTTGCACCAGCCCGGTCATGAGTGCTGCCGGCAGGCCCCAGACGAGACCACACGGAAGCACCCCCATGCCGGCCCCCCATGGATTCCTCGGTGTACCATACCTGCTGCGAAGAAAGCCCGGAATCCGGGAAGCGAGGCTTGAACGTCCGGGGACGCAAAAGCGCCTCCTTGTAGGATCCGGCGGTCACCGCCCCGCCTGGGCAAGGACCGCCTGACTTGTCACCGTCGTCCCGCAAAGCTGAAGCCACAGCCTCACATCACCGGTCTTGTCAAGTTGCAGAGAAGACCCAGCGCTCGACGAACACTCCCCAAAGCTGAAATCCACTGCCGCACCACACCCCAGACCTACCAGCGAGGGGGCAGCGGCGACGGAGGACGATTGTGCCGCCGCCGGTAGCTAGCCCGGCGACGGCGCGGCTGGCTCTCCCTTACCTTCACTCATTCCTTTCGGTTCCTTTATCGCACGATCTGCAATGGAGGTAATCGGCCAACATATAGTATCTGGTTATCACATTCCGAGCTGTTGATGTGCCATCTGCTAAGGCCTCTGACTCTCTGAACCGATTTCTTTGCAACCATGGCGGTTGCGGTCGACATCAGAGGCTGCTTCAGCTCACGAGAGTTTCAGGGTGCAAGGGCATCACGAGTGAGGGAGGGAGAGAGCAAATGGCATCAAGAGAAGACGCAGGGGAAATCACCATTTACAGTCGAATCGATAAACTCGTAGCATGACAAGACATCTAGTGAACATTCTGACTGCATCACGAGCTTCAGCAGTTCAATAGGCCTTATTTAGGGCTCTTTCTACATGTCACAACAAATCTGACAGCTTCTTGTGCACATATTATTTTTTCTCACACAACAAATCTATCGTATAAATCTGTTAAAGATATGCCGAACACTCCTGAAACCAAGCTGCAGCTTGGCAGACATGTGTGTGCGTTGTTCCATGCCATTGATCTTTGTGACAGCCATTAGCATGCTATGCCATCTCAGCCTCCATTCCCCCAACTTCCTGCGAGATAGCGCGATCTATCGATCACGGGGTTCTTCCTTGCATGGCTTCCAGAGCTGATGTGCATCCTGTGCAAGACTGGATATGCGGTGCCATGAAGGTCAAGGCTGGCAACTGAGCGTGAATGCAGGATTGGCACTGGCGGTACGTTTTCTGAATGGCCCTCAGTGACTTGGATTCCTGATCTGCCATTTCCTTGTGACGGTCGTATAGCTTGTTTTTGTTTTTGAAAATTTACTATACTCAGTACTGTACTTATCCGGAAAATATTGTACTGTATACCAGCAGGTCCGTTGAGTTTTATTTTTATTTTATTTTTTGAAAAAAATGTTCGTTCATTCAGTTCAGCCTTGCCTGGGCCAAACCCAAGGCTTCTCAGCCCAACCTACCGTCCATCTGTCTACTAAGTAAGGAAGGAAGCGTTGCCAAGGCCAAACCCAATCCGCGACGAGATTGGTTTCCTCAACGGGCCCAACAACGGCTTCTTCTTGGAAAGAATTTCACCAATCGAAAGCTGCAAAACAAAGTTCTTGCAAGAATTTCACCTCATTCATAGTTCTTCGTAGGGCCAAACCATCCATGGTTCCCTCTATTATGTCTGCTTGGTTGCATTCTCCGTAATCCTCTGATTGTCTTCTGTTGCTTTCTTTTTTTTTTGTCCAATGGTCTTTTCCCTTTTTTTATTATTTGCTTTGGACCTGTATTTGTACTCTTTATTTTCCAAATATACTCCCTCTGTTTAATATTGTCGTTTTGACTTTTTTATGTACATTTCTTTTATGATGCACCTAGATATATAATTATGTTTAGATATATAACAAAAGAAATGTATTTAGAAAAAAAAAATTCGAACAACACCGGGGGAAGATCCCCACCTAAATTCATTGATCGATGCAATTAGTTACATAACTACATGGCGTGCCAGGGAAGAGATACATGAAGGGAGGTGTGGAGAGAAAAGAGAAAAAGAACTTTACAACCATGAGGAGATAAAATCCCCCCAAACCTGAGCAAGATGAGCATATTTCTTGAACCGGCAGTTCCAATCCGCGAGGTCTCGCGCAGCACGACGAAGGACTTCGCTCGGAGAGAGCTCCTACTGATCAAAGATTTTTGCATTCCGTGCTTTCGAAACATGCCACAAAAGGAGGAACACATCAGCCCGTGTTAGTGTGTAACCCAGCAGCCATGGGGTGTTATGGTGCCCGACAGGGACAGCGACCCCAGTTTCGCCCAAACGGCGAGTGCCCGTGGGCAGGAGGTGAAGATGTGATCATCAGGCTCTCGAGAGTTCCATTGCAGAATTCACAGTACGACTCATCAAGCGCGCGGATGTTTTTCTCATAAAGGATCGCTCTTGTGTTCAGACGCCAGTGATGCAGCAGCCGGTCAAAAAACTTCACCTTACCAGGCAGTTTGGTGCGCCAGATCCTGCCCGCGTCCGGGTCAGACACATCGGCGGAATGAAGGGTGAGGTAAGCCCCACGAGAACTGAAGCGGGATATTTAGAAAATCTAAAATGACAAGTAATATGAAACGGAGGGAGGGAGTGGTAATCAGCAGGGATTTGTTCCTCCTGTTTTCTCAAAAGAAAAAAAACGACGTCTTCTTTCCGCTTACTGCCTTTCCAGCAGCTACTAGCACAACCTCTGAATGAAGAACCGCGCTGAAGAAACCACGAGTCAAACTATAGTTTTTCACCACTTGTGCTAGACTTGGTTCCCAACCCCATCCGTGTATACATCATGTCGGAGCTAGCAAGGTCAACCAAAATCTCACCAACTGACGACGAGAGAGCACAAGAGCGACACATCCATTTTACTGTCAGACGCAGACGAGACCGAGAACAAGAACAGCATAGCTGACCAGATCACATTATCCTCACCGGTTCCATTCAGTCTTCAGCCAAAAATAAAGAAATTGGAGCAGGTAAGGCATGGAATTAACCCCTTCAGCATCTTCTACTATTATAATTCAGCAACAAGTTCAGACTTCAGACAAGGAAAAAATGCAGTACACGAGCACGAAACGCAGCCGCGCATCTCGTCAGATGACAGGGACACCACGGTGTCGATATGTTGCGTTGCGCTCTGCTTGGGAAGAGAGATCGGAAATAGGGGCCAGGAATTCTCGACCGTGACCGTGCAGGGCTGTTGCTTTCCTCCATCCAATCCAAGCGAGTGGCCCGCGTCTTTGGATAGATCACGTATGCAGTATGCTCTGCAATCTGTTTGTTTATATTTTGGGGCATTTTCTCATCGTAAAAGAATGGGATGTCTCCAACTTGTGGCCACAAAAAGGAACTTTCCTACAAACAAAGAGCCAAAACAGATAGAAATTCAACTCAACATGCAACACGAAAGCGCCAATTTTCCCTCTCGAAACATGCAAACGAAATGCTAGCTCTTCAATAAAGGAAAACAACAAGAAGATGTGGGCTCTGATTTTCAAACATGATGTAGGGTCTGATAAGAACAGCTGAGTCAAAATGCAAGCGGCATCCTGTTGGTTCGAGCACGTCAGAGCCGGACGGAATTCGATTTCCTGCTCGCAAAATTCCGGATCAGTCGATCGATGTGCATGCGAGTTCACACTTCCCACTGTTTCCTCCTTATCGTCGTTCGTCATGATCCCAAAGTTTTTTCCATGGAAAATACATTATGACGAAACCTACCCAAATTCCATTTGCTCGCTTCAATGTTCAATGACAGCAAGTTCTCAAGAAAAAAAAATCAGGAAAAAAAAAGATGTTGCTGACTCTAACGGATCGTAATCCACGCTAAACATGTCACCTACTCTTAGAAAAGCATATACTAGGATAATGCAGTTTCTAAGGTTCTTTAAAAAATTAGCAATAATCCAGTGCCAAGTATTTAAATTAAAGCATCGTTGACGACACAAAAATGGTTTAACAGCACATTTCGAACGATCTGAATATAATGCTGCAGCACGATACCCTGAGTTTCTGCAATTCTGCGTGAGGTTCCAAGTGAGCATCCACATGACCTCTTTTTTTTTTGTAGCACGAGAGGATGCAGGCATGTTTTCTGTACTCTTCTAGTCTTCTTGTTGTAAACAAGTCAAATTCCTGCTTTCAAAACATGTCACTTGGGAGTATGAATCATTCAGCTGCCATTGACTGGACGCTGGATATATGATTTGCAGTCAGACAGACTCACCAGTCTACCATGAATTCAACTTCAACACTGCTACCAACCATCTCTGTTTTTGAGCAATACCAACCACCTCTCAAACGACTACACACGTGCCAGTGCAAATTTACAAGTGTTCGAGATGCAACCTGCGAAGCTTCCTTCACTAGTCCAGCCGTTTCTCACAAACTCGTGTGAAATTCGCGTCGAAAAGTCTGAGATTAGGAAGCCAGCCTATCAGAGAACGGTCAAACGCAATCCCAACAGTCTCTCAGGCGATCGAGTCCAAGCCTCCAAGGGCAAGGGCACGCTGCAGTTGCTGCTGCTGCTGCTGCGATGTCGCATACGAGCGTCTCAGCAACTGAAAGCTCAAAGCTCGCTGCTCTTTTTCGACGAACTGCGCTCGAAAGTCGCCGGTCCATGGCGTCTCAACAACTGCTGATGATAGCTGGGTGTCTGGGAGCAGTGTCCAGGTTCAAAGTTCAAAGTTCAAACACACTCGTGACAAACATTTCTCAAGTCGCACCAGTTCAGCAAAAACTGCTCACCAACCGTTTTGCCAGCATGTCCTCGATCTCTGTCCGGAAACGTACTGATCTTTCTGGACCAGGTTGAGATTGGGTCATCTCCGTTTGTCGAATTTGGACCGGTGATGCTTCGCTTTGTCAGCAACAGGATAGGGCAGTCTGAAAGTTTGGATCAAAACAAAAGGACAATTTGGAGTTGTCTGGCAAAGGAGCTGAAACGCATCGGTTCCTGCTTGCTTTGCTGCAGCCTGAGCTTTGTATCCGGATTCCAGAGCGACAGGCATGTGGTTACAGTTCCCGCCTGATCAGTTCATAAACAAATCGTGATGCTGTGCACATGCCAATGGTTACTCTGCATTTGGTATGCAGAATACTGTTACAGCTGCCGGCATGAATATGACTTGAAAAATTAAAGAGTTTCTTGACCAGTCAGAGTCTGTGGAATTCTTGATAACTTGATGTTGCATTTGCACTTTAGGTATGGACATCCTTTCATTCTTTCCCTTTGACCTTGTGCCGGAGCCCTAAGCTTAGACCAGAGAGTTGATCTGTTCTTGTTCTAGGTTCAGCTCTTTTATATTTTTTATCCGCTCACATTTTTATGGAGCACACTCAGGAGCTCTGCTTTATAACATTAGGGAGAGACTTTTCTATCTGATGAAACTTGACATAGGCCTCGATGACATGCAAACTGCATCATGTTGAGCTGCTTCTGACCATGCAACATCTGAGGAAACTCTGACCAAGCAATATCTGAGGAATTTCTGACCATGGAATGAATAAATGAGAAAATTCTTTATTTTGGACGAATCATTCTTATTTTTAGACGAACATTTTGAGGAGATTCTGACCATGCACCATCAGTAGTGCAAGTCTACAATTTGATGGCAGCAAGCACAATTGCACCGAACCATTCCTTTTACGGGCATGCCTATCATCTTCATTGAAATGTTCCAAAGAATTCAGATATCCGAAGAACACAAGCAACTGCGTGAAGAGTTTCTCTTCGCGAAGAAAAGCACCAGAAGATTTTTCACCGACCAAGGCATGAAAGGTATAGCTCCTAGTATAGGATGCTGTTGCCACTGATTGCTGAAAGAGAGAGGGGATATCTTGGATTGCGTATTTGTCTTGAGTTGTTTTGAACAGAACCATTGTTTCAACCTGATCTTCCTCACCTGTGCACTTTAACCGAGTCCCGTCAGTGCCTTTTCTGACCTTTTCTTCTGTTGGGAGATGCACATACACAACAAGGAAATGCCACTGCATTATATCTCCTCATGTTTGCAGCTCATGAGAAGGTAAACTACCACTGTAATTCAAACAACATCTTGTGATACCTTTTAATTCAAAAGGAAAAAGATTAACATGCTACTTTACTCAACAAATGGTCAGAAAAGGCAAGTAAGGGGCAACCCCTCCTGTTCCATCAGAAAAACAAATGGTGAAAAGGAAAACTTTACCATCACCTAGCTTTAATTTGTCCCTCTCACACTCTTTGCATCACCACAAGGCTAAGTAAAAGGAGACACATGATCATCGACCTGCGGGGAAAGTGTAAACATGTTCCATCAGCGTCAACGGTGCAGACAATCCTTGTGATAGTGGTCGACAGAAGCAAAAAAAAAAAAAGTTAATCTCCGACGAACGGGATCGAATAACACCGCAACAGGCGCGAGAGCATTACAGCGACATGGTGAGCCGGCGATCTGACAGCCGACGGACAGTCTCGAAGAGCAAAGAGAGTTCTTCAGATAGTCAGTCAGCCATCTCTCACTCGAAAGTCTTTCAGCAAGGCTTTACCCCCCCGGATCGATAGATGCTGAAGGACACATCGAATATTAGCACAACATCTGAGTTGTGCGGTGACGCACGTGAGCGAGCTTTGTAAACAAACAACTAATACTTTTTTTAATACAATGATGTGCAGCTCTCCACCTCTCTTGCGTAAAAAAAATACGAGCATAACATCTGTGTTGCGGTTGGGCACTGAGCCAGTAGCAAGCAGCAGCTCCACAAGGGACAGACAGCAAGCAGCTGGGGGGGACTGGACTTGGAAGGAAAATGCTTTGGGTGATTTCTTGGCTGGGAGCTTGACATGTTTTGTGCTTTGCCCGGGCACGATCAGGACAGGATTTGGCAGGTGTTGGATCTGGAATCTCGCAGCGGCGCAAATGGGCAACCGGAATCCCTGGATGAGGCCATGAGGGAAGTGGGAGTGGGAGTGGGAGGGAGATGGACGCGGCGCCGAAAGGTCACCTGGCCCCTATCTGATCCTCCTCCTCCTCAGGCCTCCACTACTTACTACTGCTACCCTGTGCCAACCATCTTCTTGGAGCTGGATCTGAGGTGATTGCTCCTGCTCGGATGGGAACACACCACATGCTTGCAGCTTGCTCCTCTCATCAAGCGACTGCGGCAGCCTGCAGCGGAACCTGATCGGGAAACGAACGGCCGAGATCGCGCGCAGGTGGCGTTGAGATTCTCGAAGTTTCAGTGGAGCACGCCGGAATGCCGCTGGATGCTCTGTCTGGTGGTCATGGGGTGTGCACACAGGATGGATAGTAGATTTGCAGGTGAAATCCGATTTTGTGGCGTGTGATAACACAGAAAAGATGCAGAGCAAGGATAGCAACCCTTGTGGCCACAAGGGTAGCAGTTGCACGAACGCACAATGGGGCCAAGCCAATTTGCGCTCCGGATTCAACGGTGGCATATATGCTGCTGCTCTTGAGATCCAAGCTTTCCTCCCGGTCCGGAGACAGACAGGTGTCCGGCTTTTCCGGCCGGAGGAGTCCACGAACGGCCGTGGTTTAACCGGCGGCCCGGCCTGCAGCGCCACCCCGGACACCCATCCCCAGCGATGTCGTCACCTACCCCTAGTCCCGACGGATCTCCGTCGCGCTCCAGAAAAAACAAAACCAACAGCAATCCATCCAAAAAATAATAATTAGCGAGTTCCTCGCGCCACGAGGAGCAGAGCGCGCGACGCAGCGGCAACAGCCTCCCCAGAGCTGCGTTGAGATCCGCGTCACGTCCCAATATCTTGGGGGGATTATCCGGAGATTCCGACGCCTCGCGGCCGCGACACCTGCACCCTGGCGTCGCCGGAGAATACAACGAGAGAGCGCGCGGGGGGGGGGGGGGGGGGGGGGGGGGGGGGGGCACGGAGGAGGAAGATGCCCGGTACGATACACAAGAACGAGCGGCCCGGCGACGACGACGGAGACGGTGGGAGGCCGCCGACTAGCCGTTCCTTTCCCGGCCACACGTCTCCATCTCTCCGATGATACTTGGGCGCCAAGACGACGTCGTCGACGTCGCCGCCGTGCCCGTCTTGCTCGTGCCCAGGCGGAATCTTGAAACCACCTTTTCTTCAGTCTAAAGAAAGCAGCAGGCAAGACAAATTGAACCACCGCTCGAGGTTTCCAGTAGAATGCTGATAACATTTTCAAAGAAAAAAGAGGGAGAGCAAGAATCATATAGCCACAGTGAGACAAGATTTTGGGAACTGCTTTTTGTTTTTCCTGAATTATTGTCTTTCCGATCTGAAGGAGGAAGCAAACAGAAATGGACATCCCAGTTGATTAAAAAAAATGGACATCCCATTCGCATGGGGCTGAATACTCGAAAAATGAAACTAATAGATTGCAGTTACAGAGAAACTTGAAGAGTTTCTGAATTATTTTTCCCAATTAAAAAAAGGCGAACAGTGGACAACTGACGCATCCGGATAAAAACGGGGTGGCGCCAAGGGACGGACTCCGGCGACGACGAGACACCCGACGACTACGACCATGACACGATACAACACCGGGCGGAGGGTTAGGTTACCAACGCCGGCGGCCAACTGGCAAACTTGCTGGCGACTTGTTGATTCACCAGGGACGGACGGACGGTACAGGGGAGCTTGGAGCTTCAGCTGCTGCTGCTGCTTCATGGCGCCGGTCTAGACGGTGAGCCCGCGCATGAACTCCCACTCCTCATCTTCTTCTTCCTCCGCGGCGCCGGCGGCCGACCCCTCCGAGTCGCTGCTCATGCCGCTGCTCTCCCCGCTGGACATCACCGCGGCCTCCGGGTCGAACACCAGGTACGGCATTGCGCCGAACGCCCTGGCGAGGGACGCGGCCGTGGCGTCGTCGGTCCTCTGCTTGAGCACCTCGAACATCACCTCGGGCTCGTGCTGCATCGCGCGGAGCACGTCGGCGCACGAGGGCCCCGCCGCCGCGCGCGTCACGGCGAAGCAGTGGGGCCCGTCGCTCTGCGTCACGCGCACCACGCTGGGCCCGCCGAAGAGGTTGTGCAGCCCGCCGAGGGCCTCCTGGTAGGCGCCCCCGAGGAACATGCCCAGGTAGTAGCCGCGGGTGGCGTGGGTGGGGAGCTCGTGCAGCGGCAGGCTGTGCCTCCCGCCGATGAACTCGCACACCTTGCCGTCGCTGTCGCAGGTCAGGTCCGAGAGGACGCCGTCCACGGCAGGGCGCTCCTGCAGGCGCTGGATCGGGATGATGGGGAACTGCTGCCCGATGGCCCACATGTCCGGCAGGGAGGTGAACACCGACAGGTTGACGTGGTAGGTGCGCGGCGCCTCGGCGACGCCCATGCCACGGGCGACGATCTCGCAGAAGGCGTCGACGGCGGCGAGGTGCTCCAGCCCCAGGACCCCCTCCTTGAACTGCTCGGCGGAGCGCCGCTTCAGCTGGTCGGCGTAGAGGGCGCAGGTGTCGTAGTCGCCGCGCACGGCCGCGGCCATGACGTTGCGGTAGTCGGCGCGGCAGTCGTCGGTGAGCTCGTCGAGCAGGTACGCCGTGGTCGCGTCGAGCTGCCCGGGCGCCGTGGCCGAGAAGGCCTCGAACACGAGGACCGAGTGGTGTGACACCAGCGCGCGGCCGCTCTCGCTGCACACGATGGGGTGCTGCACCCCCTTGCGGTCGCAGACGCGGCCGACGGCGGCGACCACGGCCACCGCGTACTCCTCGAGGCTGTAGGCCACGGACATGTCGGTCTGCGCCGAGTGGGTCCCGTCGTAGTCGATGCCGAGTCCGCCGCCAACGTCGATGACGCGCATGCCGGCGCCGAGGCGAGCGAGCTCGCAGTAGATCTGCGCGGCCTCGCCGACGCCGTCGGAGAGCAGGGCGGTGGTGGGGATCTGGGAGCCAATGTGGAAGTGCAGGAGCTGGAGGCAGTCGAGCATACCGACGGCCCTGAGCTTGGTGACCACGGACAGTATCTGTGCGGCGTTGAGGCCGAACTTGCCCTTCTCCCCGGACGTGGAGCCGAAGTGGCCGGCGTGCTTGGTGCGCAGCTTGGCGCGCATGCCGACGACCGGGCGCACGCCGAGGCGGCGGCTGGCGTCGAGGACAATGTCGAGCTCCTCCTCCTGCTCGAGCACGACGACGGTGTTGAGACCCATGGTGCGGGCCATGAGCGCGAGGGAGACATAGCCGTCGTCCTTGTAGCCGTTGCAGACGAGGAGTGCGTCCGGGTTGCCGCGCGCGGCGAGGCAGCTCATGGCGAGGAGCAGCTCCGGCTTGGATCCCGCCTCGAGGCCGAAGCGGAACGGCTCGCCGAACTCGACAATGTCCTCGACGACGTACCTGTCCTGGTTGCACTTGACCGGGTACACGCCCTGGTACCTGGAGCCGTACCCGGTGGAGCGGACGGCGTAGTCGAAGGCGGCGTTGAGGGTCTCGACGCGGTGGCGGAGCACGTCGGGGAAGCGCACGAGGAGCGGCATCGGCAGGCCGAGCCCGCCGCCCTCGCGGGGCCCCGCGGCCTTGGCCACGACTTTCGCCAGGTCGATCTCCTGGCCCGGGAGCGTGGCGGCGCCGTGCGGGCGCACGGCGACGTCGCCGTCGTCGTTGACGAAGAAGTAGGGGGCGCCCCACCCGTCCACGTTGTAGAGCGCCGCGGAGAGGTCGGCCGACCACGCGGCCGCCTCGGGCTTGTCGGCGGCGTTGGCGGCGGGCCCCGCTGCCATGAGCGGGGCCGGGAAGCGCGCCGCGTCGCAGGACGCGAAGGCGTGCGCCACGGGTGTCGCGGCGTCGACGGCGAGCGCAGGCATCTCGTCAAATCTCGTCAAAAATCGAATGGAAACAACAACCGGAGAACGCGGAAGTCCACACCTTTTTTTGGGATTTGTTTGGGTTTTTATGTGCTAATTATGTAGTAGTAGTAAAATTGCTATCTGAAGGAGGTGGTGGTGGTGTTAGCTGCGAATGAACAGAAATTGTGTGACGGAGGCGGTGGCTGCTAGGAGAGAAAAAAAACGAAGAGAAAATGGAACAACAATAAATCAAAGAAGAAGAAAATCGAAATCGAATGGGATCGAGATCGATTCGTCAGGGATGCCAAAAGAGGAAGTTCTGGAAGGGGAGGTAGAAGAACTCTAGGACGGGATTTTGGATCCTGTTGTGAGGAAGGGGGCTTTGAAAGCCGCCGAGGCCGGAGCCCCGGCTACCCCCGCAAACGGAGCAGGCGGTGGGTGCGCGCGCGGCGGGGAGGGTGTCGTCGCCGGTGGTGGAGCCCGGGCACCCCACGCCGGCGGTCAGGAGGGGGCGGGTGTCGCGGCGGGAGGGAGAAGATCGATCAGGCGGCGGGGGGTCGCCGCGGCGAGGAGGAGGCTGTGGGTGGGGACGGGGCGCGTGTGGTGGTGGTGGTGGTGGCCAATCGGAGGCCGGGAGGGACGGCGGGCGAGATGCGGGATGGGCGGGCGGGCGGGAGGCGACTGCGCAAAGCGAGCGTAGGAGAGGAGGAGGCGAGGAGGTGTCTTTTATAGCGGGCCGCGGCCACCCGTGGGCCCCCTCCCACCCGCGGCGCCACGGGCCTTCCATTTTGTTGGTGGCTCTGCGGCGCTCGCCTCGCTTCGTGCGTGGATGCCTGGCCAGCCGTCGTCTTTCATTTCTCCTCTGACTCTCTCTCTCGGACGGGGGTAGTAGGTGCGTCAAGGTGAGGGAGGTTTGACTCGTTGACCCTGTGCACCCGGGCCCGCGTGTCAGACTCTGGACTGGGGGCGCGGGGGGTGGTTGGGCCCGTCGGGAGTTGCGACCCGGCCGCTTGGCTCCGCTCCCCAGTCGCGTCGCGCCGGCACATGGCGGGCGGGGCTCGGTGGCGGTTGTTGGATGCTACTACTAGCTAGCGTTGCCGCGCCTCGCGGTCACGTTCTTTTGATCCCTCCCTTGTTCCCTTGCGGGGGCGGGGCGGCCGGTAGCTGGCGACGCGCCACGGCCGGGCCGTCGGATCGCGTATCGGACGGCTGTGGGGGCGCCGGCGCGAGATCGGACTTGTGCGGGCGGGATTTGTATTCCGTTAACCCCGGGCCGTGCGCGCGCGAGCCCATCCATGGATCCATCATCTCGGTGGGGTGGGATGGGATCCGCTGCGGCCTGCGACGGCGGAGGGCCCTGCCCTCTTCATCCTGATTCGAGGGATTATTCCTTCCCGGCGCGGGAGGCGAGAGAGGCAGCAACCCGTTCGTTTGACCAGTGCACACGCGTCCGGTGCCGTCCGCTCGTCCGCTCGCCGGGGTCGGCCGGCACCGCACGCGTTGTTTCTCGTTTCCGCCTTTCCGTCCGTCGCCGGGGAAGAGAAAGAATGGGCGTTTGTCCTCCGTCCAGGTGAAGGAGCCGGGGGGATAACGAACAGCTTCGAACCGCCCTGTTCGTTTGGCTTATCAGCTACCAGTCAGCAGTAATTTTCTCTCAGAACAAATCAGTCATCAGCAACCAGCTAGCAGTACTTTTCTCTCAGAACAAATCAGCATCAGCCACCAGCCAAACGAAACTCGACCGGTCATGAACCGATTCGCTTCTTTTGCTCGGCGGTTGGTTGGTGGATGGATGAGAATTTTTGCAGCGGAATCCTGATGCGTGCATGTAACAAGCTGCCTACAATTATGACTGAATTCTCCGACTTACTCGCTCCGCGTCAAGCTACAGATCGAATTTTTTGGTTTTTCTAGATTCATAAGTAGTGTTACGTGTACATTACGTGTAAACTAGAAATTGACTTGGTTAACGACGTACTCCCTCGGTTTTCATTTGTTTGACGTTTCAGACAAAAGAAACATACTAGCTGCACGTCATTTTGATGGTCTGAAACGACATTTGGAAGAAGCCCTAATCGCTTTAGGCATGTAGGTGGGCCGCGGGGCCCAACTCGAAGGCCCGGCCCCTTTCGTCCTCCCCTGTCTGTCTGTGATGGTCTTTGATGCCTGATGGGACGCGCGCCGCGCGCGATGGCGTGCGTCGTGGTCGCCTTCTGCAAGGAAAGAGGAGAATCATCATCCATCGGCGGGGGGGCCTAGCCGGTTCACAGTAAATAAAGCAGGGGCTGGGTGTCGTGACGGAGGAATCCGCCCGCCCCGGCCCGCGGCGGAACCGCGTCGTCGGGACGCCGCGTGTCTGCAGGTGGGTCCGGGCCCCACCACGCCCCCCACGGGTCCTCCTGAAATCAAAGAGGCTTCTCTTTTGTAAAAAAAAAAAAAGGCTTGTCTTTGCTCGCGTGCCGTCCCGAGGAGGAGTGGACAAAGGCGACGCCCATCGATCGATGTGCGTGCGTCGGCCCTGACCTCACGACCTCGCTCAGAGTTTTTCCCGTTTTGGCCTTGTTTAGTTGGTTCAAAAATTTATTTTTTCAACTCCTGGAATTCCTGTAGCACGCTGTAGCATGTTTCGTTTGTTTGTGGTAAATATTATCCTACCATGGTCTAACTAGGCTCAAAAGATTCGTGTCGCAAAGGACATCCAAACTGTGTAATTAGTTATTTTTTTACCTATATTTAATACTCAAAACATATGTCTTTTGGCGTATTTAAAGTGATGTGACGGAGAAAAAGTGGAGAAAAGATTAGAAATTTTAGCCAACTAAACAAGGCCTTTGATTGATAGCGCGCCGACGCGTCCGGAAATATCATCGACGATCGAGATGCACGATTTCCCGGCGCGCGTTGTTGTGGCGGACGGCGGCCGGGCTCGTCGTCGCCGTCGCGCGGCGAGTAGTGTGTAGTGAACGCGGGCACGACGACGTGGCCGATCGACCGACGCGCGCGTCCATCTTCTGCAAGCAGTGTACTATCTCCGATTCCTCCTCCCTCTGGCTCTGGTTTTCACTCCTTTCGTTCCATCAGAGAAGACGTCATCGCTTCCGCGCACGGCGACCGCCTGTCATCATCGTCGCAACGTTTGCCGTTCGTCTAGCCGCTCGCTCCCTTAGTACTCCATTGCCGTCGAGTTGGATCGGGAGGCCATCGTGGTGGATTCGTACGTGCATATATACTCATCAGCATGAGATCGACTCTGATGATCGATCATGTGCTCTTCCCATGTTTTTTTTACAGAGATGCTAAGCTCACGGTCCACGACAGTACTACTCCTGCAGTAGTAGACATTAGAGTTATATACACCGGTGACCCTTGAACTTAAGTCCACGAAGTTACAAACTCGAAATCCAGCACACCAAACTTGTTAAATTGTGCCACTTAGGTCCATACCCCTTTGGTACTCATGAATATATGCAAAAACACCCTTGATTTTTATCTTCTTCCCCATCCACATCCTCATCATCTCTCCTCTTTCTCTCCCCCTCCTCCTCCTCTCCTGCGCCGTCGGGGTCCAGGGCGGAGCTCCCCGGGGATGCGCTCAGTGCCAGGGGCTGAGGTCGGAGCTCGTCGCACCGACGTGGCGCACGCGGCTGGAGCTCGCCGCTTGGGGCCGCAACCCCTGCCTCGTCGCACCGACGTTGCAGATGGGCACGCCGCCGGCTTGGGTTCGAATCCCATCGAACGCAGGTTTCTCTCAGCAGAGATTTATTCTCCGAAAAAAAATCCCCTCGCCGGTGAAACCGGAGTTCGGAGGTTTTCTAAACTGGGAGGAAGCTTTTTCCTCTTAATGAAGATCGTGCCGCAAATACCTCACCCACCCCTCCCCACCATTTCTCATGCCGCCAATGCTTGTTTTTCTTCACCCCATGCTGGTAACGGTGGGCATGCATGCGTAGAGCGTGAGCTGAATTTCAAGGCGACCACTGCACGGAACGGGTTCTGCTCGTGTCCTTGGAATGAAATCCTGATGAGCAAAAAAATATGGGATCCGCATGCAAACGTCTATGGCCCACAGAGATCCCTTGCGCGGCAGTTTTCGACGGCCTGACGACGAGGGGCCCAATGGACGCACTCAATCCTCGAGATGATGAATTGATGATGATGGCGGCCATTGGCGGGCGATGGATGGCTGGCGTCGTCGCCTTCTTCTGGAAAGAAAAGAATCGCGGGGGGGTGGGCTTGCCGGCTTGGCTGGGGCGTCGTCACGGAATCCGCGGCAGAACCGCGTCGGGACGCCGCGTCACTGCAGGTGGGTCCTGGCCCCTCCGGTCCTCTTCTCAAATCAAATACAAGTCGTCGTGTGTGGCCATTTGTCGATGACAGGAGCCCGTTCGGTCGCTCGTTGGCTGGGAAAACGGAAAAAGGACAATTATATATGGACAGGTGGACGGCCTAGGCTGCGAAACATCATGGAGGCAGCAGCAGCAGCCCAGTATACTCCTCCCCCTAGCCCTCCCGCCTTTGCCGGTCTCGCCGCGCGGGAGCCACGCCCACGCCCACGCCCAGGTCGTGGACGTCGTGGAGCGTGCGCTTGCTGGTCGTTGCGCTGCGTTTGCATTGGTTGGCTCGCAGTCGCAGCACCACCTGACGGATTATTTCCCTTGCTTTCCCGCGGCGCGTCCCGGGGGGCCTAGCTGGGGAGGCCGCAACCCGGGGCAGGCGGATGGATGCACGCGCGATCAACACCCGACGAGCCAGCGACAGCGAGAGCGCCGCGCTCGGGCCGGCCGGCGTCTCCAAGTGCCGAAACCCTCCCTTTATTCCGAGCCTGACCAGATGCGTACTAGTACCTACCACCCAGCCATGCCATGGGTGGGGACGATCCAGCGACGAATTAAAGCTACGGGTTTGCATGTGCCTGCCCGACGGGCTCTCCGGCCGGCCGGCCGGTCTCGTCGTCGTGCTAGCTCCTGTTCTTCCTCCATCCGGCCCCCGTTATCCACCTCTGTATCCATTAATGCTGCGATCCTCCTGCTGGTGCACGCGGTCCGCGAGGGCCGACTGGACTGGCCCCGCAGGCACACCCACGCGCAGCTCCTCGTGTAGTGATCCGATCATGTCCCAGTGTGCGCGTGCACGGCGTCCGCGCGAGCTCGACACGAGGACGCGATCCGTTCAAGTCTGCGTGCGGCGTGCCCATGCTCTGCTACTGCACGACCACGAGAGCAGAAGATGATGATGTGAACCAACAAGACTGTCAGGCACCATGCCATTGCCAAGGCAGGGATCCGGCCGGCGTCGCAATCGCAACAGTCCCGCCGCACCTGCTGCTGCTGCCGACCCCACCCAGCTCTTCCCGTTGGTATTGGGGATCTTCTGATTCGATTCTTGGTGATCGATCGAAAACAGGTAAAGTGGTGCGCCCAGGTTGCTGTCTTGTCCGACGCAAGCAAGCGTTGAATGAATGGCAAACATGATTGCGAGAGCACAGAGGGTTTTTTAAATTCGGGAAAAGAGGCGCTTGCACCTCCGTCTGCTCTGTTGTAATTTTCATGGAAGGTCATCACCGGGAAAAAGAAAAGCTACTAGTACCAAATGCCCACTTATATTAGTAGTACAGACAAAGAAGACCTAATTAAATCCGGTCGCAGTTACAATAACCGCAGGCTGCTGCTGAGCAGATGCATCATCCATCTAGCCCGGCTGCTGCTGATCCGCAGTGTCTGTGCGTGCGTGCGTGCGTGCTGGATAAACAAAAAAGTATGACGACTCCACTCGTCAGCACTCACCAGCAGCCAGCAGGTTACCAAACAAACAAAGCTATGAACCAACTGAATTTAGTTAGTTTCGTCCCTTTTTCAGCCTTCCATCCCAATTCCCAACCCGAGTGGCCATCATCTTCTTCCTTTGTAGCCACATGGAACGCCACAAAAGAGCTCCCCACCGTGACCTAATCGATAGCAGCCGATAGACCTAATTTGCAATCAGAGAGCAAACGACCCGCGCGCTTTCTTTTAAACTTTTGATTTTTTTTTCCCGTGCATATACCGAATCAGATAGGCCCTCCCCTTTTTGCCTTTTGTTGGATGGCTCAGAAAACTCTGCAAAAGATGCTGGTGTTGTGCACCTGCGCCGGGCTAGTGTCAGTGTTGTTGTATATAAACAAACGAAACAAACAGGACCGTGCGGCTAGCTTATCCTGGGATTCTTTACGTTGGCCCGAAAGAAAGAAAGAATCCGCTCCAAGGATGATCATCGCGCACAGAGGCGGACCTACCCATACAGCAGGGTGGGGCAGCTGCCCCAGCTACCAACAGAGCAGAATCACAGCGCTCAAGATTTTTTCAAGCGGTCGGAGCAAGCATTTGGAGATCTGAGGCAAGCGGCGGCGGCGTATCAGCGTTCGTGGCCAGAGAAAGAAGAAGGGCAAATAAAAGAGGCTGTCGTGGGCCGGCCAGCGGATCTAACTGGTCTGGCCATCTAACGTTGACCCATGTCCACAACCACACACAAGTCCACAACACCGGCCTGCCCCCGTCCGTGACTGAATCTCCCCCCATGGCCCCATGACTGTTGCGCGCCTAGAACTCTAGAAGTACGTCGTCTGCCTGTCCCGCCTGCAGTTTTGGCCTAAACAATTGCTAATAACGATTTAATTATATTTAATGAATTTATCTTGTGTCCTAATTGTTTAAAAAGTTGTAAAATAAAATTTTGCCAAAATATTTTGGCAACTAAACAAACCCTAAATATCGCATGTGGATGTGCATTTTTTTCCACTTATTTTCGTTGTGCCTCGTACAAATCCGCCTCAGCTAAAATTTTCGGCTGGGTCCGCCACTGATCGCGCACACTACTACACTGCCTTGAGCGTGTGTAAAGTTGACAAAGTTGAGTGACGTCGCCGGATGGGATCGGAATCCTTTGGGAAAGAGCAAGCACGGCCATCAGTCCATACCATACCAGGACTCCCAACCAAGTGTGTTGCCTGACCGGAGCTCTGCCGCCATGGGGCCGGGCCTAACGGCATGTTAAATGGCAAATGGCATGGCGGCATCTGGGGATGGAGAACATGACGCCGGAGTCCCGGAGAAGACACGCGCTCACACCCTGTTCGTCTGGTTGTCAGGCACCAGTCAACAGTATTTTTCTCTTGTAATAAATCAGCACCAGCCACCTCCAGACGAACAGGCCGCCATCGATCGCAGCTGTTCGAGTGGTTCGAGTCACTGTGCTGTGTGTCCACCCTGCTGTCACCCTCTGATCGTGAGTCATTGATTTCTTCACTGTCGAAGAAAAAAAGCTGGGGCATTTATGGGTGGTTACTATACTGCGACGCCGACGCCCCACAGACGCAAGTTTTGGAGCCCGTGTGCCCGGGCGGAGGTCACCTGGATGGGTGTTATTGGATGCACGAAATCCAACATTAGTTGATTACTTGTATTCAAATATTAATATTTTTTTAATAGCTCAATTAAATTAGAATCTGATTGCATATTAATGTTTCTTGCAATTTAATCTACGAAACAAGATATCACTTGAACATGTTTCGTCAAAAAATAAAAATAACGTATAAATTTCATGTGTCAAACTTAACAAACAAATAACAACAATATATTGACCATGTTAAGCCACAAAAGTAGAAGTAGCATATAAATTTTATTCAAACTCGACATACAAATCTATCAAAATTGCTACTAGTATGACATATGAAATTTATATACTATTTTTATTTTTGTGACGAAACATAGTCAAGTGATATCTTGTTTCGTAGATTTAATTGTAAAGAATATTAATATGCAATCGGATTCTAATTTAGTTGAGTCACTAAAAAAATATTAGTGTTTGAATACAACTAATCAAACTATTTTTGAATTCCGTGCACCAGTACCATCCATCTGCATCACCTCCGCCCGGGCACACCGTTGCCAGAATTTCCCGACGCGCGCGACGGGGTAGATCGGCTGCGTGTCGGGTCAAGTACGTGGCGTTTGTGCAGTTGGTCGTTGGTGGAGGAGTGGGCGTGATCACTGCACCTGCACCGCAACCGTATCGCTGTTGCCGTGCACGTGTACGTGGGTGTTGTGACGAGGCAGCACCGCCGGCCGCAAGTATTGGTTTAGAAAACCGAAAAAAACCACTCGGTTTTCGCGAAAATCGCTCCGTCTCGGTAGAGAAAAAACCGGTTTTCCGAGGTTTTGACCGATCCAACCGTACCTAAAAAGAACTCCGATTAACCGCTTGGTTAGACCGGTAAACCGATCCGGTTTTTTCCGGTCGAAAAAACCGTTCGGAGCCGGTTTTGTAAACCCTGGCCGCAACCATGTTGCGTACTTGCGGTTGGTCAGGTAGGTCGAGCCATCGCCTGCCCATCGATCGGGCATGCCGCAGGCACCCAAGAGCCACTCAGTCCTCGCTGCCTGCCAACCTGACGTGACATGCGTGCACGGTGCGCGCGCGGAGCCTGTCGTGTCGTGCCGCGTGATCGTGGTTGGTGTTGCGGCCAAGCGGCTGAGGACGTCCGGGAGTGTTTGCCGATCGTGCCGCACGAACCTGTTTCTGGTCCCACATGGATGGGCTGGACCGCTGGAGCTCCGGCGATCGTCTCACCAGAAACACCCACCTCGTCGGGTTCCAGGTTCCAGCTTGTGTGGACAACTGTAAGGGCAATTCCAACCAACCCCTCTTCTCCACCCTCATCTCATCTTTGAGAGTTCAAAGGCAAAAAAACTTCCTCCAACTCACCTCTCATCCCACCCCCGACGGATGAGGGGGTCTCATTTTCCCCTTCCGGACTCTCACTTGTGGGAAGTCCTCACCCAACCCCTCACCCCCTGCTAGGCCAACCACCGGCGCTCCCGCGCCTCCACGGAGACCTCCGGCGCCCGCCCGTCCACGACAGTTGCTCTCGTCGTAGAATCGAGGGGAGAGAGAGATGCGTCCGTGAATCGTACCAAATCGGGCGGGCCGACGTCGATGGAGGCGATCCACGGCAGGCCGGCGCGGAGAGGGAGTAGAGGCATGGGGGCGGCGCCCTACTCCGGAGCTCGTGCCCATGGGGGCTGCCGGCGTCCCGCCTCGGTGGCCGCGCCCGTGGAAGCAGCCCGCGCGGCTCCTGCCCCGCGGCCGCGCCTGTGGGAGCGGGTCGGCGGCGCCCCGCCCCAATGCCGCGCCTGTGGGAGCGGACCGGCGGCGCCCCCGGCCCTGCACCGGTGTTGGAAGAAGAAAAGAGGGAGGGAGAGGACCCGAGTGGAGGCAGGGGAGGAGGGTGGAGGGTAAAAAAACTTGCTGACAGGTGGGCCCCACGGGTAGAAGGGGAATAAAAAAAGAAGTTGATTGGAAGTAAAGGGATATATGAGAGTTGGGTTGGAGTTGGAAGTAAAATAGAAACCTCAAATGTAGATGAGAGGTCCTCGTATAGAAGAGTAGAGGTCCAAATTTAAGAGGTGGGTTGGAGTTGCTCTAACAAACTGTGCCTCTCGAGTGGAACGTTTGCAACAGGTGCTGCCTGTGCAATGTTCGTGACGGTACAGAACGCGTGACAACGAAACACACTCCTAGCTTGCGACAAAAAGAAAAAAACTTGCCACGCATGCTGCAAGCCTGCAACACAAAAATGAAAAGGAAAAAAAAAAATCCAAGGTGCTGCAATACGAAAGAAAATGCTGCCCATCGTTAGCAACTGGGCCTTGTTGGGCCATCATAACGGGCCTTTAACGGGCGAGCCCGAGCGAGAAAGAAGAGCTTTTTGTGGGTTTTGTGTACACTGACTCGATCTTCTCGTGGGAATGGGCTCGTAGTCGGACGGTGCAGTTGGACGTTACGGCTATTCGCACCGCACACCTGTATGCGCCTCGGAACGGGAAATATGCAGGTAAGATTGCTGCACCGCAACACGGCAAAACAAACTCCATCCAACAGATCGCTACAGTAAAGCGCCACAGCTGGAGGTCGCGGCGAGAAACGGTATGCATTCCACGTTGGCGCTGCCATCCCACCCCTGCCTCGACACCGCTGCCGTCGGCCTCCACCCCTGCCACGTGCCGTCGGGAGGCGAGTCAGATGACGGATGGAGATTAAGATACAGGGCTGCCGACTGCAGCTCTCTGCTTGTACCGATCGGAAAAATTCATCTGCAGCTGGACCCCGCCTCCTTTACAGATCTTTTTACAGCTGCCGCGGTGCGACCAGCCTTAGGCGTTTAAAAACTGATACTCGCACCTTTTTTTGATTTAATTCAGGATTTTCCGACGTTATGCATTAACATCAATCTCCGAACACTAATTAGGAGTATTAAATATTAATTAATGACAAAATCTATTCCACAATCCCTACCTTAATTTTCGAGACGAATCTAATGAGCCTAATTATGACATGATTAGACAATATTGTGCTACAGTAACCAATCTCTAATGACGGAATAATTAAGCTTAATGGATTCATCTCGTGATTTTTAGTTCATTCGTGTAGTTAGTTTAATAAGTAGTCTACATTTAATACTCTTAATAGACCTTAGAAGGGAATCCAAAAAAAATTTCGAAAATTTTCCAACGAACTAAACAGGGTCTAAGTGGTAAGCGACGTTCCCGTCGAGGACGAGGCGTCAGTGGTGACTTCGAGAATCTACAGATCTACCGGTGCTCAGTCATTCGGAGGTGGTCATAGGGGTAGGGTTTGCGTACGTGTGTTCATAGGGGTAAGTGTGCGTGTATGTTATGAGCGTCTGCGTTGTTCTGTGTAATTCTAAAAAAACTCGATCTTCTCATTCGCACGCATTTTTAATAATTTTTCTTCGATTTTTGGAAAATAAATGCTCGCAAATCAAATTTACCCACTGGCAGCGCAGTCCAGCTCCCCGACCGTTGGCGTTACGTCCAAACGCTATGTGGCACGACGTTTGACCAGACTTGTCGCCCCTATGATACGACGTTTGATCCCTGCCGCCGTCTCAAGACGGCGGGTGTGTAGTTTCGATAAATTTGAGTGCGAGTATTTATTTTTGAAAAATCGAAGAAAAAATAATAAGAAAAAAAACCGTTCGCGCGGGAGACAAACTGTGAGCGTTTGCAACAGGAGCTGCCCGACAAAAATAAAAACTTGCCACACACGGTGCAACACAAAAATGAAAAAGGAGAAATCCCTGAATTTTCCAGGATTTACCGGCGTTATGCGTTAAGTGGTAAGTGACGTTCCCGTCGACGAGGCGCCATTGGTGACTTCGGGAATCTCCAGATCTGCCGGTGCTCAGTCCTTCGGAAGTGCTCATAGGGGTAGGGTTTGCGTACGTGTATTCATAGGGGTGAGTGTGCGTGCGTGTTGTGAGCGTCTGCGTTGTACTGTGTAATTCTAAAAAAAAATCAAGATTGATTGTTGCAACACAAAAAATGCTGGCCGTTAATCTCAAAAAAAAAAAAAAGCTGGCCGTTAGCAACTGGGCCATGTTGGGCCCTCATACTGGGCCTTTAACGGGCGAACCACCGAGCGAGAGAGGAAAACTCAGCCTTTTGTGCGTTTGGGCTCAACAAAAGGACGCTGCCGGTAACACTCACTCCTCGTTCGCGCGGGAAAGAGAGAAAGGCAGGCGAGGAAACCGCGCAAAAGCAAATCGGGGCGGCGCAACTCCCGTCCGGGCGCGGGGATGAGCTCGTCGACGTCCGGCCGCGACGATGACGCCCCGGACCTCGTCTGCCAGATCGACTGCGTCCACGGCATGGTCGACGCGCTCTCCTCCGTCCGCTGGAAGCGCCACCAGGTCCGCCCATCGCTCGCTCGCTCGCTCCCCCCCTTCCTCTCTTACTCCCATCCCATGATCCCAAGCACTAACCCAACCCCCCTTTCCAATCCCCGCCGCGGCGCAGGACGCGGTGATGGAGCTGTCGACGCACGGGATCGTGCTCACCGTCGAGGAGAGCGGCTGCCTCCAGGCCAAGGTCTTCCTCAAGCGCGAGGTGAGAGCCGCCGTGCCCCGTCCCGCCCGTCAGGTGTTTGCGTTTTTGCCTCGTTCGCGCCGCGCCCGCGCCCCTGACTGACGAGTGACGACCCTGGTTCGTTCCAGCTGTTCGTGGAGTACGACTACGCGGGGGACGGGCGCGAGCGGTTCGGGCTCAGCTTGGGGCTCTTGGTCGACTGCCTCAACATCTTCTCCGCACCGGGCCACGCGTCCGCCGTCGAGATCCGGTACCCCGGTCCCGACATGCAGCTCCTCCTCAAGTATGTATGTATGCCCGCCTCTGGTGTCCATGTTGTGCTCGTAGAAGTGAATTGCACCCAGAAGAATTGTGGCGAAACCTGAGTAGAGCTGCGGCACGACCTCGCCCCATTTAGGGCTGACTGAGCCTGTTTAGATTCAAGAACTGATTGTCTGAGTGTCCGAGACACTCTGAGTGGAAATTATTGGGATAGTTGGGTTTGCAATAGCTGATAATTTAAGACTGGTGTGTTTGTTCAGGCAAACTGCCAAAAGCCATCGATGTGTACATATGATGAGATGAATGACTCTTTTTTCCCCCGGTTTTTACCTTATTAAAACATTTTGAATTTTGGTCATTTGAATGTAACTTAACGAGATTAAAACATTTGTAATTTTTCTTTCGAGAAATTTTTTTTTTGTAATTTTGCTCACTTGAGGTACTCTGGTTATGTCAATGCAGATCAGTGGACTCCCCAGATGCATGTCTGTATGCAGAAATCAGAACCAGAATTCCAGACACAGTCGCCTGGGATTACAATTTTGAGCATGACGGGAATACTCCAGTCACATTTACTGTTAAGGTGCTCTCAGTGCGTTAGCGTTTATTTGTTCACAGTACACACCAAACTGTGTTTTCTTTTCACCAGCAGTATGTGATTCACTGCTTGAAATTTCAGTCTGCTGTCCTGAAAGAAACAATCGACGACCTTGAATGGCCAGGTTCCAGTATCCGGATCCGAATGCAACCAGATCCTCCAACGGTTGTATTCAAAGGTGAAGGTCATGGCGACTTGCAGGTTTGTTACGAGTTGGCATGTTTATTTGCTCAGCTTCCAGTTTGTGCTTGTCACTCACCGTTACTTACGCGCTTTGGCAGGTTGAATTCCCCTATTATGCAAATACCGACCTTCTAATTGTGTTCCAATGTGACCATGAAGTGTCGTACAGGTAAATTTCTTGTGCCTAGAGGCTCAGATGGTATGCTACTTTCTGCTAATTTGTGGATCATACTGTTTTCTTCAAGGTATAAATACAAGTTTCTTCGTGCAACTACCTCAAATGTCCCCAGTAGTGTCATGAAGGAAAATCGTAGGACTAAGGTCACAATTGGGAGGGGAGGGATGCTGAAAATTCAGCACTTGATTTCACTTGCCAGGCCAGGTATGCCATACTTCCGTAATATTGGTGGAGGAGCTGAACAGACAAGCCGCATCGCTCATGTAGAATTCTTTGTGAAGCCAGAAGAAGATGATAATGACGCCTAGCATTTGTGGTATTATTTGTCGGTATCATCAGTAGAGCTAGTTTATGTCGCGTTAAGTACTGGTTTTCAGCTCTAATTTGATAAACTCCTAGTTTGAGTAGTTTATGTGAAGCTGAACTCAGGTTTCAGGTCTTATTAGTTTCTGAACTGGCTACTGTCAGTGTCAGACAGGAAACCTGTTACAACCAGGTTATGTTGTTCCTATGATTCACAAGTTTTCTGGCTTTTGTTTCGCACATATATCCTTTTGTTCTCAAGCTTTTTAACAAAATGGAACATGTTCTTCATCAACCAATAACGGTTAAGAATCGCATTTTATTTTGTGCTTGAAACAGATTCAGCCCATAAATACATGGGTCAGCAAGGCTTGTGATATCAAATATGGGCCTGAACCATTGGCGATCCACTTATGAAAGTAAATGCTTCTGTTATGTCATGCCATATTTTCCAATAGTAAGCATGTACTTCAGTGGAAGGTAGTTCTGCTTGTGTCTTTGTCTCGTCATAACCTCCCATTGCCATCGACGCCTCGACGGGTCCCCAACTAATCTGAGCTCTGTAGTACAAAAGCTAGGCAACTGTCCTTCCTCTCCCCTTACCATTGTTTCCTTCTTTTCTTGGGCAGCTCATATAGTATGTTACTTGTTCAAGTTATTCTTGCACTGTTGCACATCATAAGATTTATCGTAGCTGAAATCGCAAAGCGAAGGTCGGCAGCATGGTTTGCTTGTACCACTGAACAATCTTAATTAACCAGTGAAAGGTCGGTCCAGTGAAAACGACTGCTGCTTTCTGTTGGAATCCTGTTTGTTGTAGCTTGTTAGAGGAAATATAAATATCTACCTAGTCTTTATATTACCTTAACTTGGCAACAAGGGAGAAGTGGTAGCTCCAACGGACCGAGTTTATCAATGCCAGAAGTGTGAATAACCCTACTCAACCTTCTGAGAGTGGAAGTCTGATCCTGGACAGTGCCAACCTCCTCCACCTTTTTTCAGCTTGCCACTCTGAATACATGCAAGGTAAAGGAAGATATGTTCTCCTACCATGTGACAACTCATACTTGATTATCACTGCACTCTGATATACTAAAAGATTTCTGGTAGCTGAGGTAAGAGCTGATTCTGATTGGCTGGCTGGTTGATCTGTGAGATTGTTAAAGCACTAGAGGGTATGCCATTATGGTTTCTTGTGAAATTGGTGTCCCACCAGTTGAGTACTCTTGTGACCCAACCGGCCAACCCAAGGGAGGGGTGCAATGAGACGCATAATGTTCCTGTTGAGCATTGAGTTAGATGTACCTAATGGCCTTTCTCCATTCCTGTGACCGCGAAATGGCATCTGATGTCACAAGATACCCACCCACCCACCCTTGAGGCGCATATTAGGAAAGCCCCCAATTCTGTCGAGAGAATGAGCATTATGGTAGGTTAGGTCACTTGCTCGTCGCCGGCTTAAACCCAAATGATTAACGAGACATGCATGTCTTCCCTGTGATATGAGCACCTGTGATATGAGCACCTGTGATATGAAGCTCCAACCTTTTGAGGGCTAATTGCAATGTTGATTCGACTGTCTGAATTGAAACCTCAAGTGATTCCGATCGTCGGCAGCAATTTGTAACATGGATCTCTCTCTGTTTACTCTCTTTTTTGTGATTCATCAGTGGAACTCATCTGAATAACTCGATCAAAAGAACATTATTGACAGAGAGAAAAAAAAGGGAGGGAGGCAGAGATGCATTGTTCGTCAGGAGTTGTGTTGTTTTGGCCATGATCAAGCTAAGCACATTTTAGTAGGATGCAGTAGTGGGCAAGTGTAGAAGCAAGTGTACAGGTGCAGGGTCCATATCATAAGCGTGATGAGTAACAAACAGCAGGTGCCGTACCATCTTGTGTTCCGGTGTTCCTGGCTGGGTCACTTTCACGACCAAATCAATAATACCCATCGGTGACCACAAAAATTAGGTGCCCGCCATGCTCTCGAATCCCGATCGATCGCGTATTCGCATGCATACGTGTCCAATCCCCAAATCCAAACGGTGTACCCGTAGTCGTAGGCCGTAGTTAGCTTCACCTGCTTTGCTCAAGACAAATTTGTATTCGCGGAAATACTTCGTTCTCACGCATCCCAGGATGAGTTTCAGTTATTACGGCCTGTTTCAAACATGTATGTACATGTACGGGGTGTGGGGCCCAGGTGTCAACCCCCCAACGGTGCACGGCATGTGTTGGCACGTCGGCCGTACGTGCCCGGGCATGGCGCTAATTTGCCGGGCAGGCAAGCTGTACTTTTCCCAGCTGCGACGTCGTCATCAGCGGCATGTGTTGGCACGTCGATCAGAGAAGTGAGACGAGACCGCCATCAGCGGCAGGGTCTCCATTCTCCAACCTCTTCGGGTGCCATTAATGGCGGACCCGGCCGTGCAGACGCAATCATCACGCTCCGTAGCAGCCAGCCCTTGCTCCGATCTCCCCAATGGCGTCGCGTTCGCCTGCCCGGCCAGCGGCCAGGCCCCCCCGTCGGCCGTCGCCGACGACAGATCGATGGCCTCAATCGCCGCCGCCGCTCATTCGCCGGCTCAATTCCACGTCACGTCAAAATGTTGTTTTCCACATGAGGGTGGAAATGGCCTCTCCTGCTCCCGAGCGAGAGCCCGACCACCCCGCGCCGCTGCTGGCGGGTTCCTCTACCACGGCGCCCGCCCCTACCACACCTCACCCTCCCAGATCTACCACCCCAGCCACGCTAGCCCCCACTCCACCCCACACCTCGACGCTGCCTCCCCCCTCACCGGAACCAAGTCCGGAAAAACTGGATTGGGGGGACATTGAAGACGATGACGACGATGATGAAGACGCCGGCGCCTGCGACGGAGGTTCGGACCCCGCCTCTCCTGGGGCCGCGGACGGTGGAGTTACTCCCCCACGCAACTTCTCCCCTACGCCCGCTGCTGCGGCATTTACTACGGTCTCAGATCTGGCGGATCTGGGCGGCAGTCTGTGCGGCTCCATCAAGAAGAAGGTTTCACCGCAGGACGCCCTGGCTTCTGCTGCTGGGTCGTCCAAGGCACCGCCCATGCTCAAATCTGTGGTGGTGGTGCCGCCCATCCAATCCCCAGCGGATGGCCATCACTCCAGGCTGGAGCGCAGGTGCACGCCGCCTCCTCGACGCGACCTTTCTCCGCCGTGGGAGGAGGCAAAATCGAGACGCCGGATGCAGAAGAAGGACTTCCCTTCTTCGTCCATGCGCTCTAATGGCTCCTCCGGCGGGGAGAAGGGGCGGCCTCTACCGCCGGCCTATTTACAGGCCTTCCGGGGCAAATGCTTCCGCTGCCTCGCATCAGACCACAAGCTCGCCCAGTGCCGTGATCCCCAACGCTGCTTCTCCTGCCGGGGAAGCGGTCACATTGCCCGCCACTGCCCCCAACGCTCCCGACATCCTATCCATTCCCGCCTCACCTTCCCCTCCTCCAGCGTCCATAGCAGAATCACCTTCCCACCGCCTGACATCCGCAACCGCCTCACCTTCCCTCCACTGCGCACGCGCTCCCCTTCGTCAGATCCTGCTCCCTGTCCTGCCCCAATGGCGTATGCTCCTGGTGCCCCGTCGCAGCGTCCTACTGAGGGATATGCTGTGCTTTCGATCGAGGGGGCGATGGCGGAGGAGCTGCGTCGCCTGCGCAGTACTGGCATCGTCCTCACCGGCACCAACAGAAACTACACCCCTGCGCCTGAAGAGCTGATGTTCGCCCTCAACCAGCAACTGCGCCTCCCGCCGCAGAGCATCATTGTGGCGTCCAAGCATAAGCCCGAGGACTTCTTTGTCCGCTTTGTTCACTCTGAACATGCGGCCAATGCCGTGTCCAGAGGCTTCGTGGAGGTGGGAGGCACTGAGTTCATCATCCAGCCGTGGAGGGAGGACGCCTACGCCAGGCCGGCGGACTGGTATTTTCACTGCAGGCTGTTCATCGAGCGGCTCCCTCTGCACGCCTGGTGCGAGGATGGTATCCGTCAGGTTCTGGGTGACCACTGCAGCTTCGACTACATCGAGCCGATCTCCTTCACCCAGGAAAACACGGAGATCCTTCAGTGTTGGGTCTGGATGCGGAATCCGGACCTGCTGGATCGATCTAAGATCACCACTGTGTTTCCGGAGGGTGCCGGCAGGTCGCGCCCTGGTTTTACTGCTCCTCCTCCCCGCGGAGACATGGTCAACCTCATCTTCCACCTCGATCGGTACTTCGACTGGACTCCGCCGCCGCCATCGCGCACGCCAAGTTCTCATGCGAGCGGCTTGCTATCCTCCTCATCGTCTGATTCAGATGGCCGGCCGTTCCCTGTCTACAAGGAATTCACCTGGTACCCGGGGGTCATTGATGGGCGCCTACCCTCGTCGGGAGTGCCGCGTCTGCGCAACTCCTGCCGGGGGCCACCTCCTGCGCAACGGGACCGGGACCAGGATGAGGATGATCGCCAGGGGCCTCGCCGGCGCTGGTTGGATAACTTCAACGCTCGCGGCCGCCCTGCTGATGATCTGCTGCTCCGAGAACAGAACTTCAAGGACAGATACCGCTCGCGTTCTCCGACCCAGTGTGGCCGTCGTCACGAGGAGAAGGTCTACATCCAAGACTCCCGCGGCCGGTGCGAGCCGCGCTCCCCTCCTCTCCACTCCCGATTCCGCGAACCGGCAGTGCGTGAGGACGAGGGCTGGGAGCGCAGACGCTCGCAGTCGCCACTGCGCGCTCGCTCCCTGCGGCGGGACGCTGAGAAGACTGGCGACACCAAGATGCCTACACCGCTTCGCCTGGAGCCGGATCCTATCATTGGCTACATCAGCAGTCTCTGTAAGGATCTGGTTGGGAGCGAATCTTCCTCGATGGAGCTAATGCAGGATCCAATGCTGATGGAGGTGGCGTGCGCGCTCCAGCGCAACCTCTCCTACTCGCCGTTGTCTTCACCTCCGGGAGAAGCCAGGTACCCGACCTCCCCAACATATGTGCCGGTCTCTGCTCTCTGGGCGGGCAGTGCTGCACTGGACACTGGTTTGGGTGATCGGCAGGGTGTGGATAACCTTGCTGACCAGGTACTCAGTATGGACATTGATGGGCCTGAGGAGGGGGACTCGGCGCGTTCTCGTTTCTTCGACACTGTCTTTGCTGATGCGCCGCTGCCTCTGGCGGAACCGCCAAGCAACGCTCCTGCTCATCCTGTGCAGACTCCTCAGGCTCCGCCAAGGAGACAGAGTTCGCGTCTATTGGCCAGACCCTCCTCTGTTCCTATCTCCCGCCGAGCAACGCACTGCCTCATTCGACAGCTCGACATTGTGGGACAGGGGCAGGCCATTGGAGATGCAGCGATGGAGCAGTACGAGAAGATGTACCTGGGGAAGATGCCTAAGAAGACGGTGGCAGCTCTGGCTGCAGTTTCTCGGGTGGCTAGTGGAGTTGTGATGGCGGCCTCTGCAGCTTTGGCGGCTGATGCGGAGGCAGTTCAGGTTGATGTAGTCTGATGCGTCTGGTTCCTGCTTGTGGGTGCTCCTTTAGTTTCCAATGTTAGTCTCGGTTCCCTGGTTATTTAGGCGGTTAGTGCTGTTGGTTGTAAGTGTAGGGAGTCTTAGTTCGTCCAGTAGTCGCCAGATGAATGGTGGTTTCTATCCTTCAACTTTGAGCCCTTGTTTGGGCTCTGTCAGCTGTATTCAAGTTCCTGCTCTTTCAAGGCTTCGCTATTTGTTGTCTGCTGTTGTCTACTGTGGTGATTGCTGCTGTGCTGTTGATTTACTTGGTTTTAATGAATAGTAACCTCACTATCTTCAACTGGAATGTGAGAGGTCTCAACTCTGTGGTGAGACGTGAAGAAGTTTGCAAACTGTTACATTGCTCTAGGCCGATGCTAGTGTGCCTGCAAGAATCCAAGCTGGAGCAGATCAGTGATCAGCTTGCTGTCCAGTTTCTTGGGCAGTGCCTGTCTAAGTTCAGTTTTCTACCGGCTGTGGGGGTGCGTGGGGGGATCATTCTTGCCTGGGATGAAGATGTGGCTGAAGCATCTGATGTGTCGCTGAAGGAATTTTCTTTGACAGCTGTGGTGAAACTACGTATCACGAATGTATCCTTTGTAATCACAGTAGTGTATGGACCGACTCTGGACGCAGATAAGCCTCGGTTCTTGGATGAGTTGAAACAAATCAAACCTGGGAATGATCAGTTGTGGCTTTGTCTGGGGGACTTTAACCTGATTTATTCTGCTCAAGACAAGAATAATCCGAATCTGAACCGTCGTCTCATGGGGTTGTTTAGAAGAACTCTTGATCATTGTGAACTTCTGGAGATTGCACTGCAGAACCGAAAATTTACTTGTAGCAATGAACGAGAGAGTCCTACTTTGGTCAGATTAGATAGAGTGTTCTGCAACAAAGAATGGGACCTTGCCTTCCCTTTCACCTTCTTGCAAGCCCTCTCTTCTTCATCTTCAGATCACTGCCCGCTCTTTTTAGCTCAAATCAGCTAGCAGCCGAGGAATGAGAGGTTCAAATTTGAACTGTTCTGGACCAAAGTACCTGGCTTTTTGGATGTGGTCAAGAGCGCTTGGGAGGCGCCGGTTGTTGGACTATCTGCCTTGAACATCCTGCATCACAAGCTCACCGGCACTGCCAGGGCTCTTCGGTCTTGGAGTTCATCAATTTTTGGTGAGGCAAACTTGCAGTTTCACATTGCCCAGGAAATCATTCTCAGGCTTGACATGGCACTTGATGTTAGAGCGTTGTCAGACGAGGAACAGGAACTTCGGAAAGCCTTAAAACTGAGAGTCCTAGGACTGGCGGCAGTGGAACGCTCTCGGAGACGACAATGCTCACGGTTAACTTGGCTAAAAGAAGGAGATGCATGTACAAAGTTCTTCCACCTAAAAGCTAATGCGCGACGAAGAAAAAAATACATCGTCTGTCTCAAAACAAACAATGGTGTCTTGGTTTGGTCTCACGAAGAAAAGGAGGCAGAAATAGCACATCATTTTCAGAGCACCCTAGGGAGGAAAGAACAACGCCTGGCAGCATTTAGTTGGGCAGAACTAGAGCTAAGCTCAGTGCTGATGGAGGGTTTGGATGAGCCTTTCACTGAAGATGAAGTCTGGACAGCAATTGCAGCAATGCCTTCTGAGAAAGCACCTGGCCCGGACGGGTTCATTGGGGCTTTTTACAAACTGTGCTGGCCCTTCCTCAAAAATGACATAGTGAATGCTTTCTCTTGCATTTTTAACCTAAACACTGGGCCCCTTCATAAGTTGAACACTGCTTCCATCTCCCTACTTGCCAAAAAGGATCTAGCAGAGTGTGTACAGGACTTCAGACCGATCAGTCTTATCCATTCCTTTGCCAAGATTGTGTCCAAGGTGTTGGCTCTAAGATTAGCGCCTTTCATCGACAACTTAATTTCCTCCTCCCAAAGTGCTTTCATCAAGAAGAGATGTATTCAAGATAACTTCCTCTATGTTAGGAATCTGGCCAGAGCCTATCACAGAACAAAAACTCCGGCACTGCTTTTGAAGTTGGATATCTCTAGAGCTTTTGACTCTGTGTCCTGGGAATATCTGTTGGAATTGCTGGAAAAAAGAGGGTTCCCGACCAGATGGAGGGATTGGTTGGCTTTAATTTTCTCTAGCTCTTCTTCTTCAGTGCTGCTGAATGGAACACCAGGCCCTTCTATCAAGCACAAGCGAGGCCTTCGGCAGGGGGATCCATTATCTCCTTACCTTCTCATTTTGGCAATTGACACTCTACAGGATCTGTTCAGAATTGCAACCGAAGAGGGATGCCTCTCTGTGCTCAGAGGACGCCATGCCAAGCTCAGGATTTCGCTCTATGCAGACGATGCAGTCATCTTTCTTAACCCAACCAAGAATGATGTCGACATGGTTGTGGACATCATGAAGAAATTTGGGGATGCAACGGGTCTCAGAATCAACTTGCAGAAAAGCTCAGTGGCTCCTATTCATTGTCAGGCGCTGGATTTGGATGATATCCTGAGTTCCTTCCCAGGTCAAAGGGTGAGCTTCCCCATAACCTACCTTGGCATCCCTGTTGTGTTGGGCCGACTGAGATTAGTGCATCTTCAACCTGTGCAAGACAAAGCCATCTCCAAACTCTCAGGCTGGCAATGCAAACTGCTTAATCCAGGAGGCAGACGTGTGTTAGTTCGATCGGTTCTCAGCTCTCTCCCAGTTTACTTGCTCACGGTTCTCAAGCCACCAAAGCAATTCTTTAAGGCGTTCGACAAAGTTAGACGACGTTTCCTTTGGGCAGGCAACCAAGAGTTGCATGGGGGGAAATGTAAAGTGAGCTGGGCAAGATTACAGAGACCTTTGAACAGAGGAGGGCTCGGGGTAATTGATCTGGCCGCTTTCAGCAGAGCACTCCGCCTAAGATGGTTGTGGTTTGAATGGAAATACCCTTCTAGACCTTGGGTTGGGATGGAATTGCCGGTGGATGACATGGATAGGGCCCTATTTGCTGCTGCTACAAAAGTAACTGTTCACAATGGAAAATTAGCTAGTTTCTGGCTTTCTAATTGGTTGCAAGGAGGTGCGCCGGCCATTCAGTTTCCAGATCTTTACAGACACAGCAAGAGGAAAAGAAGATCAGTAGCTGAAGCTTTGCGAGATGATCAGTGGATCAGAGATGTTATGCATGATCTCACTGTACCTCTGCTAGATGAGTTTGTCAATCTTTGGAACCTAATTGATGACTTCAACTTTGACCCTCAAAGCACAGAGCAGGACACAATTGTCTGGACCAAGACTTCGAATGGAGATTACTCTGCCAAATCAGTGTATGAATTGCAATTTGAGGGTGGTATTCTCTCATCTTTTCCCAAGCTGGTGTGGAAAGTTTGGGCACCCTTCAAATGCAAATTCTTCATGTGGTTACTGCTACAGAACAGGATCTGGACGGCAGATCGTCTGCTGTTACGGGAGTGGCCAAATTCCTATTTTTGTCAACTGTGCTTTAGGAATTTGGAGACAGCACAACATCTCTTCGTGGATTGCCCAGTTTCCTGTGCTATTTCGCGGGCAGTTAGCATCTGGAGTGGTCAGACCTCCCTGAACCCTCTTTCTTGGCGCAAGGAGATGAATTTCTTAGACTGGTTCTCTGATCTACCTGGAACCTCGGTGAACAAAGTGAAGAAGGGTATCCGCTCCCTGGCTATACTTGTTATCTGGAAGCTCTGGTGTGAGAGAAACAATAGAATCTTCAACAACAACGAACTGCCGGTGGCAAAGCTTTTTGATGACATCAGGGAGACGGTTGGGCTGTGGGGCTTGGCAGGAGCAAAGGACTTAGCGGCCTTAGTTGATATGCATCGTAGTGAGTAATTGTCATGTCGTTTATTCTTTTATGTTGCGGGGCTACTCCGATGCACCGGCCTTGTCCTTCGACAAGGTTTTCAAACTTGGCGCCTCTGGCGCCTTACCTGTAATTTCTCTCCTTCTTATCAATTAAAGCCGGAATCTTCCGGGGTTTTCGGAAAAAAAAATGTTGTTTTCCAGTTCCTTCATGCGCCTGTATGTGTATTGTCATGTCGGTTTGGTTGGGCATCTTGTCACCACAATACATACCATGTTCTTTTGCCGCCAATTTTCTTGGTTAATCGTAGACAAAGACAGCAAATTAAGTACATCGACAGAGGCGAGTAGTAATCACGACTGAGCAGTTGAGAAACGTTCAATCCTAACAGTAGCAGCAGAACGGAGCAGTGATATACTCATATATCCCCATCATCCAACCGTACTTTGGATCGGAGGAGTACCTTATTTGATTCAAAAAACGGGAGCAATAATAATCTTCGTTCAAACGACCCTAACCACACACCCCATACTAATAAAACTAAACCAAATCATGCATGCATTCATACGAATCCAAGATAGGGACGTGACACCATATATAGGTCGATCGATCGAGCACAATCAAATCACAGCTAGCAGGCTCGTGTGGCCACATTAGCCCTCTCGATCTATCCTAGCTCGCTCGCTTAATTAGGCTCGTGGCCTCGCATTAGGCTCCTCGATCGATCGATTTAGGCTGGATCGGTGAGGCATTGATCGCTTCATTAGGCTGGGCCGCGCGCAGGGGCATAATGCACGGATCAGCTGGCCAATAATCGTACAAGCTTGGCACCTACAGATGCACCTCCTTTCTCGATCAGTCACATACTAATATAACATGATGTTAGCTATGGTGGAGTACTACTGTGCGCGCCACGGCAGGTGGCACTAATGGCGCTTCAATTCGCCGGCCGGCCGGCCGGCAGCCACCAGTGCCCTCGCGCCACCGCCCACCGGCCGGCCGGCCGGCCTCCTCGCCGGGAGGGAGGGAGGAGGTGCCCACTGCATGCGTGCAGTGCAGTGCGTCTACTGTACAGAGATCCAGGAGACGTAGACACAGTTACACACCAGGACGTACACGACGTCACTCGACATGTACAGAGATGCATCATGCATGGTTTCATATATGTTTCGTAGTTTACAAGGGGATCGTCGAATGATCGATGCGCGGCGATAACTCAGCCAACCATAAGTTTTTTTTTTTTGGATACAGGGCGCTGCTCTGTTTGGAACGCAAGAATTTTACAGTGATGTATAAGAACTACATAGGTGAGACCCACTACAAGTCATGAATAGATTTATCTCAACATACAAGTATTTCACGTCACCATCCACTATACGACATGTCACCATCCACTATACGTCATGTCACCATCCACTAGATCAAATATTTATGTCTTCAATCGATTTTCTGTGGTTAATATCATGTCTTTGTGAGTAGCATGCTACAAAATTCTTATAGTAGAGAAAAATATAGGATCAATAATTTAGAATGGTTCTCTCTCAACAATTATCATGCTTCCATGTATAATGTTGTTTACAAAAGAATGTTGTCATGAAATCACTTTGGTGTTCCTACTTTCACATTGCACCTTAGAAATTTTCGCAGCATCGCGCGAGGTATCACCTAGTTTAATATAATAAATCAGTACACTAGTGTGCCTTTTTAGCTGTGTACCATTTGCCTGGCGGACCCACGTTATAGTTAGCGAGGGCACAGGCCCTCACTCACCTCTTGATTTACAATGGTATCCTACAAATTTTTACCATGTATGTCTATCATATTTTTGATGATTATGTGTAGCATGCTCTCACTCAAATTTCTCGCTGGGTCCGCCCATTTGCGTGAGAGTCGGCAAGGCTACAACCCGGTGGATGACCAACCATGCTCTTTTTTTGTGTAAGAGAGGTGCTTGTTCGGTTGGGCTCCACAAGAGGCCGTCGTTTTCTCATGTTTATATATGTATGTACTATATATATTTATATATGTACATATATATAAATAATAACTCGAGATGCATATGCAATTGTGTTCTCTCTATCATCAGAACAGAATAACACGAGTTCATCTGCAATTCCGGCCTCTTAAATGGGAGGATGCTAAGCATGGGGCAAGCAATTGAGACGAGAGAAGGAGGGTTCAAAAGCTAGTAGTGGTCAATCATATCGTCCTGTGAGTCTGGGACACGGGTGGTTACGCAGCACATCATCAGACGAGAGTACGAGACGACGCCCGGCACTTGCTTTCGGTGCTCGATCGTCATATGCCGGCATTGCTACCCTCTGTCAGCCCTGTGCCCTACCACCATTCCATTCCACTTTCCACCATGCATGCTCACCCACGCCCGGCTATCTACTACTTGAAAAACACTAGTAGCCTTGTAATCCCTACTCCCAATGTGAGGTGAAGTGTTTTTATAGGGAGGTTATAGTATATTCTCTCTGTTTCATATTACTTGTCATTCTGACTTTTTTATATACATTCATTTTGTTATGCATCTAGATATATATTATGTCTAGATGAATAACAGAAGTGATGTATCATGTATGTAGAAAAATCAGAATGACAAGTAATATGAAACGGAGGGAGTAGCTGACAATGTGGCCGGTTGTCGAGCTGCCTCGGAGCAGCTAGCAGCCTAGCACACAGGAGATCGATCTCACTGCATGTTTGTACAATAGGGTTCGTTCTACCGTGTGGAATGAGATCCTCTGCAGTTGAGTTGCTGCCATGTGAGTCCCACCGCGGTTTGAGTTGTTGCCATGTGAGTCTCACTGCGGTGGGGCTGCGGTGGGACCCACATGTCAGTCACTCAACTGCAGAGAGTGAACTGGAGAGGAACCCTACCCTAGCATGTAGGTAAACGTAATTGCCGCCACCTTTACTGATTTCCCACCTGGGCATTAGATATGTGAGAATATCATGGTAGGTTTTGTTTCTGATATAGGAGTTCCCTGTTCCCGCAAAATCCATCCAAAAACCTTCTTTTGTTTGGTACCACAAATCAATACATGTATGTACCAAAGCACTGGTTACACATGTAGCTCAGTTCAGCACTTCATTCGCTTTATTTTTTTTCTCTCCTTAAAACAAGGGACCAGATGAACTTTCTGTTGAACTTTGCATCAGTTTATTAGTTGTCTAACCGGACAGCTAATGATGCCGTGCTTGTATAATGAACAGGGCATGGATGCTTTGCTGAGAAGATATGATCATTCTGGTAATCAGCAACACCCAGTGACCCCAAATTGAATGAGGAAGCCACCAACAAGCAAGAACCCGTTAGGACATGCTATCGTACTAGTTTTGCTTAACATGGCGTATGATTGGTTTCCGGTTTATTAGTACTCTCCTCGCCTTTTCCAGAATATTTCGAGATTAGTATGAACGCAATGTCTAGCTGATGTGGCTAGTTTTCATGAATACTATAATGTAAAGGAAATGTCAGCATCAGTGAGCTGAGAACCCAATGAGGTAACAGTGCTGCCAATAAATGGCTTGGATTATTAGCACAGGGGGGAAATTTTTCAAGATGGCATTTTTTCTCTCTATTTATCATATCAGAAAGTCAAATGATATATGCCACTACAAGGTACTACTGCGTGGTTGGTAAATAAAACAAAAATTCCATATTTTAAAAAAGTTTTTTTTTTGCTGAACAATTTTAGTTGGTGAAGAACACATGGCCACCCCCACAATCAATGTCCAGAATGAATTGAAGGGGTGGAAACAAGACAATGAGAATGGAAGTCCATATGAATAGGGGTGACCTCCTTTTCCATTTACCAACAACTTCACCAGATGCCCTTCCTGCTGGCTCAATTTTAGCTGAATCCCTGCTAACCGCCGGAGACATGATGATGTTCCATATCATTTTGTGTTATCTCATACCAGCATTATTACTGATCATATTTCTCCTACTATTACCAGAGAAGTCTAATGAACATATAGTACACCATCTAGTATATACGACAAATAATGTGAAGCCTATATGTCGTTGTTGCTTCTCCAAGAAAGAAAAATGCCACACCAGAATCCCTAACAGTGCCCTTAACAGTATGCAGTTATGCAAAGTGCAGTGGGGATCTCACAAGACACAGTTACATACGTCAAGAGCCCGAGATGGACAGAATTCTCAACAGATGCAAACATACACATCCACCTGTACATATGCATCATGGTACCACGTGATGTTTCAATTGAAAGCATGGATCCATCAGACTACTGCTGCTCGATCGTCGCAACGGCGGAGGCGGCAACGCAATGCAAGCCACCGGATGAATGCCAGTATGCCACCGAGATCAAGTCTGACGATGACGAGGTAAACGGAGTACCTTGCAGCCATGCTCATGCTATTAATCCGATCATGGGTTAGTTCCAGGCTAGCTGTATGGGCTACATGCTGTGGCAGAGTCTACGAGCAGATATCAGATAGGGCGGCGGCGTCGTCGTCTTCAGGACGATCGCTGTGTAGCTTGAGGGGGATCGATAACCGCGTCGTGATTCATTCGCTTTCACCGATCGATCGATCGATGCGGATTACTGTTCCTGATCGTCATCGTCATCCGGTCGCTTTGGCCGACCACGCTCCCTCTTAACTTCATCCAAAGAAATGGAGGTTCCGTCAGGCCGGTCGGCGTCTTTCGGACCATCGGCGTTTCTAGCAGCACCAGCTCAGCGGTTGCTGTCTCGCCACCGCCATGCACGGTTCCATGATTTTAGCAATGTTTTTTTTTTCTGAACGACCGAACGAGCTAGAGGTTTGTTGTAAACTGTAGCAATGTTTTTGAGCGGCGGATCGGATATGCAGCTCCATGTGCAGTTGCGGCAGAATGGTTGTCCTCGAAGATATCTGTATGTACAAATGGGAATTTTCCTTACAATTATTCTATCAAGCCGCTTCCTTGGGTTTGGGTCAGTGCAGCTGAAGCATCAGAGTCAGTCCCATGCATCTCTGAGACGCATGTGGGCAGCGTACCAACTTTTATCGGCGAACAGGTGGTCGTGCCTGCATCAAGCATAAAGGCAAGCAACGCAACAAACTCATCACTCGAGAGGAGTAGAGTCCAGCATGCATGGATGGAGACGAACGAACTCCACGTGTCAGTTCCGCAGCACAGGCCCAGACAATGCAAACTCGACGATTTGTTCGTGTCTATAGGATTCAATCCAGCCGGAAATGATAGATATACCTAGAAAATTATGATAGTTACTATAGTGAGTCGGATTTATTCCGGATCGGCAACTAATTTACTCATGATATGTGCACCAAGAGACCCGAAATTAATCTACTAGTCAAGAGGTGTGGATTCAATCCGGCTCTCTATAATAGCTATCATGATTTTCTAGGTATATCTATCATTTCCGGCCGGATTGAATCCTATGAACACGAACAAGCCCTCAGTGAGATGAAGACCCCGGGCACGGCACGGAAGGGGAAGAATTCGTCGTCGTCGTTCCAGCTCCAGCGTCCCCAGACCGGAATCAAGGTCCCCGCCGGCGGCGGCGGCGGCGTGGTGCACTGGATGCAACGAACTCTATCGGCGCCGGCCGCCGGGCGCTGCGTCCTTGAATTGATGGAAAGGGGTGGAGAAGATTGCAACAAGTCGTAACGATCACAGTGCATGCCCGGGATCGGAACGGGCCGGGGTCGCAGCCAGGGTTCACAATTTCGTGAATCGGACGGTTTACCGGTCTTACCGGCCGGTTTCTCAAGGTTAAAATTCTTTAAGTTCGGTTTTGAAGGTAAAAAACCGGTCGGTTCAGCTACCAGACCGGCCCGGTAGCTACCAAAACCGCGGTTTACCGATCTGTTTGCCTTGAAATCGGAAACCCTGGTCGCAGCTAGCATCTTGTTCGTGGATGCACTTGTCTGGTGTTAATTCCGGCCTCTCTCGCCTTCGATCTCTGCCTTGCAACTCGACACCTCTCTCGTATTATACGGTGTCGTCGTCATCATAGCTAGCCTAGCTAGCTTCCACCTGCATGGTGACCACATCGGTCGGGGTCCCACTCGCCGGTGACGCACGGCGGCGGCGGCGCGGCAGTGCCAGGCAGGCTGCCTGAGCAACGGTTCAACTTGGCATGGCCTGTGGCCCCACGCGGTGTTGGTTCGGGAGGCCGGCCGACGAGGCGGCGACGACGACAATGGCCGATAACGCCTGGTAGTCAACTGTCAACCTGACCGACGTCGGGTCGCCGGAAAGGGTAGACGACGACCCGGTCTGCCTGCCATCTGCTGCTTCTGCAAATGATGCCCAGTTGCCCACCCCGATCGATCGAGCTCAACACCTCAACCCGTCAACCAACCGTGAACCGCCACCCACCGCTCACTCTGCTGCGGCTGCACTGCAGACGTCGCCACATCCTTATCCATCCCTGACCTCAAAAAAAAAAAACAAAGAAAAAAAAGAAGAAGAAGAAATAAAGAAAGAAAGTTTCGAAAAATGTCAACGATCACCCTGGCTTGTTGTAAAAAAAAACGATCACCCTGGCTCGCCTCGCCCTGCAGTACTGTAGGGAGCTTGCATTGGCCCGTCACATGAACTCCAGCCACTTTGCAGTGAAATCGGGTGTGTTTAGAGCCCAAACGTTTGGGCAAAGTTTGGCAATTCTGACCAAAATTAGTGCAAAATACACTGTAGCGTCAGATGAATAGTGAGAAGTGATGTGATGGGATGTGATAGATGATCAGTAGCGGAACTGAAGGAGGGCTGGCAGGGGCCACGGACCCCCCTATCACGGTGGAAAATTTCTCAACCCCCTGTCTCATCTAGAGCAAGCTTTAGTAGAACAGTGTCCCATCCCATCCTACTACACGTACACATACATGTGAGTGGTCTGACTTACAACTAGCAAGCTAGAGTTAACGGATAATACTACAACTGAGTCAACGCTGAATATACAAGAACAGATGTACTATAGTACATCTCAATATATGTATTTATTGTATGTAACACTAGCAATTAGTTTTGGCTTTGCTTTACCTCTGACCACCGTTGCACTGTAGTTCTAGAGGTGTTGATAATACTATGGTAGAGATGTCAATGATGTTTGTTCGGACGGCCCCCCTTAATAAAAGTTTCTAGTTCCGCCACTGTAGATGATGAGATGTTTTTGGGAAAAATTTGAGCTTCTAAACACACCCGAAATTGCCTGCGTCTGCAGATGAAAAACAGCAGAGAGTTGCCTGCAGACAGGGTAGTGTGTCAGCAGCATGCATTTCCGTGTGGCTGACCATTCTCTTTTGGCTCCAACTGTGGAGACGTGGAGTGGATGAGTAGGCAATATTTTAACACCTTATTAACAGCACGTAATATTTTTCACACTAGGCATGGTTGGCACTGCGAGTTGATCAGCACAAGCCACTGGGAGCGTGTTGCTGTTTGCCAGCAGATATTGCATGGCAGCACTCTTTCAATACGTGCACACCTACACCATTTCCTTTTTGCATTTTTTCCCAAGACGGTGCTGATTTCTTGAACTTAACCTTTTTTAACTAGTTTCTACAACTTTAATCACACTTCTTAATAGTACAATTGAAGACTTCTTTTGAAATCTCTACACGAAACCACCTAAAAATCGTAGGTGGACGATCTAAAACGAGAGAGAAATCCTAAAAATTCTATATAAAGATCAACTTTGTTTCTAAAATTACCCACCTATAACATTACGACGGATTAAAAATAACTCCCTATATTTATGTCTACATTACCCACATGCACCTCTATTTAAAAATTAATCTAAACGATCCACCGGTCACATCAGACATAATAAATATCATTACTTCAAATAAAATAAAATAAATCATCACAGTATCCTGCCTGCCGGTCATGTGTGAGGCAAAATCTCTTACCCTTAATCTGTCTCCAAAATTTAGATCATAAAACGAATCCATCATTATAGGATCTTTAACCGATGCTCATTAATGTAGTATACACTATTTAAATAAAAATATTACTGATTATTCTCTCTAATCTAGATAATAATTTATAACATTTATTGTATATCAACTAATAGCCCGTGCGGATGCACAGGTTGATATTAGGATCGATTCATTTTCTACATTTGTCATGATTTTTATTTTGTTGATGCTTTCTCTTACTCTTCAATCAAGGTGAACGCCACAACTATCTACCAGCTCTGTTTTTTTTTTTTTTTGTAACATGGGTTCCAACCTTTCATGTGAAAATCGACCCGGCAACTTGAAAGCTCACGGCAATACAAGCAGGTGACACCGAAAATATGTACCCATCTCCCTTAGAAAGACATTACTTCCGGCCTTCCGGGTAAAAAAAAAAAAAAAAAGCTTGCAACTTGGAGGGTACGCCAACACAAGGTGACACTATGAACATGTACCCATCTCCCTTTTAAAATCATGGGTTCGGGTAAAATTTGAGCCGACAAATTGGACCGTGTCAACACAACGTGACACCAGGAATGTCTACCTATCTCCCTTTCCAAAAATCCGGCATACCGTTGTGCTACTTCTTCTCTCGGTGATTTGGAAAAGCCGGAATGATCTTTGACTCTGTGGTGCAACAAAATGACGTTCTTGCTGCAGCGGCCTCTGAGCATGTCGCGCTCTGGATTCACCGTGCCTCCCACCACCTTGACACCTCGCCTTTGGTAGATTGGTGTACCGCCCTATGTGTCTCTTAATATGTCTAGAATGATGTAATAGTCCTCCCTCGGCTCTCTCGAGCATTTGGCATCTTCATGCTTGTACCCTTGCCGCGGTCATTTTTCGGCCCTCAACTTTTGAATGAAATGTTAAGGTGAGCGCATATTGCGTCCCCATTGCTTTTTTTTAAAAAAAATCTCCCTTTACAAAAACATGGATTTTGGGTAAAAGTTGAGCATACAGCTTGAAGCGCACACCAAAATACACTTTTTTACATCGATGAGAATTAATGTCCATATGTATTTGCCGAAGACCACGTCAGTACAATGTGCTAAACACCACAACCAAATTGAATTGAGAAAAGTCATAGATGCGCATTTGCGACACGTGGATTCATTTACAATGCTTGAACAATCAATGCGATGCATGCATATTTATCACGCATGGCAATATTTCCTATTGTCATTTTAATTATGCAAGGTTTTGCAAAATCCATCAACTTTTACCTGAAATGAAAAAAACACATCAACTTTCAACCTCCTAACACAGTCATGGATGAGGCCATCCAAGTCAAAAAGGGGAAAATGATATACGGCTCGAACATGGATCCCGCAAAATTAGAAACGCTCAACACAACGTGACACCAAAAATGTCTATCCACCCCTTTTTTTTTAAAAAAACACGAGTTTCAAGTAAAATTTGAGCATACAACTTGAAGTGCATGTCAAAACACATATTTTTAAATCTACAATGTCCATGTGTATTTGCAGGAGATCGCGTCAGTACAACGTGCTAAACATGACAACCAAAACGAACTCAGACATCACTTATCTAGCACGGAAGGCGCATTTGCGACACGTGGATTCCTTCACAATGCTTGAATAGTCAATGCATACATATTTATCACACATGACAATTCCCCATCATAATTTTTATTATGCAGGCTTGCAAAATCCATCAACTTTTACCTGAAATGAAAAACAAACACATCAACTTTCAACCTCCTAACACGGTCATGGATGAGGCCATCCAAGTCAAAAAGGGGAAAACGATATACGGCTCGAACATGAATCCTGCAAAATTTGAACCTTTAATTTGAAAAGCTCAACACAACGTGACACCAGAAATGTCTATCCACCCCCCTCTTTAAAAAAACACGAGTTCCAAGTAAAATTTGAGCATACAACTTGAAGTCCATGTCAAAACACATCTTTTTAAAATCTTTAATTTGAAATAGTCAATGCATACATATTTATCACACATGATAATTCCCCATCATCATTTTTATTATGTAGGCTGTTGTGCTAGTTTATTATGTAGGCTATTATGCTAGTTTATTATCTAAAACATGGATGCATATTTGCGACACGTGAATTCCTTTACAACGCTTGAACAATGAGTGCATGCATATTCATCACGCATGGCAATATTGGACATGATCATTTTAATTATGCAGGTTTGCAAAATCTATCAACTTTTTACCTGAAAGAAGAAAAATACATCAACTTTCAACCTCCTAACACGGTCGTGGATGAATCCATCCAAGTCAAAGAGGAGAAACGATATACGGCTCGAACATGGATCCTGCAAAATTTGAACCTTTAACTTGAAATGCTTGGCAACACAACGTGACACCAGAAATGTCTACCGAACCCCCTTTTTTTTTAAAAAAAATGAGCTCCAAGTAAAATTTGAGCGTACAACTTGAAGTGCATGTCAAAACACATCTTTTTTAAATCTTCAAGAAATAACGTCTATGTGTATTTGCTGGAGATTGTGTTTGTACAACGTGCTAAACATGACAACCAAAACGAATTCAAACATCACTTATCTAACATGGAAGGCGCATTTGCAACACGTGGATTCCTTCATAATGCTTCAATAGTCAATGCATACATATTTATCACACATGACAATTCCCCATCATAATTTTTATTATGCAGGCTTGCAAAATCCATCAACTTTTACCTTAAATAAAAAACACACACGTCAACTTTCAACCTCCTAACACGGTCATGGATGAGGCCATCCAAGTCAAAAAGGGGAAACGATATACGGCTCGAACACGGATCCGCAAAATTTGAACCTTTAATTTGAAACGCTCAACACAATGTGACACTAGAAATGTCTATCCACCCCCCCTTTAAAAAAACACGAGTTACAAGTAAAATGTGAGCATACAACTTGAAGTGCATGTCAAAACACATCTTTTTAAAATCGTTAATTCAAAATAGTCAATGCATACATATTTATCACACATGATATTCCCCATCATCATTTTTATTATGTAGGCTATTGTGCTAGTTAATTATGTAGGCTATTATGCTAGTTTATTATCTAAAACATGGATGCACATTTGCGACTCGTGAAGTCCTTTACAACGCTTGAACAATCAATGCATGCATATTCATCACGTGTCACACCCGAATTTAAAGGCAAATTCGAATGCTCATATTATATGTGCGCCAGGATCAAAGTTCACACATATAACGTCTCAGTGATAACCAAAACACAATGCCAAAGCGTAAAAGAGAGTATTATAACCATTACATGACCGAATGTCTCATAGACGTATCATCAGAGCGAACAACTAGCAGCGGATCTTCAGATGGTAACTCCACAGGCAGCTGACTGGTGGTACATACGCCTAGTACTTCTCATCAATCTTCAAGTCTGAGCAGCAATCCGGGTTGTGTCGTTGCAATAATAAAACAAGCGTGAGCACATGCCGTACTCAGCAAGCGGAAACATAACATAACATGCAAGGCTTTATAGTGGAGGCTGATAGGGTTAAGCATTCAGCATTTTAGTTGGTCAAGTTTTATTAGCAACATATTTACTAACAAGTGTAAGTTTATACCAAACCCACAATTAGCATAAGAGAATAACAACATAAGTAAAGATGGATGCATCGAGTTTAGTCATTGACTTCCATAAATTAATCATGTGAGGGTCCAGGCCGCTCGTGACCATGAGCACGGCTAATCGATTAGTTTTACACTCTGTAGAGGTTGTACACTTTCACCACAAGTCGCGTAAAAGTTCTAGGAACTTTAAAACCAACCACGCGATGCTAGCTAGGCATCATACCACACTACCAAGGTGTGATTGCATAGGGACGCTACGAGGCCTTTACAAAGATTCCCCAGTGTGAAGCAATCCACGAAGGTTCTGAGTCGTTGCAGAGTATAAAGTCCCCTAGTAGGACCGTGTCTTAGCAAAGCTCACTCCCTACTAGAGCGAGTCTATACCCCATTGGCGCTCCCCCTTGCCCTTAACAGGTAAGATCACCCCAACACTAGAGTCACTAATTAATTAGCTAAGGCAGAGCCATGTACCCTTGTGGTTGCACTGTTTTCCTGGGTGGTTGCTCCATGTTCCATTTAAACAAGGTGATCTTGTATTAATGAAGGTATAGCATAAATAAATCAAGTTTCATGAAGTTTCATTAATACCATCCACCAAATTAAGCATAGCGTGAGCTACCCAACAATAAAAGTAAATACCCAGGTTGATCAAGGTATAGGGATAAAAATAATCTAGTCATGTCCTTAAAAAGGGTCCCATCAATTTAATGCAAGCAAAAGTAAGAACAGTGAATTAAATGCATGTTGTATAGGTAAACGGGTATGCATCAAGGTAGACTTGCCTTCAATAGATCCCTATTGCTGTTCAGACACTTGAGCTTCTTGGTCTTCAAATCCTTCAGCCCAAACGTTCTCTACGCATCACATCAAGTACATACAAGCAAACAATGGAATAAAATAAGAAACAATCACCAAACAGTAAGATCAAAGCAAGACAGAGGTGAAAAGCTATTCTACTCTTCGATACGATCGTTTGGACAAAAAGAACGCGAAAAACGGAGTTAAAACGGAGAAGATATGGCTAGGAGAAGATTGAAGGGCATAACTGTGAAGAAACTAAGGTTCCAGGGACCTATCTGCAAGAAACCGAGGGCTTAAGCGTAAAGAAACTTGAAAACAGAGGGGTTTGGTTGAAAAACTAAAGCTGTGGACCTCGGGCACTATTTTTATAAACACCAGGGGTTAAAACAAAAAGAAAAGGACTGATTTGAAAGGGTTTTTATATGGTGGAAGGACCGGCTTGGAATTTTGAAAAGGTTGAGGTTGTTTTTGCAAAACCGCGCGGTCAAGCGGGGGTTAGACTTGTTTGACCGGTACGTTGGACCGGTTGACTCGATCTGGGGCGCTGGTTTCAGATCGGACGGCCGAGGAGCTGCGCGTGCGAAGGGCGGCGGCGCGGACACCGGCGAGCGGCGGCGCAGGAGCAAAACACGCTGGCGAGCTTGCGATCTTGAGCTGGGGTGCTCGGATGACGACGGGAAGCGGACGGGGAGATAGCTGGGGCCACGGCGGTTCGATCTAGGGTTTCGGGGTGGCGGTTTGGCCAACGGTGACGGCGCATGGCTCGGAGGGGCGGCCAGCGGCGAAAAGAGAACTCCGGCGAGCTTTTGCGCACGGAACAAAGCGCCTGGACGACAACAAGCGGCTTCATGGGGTTCCTCACCTCCTTGCGCAGCTTCAGGACGGCTTCTCGACGACGGAGCGGCGGCGGGACGGCGGATTGGCTTGCGGCGGCGGCTAGGGTTAGGCGCGGCTGCAGGAGCTCAAGGCGGCGGCGACTCAGGATTTGAGGAGAAGGCGCGGTGCGGCGCGACTTATAAAGAGGCCAGCGAACTCGTCGTGGAGGAGCAGGGCACCTCCGAGGCGGGACCGGGAGTCCCACTAGGGCACGGCGGCGGGCGAGGACGAGTCCGGGGCGGACGCGGGGAAGATGATGACAGTTGGGACCCACCTGTCGGCGGCTGAAGGCGGAGGCGGTGGTGACGGCTGCGCTGGGCCGGGAGGTTAACTGGGCCAGGACGAGCTGCAGACGGCCGGAAAAGAAGGAGGGGATCCATTGGACTTCAGCGGCTGGGCCGAAAACGAAAACGGGCCAGAAGAGATAGAGAGGTAGAGAAAGGTTTTAAAAAGCTTTTGAATTTTTAGAAGCACTCAAACTTTTCGAATTCAAATTCAAATTTGAATTCAACCAAACAAAAACAATGCTCCAGCATGTATGCAACATAAAACTCCTATATTTATTTATTTAATTTTCAAAAATATATTTAAATGCCTCAAAATTCACACACACCTTATATTCCTTAATATCAATGCCTTGTTTCTAAACAAATTTTATTAAAACAAATTTTTGAAAAAAATTAGGGTGTTACATCACGCATGACAATATTTCACATGATCATTTTAATTATGCATGTTTGCAAAATCCATCAAATCTTTACCTGAAAGAAGAAAAATACATCAACTTTCAACCTCCTAACACGGTCATGGATGAGGCCATCCAAGTCAAATAGGAGAAACAATATACGGCTCGAACATGGATCCCGCAAAATTTGAACCTTTAACTTGAAATGCTCGCCAACACAACATGACACCAGAAATGTCTACCCAACCCCCCCTTTAAAAAAAACATGAGCTCCAAGTAAAATTTCAGCGTACAACTTGAAGTGCATGTCAAAACACATCTTTTTTTAAAAAATCTTCGAGAAATAACGTCCATGTGTATTTCTTGGAGATCGTGATTGTACAACGTGCTAAATACGACAACCAAAAACAAATTGAGACATCACTTACTATCTAACATGGGAGGCACTTTTGCGACACGTGGATTCCTTCATAATGCTTGAATAGTGATCAATGCACACATATTTATCACACATGACAAATCCCCATCATCATTTTTATTAAGGAGGCTTGCAAAATCCATCAAGTTTTATCATGGGTGAGGCCATCCAAGTAATAAAAAGGAGAAGACACTGTATACTGCTCGAACCCAACCAAATACTGCAAACCTTAACGATGTACGGTTAACCCTTGTCAGGGAAATAAACCTCTATTTAACATGGAAGGCACATCTGCGACATGTGGATTCCTTCACAATGCTTGAATAGTCAATGCATACATGTTTATCACACATGACAATTCCTCCATCATCAATATTATTATGTAGGGTAGCGCAATATAATCCATCAACTTTCGATCCAACCCACACGGTCATGGATGAAGCTATCAAGCAAAAAAAAAAAGGAGATTATATACTGCTTGAACCCAACCAAATTAACGACGAGTCGTTAACCCTTGTCAGAGAAATAAATCTCCATTGAATATCTATGGATCTAAAAAGTTAAAACGACCTACAATTTGAAACTAGTTGAGTAACGATGAATGTTAACCCTTGTCAGAGAAATAAATCTCTATTGAATATCTATGAATCTAAAAAGTTAAAACGACCTACAATTTGAAACTAGTTGAGTAACGATGAATGTTAACCCTTGTCAGGGAAATAAACCTCTATTAAATGCCGCTGGATGATGCATAGCTTTCAGCTGCTGCTTGCAGGCAGCAGGGCGGTGGCGGTGTGGCAATGATAGATATATCCCCAGCCCAACCCAACCCAACCCAAACCCACACGCTTCTCTTCTCTATTTAACCCAGCCAAAAAACGAAACCACGCAAGAAACCCACCCGCCTCCAACCGCGCTTAAATGCGCGCCTAGCTTTCTTCCTCCTCCGAGTTAAACCCTCGCGTGCGCCTCCGTCACTCTTACAAAAAGCAGCCAGCTGCAGCTCCCCCACTGCGCCTCAGCTACTAGCTAACGCTATAGCTGAGAGCCTGAGAGCCGTCGGTTGCTGTGCTTGCTTGCTGCCGGCCGCCGAGGTCTAGTCTAGAAAGATCATCATCAGGAGACCCGGCCGGGGAGCAATGCACATTGCCACCTGCGTCTGGCAAGAGAAGGCGGCGGCGGCGGCGGCCATGGGTGGTGGAGGCGGCGGTGGTGTCGGTGTCGGTGCTGGGAAGAAGGGGGAGCGAGTGTCGGTGGCGGCGCTGGTTGCGGCGGCGGGCGGCGCGCTCAACGTCGCGGTGAGCTTCGTGGTGTTCTCGGTGCTGGACGTCCTGGACGTGGTGCTGTGCCTGGTGTACAAGCTCGTGGACTACGCCGTGGAGGCGGAGTGGAAGGCGTGCTACTGCACGGCGGCGTCGCGTGACGGCGCCGGCGGCGGCGCCGGGACGACGACGACGCGGATCCTCGTGCCACCTGCGTCCGCGAACGCGGCGGCGCCGGGGCCTAAAGTGGTGCGTCTGTCGGCGTCGTCGGCCAAGATGCAGCTTGAGGACGTGTCGGACACGCTGTACGTGCGGCCGTCGCTGCTCGCCGACGCCACCAGGAAAGGCGCCGGTCCCGCAGCGCCGGCGCTCACCGTCAGCCCCGCCATCGCCGAGATGATCCGCGGCAAGATGGACCGTCCCCCGCGCCCGCCGCGGCAGGCGCCGTGCTGGTCCGACTGCGACTGCAAGGTCTGCCACGCGTGGAGCGCGGCGCCGCGCTCGGCGTCCCACCTGTACGTCCACGTCCAGGCGCCGCCGCCTGGTGCGCCGGCAGCGGCGGCGACGGAGGACGTGGTGTTCATCCACGGGTTCATCTCGTCGTCGGTGTTCTGGACGGAGACGGTGTTCCCGGCGTTCAGCGCGGCGGCGAGGGGCCGGTATCGGATGTTCGCGGTGGACCTGCTGGGGTTCGGGCGGAGCCCCAAGCCGGCGGAGTCGCTCTACACGCTGCGGGAGCACGTGGAGATGATCGAGCGCTCCGTGCTCCAGCGCTACCGCCTCGGATCCTTCCACGTCGTCGCCCACTCCCTGGGCTCCGTCCTCGCCCTCGCGCTCGCCGTCAAGTACCCCGACGCCGTCAAGTCGCTCACCCTCCTCGCGCCGGTACGTCGTCGTCGTCGCCGCCGCCGGCGATCGTCGGGGTTCCGTCGTAATTCACTGCTTATACGACTTATATATTCGGCCTAACTGGGTGACCAACGACGACGGAACGGGACATGTGTATGCAGCCCTACTTCCCGGTGCCGGAGTCGGAGGCGGGTGCGGCGACGCAGTACGTGATGCGACGGGTGGCGCCGCGGCGGGTGTGGCCGCCGATCGCGTTCGGGGCGTCCATGGCGTGCTGGTACGAGCACGTGAGCCGGACCATCTGCCTCACCATCTGCCGGCACCACCGCGTCTGGGACACCCTCTTCAGGATCCTCACCAGGAACAGGTCTCCTTCTCTGCTCTTCTCTTCACTATACTATTCCTAGTAAACCCGTAGGCTACCTGCTGGTGGTGCTCTGTTCCTGTGGTGCTCGTGCTCCTCTCGACAAGACTGACTCACTCGCTGACTCGCGCCCACGGCGCCACGTACATGAATGCCACACAAACAGAAACGGCTAGTACTGTAAAGAATGCATTTTTTTTTCTTAGGGGAAGATTGGAACACATTTAATTTGTTTTTTAAAAAATGAAAAAAAACACGTTGTTTGGCAGCATTGAACACGGTAGACGCCGCCACAGCTGGCCGTGGCGTATTCTACACTCCCAGTACTCGTTCATGTACCCAGTATTCTGCACTGCACTCCTCTCACTCGTACCTCATTTCCTCTGCTGCCAGTACATACAGGCAGCAACGAAATGGCACGCCGAATTCCGTAAAGTTTAAGGAGCTTTAAGAGTGATTGCAATTAGATTACCTTCCTTCAAAAATCAAAATTTTCCTTCAAAAGTGAGCGACATTTGGAGGCCATGCCATCGACCTAGGATTTCTTTATTGTACGCGGCGTCGTCCCCCGATCGCTCGCTGTCACCGCCATTAAATGGCGCCACACCCCGCCTGAAAATGCCGGTCTCCGGCGGCCGCCGGTGCTGGCGCAGACGAGACGGCGCGTCGTGTCGTGCTCGTGCTCGTGCGTCCCCTCACTCGCAGTCAGGCTAATAACCTGATTGCCGTCAACACGGCCGGCGGCATTCAATCCAAATCCGCCCCCGTAACCATCCACCGTCGTCCTACTAATCCTAGGAGGCAGGCAGCAGCATCAACAACAAACCTGCTTTCTTATCTGTGATGCATGATTGTGCCTAGTTTAAGTCCATTTAGTAACCCCGCGCCCGGCCGCCGGTGTTTATGTGTGATGCGGTATCATCATGTCATGCGCCCGGCCGGCCTGCGTCCTGACCCAGCAGGGAGGGAGGCAGAGACGACAGCCCAGCACGGCGGCGACGGCGACCCGCGGCCTAGATCGGCGGCGCCCGCCTTAATCCCCCGCTCGCTCCACCACATCACCATCACACACACGCCCCGCAATCATTCGCCGTTTCACCGCACCCGGCCCTACTAGACCAGACCAACGTCGCCTCGGCGCACCCCGGCCGTGCCGGACCTCGAAAATCCGTTTCGCCGCATCCCCTGCTTGGGATAGATCATCGTAGATTCGGCCGCCGTGCGTGCTGCTACTGTACCTGCTAGTGTCCTGCTACGGTGGTCTAGCAGTTTGGTCAGGGTTACCGTGCACTTGTCTTCGTTCGTCTTTGTGATCACCACCCCACACGTACCCCAAGTATCTTTCTTGAGGGCAAAGGCTTCGTCTCCGTCCGTCTTCTCCAGCACGGTCAAGGATGGGGGGAGAAACGGTAGCCGGTAGGGCGGTTGGACCCCACCGGCCAGCAACAACCTACGGACTGCTTGTCCTTCACGGCCAGTGAACAAAACGCTGCAAATAGTTGCAGAGACAGAAGGTTCGATTCCCTGCAGGGTAGGGCAGCTGCAGTGCAAGTGTGCACGAATCTCTGCAATGCCAATGCAAGTGTGTTCTGCTGTGGGTCCGTGTCCATCCACAATGTGGGTTCGGAGTTGCAAGATTCATTTTTTATGTCGGAAGGCAGCTAGCTGCAATGGCAGCTCGAGTTTATGGTGCGTGAGTCATGGCCGCCGCCGCCGTGGGCCACACCCGGCCGGAGTTATCTGATCTGAAGAACATAACACATCTGCAGGGTGCGGACGTTCCTGATCGAGGCGTTCATGTGCCACACCCACAACGCGGCGTGGCACACCCTCCACAACATCATCTGCGGCAGCGCCGCCCGGATGGGCGCCTACCTCGACGTCGTCTCGTCGGAGCTCTCCTGCAAGGTGTCCGTCTTCCACGGCCGCGACGACGAGCTGCTCCCCGTCGAGTGCGCGCTGGCCGTCGGCGCGCGGGTGCCGCGCGCGCGCGTCACCGTCTACGACCGCAAGGACCACATCACCATCATCGTCGGGCAGGAGGAGCTCTTCGCCGCTGAGCTCGAGGCCATATGGAGGAGCGCCGCCGCCGACTGATCTCTCTAGTAGCTTCATTCGCATGCAGCTGTGTGATCATCAGCCACGCTCTGCTGCTGTGTGCTTCCTGCTTCTTCTTCGACATGTATCTTCGGTCGTTTACATACAAACTGGTTGGTTATCTGCTAGTATACATACCTGATCGATCCGTCGTCGTCCGACAACAATGCACAGAACGGGAGACGAAGATCCGGCAGCGAGCTAGGTCCATGAAATTAATGGCCTGTAATTGAAGAACACAAAGATGCAATAACGTTAATTAATGTTTTATTTTACCCTTGCAAATGCAGCAAGAAAGAGAGTACGATAGGACGGACAGTCATCATTTAGGATGGTGGAGTACGTAGACTGCTGCCCTCATTTGCAAGGATTTATATACAAGTACAGTAGCTGTTTTCCTTTTCTTTTTCTTTTCTTTTCTGGTATGTATAAACTATAAAGTATCCTGGATCATTATACCACGAGTCTTGTATAATTGTATTGATTGTTGATTGGACCAACAAAGTTGGTTGGCGAGTTCAACTAGCTAGCTTGTCGATCAGTTGTCTCACCAACTCAACACCATCAATTTGTAAATGTCAAGGCGGAATTGCATTGATTAAGCTGCAGAAGTTGGTTTCCGGAACAGACTCGTGCTCGTACTGCTGCCCCACCGACCTGCTTGTTTTCGAGCTGTGAACATGACATGACACGACACGATTATTTCCTCCTGTGGATTCATCCGCTGTTCGCATATTTCGGCCTTTAAATGGGGGCGAATTGAAAGGGACTAATCCCATCTCGCCATTAATGTGGCACACAACCGATTCTCTGCTTGTGTCGCCATAATTTTGCCGGTGATTATGTGTTTGCTTAGTTGTGCTCAAATGTTAAGGCTACAGAGTTCAGAATAGTGGATTTTCAAAAAAGAAAAGTTCAGAATAGTGTCCATCTTCATGTCTGAACACTTTTACGGTGCACAATACTAAACTATCATAAAATAACACAGAATTGATTCAGCTGCAGAATTTAATTTCTGAAACAGAGTGTTTCGTACTACTATACCACGACATGCTGTGAGCTATCCGGCTATGAGCCTGTGACGGACAGCCTCTCCTATGGATTGATTCGCCATTCCCATATATGGGCGGGGGCAAAAAAAAAAAAAACAAAAACTAAATCTATCTCACTGAGGTGGTAACTAATTTTCCTTAATTTCCCTGTGATCATCAAGATCTTTTTTGAAAGGTTAGCATTCTGTCTATACACTAATCGGGCCGTAGACCGGTTCGTTTAAATAAAAAAAAAGTGGAGCCCAGTCCATGGGCACGTCTGAAAGGTCACTTTGGGCCCTTTTCAAACCCAAGCCACATTCTGTCGCTGGCTCGCTGCACAAAGGGAAGGAGGCAGGCGAGCTCGGCGACGCCCTCCATGGCCGACGCCGTCGGGGCGAGCTCCGCAGCACCGCGTGGCCGGCCGGCCTCCTCCGTGAGTCCACGGCAGCACGGCGCGGCTCGGTGTTGTGACGCCCCAGGTTTTTAATTAGCATCACTAGTGCTAATGACCGAATCAACCGAGTCAAACAATGTCGACATTGGTCAAACCATGGTCAACCTGAGTCATCACCTCGAGAACTGAGTCAACTAGCCCTAATGACCCTCTTGATCAAGTCAACACCCACTTGTGGTCAACCCTTGGTCAAAACCCCGGTCAAACCCCTATGTCTTTGAACTACCTCCAGAACTTTTGCCGCGTTCTCCGAATTTCACTTAAACACTTCAAAATCGGCCAATATAAAAGTTGTTCGTATTTTCGAGGGACACACTTTTCATAATTGGCGGCATTTGAGATTTTGAGAGGAAAGTGGTGAAATTCTCAGTCAAACTCAGCTTTTACTATTCACTAGAGCCATGAAAACCAGCAGCTTTGCCTGCAGTTCATGCTCAAATGGTTGATCAAAACATAGGTCGGCCTTTGCGAAAAATGTTCTCCTATAAGTGCTCTACAACTTTGATTATTTGCTCTTGATGCACTTCAGTTCAAAAAAATTGGAGAAACTCGCAGTCAAACAGGGCTAAGTGAAATTGGATCGGCGCCGCGCCGTGACGTCGCGCCGGCCAGAGCGCGCCGGGCGCGCCCGCGCGCGTGCGCTGCGCTGCGTGGCGCCCCGCCGCCTCGGCGTCCGGGCCCCACCGGCCCGCGCTCGAGCCGCGTCCCGAGGCCACGCCTCCCAAGGCAGCGCGCGTACCAAGGGCCTAGGAGCCCGCGCCTCGCGCGTGTCGCGCAGCAGCGCCCCACCACCGGGCCCCTCCCGCGCCGCCCGCCGGCAAGAGGCCGCCCGCGCCCCGACGTGCCGTCCGGGCCCCCTCTAGCTTTTCCTCCTTGCCCCTGCGCAGTGTCGAGGAGCCCCTCACGCCTATAAAAGGGCGCCATTCGTGGTCCTCGCGCGTGCGCACCTAGCCGTCCCCGGCCGTCTCCGCCGCCGGCGCCATGAAGGCCGCCGCCGCCGAGCTCCACCCTCCGTTCCCTCCCGTCGCCTATCAACGTTTCCAACACCTCCTCTAGACCCCCTTGGAGCTTCCACCGCCCTCAATTGGCCGGCATTGCCTCGCCCCTCGCCGGAGATTGAGCTGCAGCGGCCGCCGCCACCTTGCACCGCCGAGCACCCCGCCAGCCGCTTCTCCGCTCGAGTTTCGGACGCAATCGAACCCTAGGTGAGCTAACCCGCCTCCCCACACTCCTCCCCGGCCGGGAGCGCCGCCCGAACCGCCGGATTCCGGCGAGCCCGCCGCCTCCCCATGGCCAAGGGCCACATTGCAACACTTTTAATCTTTCTAGGGGCCAATCTGCAATCTAGGGGTATATCTGTGAAACCTTAAAACTGTCCAGGGACTTGGTTGTAAAGTGGATCTTGCATAGTGTATGTGTTTTGCTGAAACTTGTAAAATCCGTAGAAAATCATAGAAAAATCAGAAAAATGCAACCTCAATTTTGTTTGATTCATTGCAAAAAACACTACAACTTTTGTAAAGCTTGACCATGCTTTTTCTTAACAGTTTTTGCATGAAAAATAGAAGACGTTAAAACCTAGATCTGTTGTATCTCAAATTCTACATGTGCTCTGTAGCTGAATTTTGGATATATTGTGTGTTATATCATTCCTAGCTTGTGTACAAAAAATGCACAAAGTTACTAAGTAAATCTTGTAATATGATTTGTTTTGTATTTATGCTGAATCTGTCCAAATGATTTTTGTAGCTAAAAATAATTAGGTTTTCGTGCTTATCTTGTGGCTATGTTCATGTTATGCCTAGATTCAACTTTCCTGTATTTATCCTGATTTTATCTCTGCTAGAAATATTTAATCTTGATTTATGCTTGGATTTACTTTTAAATGCATAGTTCAAATTTCAAATGTGTTGGTGATGTGCATGCTGGTTTCCTAGACTTGTTTTAGGCCAGAGAAGCTGTAGGAATGAGTTTGGGTGTAGGAGCACTTTATTTACTTAATTATGCTTTTCTCATATTTTTGGGTAGCTAGGAAATGTTATTTTGAGTATAATCAAATTGTGGCTCTTTTAAACTTGGAGTTTGGTCCAGGAGCATGTTTAGAATCATTAGGGCCAGCAAGGACCCTTGTCCTTGTTTTTATAATTTTTTTTGCAATTAAAAGTGGTGTGCACCTAAGCTTTCTGTTAGAAATCAAATAGGAAAAATAATCCTTGTTTCCTTGTACCTTCTAAAATTGTTGCCTAGCTTAATTAGGGGCTATAAGTACACCCATGCTGTTTTGTGTGATTTAATAATGTTATTTGCATAGATGTGTACACAATCACTATTAAAATGATTAAAAGAATAAGCCTTCACATATAATAACTTAAATGAAAAGAATTAGTAAATAAATGTTTGTTAAGGTGAATATGGCCAACAAGAGTTGGATAAAATAAATAACCTTTCACTCCACCTGAACCTTGCATTGCATACCGTGTAGAGCTCCCTGACGGTAACTACGCGCTCGTGCTGGAAGCCGAGGAAGGAGGAGCTGACGCGGAGTTGCAGTACGTGGAAGTGAGCGAGGACACCGAGGACCCTCAGGCTAACTGTGCTGACGAAGGCAAGCCCCGGTGCATTGTCCCCTGTGTTTTTGAAAAGTTACATAACTACCTATGGATGTTTGTGCATTTACGTTCAGGAGTTGAATGGAACCCTAGATGCATGATCCCTAGGTACCTATGCCTTTAATAGTATGATAGGTCGGTAGCTGCTATGCTATAGGACCGTTACAAGTCGAGTGATACTTGTCACTCGCGAGAATAGGTTCTTATGTTGGAATCATAAGATCTTTATAAATGGATTGCTCATGTGGTAAGAGCATGGGATGTGGGCTCCGGTCCAATGGCTTTCGTGGGGTAAGTGTTTGAACGTACTAAGCACTTGTCGGAAATGGGTACGGTAAGCCTAGTACCTTAACGACGCAGTGAAGGATCTTACTATTACTCATCTTGGGATGCATCTCACGGCTAGCTATCGGTGGTGCATGGTGATTCTGGGTGCCTTGCGGGGTATACCAGATAGCCTGTACCAAAGACTGTGAGATTCGATCCTGATCCGAAGAGTTTTGGGAACCGCCTGGTGGTTGTCCTCGCAGGGGCACCCTACCGTGTGTTTAGGTCTACCTTGCAAGGTTTAAATCAATCGATTGTCGGCCTCTCACCGTTATCTGAGACTACTTATCCTGCTGGCCATGAGATCCCTAATGATGGAAGTTGATGAATATTTATGCTTGATTAATTGTTTGCACAACTTATGCTTGCACTAGCTTGCTAATCTAGAAAGGAATAATCAACTAGAACTTGTGCTAAAATATTGAAAGTAAGGACATACTCTTTGTTGCTTTTCAGCAAAAGAAACCCCACTGGCCAAAAAGCCTTTCATGTCTAGAGTTGGTGATGTAGCTGTTACCGACGGGTAAGTCTTGCTGAGTATTAGTATACTCAGCCTTGCTGCAATTTGTTGCTCCAGGTAATGCTTTTGCTGATGTGTGGCCTGGAGAGATCCCGCCTGGCTGGGAGCTGGAGTGGGTTGAAGACGATGATTGAAGGCATCATGGCAGGCCTCCTGTGATGCTCCTCGTGCAGTTTAGTTTATTTCCGCTATTTTCAAAACTCTGAACTTCGTTATCATGACAAAGACTTCGGTTTGTAATAATTAAACCCTTCGGGGTAGAGTTGGATGTTAATCATGTGTTGTTCTCTGGACTCGCCTTCGCGTGAGTTTTAATGCATATATGTCGATCCTTGTTGCTATGTAAGTGATTTCACCGGGCGTTAACCCGGCAACTAACGACAGGATGATACTTTATTATTGCTTAATGACCAAAGTGGATTGGTTTAGGCGATAGTACGGTATTTTCCTGGGCGGGTTGTCACAGGTGTCCTCCTCCTCCACATCCCCGCGGCAGCCCGGCACGGCTCGGCTTCCTCGGGGCGCGGGCGGGCGGCGGCGTCGGAGCGTCCTCCCCGGCGGTGACCTCCACCACCTGTGGGGACCGCCCTCGGGACGACCCCACTTAAACAATGCAGTGTCATGCCCTGGACCGGGTAAGTGGCACTAGCCTGTACGGGTTGATAATCAGAGTAAGATGAGGTAGAATATATCGAGGGAATTATAGCGGTGAGTATATAGTCACCTTTAGAATAGTAGCACACAACAATCATTGAGCAGCGGTAAACGTAGAAGAGCCCTAAGACCTAGGCAAACAAGCAAGTTTGAATACTTTTGCCAGAAGTACTCACCAAGTATCTTAATGTAGAAAAGTTGATGACATGAAAGGTATGATATGGTAGAGCTAGCAGTAATGTAGTAAATAAACAATGCAAAGTGTAACATGTTATGACCTCTATAAGAATCTTAGACTACAAATAAGGAGTTGTGGCCCTGGAGGAGGAACACGAAGCCTCTCCTATCAGTTCCCATATTTTATGGCAGCGATCGTCATGATCCTGCTTAACCCTTATCCCTCCAAGTTCTTCAGAACCTCTGCCCATCTCTTAAGTTCATCTTTTACTATTCAGGTGAGACTAGTCAAAGAGAACTTTAACCGAGAGTGTTCTTGACCGAGAACCACGACTATTCGAATAGATAAAAAGTCTACGCAGAGGCGTACACTGTACCCATACGATCAGATAGCCCCAGCCACGGCCAAATGGTAGGACTACCCTACGAGGACCATACCCACCGGCATCTATACATAGGCTACATTATCACTCAATCCTAGATAACATTCCCTAGCTCCATCCACACCTACACAGGGGCCTAAGTAGGGGTCATTACCCATGCATGGGTTTTTCTCCCGGGAATGCATGCACTAAAATTGTGGCATACAATGCCACCGCGCCCCTTTCGACGCCAACCAACAATGACCCGTACCGGCTGGACCTGGGACTCTGCGAAGGTCCCGCTCCTGTGTACTCGTTGCCCACAATGGCCCCTTGGGATGATTTACTAGGTTAAGTAGGTATTCCCGACAGACCATACCTTTTCGACTTTGTATGGTCGTACTATATCACCGGAAAGACTTTCTCAATGAGTCGGTCCTTATGCGGATCAAGGCAACGCTGGGTAGATCCTGTCGCAAGGTTACCCAACTTCCCTCACATCCTCTCTAGCTTGTCTCTAAGCAAGTTTTATATCTCACACTCACACTTGCATATCTTCTCTAGTGTGATGTATATAGTATATGTATATAGAAAAAGTAGTAAGCCTCGGGTACAAGGCTTATCCTAGGGTTTCTAAAGGAATGGGTGGAGAATAGAGTTTCTCCTGGGATGTACATGCCTAACCCAAGTTTTCGCATATGAAATACATGGAATATAACATTATTATCTTGGTACATTTTAGTAGTAAAACATAGAGTAGGCATATGATCAAGGGGTTGGTGTTAAGACTTGCCTTGCTTGTTGAACGAAGAGTTGAGTCCCTATATATGCGTATCCCAGAGGAAGAACTCACGATCTCCGAGGAAGGTTGAGAGACCAACCACAAACAAAAATATATAACATGCAATCAATCACCATTCAAATAATCCAAAGCTCTTGGAATAAGGGGTATGGTAGCGTCGATCGTATCTACGAAGCTTTCCTAACGAACCTAGGGGCTCGTCATTCTATGTGACTATGCGGCGTCTATAGGGTTTCCTATATGGTTATAACTACATCTAGGTGTTCTAAGTGTGGAAAGGGTGGAGTGAGCTTGTGAATGGCTTTAGAATATATCCCAATAATTCTAGGAATTTATTAGGAATTTATGGGGTTAAGGAATATGAAAGGGGTATTTTGGGGTACACTTATGGGGCTTTTCTATAGGCTGAAAATGATCAAAAAGAAATACTATGCTAAGAAATGTGCCAAGGTGATTTGGACAGCATTTCTAGGCTCTTGAGACCTTCTAGTATTTTTTAGAATTTTTGTGGAATTTTTTGGGCTAAAGGATTGTGCAAAATAAGGTTGTATGTGCACTAAATCGGGTGTACCTAGCGTTTACTGCGCGGCAGAGAGGCTGACGGGTGGAGTCAGGCGGACTGAGACAGCGGGGGCGCGCCGGGGTCTACTATGCGGTGGACCGCGTGCGTAGACTCGTGGATCGGGGTGCGTGTGTGCGTGCGGTGCAGTTGATCGGGAGCACGGAGCGACAGGGGCTGACGCGGTGTGTGTGTGGTGCAGGCGTGGAGTGCGTGTGTGGCGCAGGCGTGGAGTGCGTGTGTGGCTAGCGCGTGGGGCCGACGCTAGCGTGGTGGCCACATGTGTGCCACGTCGCAGTGCTGCCCCAGATGGGCGCGGGACACGGCGGCGAGAGCAAGGGAGATCGTCGGAGAGCTTGCCGCCGGCGGCTAGAAGGGGTATAGGGCGTGGGTAAGCACACCTAGGGGCTCAGCGGGCTACGGCGGAGCGATGAGGCTAGGTGCGGTGGCGCGAGGATGACTACGGCGACCGGCGCGCTTCGCCGGAGTAGCAGCGGCGGCACGACTCGAAAGAGGACGCTGTGTGCGCGCGGTATAGGCTAAAAGAAGGGCATGGATGTGTTCGTGCAGTGGCGCTGGAGACGCGGGTGTACACAGGTGAGGCAGCGTGCGGCCGGAGCGGCAGCGGTGGGTCATCGGAGCGCGGCGGCGCATGGGGCTAAGTAGGGAGATGGCCGGGGCTTCTACGGCGACCGGGGAAAATTCGGCAGCACAACGACCGGAGCGGGGCGGCGCACAGCGGCGTGTGGGGAGGGGAACTAGTGCACGGAAAATTCCGACAGCACAACTACACTTACCAGGATTTCCTGGCGGTGGCGCGACGTCGTGTGTGTGTGCGCTAGGTGATGGCGGAGCGCTGCCGGAGCGCGGTAGCAGAGGGGGTGAGCAGCGGCGGTGGGCTCCTAAGGTTCTACGGCGGAGCTCTGGCGCTCGATGGCTAGGGCTTCGCTAGGTGCAGTGGCTACCGCCGCGCGGAGCTCCTCGACTTCAGCCTAGGCCGGCCCGGGCGGGAGATGGTGCTCAGGCGGAGGAGGCGCAGCGGGGTCCTAAGGCCGGCATTGATGGTGTGGTGGTGGTGGTGTCGGGGCAAGGGAGTGCCCGGGGTGCTATTTATAGCCCCGGGCGGCTACGACGGGCGCGTTCGAGCTCCCGGATAGGCTCAGGTGGCTGGATAAGCTCGCCGGGCCATTAATGGCCGGCGGTGCTCTGGCGCGGCCATGGCGGTGGCTGCGCAAGGGGGTAGGGCAGGTGAGGGGCTCCTAGCGTAGGGTAGGGGTACATGGCAGCGCCGGTGGTCAACGTGAGTGCGAGGCTCGCCTCGGTGCAGCGGGAGATGGCCGGGTGGCAGAGATCAGGGTGGTGGCAGGCCGGCGGGGCAGCGCAGCACCGTGCGTGCGGCGTGCGTGCGACGTGGCTGTGAGAGGAAGAGGGGGTGCACTGATAGCGGCTGTGGGTCCGGAGTGGCCGGCGTAGTGCGGCGCGCGTGGCCTTGGTCGGAGAGGTGGCCGGGAGAGGCGGATTGCGGCGGGGCAGTGCGCGGCGTCGTGGGCGTGACGCGCGCGTGGGGGAGGATGACGCCGCGAGGAAGACGACGACAGCGTCGGGCCGGCTGGGCTAAGCTGGGCCGTCGGCCTGTCTAGCTTCCGCGGTGGAAAAAGAAAAGGAAAATTCCTCTCAACATCCCTCATATATCACCGAAGTTCGACTTTCGTCCCTCATCCGAAAAACCGGGTATCTCCCGTCCCTCAACTATCTATACCGTTCATTTTTGGTCCCTCACTGGTATTGATGGAGGTTTTGGATGACGTGGCAGTGGCTCCACATGTCAGGGGTGGGCCCCACTGTCTTTCTTCTCCCCTCCACCTCTTCCCCTTCGTCGGCTCCTCTCCTCCGCCACCGGCAGGCTCCTCTCCTCCTCCTCCACCAGGCCGTGTCCTCCTCCTTCTCCCTGAGCTCTGCGTGCTCCACAGATCGAGCAGCTCGTCGGCCGTGGCCTTGCCTCTGCGCGGCGCCAGCCCAAGCTCGGGCACCGCCGGCGGGAGCGGGGCGGCCTCCTGAGCCGGAGTGTGGATCCGCAGTTGGACCCGCCGTCGGAGCCGGGCGTGGGTCGGAGCAGGTAGAGGCGAAGCGGCCGGACCCCGGCCTCCGGCGGCGCTCCCGTGGCGTCGGATCCCCGTCGCGGTGACCGACCACGGAGCTCCAGCTCCGCCAGACGAGCCTCGGCGTGGCGTCCGACCCCTCTTCGGCAGCGCGCCCCTGCCTCGCCTCCGTTGACCTGGGTAAGGCGGACGCGGCCAAGGCACGTCGTCTTCATCAGCTCCGGCGGTGGCGCGTTCGCACGGCCGGCGAGCTACTCGATTGGGGACGCGGGGAGAGCAGGGGGTGGATAGAAGAGGCGGAGCTCAGGGAGGAGGAGAGGAGCCGACGGCGTGGTGGAGGAGGAGAGGAGATGACCGCCGGCAGAGGGGAAGAAGAAAGACCGGGGCCCACCCCTGACATGTGGGGCCCACTACCACGTCATCGAAAACCACCATCAAAACCAGCGAGGGACCAAAAATGAACGGTATAGATAGTTGAAGGACGGTAGATACCCGGTTTTTCGGATGAAGGACGAAAATCGAACCTCGGTGATACATGAGGGACCTTGAAAGGACTTTAGAGAGAAGGAGGAGGGGTGTGCGGCTGGGCTGGCTTGTGTCGTTGGGCTGAAAAGGTGGTTCGTGGCCCATTTGTGCATAGTGAGGTTTAGCTATTATTTGAGAGGGTTTAAAGGAGAGTTTGAATTCGAATTTGAACTAGTTTCAAATTTGAATGGAGTTTTAGAGTTTTGGACTTTTCTTAGGTTCTAGAGCACTCAAATGCATAATCACATGATGCATAGAAGTAAAAGCTAGCAAAATTTTAGTATGGAGGTGTTGACGGTCGATTTCCGTCAACCAAGAGCACTTGTTACACTTTGGTTTGAACTTTGAATTGTAACTAACCCGCCACTAGGCATACTAATGATGTAACAAGTTCGCACTTGCATGTGGTTTTTAGAGTATGTTATTTACGCAGGACTTAAGCGCCTAAATGAGGACTTCTGGGTAAAGTTCATCGACACTTTATGAGAAGATCACGAAGCTCGGCACAAGTGAAGACTCGAAGTGAACATGACTCCAAATGGCTCGAGGATCGAAGTGCAAGATGGCAAAACTCCCGAGGGCCAAGATGAGAAGACCAAAGTTTCATACAACAAGACCCCCTATCTTGATCACAGGGATGAGGACGCCAAAAAATCCACATATGAAGGGGCAAAAAGTCAAAACTGCAAGAAACGCCACGTCAACGAAGATGGGCCGGAATCAGGCCCGCAGGAGATGCTGAACTTAAACGGGCCATATCTCGCTCATCTTAAGTCCGATGGAGACAAATTATATATGGAAATTGCATGGCTCGACGAGACGGACAACTTACGTATGAAGACCGAAGGCATTTGAGGCCGTTTTGGGCCTAGGCCGGCCGGCCAAAGCCGACCGGGCTACCCTATTCCAGGCCCGGTTCGACCTCCACTTTGACCTAGATGCTCCTCGGTGTATTTATAGCCCCTGCCTTCGACGGCCGCCACATCTATTCATCAGAGAGCCGCCAAATCGAAAGAGACACACCGAAGGGAGCCGACGGCCGTCGCAAGTCCTCGAGTCGCCTAGGAGATGGCCTAGGCCATGCCCTAGCCGCCATGGTTGGCTCTACATGGTGAAGCCATGGTGGAGTTCCGGAGCCATGCCTTGAATTCATCAAGGTAATTGTACATTCAACATTCGATGGTGAGATAAATCGTATCTTTTCCTTACTTTGATCTACTTCGATGCATGCTTATTCATATGTTTTAGCTAGCATATGCTCTTAGTAGGAATAGACGTAATCATGGTGGTTAATCTATATCTTGCGGATACATCATAGTGGTGCATGGACGTATAGTCGTTCAGTGGTGTTTACCTTCGCGTAGTGACAGTACAAGGGAAGGGAAAGCGTCGAGCAAACGTGTAAGGGTTTACTCCATATCATGATTTGTGATTATATTGATTTTCACCTTGGTCGGAGCTGCAACTAGGAGACGGTAGGCTAGGGTTACCTTTGGTTGTGTATCTCTTTGGCTTTTGAATGTGATCCATACATCCCTTGTGTTGTATGTTAACCATTTATGCAATCAACGCTACATGTTAGGTTAATTCGATAGATTAGATGGGGAACCCTAGGTGTTTGCTTCCGATCCTTGGATTGACAAACCTTGGGGGGATACTCCGAGGGAAGAGCTACAACCGACCCGTGCGCTTGAGGATCAAACTTGTTGACGGTATTTGACCACCAACAACAAGCTTTTCTGGCGCCGTTGCCGGGGATCGGCAACTCGAACCCTAGGGCGATCTATCTTTTTTTTGGACTAATCCTAATTTTATTATTGCATATATCCTGCTTTTCTTGTTTGTGTCCATGAATGCAGGTAAAACCCTAGACACAAGACATTCGAGGAAGTTCTCTACATCCGGACTTCAACAAGTCCAAACCCGTTCCGAGATTCACTCCCAACAACTTGAAGATTCTCTCTTTAGTGGTAGGTGCTAACTATGTCAGTGGCCCATCATCCGCTATCGAGTCCCCACCAATGAAGACAACAAAGATCAAGATAAACGAGGTACACTGCTGTGTCAATAAGTTTTTAGACTACAGTTTTTTGGAAAATTGCTTGTTCAAGTAATAGGTGTCAAAGCTATGCCTGAAGACGTGCGACTTGATCATCGACATCTCGAGTTGAATGCCGCTGTTATGATAATTTTTTTGGCCAAGATCAGAAGTGTACAACAAGAGAAAATTGGATATTCAGAGGCTCCATCAAGTCTTCTTTCCAACCCATCAAGAATCGCTAATTTTGGAGGTCAATACGAAGAGTTATGAGGAAATCTTTCAACACTACGTGTTCTGAAATCAGCTCGAGACAGACGTAGTGGCGGAGCAAAAAAGGGCGTAACTCTCTCATCCGGAGTCCGTTTAAGGTGAATGACCACTTGATGGAAAGTCAATTTGATCAAGGATTTAATGGAGCAGAAGCTTGGTACATATTCTGCATTGGACGTAGAGGAATTCAGTGGAGAAGTTGCAGCAGCAAACAACAAGGAAAGTGGAAATGACACAAGCAATCATGTCAAAAGGAATTGGAGGAGCATTCTATACAAAAGACGATGACTCAAAGGTTGACAAGGCTGGAGGCAACAAAGATTAGAGGCACCATGACACCACAAATCTTATCTGGAGGGATGCTCAAGAAGTTTCTAATTGAGCGATGCAATCAAGAGACAAACCACCGAGACCGTCGACATGAAGTGTAGAAGCCATCTTCAATCCTATCACTTTGGCTAGGACAAGAATATGGAGAAGACACATCATTGCTTTCATATACTCGTTGGTGACACAATGATTGTTACCTTGAAGCTAAAGGATGGGTGACATGATGTTCGAAGGACAACGAGACCAAGATCATCAACATCTCCGGATCAACCCGAAGGAAGTCAATGTTCTCGTCAACATTCTACACAAAAGTAAAAGATATAATATTTTTGGATATTCAAAAGCCCCAGGAAGTTACGACTCTAACGAATCAAGAATCAAGGCAATCGGATGTTCATACAAGCGGATATGTCCGAATCACCGAAGGTTGCACGTTCTGGAATTTTCTGGACAGCATGCAAGAGCACAAATAAAACGGCCATAGCTCCCTCATTTGGACTCCGTTTAAGACGAATGAGTACTCGTTGGAAAGGTAATTTTATAAACTTTCAATAGAACTATATTTTGGTATATGTTCTATTCTGTATACAGGGATAAATCCACGAAGAAGAGGTAGCAGCGACATGACGAGGACGAGATAAAGGAGATGAGGGTGACAACAACGAAGAGGAGCTCGGGAAGTGCTTTCACCAAGCATACATGATAAAATTCAGAGGATTAGAGCAACTCAAGGACACCTGAAGCATTAGCAAATGGAGACACAAGCGAGCAACATTTGACGCATGAATATTAGGAGCAAGCCACGATGGACTACGAAAGCTAGTGTCGAATGACAAGAATATTTTTGGGCTCTCACACGAGGGGCCATTGCGTTGCAAGAACAACACCAAGATGTGAGCATGCCCAACAAATGAAGAAAGGAGTGAGTCTGCACAAGGCAATCTTGACAACATGTGGTGCATAGAAGAGTTGGAGGAATTACAAGGAAATGATACGACAACTACTCGGCGCCACCGTGAGGTTGATTCGCTTTCAACTCCAAGAGACCACTCATGATGAAATAGCTCCATGGCTAAGGTACACATTCACTTCTCAAGCTACTACTGATTTTGATGATATTATTTTAATACATCTATGTCAATTTAGTAGTATGTTTTAATTCTATGCCTTGGTCCAATAAAAATCATGTTGATAGGCTAGAATTTCTTGAGAATGATAAATAGGCTATGTTTGTGCTCGAACTTTGTTAATCCCATGCCTAAATAACCTTTGCCTAATGAAGAGCTCAGTGCTAAGCAAGAAATTTGTGCTTTATTTAATTCCACCTTACTTTGTTGATGCAATAATTGTGACTGGAATAATGGATGCATATGTCAATAATTCTTTGTGCAAATATCAATCTTGCTTTGCACTCTAATGACCTTGTGGGAGAAGCCCGAAGTTCACTAACCATGCAGGACATGAGGCCAAAATAAAGTGGAGAGAGATCATGTCCAAAGAGTTGCAAGTTTCATCGTCACCCTCTCCAAACAACGTCGCTGTTCTTGTCAAGTTTTGAGGACATGGTCAGACATGTACAAGGGGACAAAAGTAGACATTCAGAAGCTCCATCAAGTCCTTGTTCCAACGCATCCAAAGCCGATGAATTTGAAGACCCGCACAAGGAGATACGACAAAAACATTAGGCGCTGCACGTGCTGAAATCAACTCGGGACAGATTGCAATGCTGGAATTAAACGGGCATAACACACTCATTCGGAATCGGATTGGAGCAAACAAAGACTCGATGGAAAGGAAATTTCATGCACCACGCATAGGAATGATTGTTGGATACATGTTCTGATCTGGATGAAGAAGAAAAAATCTATGCAAGTGAGGCAGCGATGAAGCACAAGAAGGAGGTGATGACGATGCGAGATTGGGCAAGTCTTCGATTGAGCGCAAAAGATCAAGTCAAGCATGTGAAGTGAATCAAAGCTGTATGAACACCTTCAAATCTTGCATGAAGAGTCATGACTTCGCGACAACGAGAAGGTATGTGAGAAAGTCGAGCTCTATGACTTAAAATGAAGTGCTTGGCGGGAGGGAACCCGTTCTTTTTATTTATCTATATATATAATAATGACGGTCTATATTGTGCTTTTTAATGGAACCCATCAAGTAACATTGTGCCATTGCTCTAATAAATGCCACAACATCATGTTGTATGCTCTAATTGCTATTGAGAGAGCACTTTGTTATTTGATCATGGAAAACTTGTAGACCCTTTTTGTGTGCTTACTAGTGTTTAGGGTCTTTTTATTTTTGTGTCTTTTTAGAGAGAGTTATGAAGTATGGCATTGTTGACGCAAAAATCGGAATCAAGTTCTTCAATGGCAACACGTAACGGATCCTCGAGATGTAACAAGGCGTGCCAGCCGACCTGACCTGTTGATCGGCACGGAAAGATAGGAAACGTTAGATGCGGGTTAGATCGGCTAGAGAACCAATGTGGGTCTTCAAAAAGTAACAACCCGATCAGCCGATACAACTGTAGAGCGAATCGGCTAGCTGTAGCAGCCAAAGTGCAAGTATAACCAAAACGGCTAGATCAGTCGATTCGATGACGTAGGCAAAGCGCAAGCAAAAGCAAAGCAAACTAAACGCCATGAGACAACACTCGAAACCAATCTGGATCGGCTGTGTCGTGGTGAAACGATGCACGAGTGACGATAGCCGATACGATATGATTACGAGCTGGATAAATTGGTGATAAAAGCTAAATAAACAAGAAAACTTGCAAACCTACCTGATATCGATAAGTTGTGAATAAAACTTAGACGAAACCATAGTGATGCGCCCGGAGGTTAAAGCCCAGTTATTATTCGATAAAACGGTACTTACAAGCTTGCCGGAGGTCGATCGATGCAGCCCGACGAGCAAGAAGGACGGCGTTTGAAGAAACAAGAAAATAAGAAGAAGTAAAAAAAAGGGTGGCGAAGTCACCGAATTTGAAAAGTAAAGGTTTTGTGTATATTGGTGTGTACAAACTTTTTCTAACCATGCAGGGTCGCTATTTATGTCCTGAGGACAACTTGACTCCTAGTCGATGATGACAATGTTTACTTGAATCTAAAGAAATAAAACTACCAAAAAACTTAATGATTCTCGTAGGAAGCAGACTCTCTAAACTGACTTTGACCCGATGTCAACTTGATTGTTGACCCACCTCCGTCTTCCTTCCTTTTGGCGTATTCTTTTCCTGCCATGTTTCTTCTCCATCAATCGGCCGATCCCAGATCGGCTAGTTGCTTCTCTCCCTTTCTTCATTAGCTTTGAGGTCTTCCCGATGTCTCTTCGGCTATTCTCTGACACGTGTCAAAAAACGGTGTCAACACATGCCCCCCAGTTTCGGAGTAAATATCTTTTGCTCCGAAATTCTCTCGATTTCGGTTTCTTTTTCCAGATATATCTCTTAAACTTTGAGTTTCTAGAGGCCATAAATATCACCCTCCTTGGCCGTTTTCTCTGCATACGCTGCCTTTTCACTGTCGTTTGATATCTTCCAAACTGGTTAAATCTGTGATTGATCTTTTCACTGTATTCAATGGCTTCTATTGATGACGACTGTCATAACAATTCTGGTAACCTCTTTATTGACCTTCTCGATCCAATCATTTATCTTTCTGAAGTTATCCATGATTTGGTTATGAGATCCTAAAGATTTTTGCTGATATCTCAGGTACCACAGCTCCTAAAGCTCCTTAGAAAAGAAAGGTAATTGCTAGGAAGATCTTGATTAATGATTCGAAGAAAATCAAAGTGCCTGCTGATGCTTCTGTTGGTGATGTATCTGTTGAAATTGGATCTGCGGTTGGTGTATCAGCCGATGTAACGATGGTGCGAATCCCTTTTCTTTTCTTTTGATATATTCTCAGTTACCTTGTCCTTCTCTATTTGTAATCTTCTGGCATGTTGAGCAAATTTTTCTCAGGACAAAGCAAATGCTCCATTAGCGCAAGACATTGTGTCAGAGTCAAAGCAAACCGAAGAAAATCCAACATCGGCCAATTCTCTTCAGGGACATCAAGCCAATGTTGACATAGAATCGACTTTTTATAATGAGTCTGCAGATGCTATCTTGATTGATGAAGATGAACCAGTCACATTGAGACCTGATTCAGTTGTAAGCATCTCCTTCCCTCTGTTAATATCGCCATATATTTTCTTAATAATCCCCCTTTTTGATCTGCTTTTTTGTCTTTTGTAGATCCAAAAGGATCCTTCCATCAGCAGTTCTTCCCATGTATTATCTTTAAGTCCTCTTCCTGACAATGTTCGGGCACGTCTTCGAGAGATGTTGCTTCTCCTTGATCAGAATATCAATCAATTGGTTCAAGAAGCGGAACCAGTCAGACAAATTTATAAGCAAATCAGAGGACAATTGCCAACTGAAGTGAAGAATAGGCTCCACCCGGTTGCTTTCATAGAAAGTTATCAACTTCATGTTGAACATGCACAACATCGTCTGGAGGAGAGGTTCCGTCAAGAGCAGTTGGTTTTGGATCGATAAATTCTTGATTCTCAGGTGGTCGACTTGGATAATAGAATCCAAATTTTGTCCTCTTCTCGTCCTGAGATTACTGCTACTGTCGACCGAATGAAAGAGCAGGCGAGTAGATCTTCTTGCGGAATTAAACCAACTCGAGGAAGATTTATCCTTGGAGGAGAAAAAACTATCAGACCTTCCAAACCTGATCAATAGTATGGAGCGTCAAAAAGACATTATTGTCAATCAGGCCCAAAACATCAGTCGAGAAGAACGACCGATTTCTGGTTCAGCTGATGTCGATCGACAAAAAATAGAAAAAGTTGACCAGCTTCGTCTGGATGCCATCAATGTTATCCATTCGCTCGGCATAGCTTAACTGCCCTTTGTATATGTAATTCTAGAATCTGTAGCTGGCTTGAATATTTGGCTAACCCCCAACGCTCTTCTTTTAATGCTTTGCTCTTCATTGTATTTTATCTTAAAATCAACCATCTGCATGATTCATGTATTCCTTCTGGATGATTATCTTTCCTGACAATATGTACTATTGATCTTTTTGAATCTTGACAGATGAATACTGGTCATGTGACTCTGAACTGTCTTGTTCCTCTTTTCTCTATAAAATGCACTTCCTTGTCCAAGAATCTCTTCAGAAGTCCATTAGAATCATAGCAAGTTTCAATCGATGGTTCAGATCAGCTATCTCAAATCTTTGGGAATGAGAGGTGTTTACTCTTAAAAGAGTTTTCAGGAAGAAAAGACTTTTACTTAGACTGACTTTGCTCCTTGACAGTGCCATAAAGATTGCAGTCTTCATCTGCGACTTCGAGAGGACATCAATACCAAAGTATGCTCTGCAGTTTGTGGACGTGCATAATTTCCGACTTCGATGTATTAATGTTAGCCTCATTTTTCAGGAACCGCTTCCCTGAACTAATGTCAGCCTCTTGAACACCACGTCATTCACGGAGCGTCTGTTCCTCTTTTGACCGGATCTGGCGCTTCTGTTCCCATCTTCTTCACCCTTCTTCATCCTTATCTCTTTCTGGCATTTGGGCTATAAATAGACCCTGCATCTGTCGAGGAGAAGTATACCTCTTATTCATGGCTCAAAATATTAGTCTGATAGATTGCCAACTTCTTCTCTTCATCTTTCTTCTTTCTTCTTATTTATCGATGGCTAGAAGAATTCTTGTGAAGTAGTATGGGGTATGCTTCTCTCCCTGGTCTTATCTCGTGAAGCCAGGAGGTCCAGCAGCTAGAAGAACCCTTGTGACGCGTCTTGGGTTCATCAGTTGGTGGAGGAGAGTTTACGTATAGTCCCTTTGGCATCAGGAAGAAGAACACGCCTATGTCTTGTTCACTTCCTTTTGCTTTTTAGTATCTGCTTCCCCTGTATACCTTCCTTCCTGGCAATCATGGATTGCCCAGTGATGATGAACGTAATCGGCTGATTTGTTGCCCTTGTCAGATTTGTAATATCACCATGTACTGAAATATGAGAGAGAAATATATATATATATGCTCATATTTTTGTTCTAATTGCGATTGTTATATCCGCCATTATCCAAATCATAGATCGACTATAAATGTTTGAACACTCTTTGATTTTTTTAATCTTTTTTACAATTTTTTTACTAAAGGTGACAACTTAGTATCAGCTATCATCCGAAATCTAAATCAGCTAAGGAGCCAGAAGTAGTAATCGGCTAAGTAATTGATCCAATTTTAAAACCTTGTCTTGATCTTGACGAGCATCAGCCTAGTCTTGTTGAAGTCCAATTCTCTCAATCGGCCGATGTAGCCTTTTATTCTTTTTATATTTGAGAACCGATAGTCTAGATCAGCTGAAGCTCGAAGTCAGACATCTTGAGGAAATCTGTCTCCCACACTTTCCCTGATATGCAAATAACTTTATCAAAATTCCAATGTGTATCAGCTGCTGCAATATGGAAGGAAGAATCGGCGTTGACTACTTCCACTGAGTCTCCAATCCATTGGATCACGCATTGATGCATGGTAGACGGAATGCAACAGTTGGTGTGAATCCAATCTCTTCCAAGTAGTAAATTGTATGATCCCTTCCCCTTGATAACAAAAAATGTAGTTGGAAGGGTCTTGCTGCCAATTGTTAGATCCACACATATAGCACCCATTGCAGATGATGAGTTTACTTCGAAATCAAGTAGCATGATGTCGGTCTTGGTTAAGTCTTGCTCACTTTTCCCAAATCTTCAAAGCATTGAGTAGGGCATAAGATTGACCGATGCACCACCATCCACCAGGAGCATTGTGACCGGCTTCCCATTGACAAGTCCTTTGAGAAACAAAGCTTTCATATGCTGATATTTTTCCTCATCTGGTTTCTCAAAACTGGCCAGTATTGGATCCAAGGTTAACTGAGCCGATCCTAACTCCTCATCTGAATTTTCTTCATCTGAGTTGTCTTCAAGAGTTATAAACTTCTTGGGTAGCATGAAGACCATGTTAACATCTGCTACTGGTTGGCCTTCTCCCTTGTTACCAAATTTGGGTTTAGGTCGCCAGATTTGGGATCGGACCTTCTTCTTGTCAAGTGCTTTCTTCTCAATCTCTTCTTGCCGTTCCAATTGTCGCAAGCGCTGGATCCTCCTCTTCTGAGACTTGGTTAAACCTTCTGGGCACCATCTAGGTTGATGAACTGCATGTTGGCTTCTGTCCTCATATGTAGCATTACGCCTTTCTGGATTCCTTGCCAATACATCTGTTGACGGCTGTTAAGTACTACTTTCAACCATCAATATTCTCACATAAATGGAGGCATATGCATCATTTACTTGCATTTTTGGTTTGAATAATGTAGTTCCACTTGTCCTTGGAGATTATTTGTATGTAGGTGAAATAAGCATTAAAAGAGATGGAAACCCACCTTCTATGGAGGAACCATGCCAACTCAGCTGAGGAGGTGGCTGCCACCAAGGAAACACATGGCAATCCACGTCACTGATCCAAGGGAGGCACTCACTGACGAATCAGAGAGTGACACATGGACTTCACATGGATCAAGGGGCCCACCTCGGATACCAAAACAAGCCATGCACCGGGGATGGATCAGAGGGCCCACAAGGCAGCCACCTAGAGGAAAACCACCTCGAGTGGGGGCCTAGGGGGCCGACAAAACCGTGGATCGGCCGAACCGCCTTAGGTTCCCCCCATCTCGTCCCTACACGTGGCAGCTGCTCATTGGTCACTTGCTTCACTCCCGGGTGTTTTGAGGCCATTTGGTGCCCGAGGCAAGCCTCCTCCTTGCCTATAAATAGAAGGGGAGGGGCTCCCATTTCACACACACCACTCTCTCATTCTCCTCTCACTTTTAGTCTCCAAGGCTAGGGGGTAGGCTAGAGTAGCTCTTATTCAGGTTCCAAGTCTACTTTGGAGTTTAGGTATGAGTTCTCTTTTATCTTTATTTCTTTGTATGACTTTGATCTACTTCAGTTATTCAGCTATTTCATATAAAGTCATGGTAGATCATATGATTGATATGTTCTTGAGTTCATCTCTTGTTCATCATTTAGAGGCTCGTGTTCTTCGTGAACACTACCTTTTGATCCACTTGAAGGATGATAAACTCATTCCTTATGTGTTTGTTCATAAGTTAGAGGCTCGTGTTCTTCACGAACACGACCCTTTGATCTTGTTGACAAGACATAAGAGAGTTTGTATCCATTCGTATGTCTAGCCTTAGTTGATCTTGTTAGACGGCATGATAGTGTTGCATGAGGTTTGTGTTCAAGCTACGGTACTCGGTCTAAGTTGACCAGTCTTTTGGTGGCTCTCACCCTGGGTCACAATAGCCCGGGCCGGGTGAAGTCTAGCAGCAATGCAGGCATGGTGCCTGGGTTGTGTGGCTATGTTAGTTATGAGCATGCCCCCCGTAACGATTGAGGTAGACCGCAGTGGTGACAACTGTTGGACCCTTTGGAACCCTCCGCGCTGGGGTATTGCTGTAGGAGTCTAAAGTATAGTTTCATAGAGTGCTGGTTGTCGCAGGCTATCTCCCCGTTTGTACCTGGGTGCTGAACCTTACCCTCTCATGCAATGTTTCATGCCTATCTCCTGTATCTTCTAGCTTTGTATGTTTAGTACATTAGAATCTAGAGCTAACTCGTATGTTCCCCTAAGCCGTAGAGTACTAGAGTAGAGGTAGATCTGAGTGTGTGTCACACTACGCTATCATATCTTTTATCTTACCCCTGCCTTTGAGTTGTTGTTTCCTATATCTATCTCTTGGTTTACATTCAGTGCAAAAGCATAAGTCTATGATATCCGCATTGCCTTCCATGGATACAATACCGTTGGAATATTCTCCTTCCTTGGGGAAATGCTACAATGGTTTATCTGTGCACTTGCGGATTCGTTCATGATCGTTTAGATTTACCTTTGGCAAGTCTTGATGTTCACGCTAACTCGGCATCATTAGTAGTGACGTTAAGAAATGCCAACAAGCATTTCTGGTGTTGTCACTAAGGATGGATGCTAAATCTATTCTTAAAGTGATCGCGCTAAGAAATGTCAACAACGTCTTCATCAGGAACCCTGCTGTCGGCCATCTCTTCTAGCCAATCGGAGTCTGTCCGATTCTCTCTGATTTTGCCTCCTAGCCGATCATACATGATGATCCTGCCCCCCAGCCGATCATGCACTGGGATCCGTTGGTCACGAAATTCTCGACTATTGTGCATTGTTGGCCTATTTCCTTTGTCATCGAAATAGGCCCTTTTGGAAGATTGTCCTTCAGAATAAAAACCATTGCACTCTGGACAATTATCCATTGTTGGAAGTTTAATCCCTTCTTCCCAACAATATCTGAAGAACGGGCACCTCCAGTGATTTGAATTGCGCCTTGTCCATTCTTCTCCTTCTCTGATCCTTTGTTGATGGCATTGATATTTGTTCAGAAGAAACTGGGCTTGAGTAACTTTGCTTGATGTTCTTGGATTATTCTCCTCAAGCAGCCCTTTACCTTTTGCTTCTTCTGTTGTTATCTGAGCCTTGGGATCGATGACCTTTTTATTCTGAGCCGATTCAGATGTCAACACTTTTGTTTGTGAAGTTGATTCCACTACATTAGTAGGGAAAGGATGTTGATCAATCTTCATCGGTTTTCCTGACTTGGAAGGTGTCTCAAATTTAAGCTTCCCTTGATCTATTGCGTTTTGAATCTGTTGACGAAACACCTTGCATTCGTTAGTGTTATGGGACGTAGCATTATGCCACTTGCAGTACTTGATCTTCTTAAGCTCTTCAGCACTTGGAATAGTGTGATTCTGATAGAGTTTAATCTGACCCTGCTGAAGAAGGAGATCAAATATCTTATCAGCTTTGGTTATGTCGAAACCGAATTTCTCAGGTTCCTTCTTGCCGAAGGGACACGCAATCGGCTTCTTGTTTGATGCCCATTCAGCTAGATTGACCTCAGCCTCTTCTTCTGAATCAGAATTCTCCACATAAGATATCTTCTTCTGATAACTCCTTTGAGGTTCATAAGGTCGAGAAGAAATTTCATGGCTTAATCGGTGCACCAACTGGCTTATATTCTCAAACTCCTGTGAAGCATACTTCTCTTTGATTGAAGGCAAGAGTCCTCGAAAAGCCAATTCTGCCAGTTGTTTATCAGTCAAAGATAGGCTGAAGCACTTGTTCCTCATGTCTTTGAATCTTTGAACGAAATTTACCACCGACTCATCATTCCTCTGCTTCAAGCTAGTCAGATCAGTAATCTTCATTTCATGTATTCCAGAGAAGAAATAACCATGGAACTTCTTCTCAAGATCTTCCCAACTTTGAATAGAATCAGTCGGTAGTGATGTAAACCAAGCAAAGGCTAGTCCTGACAGAGAGGATGAGAATAATCGAACCCTTAATGCCTCATTTGATCCTGCATCTCCACACTGAATAATAAATCGGCTGATATGCTCGATAGTGGAGGTGTCATCTTGACCAGTAAACTTGGTGAAGTCGGGCACTTTATGTCTCTGAGGGAATGGAATCTGATCGAAATAAGCAGGGTATGGTGTCTGATACATGTTGGTTTGCTGCTTTGGTTTCAACACAAACTGATTTTGTATCAAATCTGTAATCTCAGCCATAAACTTCTTATTCTGATCAATCGACTGATTACCTGCCGAAGGACTTGGCTGATTCTGCATAATTCCAATCGTTCCTAGCTGTTCATACATAATTGGTTGTGAAGCCAAAGGTGTCTGCAAAGCCGTATATTAAGGAATCCCACCTGAATGAGATGTTCTATGCTGAGTTCCTTGTTGTATATACTGCCTGTTTGGAGTACCTTGCATATGCTTTTCTGGCAATTGATACGGCGAATTCATAGGATGAGCCATTTGATCCCATAACGCTGCCTGATACATGGCATTGTTGTATTGCTCCTGTAAATTCGCAGCATAGGTTCTAACTGCATAATCTTGATCAGCTGGGCTCATCTGTTCTGGTGTCAATGGATGGCTTATGATAGATTGACCAGCTGCTGCCCCACTAGTAGTTACTTGTGTTGGAGTTTTCTGCATGTTAGAATTCTCTTGAGCCGATTGAATAGGCTTGACCATGTGCATATGTAACAGCCGAATGTCATAATGCTGCACTTTGATAGTCTTTGGTTCAATGAAAGAAAATATGATTCCTTTGTCATGCTGCACTGCAGTTCCAATTAACTCTCCAAACCTTGCAGCATACGGACCAGTAGAGGTTTCTCCTACTTTTTGAGTTGTTTCAGTCGCAACACCCTTCCTATTTGTGTCTTTTTCTGAAAGAATTGTCGGCACATCAGGGATAACAGGAGCGTCGTGACTCGGAGAACCTGAAGAATCAACAATTCCAGTTGTGGTTGCTGACAGAATCGGTGTTGTATGAGAAACTCCATCTGATGTAGATTGTCCCGGCTGACCAGTCGATTTTCTGTGACTAAATCTCATGGCAGCAATAGTTGGAATTGTTGTACTAGGTTGATAATATACTGGTCCTTTGTATCCACTTGCGAGTTCATCTCTGAGCACTTCTTTTACAGAATTTTGCATTATGCCGTTGAAAACAGAAGACCGATCATTAAAAGATAGGCGCATGGCTTTTGTCATCATGTCTTGCAGCTTCCCAGGGTCAGCTTGTATTATCAACTCATGAGGTCTTGGAAGAGGAGTTTTCTTGATAGCTCCTTGCTTGGTTAAGCCGAAACTGCCCATCAATAGCTGACCATATTCTGCCATGCGCTCATCAAACTCAGCTTTGTCTTCTTCACGAAGTTGTTCTAACGTGATGACTTGGGTCTTGTCTGCACCAGCTTCTTTAGGAAGTTTTGGTCCTGACATCGTGAAGTAGTTCTTCGGGTCCCATTGAGCATGCCAAGATGTGTTGACGCAAAAAACGGAATCAAGTTCTCCAACGGCAACACGTAACAGATCCCCTGGATGTAACAAGGTGTGCCAGCCGACCTGACCTGTTGATCGGCACGGAAAGATAGGAAACGTTAGACGCGGGTTAGATCGGCTAGAGAATCGATGTGGGTCTTCAACAAGTAACAGCCCGATCGGCCGATACAACTGTAGAGCGAATCGGCTAGCTGGAGCAGCCAAAGTGCAAGTATAACCAAAACGGCCAGATCAGCCGATTTGATGACGTAGGCAAAGCGTAAGCAAAAGCAGAGCAAACTAAGCACTACGAGACAACACTCGAAACCAATCTGGATCGGCTGTGTCGTGGTGAAATGATGCAGGAGCGATGATTGCCGATACGATATGATTACGAGCTGGATGAATTGGTGATAAAAGCTAAATAAACAAGAAAACTTGCAAACCTAGCTGATATCGATAAGTTGTGAATAAAACTTAGACGAAACCACAGTGATGTGCCCGGAGGTTAAAGCCCAATTATTATTCGATAAAATGGTACTTACAAGCTTGCCGGAGGTCGATCGATGCAGCCCGACGAGCTAGAAGGACGGCGTTTGAAGAAACAAGAAAATAAGAAGAAGTAAAAAAGGGTGGCAAAGTCGATGACTTTGAAAAGTAAAGGTTTTGTGTATATTGGTGTGTACAAACTTTTTCTGACCACGTAGGGTCGCTATTTATGTCCTGAGGACAACTTGACTCCTAGTCGATGACGACAATGTTTACTTGAATCTAAAGAAATAAAACTACCAAAAAACTTAATGATTCTCATAGGAATCAGACTCTCTAAACTGACTTTGACCCGATGTCAACTTGATTGTTGACCCGCCTTCGTCTTCCTTCCTTTTGGTGTATTCTTTTCCTGCCATGTTTCTTCTCCATCAATCGGCCGATCCCAGATCGGCTGGTTGCTTCTCTCCCTTTCTTCATCAGCTTTGAGATCTTCCCGGTGTCTCTTCGGCTATTCTCTGACATGTGTCAAAAAAACGGTGTCAACAGGCATCGCCCCTTTTGATTCTAAGCTTGTGGCTGACTAATCTAGTCTTAATTTTCTTTTTTAGATCACCTCCATGATCATGTTCATATTTATTTTATGCATTGCATCTTACCATCGCCATTCTTTTGCACTCCATACATGCTTTGCATTTAGTTGGCTCGGTTGTTTTATGAACTTGATGATGAATGCTTTCATATCTATGTTAATGCTTGAATTCGGCATTCTCCATAGCAATCTTGTGTAAACGTGGTGTTTAAACTTGCTTGCGGATCATCATCTAGTTCTATAAACCTTGCTAGCTTCCATGTTGCATGGGTTGATTTATAAGTTTTGCAATGCGCTTTATTTTTCTTGTGGAATAAAGAATTATTGACCTTGGGATAGACATGGTGTTTTAACCTTGGTTAATAAATCTTTATTGGCTATGGAGAAATTCAGCCACCTAGTTGTAAGCATGGCGCTTAGAACTAGGTGTAAACATTGTCTTTGTTTATATCACAATCCTCCCATTTGCATACACGCACCTTACACTTGCATTCACGTACACCCATTAGGTTTTATCATCACTAGAATAATTATGCCACAAGTTAAGAGTCTTAGGGAAAGTTTGGTTTGTTGGCAAATTTTTACTCCCGACTGTCACCTCGGGGGTAGTATGTGCACTTGAATTGTTTTGCAGGCATGATGATGAGCTTTCGCAAAAGGAAAAGAGGAGAATTGAAGGATGATAAAGACGACAAAAGTGAAGATGCATAAAGACAAACCCTGGACACGGAGAACAAGATTCATCCTCTCTTTCCATGCCTAGCAAAATGCTAAGCATGGGGGAGGACTCGATGAGAAGAGGATCACGGTCGCTAGAAGATGTTATTCCTTCTTCCATGTTAAGCACAATGCTTAAGCATGGGAGAGGTCGCGCTACAACTCTTTATAAGCATCAAAAGGATGGTAAATCTTTCCGACACCTTCTCTTTGTCCATCTCTTTCTTATGCTTGTGTTTATACACCTTCAACCATAGACAAGATGAAACTTTTGTATATCTCTCTACGTAATAACATGGCTACTAGGAGTACAACCTAGATTTATTTTTGTTTTCGACAAATAATAATCACCATTACCTTGTGCTCACCACGATGATATCTTGTATACTGTCGCTTATGGATATATGATGATCATTGCCGCTTTGCTCATTCTTGTGCTTGTTTTATGCATGATTAAGCTAGTGCTCTCTCTAAACATGATCTGAAATTTAATTAAATACTAGCTTAATCTTGTGTGGAGGTTATCAAAACTAAAAGACCCACTGTGTTTTTCATTGCTCTCTACTTTTAAATGGATTAAAGATTCTTCTTATGCTTAAAAAGTAATACTAACCTCATCTTTAAATACCACTTGCATTTTGCTCTACCTATCCAAAGCCTTATATTATTTGAGTGCAACCTTAGTAACAAGATTTATTTTTTGGTGCATCAATTCAGATTTGATTATTGTGGTTCGGGCCTAAGAAGCTGGTCATTCCGTTTTTGTGTATCGTCTTTTTGCTAGCCTTTTTATCCGAGCATTATAAGCTTCCACATCGGAAACCTTGCAAACCTCACCGGATATCCTCCCACAAAACCCAAAAATATCTTTTTGTGTTCACCTCCTTGTCCACAACCTAAATTTTGAGTATGAAAGAATTCTCCGAGGAAGATCACAAGAATGAAGACGCTAAAGATGGAAGAACAATTTTGGAGACATCCAAGTGAAGGATCCATAGAAGATTTCGAGTGTCTCTCTCCAAGAAAAGACAAGATTTTCGGTACCTAGCTTGGCATATCTTCATCACCTCTTCGCTCGAGGACGAGCTATCGTCTAAGCATGGGGGGTGGCCAAGGAGGTATTAATGTAGTCTAGAGTTCAAGGGGAGTAAAAAATGAGAAAGAAAAAATGATGAGAAAAAAGGAAGAAAAAGAAAGAAAAAAATGGCGATGAGAAAAAGAAAAAAGAAAATAAATAAATAAATAAAGCTCCCCGGCTCTCTAGATGCATTTGAAAAAGTCAAGAAGCTTCAAGATCAAGACCCATACTCATCTTTCCAACCATGTGCAATCCGATAACGAGGACTTCGCTTGTGCCTTGGGATCGCTCTTTGCCATTTGCACATGTCCACCTATCTAAAAAGTGTGTGTTTTTTCTTCCTCCTCCTTGAGAACATGTAACACCCTAATTTTACAAAATTTTGCTTTCAATAAAATTTGAATAGAAACAAGGTTATGTGTCTAAGGCATATAAGGTGTATTTGAATTTTTTAGGCATTTAAATATATTTTTGAAAATTAAATGAATAAATATAGGAGTTTATTGTTGCATTTCATGCTGGTGCATTATTTATGTTTGGTTGAATTCAAATTCAAATTTGAGTTCTATGTTTGAATCCCCTTTTCAAAATTCAAAAGCTTTTCTTTTAATCCTCTATTCTTCCTCTCTATCTGGCCCGTTCTCCGTTTCAGCCCAGCTAGCCAAGTTCGCCGGCGCCCCTCCTACTCCTCCCGCCCGTCCGCTTCTCATCTTGGCCTAGCTAGCATCAAGCCCAGCGCCGGCCCGCGTTCACCCCGTCGCCCGCAGCCGCTGACGCAGGGGACCCACCTGTCATCCCCGACCTCTGTCTCCGCCCCGGACATGACTCCGCCGCCGTGGCCGAGTCCCGCTCTCCCCCGCCTCCACGTCGGCTTGAGGGCCACGCCAAGGACCCCGCCCGACCCTTTATAAGCAGCCGAGCCTCGCTGCCTCCTCTCAATCCAACCCCGCCGCCGTCTTGAGCTCCAGCAGCGCCGCGCCGAAACCCTAGCCGCCGCCGTCACTGATTCGTCACCTCGCCGCCGTCGTGACGACAACAAGGCTACCTGGAGAACCGCAAGGAGGTGAGGATCCTCCCGGAGTCGCTTGTGCGCGTCCAGGTGCTCTACGTTGCGAGCACGAGCTCGCCGGAGTCGCATCTTCCGCCGCCGCCATTGCGCCGAGCTGCGCGCCGTCGCCGTTCGCCGAGCCGCCTCCCTGGTGCCCTAGATCGATCCGCCGCCCCACCAGTGACCTCCCCGGTCGCTTCTCGACGCCAATCGAGCACCCCAACTCGAAACCATGCGAGATCACCGGAGAATCCCCGCAGCGCCGCCGCTCGCCGTCGCTCGCGCCGCCGGCCGCCGCTCGCACCGCCGGCCGCCGCTTGCCGTTCACCGCAGCCCTCCGATCCCAATCCGACGGCTCGGATCTAAATCAACCCGGGTCAATAATGGTCAGCAGCCGCGTGACCGTGCAGCTTTTCAAAAACGCCGCTGATCTTTTAAATAAAGCAAGCCGGTCCTTCCACCATATAAACATCCTTACAGATAGGTCCGTTTTCTTTTGTTTTAACCCCTGAGCTTTGTAGAAATAGTAGCCGAGGTCCAGTCCTTTAGTTTTTCAACCAAGCCCCTCTGTTTTTAAGTTTCTTTACATTTTAGCCCTCAGTTTCTTGTTGTCAGGCCCCTGTAACCCTAGTTTCTTCACAGTATGCCCTTACACCTTCGTTAAGCCCTAACTTCTTCGTTTTAGCTCCGTTTTTAGCGTTCTTTATGTCCAAACGATCGTATCGAAGAGTAGATTAGTTTTTTTGCCTCTGTTTTGCTCTGATAATTTTGTTTGGTGATTGTTTCTTATTTTATTCTATTGTGTGCTTGTATGTACTTGATGTGATGCGTAGAGAACGTTTGGGCTGAAGGATTTGAAGACCAAGAAGCCCAAGTGTCTGAACAGCAACAGGGATTTGTTGAAGGCAAGTCTTCCTTGATGCATACCCGTTTACCTATACAACATGCATTTAATTCATTGTTCTTACTTTTTGCTTGCATTAAACTGATGGGACCCTATTAAGGACATGACTAGATTATTTTATTCCTTTACCTTGAACAACCTGGGTTTTTAATTTATTGTTGGGTAGCTCTCGCTATGCTTAACTTGGTGGATGATATTAATGAAACTTTATGAAATTTGATTTATTTATGTTATACCTTCATTAATACAAGATCACCTTGTTTAATTGGAACATGAAGCGACCACCCAGGACAACAGTGCAACCACAAGGGCATATGGCTCTGCCTTGGCTAATTAATTAGGGACTCTAGTGTTGGGGTGGCCTTACCTGATAAGGGCAAGGGGGAGCGCCAGTGGGGTATAGACTCGCTCTAGTAGGGAGTTGGGCTTTGCTAAGACACGGTACCTACTAGGGGACTTTATACTCTGCAACAACTCGGAACCTTCGCGGGTTGCTTCACACTGGGGAAACTTTGTAAAGGCCTCGTAGCGTCCCTATACAATCACACCTAGGTAGTGTGGTATGATGCCTGGCCGGCATCGCATGGTTGGGTTTAAAGTTCCTAGAACTTTTACGCAACTTGTGGTGAAAGTGTACAACCTCTGCAGAGTGTAAAACTAATCGATTAGCCGTGCTCACGGTCAAGAGCAGCCTGTACCCTCATGATTAATCTATGAAAGACAATAATTAACTTGATGCATCTATCTTTATTTATGTTGTTTATTCTCTTATGTTAATTGTGGGTTTGGTATAAACTTACACTTGCTAGTAGTTATGCTGCTAATCAAACTTGACCAACTAAAATGTTGAATGCTTAAACCCATCAGCCTCCACTATAAAGCCTTGCATGTTATATTATGTTTCCGCTTCCTGAGTACGGCATGTGCTCACGCTTGTTTTTATTATTGCAACGACACTACCCGGATGTTGTTCAGACTTGGAGAAGTTTCAAGATTTCCCTGGAGACTCCGACGAATTCTAGGCGGACGTGTCACCAGTCAACTGCCTGTGGTGTTGACCCTATCCGCTACGTTGCTACTCGTTAATTATTAGTTTGTTTATGAGACATTTTGGTCTGTAATAAAGTTTAATACTCTCTTTACGTTTTGGCACTGTGTTTTGGTTATCACTGAGTCGTTATATGTGTGAACTTTGATCCTGGTGCACACATAATATGAGCATTCGAATTTGTCTTTAAATTCGGGTGTGACAGAACATTATTTTCCAATGACCTTTTTAACTAGGACTCGGTAAGTCCATGAGAAGCTTCTCTTGTTTTGGTTGTACCTTAAAAATAATATCTTGGTAGGACTAAACTTTCCCATAGCTCCATATAAAGCCTTCCACTAAATACTTTGAGAGGGAAAAGGAGTAGAACAAGTAGGCTTGAGAGACAAGATGAGATGAGAGTTCATGAGCAAGATGCAAGGAGATTTTTATTGATCTTGGTTTTGCAATTTCTCTTTATCTTGTTCTTTATTTCAAAATTTCTAAGATTTGTTTAAATTTTGGGAGCATGATTAATTACTTGTGTAAGTACTTAAATGATATCCACCCTCTATAGAGATGAAGGCTAGTTACTTTATGGAACTTTAATGAATATAAATCTAGAGAGCATTATGTTTTCTCATGTATGATCAAGTGCATGGTATGAATATGAAGGGCAACACTGATATCCATTGAAGGCTTACTCGAGGACGAGCAAGGTTTAAGCATGGGGGTATGTTGACGGTCGATTTCCGTCAACCAAGAGCACTTGTTACACTTTGGTTTGAGCTTTGAATTGTAACTAACCCGCCACTAGGCATACTAATGATGTAACAAGTTCGCACTTGCATGTGGTTTTTGGAGTATGTTGTTTACGCAGGACTTAAGCGCCTAAATGAGGACTTCCGGGTAAAGTTCATCGACACTTTATGAGAAGATCACGAAGCCCGGCACAAGTCAAGACTCGAAGTGAACATGACTCCAAATGGCCCGAGGATCGAAGTGCAAGATGGCAAAACTCCCGAGGGCCAAGATGAGAAGACCAAAGTTCATACAACAAGACCCCCTATCTTGATCACGGGGATGATAACGCCAAAAATCCACATATGAAGGGGCAAAAAGTCAAAACTGCAAGAAACACCACGTCAACGAAGATGGGTCGGAATCAGGCCCACAGGAGATACTGAACTTAAATGGGCCATATCTCGCTCATCTTTAGGCCGATGGAGACAAATTATATATGGAAATTGCATGGCTCGATGAGACGGAACTTTCGTATGAAGACCGAAGGCATTTGAGGCCGTTTTGGGCCTAGGCCAACCGGCCTACCCTATTCTGGGTCCGGTTCGACCTTCCCTTTGACCTAGATGCTCCTTGGTGTATTTATAGCCCCTACCTCCGATGACCGCCACATCTATTCATCAGAGAGCCGCCAAATCGAAGGAGACACGCCGAAGGGAGCCGACGACCACCGCAAGTCCTCGAGTCACCTAGGAAATGGCCTAGGCCATGCCCTAGCCGCCATGGTTGGCCCTGCATGGTGAAGCCATGGTGGAGTTCCGGAGCCATGCCTTGAATTCATCAAGGCAATTGTACATTCAACATTCGATGGTGATATAAATCATATCTTTTCCTTACTTTGATCTACTTCGATGCATGCTTATTCATATGTTTTAGCTAGCATATGCTCTTAGTAGGAATAGACGTAATCATGGTGGTTAATCTATATCTTGCGGATACATCGTAGTGGTGCACAGACGTATAGTCATTCGGTGGTGTTTACCTTCGCGTAGTGACAGTACGAGGGAAGGGAAAGCAACGAGCAAACGTGTAAGGGTTTACTCCTTATCATGGTTTGTGATTAGATTGATTTTCACCTTGGCCGGAGCTGCAACTAGGAGACGGTAGGCTAGGGTTATCTTTGGTTGTGTATCCCTTTGGCTTTTGAATGTGATCCATACATCCCTTGTGTTGTATGTTAACCATTTATGCAATCAACGCTTCGAGTTAGGTTAGTTCGATAGATTAGATGGGGAACCTAGGTGTTTGCTTCCGATCCTTGGATTGACAAACCTTGGGGGGATACTCCGAGGGAAGAGCTACAACCGACCCGTACGCTTGCGGATTGAACTTGTTGGCGGTCAAAACCCTCTATAGAGATGAAGGCTAGTTACTTTATGGAACTTTAATGAATATAAATCTAGAGAGCATTATGTTTTCTCATGTATGATCAAAGTGCAGGGTATGAACAATGAAGGGCAACACTGATATCCATTGAAGGCTTACTCAAGGACGAGCAAGGTTTAAGCATGAGGGTATGTTGACGGTCGATTTCCGTCAACCAAGAGCACTTGTTACACTTTGGTTTGAGCTTTGAATTGTAACTAACCCACCACTAGACATACTAATGATGTAACAAGTTCGCACTTGCATGTGGTTTTTAGAGTATGTTGTTTACGTAGGACTTAAGCGCCTAAATGAGGACTTCTGGGTAAAGTTCATCGACACTTTATGAGAAGATCACGAAGCCCGGCACAAGTTAAGACTCAAAGTGAACATGACTCCAAATGGCCCGAGGATCGAAGTGCAAGATGGCAAAACTCTCGAGGGCCAAGATGAGAAGACCAAAGTTCATACAACAAGACCCCCTATCTTGATCACGGGGATGATGACGCCAAAAATCCACATATGAAGGGGCAAAAAGTCAAAACAGCAAGAAACGCCACGTCAACAAAGATGGGCCGGAATCAGGCCCGCAGGAGATGCTGAACTTAAACGGGCCATATATCACTCATCTTAAGTCCGATGGAGACAAATTATATATGGAAATTGCATAGCTCGACGAGACGGACAACTTTCGTATGAAGACCGAAGGCATTTGAGGCCGTTTTGGGCCTAGGCCGGCCGGCCTAAGCTGACCGGCCTACCCTATTCCGGGTCCGGTTCGACCTCCCCTTTGACCTAGATGCTCCTCGGTGTATTTATAGCCCCTGCCTCCGACGGCCGCTACATCTATTCATCAGAGAGCCGCCAAATCGAAGGAGACACGCCGAAGGGAGCCGACGGTTGCCGCAAGTCCTCGAGTCGCCTAGGAGATGGCCTAGATCATGCCATAGCCGCCATGGTTGGCCCTGCATGGTGAAGCCATGGTGGAGTTCCGAAGCCATGCCTTGAATTCATCAAGGCAATTGTACATTCAACATTCGATGGTGATATAAATCATATCTTTTCCTTACTTTGATCTACTTCGATGCATTCTTATTCATATGTTTTAGCTAGCATATGCCCTTTGTAGGAATAGACATAATCATGGTGGTTAATCTATATCTTGCGGATACATCGTAGTGGTGCATGGACGTATAGTCGTTCGGTGCTGTTTACCTTCGCGTAGTGACAGTACGTGGGAAGGGAAAGCGCCGAGCAAACGTGTAAGGGTTTACTCCTTATCATGGTTTGCGATTAGATTGATTTTCACCTTGGCTGGAGCTGCAACTAGGAGATGGTAGGCTAGGGTTACCTTTGGTTGTGTATCCCTTTGGCTTTTGAATGTGATCCATACATCCCTTGTGTTGTATGTTAACCATTTATGCAATCAACGCTACATGTCAGGTTAGTTCGATAGATTAGATGGGGAACCCTAGGTGTTTGCTTCCGATCCTTGGATTTACAAACCATGGGGGGATACTCCGAGGGAAGATCTACAACCGACCCGTGCGCTTGCGGATCGAACTTGTTGGCGGTCAAAACCCTCTATAGAGATGAAGGCTAGTTACTTTATGGAACTTTAATGAATATAAATCTAGAGAGCATTATGTTTTCTCATGTATGATCAAGTGCAGGGTATGAACATTGATGGGCAACACTGATATCCACTGAAGGCTTACTCGAGGACGAGCAAGGTTTAAGCATGAGGGTATGTTGATGGTCGATTTCCGTCAACCAAGAGCACTTGTTACACTTTGGTTTGAGCTTTGAATTGTAACTAACCCACCACTAGGCATACTAATGATGTAAAAAGTTCGCACTTGCATGTGGTTTTTGGAGTATGTTGTTTACGCAGGACTTAAGCGCCTAAATAAGGACTTCCGGGTAATGTTCATCGACACTTTATGAGAAGATCACGAAGGTCGGCACAAGTCAAGACTCGAAGTGAACATGACTCCAAATGACCCGAGGATCAAAGTGCAAGATGCCAAAACTCCCGACGGCCAAGATGAGAAGACCAAAGTTCATACAACAAGACCCCCTATCGATCATGGGATGATGACGCCAATAATCCACATATGAAGGGGCAAAAAGTCAAAACTGCAAGAAACACCACGACAACGAAGATGGGCTGAAATCAGGCCTGCAGGAGATACTGAACTTAAACGGGCCATGTCTCGCTCATCTTAAGTCCGATGGAGACAAATTATATATGAAAATTGCATGGCTCAACGAGACAGACAACTTTCGTATGAAGACCGAAGGCATTTGAGGCCGTTTTGGGCCTAGGCTGACCGGCCTACCCTATTCCGGGTCCGGTTCGACCTCCCATTTGACCTAGATGCTCCTCAGGTGTATTTATAACCCCTGCCTCCGACGGTCGCCACATCCATTCATCAGAGAGCTGCAAAATCGAAGGAGACACGCCGAAGGGAGCTGACGGCCACCGCAAGTCCTCGAGTCGCATAGGAAATGGCCTAGGCCATGCCCTAGCCGCCATGGTTGGCCCTGCATGGTGAAGCCATGGTGGAGTTCCGGAGCCATGCCTTGAATTCATCAAGGCAATTGTACATTCAACATTCGATGGTGATATAAATCATATCTTTTCCTTACTTTGATCTACTTCGATGCATGCTTATTCATATGTTTTAGCTAGCATATGCCCTTAGTAGGAATAGACGTAATCATGGTGGTTAATCTATATCTTGCGGATACATCGTAGTGGTGCACGGACGTATAGTCGTTCGGTGGTGTTTACCTTCGCGTAGTGACAGTACGAGGGAAGGGAAAGCGCCGAGCAAACGTGTAAGGGTTTACTCCTTATCATGGTTTGCGATTAGATTGATTTTCACCTTGGCCGGAGCTGCAACTAGGAGACGGTAGGCTAGGGTTATCTTTGGTTGTGTATCCCTTTAGCTTTTGAATGTGATCCATACATCCCTTGTGTTGTATGTTAACCATGTATGCAATCAACACTTCATGTTAGGTTAATTCGATAGATTAGATGGGCAACCCTAGGTGTTTGCTTCCGATCCTTGGATTTACAAACCTTGGGGGGATACTCCGAGGGAAGAGCTACAACCGACCCGTGCGCTTGCGGATCGAACTTGTTGGCGGTCAAAACCCTCTATAGAGTTGAAGTTTAGTTACTTTATGGAAATTTAATGAATATAAATCTAGAGGCATCATGTTTTCTCATGTATGATCAAGTGCAGGGTATGAACACTGAAGGGCAACACTGATATCCATTGAAGACTTACTCAAGGATGAGCAAGGTTTAAGCATGGGGGTATGTTGACAGTCGATTTCCGTCAACCAAGAGCACTTGTTACACTTTGGTTTGAGCTTTGAATTGTGACTAACCCGTCACTTGGCATACTAATGATGTAAGAAGTTCGCACTTGCATGTGATTTTTGGAGTATGTTGTTTACGCAGGAGTTAAGCGCCTAAATGAGGACTTCCGATAGATTAGATGGGGAACCCTAGGTGTTTGCTTCCGATCCTTGGATTGACAAACCTTGGGGGATACTCCGAGGGAAGAGCTATAACCGACCCGTGCGCTTGCGGATCGAACTTGTTGACGGTATTTGACCACCAACCGGAGGGAATTTAGGGTTAAATTCAAATAAAATTTTAATAATTAGTGATTTTTAAAGAGTTTGAAATTTTGGGATGTTATACCTCCCTGCGCCACCTCCACCTCACTGCAGCGCGAGTGGCCGGCGTGGCTCAGCTTCCTCCTCCACCTCCCGCAGCGTGGGCTGGCCGGCGCGTCTCGACGACGTCCTCCACCTCCTCGGGGCGCAGACGGGCGGCAACACAGGTGCGGGCGGGCGGCGATGCAGGCGCCTGCACATCCGCCTCGACAGCTCCGACCGGCTAGCCGACGCGTCCCCTTTGGCAGCCCGACGTCATCGTCCTCCACCTCCCCGCGAGGCCGCGGCGTGGCACGACCGAGCAAGGCAGTGAGCGGGAGCACACCCGCGAAGGCTGGAGGGTGGGACCATGCACGGAATCCGGCAAGATTGCGAGCGGGACTGCCTCGCCATAGATCACGAGCGGAGGGGGTTGAATAGCGAGCGGTTTTTACCGAGGTTGTTGGATCGTGAGTTTGTTGTTTTTCTCTATCTTTTACCGATGGAAAAGGTTTCAAAGGAGCTGTTGGAGTTGCTCTCAGCATCTTTGTCCACTCGCCTGCTCGAGAAACAAGTCCCGTTGCTCGGCATATTTGCCAAGCAGCCGCACGCAATCGGTATCTTCCGTGCCCACCTTTATGTACACTCCTGCCGTCACACCCTCCTGTTCACTCACGCCATCAGGACGTCCCGGTGGGGCGAGAAGGAGCTGCACCGACCGCCATCTTTCCATCTCGGGCTCCATGGACGGGCCCGCCATCAGTCTGTCTTGGCATCCGGCTCCAAAAACAAGTCCCGTCGCTCGGCATATTTCTCGTGCCGCCACCGCTCGCAATTGGTATCTTCTGCGCGCCCATCTTCACAACCTCCTTAGGGGGTATTCGTCAGAGAGTAGCTAGTGAGGGACCACGTGATCTAGAACTCAAAGGTGAGCGCGAGGACATAGGACACATATTTATACAGGTTTGGGCCTCCGGAGAGTAATACATCTTGTTTGTGAGTTGTATATTGCGCCCTGTGCTTGGGTGTTGAGGTATGAGTTGAGCCTCATGGTTCTGCCGATCTAGGTACCTCTGTGCATGTCACCAGCGACCAGCTCCCCCGCCTCTTCTGCAGCAAAACCTAGCTACTCCTCTTCCCTGTCGCCGACACCGAGCCGCCACCGTCATCGAATGCGACGGCCACAACAAGCGCTCCCGCGGAGCTGCGCGTCCACGTGCCCGACTACTGGCACTGAGGCAGTAAGAACCCACTCGTTGACCTATCCAGCGAGCCCCATCAATCTCTCGATTCGTTCTTCGCTCTTCCTCTTGATTGCTTAATCGCGTGCAGAATCCGTCTTCTTGTTCCTGGATGTGAATCTGAAATTCTGAATGCCACGAGCTGATTCCTAGGTGTTCAACCTTGCCGTCGTGACTGTGCATGCAATCCGGCAGTCATGGCGGCGACTACCTCAGCAGCCTACGGGATGAGATCCTCTTCCGAGTGTTGGATATGAAGAGGGAGATTTCACTACTTTGTTGGTTTCCCCACCCTTGAAAAATTAAATGGCTAACTAAATGACTAGCTAAATGGAAATTTGACTAGTGTAATTTGGAAAAACTCTTGGAGTTGCTCTCAGGTGGGACATTTTTAGATGTAAGAGAAGGTGAGAGCCCTTTCAAATTTCAAATTCGTGCTCCTCTCTACTCTACGTTGCTAGCTAGTCTACTGAGCAGAGTTTTGGCTACAACTGCACCTACCTTCGGCGACGGCGTCATACCTCGCGGATTACCATAACACAATCCGCCTCCACCAGATGGAGGATTGGAGGCCCACCCTTGCCCCAGCTCCTCCAATTCGAGACCCCGCTCGCTCAGGTTTGTGGAGCAGCATGCAACTCCAGTTCCAACACAACAGCCATCGTCGTCTGTCCCTGATTCACCACCACCAGCACCATCGCCACTATCCAGTTCACCGGCAAGCTCCGCAGTCCTCCATTGCCTCAAAATGTGGACGAGCGCGCAATTTGGGATGAGCGACGTGCGTGGTAACGAGTTCCGGTTGATCGTTTTGATAGGATATCGACAGGTCCCTAATTTAGATGGATTATGTATCATGGAGGGATTTGCGTTAGTTGATGCTTTCGCAGCTCGCTCCCATGATGTTGTGATTCGCTCATCCACTCCCTATTTTCACGAAACCCTAAGGTTGGCGTCCCCAAATCCAACATTTACTGCATGTTTGATTTGTGTAATGGGCTGATAAATCACTTTTTTCACTCTCTTAACTACTTGATTTAGGAAAAATGGACAATCACCTTCTCATGTATTATACTGCCTGTCAAATTGATAGCTCGCTCAGTGATTGCTCGCCCACTCCCCATTTTCATGAAACCTTAAGGCCGGCGCCCCCGAATCAAGACTATAGACATTGTCATTGGGCTATTGCTACCTTAGAAATATTTCCAACTCGCCTCTTGCGTGCTACCTTAGGAACATTTCTAACTCGCCTCCAACGTGCTACCTTAGGAACATTTCCAATTCGCCTCCCGCGTGCTCTATGTTGTGGAGAACATTCAGATTCTTTTGATCGAGATTAATTATCTGAACTCTATGTCTAAACTCTAAACTCTGGTCGAGATTAATTGTGTACTAAAGAAAACTTACCTATGGTATGAATAGTATACACGAGCAATATACATAATATAAAGCTATCATGATAAAAGAACATAAAATAATATCACTATAATATTTTTGACACTAGCATAAAGTTTATAAGGTCATTCCATTTGTAATCTCACAGTATAATAATTACTAAATTACCCATTCTTCTCTGTATTTTTATCGATATATTTTTATCGATATAGTGGTTAAGGGGTTAAGAGAGTTTGTAAACAAAGTCTACACCAAGGGTATGTAGATGCAAATCGACAACGATTTCACCATATCCTATCATTCCACACACTTAATTATAACAAAATAGAAAAACATAACCGAGGGATTACTTTATCAGAATCTCCATTCAAAGATTTTTTTCCCATTCAATGAAGAATCTGATCGAAACCCGTTGGTTCATGAAAGTTGTAGAAGATGCACATTTTTGTATCATATAGTGTATTGCAATAAAATATCTTCAGCTAATATCAAGCAACTAATGTTATAGAAACAAAAATAATAATAATGATATTGCTACATACTACTACTAGGCATCAATCGAGAGTAACAGTTGAAACTTGAAAGAGAACAGATCGACGCGCTTCGTGTGTGTGTGTTTTCCTCTTTCCCCTGTCGGCCTTCTAGGAGGTCGATCGTCAAGGGAAGCAGGTGGTCGCCTGCAGGATTAATTCTGAGGCGGTAGACGGGGGAAAAGGACACGGCAGCCGCCGATAAGGCTCGTCGTCGTCACCGCCGGTTCGTTTCGTTATCTTTCCAGGCCCTCCGGCGGCGTCGCTTTCCTCCTCCTCCTCCACGAAACAGACCTCCCAGCTCCGTCCGTCCCATCGTCGACGGGCTTGCATTGCCTTCCCTTTCGTCCCCAAAAGGCGCTGCGTCACTCGCCTCTCTCCCTCCTCTCATTCCATCTGCATCTCAAATTTAGACTTCAGTTAGGTTGGTGCCGGAGACAAGACTCGCCACCGTCGTTGGCGTTACTCCCTCCACTCCACTGCACGTACACCAAGCTCTAGCATACCCTACGTATCCATGTACCAGAAGCTTGCTGCAAGCAGCTAGCTGGAATGTGCTTCAGATCATCATGCAGTTGCATCCGTCGTCGTCTTCGACGAAGCTGACTGCAGTAACATGTAGTGTGTTCGTTTCAGGGCACTACTGAAGGTGACCCAACAATACAATGCGCTGAACGACAAAGCAAGCGTTGAACCGTCAGGATCCGAGCCCAATAAAAATCCTCTTTGCCTTGACTTGAGATGTGTGGGCCGACTTGGTTCTATACAGTAGCCCAAACCAGAATTAGGTGGACAAGATGGCCTACAAAGGGTAGCTTGCTTAGTGGTAGTACAAGTGATTGATCCATATTCCATACCAATGATGGAGTTCTTCCTAGTATGAGGAAAATAGACCTGAAATTGTACATCACTTCTCTACAAGTCAATTGTGCTCTTATCATCTCCAACCAATCGACGATGTATACAGTATTTCACATGCATTTTTTGTGTGTCGTCCTTGACTGCAGCAGGAGAGAAATGGAAGAGCATATCGTCCTTTCAGCAATCATGAGGGTGCTGGCCCTTGACAGAGTGTGTGTAATCGTCAACAACACACTTGGTGCCGGCCGGCGAACCGATATGAATATGATAGGCCTCCTCTTGGTTCCGCGAACAATAATGCAAGTACGTTTTTCACGTGAGATCGATCGGCCGATCCATCGGTTGGTTTAGAACATAATTCATTGTCACTTTTGGTAATCAAAACCGATCATGTATCGATCGGTTCCCTCCTCGTCGCTTTCGAATCTAACGTGCAACACGCAACAAAGGGTACACATCATCATGTATACTCTTGCGTACACCAGAGGTTATTAGGAGGTTGTTTTGTTTTTGCTGATACAGTAAACTTGACCATGGAGTTTGTCGATTATTCTCTCGTTGAGTGATTACGACAATATATCTAGATTCACAGCGTACAATATATCTGGCGACCTCAGCATAATCAGGACACGCACATACAAAAGCAAATAAAAAAGACCGCATGTACGTGTGTGCTAACACGAAACTGCACTGCTAGCTACAGGTCACAAAATGTCTTGACTAAAGTTCAATCCCAATTCCCAACAAGATTACATTGCCATTTGCAATGGTCGTCGTCTTTGGTTCCTTGAACAAGCAGCAATGCGTATTTTACATAGCACTGGGGCCTGATTCTAAAGCCAAGCAAATCAATGCATTGAACCTAGAGCTAATTAACATGAAGATGCAGCAGTACGTATATAGCTAGCTAGGATGGTGCTAAAGAGAACTTTGGTTGATCACCAAGGCTGCCCTGCAACTAATTAATGTCTATGCAATTGCATCCTTTCGAAGAAGTGATACATATGCATCTCTTCAAAATGGGATATTCTAGTGCTCACAGCCTTTGGACCATCAAGAAATATAGGTCGGTCATAAATCAAGAGCAGCGCCAACACTCACAGCATACAGATTGAAGTTTAAGCATGAGTTTGCCATCATTATTCCTAGCTGAAAAAAAAGCTTTTGCCATAATACTTGCCATTTTGACTTTTCTAAATACATTTTTTATATGCACCTAGATATATAATTATGTCTAGATACATAACAAAAGTAATATATCTAGAAAAACCAAAACGACAAGTAATATGAAACGGAGGAAGTAGATACATTCATTTGATTATGCACCTAGATATATATTTATGTCCAGATACATAATAAATGTAATACATCTAGAAAAGTCAAAACGACAAGTAATTTGAGACGGTGGGAGTAATTTGCGAATGCGATATATATGACTTGTTTTAGTAGAGTGGGTATATATTATCTTGAAATTAACCTGAGATGGCGATATACGTGTTAATTTATAAATGTATTTGAAACCACCAGTGGTAATTAATTAACCAGCTGGTTCTTACATTATTTCTTTTTGGTAGGTACATGTCATTTTACCTACGCTAGCTTTTGAAGACTCTAGTACATGCATGCACGGCAAAGACTCGGGGGGTTCATTTGCTGCATGCTGGGCTCTCTATCATCAACCCTTGGTGAAATGGTCGTCACTGTCCAGGATCATCAGCATCCATCTACCGCCACCATGCATGGTCGATCGATCGCCGATGTCACTAAATTCTCCCATGCACGCACGCACATACCGTGCAGCAGTAACTTTGTTAATTTCTGACCGCATCAGCACGAAAAACTTTTTACTTCTCCATCAGGCCGACGCATACACACATTCTATACGTGCATGGGGTGGTGCGTGTCACACGTGACAGGCCCTTAATTAATCAGCTTGTATAAAATTCTCGCTAAGCTGCTATCATGGATGGAGCAGTAACACAAAAAGCTGGTAAAAGGTATGTAGAAGGAACCAAAACCCCAGATCGCGCGAGATTTTAACGCCAGGGATTGACCGCGACAAGGCGATAAAAGTACTCGCCCATGTGGCACGAGCGAGGCTGCCGTCGTCCAAGCACCTGCAACAACATTTTCAACACCATGAGCAACGCACTCTGTTAGCTACTACGTCCGTTCCAAATTAATTGTCACTGTTAATTTTTATAACATTTGGAGCGCGTAAGTTAGGACGTCTCTTTTGCGAGTAATCCGCATGAGGAACAAGCACCCTTGTGTGCATTGTAACAAATTTCTCTACTTAATACAATGATGCGCAGCTCTCCTGCGTATTCGAGAAAAAAAAATTGTCACTGTTAATTTTTATAACAACATTTAATCATTACTCTTATTTAAAAAATTGTGTATAAATCATTGGTTTTGTTTGTGACTTACTTCAACATCAAAAATATTTTGAGTATAACTTGCATTTTGCATATTTTGCACTAATTTTTTTAAAATAAGACAATTAGTCAAATATTGTAATCAAAAGTTAATAGTGACAAGTGATTTGAAACGGAGTAGCTGCTTGGTGGCCATCCTTCACATCTCCTTTATACTCTGGCTCTCAGCTCAGCTCGCTGCAGATCAATTGAAATCTCTGTAAAACAGCTGGAGGGGCCAAAGGAGCTTGCCTTTTCCCAAGCTATTTTCCCCTTGTCACGACACGAGAGACAACGATCTCCATCCAAAATAACACTGTACTATTAAAAAACATTCTTTTTTGTAATAAACAAAAGAAGAATAAAAAGTTGATGACGATCACACTGTTATAACAAAATGCAGCACACCAACAGCACGAGGGTAGCATGCACTAGAAAGTAGAAAGGAAGTGACGTCACACCTCACTCCACTAGAAAATTCAAAAGCGGTTTTAATTATTATAATAGTAGTGATTAATAAGCTATTGGTACAAATGATTATATATATAATAATAATATAATACATGTGTTTTCTCCTAATAGCTACCACTCTGTCCTTTCCATGATGTTTTTTTTCCTTTTAATCCTGGGTTTAATTTTCTACTACGATCTCTTACAGATCAGCACACACCTCGATCGAGCTCGATCACCTGGGCACACGACGACATCAGCAACGGCGGCTCTGTCTGCCTCGCTAGGGATTATTCACTACACACGTGCGTGCGAGCGTGCAATACGACCGGCGGCGGCGGCCATGCACGCATCGTACGTGTAGAAGATAGACGGAGTTAGTGCTGCGGCGGCGGTGCATGCATGTGAAGCAACGACGATCGAGCTACACGTTGTTCATCGTCAAATCCGCGTGCAACGACGACACCGACCGCGCGAGGCTCCACAGGTCGCCGTCGGCGGCGGCAGAGGAGGAGAAGGCCGCGGCGGAGGCGCTGCCAGGCTCGTCGAAGAAGGCGGCCATGGTGGTCTTGGACGCGTCGGAGAGGCCGTTGAGCTCGTACGCGGCGAGCCGGTCCAGCTCGTCCCAGTCGGCGATCCCCGACGCGTCGGCGGCGGCGCCGTAGTCGCACGGGCTCGGGAGCAGGCAGCCGCCGCCGCCGCCGGCGTGCTCGAGGGGCGGGAGCTTCATGAACTTCCCGTAGAGACCGTCGCCGCCGCCGCCGGGGCACGCCATCGTCGCCGTAGTTGCTGAAGAACCCATGTGGTGGTGGTGATCCAGCGGCAGCGCAGGCTTGGTGTCGTGGTGCTGCTTGTTGTTGCTGCTGCTGCCGCAGGGCCTGCCGTTGATGTACTGGAGGATGTGGTCGAGCGCGTCATCGCTGGCGGAGTGGAAGAGCTGATGATGCGCCTTGTTGGCGTGGTCGCTCACCGTCACCGACGAGCAGTTGCTCGGCGGGCTTCCCTCCATGGGCGCCGCCATCATCTTGGCCGACGAGGCCGCCGCTTGGCCACCGCCGCTGCTCTGGCCGTGGTGCAGGAGGTTCTTCTTCTTGAACACCCTGCAGATCACCCACCCCTCCTGCTCCTGCTGCCCCGCCGCTTGGTCTCCCGCTGCGCCGCCGCGGATCTGCACGCACGTTCATCGGAGCAACATGTGTGTGAGAGACCACCAATGATTAATGTTAATGGCAAAGGTTAAGAAAAAAAATCAAAAGGTCATGAAACTATTGTTGTGTCAGATTAGCATTGACGACGCTGTAAAGGTTATTGTTCTAGAAGGTTTGCCATGATGCATGGTAAATAAATTTTTTCCTTATAGGGTTAAAGCCGGTGAATTCCGAAGCATCCAAAGCTGGTCATTGTGCATCCCCATTTCTGCAAAAAGGGGAGAGCCGCTAGCTGCTCCCACTGGTAAGTGGTACCAGATCACCTAAGCAGCCTGGAATCACATGCAAGATTTGCCATGATCATCGAGCCAGCTCAAAAGGCGGCCCTCATGCACTCAGGCTCAGTTGACCTTCCGGCAGATCAAGCTACCAGTCATGGAACAGAGCCTAGCTATTTCGTTAATTTGTCCTACGCCCTTGTCGACGCGTGCACGAGTCCACTGTCCCCGTACGTGTACGTCCTCACTCACTCTCGCCACGTACTGGACCATGCACTCTACCACATGCCAGTCAGTCTCTGCTAGCTACTCCTGCACATGATTGGCGGTAGCAGTTTGTACGTACTTGCTCGGTTTGTTAGAGCAGCTACACTGCTACAGCATTCCAAATTTCCATTCCTGTGCGTGCAGTGCAGTGTCCCGGCTGGTTGCGATGACCGATGAGGTATGGTACGGCTACGGCGGCCGTGTTCGGTTGGCTCGCCGGCCGGCCGCGTGGCTGCCGTGATCCTGCTGGTGGTGCTGGGGATTCGATCTCATTCTGTGGCCGGCCGGGCAGCTAGCTAGCCTCGACCCCAAGACGCCCGGCGCCCAACCATCCCCAGGCGTGGGCACTGAACCACAACACCTTCTCGTCGTCGTCGTCGCTGCTCCTCCGCTTTGGTGACAGCGAGAGGGTGAAAGCGCCACCCCCACTCGCGAAGCAGCAGGCATGCCGGCCCGGCCCCATTCCCAACAACCAATGCGTCGAGCGAGGTCGCCAGGCAGCCATGGATAGATGGATGGATGGGTCGAGACGACGAACCAGCCTACCTGCAGGCCCGACCGCCCTCCTGTAGCTAATCTAATGACTCAATCACCTATCCTACGACGACGTGTACGAGAAGGTAAACGGTCGTCGTCGTCGCCACCGCCGTCGTCAGTTGAACAGCTGCATGCAAGTACGTACGTACGAATACGACTGGTGTGTTATATATATACTGTATGTGTACGTACTGCGGCGGGTGGCGGCGGCGAGGAGTAGTAGGGGTCGGCGGCGGCGGCGGCGGCGGAGGGGTCGTCGAGGCGGTACTCGTGCATGATCCAGTCGGACTTCTGGCCGTGCGGGGCGCGTCCCTTGTAGAAGACGAGCGTCTTGCGCATGCCGATGCGGCGGGACGAGGTGTAGATGGCCTTGTCGCGGCCGGTGGCCTTCCAGAACCCCGCCGCCGTGGCGCGGTTCGTCCGCGTCCCCGTCGGGTACTTCTTGTCCTTGTGGCTGAAGAAGTACCAGTCGTTCTGGGGCCCCGACCCGATGCGGCACTTCTCTGCACAAATTGTGTATCAGATTCTTCATCAGTTCTTCGTTCGGATGGCATTGCTCATCGATCAGCCATCACTAGGAAGCACGGAACGCACCTTGGATGTCCCATGGCTCGAGCTTGTTGAGGTCGACGTCGCGGATGACGTCGAGGTCGATGCGCTCCGAGGCCACCTTCTTCTTGAGGTAGTAGGTGAGGAGCTCCTCCTCCGTGGGGTGGAACCGGAACCCCGGCGGCACCACCGACTGCCCGTTCACCGAGATGCTCATGATCGATCACTCGCTATTGCCTAGCAAGAACAAGCAAGGAAGAAGAAGAAGGGTGCAGCAGCTATATATCTAGCAGAGTAGTGGCCGGTGTGTATCAGCTGATTCTTCGTTCAGACGTCGATGATGACCGCCATTGATCAGATCAGAGCGAAGCTACGAACAAGAAGAAGCTCTAGTAGTAGGCAAAGGGAATTGAGCGAGAGGCCGGCCGGTGATGGGGTACAAGGAAGCAAAGCTCCAATGGAGGGTGGTTATATATAGCTCCTGACACCGGCTAGTGGGATTAGTTTCTCCAGGCTAGGGAAGTGCCATCAACCATGAGAGAGAGGGCAACCAAAGCTGTGGACCCCAGCCTGGCCTGGGGCTCGGAGGAGGAAGAAGAAGCAGCAGCGAGCAGCGGAAGAAGGAGATCGAGGGGGAAAGGCGAGCTGCCGCCATCGGCAGCCGTGACGCACGACCTTAAAAATCTCTGGGAAAAGCACGGCCGGCCCGGCGTGTCGACACTAAACCTCTCCCCCTTGGCGTCACGTACGCCGGGTCGCCGCCGGCCGGGCCGGGGTAGAATCGAAATCGGAGGGGGCATGTCGGGCATGGCCACCACCGCAACCGCGTGTGGCCGCACCGCACGCAGCAACGTAACCACCACTGCTAGCAACTACAGCAATAACAGCAACGGCAACAGCAACGGAAAACGACGCCGGCCGTATGTGCAAGAGCTCTTTTCTTTACTTTTCCAGATGGCCTCTGCTGCTGCTCATCAGGCTGTCGATCGATCTGTTTCAACTTTCATGTAATTGTTGGTTTTGTAGTAGTGACGATCGAGTGAATGATGAATAATGAAATATTTAAACAGGTTTTGGTTGCACTTGCTGCTGGTGGTGATGACAAAAGGAGAGAGCAAAAAAGGGATCGGACAAGGTTATTTAAGATTTTTAAACTAGTTTTGGTTGCACTTGATGGACAAAAAAGATGCATATGCATGGTAACCAGTACTATAGAAGCCAGCAAGAGCAAATTAAAGCCAATAGCTTTTTGACTTTTCTCAGGAAAACGATAAACAAATTACCTGACGAGCATATGCTTTATTTTCCCTACCAGAAAAAAAAAATGTTGTTGTTGTTGCAGTTCAGTTGTAGTGTTCAATAGTACTTAATCTTTTTCGCAAATTCGTCTGCCTCTCTCTTTTCCTTTGATGACCAAAGAGAGCACAAGGGGATGGATGGATGGATGGATGGATGGATGGATGGAGACCGCAGCCAGCAATCAACAACAGAAATAATTATCCTTGACAGTAATTGCCCATATTAGTCGTCACATGAGAACAACAGCTGCTGACTTTTACTTTCAATTATTATATATCTAGTTAATAAACACGAATTAATTGTGATGAAAGAACACAGAGACACATGTTACAATCCTTGCACTCACTTTTCACGCATAGCTTTTATTTGTTATATATATATAGGTTGTTGGTTTATTGCTTTGTGGAAAATGGGGTTGAGGTACTTGAGATAATTGCATTGGAACACCATTGTGCTAATTTTTAGACTTCAATTAGCTAGAGAAGGCTAGTTGTTTAATGATGGATTGTCTTGACTATTATTGGAACGAATTGAAGGAATTTAGTCTAGGATTAGAGGGAGGAGAAGAACGGGAGAATACCTAGTTGGGGAAAAACTTTCTGGCTTATCTCTCTCGATCCTTCTTTGGTACTCTTTATGTGTACAATATTTTACATCTCAGCCCCTCATATATTTTCTATTTACAATTCAACACTCCCCCTCAAGATGGGTTGAACACATCATGTAGACCCATCTTGCTACAAAAGGAAGAAAAAAGCTTCTCAGACAGCCCCTTGGTCAACACATCTGCTATTTGACTTGCCGAAGTCACATACGGTAGGCAAATAATCCCTCTATCCAACTTCTCCTTAATGAAGTGCCGATCGATCTCAATATGTTTGGTTCGATCATGTTGTACCGGATTATTAGCAATATCAATGGCTGCCTTGTTGTCACAATATAACATTAATGGTTTGTTCCTAAACAGCCGCAACTCCCTCAATAAGATTTGTAGCCATAGCAGCTCGCACACACCATGTGCCATGGATCAAAACTCTGCTTCAGCTGTGGATCTTGCAACAACACCCTGTTTTTTTACTCCTCCAAGAGACTAGGTTACCTCCAACATAGGTACAATATCCGGATGTAGACCGTCTATCATCCAAGGAGCCAGCCCAATCGGCATCAGTATAACATTCAACTTGTAAGTCTCCATGGCAACCATAGAAGAGTCCCTTCCCAGGACAACCTTTCAAATATCGTAGAATCCGATATACAACATCCAAATGTGAAGATTTGGGATCATGCATAAATTGACTTACCACACTCACCGCAAATGCAATATCTGGACGTGTGTGGGCAAGATAGATAAGTCTTCCAACTAACCTTTGGTAATTCTCTCGATTCACAAGTGTACCCAAATCTTTACTTAGACGATGGTTTTGTTCAATAGGCGTAGCTGCAGGTCGACAGCCAATCATACCAGTTTCTCTCAACAAGTCCAAGACATACTTCTGTTGAGATAGGAATATGCCCTTAGGACCACGAGAGATCTCAATTCCAAGAAAATATCTTAAATGTCCCAAATCTTTCACCTCAAATTCTTGTGCAAGATAGTCTTTAAGTGCTGAAATCTCAGTAGAATCATCTCCAGTTATCACAATATCATCAACATATACAATCAGGATTGACACCTTACCCATGGCATGCTTATAGAATAATGTGTGATCAGCATTACTTTGAAGATAACCTCTCTTCAGCATTGATTGTCTGAATCGATCAAACCAAGCCCTTGGAGATTGCTTCAATCCATACAAAGATTTACGCAGGCGAAGTACCTTTCCAGTAGTTTGATTTGTCTCGAAACCAGGTGTAATATGCATATATACTACCTCATTAAGATCCCCATGTAGGAAAGTATTTTTTACATCCATCTGATAGATATTCCACCCCAAATTTGCAGCACAAGAGATGAGTGTTCTTACTGAATTCATCTTTGCCACAGGTGCAAATGTCTCATCATAATCAATACCATAAGTTTGGGTATACCCCTTAGCAACAAGACGAGCCTTGTATCTTTCCACTTTCCCTTCAGGTGTATGCTTGATGGTGAAGACCCATTTACACCCCACTGGTTGCTTACCAGGAGGTAAATTTACAAGCTCCCAAGTTTTGTTTTTTTCCAAAGCTCTCATCTCTTCTAGCATTGCTTCCTTCCATTTAGGATCCTCTTTGGCTGATTTCCAGTCATTGGGAATGGTTGCGGCATCAAGAGAGGCAATAAAGCTCAAGAATGATGGGCTACATTTTTCATAGGAGAAAATTGGCAATGTCATGTTTGTAATCTTTAAAGCGTACTGGTATAGTAGAAGATCTGGTTGGTTTTCTAAAGGCGATGGGTAAGTCATTTACGGTGGAAGGTTCTGTAGAGAATTGATTTTCACCTTGCTCTAAAGTACTAATAGGACCCACAGGAGGAGGATTGGTACCTGAGTCACCATGCATAAGGGGCTCTATAACTTGAGAAGAAGGATTACCCTGCACATCTTCATGACAAGAGTTAGGACAATTATCACCATTATGTTCCTCCCCCTGACTTGTAGGCGAATTAACATCATGACTTGAAGGTAAATCAACACTAGGAGAAACTCTTGAAGTGGGAACAAGAATAGAACCCACACGAATACCATTACTCTCCCCCTCTTGTTCCGCTTCAAGAGGAGCCAGAGTAATGTCTATGTCACTAGTTGAGCCGTAATAAGATTCATGTTCTCTAAAAGTGACATCCATACTCACAAAAAAACGGCATTCGGACGGACACCAACATCTATAACCCTTTTTATCAGGAGGATAACCCATAAAAACACATTTGAGAGCACGAGGATCAAGTTTGCCAACATTATTTCTATAATCATGAACAAAACATACACATCCAAACACTTTTGGTGAAACAACAAAATCATTTGAGCCCAAAAGCAACTCAGCCGGGGATTTATTATCAAGAACACGGAGAGACATACGATTTATTAAGTATGTAGCAGTTTTAATAGCCTCACCCCAAAGAAACTTTGGAACATTCATAGTAAACATCAAGGACCGAGCCACCTCAAGCAAATGTCTATTCTTACGTTCTGCAACACCATTTTGCTCTGGAGTATTAACATAGGTAGTTTGGTGTTCAATACCATTTGTGACCAAAAAATGTCCAAACTCCTGATTAATATACTCAGTGCCATTGTCAGAACGTAAAATTCTAATGTTTTCTCCAAACTGATTCTTAACCTTGGCAACAAGATTTTGAAACACAGAGAACACATCACTCTTATGTTTCAGCAGATAGAGCCAAGTATAACGACTAAAACCATCAATAAAAGTCACAAACCATCGGTGTCCAAGAACAGAATTGACCTCACAGGGTCCCCAAACATCAAAATGGATAATTTCAAAAGGTTTACTACTCCTTCTACCCAGACTAGGATAAGGAACTCTTGTATGTTTAGCTAACTCACAAGCATCACATACAAGATCTTCCCTTTTACAAGATCCAAAAAGAGAAGGAAAACATCAAGACATAGATGCAAAAGAGGGATGTTCAAGCCTGCGATGAAGAAGCAACAGTTCTTGACATGGAGATAGCTTTGTTGCGAGTGCAACCTCATCACTTCCTTCATCAAGGTAATAGAGCCCATTATGCACAGTCCCAGTCCCAAGAATCCTCCCAGTGCCTATCTCCTGAAAAGTACAACGAGAAGGATCCAACCAACCTCTACAGTTAAGGGATTTGGTAATTGAACTAACAGACAAAAGATTGACTGGGAAATTAGGAACATGTAAAACAGGGGATAAGGACATGGTCTTGGTGCACTTGACTGATCCACGACCTGTAATAGGAACTGTGGATCCATCAGCCACCCGAACCTTATCCTTACCTGAACAAGGTACATAGGAAGTAAAAAGATTATGGGCACCTGTCATATGATTAGTTGCTCCAGAATCAATAATCCAAGGTTTAGATTGTATTGTGTGTGTGTGGTTTTTTATACCTTGGGTTGTGGCATTAAAACTGGAATCAGCTTTAGAGGAACCCTCAGAAGGAGACAAGCCTTCAGAGGCTTTGAGCTTGGATTGAAACTCATCGAGGGCCTGCACATCTGCAACCTGGAATTGACTATTAGAAGCAGTATGATTTGCTTTGTTCAGCTTGCCACTTTGGGCTCCCCTATGCTGAAATTTCCCCTTTTTCCAACCTTGTGGAAATCCATGCAGCTTGAAACATCTATCAATTGTGTGTCTAAAATCACCACAATGGTCACACTTTGGCTTTCCGTTGGATGGAAATCCATGCAGCTTGAAGCACTTATCAATTGTGTGTCTTGCATCACCACAATGATCACACTTCACTCTTCCATCTCCTTTGCCCTGCATAGAGTGGGAAGACTGCCTATTTTGTATGGATAAAGCTGCATGATCACCCACTCCTCTTAAACTATTTGCTTTATGTTGTGCCAGCCTTGTTTCCTCCTCTAAAATACTAGAGATAATGTCATCAAGCCTAGGCCATTCTTCTTTGGAGAAAATAAGCTGACGGCGAAGATCAAATGCTTCATTAAGGCCATCAAGAAAAATCTTCCCAACAAATGACTGAAACCAATCATGGTGGACCACCATATCATTCTTGTCAAGTGGCTCGAAGGGATGATAGTAATGCAAGTCCCTGTATAGCTTCTTCAGTTCACCTGCATATTCAGTCACCGATCTTGTACCTTGCTTCAAGTGTAGCAAATCATGCATAACTCGGGTTGCCTGCATTTTATTGGTCTTCCCGGAGAATTGTGTCTCCAAAGCAGACCACACTTCCGCCACTGTTTCCATAGTCTCAACTTGCTCACGAATTGTTGGTTCCATACTACCAAACAACCATACAAGAACTCTATCATTGACTTGTTTAGCATCTGAACCACTACCTTTATCTTCCCCTCCATTAGTAGCAGCAAGTAAATTTCCATAGCCATGACCTCCCAAAATCAACTTGGCTTGTCGAGCCCAGCTAACATAATTCTCTGGCCCTGACAGCTTCACAGGATTAGGCTCTAGGGCATATTTGACAACATCTGAAACAGACCTGGGCTGCTCCAATACCTTGCCAAGAATTTCACATAATTTTTCAATGCTAGAATCACCCATGATTTCCAACAAATCACTCAACAGATGGCACTACGGTCTTCAACATATTGCAACAGCAACAAGAAGCACTTCAGGCTTCAATAATAAAAAAACACTACGACTAACCTCTTTTCTTCACACAAACACAGCAGCACTACGGGCTACTGAACCTTTTCCTCAAACAACACACAGGCACCAAGAGAATCACCTCCAAGCAGTTCCGGCAGAATCACAGCAGCCGGCAGAGGATCACCATGGAACTTAATAGCATAAGCGGTTGCAGATAGCAGCTCCTGGCGTCGGGCGGCGGATTGCCCAACGAACAGAACAGGGGCTTCGACACCCCCCAAGAACCACCAAAATCAACACCCAAATCCACGAAAACGAGAAGAGATCCACATGATTAACCTGCTCTTGATACCATCTTGACTATTATTGGAACGAATTGAAGGAATTTAGTCTAGGATTAGATGGAGGAGAAGAACGGGAGAATACCCAGTTGGGGAAAAACTTTCTGGCTTATCTCTCTCGATCCTTCTTTGGTACTCTGTACAACATTTTACATCTCAGCCCCTCATATATTTTCTATTTACAATTCAACAGATTGAATTAATCTTCATTGCAATGCTTCCATGCCGACCTGTTATGCATGTCAAGATATATAATATCTCTAACTAACACCACTAATATATATATATATATATATGAAAAAGATGTGCTGAGCAATTTCTTTGACAAATCGATCGGGTTGCCCGTACGTGCATTTATATCTCTTAGATATGACCAACACTTAGATTGTCTCTCTTAAATAGTAGAATGCATCATGTTGAAAGTGTCTTGTGTGTCAATGATTAATAGACACGCTCACATGATGTATATATGGTGTACTACCTCAATTTCTTATATTATCAAAATAAAGTGGATGGTTGTTGGAATTCCACTAGGAAAATATAACCATATAAGGTCAAGTGTTCATGTACTACTAATTAAAGGCTCACACGATATGCTTATTATCTACCGATGTCATCCTCTTGGAATGGTTATCTTTGTAGTCAGCCCATATATAACCATAAGAACAAGTGTTCATGTACCACTACTAATTAAACGCTCCTTATAATCATCTCGGTTGGGTGCGTGTGTAGTATTCCAAACGGACCGCCCGGCCCTAGCACGATCGGCCTGGCCCGATGCGGCCCGACACTATGCAGCCCGAAGACTTTTTCGTGCCGGGCCGTGTCGGGCGTCGGGCTGAACTGGCGGCCCAGGCCCGGCCCTATGGCCAATTTTTCGGGTCGGGCCGGCACGGCGTCGAGGACGGCCCAATGGGCCACGACCCGGCTTGACACTATTGCGGGTGGCGCATGCGGATGCGGCCAGTGGCGCAGGTGGATGCGGTCAGTGGCGCACGCGGATGCGGTCGGTGGCGCAGGCTGACGCGGCCGGAGCTCCAGCCCCCGCGGTCGGCGGTGCACGCGGATGCGCCCGGAGCTTCGCGGTCGGTGGCGCAGGCGAGCGACGACTGATGCTGGAGGGAGGAGGAGCGGGCGGACGGCAGCGGCGGAGGCGGAGGCTGGATGGAGGGGTCGCCAACGGGATCGGGAGGAGGCGCATCCGCGTGTGAAGGTGAAGGGAGGGCAACGGCGATATGGGACTTGGGAGGAGGAGGGGGCGGCTACAGCTGGAGTTTGGTGGAGAAAAAATAAGGTTTAGGAAGTATTTATATGAGATGAGAATTTTTTTTATCGACCCGTCTATCGGGTCGGTAAAAATCGGACTGTGTCTCGGGCCGGCACTATGGGCCGAAGTGGCGGCTCAGGCACTATCAACCTATCGTGCTGGGTCAGCCCTAGGCACTCTCTCAATCATGCCTAGTGCCGGGCTAGGACCGTGCTTTTTTAGGTCGTGCCTCGCCGGTCCATTTGGAATACCATAGGTGCGTGTGTGTGCGTGGTGGTAGTGCTCCGTGTTCCCAGTCGTGAAACCTAGCAGCAAGCTATAGGGTTCCCGTTGTCTCTGGAGGATCGGATGGGAGGGAGGATACCGACCTCGCTCAATGTGGCCTTGCATTGTGGAGTGCCGAGCACCCATGCATCTACGTCTGCGCACGCATCACCACCTACATGCTGACAAAGCAACGACGGCAACGACCGTCGTTCGATGGATCCCCGCTTCCGGCACACCACCCGACCGCCCGGTCCCGCCCGCCAGCGACCGAGCTGAGCGCGCCTCGCCGTCCGGCACCCATGCACGCCCACGCCCACCGGCCTCCTCCTCCGACGATCCCTCAGCTCCCTCCCCGTCGCTTTCGCCTTTCGCGCACCATATCTCTCCCGGGCCGTAGCTTTCCTCGGAGATCGCGCGGATCAAACAGTTGCGCTTGCGCGCGCGCAAGTCGTCGCCGCCCGCAATGCAACCCCGCGTCGCGCGTCGGCATGGCAGCACCACCGTGGATCCGACGAGGTTGTTGTGTTTGTTTTTTTAAGATAACGGAACATCGTTCCGGCCTCAACAATTCAAAGAATTGTCTACAGCCAACAAACAGCAACACCGCAACATCTATGTTGCACCGTTCATACCACACGACTTACACCGCAGCACCTAGGCTGCAAGTTTTGACAAAAGAATGTTCTCCCAAAATAAGATAACAAACAGGGCATACAGGAAAACAAAACACAAGAAAAACTAGATGCCGAGACGCTTTAAAGCATTGCATCCAGACTTATGAAAGACCTCCAACGCCACTGTCTCCAGCAACCGACAGCCTTCCTTCAAAATGAACCTCCCATCCTCCTTAGAAAGGATAGACCAACTCCTGATCCAGAAAGTCCCCCTAAACATCACTTGCAAAATAGATTTATATTGTGACTTATGAAACACCAAATCATTCCTACTGATCCATAAGGCCCAGCATAGTGCCGCCAACCCGATCAGTGCAAGGTTCCTTTGCTTGTTCGAAAAACTTCTAAGCCAAGGACCAAGAAGATGCCCCACATCCACCGGTTTCGTAATCCCAAATGTGAAACAAACAATCCCCCACATAAGTCTAGCCATGGGACAATAAAAAAACAGGTGCTGAATAGTTTCTTGCTCTGTACAAAAGCAACACTTAGTACACCCCTTCCATTGTCTTTTTACTAAGTTGTCGTTAGTTAACACTACCCCATTTTTAAGATACCAAAGGAAGATCTTAATCTTCAGAGGGATCTTGGCTTTCCATCTCCAACAGTTGACCGGAGTCCCTGACTTTATAACTAGGTCATTGTACATGTTTTTAACTGAAAAATTCTTGCTAGCCGTCCACCTGAAGGAGTCCCTGTGATCATTAAGATGCACCCTAAGGACACTCTCCACCAGATGGAGCCATTTGTCCCAATTGTCCCCCACTAAAGCACGCCTGAAGGAGACATTTAGCGGGGTAGTACTTAGTACTTGGGCAACCGACACATTCTTCTTTCTCACTATATTATAAAGGGCAGGATATTTTACCATTAAAGGTTCTTTTCCTAACCATAGATCCTCCCAGAATCTAGTCTGAGAGTCATCTTGCACCTGAAATCTACCCCTCACCAACACAAGCTTTTTAATCTCCATTAACCCGGACCAGAAATGTGAGTCCCCTTTCCTTCTCTCCACTTGTGATAAAGTTTTACCCTTAAAGTACTTCTTCTTGAGTACTTGTTGCCATAAGCCATCTTCATTGATTAATTTAATAATCCAGTTACTTAACAAGCATTTATTTTGAATATCCAAATCAATGATGCCCATTCCCCCCACACTCTTAGGTTTATGAAGAATGCTCCATTTGGCCAGCCTATACTTCTTCTTATGCTCATCACATTGCCAAAAGAATCTTGATCTATAATAATCCAATTTCTCCAAAACACCTTTAGGTATTCTAAAGAAGGACATCATGAACATTGGTAAGCTAGACAAGACTGAATTAATTAGAACTAATCTCCCTCCTGACGATAACAGCTTACCCTTCCAACTACTTAGCTTTTTCTGAAATCTTTCTTCGACCACTCTCCAATCCTTATTAGAAAGTCTCGTAGGACTCATAGGAATTCCCAAGTACCGGAAAGGAAACTCGCCCTCCTTACATCCAAAAAGCTGAACATATTCTCCAGTCATATCTCTTGTTTCCCCGAAACAGAATAACTCACTTTTATGAAAGTTGATTTTAAGACCTGACAACTTCTCAAACACACTTAGTACTCACTTCAAGCCTTTGGCCTTTTCTAAATTATCGTCCAAAAACAGAATAGTATCATCTGCGTACTGCAAGATTGATAGATCGTCCTCCACTAAGTGAGGAACCAACCCATCAAAGAAACCTAGATTTTTTGACCTCTCAATCAACACTACCAGCATATCAGCTACCAAATTGAAGAGAATAGGGGACAAAGGATCACCCTGCCGCAAACCCTTCTTGGTTTGGAAAAAGTGACCTAAGTCATCATTCACCTGAACACCCACACTACCCTTTGCGACCACTTTCTCCATCCACTGACACCACATACTCGGGAATCCCTTCATCCTAAGAACTTGCTGCAAGAAGTCCCAATTAACTTTATCATACACTTTCTCAAAATCTAGTTTGAGAATAAGGTCTTTTTGCTTTTTCCTTTTTAGCTCATGAATAGTTTGGTGATCCTACATGCAACCGAAGTAGATTGAGAAGGCAGATTGAGAAGGTTTGGTGATCCTACATGCAACCGAAGTGAGTCTGTTAGTCAACACCTTCGTAAAGATCTTGAAACTAACATTGAGCATGCATATGGGCCTATATTGTTGAATCTTCTTGACCTCCTTCTCATTTGGAAGTAAAGTGATTATTCCAAAGTTGAGAGAGAATAGAGGTAGGTTCCCGGCATGGAAGTCACGAAACATGGCCATTAGGTCATCCTTTATGAGACTCCAAAATACTTGATAAAACTCAGCAGGAAAACCATCAGGCCCCGGCGCTTTATTATGTTTCATTTGAAAAATGGCCTCCCTTACTACCTTTTCAGAAAAATCAGCCACTAACATTTCACTCTCCATATTAGTGATCTGAGGAATATCCTCCACCAAAGACTCGTTGAGTGTTAAACTGCTAACTTGTGATTTCCCGAACATATTCTTATAATATTTCATGATGTATCTATTAAGTTGTTCCTCACCTTCTACAATCCCTTCTTCTTGTTCTAGGCGGAAGATCCTAGTCTTCCTCCTCTTTCCATTTGCAACCATCTGAAAATACTTCGTATTGTTATCCCCTTTTAATATTTTAGTGGTCTTAGCCCTTTAAAACCACCTTACCTCCTCTTCCCTGAGCAATTGCGTAATTCTCTCATGAATGCTCTGCTTTAAGTCCCATACATGCTGACTTAGCAGCTGAGACTCCGCCTTCTTATCTAGTTCCTCCGCTTTCCTCAACAATTCTTGCTTCTCTTTTTTATATGCTCCATTCATATTCTTTGCCCATCCTCTCAAAAATTGTCTCAACCTTCTAATCTTGTTTTGCCACCTTTGCATCGGTGTACCTCCCCTGTTTTCTTTTTCCAAACCTCAGAAACCACCTCGAAAAAGCCCTCCTTTAACAACCAACCCAACTCAAATTTGAAAGGCGGTTGTTTCTTGGGCTTGGCCTTTTCTCCCATACTTAGCAGGAGAGGTGTATGATCTGAAATTTCCCTATTAAGGGTCTCAACTGTGGCCAAAGGGTAATTCTGCTCCCATTCCGTACTAACCAACACCCTATCCAGCCTCTCATAGGTAAGTATCCTTCGAGAGTTAACCCAGGTGAACTTACGACCTGACATCTCTATCTCTCGTAGGTCCAAACTATCAATGACCGCATTAAAAAGAAAAGGCCACCTTTCCTCAAATCTATCATTGTTCTTTTCACTACTATTCCGAATGATGTTAAAATCTCCTCCAATGCACAAGGGTAACTTCTCATTGTTGCAAGACTGTACCAACTCAGTCAAAAATGATTCCTTGAATTCTGGTTGGGCTGCCCCGTATACAGCCACCAAAACCCATTTAAAATCACTCTTCCTATCTCTTAGTCTAAAGTTCAAAAAAAACCCCATCATCAATACTTCCAACGTCCAACACATTTAGGTTAACTCCTAGCAAAATACCACCTGACCTCCCATGTGGTGCAGTCCAGTGCCACACGAAATTCCTCCCTCCACTAAAATTATTTAGTGAGCCTTGGGAAAAATCCTTCTTTCCTGTCTCCAAAAGAGCAATAAACGCTAAGTTTTGCTCCTTGGAGGTCTCCCTTAGAAATCTTGTTTTAGCCAAGTCGCTATGACCTCTGCTATTCCAAAAAATTCCCTTCATTTGGCACATTTTTTAGAAAATTTCACCCTCCTTATTTTGCAAGTCTTACTCAAACACGACTTAGCGTGAGACTTGCCCTTACGGCTGAAATCATCAAGTTCACTATTTAAAGGGAAACTTGATTCATCAAACACCTCCTCCATTAAATCACCACATAAGCTTCTTAGAGCATTTTTCTCCATGTTCTCCCAACTCTCCTCCTCGCTATCATATTCTACCCAATCCTGTTCAGACCCCCCCCCCAACTCACCAACTTCCCTCTCTGAATCAAGTTCCATTAGGTTACTTAAATTACTGTCTTTTTCTACACTAGAAACACCTAGGTTGATCCCTATTTGTTGTAAACACTCTAAAGTTAGGTCTTTATTTACTGAAAGTAGAGATGTGAAACAAGGATTACCTTCATTGAACTCTAGGTTCTTCCTGGCAACCCTCTCCTCAGACTTAGCCAAGATGTGCTCATCCTTAGATCGCTGAAGTCTCGGACTAGCCCTGACCTGCACCTTGATAGCCTCAGAGACAGCCGCAACCTCCCTGACCCGATCCCCCATCTCCACCTCCATGTCCCCTCCAGACATCACACCATCTCCTAGCACCTCCTTCTGAAACTGCCCATCCTCTTCCTCACCCATCACTCTGTCCACCACCTCATCAAGAACTCGATCAGCTGCCAAGTTCAATATCTCATCCACCTTTGCCCTCAGAAAGGCTTCGAACTCCTTCTTGGACATGTTCTGAACCTGTTCCTTCCATGACATGGCCCCATCCTCATCACCCTGGGCGTCCTTAGCCACCCCCTCAACCCCAGTGCTATCCACACCTCTCTTCAGTTTTTTCGGCACTCTTTCTAGCCCCTCCTCCTCTCCAGCCTGTCCGTCCTCAAAAGAGCCCTCCCTACCATCTCCCTCACGTCCCCTATGCCATTCAAACTCTGCCTCCTCACCATTCTAGGTTGTTGTGTTTGTGTTGCTAACAGCTGATGACCTCGTCGAGCGGCCGGCGGCTTCTGCGAGAAGCTGATCTCCGTCGAATCGAGCGATCGCGCCCGTCGTCGACGTGTTTGGAGGCGGGTCGATTTCGCGCGCGGTGGGCTTCTCGATCGGGGTTAGCTCGCCGCCGCTTTTCTGATCTGACTGCACCGTCGATCCATCCATCCGTCACGTACGAGCTAGGTCTCACCATTATTGGTCGTCGATCGTCGGAGACGAGCTCGATCGAGAACGATGATTTCTCTTTTTTTGACCGCGCTACGATCGATCGCGCCAACTTAATTGTGTAACAGATTAACAGTAAAAGCCTGACCAATTCGCGTGTTCGATCCGGATCGGAGAAGTTAAGGCTCTGTTTCGTTCTCCAAAGTCTCAAAAATTTAGCATCACAGACCGTGTTTCTCACAGAACACGCTTCTTAATACAAATTTTTTACTATTTTTCTCAGAATTTCGCCGAACTAAACCGTGCCTAAAGAAGAGTCCCGGCCCGCAGCACAGTGTAAAATGTCATGTGCATGGTTGACTTGTTCTTCACGGGGGCCAGCTGTGCAGGCAGCCATGCAGCATCCAGCCCTAGGCCCTAGGAGCAGCTGCTAGGGTCGGTAGCTTGCCGGGCAGCGAGCTAGGACACTGTACTATATGACTCTATGAGCAGTAGTGTCGTTGACCCGGCGATGGCCGCCGATGTGGCCCGCCGCGGGCCTCACGACGCAGAGGAGAGCCACACTGGGTGACGCGGCGCCACCGATGGACGGACGCGATCGATCGATCGGTCGGTCGGTCGGCCCCTGATGTGAATGAATCTCGATCCAACGCCTCTTGACTGCCGGATTTCACTACTGACGACAGGAAAAAAAAAAGTTCAGTGCCGGCGATCTGAAACCCCTGAAGGCGATGTGGAGCCAGCCAAAAGATGTTCGGCTGGTAGAATGAATAGGGCTCGGCTGGTAGAATGAATAGTATTTTGTGAGAGAGAATAAGCCTAAATAAGTCGAGATAAGTCAAGGTTAGATCAGCCGAACAGCCTCAATAACGGTAATGGGCGCATGTAAACAAATTAAATATAATTTACCTTTTTTCCCATTCACCTTGATATAACTTTTACTTTTTAATAAAAAATTTAACTGGACGTGCTGATTGACAGTATGTACGTGACTAGTAGTTGTGCGTGTGGTTTTTTTTCACCACCAAGTACTAGTTCTGTAGTTGTCGACGGATTATGGGGTAGCTTCATTGTCTGAGCGGCACCTTCTCACATTGGTTGTCTTTTTTAGCGAGTAGTAGCAATAATGTGTTTTCTGTCCACCCCAGGTCACACTATTGTAATATCTAGTGGGTGAGTTTGGCGTGCGTCTTGCCGGCCACGCGTTGTTGTAACAAACTTTTTTCATCTCCTTAATACAATGATGCGCAGCTCTCCTGCGTATTCTTTAAAAAAAAGATTATGGGGTAGCTGGATAGGTTTTACTAGCTAGGGTAGTAATAGTATAATACTAATATAATCTCTGCTACCTGTGGAGGATTTGACGGGCTCTTCATTTTTCGCAGCAGAAAGGTGAGGATTCGATGATTCGACGCGTGATCGTCTCGGCTACCGGCCGACCGGTGGATTCGACCGGTTGACGACGCGGGCTGGAAAGTTACGCTTCCTCTCGCAGTATTTTACTCAGCGGTTACATCCGTCCACTCACTCACTAATAATCCGCTACCTGTAGTCGGCACGCACGTAAATAGGTAGAGCGGCTCCACTGCCAGCAAAATTAATCATAAAAATTATTGCAGATCAAATGCGAACGGTTTCAAATTAGATGGTCAAACTCAAACGAAGGTAATAGTTGGATTGTTAAAAAAAGAGTGGATTAATAACTATAGCCTTTTTTCAACATCTTTTTGTTACATCTAACTAGAGTTCATTTCGTAATCTCACTATGGTATTTCATATTTGTGAGTAATTCTACACTTAACGCCACGCAGTATAGATTTAGGAGTTTTGAACATGTGAAACGTTAATTCCTATAAGGTGGTAGAGTAGTTTCTTTTTTTTCCCCACCCAATTTCTCTGAAGCCATGAAATTTTTTTAGAGGGGATGGGGTTGGAGGTTGGGAAACATATCTTATACATGCAGTATTGCCGTACGCGGTTAAGTGAATGATATGTGAGTTATTGGACCCACACGTCAGTGATACGAGCAATATTGCAGACGAGTGTTGTTGCAAGATTGAGCCTTGTTAAAGTCAAGATGGTGGAAGCAAGGGCAGAGCCAGAATTGAGCTGGGAGGGTGTTCTTATCTCTTTTTTGTTCCTCCAGCCCCTCGTCCCCTTTTTCTTCTTCAAATTTGTAGAGGAGGCTCCATGAGATTTCGATGGGTAGGGGGCTCGAGCCCCCCCAACTACCGCTAGATCCATGGCTGAGTGGAAGTGTAGCGAACATAATCCTATTAGCCGATTCGTTTCAGTAAGACAACCGGCCTCATCGAACCTCGACGTTGATGACATGAGCCGAAGACAAGAGCAAAGAGTTGAGGGGAGAATGAAGGCAGGGCAGTGGTCAAGGAGTACGAGGATGAGGGAGAAGTGATATCAGGTTCTAGCTAGGTACCTGCACACTAGCTAGGTTTCACTCGAATAAGTATGAAACCGAAAGAACTTTTGCATCACGCATTACCATCTGAACCTAGGAATTTTGCCGGCCGGATCCTACCACAACATGTTCCATTTTTTTTTAAAAAAATCTAAGGTTGCACGGACAACTCCTCCCGACGAACCGCTGCCGCGTCGATCGATCGAGTAATAACAAGTTGCTATAGAAGAAATCCGTGCGTGCGTCCCGTCATGTCGAAAAGAGGAAAAATAAAGCGCACGAAACGAAAAAAAAATCAAAAGGATTTGGTGTGAACTAACCGTGTGCGAATTGGCCAGAGATTGCAGCAGCAGCAGCAGCAGCAGCAGCAGCAGCAGAGAGAAACAGTTGGGTGATGGGGATCTCCGGTTACCGACGGTAGGCCCCATGCATGGCCACCCAAAGCTAAGCTGGATCCCAGCAGACGCGAACGCGGCATCCGAAAGTGATCACCGGCCGGCGAGTGAGGCGAGAGCGAGCTCGGCGCCCAGGATGGCACGTCGTCGATCGACGGGTGGATCGGACACCGCCTGCAAAAGCCCTGCTATGGGTCTTGCAGATTCTGCGTTTCCGCACTGGTGCTAGCGACTAAACATGGGCTTTTTCGCCGTCACGGCATGTCTGTCTGTCCCCGCCCCCGGCCCCCAAGAATATTTCCGACGAGCGAGCGAGCCAGCGCATGCCACCCGTCGCCGGCCGGCGATCGTGCGCCGTGACGACGACGGCGAGCTAACCGGCCGGTTCACGTGATCCCGACGAGATCGACGACGAAATCCTCCCCGGGGCCGGCGCGCGCCCGCGGCCACGGCCACGGCCACGGCGAGCGCACGTCGCGGCGCCGTGGCGACCGACCGGTACGTTATGGCCTTCTTCGTGTTCTAGACGATTGATCCGTCTTGTCAAACTCTTGTCTCTCGTGGCGATCCGACGCTTGTGAATCGCAGTGGCAGCAGCTCGTGATTCCGGCGGGGTTATTAGCTCAGTGCGCGCACCGTTAAAACTGAATTGTCACACAATGAACCATGACCCCCTTTTTCTAATTTGCGAGGAGAGAAGAGAGTGGCGGTGTTGTTGAGTTTGATTAGTGGAGGGGGAAGGGCTTCTTCTAGAGCGTAATTATACGGGTTATTACTTATTAGCGCGCTAATCCCCTGCCTTTCCGGGCGTGTAATCATTGCCGGGGGTACGTAGACCCATCGTGCAGACGATCGCCGCCCGAGCTCGACGTAGCAACAACGGCGGCGGCGACGGCCGGCCAGGTGATCGACGATGGACTCAATCGACGGAATCAATGGTGGCTGAGACATGCACTAGTGCTCGTAGCTACGACACATGCATGTGGGGTGTGGGGGCTACATATACCTTAGCTTGCATTGCATGGTTTTGTTCGTGGCATTTCCGTGTCATGTCAATGCCCCGCGCCTTTCCGACGGGCGCCACGCGCGAATTCCGTTACTCCAGCGAGACACACCGGGCACAGTAGATTTACTTTTTTGCCCCGTTTGGTCAGTGATGAAGCTACCAGTGTCAGTGAGTGATCGTGCAGGGTGGTATAGCCATCCATCGTGACAGAGCAAAAGAGCACGGAAAGAGAGAGATGGCTGGGGCGGCGAGGTGCGTGGCAACATCTGGCGGCCGTGTCGGGCCATGTGTCCTCCCTTAAGCTTTGTTGCTTGCGCCGAGGAATTTTCTCGGTGGGGTTCGGAATTAACGTAGGGAATAATCTGACACCAACGTTAGTGATCATGGGTCAGCTGGTGGCAGTGACGGACGATGGATATTGCAATTCGACAGACGACAGACGACGACGACCAATATCTCTCCCGTGTATACGTGTCCGAACGCGTACGCCACAGGTCGGCAGCGACAACAACAACGTACTACGTCGCTGCTACATATGTTGTTCTCTTTTATTTCCGAGGTGAAAGCAATTCCATCCATCTCTGTGCTTGTTTTGGGGTTTCTTTTTGTTCACTAGCAGAGAGGTGGTGATCGAGCTTCTGGATAGCCGGAGAGCAGAGTAGTGGGGGATGATATCGATCGAGAGCTGATTCTGACTTTGCACGAGCTAACACTACTACTCCCTCCGTAGTGATCGATTGCAAAAGGGACGTACGTGTGGTTTACTGGTGTCATCGATCTTATATGGCCTATCGACGCTTGCTTCGTTCCCAATTAACTGCGCTACCTGCATGCATGGAGGATGGAAGAGCATGGAGCAGATCACCACTCTCTGCATGCTGCGACCTTTCTTTATTGTAGGCTCACTACGACTCCATCGCTTTTGAAACATGCATGATCGTGTACTTTGCATTGCCCTAACACAATGTAAAGCTAGAAAAGGGAGCAGCAATGCAAGCAGGGGTGGATTTGCTTTTATTTTGTTCGTTTTCAGAAAGATCTACTGGGCTCACTCTCGCGCACTCACTGACTCACACTCACTCCAGTACTACTGCTCCATCCAGTCTTGAGGAGCATCATGCGTGTGCATTACCATATGGGTCTGGCCGTCTGGGACACCCACCCTTGATTTGATTCATTCTGTCCCTCCAAAGCCGTGGGGAATTGCTTTTACATGGACATGAAGATCTCATCTACCCCATCAGCAGATATCAGATATCATCAACAAGTCGTAAACTTTAGTAAAATTAGGTGGCTGAAAAGTACCCTGCAAGAACTGTGGCGGCCCGTTTTCCGTCGTCCGTGCACGAGCTCCATCTCATAATTGAATCGATCGATATCCCTTTAAAATTTAGCTCACTGCTCGCACTGTGTGGGGGCAGTTCAGATCATTTGAGTAGCAGCAGCTAACATATAATTTCGGGTCAATAGTACTTTCAGCAATGGACAATTGTTTCTCAACAAGTACACTAGGTCCAGTGTCCCCTTCCAAAACAGTTCCATGATTACCACGATGCATTTCGAAATTCCCATCTTGTACTTTGCCATTTTGACTGCCAATTTTAATTCATCTGCTACTTTTTCTCCAGCCAAAAGCACAGCCACAAAAAGCACACACATGACGAGCAGCAGCACTAAACAAACCACACAGAGGCATGATCGATCGAGTTTGATTAGTTAAATTGGCACGATAATCTTTCCGGGTTATGACAAAGTTTTGGCATCGGGATGGCATCACGCGCGGGGCGTAGTACGTGGGTGTGTGTGTGGCCTACACGGCCGATCATGCGCGCTAACCGCCCAACTCGTGCATGGCGCACCGGGGCGTAAAAGGGGGCTTGGATTCTCGACATGTAATCATCACGGCGGCGAGCACCCGGCGCTCGCTCGCTGCATGCGTCGACGCCGCTGCCGTTGCCGCCATGGCAGTTGCCCGGGAGCTCGGGCGTCTCGTTTCCCTTTTTTTCTCAAACTTTTTCTCTTAAGCCCATGCATATGCGTCTCACCAGCTAGTTTTGTAGTACGACCTCTGTAGGTAGGGTAGGTCGTGGACGCGAGCATTATATTCCTGGAATGATTGATGATCCAGCTTCAGTTGATTCGCTGACATGCTTCAAACCTTTTCGGCTCTCATTCATGTCCAAAGTGTTCCTAAACGCTCTGCTTTTCTCTGCTCTGCTTCCATGCCCTGCTCTGTTTCAAATCAGCACCTAAACGCTCACACTGCAATAGTTCCTAAAAAAGTCATATAATTAAATGAATTTCGTCATAAACATTTTGGTTTCAGATGATTAAGGGAAAAAATAAAGAAATTGGCTCTGCTTGCTCAATACCTTGGCCTGAATACAAAGAAGCAGAGATCACCAGCCCCAACCTTGGTTCCTCGATCCTGCCTAACGACATCCAAGTGCCTTTCCTTTCCATTTCCAACCCCATCTCACCAAACGGAGGCCACCATACCGAATACTCCATGCACGCTGCACGATCATGGCCCATGGCAACGGTGTCCCTCCGCCATTCCTCGGTGTGGTCGCCCCAGATCTAGGCAATGCCTGAACCTGAAGCTTCAAGGGGGCAACCTGGTATCGTCTGCACACGTGCAAGCTGCTGTTGCCAGCATGACACATATCAGTTGTACTGCAAAACCTGCGATTCAACCGCTTAAGCTCCACCCGTTTGTTGACTACAATACATGCTGAAGTCCAGGAGCTCTACCAAGACTACAACCATCTGGCTTGGCAGAGCAGCAAAGCCAAAGTTTGCACACCACTCAGGGAGACTGATCTGCAGCGATATTTCCACATGCCACCTTGAAAACAAAACCGGCTGCTTTTTTTCTGAATGGTTGAGTGACTCAGACACTTGCATGCTAATCCATCTCTACAGGTGCTGCAGCTGAAAGCAGCCGTGGATTCAGATATCGGATTCTCAGACACTGTAGCTCACTATGCGAGAACGTAGCTACAGGGACATAACATGAAGTGTCACCTTTTCCTTTCTTCCCATGAAGCGGACAGATTCCACTGCATGGCTTCTCCAGTTCGCCTTTGGCATGTGTAGTCGCTGATCACTACCGAGCATGAGACCCAGAGAGCAGGCAAAGTGCCGTCTTCCATTAGCAGAAGCCTACGTGCAGGCTCTCGAGATCGTCCAACTTGCAGCCCAGGGCTCAGACCAACTCCCACTCTCAGTGCAAACGCACTATGCATAGGATGGGGAAACAGGCAGGCACGCCTGAGCAACAAGTGCAGATCAAGCCAGCACCATCTGGTAATCAGATTGCGACTTGTCAACCAGAGCCATTCATGGACGAATATGCATGCAATCCTCCCTGCCCAAGCAGCAGCACAACAGAAAAAGGGTAAAGAGCCAGAAGCAATCCAAACAAGGGTTAACATTTGTCCATGTAACAAATATGACCAAGCCAACAGGTAGGGGCTAGAGTGCCCATATAGAACCAACCACACAGCAATAACAAACTTCTAGCCTTTATTTTAGGAGCATGGTTCTCCACGATAGGGAAGCATGCAAATTTTCAACACCAAATAAACTCAAGGCACTAACCGGATGGATGTGGGAGTGACATCCCCGGAGATTCGATGTCAACACACCGAAAGGAAATCATTTACTAGGCAAACTATGACAGAGGCAGTCCTTTTAGCATGCATAGCATAGCTCCATCCACTTGCAAAGTTGCTCCACCTTGTTAGTGATCAAACCTCAGTGCTTCCACCGTTATGACCTGTTTACACGCCATAACGAACTTTTATTAAATTCAAGACAAGATTCAGTAAGGTTCGTGCCAACATGCATGATAGAGACACTCTTACTTGCCCCCTGTTAGAAACCGATGTAAATACTTTGTTACCATGATGTAAATACTTGCCCAATGAATTCCCCGTGCCATCAAACTTTACTGGAAGCACATAGGCCCGCATGCATCGTTGCAGCTCCATAGTAATTGTCTGAGCTTAAAATCTCCATCCTTTCAGACCATAATCACAGTCCCTCCCTAAACTCGTGGGGTTACTATAATATCTTCTTGTAGGTCATTTCAAATTAAAACACCAGCCTTCCAATTCACGCTATAGAATAAGAACTGAGCAAATATTAAGTTGATCTTGATGACTCTTGACTTCTCTTGTTCCTATGTCTTCTTTAGTAGATCCGAAGCAATACAGCTAGCATTAAGACCCAAACAAACACATATTTTATCATTCACATGCACAGGTACACATGTCTTTTGGTCTTACCATCATATCCGTCAAGTAGTCTTAGAAATACAAAACCGGAACAGATTAAAAAAAAGGGGCTACAACTGAATTCTCTTGTTCAAATCAACCAACAATGCTGAACTGGAATATTAACCAATCAGACTTGAGGCTTCAGTACAAGTTTAATATCAGATCTAACATTAAGCTGCCAAGACCAAGAATGGGCCAGGCCTACCAATATTAAGTCCTAGGCCCATTGAATCTGTGCAGAGAAAGATTTAACTGACTGCCCATCTGCCCCTAGTTAAACACTAAATTCAGTGTTGCCAAAGGGAAATGAAAAGCACACAAATATAACAGTAACCACCAAAGTTTTGTTTCCATAATAACATGTCATTAAATTAATATATAAGAGGAAAATCTCGAAATTAATCTTACAGCTACATAATAAAGTCAACAAATTATGTGCAGATAAAAAACTGAGCCCAAACCTATCATGAGTTTTGCAATAAAGTAACATACTAACATCTGATGCCATAAATTAAATCTTATCTTAAAAAAAGTGTCATGGGCGGTTAGGGGTCTCGTGGGCCGGATAGGCGAGCCCATTAGGGTTAGGTTAGGGATAAGATTAGATCCTTTCTTAGGGGTTAAGTTAGCCTCTCTATATAAGGAGGGGACTTGTACCAATTGAGGCAAGCAATGAGAATATCAATCTATTAGGGTTAGCCCCTTTTATCCCTGCCCGTGTGGTCCGGCTGCCGCCATAGGTGAGGTCGGGCTGCTAGGGTTCAGGGTCATCCGAAGTTGGTACATAACAAAAAGACCAAATCAAGAAGATGTTCAAAGATTCTAGCCCTCATTACATGAATTCTCGAGCTGTCAGCTGACAAATATATCACTGCATCTTGATGATAAAAGGGGCTACCTTGGATAATTATGTCCCACAGAGATTACCTAACTGGAGACAGAACGACCTTCCAATAACAATGTAACATTGCCAAGTAAAACACCTGCTTTTCTTTATCACAGAAATGCAACAATTCTAACACAATTTTGAAAACACATCCGGCAAAGCAGTTCAAACGTTAATACAACTTGGCACTTTCTTCTAATATTCAAAACTTGAACAGACTCAAACTACAAAGTGATAATAGTGACTTATAATCTCAGACACCTTGTAACAGAGGCACCCTGTGAAATGATAGATAAAAAAGGGGCATCAGAACACCTCAGTGCCTAAAAATTCCACTGCTACTGCATACCAGGCCACAAAAAGGTGGATCAACTGCTCGGCGGCGAGGTCAAGAACAGAAGGACTAAGGTTTTGATTTGAACATTAAATGTCCATCAGATGTAGCATAATACCCATCTGTTCCAAATTGTAGGTTGTTTTGGCTTTCCTAGGTATATAGTTTTTGCTATGCACCTAGCTATAGTGTATGTCTAGATGCATTATAATACCTATGAACCTAGAAAAGCTAAAACAACCTACAAATTGAAACGGAGGGAGTACAAGGTACAAAGCCTGGATCAACTTCAATGACAATGGTAGCCCGTAAAGAAAAGCAAGGCACAATAGAAAACATGGTAGTCAGGTAGTATCAACCAAATCCAAAATTACCATAAGTGTTTTGACTAGGGCAGGCTAAAGAGAAAGCAGGGAGACAGGGGATAAAGGAATTAAACCAAAACTTGTATCTAAAACAAATGGAAGGCCCCCAAGTTAAATTTCAGAACTGCGATGTGCCCTCAAGCAGTCTGAGTTTCCTAGGTGATCATGGAAATGCCAAATTACATAAACTGCTGAGGGCCAATTCGGATAGGAGTAAAAGCATAGTAGCATATTCTGCTTAAATTACAAACCATTGTGATTCTAAACACTTGAAAGAGTGCATCTAATGTGGAACCTTCATCTTCCATAAAAGCATATGTGAATGTGACAATAAGGGGGCACAAAAGGCCTATAATGATAAAGGGACTGCTTGGAAAGGGGAATTTGGATCCAAATCCTTGGAATCCTGAAACTCTGCAGAGAAAATCCTCTTGTTCCAAACAGGTCCTGATGCAAATTACACGACCAAATAACATCTGCAACTCACTGTGGTGTTTTGGTGGCAAAACAACATTATGTTTTCCAAGCGAACAGAGGACATCAAACTTTTATTACTCAAGTTAACATGTCTTCTGCATCTAAAGAAGAAGGGATTCCTATAGCATAAGAGCAAAATGAAAGTACACACAAGTAATCTTGAACAGGTCAGAACTCATAAGTACATTCAGTAATCAGTATCACATGGTCAATTTCGTTTATACTATGTAAAGAAAGTGAACATCTAGAATGAAAACAGCTCATCTCAATGATTATGGGTAAAATTAAAGCAAAGGCGAGCTGCATTGCTTAACACACACTGAGGGTTGTCAATACCCAATTACAGTAAGACAAAATGTAACCAACTCAAAAGAGAAAACAAAAGGATATGAACTAGATACCATTCTATGCCATTTTTCCTGTGGTGGCCCATACAACACCAATATCACCGCTGGCATGAAGGAGGATGCCAATCGCTAAACCCTTATAGCTCGAATTCATCATCCAGCTTGAGTGCCTCAGCTGCAGCCTCCTCTTCCTCGTCATCGATCGCAAAGTATGGGTTATGCACCTCAGGCCGGAACTTGTACCCAGTGAACATGTAGAAGGCAAGGGTGGCAAGCTCTCCAGCCACGACGCTGGTCCACAGATACCGGTACGAGGTGATGGTCTGTAGCGCGTACACCACGACGCGCGTGAAGTAAATGTAGCAAATGACGACCACATAGTACTGGCGGAAGAGGGTCAGCTTCATGAGGTTCACGGCGGCCTTCCCATCTGAGCGAGCAGCCTCCCGGAGGTTCTTAATGGACCAGACAATGGGGAAGAGCACGGCGCAGCAGCAGACGACATCGACCAGCAAGAAAATTTGCTTCCAGGTGACCCAGTCCCGAGCATAGGGTCCAGATTCGTCGATGACGACCTGCGCAATGTTGGCCACGACTTGCAGGGGGATGACCACCATGAGCACCTTCTTCTCCTTGTCGGCGAGGTAGGGCTTGAGGAAGGACCAGCCGGTGCCGATGAGCACAATGAGTGTGAAGAGCGAGATCCCCTTGAGGAAGCTGAAGATGTAGAAGAGCACGTCCCATCCGTGGGCGGTGCCGGTGCGCTCGATGCAGGACTTGTCCTCGGCCTCGGCGAGGAGGTTGAGCGCCTTGAGGACGAGGACGGCGAGCATGAAGTAGTGGATCCGGAAGACCGCGGCGCGCTTGCGCAGCAGGATGGCGACCCAGGCGGCGGCGAGGCCGGCGTAGGCGAGACAGAAGAGGAAGTAGATGGAGGGGAGCGAGGAGGCCCCCGCGGAGAGGTACTGGCGCTCCCCGGTGGCCTGGTCGACGTTGTACATGGCGGAGCGGACGTCCATGCCGACCTTGAGCCCCCCGCCGAGGCAGTTAGCGAAGACGAGCGTGTACTGGCCCGGTTCGTTGACGCGGAAGGCGGTGGAGAAGGAGGAGGAGCGGGCGACCTCGACGCCGGCGGGGTTGGAGGGCGGGCGGAGGCGGTCGAAGGGGAAGGCGAGCTTGACGAGGTCGGACTGGAGCGCGCAGGTGACGTCGAGGTCCTGGAGCTGGCGGAGAACGTGGACCCAGGCGTCGAGCGTGGAGAGGAAGAAGCCGAGCTGGGAGAGGTCGAGCTCGGCGGAGGCCGGCGGGTCGAAGGTGATGCCGGAGACGTTGAGCTCCAGCACCCCCGAGTGGGAGAAGCCGAACTCGTCCAGCGGGATGATGCTCCGCGGGTCGGACCGGATCACGGTCTCCCGGATCTCGGCCGCCGCGGGGGGCACCAGCATCGCGGCGCCGAGGACGAGGGCGAGGAGGACGGCGAGGGGCCTCGGGGGGATCGCCGCGGCGCGCGGCGACGGCGACGCGGCCATCGGGTTGGTGGCTGGCGCGATCTGGGGGGGGGCGGATGCGGCGGCGGTGGTGCGGCGGCCGGTGGGATTTGGAGGGGGGGGGTGGCCGGGTGGGGGGTGGCGTGGTGCGTCGGTATTGGCCCTGTTTAGGAGCTTAAGAGCAACTCCAGTGGGGGCCTCTATATGGGCATCTACTTCAAAATTTGGAGGTTTTGGGGGAAAAACCAACTCCAGCAGGACCTCTGTATGGACCTCCATTTTTCATACTCCTTCAAATTCCCACTCCCACCCTCCAATCCTGGAGGCCCTCCATCCTCCCCTCCAAACGTGGGTCCCACCACTTTTCTTTTTTGCCCCTCTGCTCCTCTCCGTCTCTCCTCACGGCTCGCGCGCACCGAGACGGCAGCCACACGGGACGCTGGCGCCGCGCGCCGCCTCGCCGCGACCGCCCGCGGAACGCGCCGGCGAGGAAGGACGGCAGCGACACCGAGGCGGTGTGGCACGCGGAGGAGGTCTCCACCCCGTCGCCGCTACGGCGGGCGCACGCGGGCGAGCTCCACGCCGGCCGCGTGCGCGAGGGAGCTCCACCCCGCCGCCGCTGCCGAGGCGCACTCCATCCGCACCACCACCAGCTCACAGTATGCTCGCAGTGGAGAAAAAACGACAGCAGCGGCTCTGTCCTACCAAGAATCCAAGATGAACTATCGCAGATTCCGTCAAAGGCGCCGTCACCAAATTCAGCGGGATCTCGATTGGAAAGAGGTAAAAGTTATCCTGCGTTGCTCCTGCAACTCCAATCCTATCTCCTTTTCTTTAATTTTCACAACAAGATGGTTTGATTTCGTCATGGCACCACAAACGCAAGCAAGTCGAGGAGAAGTTGCACAAAGATGCAGGAGGAGCTCACCGTGTGCCACAAGAGATCAACGGAGGCAGAGGCCGGCAGGGCCCAAGCTCTACAGGATCTGGAGAGCACCCACGAGAGCGAGGCCCAGCCTCAAGATGGCGCAGAACGAGGATGCCCAGGCACGCCAGGAATCCGAGCTCGCCCAGCACCGCCTCCGGACCTTCAGCGCACTGCCACCGAGGGCGCCACCACGAAGGCGGAGCTCGTAGTCGCTGGAGATGGGTGCGGATGCGGCGAGTACGCCGTGAGCCCGTCCCCGGAGCCCAAGCGCGAATACAACCTCGCCGCCGTGGTCGGGGAGCGTCGCAGCGAAGATGGCGTTGAGGCGGCGCCGCCGGCGCGCAGGCGCAGCGCGAGGCGAGCGCGGCAGTGGGGTGGAGCGCGGGTCGCTGCCAGGTGGGACCTATGGGAAAATAGAGGCCCATATAGAGGTCCCTGCTGGAGTTGAGTGTCAATTTTTGGTCTCTAATTTTTAGAGTTAGGCCTGCAAATGACTTTTGAAGGCCTCAATTTGCAGACCCTTGCTGGAGTTGCTCTAAGACTGTGTCTCCAGCAGTTTCCTCATCTCCGAATGCGCAAACGGCGGTTTGAGGCAACGAGAGAGGGCAAGTTAGAACCGCAAAAGGATTCGTTCCCAGCAGTCGTTCCCCTCCTGTGCCCATCCCCTCCAGCGCGTGGTGCCGACGGTTGCTTCCCGCGGGCTTTGAGAGCTCCGCCTGCCAGGAGGCGGAGCAGGGGATCCGCCCCCTCCCTGCCTCCCTCCGCCGCAAGCCGCGGGAAGGCGCGCATAGCCTCGAGGAAGGAGGCAGCGGCCATGGCGGCGACGCGGGAGCAGGGACCGGCTCGGGGCACGGGGAGCTGCTCCTCCGGTGCGGCGAGGGGAGGCAGGGCCCGGCGATGGGAGGGGAGGCGGGGCACGACGCGGCCACCCGCACGCCGGCCCGTCCCTCTCTCTCCCTTGGGACGCTGTGCCGGAGAGCTGACGCCTCCGACTTCGACGCCGGCGCGCAGCCGCCGCAACTCCGCGCCCGACTTCGACGCCGGCGCCCAGCCGCCGCAACTCCGCGCCCTCCTCCACGCCGGCGCAGTCCCCCTCCCGCCGCCCCACCCGCCTCAACTCCGCCACCTCCTCCGTCATCTCGCCGCTGCCCTCCTCCACGCGGGGCTTGTCCCGCTCCTTCCGGCCTTCCTCACTCGCTGGCGAGACGCGCGGCCGTGCCGCCCCCTCCCTCCGCTGGCGAGTCCCGCCGCCGTGCTGACCTCGCGCCGACCTCGCGCCGGATCTCGGCGGGGCTCTCCCGGAGTCCCGGATCGAGCGACGGAGAGGGAGAGAGCAGGAGAGAGAGGCGTAGCGCGGCGGTGGTTGAGATGAGAGAAGGAGAGAGAAATCGCAGGAATGGGGGAGGAGGGGGAGGTGGATGAGGAAATCTTCATTTTGCAGCAGGTGAAGGGGAACCTGCTGGAGCTGCTACAGTGATGGGGATTGCCTCATTTTGGGGATGGGGAGAGGGATGAGGAAACCGCTGGAGACAGTCTAAATTCCTCAAAATACACTATGCAAAAAGAAGATTCCCCATCACATTAAACATCACATCAAAAATGTCGGTACATGCATGAAGTACTAAATGTAGATGAAATCAAAAACTAATTACACAGTTTGGATGTACTTTGCGAGACGAATCTTTTGAGCCTAGTTAGGCCATGGTAGGACAATATTTACCACAAACAAACGAAAAGTGTTACAGTGCTTTTCAGTTCGGAACAGTGCTTTTCAACCTAAAATCCGTGCAAAATCTCCCAATTTTACATCTTAATTTTGACTTCTAAACACACCAAAGGCACACGGTTGACAAGTTTGGGTCCGCTGGACAACACGACGACGCAGTTCACGTCTCCCTTCGTTTCCGGGTTTTTTCCCACAAGAAAAATATTGAGAAATAATATTATACTACACTTGGCTTGCTAAATGAAATGGCACGAGCTGTAGAAAATACGCAAGCCCATTGCTCTGACCAGTGCCTACTGGCAAAGTGCCCTTTAACCTTGGTACAAGCAAACTCGTCGAAGAAATTTTATTATACATCAGTTTTGTTTTTTTTGGGCAAAGATTACTGCACTACTTTTCCTGCAAATTATTAGACAAAAAAAAAAGTGCCGTGAAGCAGGGCAGGCTATCTTACAGGTTTTCACTCTGGGATTTTCACTGCGAGTAAAACTGCATGCCGGTTTCTTCAAGATGAGGTTTCTGCACATTGTTTTTTGAGTTTTTCTGGAGACATGGGTTTCTCATCCGCAAATGTTAGAGCGGTCCCAACCCATGAAGTCTTTACCTGATGTCTAGGTTCCCAAATCAGCAAGACATCACACATGGACGTCGTACCTCCCAACCCTTCGTTTCCTCGGGCGGGCCAACAATCAATTCTATAGGCTCCTCTCTCTCCTTCCTCCCGTGATCCCCTTTCATCTATCTTCTCTCACAACCAATTTCTCAGATCCTCACGACGGGCCACCGCAGGCCGGCAGTTGATGGGCTCCGCGCATGGCAGGTCTGAGAGCCGGGGAGCGAGCGGCGGAGGGGTCCGCCCGGGTGGCCGCAACGCCGAGCTGGGCGGGCAGCGGTGGCGGCCATGCACGGCGCGGTGCGGTGGCTGCAAAGATGCTAGCTAGGCGTGGGGCCGAGCACGTCAACGAGCTCCGGGCGGCCGAGCTAAATCCACCCCAGAAGCATCAGCCATTGTCTTTCCCCAAATCAAATCATCGAGAAAGCATATGCAAGACAAAGCATTTTTCTATTCGAGATGCAAATTCCAGCCCGTCCATCCTTTCTGAATCAACACCTTCAGAGCGTGTGTTGAGCCGGCGAGGGACGGCAAGCCAATCAACAATATGGCGAGGTCATGGGCGGCGGCGCCTGCCGGCAGCTGCTTGAAGCGCGTGTGCTAGCGATTGCTGCTGACGCAGACGGCGGCGGTGGTATTGAGCGGGCGGAGGGGCAGCGCTTGGGAGCTAGCAGCCATGGATGGGGACGAGCTGGGGGATGGGGTCGCGCCTCAGAGCTGTTTGTTAATCGGATTACGAGCCGACACCGGGTCGTGCATGCGACACCGGGTCTTGCGTTTTTCTCCTCTCTCCTCAATAACTCTTCTGCCACATCAGTATTTTGCTTACATGACACCATATTTAATACTATAGACACCAGCTGAGGTGGAGGGTTGGGACTGCCCTTAGAATCTGACCTCGCTAGGTGTCCGGTCTCGAGGATTATCCAACCTGTTCAAACGTGACATAGGCCATTCTAGTGTAGTTTTTCCCTTTGCCAACAACATTTTCTGCTTGGTGATGTTGGTTGCGTTTCCAGTGTCGGTGTTGGCACGACGTGCTTTGAGATGGGTGATCTCCATGGCTTAAGGAAAAGATGAAGAGGTTTGTTGGGAGTGGTGCTCCGGTCGCCGTGGATTCAGATCGAATACGAACGGATACGGATTCGGATGTCACTTTTTACCACATTTTAAATCAAATTCGAATCGGATACGGATCTTAGCGGATATAAACGAATACGAATCTTATCGGATACGAATACAAAACGGATAGATTTGCTTTTGTCGATGAGTAAAAAAATATATTACTGCTAGTGGGTAAATATAATTTATTCATTTAAAAAATAAAATAATATAATTTTAAGATTAATATGAATAACCATATTAAAATTAATTGAATTTTATTATTGTATACCAAGTAATATTAGACTAACTTAATTATTTATAAGATATTTTTTAGTAGTTTAGATGATGTATATTATTTTTATGTAATAATATTAAATTAACATTGTTTTGTAATTATTAATTAGTCATCAAAATAAGTTGTAGAGTGAAATGCACTTGCGGTACTTAAACTTGTCCAGCTGTGTCACTTAGGTCCCCATACTCTCAAAATACATTTTTGGCTCCCTAAATTTGAGCTCGGGTGTCATTTAGGTTCATATACTCTCAAAGTGCACATTTATCTCTCTAAACTTGGCTTCGGGTGTCATTTAGGTCCACAAACTTTGTAAAGGCATTGTCATCTCAATCAAATTGATAAAAATTTAATTTTACACATATATAATTTAACTATAGTAAAATAAAATGTGTTTCGAATCACCGTATGTGTAGAATATCGATATGATGAATCCAAAAAGATTGATATTCTTTTACTTTGGAGGAGGTAATATCATATAGATGCACATGACAGACATGCTCAATTATTTTTGAAAGATTATTCAAATCTGAACAACTTGTGGTTGCACATTACTAAACTTAAATTAGGAAATTATAAGATAAATTACTACTAGAAGGGTGAAGCTAAAGAAGCAATAAAACAAGTAAGAAAATATGCTAATGAAAATGATGACTTGCTTTAAAATATAAAGTTTGATCTTATCATATTAAGTATATTAGTGGGATGATAATGCATTTCAAATTTATGGACCTATATGACACCTGAAGACAAGTTTAGGAAGTTAGATCAGCACTTTGAGAGTATATGGACCTAAATGACACCCGAGCCCAAGTTTAGTGAGCCAGAAATGCATTTTAAGAGTACGGGGACCTAAGTGACACAACCAGACAAGTTTGAGGACCGTCCATGCACTTTACTCTAAGTTGTAGATGGCTTTATCACTACTTTATTCTAAACGAATACGGATAGTGTCGAATAATGTCGGATAGTCCACATTTTTGTCGAATACGAATATAGATCCGGATAGAGAAAATACAGAAAATCGAATACGAATACATCCCTTTAACATGCTCATTAAAAACGAATGTGGATACGGATATCCATATTAATATTTTTACCGAATACGGATTCGGATAATTCGGATATCCAGACATCCGAATCCACCGGATTAGTTTACACGGCTATCGGTTGGCAAGTTGGAATAAAAACCACCTTGATTAGCTCTATCCACCTAAACAACTCTGCGAGATGTTGTCACATTCAGATTCAGCTACTGCATCCAGCTCCCATCAGTGCCGAAGCGCCAATATGATCAGTTGCCCACGGGATCTGGAAGATCCTTCAAAAAAAATGTTGCTAGATGCGTGTGACAGAATCTGCCGTCTCGCCTGCGTCAGTAGAATGGTTCGAGCAAGTTCCCACTGATGAATCACTGCTGTCAGAGTCTGTAACTAACGGATATGCCTGACGAAGATCTGCTTGTACACATACAGTACGAGTGCAGGAAGTTCAGACTTCAGAAGCATCACAATCTTTGTGCTGTGCAATCGCACACACATATTGGCAGGAAATGAAATGAGCGGAAATCGCATTTCGCGCCAACTGCCAGATGACCGCTTCAGTTTCTCAACCTTTGTTACATTCTGAATCTTTGATTGGCAGTGTCGCGCAGGAGAAATGAGAAAAGCAGAGCAATCCCTGCCCCGGCCACTGCCGGTAATGGTCACGAGCCTACTGGTGGTGGTGGTACTTGTCAGCGAGCTGCTGGACCCTGAGCTCCAGCTCCCGGATCCTCGCCGCCCACTCGGGCCTTATCACCACCGGCCTCACCTCACCGACGACCACGTCGCCTGCCCCCGTCTTCGCCTTGGCCTGCCGCCGCGCCACGGGCTTCTTGTCTTTCCTCTTGGCCGCCTCCTTCGCCGCGGCGGCCCTCTGCAGCGCGCGCAGCACGTCGGAGCCCCGCAGCTGGCCCCCCTCGGGCACCGACGCCGGCGAGGCGCGCCGTCCGGGCGTTGGCTCCTCCCGCTCCGGCACTTCGTCGTCGTCGTCATCCTGGTCTTGGCCGAAGAAGGCGTCGTCGACGTCGGAGTCCGAGCCGCCGCCGCCGCAGCCGTCGTCGTCCCATAAGCGGTCACGACCGGGCCCTCCTCTGGTCCAGCGCCGCGGCTTGGCTGACACCACGGTGGGCGCCGGCGCGCGGCGGCAGGGGATGGCCGCGTGCGGCTGGGGATGATGGAGAGGGACGAAGCAACGTGCGGTGGTGGAGAACATTGGATGGATCATGGCGGAATGGATTGGAAAGTTGGAATTGGATGGCCCCGCCCAAAGGCTCGAAGTAAGGCAACTGGGCCCAGCCCAAGAGATTATAAAAAGACAGTAAAATGCTCCAAGTTGTTCTCCTTTCCAGACTTTTTTTATTTTTTATATTTATTTTTTCACGATTTTTCGAAAATAAATAGCGGATTCAAAAATTTGCAAAAGTAGCCTCGAATCGCAATGGTAAACAGCGGCAGGTACCTACCGCCACCAGGAACAGCGGCAGGAGTACTGTAGCACTCCTACCGCTATTTCAATCAACTGTTGCTACAGTAACCCGCCTCGGGGTACTGTAGCGGGTTTCTGCCGCTGTTTCCCTTGGCGGCATGGACAGTTTCTCTTCGAAAAATCATAACTTTTTGGTATGAACTCGAATGAGGATAAAATTTATACGAAAATTGTAGCTTTCGACGAGATCTACAACTTTGTAGTTCAAACTTTTTTCATTTGAAGTCATCTTTGAACTCAAAAATCGATATACTATCCAGATCTCAGTTTACGGTATCGCCATCCGGTGTGACGCGGCAAGACCTGGGACGCAGGCACCAGCATCCTTCCCAGGTTTTCCCACGCCAAGGGGCATGGCGCGGCAGGAGTGTTCAGCCGCGCCAAGGGGCATGGCGCGGCAGACCTGGACGCAACCAACAAACAATCTTCCCACCTTTGTGTCTTGTGTCCATAGTTACCTTTGCGACACAACTTGGCAGTGCAATTCAACAGCACTTCACAACCTGCAATTCAACATAGAGGACTTCACAAATTCATATACCAACATAGAGCACATCCCACATATTTCACAACATAAAGCATCATAGTTCTCACAAGTCCTCACTACCCAATTTTCACAAACACCATAGTTCACAAGCACCATAGTTCTCACAAGTCCTCACAAGCACCATAGTCTTACATACTACACATAGTGGTACATAGAAGTCCTTCATGCAACATAGTTCACACATAAAGCACCATAGTTCACAGATAGTCCGCAAGATCAACGACGGCGGCGGATTTGGTCCTCCGGGCTGAAGATTTGTGCAGGCCTACGGTCCCTCCCCGGTTCTGTGTCCACCACGTTGGCACTACCAATGTCTGTGTGGTCACGAGGACGACGCTGCCGGGCTCTCTTGGCAGGAGGTGGAGGTGCCTAAACAAAATGAAGTGAAACAATGAAGTGAAATTTAGTGAACTTTGAATATAACTTGCATATAACTTATTTCCATATAACTTGCTGAAAAAATGTAGTGAAACAATGAAGTAAAATTTAGTGAACTTTGAATATAACTTGCATATAACTTATTTTCATATAACTTGCTGAAAAAAAATGAAGTGAAGAGCTGATGTACGCGCTAATGTTATTGTTGGTTAATACTTATTTCCATATAACTTATTTCCATATATGAAGTTGCATATATGAAGTTGCTGAAAAAAAATGAAGTTGCATATAACTTATTTCCATATAACTTGCTGATGATGTTAAATTTCATGGTAGTGGGTTCTTGTGCTAATGTTATTGT